>CM074105.1:17288441-18576775 GCA_037178635.1 Bombus dahlbomii | reverse complement strand
AAATCTTAATTTACACAATAGATATGTCAAATTCGGCATCAAGTCCTCATTAAATAATGTTAAACGCACAATAAACATTCATATATAGAACATTAGGGGTTTTAAAGGATAGAAACGCATACGAGATTCTTAATTCAAGTACCCAATACGTAGTTATACAACTTTCAAAAATATAACCGTTCTATTGTAGAACAACAAGAAGAATCTCGACATATCAGTTACATCAATAGTGTGTGTATTTTTAGCGATAATGTTGTAACAATTAATATTGAATTAATTTTACACAACTCTGAAGCTTAAATATTGGTATAAGTGACAAAGAGATGTGATCAAGATCTCTAAGCAAACTTTATACAATATCTATACTACAGAATCGTGCATGTATGTATGTAATAAATAGTTCACAAAATATGTAGTTTGAAATATGAAAAAAAAAAAAAAAAAAAAAAAAAAAAAAAAAAAAAAAAGAATTCATAAAGATTATTATAACAATAAAAACTCAAAATTATATTTCTTTAGATAAATGAAGCATAAAGATTGTTTTAAGCTCCTTTATACTTATTGTAAATCAAAATTGATATTATTGCTGTACTCGGAAACTATGTTTAAATTACACTTAATCTTCAAGTAAATATCTCTAAATAAATTGTATACGTGTGTATAATTAAATATATACTATATTTAAATAAAAATAATTTCTGAATACAGCTAAATATGTTTAATTAATACTCAATGTAGTTGGGCATTTGTTGGTTAATAAATATCAAATTATTACTATGGAACTATTTAAGCGAGGAAATATTCAATTTAATTCTAATGTCCAGATTTATACGTTGAACGATGCTAGTTCCATAGTATGTAAGCATACCTAATACCTAATTCTTAATGTAACTAGAGAAAATAGAAGAACAGAGCCTCCTGTCTGCAAGCATATGGAGAAGCCAATGAGGCATGAAATATTAATTCAGTTTTAGTTTCAATTTTACCGATGAATGTTTAAAAAGTATTCGTAGATTCAGGTACTTGTGAATTCCAAAGCCTTGTTTATGAAGAATATATTCGAATAGAATACGTAGAACATTAATCCAAAGCTTATTACCAGTATAAACTGAAAAAAGCGGATTCCCTCAAATACTTATAAAAGTATTATCGTTAACAATAAAATTCACATCCTATAGACAAAAACGAAGATGTTTAAGAATTAGTCATGGTATATGATATTCTATGGTATAGATAATCTATGATATAGATAAAAATAAGCGATTGCTGCTTAAATGTACTGATCTCATAGTGTAGTTAAAAAATTAAAAATTTAGGTATGGCGAGAGGAGCCCGTCCAGTAAAACCTTTACCTACCTATACAACCTCTATATCTCGCATTATTTATAATAGATTGATAAACATTTCCTAACATTTCTCCAAAATTTCGCACATTTACCATTAGATATCCTCTGTTAATTGCATGATAAAACCTTCCAACCAACAATAAATGCTTTAAAATATTTTTATCGGCATAGAATCATACATTTTTATAAGAAATAGAACTACATTTAAAAAACAAAAAAATGTCACGTGTTTCAGTAATCGTTTGTAGTAGACAATAATAGAAACCATATCACATGAGTTTGTAATACAAGCGAAGAATATTTAACAAAGATTACAGCGGTGTTATGTGAACGTAGATAAAAGGTTTCAAATATAAGATATGATAAGTATTGTACTTTATTACCTCACAAAACAATACACTTCGGTTCTATGAAGACCGAATAAATTAATTTAAAATTCTGTATTTATTCACGCTACAACAAATGATCTCCTTTTAAGTAGAAAATTTAATTTTAAGGCCCATTGACACCTCCACATGTTATAATAAACTAATTAAAAGTTATTATTGTACGATATATATTCGATATTAGACTGATTTTAATAATATTGCCATTGTTGCAGACATTAGAACCCTGCTATATTGGAAAGCATGCTTTATAGGAATATTTGTAAAGTTCTTTCACTTATGTTTTTCGCAAGTGTTCCACTAATAATACTCGCGATTTTATCATGCAAGGCAGTTCAATTATTTCTAACAAAAGATTCTCATATATAGATAGATTAAATTGTTTAGTAATATCACCAAATAGAAATATACATAAATGAAATATCAAAGAAAAGTTTCAGAAAAAATAAATACTTTGTGGAAAAAAAATATGTACATATATACATACATACATACATATATATGCGTGTGTATGTGCATATGCATATACATGTACATATACATACATAAATAAATATATATTTATATTTATTTATATTTATATATATTTATGTATATATAGAATAATACTTTAATGGGATACATTACCACTGGCATGCTGCTTCCACCTGTAACAAAGTAAATTTTTGCCATTACAAATAGTTCTGAAGAATTTTGGATGAATGTTTCATGCAAAAATTTTATATATAATAATAACAATCAGTATAAAATATAAATTACTATTTCAAGGAGAACTAATTGAATTCAAATATACTAGTAAATAAATACGCATTATATGCTAGAGAAATATTGAAGTTTATGAAAAATAACATTTCAACAACTTAAGAAACTTACCATCTGGTTGTCCATATCCATCGCGGTCATTATTACTAACGGAATCATAATTTTTTCCTCCCATCCCGCCTCCTCCGCCTCCTCTCATTGTTTGCTCCTTAAGTATAAGAGGAACATAAGCGCAAGCGTTAGTATATATATATATATATAAAAAAGCAAAACAGGAAGATACAAATATTCTGACACATAAACATTATAAGTAGTGCTACTATCCTATTTCTATCACTATGATAACGATAAGCAATGTTAACACTTTACCGACCGATAGCCTATTAATCGGATTTTTGTCGCCGACAATTTTTCTCATTATTTGAACAGTAATTTGTTATTTAGTACTAAGGCGCCTTGCTCAGTTGCATCAGTCGCGTTGCTTTGTAACCTCCCACAGTTTTATACCAATTTGAAAAACTTATCCGTTCACGATGAACGAAAAGAATGGTATTGGAGAGTCTAAACCGAAACAGAGCCGGCGCCAGGGAAAATCTGCGCCTGAGATGTCGGTCGGACGTGCGTATGCTCTGCTGTTGAATCGCCAGCGGTCGGTAAAATGTTAATAATAAATATAAAAGACACGTTTTCGCAAACGCATAAAAAATAAAAATCTTTTACGTAACCTCCACATGTAGTTTTTTGAATACATGTTTCTAATAAATACATGTTAACTGATCTATATTGTCATCCCTGTAGTATAAAGATGTTAAAATTTTAACTTATTATCATAGAAACTTTCTGTAATTCCAATGAATTTAGTTTTCTGTTAATGTTGTCAAGTAATTACCTGCATGAATAAATTATTCTCTTGTTGACGACGATGTAGCTCCTCTTCTTGTCTTCTAATACGCATTGCCATTTCTTCTTGTTGTCTCCTTCGTAGTTCTTCTTCACGCGTTCTTTGTTCTTCAGCCTGTCTTTCTTTCATTTCCCATTCTCGCTTTTGTCTCTCACGATCGGCCTCGCGCATACGCAATTCTATCAATAATTAAGGAGAATCAACTTATTGATTTCCTCATTTATTACACTTACATTGCTTGTGCGATGTGTGTGTGTGTATTAAAGCAATATCTTTTAACGATGTTAAAATACTCACGTTCTCTCAACAATTCAGTTTCGTGTTCATATCGTGCAAATTCCATTTGAGCTTCCAATTTTTCTTCCTCCATTGCCATTTCTCTTTTTAATGCTTCTTCTTTCTGTTCATATAATTCGTGCAGCTGTTTCCATCTCGTTCCATATTCATATTCAAAACTTCCTATCTTTGCAAATCTTGGACCAATATCGCGAGCTGTAAAAAATTCTTGATTTTTCCGAGGTAGATTTTTGTCTGAATAACCATCAATGTCATCTAGTAATTCAAATGGTTTAACAACAACAGGACGTAGAGACCTATAATATAAGTACCTAATGTAAATTTTCAAAGTTCTCTCTCTTTGTTTCAATAAAATTATGTTTAAAATAATGTTTTGTGTTCCAGTTTGCGGCACACAATACAATACAAACATCTAGTGTATCATGCTTCCTTTTGGAACTATTTTTCTTTCCCCCGTTATGATTAATTTTTCGGCACTTGTAGATAAATTAAATACGTCAAACAAGCGTGGCTTTGGGGTAAGCAACATTTTTATTTATAGTAAAAACGTACGCGGTTAAAAAGTAGCATCCTTCCGTACACTTTCGTAAAGCAAGTTGGGCTGACGGTTTTCTGCAGAATTCTACAATTCCCTCTCCAGTAGATTTCCCTTTGTCATCCGCTATAACTATCGCCCGTTCAATTTCACCGAAGACACTGAATGCCCTCTCGAGCAATTCATTCGTAATCCAAGGTGTGAGATTTTTAACTTTAACTGTCGAAGAATGTGGAGCAAAACGAACTTTAAGTGCACGTCCTTTACTATTTGTAAATACATTTTTTCCATCTAACTCATGTTTTGCTTTCTCAGCATTTACCCTATAATCCTATAAGATAGAAAAGATTAGTTTAATGCCATACGTACAAATGCATATATACACACATATATATAACAACGCATCATATAGTATAAGATAAATAGCAGCCAAAATCTTATCATTTTCTCTCAGACGGTAATTATTTTAATCATTTTTTTATGTAAACATTACAAAAAAAAGGAGTGGGAGGGGGGGAGAGCGGGAGAAAAAGTATTGAACTTACCATCCTAAGAAATGCAAAGTTTTTCTCTTTATTTACAAAAAGTTCGGATATTTCACCATATTGTTGAAAGATCTGTTGAATTTCCTCTTCTGTAACATCATTTGACAAGTTTCCAATATACAAACGATTACGACCGCTGAATTTTTTTTCCATGGTTTCTGGGGGAGGTAGATCATGCGTAGGACCACTAATAGCCATAATCCGTTCCATTAAACGATCCTGATCACGAAAATAAAAGCAATATTAATAAGATTATAAAAAGGTATTATGTATTAATATGTACACATTGATTTCTCGATTGATACTGAGATCTTTTTGATGTTAGTTTACGATTGTGATTTCATTTTATACCGGAAAACATTTTTTTATTGTATATTAGTATACATAATACATAAATTCTCGCTTGATTAGCTAATTATTATATATTTAATTCCAATCTTTTCTGCTTAACTTACGCGTATTATATATCAACACATTTAATGTGGTACACAAAATCGAAAAGGGCCTCTGATGGCGGAAATCGATTTTACTATAACACGTATCTCACTTATTCGGGCATTATCCGCAAGAAAATAGGAAATCGGGAAATGGTTACGTTCGCGTCTTCTGCCTTGGATTAAATGTTAAACGCGTTTTTGCAAGTAGCAAGAATATTGATTTCGTGTTAATTAAAAGAGAAAAGAGAGAGATACTATTTTGAGCTACAGTACTGACAACAACGAGGAATAAAATTTCTTTTGGTTCTGTAAGAAGCTTTCATTATTATTCTTTTTTTTTTTTTTTTTTTTTTATAGAAATATAAAATAAATAATTTTATAACTTATATTGATTTTCTCTATAAATAATTCTTTTGTAGTAATTTTTAACTACGTAAGGAATTCACGTATAGAACACATACTCCGCGTTAATTGAAAAATTAGTGCGTACATAAAATTTCTTTAATTTATACTTACATCTTGTGATCGATTTCCCATGTTTCTATCACCCACTCCGCGGCCACCTCTACCACCGCGCATTCCACCGCCACGTCCAATACCCATACCTCCTCCCATACCTCCTCCCATACTTCCTCCCATACTTCCTCCCATACCTCCTCCCATACCTCCTCCCATACCTCCGCCTATTCCTTCGTTTATGGTATTGTCCATACCACCATCCATAGGATCATTCATTTTCATCTGTAACAAACAATTATGAAATTCAAGCACGTTTATTATATACATATTTATAATTTCTGATATGTTTATTATTATTATTATTATTATCTTTCATAGGACTTTCATATGATTTTCGTTTTCTATTAAAAAATAACAGGTTATATCCATAGATGGACAAGGAGGTATCCTTATATTATAATATTATATAAAAGTGATCTCACGATTAACCCTTTGCAGCCTACCCCGCCGCCGCATATACGCGTTCTGATATATGCGTTTTGCGAAAACAACTGATAGAACCAAAGGATTCATATGTGTGTAATTTTATTTATCCTGTGGAGGATCTGTGCATGTACATATGTGTAGAATTTAACATCTATGAACGAAAAACGCGTCTAAGCAGAAATGTGCATTGGAAATTTTAAATAACTATCGCGGCAACAGCTCGACCCTACCGGTACGGTTGACTTCGAATCGTACCGTCCGCAAACATTTAATACCAAGATCTACACTCGAACCCTTTTCTTACTACTTAATTATAATTGACATTTGTTAGATATAGATATTTGAATTAAGCGTGAAGCGGGCCCTACACGATGAGGCATGCCTCGACTTATATTTGACAGTATGGGGACCAGGCTCTTCCAAGCAATGAAATATCATTTCTATACGAAAATTAACAATTGCTTAGGTATAGCGGCAAATATGTGTATTGAAGAGGGAAGAATGTTGGTTGATTGCCATAAATACAGATCCCGTTTAGGATTTGGTCTTGGATGTTCCGCAAACATGAGAAATTTCTATATAATACGATACAATCTTCTCGTAAGATACGATCGGAGTACGTGGAAATCCGAATGTGTCGCGAGTCGGGCCAGAAGAAATCAGGTAAATTTGGACGGGCACCCGACGACACGTTCGTATTCTCGGGTAGTCAGACTCTATCGGATCAGAGTGAGAAGAGATCAGGCGAGCGCGGGCTCGGCCGAGCTTCCATGATACCCATATGGTCATGATTCGATCCGAGATTGTGTTTGAAACTGATTGTACGTATTACGTTCATTATTCAGTCTTCGATACTTGGCCTTTTTATGTAACCAAGTACTCAACGAACATGTACAAAATAATCTTTGTCTATATGCAAATTTCAAAAACATAATTTTTCTGTGAAAAAATAATACTTCTAGCGAATTTATTTGCAATAAACTTCATTGGATGTAACCTGTATATTCATTTTATAGAAAGTATATTAAATTAAATTTGTGTATTATCGAATATTTGAAAATGCGTTTTATAAAGGGATTAATTTTTTAATATTTATAGTACTAAATATACTAAATATAATAAATATAGAAAGGGATAGTTATTGAATGTTTCATAGTAATAACAATATACAACAAATATTTGGATACACCGTATATCAAATTCGAGTGTAACAAAGACAATTGTTCCAAATTGCACGATGATAAAGTTACTGCATGTACCAAATTCTTTGAGACCGTTTTCTTTTTTTTTTTTTTTTTTTTTACATGATAATGAATATCATGTAAAAAATTGCTGTAATGAACAGAAATGATAGATATTACACTTGGAAGATGCCAATACTGGCAATTATAAGTGGGTTTCATAGAAACAAGTACGCATCGTACTCGAGATCGTCTCGAGGCAAATAATATTCGTGTAGGGCGCCCTGTTTTACAATTTTGAAAAGTGTAACGAGAAATATCGGAATTGAAAAATAAGAGCGATAATCCTAGTGTGTACGTGTGCATCGCACGTCCGCTCGACTTCTCCTGGTCCGGACCGGGAGAGAGAGAGAGAGAGAGAGAGAGAGAGAGAGAGAGAGAGAGAGACTCCCTCCCCCAATCAGGTAATCGACACAGTCAAGTTGTTGCCCTACTATTTCAACTTTGCAACATTATAAAAACCGTTACACGCACGCAGTCGACACATGTCGCCGAGGGACTAAAAGTCGACAAGACCAGGCAAGCAAACTCGGCGACTTGATCGGTATCGTAGGAACCATCGAATGGAATAGATATATCGAGGAAATTGTTACACAATTATGAATAGTCCGTCTCTGTATATGGTTTTCAAAAGAGTTGCTTGGCACGTGAACGCGTACATTTAATTTATTTTCTCGAATACAGCGGTTGCTATAGATCTGGTTGCTGACGATTAATCGACAGTGTGTAACGGTTATAACATAGTTTTTGCAAAGGCTACGTTAAAATGTACAACCTGTTGATTATAAAAAGTTTACGTTCAAAGATACAAATATCAAAAGTTAATCACAAAGTGCATTAAATTTGGTAAATTAACATTATCTTCGCTAAAATTATGGACATTGGAGGTCTTAGAAATCGGCCATTTTGCGTAGCAAATTTTACGAAATATTTATTTAAATCTCATAAATGCTAAAAAATATTAAAATAATACCTGACGTTATGAATTTTACAAATTGTTATTATTATTACCTACAACTACATTAATTCAAATTTTAAATAATTTTGAAATTCCAAATTCCCATTTGAAATTTAGAAAATTTACATTTAGATCGCTACAAATACTATTAATAAAATATATTATTTATATATTATTTATAGGAGAACAAAAATTCTTTAACCACGTGTTGTGGAAGGCGAGGATACACTTATCTGCCATTTCAATTTTCCAACACGCCATTTTGTAACTACTCCGATTGAAGAATCAATATATTATAATCATTTCTTACGTACAGAAACACTGGTAAACAGCAGCGTTTACTGATTGTATTCACAGCAATAAAATTATTGACTATAGTGTATTTTATATCGATCTACAGAATAATAGAACTAAAAATCTCAGTTTACTTTGTCAGCGCTTCTTTTTCGATGTATCTAATATTCCAATTTGGTAAATATTAATAGAACTTCTCGAGTACTTCGAGAGGGCAGAAGTTTGAAACCGGTGGAAATATTACGCATCAATTTATAGCAAATATGGCAGTAGGAACAACGAATATAGTCTCAAAAAAAAAAAAAAAAAAAAGATATATATATATATATAATAAAGAATTATATAGAGAATTATATGAAATTCTTACCGGTCCATCGTTATTTCTGTTCCCACCGCCCATTCCACCACCACGTCCGCCAGAAAAACGTGTTCCTCCTTTTCGGCCACGAGGACCACGGTTGCCGCCACCAGGAGGATTCCGTTCTCGCGGATTTTCATTACTATTCTCTGTAGATGCATTCTGCGATTCCTGTTTTAATTTAGGTGATTCGGCTCCTGCCATCGTTCGCTCAAATGTTTCAAGCCGTAATCGTTGAAGAAGAGGTTTTTCGCGAAAAAGTTCGATTTACTTTCCACTTTCCTGCGAAACGAAGCGTTGATTATGGCGTCCGACAACGAAATGAACGAAGAATCAAAATTCGTTGATCCACTAGAGGAACTGTCCCACTACGTACCTCCATCGCCGGTGCATTATGGGTATATTTCTCTGAGAACATGATTGGTTGTTTTATTAATAGGGATTGCATTTGATTGGTTAATTCAAACAGATGCAACGTCGCCATTGTTAACGAATAAAATTAACCGGAAGTACCATTTTAATTGTAGATTTTGTGAATCTAGACTAATATCTGTAATATTTATTTTCATCTGTTAATACTATATTAACATATATTTCATGCTTCGTATGATTATATGCCTTGTGATATTAATTACAATATATATTTTAAAAAATATATTTTAAAATAGTACGTATTTTCCAACATTTTTCAAACCCGTCCAAGTGCGTAATCTCGGGTATCCGCACACTACTAAACGAAGAAGTCATTCCGAATCACGTATATATTTTTTAACAATTAGAAAGAGATATTATGTATAACCTTTTGTTCTGTTATAAAAACAAATGATTTCTTATTTTTATGAGGCAAAGTAATATAAAGTAAAATTCAATCCATGTATACGTATATGAAATATATGAATTAGGATCTGATATGTTCGATCGAAAATCTAACAAATTCAATGCAATTATGTACCAAAGATGGCACTTTTGTCGCGCACATCATGATTTCTTTACAACGTTTCTACTATCTGTACGATATCTATTTCAAAGTTTCAGACGCATATATCACGGAAATTGTCAGCGTTAGCGATACGAGATATTGATTTGTCGTGAACAATTGCAGCTTACCGCGTCTGTGAGTAATCACAAGAAATTTTTGCGAAAAACTATCGATTTGAAGTTTTAAATAAATCTTGCTAGATATGTGAATATTTTTCAAACTTTAAAAAGATAATTCGTTCAAAATTGTGTGTACTTTTTGTTCAACAATATCTAAGTTAATATGCGGATATCATCGATGTTTTTATTAATAAATGTATTATTTTTTTAGACATTAGCATGCAAAAATGATGCTTGCTAGGGTATGTCGAAGTACCGTCTCATCAAATTTGGTCAGTCTACTAAAGGCTCCAATTAATTCGAAACCGTTTATTCCGAGAATTCAATCTACCAGATTATTTGCTAACGATGGACGAAGTGGATTTGCAAGATCGGCTCGTAGATCGGCCACTATTTCAGAGCAGGCAATGGCTCCTGCAGGAGAAACAGGTAAGATTTCAATTCATACATAAACTAAGTAGAAGAAAATTAATAATAGAGAACACGTATGCAATATGATGCAATCGCGATTACGAATATGGATTATAGGTTATTTCGTATGAGCTGTTTCAAATTTTTATGTATTCATTGAATGTAGTAATAAGAAGGGGAGAAGGATGATCCTATTTTATAAGTATCTTTTAACATTTCCAAGATTTATCATGTAACATACATTATAACCAATTTATTGGTATAATGTTATACGTGCGCGATAAATAATCCTAATATGTTTTTTTTTATTTCTAAAATTCGTTTACTTTGTTAATTCTTGAGTCTTGAGTCTTGAGTAAGTCTTAAGTCTTAAGTCTTAAGTCTTAAGTCTTGATTCTTCTGTGTTAATAGCGGTAAAGTTAATTCTGTGATATATGTATTAAACTTATAATATTGAAAATACTCTTTTGTATTCATAGCATTCACTATTGGGAAAGGAGTTGTTGCTGGTGGTGCTGTAATAGGAATAGGTTCACTGTGCTATTATGGTTTGGGTTTGTCACCATCTATGGGAGCTATAGATTATGCAAAGTAGTTTCTTTTAATCAGAGTTGCAATTACGAGGATATTACCAATTGTAGAATAGCAAAATAGAATATAATACAATATATAATTCTTTATAGGTTATGGCCCCAATATGTGAAAGATAGAATTAAGACTACGTACATGTACCTTGGTGCGTCTATAGTAAGCAGCACTGTAGCTGCAGCAGTATGTTTACGTTCACCAACTATGATGAACTTGGTAATGCGTCAAGGATGGGTTGCCATGTTGGTAACGTTAGCATCTGTTTGGGGTAGTGGAATATTGTTACAGATTATTCCTTACAAAGAAGGTTTTGGTGCAAAACAAATAGCATGGTTGTTACATACTGGTACTGTTGGTGCATTTCTTGCACCTTTGTACTTACTTGGCGGACCTTTGGTCCTTAGAGCTGCATGGTATACCGCCGGTGTAGTTGGTGGTTTATCAGTAGTTGCAGTTTGTGCACCAAATGAAAAGTTTCTGAATATGGGAGGTCCATTAGCTATTGGCTTGGGTTTTGTATTTGCAAGTAGTGTCGGATCAATGTTTTTACCACCTACAACAGCTCTTGGATCTGGTTTGTATTCAATATCTTTGTATGGTGGTCTGGTGCTCTTCTCTATGCTTCTTCTGTATGATACACAACGTATCGTCAAACAAGCAGAAACATATCCAACCTATGACTATCTAGCAAGGCCGTACGATCCAATTAATAAGTAAGTAATTTAATAAACATGTGAAATTTGACAAACACTTACGACATATAAATTTTATACTTGTTATTTCAGCGCGATTTCTGTTTATATGGACGCAGTGAATATCTTTGTAAGGATCCTCACAATGTTAGCAAATGGAGGAAGTAAAAGACAAAAGTAAAAGAATGGATGTCTTTCTAAGTAGGTCGATAAAAGAATTATGGAGTCTCATACCATGTTTGAAAAACGCCGTGATTTAGTATTAAACTTAAAATAAACTTAAAATTATTTTGCAGTAAATCAGTTTTATATATACGATCTACTTCGTGTTATATTATAAGATGATATGTAAATTATTAGCTTATTTAAAATAAAGTATAAAACGGAAAAAGTAAATTTCTATTGGAAAACATGCAGAGGACGTATTTATACTTAATCACTAGCGATCAAATTAAATGCAGTTTATTGTCGTTTCTCAAACACACTGTTCGAGAACAAAGTAAGATATAGCTACTAAATTAATCATAGGTATCTTACAAATTTAAGCCAGTCGCTTAATTTTAAATCGAGGTACAGTGATAATGATAAGACAAGATAATGCAGTGCAATTGATATTGTGCATAATGTCGAAGGATAGTGTCGCGGATAAAGTAGATTTAACATTTCATCTGCGTACCAGATCGTTGTAGACTAGTAATTATAACTAGTAATTAGGTAATTTCTCGGTTTACCTAAATTTTCGTTTAAATTTAGCTTCTCTTAAAGAAACGAAGGTAAGATATAACAACGAAGACTATATGAAATAATATTCTAGAAATCTGGAAGAGTATTTAAAAATTTTTGGGAATCTTTTAAAACACAAATGACGTAAAAGAACGTGAATGGGAACTTGAGCGAACCAGTATGCAGAGAACGTTGGTAAAAATAAAATTGCAGACGGAGGGTTTAATGTCGTGTCATTCTCAACATGATTACGTTTTAAAGTCTGTTGCAGTGTTTGTACAGCAAGTATCGAAGAAACGTTTACTTTCACATAGTTCTATGAATTATGCGAAATATAAGAATTATTTTCAACTGGCGGTAACAAGTGCTATCGCACTGCAGATAATTACATTGGTTTATATGTGTATTTGTATTTAATTATACATGATCGCCAAGAAGGTCAACCCTTGCAAACTAAAATTAGCTTGTCCTAAGAAAATAAACTTTTATTAATAAGAAACTCATCAATAGGCAGTAAATGTAGATAAATGCAAATAAATAATATAAAAATTATCATATCTTGGGACATATGTTCATCAAACAATAATAAGATTTGGATTGAATATACATAATATGTATCGCAATCAATATGCTTAGAAAGATTAAAGGAATACACGAAGAATTAATGATTTTTTTTTTTTTTTTTTTTTTTTTTTTTTACGAAAGCGCGATTAAAGGAGCACCTCGAAGAGATTATTTAAATGTCTTATTGCCTAGTTTATCACTGATACGTATTTTACCTGATATCTTTCTTCATTTACAGAAGTGTTTTGATTCACCTTTTAGATTTAAAAAACATATTTTAAACTTATTTTTTTGTGATTTGTCTTGAACGGTACACAATATATTTTAAAATCGTCCATTTCGTATTTCATGTTACATGGTAGGTGTCGATAAGTACAATGAATATTGAAGCATTATCAGGCTACACATTAACAGAATCTGACTTTGCACCTAATGACGATGAAGAATGCCTTCTGAGATAACCAGCGAATAGTTGTCTCGCTTGGTTGAGCACTCGAACAACGTTATGTCGACGAACCATTTTATCGAAATGCATTGCCATTTCGTTATAATCCATTTGATTACGCATAACAAAGTCTCTGTGTTGCAATAACAGAGTAATACAGAGGAACATAAGAAACGGATTACCACCACCAAATTCGTGAGGCGGAGGTAGACAAGTTTCTCCCAACTGATCTTCGCAAGTTCCTGCTGGAATAAGATTCGTAAGCTCTGTGGCTTCTTCACAATGCTCTTGTACCGATTGTTTTATTGGACTTTCTTGTACTGTCGCATTTTGGTGCCAACTTTCTGCCTCCTCGCTGTCCGAAGCAGACTCGGACCTATGAAATTTTATAATTTTTATATTTAAGGCTGTGTATACTTCGAAATATATAATTCTTGTGAAATTATATATATATAAAGAAAAGGAAAAAAAAGGAAAAAAAAAGGAAAAAAAGAAAAAAGAAAAAGAAAAAAAAAGATAAAAAGGAAAAAAGAAAAAAGAAAAATTGGTCTATACCTTGTAGTCCGTTTAAGCAATCTAATCGGGGTAACAGATTTAACACCATTCTGATCTTCTAATATTTCGCCATCATACTCGAGTTCTGCTTGCTCATCCGGAGTAGCTGGATGATTCTTTTGCTGTAACGTGTGCAAAGGATTCTCCCATACAAACACATCCGCAGCTGGACTACACCTTGCTAACTCTGTATCTGTTTCGCTGTCGGCTAATTCGCTTTCCCGTTTAGATAGAACGCAATCACATTGTTGATCACTTGGCGGCGATGGCCCGAAGACTTGTCGATCGAGCGATTCTAGTTCCAGTCTTAATTCTCTAGTCATCGATGTAGTCATTGGAAAGAAATCTGTCGGATCATCCGGCGAACTTGGTTCATCTCTTAAAACTCTAATTACTCCGCTCTCGCTCGAAACACGTCTAAAAAAAAAAAAAAAATAATATATTTACCGGTTATAACATTATATTTACCCATTGTTTCTATAAAAACGGATAAGAATAACATGCTGGTATTTCTGATAAATTATGCTTATGTATATCGAATTGAATTATTGTATTTCTATTGAAAATATATCGTGTTTCACCTCAACTCTGGTTCAGCATCGCTTGGTGTTATTTTGCTACGGTTGAGGCTCGTAAAGTTCAAAAATTCGTTCAAATTCTTTACTACTCGGGCGCATTTCTTTTCACCATCATTTTCATTATTTTTTGTTTGTTGATGTTCTTTACTAGGTAACGACAGTCTTTCTTTCAATTCCAGCAAGTTTACGCGTTTAGATTTACCAGACAGAGAATCTGTACTTAGGCACTTTTCCGTAGATTCTGTGTTTCTTCGATTTTTCGCTGTCGTCAAATCATTTTCTGGCTCAGAAAACGTCTCGTAAGGAGAGCTCGATCTGTAGACAGCGGGTTTTTCACTTTATATTATTATTTCTATTTCACTGCTTTCATCGATTCGCATAGAAGTACCTTTTTGAGTCACCGTTAGTTTCTGTAGAGCTTTGCAAAGATGGATCCTCCGCGTTAAGAGTCTTTCTTTTACCAGTAGTGGCGATACTCGCGGAAGAGCTTTGTCGTCTGATAGCACAAACTTTCGTGTACGCGTTCTCACGAATATGTTTTACGTTTGGGCTTGGTGGTGGCGAAGGTGGAGGAAAAGGTACTTCGGCCAGACTGAGTTCTCCGTTTGGCGGTGACGCTGGCAAAGCAGCCCACAAAACTTCGAGCATTCTCAGAGCGTCGTCCAAAGCAAATTCACGTTTCATTTCTAATAAAAGCCATCGATAACAGAACAATAGGTCGTCCGCTTGATGGGATTTTAAATAAGCATAGAAGTCTGGATCATAATGTTGTAAACCTTAAAAGAAAAATGTACATTTTTTTTTTTTTTTTTTTTTTTTTTTTTTTTTTTTTTTTATAACAATCGATACAGACGTAATATTTATTAAATGAATTTCCTAATTTGAAAGAATTATATACATCGATTAGAAGATTGTTTTCTTTCTATTCTAACAATAAGGCAATCGATCGGTTGCTTTTTGAAAGATAATCTTTTCCTTTCTCGTTTTATTTCGTTTATTTCATTTTAACGTAAAAAAAAAAAAAAAAAAAAAAAAAAAAAAAAAAAAAAAAAAAAAAAAAAAAAAAAAAAAAAAAGTAGTTCCATATCACGAATGTTTAATAATATATAATAATATATATTTTCTAATAACTGGGAACATATAAGTTACTTTATATTTTATATTTCTATATATAGCTGTTATAACTATTATAACTATAATAGTTGTGACTATTATAACTATAATAGTTGTAACTATTATAACTATAATATAACGTTGTAACTTTTACGCATATGACATTTTTTTATACTAAAGAAATCACAATCTCCTAATTATTTAAATAACATATTCAATTTTACGTACCTTCAGCCAAATGTGCAAATTTCGTAGTCATAGCAATTCCATCAAGCATAAAGTTGTCTTTCAACCTCCTCATAAGAGCGCACAGGCATATGTACGCTTGTGCTTCGTCCCTCATAGTGACCAACAAAGGTGAAGCCAGATCGCTCATACCTTGACAGTAACTGACACTCGGATGATTTAAGGCGTACGTAGTTAAGATATTAAAGAGACTAGCCGTATTCTGATTATCGTCAGAACCACCGTAAAACTTGTGATGTCTATCCGTTCTTAGAACATCTTTCCGTACCATGCTCGTTACATATGCCAAATCTCCGACGTTTTGTCCCTTTTGTACCAGGATTTTCCATCTTTCTCGAAGATTTTGATACTCTTGAGACTTTTTCTTCATGTAATCCATCCTCTCGCGACCGGACATTCCCTCGGGATATACGTTTAGAATGTGTTTCCAAACCACCTTTCGCAGGCTAGGTTCAATTCCACCGAAGTATATGACGGCTCTTAATTCCTTAGGGTGTATCACTTGTCCGATGGGATCCAAAAATCGTCGAAACTCTGCGTCTGTCAATGGTGGCCGTGGTGGTTGAGCACCTTGCTGGTGCGAAGATTCTTCGCTCAAATTACCCAAAGCACGTTGAACCATGTTCAATGTTCTTTCCATCTGTAAAAAAAAAAAAAAAGAAAAAAGCCGGTCCTATTTATAACGTATTCATCTATTCTATGATAATTGATTTTTTTCAAATTTCATGAATTGTGAAATACTTTTTTTTTTTTCTTTTTTTTTCTTTTTTTTTTCTTTTTTTTTTTCTTTTATGAACATATTAATTCTGATCAATCTTATCTTCACTTTAGATGCTATCGAAGAATTGAAATGTAATCGAGATGTGAAAAAAATCGTAGAGCATGCTTAAAATTACGAGAAAATTGCGAGATTTTGTGGCGAACGGTTGAAAAGATACAGTAAAAGAAGCAAAAGAAGCAAAAGAAGCAAAAGAAGCAAAAGAGAAACGCGAGAGAAATTTTAAAATAACGCTTTTCACTTTAACAAATTTGCGTAATTTTTTGTCACAAGTTCAAATTTTGATAAACCACTTTGGTTTATACGATATTAAAAGGACGAAAAGGAGGAAATTTGATTTATCGAAAGGACTATTTTCTTAGACCGATCGATGAGCATAAAAAATAATGTAACCAGTAAACGGGGAATATAAAATAGGTAAAAAAGAGATTTTCTGCGTCGCATGTTGCAACAAGTGACGCGTTAGAAATTCAAAAATTTAATTAATATACATTTCAATTCTATCATAAATAACGTTCCAAGGTTAATCATTCAGATAACTTGTAATCACCTCGAAGATACGTACAAACGTATTCTACATGATATCCTTGTATCGAGTTAAGAAGGAAATGAAAATTAAAAGGAATAACTGGTAGGAGAATCACGGATGATCGAGGGACAACGGGCAAAGTACTCGCCTTGTTCATTATGAGACCCGGTAACTTGGGCGTCTTGTACGGAAACCCGGTTTCTTGTCGAGTCGACACTTCCTGTGCATTTTGTTCCCAATAACATTCGCAGTCGCCTGTCTCTCCGAACGGTTTTAGGTTGACTTGCAGATATAGATACGGTTCAGAAGCGCTGTAATAAAACACGTTATCGGTTGGAACAACGGAGTTTCTGGTATCTTTAATCATCTAGGTACCAATGGTATTATAGAAAATATTTACCTGATAAATGCCGCATCCAAGTCCCAGTCAGAAAGTAGGAACAAATATGTTTCCGATCCATAGTCATCTATCGCTCGATAAGAAACTGTGAATTCTCTGGAAATATTTTAGAAACTTATTTCTTTTATGTTTCTCTTCACAAGTGTTCTCTTCACTGCTAATATATAGGGTGCATAATTTTTAAATTAGTTAACATTTTCCTCTCTACAAACTAAATCTGTTTGTATTATTTCGAAACATTTGCATCGTAAATGAATGATTCGTAGAAAGCAGCAGACAATTGCAAACCGATCGAGCTATCTACCATTAATCGACGCAACGATCAAGTGAAAAGAAAAAAAAAAAAAAAATATACACACACACACACACACACACACACACACACACCAAGAGATTATTGTAATTCAAAGTCAAATCGGAATTTCTCGTCATCTGTCGTTACCTTTGCTTCTTTTATACTTTCGATACGTATAATTAAATCTAATCTAATTATTGGCGAAAGTAAAACAAATGGCGTATCAAACGGCGCTCGATTCCTATCGTATTTATTACGATTCTGTCATAATTAAATACCGATCTCCGTTCTTAGTAATTCGAGTTTAAATAATTCAGAAAAAGCTTAAGAAAACATTAGTTTCTAGATAAAATTCAAATTAAAAATTTTATGCTTAATTTGTAAGACTTTCGTATACTTTTCGAAAATGTTCTTATTTATTTTACAACGTTTCTTCTGTTATTCTTCTTCCATTATTACTATCTAATATTTTACGTTTAGCTTTTATAATTGGCAATGAGAGAAAAACTCGTGGAAAATTTTGCTGCTTCGACCTAACGGGTTGTGAAACGCGTGCTCGGTTTTATAGATAAATGGTAATCGCTACGCGTCCGAAGCGAATGAACATTAGCCGAAGGTAGAAGGTAGCGGTCAAAAGTTTTACACGACTACATATTGTTGACAGATTATCGCACTATGTTACAGATATTAGAATTGTATAATCGACAGTTCGCAATTTATCTCTCTCTCTCTCTCTCTCTCTCATCTATCTATCTATCTATCTATCTACGAACAAATATAAAACGATTCGGTGTTTTATTTGCTGCGAATATTAATTCAAATACAGCGGTGCTTTGAATTAATAGGTCAATAGCAAGACTATTTAAAATAATATATTACATTTGTAATAGCAATTACCAAATTGAAGCGAATAACATGGCTAGAGTCATTAAACTATCTAGCTCACGAGATAAAAGATTCGTCAAAATAGTTGTGATTATTTGTAGATTCAAGACAGCTTGTAAGCAGACCGATGTTATTGTAGGTACTTTTTTTTTTCTTTTTTGTTTTCTTTTTTTCTTTTTTTCTTTTTTTCTTTAGAAAAAATGCATGCTATTACGATAAACCGAAATATAGTAGTAGACCCCTGCTGTGTACCGTTTATACGAAAAGGATCGCTCTCGGAACCCTTACAAATGATCTTGACATTTTTCTATAAACTTTTGTCCGGCTTGAAACGACTCACGACCATTGCTCGTCATTAATAACGGTAAAATCTCACCCTTTGATATCGAACGCTTTGATGAGTATACTTTGAAGCACTTCGATGGATGTTATCTGCGGGTCCACGCTGAACTTTCGATACTCTGGCTGATGTCTGGTCTCGCATTTCTAAACATAAATATACCGAACGTTCGATCAATTTTCCTTGTGTTTACCTCTGTTATAAAACGTGTGTCCCGTTTCGTCTCGTTTCTAGGTTTCTAGAATTGAAATTGTCTTTCACACAATTAAACAATTCGCAAAAAGTATATCTTGTATGGTTCTTAGTAGTTTCAACATTTAAATTATTGCCAGAAATTTGTAAAGTGTTATCAAAGTAAACCTATCTTTTCTAGCCACAACGTATACATACTTTAAACGGTAGGTATAATTTACACGCAAACACACACACACACACGCACACACACACATACACACATATGTATATATGGTACAGGAAGGATTAAAGTCTTGCAGGCGTAGTTGATAAATCTCGTTTGATTTTTCATGAATCGAAAACTAAGTTTCAGTGTTATTTTCACTGTGCATAATATTAGCTTTGAATCGTTTGACCGTTCAAAGCAAAGAACTTGGAAAGAGGTACGTTGGTAAAAAATGACCAATCTTAAAAATGACTAGTAGCTCAAGTAATAGAAATATTTGTACATCATTCTAATCATTCTATAGGTTCCAAGAAATTATTATAAAAGCGTTTAGATAATGGGAGAGTCGTAAACAAAGTTCAAATGATCGTAGCTTTGTAAGAAATGGATGAAATTGAAACATTCGGATGCTATTTTCCACGATAAAACTTGATATTTATATTGTACGGCAAAAATAATGGACAAAATAATTGTTAACGTTCTTAGAAAAAGATAATTACGATGAAGCGTAACGATAAACGTGTTGATGATAAATAAGTACGTAGAGCAAAATATTCTTACAGAGTATTATGATTCTTTTAGACGGAGTTACCGTATTGGGTTGGTGTTACACGTACATACGAGCCAATACATCGAAGCTTGAGAAAAGTTTGTGAAAGTAATAGACTTACAAAAATTCCATAAAATCTATTACACTTTGCAATTATATTATAAAAACGAACTTGACGTTTGTATCAACGAGAGCAATATGTACACGACAGTGTACCTAACGAAAGTACATATAATTAGTAAGAGAAAAAAAGAGAGACTGGAATAATATTAAAAGGATTTCTATATATAAAATTAAAAGTCGATTTCGGTTGGCAGTTACACTGTCACACCTATTATATAAATAATCTTTTAATTATACTTGTTTCAACTTTGATCGAATGTATTGGATCAATTATGCCATTGCCAGATAATATTAACACGTGCAGAATTTTGCAGGATTTTGAGGTTAAGGTTAGATATCGCAACGAAACTATTAATATTTTCGATTTAATATGAAATATGAAATACATATATACATATGTGAAACAAAAAAATGATTGGTTGTAATATTTTCAGTAATGTTTCCATATAGGACACGCGCAAAGATATTTATTTCTCTTGGTATTTTAATAAGCTATCGTCAATAACGAGTACAAATAAACAAACTACAACACACGAGCGTTTCAAAATAATGAAATCCGCTTTATAGTAGCAATATATTACGAGTTGTTAGAAATATTTTAGTCAATCAATATTTTTCCAATTTTTGCACATGAAGAATATGTTCGATAACAGGCACAAAGGAAATTCGTGTTTGTATCCCTGTAAAAAACAAATGTCTTGTGCTTGAAAATTTTGATTTGTTAATTTTTTCAAGGTAACAATAATTACCGGGAAATGGGATGAAACTTTGATTCTCAAACTATATATTAATAAATAAATATATAAGATATAAGATATAAGATATAAGATATAAGATACAAGATATAAGATACAAGATATATAATTAAATATATACAACAGGATGTTATACATTGTCTCGGTACAGGCAACTCTCCGACATTTGTTTAATTTTCTGTCGAGCGTCACACGTAAGCATTTGCAGGGTTTCGATAGGAAAATAGGATAGATCAGGCTGTTCCTGATTCGAAATTTCTGCCGCGATGCCATAGGAACATTTTGTCGACTACCCGGTGAAATAGCGACGCGTTCTAATTATTTTTACAGAACGTTGGTTATTCCAATTACGAAACGCGACGTGTTGCCGTTGCCGCGCAACGCCTCGCTTTCTTTATCCGAATCTACTTAAAAGATGCACACGTACATGTATGTACACATGTGTGCATATCAGAAATTTTCTACGGGTAGTAACAATTTACAACTACCTAGGAAGAGATAGAAATGGAATTCGTCTTTATTATCTGGAGCGAATTCGCGCTTCGATTTCGAGTTCGAGTGATATTGAGCTTATCGTACACTGCGTTTTCAATGATGTTACCATGAAGCTTTAAATCCCTATACTCCTACTGAAAATTTATCATTTCAAGTATTTTGTAAACAATGTCACTAATATACATATATATATATATACATATATATAAAATGAGTGAATAGTAAACGCAGGGAAATATCGTTATCAATGAAGAATATTTCTTTTTTATCAAATTCAACAATGAGAATTTCACCATTCGACAATCGGAATAGATTTGGTTTTTAAATGTCTTTTAGCGTGTAATAATGAAACATTATCTTCGAGAAAGTTTCATTGGAATTTTATGCGAGGTGTCGATGTAATGGTGAAACGTGCAATATTACGTTGTATAACATGAACTGTACCTTTACTTTGACGCGCACAGCTTCTCTAGGACAACCGAACATGTTTGACGTTGATATGCAGGCTATTTCGTGCACGCGAAAAAGGACGTTCAATAATTCAGGACAGCTCCAGATCCATCAAAATGCGCATCTCCTCGACGACGTTCTTATCACACCGAACGAAGCTCCACATTTTTACGGGTAATCCAGTTCTGATAGGTTAATTCGTTTCACGCGACGCGCAACCAGCCACCTTAAAGCTTTCACTTTTTCCCAGTGTATAGAAAAGCATAGTAGCGTTTTGTGAGGGCACAGCACCACCACGTTTCCCTAACAAAATCAAAGTTTTTGAACAATCACCGATTGACATTTGGCGTAAGAGTTCATGATCGTTCGCGATGACGAGGTCTATCCCAAAATCCCAACAGCTGTCGATGATGACACGTTTCAGAATATTAGGTTTCGAAATCGTTTCGCGCGTTGCTCGAGTTTCGACTACACAAAGATCAGTCGTCGTCACAGTGATCGTCGACTGACGATACCGTCTGCTCCCGTGATTCGTGTCTCGTGTATAATCGGCCGAAATTGTATGTCCCTTTCTTCGTTAAAATCACTGATGTTGGGACGAACGGAGGGATGGGTATTTCGAAACGTGACAAGCGGAACGCAGACGAATAGAAATGCCGATGGAAATTGGCGTTACGTTTTCGTGAGGAAAGAGAGAAAGAGCGAGAAAGAAAGAAGCGAGCGAACTGAAGCGAGCGAACTGAAGCGAGCCGCGTTTGACGCCAAATTTAGTTTAACCAGAGAGGAAATGAGTGCTCACGCCCGTAGTTCTAGTTGTTCCACGGTACAGCTGCTGCACCATGCGGCCAAGTGCTGAGTTTAATTGACATTAGCATGTACAAGAACCTATAAAATTAGGGATCTGCTCTGTTTGGTCGGAACTTAGCATATACAAGAACCTATGTATTTAAGCTTAAAGTTAGGGATCTGCCCTGTTTGGTTGTGCACTAGCATAGACAAGAACCCATTTAATTGTACGGTTCTATCCGAGATGGAGAAATATAAGAATGACAATTTCGCTATCGATTCTCCAGGACTATTCTAAACTACTAATTATTAACAATTATTAAGGATTACGTTTGTAATTTGATAAAGACACTTATTAAGCAGGATAGAACACAATTTTCCCGATTTTCATGTAATAATAAGTAGCAACATATCATATTTTATGTAATAATAACAACTTTACTCGTATAACAGATAAAATCTTTTCATTAAGAACATAATATTATTCGTAATCGTTACCGAACATTGTCTTAAATATGTTTCCTATTCCTCAATTTCGTCAATTTCACTGTTTCAATACACCAAGTTTCCGCGCGCTTGTATATACGAAAATTGTGCGTTCCTATTTGCGCAACGTATCGCAAAGTCAAAGTATCGAACGTGCCTATTGGCGCAGAATATCGTCAAAGTCAAATCTGGCGTGCCTATTGGTGCAGAATATTGTCGAACGAAATTGTGCGTTCCTATTGGTGCGAAATATTGGAAAGTTCGAGGAGAAATTTGCCGTGGGGTGACGTACTCTTGAAAGTCGTGGAGCGAAAATTCGTCTCGTCGAGCGTTACCTTGTCCTTATTAGTACCTTCGTTTCGACTTTATCAACATTTCTACACTTCTATCTCTGCTTCGTACAAATAGTACGTTCGTATTTAACCGCTTATTGATTATAATTTTAGTGAAATTACGTAGTATCCGAAATCTTCTTTTACTTTCGTCGTTGATCGCTTATTTGACAGGTTACAGTCATCGATCGCTCATATTACCATCGTCCTTTGAGGTAGACATTGGATTTTATTATCGTTTTATTTTACTATAATTTGTTCCGTTATTGTAAATTATTGGTTTTGTTATACGTTCATTTGAGATTGCTTTGACTTTCTCTTGTATAGATTATTGGCCGGTCACGGGACTGAAAGAATAGGGGTTCACGTCACAGACGCCGTAGGCGATTAATAATCGATAATTCGAACTGATACGAAATGGACGCCGGATTCAGCATGCTTCGCAAACGATTAGATTATCAACATTCCTAGGTTAAAAATTGTTACTCTAGCGTTCCTACTTTTTATAGTAATTGGATTTTAACAGGATTTCAATTTTTATTGTTATTAAAATTTCGAACAGAGATTTAGAATTAGAAGATTAGAGTTTAGAAATATCGAATAGAGTTTTATTTTTCATTAGCTTAGATAAACAATGGAGGATATATTTTTAAAAACAAATTATAATATTTCACATGTTTTGTTTCAGTTTTTCATAACTTCTGCTTTTTCTTGTGCTTCGGAATGGACGCGGTGATGCTTCGAAACTAAGCGTGTAAGAATCTTTGGATATCGTATTCCAATTAATTTTATTCCTTTGATTGTTCCACTTCAATTATTTATTTACATAATGAAAAAACAAGTTTGATTTTTAAATTTAATATCAGAGTTTCAATTGGTGGAGTAATTAGAGTTAACTAGCAATTTAATTTTTCTATTATTATTATTATTATTATTATTATTATTATTATTATTATTAATGTTCAAAGTTTTCATAAAGTTACATATCACGTTATTTCAAATTTTTTGGTCGATCATCGCTTGGTTTTCAAAATGTATTATTCACGGATATATCGTTCGTATATGTATAATAAGTCATATTTTGTTAAAGGTTTATCGCTCCATTCTGTTGCTCCTGTTTCCTAAAATGGACCTAGTGGAGCTTGAAAAGCCAAGAGCGTAAGTAATTTTGTAATCTATACTTTGTTTAATTTTGGTTAATTTCAATTTGCTATTCCTGATTTAAATATTGTTATTGAAATTTTAACAGAGATTAATCTTTCGCTACTTGAAATTTTCCAATTAATTAACGTCATATTTAAGAGTATTATTTAGAGTATATTATTAAGAGAATATTATTAAGAGTATTATATTTAAGAGTAATATTATGATATATTTTATGCACGTTACATGTTACAGTTTTTTCCACGATGGAATTGCACGACTCCTTCTTGATGGCGGTCTTCACGATGACTTTCCCTGGGCTATCGCAGCATCGATGACCACGTTCCTCGCATCCTATCGTGAGTCGCGTGCATTTTTGTTGCACCGGTCGCTCGATCATGTCGTAGGACGAAAGGTCCGAATCGACACGGGTCACTGGTCGTATTACGTAGAATTTTTTGCGAGCACAGTATCCGCGGGTACTTTTTTTTTTTTTCTTTTATATTAATCGCATGAAACTGACAAATTTTGTATTAACGCATATTTTATTCGCAATGATATTGACTGGTACAAACGATATTATATTAACGATTAATTTGAATATTTGTGATTAAAGTTGTGTTCGCTAGAATTTCTTTTAAAGTCGGAATGTATTAAAAATATATATTTAGAAAAAGAAATTGCAACGGCTTAATTAAATATTTCGTAGTGACGAGGTCGATTTTGTTGCGTTCAAAATTGCAATTGACGATGATAATAAATTATATTTTATTTTCACCTTCTGTTCTCCGATGGCATTGTTTCAACCGGTTTAATTGTTTGCCATTCATTTTTGAATTTGATTATTAATTTAAAATATACATATAGAGATATTAAAGTTGAATTCTGCCGTACAAAAATGTATGTAATCTCACGTGGAAGAAGAAATTTCGTTTTTTTCTCTTTTTTTTTTTTTCTGTCAGTAGCAAATTTAAATAACATCGAAAACGTGATAAAGCACTCCTCGCGATTTATTTCGAAAAATTTATACGTTGGAGTTACGGACTTGAAAAATTAGCGTTGCGAAATAGAAAAATGTCCCTCCCCACTCACGGTTTGTTCGGGATTCTATCGACGTGGATCGTCTTTCTGGCTATCGGATCTATTTCTTTTTTCGCATGCCCTTGAGCTTTTGTTAATGGAAATACCATTGAACGGTATATCTGTTCGATGCTGATGAATATTTTTAATTCGTTGTTATAGTACTTAAAGTTATTATAAATGGTTTTATTTCGTAAATGCATTTGAGAAAAAAATGAAAAGTGATATATCGATATGTTTGAATTACTTAAATTTACTATGATATAAATAATTGTCTAGCAAATGAAAAAAAAAAAAAAAAAAAAAAAAAAAAAAAAAAAAAGATAAAAAAAAAAAGAAAGAAAAGGGCAAAGTAATGATAATGAAGTTAATAACATTTTGCAGAGTATTAGTCTATTTGAAATATATCGTTAGATCATTAAGATTTTATTTCCTTATTTCAAAATATAAACAGTGATTGTTCGTTATTAGAGTTATAATTTTCTCGTGAATAGTATTTTGGATTAATTAGCCACAAAATAATCTTATAAACGTTTCGATGTGCTGTGGATAAGTTATCTTTTTTGCCTGTTGCTTGCTTCTAGAAAAACAAGTTAAATGGATAGAGTGAAAATGCAGCGTGAAAATCGATTAAATTCTCTTCTAGGTATAGGTACTAGAGCGTGTAAGCAAACAGGGCAGATGCCTAATTTTTATAGGTTTTTGTATATGCTAACGCCAATTAAACTCAGCACTTGACCGCATGGTGCAGCACTAGTCGAGGAACAAGAAGGTCCGTAAGCGTGCGCACTCTCATTTCCTCCCTTCTAGTATCGGCCAGTACGGGCAGAATCACAGATTCTTCGTTGTTCGATGTATCGTTATGGAATTCCCGCTGGATCGACACTCTCTCCGAATGACGCACGATTTATGTACGCGTGTGGTTTACACTATCGTTATACTAACAACATATGCTAGGCTGTATACTGGCAAAGAGGGAATTGGAGTGCTCGCGCGCGCATCCCTGCGTTGTCCCCCCTATACAAACGCTGTATCAAACAGTCAAGTGTTGCGATGGTTTAACCGCAGACGAGTATATGCATAAGATAAATCACACGTAATCCAAGTACGATCGTATTAAATAGGTTTCGACACTCGCTCGTTTCGAAAATCGTTCGAAAATTGAGTCGTCAATAATTAACGGATAATAGATACTACTAGATTAATAAATTATAATGTGAGTATTTTTTAAATTAGCTATATATTATACTATATTAAATTTTAGCTATTTAGCTAATTAATTACAATAAATAGCAAATACAATCATTGTCAATTAGATCTCCGATTAGATGGAAACGTTTTAAAACTTTGTATAACACAGATATGAAGTTATTTGAGGCGAAAGCACTAGTGGCGAAAGCGTAAATTTACGCGCGAAGCATATGAATCTGAGCGATTTCGCTAAAATGTGAGTCCGATTAGCTATGCGATTAGCTATGCAAGTACGCATGTTACGGCTTTTATTCGTTTTATTTTATACTAAAAAACTTTTAGTATTTATCGAAAGTTCGTATTCATTTTATTTCTATAGCTGTTTAGCAGATCCGTGTGTATAGCTGCATTTGAAATATGTAAACAATCAAATTACGTGGGTACGATTATATGATATTGTAGCAGCAGTAAAAGCATTTTTGTTTCGTTTGGCGGTCAAGGTTTGAAAGTATGTGTAATGTATAATAATAATTTTTAATTATTTAAATTACAATAATATAATGTTCTAGCAATACCGTAGAAAAATGGTTTATTTTTGTTTAACTTAATAAGACGTTATTATTTATTATACGCATGCATTGTCTATCATATATATTATTATGTTTTATGATGTTTGTGCATTATTCGAATCAAAAAATTCGAATCAATTTTCATTATTTTCTTTCGTAGACATATCTCTACTCTTAAATAGTTTTATGTTCTTGTAATTTTATCTTGTAATTTTCTAGAAACGTTACGATGATTCTTTCGGCTGAACGAAACAAGGAATAAGAAAAAAATAGGTGGGAACACAGAGGTGAAAGAGTTGATAAAACAAGTGGTAATAAGTATGAAAGAGAAGCCTGAGCCATGTCGATAAAAATGGAAGGAAGGAAAGCTAAGTCTGGATAGAAGAATACGGAAGCTGGAGAAAAGACAGAGGAACGCAGAAATAAACAGGAAAAAGGGAATAACGTAATGATTAAAGATCTCTGAATGAATAGGTAACTAGAAGTGGAGGTTGGAGGATTTATAAAGAAGAACGTGGAACCTGAGACGGAAATAAAGGTATTACCGCAGATTGAGAGCAAAAGGAATATTAGTACGACAAGAATAAGATTGGCTGGCATAGAAGACAAGAAAATAATAATGCGGAACAAGGAATAATTAAAAGTCAAGGACCTATATATATCTATCTATCTATCTATCTATCTATATATATATATATATATATATATATATATATATATATAGAGAGAGAGAGAGAGAGAGAGAGAAAGGCGTTTGATCTTAGTAAGAGAGGGTTATTTCTTGAGAAACCAGCCGACAACAATTAACTCGAAGAATTACAAATACGCAGAGAGCAGGGGAAGAAGAGATCGTTTAAAAGGTGGAGATTTAATGGCAGAACGTGCATTATTTATAATATTGAGGAAATTAAAAAGAAAGAGAAGGTGAAAGAAACTGAAATAATAAGAGAAAATGAAACATGGTTTCGCGCCCGAAATAGTATAAAAAATAAGAACTATAATATTAGTAGTACACACGTTGAGGAAGAGAGAGAATGTAACTGACCCAAAGGGTTTTTAGTAAAGACTGTAAGAACAGATGTTGAGATTCGTTTAGTCGAATAGCATGCCAAAGAAAAGTAAACAAAGATCACCGATGAATCTCAGAAGCAGGGTTAGATAGAATTACGGTTCATTTATGATATAAATAGAATAGCGCGTGTACAAATGTATACTATCTGCATGACAGATACTAGCAAATCGGCAATAGTAAGATAGAAATAAGTACTGATTATAAGTAAATAATAATAATTGATATGATATAGAATAAGAATGATTATTTAAAAAAATGAAATGTAATGGACGATTGCCCAACGCAATAAACGAATACACCATACGTATACATACAGTTTATTAGCGGTAGGGTGGTATTATTAAATGTATAACTTTTCATCATTTCTAACTTAAAAAATATGTAACGTTCCGTTTTATAGGTTTTATAGTCTGGATTTATTATAATCGTTTTAATAATAAGTAAGAATTAGTCGATTCAACGCGAACTTTGTTAGCTTATATGTTGATTTTCTTGCGACTCAATTTTCGCACGGTTTCTCTTATGTTTCGGTATACGAGCGTCGAGACTCGTTCGATCGTGAGTGGTCTGAGATACCGTTTATACGACAGTGTCTAGGAGAGTGGTAGATTTGTCGCCCATGGTCACACTACATTTCTGTCAGTGTTCTGTTCATTACGAACACAGTCGAACCTCCTTCGAAGGAATGATCTGACTCCAGCGGTCCTTGACGGTCCTTTTTTTTCTTCTTTTTTTTTCTTTTCTCTCGTGGAGGAAATCCGCACGGACACCCGCCGCTTCTAGGGGGAAGAGCGGCGTGGTAGTATCGGACTCCAACCGACTAAAACCTCCACGACGACGTCTCTCTTGCGATCGAGGGGTGCCCGGGAACCGCTGCGGCGACGCACCGGCCCCCCGCCCCCGCGCGTAAACATTCTGTCCTCACCCCAGAGGCCCGTCCGCATCCCCAACCGGACTGCTTGATAGCACCCGGATGCTGGAGGTCCAGCACCTAATTTCGATCTCCTTCGGAGGCCGTGGGGGCCCCCGCAGCTTAACTCTGGCGATCGGTCGAAGACCAGCATTTTCAGCGCGCTATCGTCGTTGGCTGGTCCTTGACGGTCCTGCATTCCGTGGAACCT
Organism: Bombus dahlbomii; assembly: GCA_037178635.1. Classification (NCBI taxonomy): domain Eukaryota; kingdom Metazoa; phylum Arthropoda; class Insecta; order Hymenoptera; family Apidae; genus Bombus; species Bombus dahlbomii. The sequence goes on along the minus strand of CM074105.1, from coordinate 18,546,977 downwards.
CGGAGGGCCTCGAAATTCCTATTCAATATACACGCAAGTTATTATTATATACGAATAAAAAATATATAGTTTGTACAAGTAAATACACATGTATCTCTTTCTATTTATTTATTCATATGTAACGAATCCCATCTTACGAAGTTTAAAGGTTATCGACGAGTGTTTTGCATAGATACATGTTATTTGAAATTTTACGCAGATCTCGGGGATTTAGGACAGGAAAAAATTATTTAACGGGGATTCGTGGTAAACAAAAGATTAGGAACTGCCGGGGTCTACTCGTAGTATTAGCTTGCCTTTAAAATTAATCTAATGTGACAATTTCTTATAAATTGTGCTTTTTAAATTAACAAATTCACTCGGTAATGTGCGTGCAAGGAGGAACGAAAGAGAAAAAGAAAGTATAAAAAACGCGATATCTCTAATTTCTACTCAGCGTTAATGGCGAGGTCCTTACTGTATTAATAAAAGTATAGAGCGCTATCGCAGGCGTTATTGAAAAATCAAAGTGAAACCGAAACCCAATAACATTGTTGAAAATTGTGCATCATTGAAACCGAAATAATGTTATAGGAACACTAAATTTATACCGAGGATTAATATTGAAATAATAATATATTTATTTCATGGACTATTTCTCATATATTCACCGGTGGACACTTGCACGCGTCTCAGCACTTTCTTCTATACCCGGCTGTTAACCGACTGTTAACCGACTGTTAACCGACCGTTAACCGACTGTTAACCGACCGTTAACCGACCGTTAACCGACCGTTAACCGACCGTTAACCGACTGTTAACCGACTGTTAACCGACTGTTAACCGACTGTTAACCGACTGTTAACCGACTGTTAACCGACTGTTAACCGACTGAATAGTTTACATTCATCTGTTTTCGAGGTGCCGCGCGCACACACGCGTCCACACACTGATACTCACATACAAGTATCTCTACTACGCATTTAATCCAGTCCAGCACAGAAAATTATACATATCTCAACAAACATTTACGACGTTCAGTCTTAAACGACAGGTAATAACAGGTAATAACAGGTAATAACGGACATTTCTTGGATACGCACGTTATACACGGGGCGTTTAAGCTCGCTCGACCCTTGTTTATAAAGAGGAGACGACGGTGATCTTTGACCAAAAACTAGAAAAACTAGAAAAACTAGAAAAACTAGATCATGGTGTATCGATAAAACTTGTCACGACAGCGGAAAATTATTCAGCCAAAAGTTCACTCGCGTCAAATAGTGTCTTTTGACTCGGAATTTAAAGCACTTGGTCTCTTCTCCTCTACTTTCGAAACGTTTTTTCGAATAGCTTCTCAGTTAGTTGATCCTGACTCGATCCTCGTTCGATCCTGGCTTCTACGTCACGGTTGCGCACATCGAATCGCTTCCATTCACGGAACTTTGTTCAACTTTTGGGAGGAGAGAAGGGGGAAGGGTGACAGTGGTAGACAAACGAGCCACGCGGTCGTGGCACGTCTTTTTATCCGGTAACTAATCTTTTACTGGATATTCTTATTTTCGATGCTTTTATCGGATTATTTATTGTCTGGTACAAAAAATAATCGCAAACTTGCGACGCAATCGCGGTTATCGTATCTGCCCTGCTGTTGAAACGCTGTTGTTCGCCTGTTTGTTATCCTAAAATCATAGTAGAACTCGATTTTTGTCTGGAAATTGTCATTTTGCAAATTAGATTTTTCTACAGAGGTAACTCGATCGTTGCGAGAACATAAAAGGATCGATTGTGCAACTTTGTTTCTCAGTATTATTATGCTATTTTAATAGGATATATCTGATTTTGAAGCGATAAGTTTTAACTTTGCTTATAGAATTGAAATATTTCGTCGAAATATTTCGAACGTTTGTTTATTCGTAACTCGTGTTAAAATTATATAACATTACGCACATAAGTTAATATCTATTTTAGTTTTTCTTTCTTACTACATGAAATATCTGCTAAAACCGTAACGGTACGAATACAGTCGTAAATCATAAGCGATGCGAGAGAAACGCGTATTTCTCTCAAGGCAACTTTTCCATTCTTCGAAAGTCATGATATAAGTAGTTTATTTGCAGCCGTAAAAAATTACAAAATTGCTATTCGATTATTCGTGGGACCGCTGGTAATCACAGTCTCGAGCAATCCCTTCCTCTTAGTATCAAAGAAGAGGCTCTTCGGACCTTTCCGATCATCTTCATAGAGATGCAGAACTAAAAGTTCCTATTTCACAGATGGTATCTACGCGATAATTTCATTTTCCTTCGGATAACCGTCTACCAATGAGCGATCGCGTCTCTTTCGCGTTATAAAGTTTCATACGGCGAATCAAATTTTCATCGTTGGATTATAACCAACGGCAAATTCCTTTCTTCTCGCATCGTCGACTCGGCCGCTTTCCTCCTACACCGAGCGTAAACCGACACACGAAATGGACGCGATAGGGACGTGACAGAAGGAAGAGTGGATTTCCTGGAATCTCGTTATACTTTCCCGCTAACTTGGCTCCATCTGCTCGGGATCGTGCGTGCGCGCATGCACATTTACAGGCTCGATTTGCCCGAGAAAATTTTATACCGTCGACAAAATTTCCTAGCATCATCCACGGTGGTAACGTGGTTACGTCTGATCCATTACGCGTTACAAATTTTGTCCGCTTTTGCGTTTAGAGTAATTGCGTTTTGAGGAAATTGCTGAATTACTATGTATTTTATTTGATGTTTATATTTTTTATTTTTCTGCTTAATATGATTATTAACATTTAATATTTGGTAATTAATAACGATTGGAAAATACGAAATTGAACGATGCTTTCTAAAAGCATTGGAATTACTTACAATGTTGTCAGTTTTGTTGAAACGAGCAGAAACAGCGTCCAATGATCCTGTGTCCAAACGTCCTTCATTCTGCCAGGAATAAAAAAAAGTATGGCAAGCGATCTAAAAATATTGAGGTGACTTTGAGATCTAGCGAAACGAAAAAATTATTACCATCTAAATACTACGTATTACGGCTTCCTATAAACCGCGTGACTTTTGTGCAGGGACGTGGATCGGGACGAGGATCGGGACGAGGATCGGCGCGAAAAGCCGGCCGAAAAATTCAGGCACCCTCGCGAAGACGATAACGATCGATCGTAAGGCATCGTTCCGCGCTGGCCACTTGTACGATGACACACCACCCAACGATCGACGTGCGTAACGATAGCTTATCCGTATTTGCGTATTGTGCTCTGTAAGCTACAAAGCTTGTATGTAAGCTACAAAGGTATTTTAATAGATTTTAATAGATTGGATCGATTTAGATATTATTTACATAAAAAAAAAAAAAAAAAAAAGAAAAAGGAAAAACAAAAAGAGAAAAGGAAAGACGATGTTTAAACTGGGAATAATATACTCACGAATTAATAAACACGGATAATATGTCATAAAGGATGATACCGGACATAAATATGGTTCAAGAGCATTTTAATTTTTAAATTTAATTTCTAAAATACGTACATGGATGTTATGTATTTATTTGTGGCCGGAAGAATGAAAGACAGATCGGAATGGATAGGGAGAAGATCATTCGGACACGAAGGCGAACGCCGATCATTGCATCTGCGTGTTTGTCCGTTGTCAACTTCGTGGTCACGACGACGTGTGAAACGAGTCATGAAACGAACGAATCTCAGAAACATGTGCCATGCTCAGGGCACGTTGCCAGAAATTCGTTCCACTGCTATAGTTGGCAGATTTCGTGGCGATAAAGGCGCGTTTCCTCTCCTCCTCTATAAACTTATCGGACAACGGCCGCGTTCGAGTACCGATGGTTTTAACTTGTAGTAAAAATAGAACTAACTTAGAAAATAGAACTAACAACCACGTAGCGCTTTGGAAAATTGGCGAGTAATAATAAGTAAAGCTAATAAAGACGAGACATTCTATGTCATACTAAATGAAGTTACGCGTGTCGAACGACGTTTCCCCTTCACTTCTATCAAGCGCATTACCGCCCCACTGCGAGTAAATGGGTACTTACGAACATTCCGCTGAGAGGAGAATTAAAATAACGAGTAAATTAAACGTTGATTTTATGATTATCGTAGATCCCCTCCCCCCCCCCCCCTCTCCCTCTCAATAATTCAGCCTGCGAGAGCACAACACAAGTAATAATCGCGATAGTAATCGTAATTGTTCGATGTTTTGTTTCGTTATTGCTTTGACATTGAGGCTCGTCGAGCCCCGTAGGTTCTTCCGTGTAATTATGGTATAACGAATAAAATTCAGTTTTATTCTTTTTCCTACCAATGAAACGACGATTTATTCGTTAACCCCTTAAATAGGGGTGAGTTTCCAATTTGAGAGGAGGTTGAGAAAGGAATTACCTATTTATGAAAGAATATGTACAGTGTCTATGTAGAAAAAAAGCTTGCCCGCTTTTTTTTTTTTTTTTTTTTTTTTTTTTTAATAAGGCTATGTAACTTATTTATACGTATACGTACGTACTTATTTATTGGCAGAGCGACATTTCAGAATGCGTAGTACGCTAGTATCGCTAGTTGCTAATTAGTTGGAGATAATGCAACAGATATTACTTATCGTGACATTTAAAATTTTATAGACGATAAATATATGTATAATATATATATATATATATATATATGTATAAATTCTGTAGCGAGTATTCAAAGTACGATAATTTATCGTAGTATACGTTGTTGTATAATACTTTGATCGCTTTATTCTACTATATATTCATTTATACTCTATATGTTTTCTTATTTTATGGAGGATGATTATTGGATAGACGTTTGAAATGAAACAACAGAGATGGAGATGGAGACGCGCATGAAGGATGCAGATGTGCAGAGAGCGCTGATATGTGGTACGTACGCGTCTCTGGGGAATATGAGAAATAGCAAGTTTGGAGGAGATTACGGAAGAAGGACGATGATTTTTAACGTTACGGCGAAGAGCGTAATGATGTACGCGGTAGAAATATAGGGAATAGAAGATAGAAAATCGCAGAGAAGAAACGAAAACGGGGAAAAAATATATAAAAGCTGACTGCTTAAGCCTTAATGCTCTTAAAAGAGAAATTGATATACAGGAAATAGATGTATGATAACAGGGAAGAGTGGAATGACACGAGCAAGCGAGAAATTCTGTAAGAAAGCAGAAACTAATATATATATATATATATATATATATATATATAGTATATGTATATAGGAGGAGAGAAGCAGAAAAGGGGGAAAGAAAAGGAAAAAAGAGGAAAGAATGGCAGCTAAAGAATTCAAAGTATGACGGAGAATACGTTAGACGGAGGCAGGGAAAGGTACTCTTAAATAAGTAAAATACCAACAAGAAAAATGAAAAGCAAAGAAGAGAAAGATGGTAGCTAGATTCAGAGTATTCGGAGTATTCGGAGTAATTTAAGTGGGTGGCTAGTAAATACTGGACGAACGAGGAGAAAAAGAAATCGAAGAATGAACGAAGAAGATGATAGAGGAGGAAGAAGGTTAACAGGCGATAAGAGGAGAAAGATATATGTTACGTGTGTTAAAAGATGCCTATCTATGGTATACCCTTGGAAAGGGATCGTTAGTTGTAATAAGAAATAAGTAAAAACAAGGATCGAATAACATGAAACGTTTTTTACTTTCTCAACGTGTACGTACATATTTCGGTATATCGTGTTCTATTTATTAATAAACGTATATTCGTAAATTACATATTATTATCCAGAAGTTTCGATACTTCTTTTTTTACATTTTACTTTCCACGATATCATTGAATTCTCTGAACAGAGGAGAAAGCGATTCATCTATATTTTCATCTTGTTTTAATATCGGAACAGATCGATAAAAGAAAATTGGAAAGATAAACTTTTCTCCGCTTAATGCCTACCTCCCTTTTCTTCGTCTTGTTTTCTCGTTCCTTTCGGTAACAGACTACCGATCGATTCTCCCGTTTTGCATCCGTCTGTCATGGTTCGACTGCCTTTTTTTTCTCTTTTCTCAGAGACGTTGTTTTTTCACCGAAACCGTCCGGCCATCGAGTATCGATACAGTTCTCCTCCGGTTCGTACGTATCGCAAATTAATGCACAAACCAGAGTGAAATGAATTTCGAAGGATCTGTGACCAACGTACCAGCGAATTTTCTCCAAGGTGATTACAATAAATATTACTTATTATTATTATAATAACTTTTTAATAAAGATAAATAATAAAATCATTACGATACGATTGAAATAAAACTATAATAAAACGTAATCTCGTTTCTGTGTTGTCCTTTACGTAGAATGTAAGATTGTTAACGAAACGTAAGGAAAATTAAAAATTGGTGAATAGGTTTTTACCTATTAACGCTGCGTGCTGTTTTTAGCTGGTTAGGCGCTCAACCATATTGGTATTTAAAAAGATGAAAGATAATAAAGCACTAAGCATTAAATCCAAGTAGGTAATTGAAACGGTTTTAGAAAGAGAAAGCACTGAGAAATAAGATATCATAAATAGTGGGCAGCGATAGGGCAGATTGATGGAGTGAGTGACGAAAGAAGACGAAAGAAGACGAAAGAAGACGAAAGAAGACGAAAGAAGACGAAAGAAGACAAATTCGGTGAAACGACCAACAGTCTGTGTTAAATAGAGTGGCAAAGCGACAAAGTACAGAAAGGCGAGCGAGTTGGCCGAGGCGACGGAAGATTTAAAACCGCGGCGAATAAAAGAGAGCGTGTGTAAAGCGTTAGGCGTAAAGAAGCGACGACCGCGAAGAGATTCGTAATTTTCGTAGAGCGAGAAAAACAGAGTTGGTGTCCATGTAAAGAAAAAAAAAAAACGGAGTTTACGGTCAGGGCGAAAGTAACGAGTAACGAACGGAAGAACGAGGTTAAAGTAACCAGGAAGAAGATCCGGTACGAAGGGCAAAAAGAAAAGACGGAAGGGAGGTATGCGTAACAGCTTGAAGAGACGAGTAGAGAGCGGAGGAACGGAAGGAACGAGGGAACAACGTGGCAACCAACATGGTTAAATAGAAGGACACGCAGAGAGAAAGAGAACGTGGGAGTGGAAGAGAGACGGAAGAGGAGGAAGAAGAGGAAGAAGAGGAAGAAGAGGAAGAAGAGGAAGAAGAGAGAGAAGTAGCTTATAGCTACGGCTCGTGCTTTAAATGAAACGTTCGTGTTATATTTTACGGCCTTGATCCCGGACGAACATCTTTTGGAAATTAATTACAAGTGGCGCGCTCATCCTGACTAAGAGGTTATGTACCGGCTATGAATTAAGTTTTATCCTCGTTTCCTACGGTTATACGGTTACTGCCGCGGCTAACGAACGAGTCGGTGAGTTTAAAAAATCGTTTCGCGCGAGATGCGCAAACGCGGTAAATTGATGAAGGTGAAGACGAGAATGGAGGAAGAAGGAATTACAAAAGGGGGTGGATGAAGGTTGGTAAACGACAGGATGGTTCGCAACGAAGGCGATTAATCGGAGAGCGTTAAACTCCGTTTCGTCCGTGGCGAAAATTAATTTCTATTCCCTTTTTATATACGTCTGCCACGGAGAGGTGAGAATAACGACCGACGATAAATAACGACCATTGATAAAAATATAGCAAGTATGATAAAGGGATAGATTAGGTAGACGGAATGGGAATGCAGGCTACGTTTCCGTTCAAGTGTTTTAAGATGCAACGAGATGCAACGAGATGCAACGAGAAATCAAATTCTAATTGATCGAATAATAGTAATTCTTTATTTCTATCGCGATCGAATGTTAATTGCGCGCGTACATTAAAAGTAAAGGTTAATGAGAGTACGAGGTAATCGATAGAAAATAAATTAGGAAGAAAAATTCTTTGGTTACAATTCGTTGCAATATTTAGATACGATAATCTAAACGATGATCAAATTTTGTTCATCCACCTACGTATAACGATAGGATCTAGTTGTTAGAAAATTGGGATTAGCCTATCCTTTCCACCTGCCATAAGCTATTCAATAAATAGCTAAATATTTCGAATGCTAAATTCTCTTATAATTGGTTTCTCAAGTTGTAGAAACTAGAAAGTTGATTCGAATGATTTCAAAGTAAATGGTAAGAACCGAGAGAGACGCTACGTTGGAAATATCTCGCGGTAATGGAAACGTCAAAGGGAAAATTATAAACAAAGAGAGAAGAGTATAGTAATAGTAATAGTAATAGTAATAGTAATAGTAATAGTATAGTATAGTAACGGTGTGTAAGACACGGGTGGAAGAAGAAAAACATTTGCCAGCTAAACAGGTTTTAGGTTAACGAAATCGCTTCATCCTGTTTTCTCACTAGTTCACTGTCGATATCGTTTCCGGCAATGAGTCATTCTTTATAAAAGGGAAAATCCAGATACCAGAAACTAGTTTCGCGTTGAATAGTTTATTTCATTCGTGTTTCGTGAACGAATACGATACTAAGGCGTGTTTCGTTGTCTAAACGATGTAAAAGACGATGCCTTCTTTTCTATCGATTACGCGCAAATTACAGCGTCTTATAAACAGCCTAGAGAAATTGCGAAAAAACAGACAGACTGGATTTGCTTTTACCGAACAAAATTGTTGGCTAAGCCGCTTTGGGCAAGTAACTAAACGACGATGAATACATAGCGAACAAATTTTAATTTGCTATCGGATATCTGTGTGTCAGACCGATGCGAGCCTTTGTTCGTACTGTTCGGAATACAAAATTTCCTACAGTTTGTTCATAAAAACATAGCCGATGATCATCTTCTTACAATTTATCGTTATACAAGTTTCGAGTCGGTATGTTTCTAAAAACGAACAATAATACCAATTTAATTAATATCCGTTTAACAACGATTAATTTACTAATTATTAATTCACATTAGTGATAGTAATGTTACTGGTTAATTTATCGTTACCAATTATTAATTAATAAATTTATCTTTGTTACGAATAGAAGGAAAACGAAGAAATTGAGGAAGCGTCTACTATGCGTAAAAGATTCGAGTAGTTCGGCAAAATGTAATCCTACGTCATACGCAACTGTAAACAAATTATAAATATAACATTCTCGACGATAGGTTGGTTTATTTTACAACTTGGAAATTTTTCACTTGAATTCAGCTAGGTACAAAGACGTGTAAAGAGTCTGTAGGTGGTCTGGCGTAAATTTGAATATCGAAAAGCGATAACTGATTTCGAAGATTTTGTCAACCTGTTCTCGTGCTCGTTCGTCGTGTACTGTCGCTCCACTTTGTTTCTGTCACGGATTCTCTCTCAACCGATTCTCTCTCAACCGATTTTCTCGAGTCATCGAAATAAACTGTTATCCCCCTGTATTGTTCGCCTGCACTTTTTATATATGCGAGTGTCGTTCTTACAGCGAAGGTCTCTAGGTATTACTACGATGCTTGTCGCGTGTGCTGTATACAGTATGCTGTGTACCATCGATCAGATTCTATGGCGTGCTCCGTACGACGCCTACGTTACGCACGCACGATACTGCTATCTTTCGCGAGTATCTCGGAAACTAAAAAGTTTCGCAACTTTGGACAGACCGATGGAAAATGTTATTCGGAATTATGCCCCCGACCACGTATTCCGAGATGGTCGAAATCAGCGAGAGCCTAGCTTCCCGACAGCACCGACTTTACCTTATCGATGGAATGGTATTTCGATTATTTGCTTTGATAATAATTATTTCAATTGGAAAATCGACCAGTATTGATACTAATGAGCGAAGAATACTTTCATTACGCGTGGGCGATATAACGAAGTGACGTACAAAGTGTTTCTCGCAAATCTTCCGTAAAGTAAAATTAAACGGATTCGAGCGGTACGTTACGTGGTAAGCGACTATGTATATACTTTGGTGTGTGACTGTCTCGAAAGTAGAATTGTTCGTACATTCGAAAGATAGAGCTATTTGTGCGCGAAAACGATTAGTTTAAAAGATATTTCGATTGTAATTTTGTAAAATTTAGCGTACGAATAGGCCGTATAATTTAATTACGAATATCATTTCCTCGATCGTGAAAGAGTTTAACGACCGACGTATTACACACCTCGTCTTTCCAAAAAAAAAAAAAAACCAGAGTAGAGAACGCGAGTCGAGACTAATTACTTTGATCCGGTCGATCGATCGCGATCGAATTAAACGGATTGAGTCAAGAACATCGAAGACCAAGAAGAAGGAAGAAAAAAGACGAACGTTGAGGAGGGGATTCGTGGAAAGGGAGGGGTGGGAGACTGAGCGAAAAGAGGCGCGTCGTGTATGGTCTTGTTGTTGTTGTACCCAGCGGCAAGCCTAGTCGAATTTCTCTCTCATCTCCGTTGTCGGTTGGTGCAGCGTACAGTCGCGTTTCTACGTGCGTATTCACCGTGTCGTGTCATATGGACGCATCGCGCCGTTGTCGAATACGCGGCGGTACGTCGGCGCGAATACGGGAATAGGGGAATGCGGGAATCTGAGCCAGCCTGGCCGCGGATAAACGATAAGGGGGCAAAGAAATCGGCAGTGACGATTGCAGGATTCATCTATCAAAAATAAATGTTCGAAGAATCGTTTATCGAATAACTTTCTCGGTACAAAGATTTGCTTATTCGGCGTGACACGTATGATTCTCTCTATCTAATTTTAGAAACGAAAAAGAATCTCTATTTGTTGTGAACTATTTGCAGCAGTATGATGTGAATTACATAGGGGCTGATAACTCGCGCGATAAATCCCGGTAAATCGTTTCGAATGTCGAAGTGGTGGAAATTGCAGGACGAAATTGGAATATCGAGCGTTTGAAACTAATAAGAAATAATGATAAGCAAACCGAGTGAGCTAAAGGATTAGGTTAGACGGTTAGTCTTTATTGCAATTCGATGAACTTTGTGAATTGGGCGGACGAAAAGACAGGAAGGAAGGAAGGAAGGAAGGAGGAGGTGACGAGGAGACGGCGGTGATCTATTTATGGATCGATTAGTCGTGTGAAAAGAAAAGAAAAAAAAAAAAAAAAAAAAAAAAGAAAAAAAAGAAAGGAAAAGAAAAGAAAAGAAGAGAAAAGTGAGATTCGAGAAAAGGTGTCTTGTGCAAGGTACTACTGCTTCGGAATATCGAAATGGCGGAAGAAAGAAAGAAGCAAGGCGTCTTTGAAATAATTACGAGCCGTGAGGCGAAGGGACACGATAGATTCGTGTCCGAGAATTAAAAACGCTGCTGGAACAATTCAAATTCGGGGAAAAGAAAGTGTGACGCGAAGAAGAGTGAAAAGTTGTAAAAAAGTGGAGCAAAATCGTCGCGTAATCGTCGCGTAATCGTCGCGTAATCGACGCGTAATCGTCGCGTAATCGTCGTCATGTAATAGAGAAAAATGGGAAAAGAAGAAGCAGCGGAATAGTAACACGACCGAAAAAGATAAAACGAGCGAAATTTGAACGATCTAGGTGTGTTTGTGAATTAAGTTAAGTACGAATATCTGATGGAATAATTACCTTGCCTCTTTCGGTAATATCGTATATGATAATATCGCAATTTCGCGTGCGCGCGTGCGTGCGTGCGTGCGTGCTTGCCTGCCTGCCTGCCTGCCTGCCTGCCTGCCTGCCTGCCTGCCTGCATGTGTGTGAGTGAATGGATTTAGCGTTGAAATTTATCGTTGAGAAAGGGGAGGAACAGCGAATTAAATAGATGGACCTTCTCTTATGCAAATTCGAGAAACGAGCAAGTATGTAAAAATAATTCGTAATTGATAAAGATATAGAGGAAGATAGAAAGGTGAAAAGATAGAAAATATACGCGTTTTACAGAAAGCTCTGGTATAAAAATATTAATGAAAAATAAACGAAATTTGTTTTCCTAACACAACGAATAAAAGATAAATTGGAAACATCTCGGAACAAGGAGCAACGAGGAACAACAAGGAAGAATCTCGAAGCTTCGAATTGAAAGGAAATATGTAAAATACGCAGTAGGAATGGAACTGTGAAATGAATCGCGATGCTTGGGAAGGTGAGAGATTAGCAATTTGCTGCACCTGCGCCGATAGGTTATCCGTTGTATGTGACGGAACCACGAGAAGATTTTGATCAACGAACCGAGAAGAAATTGAGATTAAAGTTCAAGTTGCCCTTAAACTGACGCTGCTGCTCTATCTAATTTGGAACAATAGCGCTACCTTGTAATTGAAGATTGCCCGAATACAGTTAGGTGCGCGCAACACGTTGCATTATTCGATGGACGCGACAATTTAATCGATCGGAGACGGCTTACACGAATTGTACGAATCGAATTTTACGAAGATTGACGACGAGTAACGACGCGTAACGACGAGTAACGACGAGTAACGACGAGTAACGACGAGTAACGACGAGTAACGACGAGTAACGATGTCTGCGGACCGCGCAAATTCCAACACACGCATTAAAAGTTTATAACACAACGACGTCTCATTAACGGACGAAGATTGCCGATTCGACGAACGATTCTCTTGAAAAGACTGTTCTCGTACGTTGTACCTTTATCGTTTCCACTTGTATCTTACTGTTTTCTTCGCGTTTAGTTAGTATCGGACCGTTTTATTATTATTTACCAGCACAGTGAATTTACGCGATAAAGCGATACATGTAGAGAATAATATAATAAATGGAGAAATAAATAAGATAGTAAAAGAATAGAAAAGCAAATGAATAGAGGAACAAAGGAATAACGGTAGAGAAAGCAGAGTGTATTTGGTCAAATAATTCCACGTATAACGGGCAGAAGTCGTGTGGATTCTTGGAAAATCCGACCGAAGATGAGACTTACTCGAGTCAAGGTCTCCAAGTATACATAGCAGCAGAATCCGTCGAGCTTCGTGCTTTTCAGAGTTTGTTGGAAGTTGTGTGGACGAACAACGGTCATTTCGATGCTTGTCGATACTTGGGTTCGCGATTCAGATCCTTTCCCGTTGATCAACGAGTTTGATTGGCTTAACCGCAAATAACGGCAAATAGCGGCAAATAGCGGCAAATAGCGGCAAATAGCGGCAAATAGCGGCAAATAGCGGAAAATAACGGCAAATAACGGCAAATAACGGCAAATAACGGCAAATAACGGCAAATAACGGCAAATAACGGCAAATAGCGGCAATTAACGGCAAATAACGGCAAATATTCGTTACCAAGCTTCGTACAAGCTTAATATTTAACATTTCAACCGTTGTTAATATATCAGCTGTTGTAAGGTCGTTCAAGTGGAAAATCTAGTTAATTGTTAAATATCGAATATTATCTAGTTTAGTAGGACATCGACGTCTCATCTTTGATCGTAAAAAGCAGTGGTTCAGTGCGATTTTCAACGGAACGATGTTGAGTGAAATCGGTGAAATTGTGCAGCGATCAGTTTCCAGATATTCAAAGTGCTGTTCGTGTTCGACGCTAACGAGAAATTTTCTTCTTTTGTGGTTGCTGTCTCTGTCAGCCGGTGTCGCTTGTTCCTTCAACAAATGTTGCCCATTTGGAGAAGTTTTCTCAGGGATGTCGAAAGTGGATTGCGTTGCGTCCCCACGTGCTCCGCAAATCGTTGCCAGTGATCCTACTAACAAGAACGTAACTTACGGCCAACTTCCTATTTGCCAGAAGCCTGAATATATTACCACTCTGCCTCTTAATGAAATCAACTCGGCTGATATTTTACAGGTACGCGATTACAGGTTGCTTGTTTTATCATTGACATGTTGCAAATGGTGCTATATAAAGAATCGATGCAGATCTTGCTACCACTTTTCTTAGATGAAACATTTATGATACGACAACGATAAATATTAGGATAATAAGTATGAAAAGTGACCGCAGGATGACGCAGCAATTAAGTTGGCGATGAAAGTTTAAACTTTTTCGTATTTACAGAGTCCGTACTGTATCGATATTCTGTACAACGATATCACTCGGATCGTTGTTCCGACGCTCGTGCATTGTACATCGAACGAAGACAAGGATCGAACACGTCCATTCTCAAAAGCACCATCGTTATCGGAATTTTTAAACGTCAGAAAATGTTGCTCGAATAATACAGTTTTTAACGTAGTAACGGGAGACTGTGAATTCGATCGTTATTACTCGAAAACCAACCATTTCTTGCCGTTACTCACTGATTACTTACGGAAAAACGAGCATTTTCCGAACGTCGAGTTATTTCTGCTTCATACAGGCATGCCCAAATGTTCTTCAGGCGCGATCTTTACGCACGAGATCGATTCAGCAGACATCATCAATGGAACTTTACAGGTGAGTGAATCTCTGAACGTGAATTCGCGCCACGCCCGATTCTCCATTTTTGAATCTCCAATCTACGAATAATTCGTTATATATAACTAATTATTTCCTAATCATTTAGTTTTCAATCGAGTTTCTAGAACGAACGAAGAGAATACAAGAAAAGAAAAGAAAAGAAAAGAAAAGAAAAGAAAAGAAAACTTGCCCACCTTTCCGCAATTTTTCGAAATTATACCGTAAAATATAATAACGTTGTAATCTATACCATCTAGATCGTTCGAAATTCAAACTATTTTCTTCGAAGCTACAATATCTGTAAAAACGAAGGTCGGAAGATAAATGAGTTGGTCGAAGAATCTTGGAATTTGGGGGAAAAACCATTTTGTTACACGAGGAGAAACAAATTTCAAGGATAGCCAGCTATATGTATATTTTTCCAAGCGTTCATTTACATACGTGACGCATCCTCTTGCTTGACTGTACTCTCTTTGTTACATTTATTTGAATTTTATACCATTTATAAAGATATCGTTATCAGCGCATATCGTTAGGGGCACGCCAATCTCGATGTTCCTGCTTCTTCTCTGCTTGAGATAATATTTTTTCACAAGCGTTTCGGCGCTTCTGTGTACTCTCTCTCTCTCTCTCTCTCTCTCTCTCTCTCTCTCTCTCTCTGTATACACACACACACACACACACACACACACACACATATATATATAGTAAAAAATATAATATTCAGTCGAATATAATAGATTTGTGTATACTTGATACTATTCGATATTCATAAAAAAGATAGATATACGTAGTATTAGGAAAATAGTGGAGAAGTAGAGGAAAGTCGGAGCAAATTGATACGGTTCTTAGCCTTCGATTAAAGAAATTGTTGTTTTATCTCTCGATACATAGATTAGTATCAAGATTAGTACCAGCACGATTTGAATTTGTCGAAGCGTTTATCCAACAAAGAGATAGGAAATTTCCGGCTTTAGTTACGCGAACGATGAAGTCACGCATGCGGAAGCTACGCCTTAAATTATAATAAACAAAGTTAGGACGCGATGCAAGCGTTAATTCGTTCCAAGTTGCAGCAGCGGCCAGGCATCGACGGTTTCATCATTGTTCCCTTCTCTAGGCTCGTTGTTCCGTCGGATTTTTTCTCACCGTATTCAGCAGGCACGGCTTCGAACGGATAAACTCTTATTTCCATGCAACACTTTTAACTCGCTTCCTCTTCTCTTTCTTTTGCTCTTCACCACTTATATATACAATTTTACAATCTCTATTTGCTGTATTTTCCTTTTTCCTACAACAGATTATTTCCTTTTCGAAGAATTTTCTCTCCTCTAATTATCGAATATTTCAAACATACCTTGAAACGCGAACGCGTTATTAACTGTCGGATAAAAGATTTCTCCTTGTCACAGAGAGTAGGAATTTTTATTTCCTTACGACAATTTGACCGAGGTTTCGAGAAATTTCGGAAAAAGGAATATCTATATACACGATTATACACGATTATACACGATTAAAGTAGATTTAGACAAACAAATTAGGTTAATTTCTATAACGTAGTGACTTGAGGAATAAAATTAATAAGCACGTGGTGCGGTAATGGAAAGATATTACTAAAATTAAGATATTACATATTTTAATATATAATATTATAATTAGTATGGTAAATCGTTTACAATAACAGGAGAAACAAATATTTCTAATCTAAGAAAAAAAGAAAAAAAAAGGAAGAAGAAGAAGAAGAAGAAGAAGAAGAAGAAGAAGAAGAAGAAAAAGAGGAGAAACAGAAAGGAGAAAAAGAAATTCTGGTATTCTATTCTAACGCGAATGGAAATGCATAAATTTTCCTGTTAAATTGTTAAATAGGATAGCGCAAGTTACATTGTTCTTCTGTATTCTTTTTTCTTTCGGCGTACATTTATCAGCGTATCCACTAGCACCGTTTGTTCGTGTTATAAAGTATAAAAAGTAGGTTATAGTACTATAATAAAATAAAATATCGGTAAAAGAGTTGGAAAGAGCCACGTGTAAAAGTATGTAGATTATGTTAGTTTACTAGAGATTTCGCAATAATATGCTGTATACCGTATTATATACTGTTGCAGCTAAATTCATGGTAGGAGCAAAGTCGGGGAGATTCACTTGAAAATACATAATACGAAAATGAAATTGTAAGCCTAGTTAGTTTTCGACAAAATTCGGTTTGAAAATTTTGTCAAGTACGCGTTACTTTTAAAAATATATTTAATAATGTATTTTTTCGTCTCAAGTCTTGTCACGAGGAAAATCGAATTTTAAAATTTGTCTAATACCTAACGCGTATCGCGGCCTGGTTGTTGACAACGAGCATTAAAACAACACGTTAGAAAGGCTGCTACTTTCGTTGATTCGTTGACTTTCGCTGCTACTACTACTGTCCCTTTCAATACGATCCTCTTATCCTTCATGTTCGAGCTTTTTACTCCGTGCCGTAGCAGACTGCCTATCGTATACTTGCCGTAATTACGTTATTCGTCGTATAGCAACGAAAAGTGTAATACGCAATGTTACAAAGTTATTAAGTAGTCCATATCCTACGTATTTGACGCGTCTTTTATTTTAAATTGAATTTTGATGGATCGCGCGATAGATGGTGAATCGGAGATTCTATTTAATAATTGATCGTAATTTGATAATATTAGATCGTAATGGATTTTTAATTTGCTTTGTCCTTAGAGCTTAATGGACTTTTAATGGCTGTTTTCGTTTAATTGGTTTCCTCTTAAAGCGAAAAACATCGCGACACGGATATTACGTTCGTATACCTCGTGTTGTTTGTGATCCTTTACAGATATTAGAAAGATTAATTATCGAACTTTGAATAGCATCTTTATGTTGTCTCGTAGGTACATTAAAACTACAAACTTTTCTCACTCGTACGTTACGTTACGGTATACGTTTCCTTTCCTTCTCTATCGAAACGAGCAACATGTAAACGTATAATAATATTTTATGCATTCTTTAACTTTTAACGCGTTTACCTTCTTTATGTTATATACGTAGGTACGTCGGGTAATGTATATTACGCAATCGAATTTTATTTTTAACACATACTTTGCCTGCATATGTACGTCTAGGTAAATCACGTATATATAATTATGTATATATAAATAAACTAAAGAGGCAGAAGCTTATAAAATAACAAAGGTAATATTGAGAAAGTTGTTAACGTATGTCGAGGAGGTGTGCCTCGAAACGAGTTTGCAGTAGGTGGAAAAAGAAAAAAAAAAAGAAAGGAAAGAGAGAAGAAGGAGTAGAAAAAAGGTCAGAACGAGGAGAAAATTGATAAATAATTATTATTTATTTCGTCGTTAGAAATCGTCGTTTAACATAATAACTTTTATAATATAAGATAACTTTTTCGAGGTTCTCCTTAAAATAGATTATCGGATCGAAATACAATGTTGAACCAATTTTTCGGAATTCCTCCCTCCGATGACCGTCTTATTTTATCGAGAAGGTCGGAAACTTGTTCCAACGGATTTTGTACGACATTTTATACGAGTAAATTTTATTTTTCATTCCTAACTATAGGACGTGATGCTTGCTCAGCTATTTTGCAGTATATGCTTCGATAACCTTTGCTCGATATCCAGAAGCGGAAGCGACTAGGTGCAGGATTTGATATTTGAACTTTATGGTTCGTGTCCTATAACTTTAAACTTCCACGACGGATAACGAATTTGATAAGAAGACATTCTGTCGGTCCCCTTTAATTCGTACGTCCACCGTGACGAAACGAAACGAAACGAAACGAAACGAAACGAAACGAAACGAAACGAAACGAAACGAAACGAAACGAAACGAAACGAAACGAAACGAAACGAAACGAAACGAAACGAAACGAAACGAAACGAAACGAAACGAAATGAAACGACAAAATCAAGTTACATTTTCCCTCTCGATATTTCCACCTCTGAGGGCACGATACCCTTAGGCATCTTTTACCCTTTGTGTCGTCGAAAACACACGCGACATCGCGTCAGATTTACAGATACACGGCCAATATTTACGACCCTTGTTTTTAAAAGAATATTTGAAAGAATATTTGACTGTGCGATTTTTTAAAAGAATATTTTCAGTGGCCCACCCGGATCGAACGAAGCGTTGCAACAGAATTCATCGTGATTTTTTGCATTTTGTGTTTTTCATGAGACGCTTATGTCCCGTGCACTGTATAAACGACGGATAAACGACGGATAAACGACGGCTGGAGAAGTTTGTATTA
The DNA here is from genome assembly GCA_037178635.1 of Bombus dahlbomii. Classification (NCBI taxonomy): domain Eukaryota; kingdom Metazoa; phylum Arthropoda; class Insecta; order Hymenoptera; family Apidae; genus Bombus; species Bombus dahlbomii. The sequence continues at coordinate 18,528,455 of CM074105.1, read as the reverse complement.
TGAAATGTTTTTATTTAGCTAACATTTTTTCCCGCTCGGTTCAATCGCGGTAAAAAAGACCTATAGAAAAATATTTGTACGGATAAAAGAGTTTCGCGTTTGGATGTTTCTGAATTTGAAAATCCGAGTCATAGTTTTCGCGAAAGCTGTTTCGATACTCTGATTGAGAAACAATACGATTAGTTTAATCGCGTTAATATTGTAACGAAACTTACTATGCGAGAGAATTATCGTTTTCGAGGACCAACCTGGTGCGTGATCCGCGAGACTGTAGTAGGATGGAGTCACTCGCGGACGAACCTGGCGCGAGGTGAGCGAGCCGCGGGAGATTGAAACGCGATGCGAAATTGACGGCGAGTTTCTGGGAGAAAGGTGACGCAAACGAATTCGATGCGAAATCGAAGAGTCACTGGGAGATTGGCAAGCCTGGTGGAAGTTGTTAGGAGGTGTGGATAAAATACAGACGAATCTGACGCCAATGAAAATCGGGCAGTCAACGGTTTGGCAAGATTTTCTCTTCTATCGAGGCTTTCCTTTCTCCTCGTAGTCTACCAGCTTCGTAATTTCGATTGACAAATGTCGACGCGACTCGAGCGATAAAGTCGTATCGTGTGAGTAGGCACGTTCAACTACGTTGCGAAGGATCACCGGACTTGATCGTTAGGTCTCGAGTAACTAGACTCAAATTTACAAACGCCGCTGTTTTCATTTTTACTTTTACACTCTCTGCCGACGGAAAGATGACTTTCTTTAAGCATCGACTTCTGATCTTGGAGAAGAGATAGAAATCGCAAGAGGCGAGATCTCGCGCGTAAGATGGGTACTCGAGCACGGTGTCGTTTTTGTTAAAAGCGAATAATTTGTTTGGCGGACAATGCGTCGTGGATGAGCAACGGCTTCGTTGTAAAATTTTGCGATCCGACGTTTTTTGACCGAGCGTAAAAACACGCTTATATTTGAAGAAGACGGTAAAACGCGTCAAGTTGTACCGACTTTGGCACGATCGAGCCGAATTTTCTCACATTATCGGTAGTCGAAACATCTTTTATAGCTGTTTGTTTTTTTTTATCTCTACCCTACCACTCTCGGTTTCCAAGCTGTGTAAGGTCATTCTCGTCTTTTTCTGTCGGATCTCGTATCACTCTCTCTCTCTCTCTCTCTCTCTCTCTCTCTTGTCTCTTTCTCTCTATAAATGTTTAGAATAAAGGTGTTTTTGTTTCCTACGCGTTTTTCAAGGAATTTGTACGCTGCAGATGGATTTAGGATGTTTTCTATCTGTAACATGTGCGTTTCTGTTTCCATTCTTTTTATACGATAACCAAAACTAAAGTTATACGAAATTAAAGTTAACACATCCGTTAAACAAATCTTTATCGCTATTAATATCCTTGCCGTTATTGGGATCGCAATCCTATGCTGATACACACACACACACACACACACACACATATATATATATATATATGCGTATGCAATTTTATTTATGACCACTTATGTCGGAGTAAATGTAACGTAACAGGTAGAATTTTCTTTTTTCGTGACAAATTGTAGAACTACTGTTACTTAGAACTACTGTTACTTAGAATGCTCGCCTTTACGGCACATTGGAAATTCAACAAAATTTTCCAGACAATTATCGTTGTTAGAAAGATGGTTCCCAAGATTTTTCAACGAGTATGTTTCCAAACATTCTGCTCGTCTGTCATTTCACATGTAATTCCTCTTGCATCGTTCGTATGAATGCAAATACAACATCCGTACATAACGATCCGTATCCTTACGATCAATTACTGGACGATACTCATTGACGATAGCAGCGACATCTATAGCGACGTTTCGTGTTAAGTTTTTTCCCCCGGTCATCCAGCGATAAATATTGTTTAACATAGCGTAACGTGGCGCAACGCGACGTAGTAAAGGTAGTTTCAGATGGTCAGAGCCTTTATCCCGATCGGTGAAAGGACGATCGGCGAACGCGGTAAATAAATGTATGGGGCGTGGTGGCGGTAGCGGTAGCGACATAGCAGCTGTAGTGGCGGCGGCGGCGGCGACGGCGACGGCAGCAGCGGCAGCGACACGCCGGTGTGCAATGGCGTAGCAGCGATGCGCCGCCGATGAATCCAAGGACCGCATTGCGGACAGTAGCAGATAGAACAGAATTGTCTAGTTCCAATCGAGTGTGTCCTTGGATGCACAGTACGCCCGGCCGTTGTAGCCGTTGTAGCCGTTGCTCGATAGTTTCAATTTTGCTTTTACCTCTAAATGCTTTCCGTTTAAGAAAATTAAAGAGGCATCGAAAACATCGATGATGGATTACGACAATAACGCACTTTTTTTTTTTTTTTTTTTTTTTTTTTTTTTTAAGCATAAAAGATCGTAACGCGGCATCACCGTGACAGAACAAGACTCGTTTCTCATAGAATGCTGTTGTTAGACATTTTTTAAAATTTTGCAGCTAACGCGATCAACCGTTCGCGATAAAGATTCACAGAATTACGGTAATGCATGCACAGATGAACAGCACTGGTATATATGTCTGGTTAAATAAACAGTGCTGTTTTCTCTTGAAATACACCAGTACACTAATTGTACTATGCTGATGTATAATACAATAGTACGATAGTGTGTATTGGTTCGTATGTTATCGATTAGAAATGAAACGATTTTAATATGTATCGATTTATAGATAAAAGTGGAAGCAACTTGTTATACAAATTTTCGTTAACGACGTCTGAACCGTTATTCGGAATAATAGAAGCGAGAGATTGCGAAGAATCTGAAATGTGGAAAACACTGTTGTTGCCTGTAGAGAATCGACAGTTTTATTATAGTAATTAATCTACTAATAACTTGGCAATAATTAACAAATTCCAATTACGTAATCATAATTTTCATAAACGCGTTGGAGTTTAACTATTTCTGTAAATTTATATAGACAAGCCGGATCTTACTTTATCGAAACGTATTATGCGACAAATACTTCTTATGCATGGTTATTACGAATTATTAAAATTTGAAAATCGTTATACCATATTATATTGGTGTAATATTGTTCATTGTATCGTAAGAAAAGTTAAATTAAGAGAAACTTTATACTGACAAATTATCATCTGTTATTTTATGAAATGTGTGTGAGAGAGAGAGAGAGAGAGAGAGAGCGGTAAAAATTTTGCTGGGGAAATTCTTTCTGCTTGTCGGTGTTGCCTAAACGTGCATCAGATTGGCATCAGACTGTAACTGTTTTACGCTGTTGCGAAATTATTTCATTAATAGAAAAATGCAAACACCTCGGTATCACGACGCGTATCGTATTTTCTTCGAACGATCCGAAACGTTGAAACAGGATCACAGAAAATGAAATAAGAGTAAATAAAAGAGTAAACGAAGACAACGCTTTGTTGTTGTTAAATGAATAACATTGTCGATTAGATAATATCGTTATATTAATAGGAATGAATATGTTATATGGTTGAGGCACACTGTTAATTCGATATAGCGGATATCAGCGATATCTTGAGACGGAGAGTCTCGCACACGAGACGATCAAATAAAATTTTTCAATTGTTACAAGAACGTTGGAAGAATTGCCGAATTTCTGATCGATTCTCGTCTCTTGCTTTCGCTTACGACCTACGTCGCGTTTTATCGCGACTTACGTTCACGTTCTCCTCCGCTTTAATCTATCCGTGATATTTGATCCGTCGCGTACCAGGGACGAATTTTTACGCGTTTTCTCGCGAATACCTTGAAAACGCGTCCGCTTGTGCCAGGCGGAACTTGCAAAGACTTTCGAGCGATTCACAGTATTCGGCTTTCTTCGCGTGAAAGCGACGACTGTGGGACATCTTTCTCACAGCTTGAATCTCGAGAATCTTTGAATCTCGTACGAATCGGTCGTCTCTCGTTTAGGATTACGTAAAGTGTTCCCGTGTAATTTTCTAGGTGACACTGGCGGCAGGAAAAAACGAATCCACGGAGAGTTTTTCCATCACCGAACGAAACTCCTGTCTGGAATTGATGCCGCACTTGCGATCGAAACGTCGGCTCGTAGTCCGTGTGTGTAAGGAGGTAGAATACTGTCGGGACCACCGCTGTATACAAAAATGTTGTCCGACGGATGCGGACGATGGCGGCAGTTACATTTGCCCGCACATTGCCAAATCGGAGAAAAATTTCTACGAGGAAATCTCGAATATTACCGGAGAAATTTGGGATATGACAGGTTTGTATCGCGATGTTGCACGATCGATGGCTGTTGAGTCGACGAGTCACGTTTGGTGAGAACTTTAACGTTGTTTGCGTAGCGTCGATTGCAGAAAGGTCGTAACATTAAAAAAAAAAAAAAAAAAAAAAAAAAAAAAAAAAAAAAAAGAACAGAATATAGTATGGTAATACGTAATAATATACATCCGTATAGTAGTATGGGTATATAACGTGAACGTGGTAATTTTTTCTCGAACGAGTTGTGTTGCATCGAAATCATAGAGGATGCAGCATCCGAAACACACCAAGTGTATATATATAAAGTTATTATTACTTTGCAATTAGTTACTTACACATCGGTATAAAAGATTCTGTCGGAATAAAATCGATTGGTTCGAAACGACGAATATTGCCATTCTATCGTGATCTTCTTTTCCGTTTCTGTTTCCTAGCTTGTTGGCATTTTTTTTTCTTCTTTCAATAAGACTCTCTATATATATTTTCTTATACACCGATCGATGCGAATTATTCTTCTCTACGTATAAAAAAATGTTTTACACGCTTGTACTGCATAGAAACGATGTCAGTTTGAATAATATTTGAATGTTAATTTTGTAAAACTTGTCGCACGAAAATGGAGGAAAGAGGAGGAAAGAGGAGGAAAGAGGAGGAAAGAGGAGGAAAGAGAAGGAAAGAGAAGAAAAGACGAGAAAAGACGAGGAAAGACGTAAAATAGTATTGTCGCGTTTGTGTGTGTGTGTTTTTTTTTGTCTCTTTTATAGAACAAATTGGACGAAATCGAGGAAAATATCTCATCTAAGAAATATGTTTTGCGAGAGAAAGGTGACGAAAGTAGCTTGTCCCCCGAACCAACTAATCTTACTTATGTATATCGTCGGAAAGAATAACCAACGTATTAACGAATTGGTACTAACGTAAATTAATACTAAACGTAACGATCTGTGTAAAAAAACTAATTCTTCGTTCCCTCTGTTATTCTCTTGCATTATTCAAACTTGCATTTGTTATCCCTCAGAATACGGCGTGCGGGTTGGACTCGGTTGTCTTAACTTTTACGAAGAAAACATGAACGGTACATACAGTGTAACACCAAACGGATCCCTCAAACTCGGTCCGTCAGTCTGGTTACCACCAGACATGTACTGCGTGGACAGTCTGGTTACCGATCACACCGACGGTTTATTAGCTTTTATCTGCTTCTTGAACGATAACGACGATGCAGCCAGGTGAGGGCTTTTATATATACTTTCTACTAGTCTTTTTTACACGTGGTCCGTCTAATCTTATTTCGTTTCATTCACGTAGACCACGTTTTTGCAGTTTTTTCTTTTTTTTTTTTTCGAAAAACTCGAGTCGGTTGGTCGAATATGGAAAAATTTGATCCGTTTTAAAATGGCGTGTTAGGCGAGTATTAGGCGTGTGTTAGGCGAGTGACCGTACGTATACGCGCGCAATGTTCAAAGTCGTCGACATCGTCGTATATTATTCGAGAAACTGACGATATAAAAGATTGGACTGCTCTCGAGAGGGATGCTGGTCAGCCGTTCAAACCGGAATTCCACATCTTTCGCGGCAGCGCGTATTGTGTCTGCGCTGCATCAATGCCAGATAGCCAGGTTGTTTGCCAGTGTATACGCTCGTACATATATCTTGATGCAGAAGAATAAATAACAATGCTACAAGTCCATTTGCCTGATGAATAGAAGAACGAACGGCGGCCATTCACCGGTCGTCATACGAATCGCAACGAAGTGGCTATACATTCGTGTTTGTTCATTCGCTTCTTCCGCTATAATATACATATGCCTGTATATGTCTGTTTCTTGTATTCTTTCGTTGTTTACCATCATTTATTAGAACACTGTCTCGATCATCTATCGACGATGTTCCAGTAAAGCCTGTTGGCATTAACCGTTAGAGATCGTTTAATGAGAGAACTATCCGTTGCATCTGTTAAAGTAACGTTAAAGTAAGGTTATTTGGTCGTTGCGCGTGCTGAAACCATATACGCGTTTCTGGAAAAATTGATTTCCATTGTTATTCAAATAGAAATAGAATTCTATATACTTACTTGTCGCAATATATTTTTATACTTATGTTATACGGTATATATAATATCAACATACGCGATATACGTACGTATGTATAGAAGTAATACATTGTCGTTTAAAAGCATGTAGCCACTTAACATCTACGATCGTATTTCGCTTTGTACATAAGTACGTAAATTATCGACGTAAATTCGGTTTTTAAATAAATTCATCGCATATATACGTACGTATACCCGGCTTACATTTTGAGTGGCGTAAGTTTTCATTTCGTTATCGTTTCGTAACGTTTGAAATCGTCGGATATTTATACGATGCGTTTTCATTGTATTTCACATTTAATATCGTCGTTTAATATCGTCAGTTCGCTTTGTTGTAGGCTCGATCCTTTCGTTTTACTATGCCACCGTATAATTTTAACGCGACTCCTTGTGTCGTTAGAAAAAGTAAAAAAAAAAAAAAAAAAAAGAAAGCATCGGGTGTTATACAAATATGCACATACATATGTTGAGCGACCGTCCCTCTATCAGCTGTGATTCGCGAGCGGTCGATAGAGACGAGCGATACCGTTTTGGAAGGCAACTTTTTCGACTTTTTGCGCTTTCTGCGCGCAATTATTCGTGCTAGCGTGCTAATTTCCCCTATGATCGCGCGTTGTAGCAAAAGTCGTGATCTTCTTTTTACTTTTGCAACGAAACGACATTTTCACCTACGAGTAATGGTATAAACGTCGACAAAGTAAAGAATATCAGTTTGCATTCTGATCGCTTGGTATCGTAATAATCGTAATAATCGTAATTTTTGTTCCTTCTTTTCAGATTGATGATTTACTCTATTCTAATGGGAACCAGCTGTATCTTTTTATTTTTGACACTGATCGTCTACCTTTGCCTACCGGTGCTTCAGAATCTGCATGGTAAAACTCTGATGTGCCATATCGCGAGCCTTTTGGTAGGTTACCTTTGCCTAACCGTAACACCTTGGATAACGGCGCAAGATGACAATATTACACCGTGCGGTATAGTAGGTAATGCTGTTTATTTTTTCTATAATTTTCGAAATAAAAGTAAAACAACGCGTACGAAATATCCAAGTTATCGGATATAAATTGTTTAAGGTCTAGAACTGCGCGTGGAAAGTTTTAGCAAATAGTAGAATTCAAATTTTTTCTCGTAAAATTATCCAAACGATCCGTTGACGGCTTCGAGCCTATAAATTTACGTAAATTTACGATAAATGATTTCAGAGATAGAGAAAGCACCGTAAAAGCACAGTTCTTCTTCTATACATGCGAAACTTTCGCTATTTTCGTATCTCGATCAAGAATTATCGTTAATGCATAATATAGATGTAAACACATTGCGAATAATAAAGTCGTTCAAGAATTGTCAAAAGTCGAACGTTCTTTTCGAGGAAAAGGATCGAGTTGCATTCCGTGGTCCCTTTCGATTGGCTTTCGATTCTCACGACGAGTAGCATACGACGCGATAAAAAAAGATTTCGTCTTGAATTCGTCAAGGTTAAGGACAATTTTGCACTCACTTCTTTTTTTTACAAATCTTCATCGATCCGAGGTGGGTACAGCCTCGCGCTACACTGGTTTTTACATTCTCTCTTTTTTTTTTTCTTTTATATTCTGTACACATATTAAAATTATGCAAAAAGATGTTGAAAATTATGGCATAAAGATTGCGAAGAAATTACATCGACGTAACAAGAGCGCATGTTCTACAACCGCTTTATTTATCAGCGTTTGTCTTCGTATTCAGGATACATCACGTTCTTCTCCATGATGTCGGCGTTCTCCTGGTTGAACGTCATGTGCTTCGATATATGGCAGACATTCGGGTAAGATATTACTTAAATTACTTAAATTATTCTCTTCGGGTCCGTTGCTCAAGCTTTTTACAATCTCTCTTGCCTTTTTCATCTTTCTTCCTTCTTGCTTGGTTATAATTTTCGCGAAGGTTTTCGATCTGTATCGAATAAATGTCAATCATAAATGAAAATTGAAATGGTAGAAAGACAATTAGTTGAAAAATGTGAAGCGCCCTCGATCAAGGGGGATCTTTATCCGCAAAAATTGTCGAGACTATCGCGAAAAATACTTGACGCGTTAGATTCAAGCATCTTTCGCGTAATAGATCGCTATGATAAGCTTTATAAAGAAAGACAGTATTTCTCTGGGTTAATCTGTTCGCGGTCACGAATTTCCAAGTTTCGAAGAGAATTTTGTTGCGTTTGTTCGTTGAAAACGAAAGTATCTGAACAAGGAAAATATCAGGCATTTTTATTTCATACTCTTTGTCGTATTACGAAACCGATGATGCATTTCCGCAAAGAAATACGCATAGAGGTGTAAAATATTTGAAATTGTTTCGTGTACGATGTTGGTTTATCGAAGATTTTAGCGTGTAATTTTCCATCCGACGTTGCGGATGTCGTTGTAGAAGTTTGTGTTTGCCAGTTGTTATTTCGCCTGGTTACATACATGTACACATATATGAATATATAAATATAATGATCGGACCGGATATTTTCCGCTAAGCGCGATATTTGCCGGTAAGCTTAAACCGTAATTATATCGATCGCGATAGAGACAACGGTGAGCGGGAAAATTGGCATTTGCGGCGGCTAAATCATACCGCTACCTGCTACTTCTTCCTATATCTTATCCGTCATAGATTTATTTCCGCGATCTTTATGATCATGCCGTTATAAAATGGGCCTACGCCGGCTATTAAATAATTAGTTGCTACGTAGTCGGTACATGTTGGCCGCTTGGATACCTACTAAAACGATAAACGTAATAACGGAAGCAGAGCGATAAAAATTGGTCGCCTCTCTGCCGCTCGTTCGCACTATGGCCTATTTCATGTATAAATTTATGACTTTTATTTATTTTTCACGTAGACGCGAACATAGAGCGCGTGAGCGTGTCGTAGAAGCGATGTAGAAATAGGAAGAAATCGGAAGAAATAGGAAGAAGTAGGAAGAAGTAGGAAGAAGTAGGAAGAAGTAGGAAGAAGTAGGAAGAAGTCGGAAGAAGTAGGAAGAAGTGGGAAGAAGTGGGAAGAAGTAGGAAGAAGTAGGAAGAAGTAGGAAGAAGTGGGAAGAAGTAGGAAGAAGTAGGAAGAAGTAGGAAGAAGTAGGAAGAAGTAGGAAGAAGTAGGAAGAAGTAGGAAGAAGTAGGAAGAAGTAGGAAGAAGTAGGAAGAAGTAGGAAGAAGTAGGAAGAAATAGGAAGAGGTAGGAACGCTGGCCGAATAGGAAGAGACCCGTTATTATGCCTAAATTGTCTAAGAACGGGTGCACGGGTTCGTACAGCAGAAAAGACTCTGCCTCTATGCAGCCTCGTCTTTCTATTCCCAAATCGCCTTTCTTTTTACTTGATTTTTCATTCGAATTCGCACGTACACGGTAACATGCGACGCGCGTACTCAATCTTTAGATCTCTATGGCTTATTTTCTGCCGCTTTGTCATTATTTGTTTAACTTGTTTAAGTTAAACAGCTCGGTGTTGATTCGCGACGCGTTGTCGTCGACTTGTATATCTCACCGACTTGGATCGAAATTTTTACAGATTAAAAAATTGCGGAATTTAAACAATTTTCATACTACAAGATCATCCTATACCTTGTCGTAGATCGCGGTTTAACTTTTTTCTATAACGGACGTTCGATAAAAATAAAATTGGAAGGTATAAGGATAAAAATGAGTTTTGCATATATCGCAAGAGAAAGAATGTGACGCGGGTCTCTTCAACGAAGATCAGGTATAGCGGATAAGGTGTACGAAGTATCAAATAAGTAGACGAAAACTTTACCGACCCAAGTCCGAAGAACTCGATGATTTTCAATGTCGAGAACGTGGGAAACGTAAAAAACGTCGAAAACGTCGAAAAAATAGAAGATTAATGTTAATTTGAAGTTTGTTCGTTTTATTTTTATCATCGTATGCGATAATTTGGGGCATTATTTCGAACGTTATTAGCAAATATAGCTTTGATCGTGGAATTTGCTGCGTGAATTAAATAGTTGTATTATTTGCAATTTCGCTTACTAATAGCTTCGCTTACTCGCAATATTTAACCAAAAACAGATAGAAATGTCAAATATTGGAAAATCTCTTTTGCCAGGAAAGTACACAGTATCAGGAGTCAAAATCAGAACAAAAGATTTCTGTTATACGGTGTATATGCGTGGGGCGTGTCGATGTTCGTCATGTTCATCTGTATCCTGAGTGACCAGATGCATATTCTGCCAGAGAATTTGAGGCCTGAATTTGGTTCAGAACGCTGTTGGTTCAACCGTGAGTTATCTCAATTATCGTAGAAACGATAAGGTGCTCGTTTCTTTTTAAACGCTTAAGACGAGGTTGGATCAAATTTGTGACAATTACGAACGTCATTTTTATCGGGCTTGTTATATTTTGTTTCGGGTTTGTTTTATATTGAAAAATTGGATGGAAAAGTAACGTGGTTGTTTCGACCAGTGCCAAGATAAACGAAAAAGATAAAATAAATGTTTTCCGCTGTTTATGGTAATTTCAGGTTAACTATGTTTCTGCGCGTTTAGAAAATCAAAATTCAAATGAAACGAAATTCGAACGTTTTGGTATAGACGTGTATGGGTTTCGATCACAAACATTTGACAACATCTCTCTACGAAAGCTCGTGGTTAACAAAATGACGGCGATACCGAATCGAATTTAACAATTATTCGGTTCGATTGGAATTTCGAGTTGCCGCGGATCGGTGAGAACGTACGATAACGGTAGAGCCGCAGCCAGCAGCTATATTGCCATTTCGAAGGAAACGTTACTAACTTACTATTGGAAATATCGTTGTTGTTGCAGCGCTTTTGGGACACGCGGAATTAATTTTCTTCACGACACCAGTCACCATCCAATTGATAACGAATATAGTGTTCTTTATTCTGACGGCGAGGGAATGCAACAAGGTGAAAGCCGAGATAAGCAGGGTTTCGTCTTTAGACGTTAGGAGCAAACGATTTCACAGTGATAAAACCAAGTAAGTTTACTCGTCCTTTAAACGCCTTTTGTCCTAGTGTCGTGTCAATTTGCAAGCATCTATTGAACGTGTGATCGTACGACGAAATTCTGAATTCTGTCTGGTAAAGCAGCAAGGGGGAGGAGAAATGTAATGGAATTCTGTTTTGTAACGATAGCGAGCAATTAATTATTAATAATTCATAATATTCTGATAATAATGAAAAAAGTTAGGATCGTCACGCTATATATTGTTACCAATTCAGGTTCGTCATGAACGTGAAGCTATTTGTCGTCATGGGTATATCGTGGAGCGCCGAGGTCGCCTCTAGTTTGCTGAAAACATACGCCGGAGTCCAGTACAAGGAGGAATTATTCTACGTGACGGACATGGTCAACAGTCTTCAAGGTGTTTTGATATTCGTTTTATTCGTGGTGAAGCGACGAGTTCACGAAGCATTGAAGAAACGACTAGGCTACGGTACGAAGAAGAAACGCGAAGCTAGTTCGACGCTACAAGACCCGTACAGAGTAAGAAAAAGCGCGAGTAACAGCACGCTAACGTCCAGCTTTGGAGTTAGCTTGACACCTTGACACCTTGATCAAAGAATATAAAATTCTTCGCCACAGAGAATCGCATGTTACTACGTGTTTCAAGCTCGATCCAAAGCTTACTTGCTTCTGTTTCTTCTTTTACTAAATATCTACTTGGTTTCAGGTTTTGTCACTTCGCCTTTCTCACAATGGTCTCGTTTACTATCGTTTACTATCGTTTACTATCGTTTACTATCGTTTACTATCGTTTACTATCGTTGTCGTTTTAGCAATCAGGAAACGTTTCTTCTCCAACGACGAGAAATGGAATGTCGTAGGGGCGTGCGAAACGACTGAAAGAAATTCGTTGCCGCCGCAAAAGGGAACGAAAAGTTTTCCAGGAAAGCATTTGTAAATCGCCACGTTAAGTTTCGGTAAAGTTTTAAAGTTAACAGAGACAAGCTTGTTTCAACTTTTTCTAAGAATAATAATTTATCGGATAGTCGTAAAACTTAATATCACTCGATATCGCTCGTTGTTCGCGGAGCTGTTACAGCTACATAAATCCGACGAAACAAGCTTTTGCGACATACATGTAGCTTTTCTACCGCATAAAACCGATTTTCAATTAAATTTTAACGAATCAAAAAAAATAACGTAACTTTTATTAGAGTCTGATCCATCTTGCCTATCTTAGCAACGACAGATAATACGTAATAGTAGCGAATAATAAATAGGAGATAGGGAGGCAGAAACGGGCCTAAATTCTAACGAAGCGAAATTTTTAAATATGTCGTACCGATATGTCGTTATTCGTTATTCGTGTTTCTCTGTGTGTGTAACCGTGTGTAACTGTGTATAACTGTGTGTAATCGTATTATTTCGAAAAAAAGTATAGGTATGTTATATTCTCGGCTATATAATTTCTATTATATCGTATAAAAGTGACATGGGTGATGAGAAAGTTTAGGGAATTGGCAACGGTGATTCAGTGACGGAGAGCGGAGGCGGTATTCTCTTTTATAATTGTCGAACGAAAAGCAGTTTTAAAAATCTTGAATCACGCGGACCAACGATACGCGGCTCTTTTCCAAATTGTTCTGTTCGCCTGAGTCGAGGGAACGTTGCGACGATCGTTCGATGCACACGGAAGGAAAATAATCGCGCCAGATATATATTCGAGATTTTACAAATTGGAAACAGCCGCAGGAAATTACCGTGAATCGTACACGATTTGCCCGAACCTTTTCGAACGTTTTCTGCGAATATCGATTTATGGTATTACTTGTAACGTATCGCACGGGAATTATTCACGCGTAAGAGTGTAGTTAGTAAAATATTAGTCATTTAAAAGTAGATTTAAAACAGAATAAATTAATAATCGCACTGGTACTGGTATGGCGACCACATTTGTGTCGCACTTTCAAACGGGATAAAAACAGTCGTTTATTGGTTAAAACGTTAAAGCGAAAATTACTCTTGTTTTCCTATGTTTGCTCTATAAAAAAAAGTAAACAACATCGTGGATTTATTTACGTTACGAGCTATCGATCCTCCTTTATTACCTTCGTTCTTTCGCGCCGCTATCGACTTCCGTCTCGGTTTCCGGCTCGAAGATTTCCAGTTTCGAGAAGCCGATTTTTCCACTCTAATTTTCCTGCCTCTTTTTCCGTCGACCGCATCGATGCGCAGTCATCTCTCGTTGTCTCTTTACATTTATCCCGTTAAACATATTCGCGTAATAAGAACGAAGCGAACGGGAACAATGTGAAAACGGTTTGATGTCTTCGTAGCACGTATTTCTACATTATCGTTGTTCCCGTAAAATAAGCAGATTTAACTATTATATACGCGATTATACTATTTCTAAAAGAATTTCAAGAAAGAAATCGTTTTAAGAGAACCGAAACTGATAAATTCCTAACAATTCCTAAAGATTGAAACAATTTCGAAGAAGCGACCACGAAACCACGAACGCGAAACGCGAGAACCACGAAAAAAAATTGACATTATAATTATCGCCTTTAGTATTAACGTAACAATAGGATTCAGAATTTAGCGTTTAGTAGTAAAATTTTATTCTCGTGCACAATCAAAGTTTTATTCTCCTCCCTCTGGCAGATTAATCCCGAGGTGCTCTCGAGCTAATTAATTAATCGAGTAATTTTACTTCAAGTTTCAGTCGATCGATTGATCAATTTCCCCTCTCTTCGCTACATTCCTCTTTCGCTCTCGTATTCAAGGTTAATTACATACAGCCGGTTAATATTCACAGATGTCTACACGTTTAAATACGTGTGCACACATCACGTACGTGCAGGCGTATAGATTTCTCAAAAACGTCTGTAAATTATAACGAACAGTTTTCGAATAACATTACGTACTAGTTTAACAAATGCTTTCCGTTTCGTTGATCGCACGATTTTTTCGTTCTCTTTGCAACCCGTAACACCGTCGAACGATTAAATTTCATTCGATTGAATTTGAATTGGAATTCGAATTCGGCTTTAAAGCGAACATTATTCGTTTAGTGGAAAAAAAATGAGAGCTTTCAGTCAGTATTCTCTAGGAATGTCCAATTTTACATTATATACAAATATTTTTAAATTTATATTTAATATATATATATATATATATATATATATATATATAGATAACAAGCAAAACAGTTTTTAGTTTATTTTGAGCTTAACTTGTACGTAAAATAACAAGAAACAAAGCGGCAGAAATAATATCTTGCTTCGAATTCGCTCGTGACGATAGTTCTTAGATTTCGTCTAATTTGATGTACGAAGTAGAATTAGTACTAAAATAATTGTCGGTCTATCGGTGTCAAGCATTCGTCGATGTCAAGCATCGGATGTATTATTAATTTAGTTGGAAAACTTTGAAAGGCACGATTTCTATACGCCTATATGATCCGAGACAAGGAAAATTGAACAATTTCATCCGAACGAAGATACCTTCCTTCGTATTTTGGTTCTTTACAATTCCCACTTTGATCGCAGATCGTATATCGTTGTTGTATCGAACGATAGTTACGATAATAATAGTAGAAAAATATTTATACACGCGCTTCTAAAATATATATGTATGTTTAAAGAGATACTTATTATCGTGAGAAGGCGTTCGTTTTACGAGGAGATCCCTGAAAAAGAGAAAGAAAAAGAAAAAGAAAAAGAGAAGGAAAAGGAAAAGGAAAAGGAAAAGGAAAAGGAGAAGGAAAAGGAGAAAGAGAAAGAAAAGGAGAAAGAAAAAGAAAAGGAAAATAAAGAAAAAGAGAAAAAAAGAAAAAAAAAAGAAAAAGAAAAAGAAAAAGAAGGAAAGAAAACACTTTGATCGTTGATTTCGTTGCAAAGTGTATACTTTATGAAAACAAAGTAAAAGACACGCGCAATATAATTTGATATTTCTCGTAAAAAATGTGGTGAACGATGGTCGAATCACGCGGGATATTCAATCTCACAGACGTTTTTATCGCGGGATTATCAAATAAAAGAGAAAGAAAGAAAACTGTAAAAACTCGTCGATAAATCTCATCGATGATAAAACCTATTAAATCACAACAGTCTTTATTTCTTTTCTCTTACATTCCTTTATACATTTCAATTATGTTGTTATATATGTCAACATTCGTCGATTACATACGCGTACGAAACTCTTTGTCGATTATGTTTGCTAACGGTAAAATTTCTTTTCATCAAACCGAATCATTTTATCTTATTTATCTTATAATTATTTGTTTTTATCGCCAATTACCCAAGTATTATAATTCCTTGGTCACGTTAAACTCTAAAAAGAACGAAAGTCAGGACTTTTCGTTTAAACAGATGTGTAAACTTTGAATTTCAGAAACGATGCCACGTTTCTCGATTATTTCGTGCGATATGGTATCTAGGCGCATATGGTAACCGTAAGATTTCAGTTTCTGAAAACGAAGCTCGTTGATAAATTGGTCCGTCATCTGCTAAAGCAGCAGCTTTTACTTTACGCAAAATCGTCATTCGGAAATTCTAGAATCAAGATGTCAATTGACGCTTCGAAGCAGAAGACGTATCGACGCTCGGATACGTTTCAAAGTTCTATTCATCTACGCGTTATACTACGTTATATTCTGTGGTCATGTTGGACGGTAAAGAGAAGAAATAGGGAACGTTAATTTAACTTTTCGCGATCACTGGGCATAGAGAATTATCGAATCACAAAGGATCGTTAAGTAATACCGAATAATATCAATTTGACGTATGGGTTTGAAAAAAGGGGATACCCTCCACTCTTTTCCGTTGCATTCCGTTATTCGCGACCAGCGGGAAGGAGCGAGAAAGTATCTCGGTGTTATACTCTTTTTATCTTTGATAATATTATCTTTGATAATACTTATCTTTGATAATAACGAAATTTTGTAATTCTATGTTCGGTAATGCTAGACCGTTGGATTCGGCAAAAAGAAAAAAATTAAAATAATATAGAAAAGTTTCTTTTCTTTTTGCTTAATTTTTTGTTACCCCTGACCCATACGGTTATCATCTTTAACGATCGAATTAAGTTTAACGAACGTTCATTCTTTGCTTATATTCTAATTATTATTATTATTATCATCATCATCATCATCATCATCATAATCATCATAATCATCATAATCATCATCATCATCATCATCATCATCATCATCATCATCATCATTACTATTATTATTATCATATAGGACAGACTTTGTCGGAATAAAGCAGTTTTCTGTATTATCCAAAGTCTTCCTCTGTACGTTTTCTCCGTTCATTTTGCAGCAACAACGATCGGTTCGTTAAAGGATTAGTCCGTGTAGAAGACGTTAGCATGCTCGGGAAAAATGACGTAAAAGTGATATTAATAGGCTTTTTAATCTCTACGAATCTAGCTGGTACGATTGATATTCGATTCTGATTGACGGTGCGTTAGGTAAGTTTCTTTCACGATTTTATTCAAATTATTCTCTAACGTGTTCATCTTATTCGGATATGGGAGTAAAAATAATAAGACGAAGGGCTTGTTCGTCAGAAGATAATAACGATCATGCAAGCTGGCCAGTCGAAAACATTTCATCCAACCCCGTCTATCTATTTATCTACGTAAGATTTGAAACAATCCACTGTGTCTGCTAAATTAGCTGCTATGTAGGATTTAAAACAACCGACCGTGAATGTACGAACTAAAAATCTATCGAAAAACAACGCGTCGTGCTCTAAATAGACATAGTTGGCGAATAAACTGCGGATGAGCACAAAATATCGGAAATAAAACTATCAACGATGACCGTGTATCTGTGAATAAGAGACGGTATATCGTCAAGTTAACCTTGATCGTTGCAATTTCGCAAGTTCGTTTCGTTTCGTTTCGTTTCGTTTCGTTTCGTTTCGTTTCGTTTCGATCTACGTACACAAACGCGTAACAGCACGTACGTTTTCCATGATCTCGTCAAGGGAGTTTGATCACCTTTTTCTTCATATACGATACAACTTGATATACAAAGATGCACAAAGTAACGGAATAAAATACAAACGAAATGCGAAATGCCTGCTAGAAGATCTACAGAGAGGGAGAGAGAGAGAGAGAGAGAGAGAGAGAGAGAGAGAGAGAGAGAGAGAGAGAGAGAGAGAGAGAGAGAGAGGTGAAATAGGGAGAAAGGGAGAAAAGGGTGACGTTCGTGCACGTTCAAGGGGAACGCCTCAAGCCTTCCTCTCGGTTGCGGTCTCCTCGAGGTCTGGGTCTTCGTTGATGATGGAAATGTCTCGAATCGAGGGTCTGCGTGCTTTCCAGCCCTCGGGGGATGCCGTAGGAACCGTGGTTTTCTTTAGAAGTTTCGGCCCTGTCAGCGAGATAATGATCGCACCGGCTGGAGCGGTGAGGAGAATCGACAGGACGCACATGGTCACCATAGTCTCGGCATAATACACCTGTTCCGGGTCATTCGGGTTCACCTTATCGAGAGTAGTGGGTGCAAGCGCAGCTTGCACGGTTGCCTTCGCCATCCAGGATAAAGCGATGAATACTTTTTCCTTGAGGTTCAGTTTCGAGCCGATTCCGACGAGAATGGTCACCATGATGCGAATTACTATACCTGCTAGCAGGCAGCTTACGCCCAAGTACACCGTTTTCCCCTCCAGTTCGTCGATCTTGATTTGAGCTCCCGTTACACCGAACAGAATCGGTTCGCAGATCATCCAGAAGATCTCGAAGGCTGTTGCCACTGGGTTCTGCAAAGAGAACGTGCAAAGATTAGCGAGGTTCACGCGGTGCGACAGCAGCTAGCGGTAGATAATAGAATAGCTCGTGTTCTGTTAATCGTATTGTAATCGATTAGACTATAACGAAGAACAACAAGTAGATTATAATAAAGCGTAATTGTTAAAGTGGCACACGTAGGGACCAGCCACAGGGAAATTTCACAGATATATTTCGATGGCTCTGTAACGTTTAAAAAAAAAAACGATTAAAAATATACGATAAAAGTTGCTCTGTTTCAGCCGGTTTCAGGCGAATATTAATGCGACCGACCGTAATATCGTAAGTTGTATAGTTATCATACTACGCATATCGTAGGTTATCGTTTCAACCAATATACGTATTGCGTGATACGTGATATACGTGACGTACGTGATATATACGTGACGTACGTGATATATACGTGACGTGATATACGTGATTCGCGTGATACGCGTGATACACGTGATATACGTATATTAAATTAACAATTTTTCAAACATTAATCGTTTAAAAGCATACTGGTCGGAAAACCTTTTAATAAAATAACGTAGATCATTTTGAAGAGGGAAATTTCAGGGAGCAACTGGACGGCTTCGAGTTCGTCGAAATACTCGTGATATTCGCTGTTGGAGTTTTCGTTACTCGATCAGCGATAGTCCGCTGTCATTCGGTTTCAGACAAACGCGATACACGTACAGTCGGCCAGGAACTAATCCTCTTACGCGTGGTTATCGCTATCTAACGCTATCTAACACGTTCGTTAGGCGTTCACCGACCGTATCGCGAAAATGCGAATGAGAGAAACAAAAGTGCGTCGAAAACGCCAAGAGCTTATAGGAGTATCCTTTTACAGAATTGCGTTGCTCCTTGCGAGTCAGGCCCTTGAACTTTTCTACCATTGTTCCGAAAAACCACTTTCAACTCGGCGTATGTTCGTGGGACAGATTTTATCGAAGTGCGCAGTTTCTTTTAAAATTCGCCACAGTCGAAGAGGTATATCGAGCGATACAACGCGCAAGACCGTTGTTAACATTTTTATTTAATTTCGTTGTTAACGAAAGATTTTCCGAATGATATGCGTAATTCGAAGGCATATATATTTGATATGTCGGATATAGCGGATGCTTATAATCTATTATCGAAATCGATAAAATTAACGTTAAAAGTAATTTCCGGTTCTGTGACGAACGAGAGAGTCTCTTGATAAAAAATGAGCTAGCACGGCAGTGATTCGGCCGTAATTGGATCATTTGATTTATGTACCCGGTAACGATCCCCGAGATTCTTAGTGTGTCGCCAGTGTTCTATATATTATATCGTATGGACGTTAATTTTTTTCACAACGCCTTTAAAAAACTTGCATTAGCCCTGAATGATCCAGTCCTTTTTTTTTTTTTTTTTTTTTCTCGTGGAGGAAACCTTCATAGGCGCCCCGCACCCTCCGGGGAGAGGGCGCCGGGTAGTGCCGGATTCGTACCGGTTAAAACCTCCACCGGTGGTCATCCTCGCGTTTTGGTAGGGGGCTTCTCTTGCGAACTACTAAAACTCTATACCAGGGGGGGACACCACAACACACCACCCCCCTAGCGCCGAGATCCTTGGTCGTGACGCTCTTGCGAGATCGCGTTGATCTTCCCCCCCCCCCCAGCCCTCTGTCTCTCTCCGCTCGCTCCTTCGCGAGCATCGCTTGCTCGCAGAAGGTGAAAAATATCGGACTACGGGCATCGGGATTCGAACCTGAGTTCTCCTGAACGTTCGCGTAACCAAAGGCGCTAATCACTGCGCTATCGTCGTCCGATGAATGATCCAGCCCTGAAGCTGGATTATCGTTGTCACGAGAGTCGAATATTTCATAAAACCAACAATCGGCTGAAGAGCTTTCCACTCTTACGCGATAATTGAACTTATACAAGAAACGATATCCTTCGTGTGATTTAATACGATGAATAGAGGTAGGCAACACGTAAATGCAACTTGGAACGTAATAAACTATATATATATATATATATATCTCACTCTCTACTTTACTCCACTCTTCTCTAATCTTTATACGCTAATTTTACCATGCATATCTTAAACACATATAAATACACGTATAAATATTGGCTCGTTTTATCTATTCAAGTCTAAATCGTTGAGGTTGCATTTCGCTTAAACTAAGAGAAAACTTTTAATATCCTATTCAAGTTATGAAACTCGAAACACATTTCGTTCGTGAAAATACCATTCGTGATTGAATTCTAACTACTATATAGTCGAGCTACGTCATTCAACAAATACGATCGTGATGTGCTAAACGATTGTAAATCATCGTAAATCCAACTGGAGGCGATAATATTAAATATTAAATATTATAACACATCGTAGTACCGATATCTCCTTGGTTGTAGACTTTAATCGAAGTAAAATTTAAATAACTCGCTTTCCTCGCTCGTCTTTCTCATAGTCGTTTCGTTACTTCCACCAATTAGCACCGGGTATCGTGATCAAATTCTTTATCGCGTCTTATATATGGATCGTTAAGAGGAGTTTGAAATTTTCACGATAAAAGGAAGGGACAAGTATATATCGCTGGAAAGCCGAGCCCGTTGATAATTAAAGTTTCACGTTACAGGCATTTTCCTGGAGAAATCTCCGGCTAAAATAGGCTTCGAATCTCTCATGAATCACGGCTTCTCGGTACGTGGCATCGCCACGATACAATTAGCTCGCTCTTGGCTGGCGTCGTAATTCTTCCATTCTCTGTCATGATAGATCGTCAATATCATTAATATTTCGCCTTGGATATTGCGGCTCTTAATAACGTCGACTTAACGGCTTCGCTCTTTCTCGCTGTAAATCAACATCATTAATACAGCAGCCAACACGCTGTTGGCTTTATCGTCTCACCTTCAGTCATTAGAACGGCTAAATAATTTCTCTGCATTGAATAGCTCCGGTGGAATAGCCGTACGACGTGCAGCGGTGGTTGTTTCCCCGTTGGAAAGTTTCCGTTCAAGTACGTATCGATGTTTGTGATTTTCACCGCGATATCGAAATTTTTTATTTATCGCTTCTCCGAGCGTAAACAGATGAATATTACCAGATATCGATACTTTATTTCAGTTATTTCTCGAGCGAAATTGCTCGTACAACCACAGCGAGTCGTTATTTCTGTAGTTTATTAACTAAAGGTAAAAGTAAAGAGGAGATTTTAACGAAAGTCTCGAAGCGAGCGAAAAGAAAAAAGCTCTCTGGCCGATTCTTTAATGCGATTCGCATTTCACTTGACTGTATTCGTACGATATAATAAACAACAACAACAACGACAACAACGCATACACACACACGCGCGCGCGCGCTCGCGCGCGCAGTTGGCAATCCGCGATTCGGCATTTTCAAATAATTATTTTATATTAATTAAATAATTTTTCATTCGTGTCGAGCGTCGAATCATTTTCTTAGCGTTTCTCGTGAATTATTTCGCGTAATATCCCTCAAAGAAGATTCAATGGCATTCCTCAGCTTTTGTCCGGGTTCGTTTTTCAAGCAAAGATAACTAGTCTTAAAGCTCGCCGACGTTATTTTCTTAAATGTTATTTTCATGTTTCTAGTAACCTTGCAAATATTTAGCGTAAGTTTCGATCGAAAGAAAAGATCGCTACGTCGAGTACGATCATCGTCAATCGTATCGTGATTGATAGTAAGGTTACAAATATTTCTATCGTATATATTATATAATCGAAATTGGGAATATCGTATTAACGTATTCGATAATTCAGCTATCGTAAAATGAAGGTGAATGATTAATCGCGTATTTGAATAACTAAAATTGCAAAGTTTAGGAACTTTTCTCTCGCGAGAGGAGATGCGGGGTATCGATTGGTGAAAATAACTTGGAAGAAACGACGTGAATTCGGATGCACCGATGTGACACGACGCGACCGCAGCCAAGGATCAATTTCGTCGTACGTCATCGATAGAAGCCGACGCGACGCGGCGCGACCGTAGTCGATTTCGTGTAATTGAATCGCCGTATCGCTTGTACGCCCGGTATGCGTTAATTAACGCGGTCCGATCTCGAATAAGTTAATCAGCGGGTGTGCGTTGCCAGTTCTTTTCATTTCCCACCGAATCGACCAACTTCCTTTTTCTACCCCTTCGCCTTTCCCTTCCCCGTTCCCTTCTCGCCCGCTGTATATCCTTTTCTACTTTCTCCCCCGTTGCTGCTCCCCTTTTTCTCCTTCCGTTGTCTTACCAACGGCTAGCAGCGATTTGGCGAGAGGCTTTCGACGCGACCTCTAACCAGAGCAACCCTCGGTATTTCGCATAATTAACGAAATAATCGATCGTCGCGTTCTTTTCATCGCCGATTCAACGTCCCTTTTTTCTTCGTACACGCAAAGTCGTTCATTTGCTTCAGCTTCGCGGGACAGATAGCTTTCTGTGTTCGTAAAACCGATACACGCATTAGAACGCGCATTAGAACGTAATGAGAAATTAGTTGCGCGATCTTTCTTATCTTTCTTATCTTTCTTATCTTTCTTATCTTTCTTATCTTTCCTTCGAAGAAAGTTCGTTTCAATTTATCGTTTCAACATCGCAAGGTTTGTCGACAAGATGTCTCTTCGTGTATTATATACGCGTTGCTCGAACGAGAAACTGCTTTCGCGTACAACCTTGACACACTTGTACCGAACCGTTCCAATATCCATCCAGCGAACATCGGAGTCAAATCGAGAGCCGAGAACATAACTAAATCCAAGGGCTTCGTCAAACTCTAAAGACAAACCTTCCTCCTGTAAACTACCTTGGAAACCAGCAAACCCATCCGCAATTTCATCTCCTAGACGACGGATACGCCGCAAACCCGTGCGTTTCTCTCCCTTTTACCTTAAACGGAAACAAACTTTGTTACTGCTGCCAGCTGCCAGCTGCCAGCTACCAGCTACCAGCTGCCGCTGAGTTTAAGCTAACGAAAGGGGAAAGGGTTAGATGTGACGGTGCACGGGCAACCGTACGACGCCCGACGTTCCTTCTTGTCGCCAGCCACTTCCGGTTGGACGTTCCGTAAGTTTGGTCGCCATATTTTTCCTATGCCGACAGATGATTTGTCCGTTAGCGATCCGTGTCTTTGTTTCCGATCTCTTTTAGGGATCGACGCGTCGACTCGTTCGACGGAAAGAGGAACCACCGGTCGAGGGAAGAGAAATATTTTCTAGGAGTTGACAGCGCTTTCTGTCTTCTTTTTAGCGTTTTTTTTTTTTTTTTTTTGGGGCAAAAATTCGATTCAACCGGAGAAACTCGTCGCTTCGATAATCCTATTATGCGCTTTGCGATAGAAATCGTTTCGAAGCGTGTTTCGCGTAACTTTTCTAGGCAAAGCATCCTGATTTGGTGCAACGCGTCGAACGTTAGTTAAGCTTCGGTTGAATCGTTAAGAACCGCAGCTTGGAACGCAGCGCGTTTTATGGAATACGTTTACGTTACGGCGTATTAGCGGATATACGGAGGAATCTGAGACGAAGCTAAGGGGGACCACTAGGATGGATCGTCGATGCGAAATCGAGGAGCTGCTAGAAAGTTGGAAAATGGCACGTACGAATCCGATGGGAAGTATATAAGATCGGGCAACTGTTGGGAGCTGCTGAAAGAATTCGAACGAACCTGATGCGAAATCGCAGAGTCGCAGAAAACGTTGATACAGGCCTCGATTCGAACGTTAGGATTTTGAAATAATTGGAGTCGAATTTATGTAAGAACGGAATAAGTACAAACGTGTTTGTGACGGAAATCCAGTGTACGTATACGATATTACGTACGCGTGTATGTTCGGTTTCACGCGTTGTCGTTGCGAGGATCGATTGCAAGATCTTCCTCCGATCCAATCTCTGATCCAACTAACGTCCGTAGAGAGAATAAAAGATAATAAATGGAAAAATGAAATCCGTTTCTCTGCATAAAAATGAATTCGTCTTGCAAGAACGGAGGATTAAAGGAAATTTCAACGTTAGATCTAAATTACGTTAAGCAGCAAGCGCTAGAAGCGATTGAAAGTTTCAAAGAATTAGAACGTTAGCTATTTTCGCAGCGAAAGGAGCGCGACGCTCTTTGTTCCGTCGCAGGCGAATCAAATTTTCGCTGGCAGCCTTTCTGCCGAAAGCCTCTCGCGTTGAGAAAACTTCGAAATGCAGTTTTCCCCGTTGCGTTTTAGCATAGACACCGCGAAGACAACGTTCCGTTTAACGTAACTCGGATTTTCTCGTCGCTTTTCATCGACAGACTCGAAGACCGTTTGTCCTTTTGTCCAAGATCGTTTGTCCTTTCATTAGGATTTAAGCTGTCGAATTCGCGAGCGAATTCACGCAAGCTGAAAGCGTTTCGCCGTTCTCAACCGACTCTTCCACGCGTTTGTAGTCGCGATCAACGCGAGAAAATATTATTAAAATACTCGTCGGACGTTGGAATGTTTTTAATCGAGTTAGTCAAAGTCGGAAGTAACTTGACGAAACGAGAATTTTAGATTGGTCGAGGTTTTTATTCGAATCGGATCGTTTGTTCGCAAAGTTACGAATTAGTTGATACCTGTCGGTTGATAGATCTGTGGTATTGAAATGCGATAAACATAGTAATCCATACGGTGTTACTGCTAGCTTTTGTACAAAATTAAACGAAAGTAAACGCGAAACGCGAGAGGAGCGTTTATCGAAAGATCAACGAAAGAAAGTTGAAATATTTTACCGGTCGTGTTGTCCGAGATTCGAGCGTTTCGCATCATTTTGGCAAATGTTTTTAGTCAAAAGTTACTTGCTTGCTCGGGAATCTGCGGTTTTTGGAAATAGGGAGACTCCGCCGTCGTACACCGACGAGAAGCGGTGTAGCTTCAGAAGTATATTTCAGAACTAATAACCGGAGAAACGAACAACTACCTGTCATTCTTGACATATAGCTTCGAATCGCTTCGAATCGCTATAATTATAGAATATTTTATATTACGATATTTTCATCGTGATAGTGCTCGATGCTTAGTCGTAATCATGTTACAAGCTTTGCCAACGAAAGACCATGAGAATTTATCTCGTATTTTCAAAAATATTTCATTAGTACTAAAAATTGAATTATTTTATCTGAGAGGGAGGGAGAGAGAGAATCATGTTCATCCGATACTCGATACCTTCCGATAATCAAGCCGAAAAAAAAAAAAAAAAAAAAAAAAAAAAAAAAAAAAAACTGTCAAGCACCGTTGTTACTTCACCGCTCGTCTATCTAATTCAGACAGAAGATTCGAAAATCACATTACCATCGTTTGTCGATCTCGTTGCCGTTACGAATCACCGGAGCGTCTTTAACGATCGCGAAATGTCCATGGAATATCGCTGGGATTACCGGAACGTCGTAAAAGCATCACGTCGCTCGTAATACCGAGATTGTGCGGAATTAAATTAAATAAATCAATATGCGGTTGTGTTACCGTCAGGTAATCTAGATTGCAGGTAAACAGCGACGGTAAATAAAATGGTGGCGCGACGTGCGAATTCCACTGGCGTTTGCGAATGTGCATCGATATATTTCCATATTATTTGGATATGGAACGGGAGGAGCGAGTACGGGAGGAACGAGTACGAGAGGAATCGGTTACGCGTAATGGTAAAACGGATCACGAAACTATAACTATAGTAGTATCGATTCAACGTGGATCGCGCATCCGCGAGTTGGAAACTTGGATGGATTTCAATTTCCACTCGTACCGTTGTAAAATTCGTGTGACTGGAATAAAACAGAAACGATGTTTGGCGATAAAGGCGACGGCTGACGACTTTCCTGAAAACGTTGTAAACAAACGGGAGAATGTACGAGGTGAATCGTGATAAATAGAAAAGGAGGTAAGAGAAGGGACGCGGTCGTAGATGGAAACCCGAAAGCAGTGTTAGATGCGGAACCACGCGAGAACATCGAATTCCACAACGTGGACGAACGGGTCTCATCGTCGTGCCAGAAGAAACGCGACAGAAAGTCCGCAGCAAGAAATCGTGGTATATTCGTCAAGTTGAAATCGCATTTCGATTCGCGGGCCGATCGATTTATCGTTGATCGGAGGATCAACGTTGACAGAACGGAGACGTAGCCTGTGCATAAAGCGAAATCGTATTTCGATATTGACCGTGCGACCGCGACACAGGCTACGTGCCGAGCCTCCGAGTCGAAGGATTTACGAGCAAAGTGTGAAAAATATTAACAGGTTCGCCGTTACGGAATCGCCGGTCAACGGCAACGGATTTTTCCTTCGAGTTATGGGACGTGGCGATAAGCGACAGCGTACTTTCATCACCGTCCAACCGTGGTCCTGAACTGTTGGTGCTATTGAAAATAAAACGATCCGTGTAACGATAAAACTAAGTAAAAAAGGAGAATTATCGTTAGCGCGTTATTGTCCGACGTTAAGAATAATTGTTTCAGTGCCGTCGAGGGAATAAAGTACGCAGTTTTTTAGTAATACGGTTTTACGACTGTGTCGATTGCTGAACGCATCGGAAATATTTCCTTACCGATCGTTGCGGTTGTTTGAATTTTCTGTCGAATGATCTTGCCTCGACGACCGAGATCGCACCGGTTAACAGCGGTGTCCGCTAACCAACGAACTTCAACTTGGATTCCCCATATACGTACAGCGCAGCGATATACATATTTAAGAAAGGCTTGGTAAGCCGTGTCGAGGATTTCCGTTTTCAATCCAGAGTATAAAGACGCGATATATTTAGCCGCGATGGGTTACACTTTAGTTTCGAGCAAACAGATACACGACAGTTTGCCCATCAAACTACGTTTCATCGCGTTTACCACTTGCGAATTGTAATACTTGCTAGTAAGTAAACCATTTCCAACGTATGTATTTATTTATATTTGTTATTTTGCGAATTAATCATCGTAGATTCTCCTTTTCCTACGCGAAAAAACCGTTGTCACGTTTTCTCGTTTGGTTTATTCGAAATCAAGCCGAGTCCGGGAAAATCGTTCGACCCGTGGTTCTTACCGTTTTCTTCGCTTTCTTAAGAGTCGACCGACAAGTGGTAGCCCCTTTCGAACTTTCTAGTCCGAATTACTCACCTACCGTATACTTACCGTACACACGTATTTCATCGTATTGTTCGTCTTTTCAAGTTTCGTTAGTTTTACTCCAGTCGATAGTCGATTTTGTCTCGACTATCCGAATTATAATAAAAATTAACATTTAAACTTTCGCGTTTTATACGTTTTTTTTTTTTTTTTTTTTTTTTTTTTTTTTTTTTTAAATCAGAGTCTTTTTAAATCGTCGTACGATCCTTTGCCTGGGTTTTGTCGATACTTTCTTTATTGTATTTTAACGTCAAATATCTTAGTTAGATAGCTAGTAAGGAATTAAGAAATCGTAAAAATTTAAAGTCATTTACCGGTGTCTCGATTTCGTAATTGCGGCGAACACGCGTAAATTGATACATTAAAATTTTCACGAAATAGAATATAATTTTCTTCCATAATTTACGGATAATGAGCAATACCGAGAGCTCGATAGGTTGGTTGTATATCTGAGGAAAAATGTATCGATCGTATGCAAGTGTCCGTCTAAAGGATCGACGCGAGCATCGAGAATCGTAATTTTGAAATAATGTAAAACATGGATGTCGTCGTTTTGTCCATTAATTATCGACGTTCCATTACACGTATTTAGCCCAACCGGCGATCTCCGGAAAAGCTTTTGCTCCATCCGCAGTTATTAACACGATATTGTTCCCATGTTAGTCAGTTTCCATGCTTCAACCATTTCCACTTCCACGCAATTTAACGATCGAACGAAAGCTTTCTACTCTACAGGTTGTCAATTGTGTTGAAATCATTTTGCCCCAGATAAATAATAATATCTTGTTTATGTAATTAGTTCATGTAATGTCTCTTTCCCGAAGATATCATCGATTTGAGCGAATTTGGGCGAAAGATTCCGGCGTAAATGTAACATATAATTGGAGAATATTGGTAACTTGTGCGAGCACTTGGTAATTACATTAAAAAATTTGCAAAGACAGTAATGAAAATTGTTCCAATTGTTTAGAAATAATCGTCAGTTGTTATCGTATTGATCTGTTATCGTATGTTACCAACGTTTCCACGTAATACGAAAAAATGTATGGCGATCGATTTAAAATTATAACGTTGTATCATTGCGCGAAGATCATGGGTAAAATGGGGAAAATGGGGAAAAGTAACTTTGAAAGAATAACGTAAGCGAAGTAATAAGAAATTGATTATGACGTTATTCAACGCCTCGACCTTTAGATCGATACGGTAAAGTCGTAGATGATTGTCTTAAAATCTATTGGCACCGGAATATGACTGTTACAAGGAGACCATTTATGACGCCGAAGACATATTTTATGATTGGAATCTGATTGATGGCGGTGAAAAATCGTGTATTACGATATTCGGACGACAGTTTTTATCCAGCTTGTATCGGCGTACCGGAAAACGATCGATTCTCCGCGTCGCATCGGCTCGATCAATTGCTATTGGCATCGTCGATTTTTCCCGAGGACACGTCGCCGCGATTCGACTAATCGCGCTAATCGTTCGAAACAAACGACGAGGACAACATCGGTCATAATGCGCTGGCAATATCTGGCCATAGTCGCGTCACGAAGAGTACGTGCCAACTGGTGAGCGCGACATACCGACGGCTACGTGTCCGGCAACCTCTAAGCCGGTCGAAACGAACGCCACGCCGTCGGCTTGAATATTTCACGAACGCCAGGAATTATCGCGACCGTCTCGCGAACGCCGACTTTTCGACTTTCCAATCGTTTTGCGATTTTACCACGGTTTTTCGTTTCTTTTCGTTTCTTTTCGTTTCTTTTCGTTTCTTTTCGTTTCTTTTCGTAGCGTTCCGAAGTCTGTTTTTAGGTCTTAGACGGTTGCTTCACCTTTGCTAAGAGTGGAACGGTTGCTTTCAATGTTGATAAGTTTGCATCGGATCGGTAAAAAACGTATCTTCTGTTTCAAGTAATAATCAAAGTTCAGCAGAATTTAAAGATACATTTTTCACCAAAGTTCTTTCGTTCTAACGAACGTTTTCCCGTCGATGAAAGAAGAACAAATAATCGAGTAGATTGGAAAGCCTCGACTCTTTTTAAACGTATTCTCTTTGTCTGGAATCTGTCTAGAACAAATTAGTTTAGAGTCTGGCTATGAATCGAAAAGTTTGACAACAAAAGTTTGTTGCAAGACCATCGGGATCCACTGTCACGAAAGATCTTTTTCTTTCCTAATTTCTAACAGAAATCGATCACTCCCTTTCGTGGTAAAGTCTCGACGTTGGCGTTTTACTTTCGACGATTTAGAACCTAACCCCGAGTTTTATAGAATCTATTTTTTCGAATAGAATTCAAGTAAAATTCAATAGAATAGAAAATAAAAAGGAAAAAAGAAAAAAAAAAAGAAAAAAAGAATAGATATTCTTGGAAGAAACGACGAAACGGGTTAATGTCCGTAGTAGTAATGAAAAAGTGGGTAGTTTAGTTTTAATTATTGCAATTATTGCGTCGAAGGTAATTGATTTAACGATGGCTATATCGGATTATCGATGCTTCATTCTCATTTAAAGGAGGAGAGGAACATCTGTAATATTTAATGAAGCGAATGGTGATATTCGAGTCTACTATCGTAGTTTCGTTACGACTACAATAACGATTACAAATCGATTAAATTGAAAGCAAATAGCACGCGCAAACTGAAATTGTTTTATTTATCAAGACTTCGGGTATATATGTATCACGGAACTGAAACTAGTTTATCCGATACACTTCCATGCAAGAACGTACTTTTCTATTTTTGTAGGATCGTCGGAAAATTTATAAAACCGATAAACATATTTTGCGAACGTATTAAGCTATAAAAATAGGACTTTGTTTCGAATACTGATTTCGATATAACAGTCACGTGTGAAACATTGATCTTTTAAAATTGAAAGTTAATGCATGGAATACGTACGGTAAAAAAGTTCGCTATACGGAAGAAACCATATTTTAAATAAAATGGTCTGTTTTTATGGTAAGAGAATATTCTACGTTAAAAATAAATTGGGAATGCGATAGAACAGGAAACACTATATCGTATCGTATCGTACCGTATCGTATCGTATCGTATACGTATTGTATCGAGACGTGAAAAAAATTCGCGTGAAAGAAAGATTTGGGATAAATTTTACGCGTCACTTCCATCAGCATCTATAGCGTATAAATCTATAGTTGCGTTTAAACCTAGCGAGAGTATGTTTCAATTCGTAATGAATGTGTAATTGTACAGAAATTATTTTTTTTATAAATTTTTTCAAGTTGTAGATAAAATAATTAAAATTTACGAGTAAATAGAAAAAAAAAAAAAAGAAAAAAGGGGGGAAAGAATAAGAAGAAGAACAGAAACGACATGAAAATCTGTCTGTGTATTTAATTACACAATTAGGTTGATCTGTAAACACTTTTCAATATGGTATTAATGGATAATATATACATATATACACACGCATGTATAAAAACAAGTTGAACCGATCGATACTTGTACAAAATTTCGTTGCGTTTCTCTAAATATGCAAAATGTATTGAGAAATTATTTTGATCGACACGTTTTAGAGCATCGTGCGTATTTAAAGGAGGAGGAGAGGGCGCGATTAGAAGCGACACTACGCTTGCTCAATTTTCCTTGTAAATATGTAAATGTACTTACGTCGTCAACTTCCCAGCCTTGTGTCTGCCAAAAGTAGCAACTGACGAAGGCCGCTGCGACTACCGCTAAAGGTCCGGCACCCCCTAGCTCGATCGCCTCGCTTCCGAACACTGCCAGTAACCCACCTCCTAATAACATCAGTACTCTCATAGGCACCATGAAAGGCTGAAACATGCCGAACGAGCAGATCGATTAGCACGGCCTTCGAAGATAGTTGTTTCGACGTCGGCTAACTTAATCGGAATTCATTTCTAAAATTTCCGTACTGCCGTTGCGTCAAATCGCGAATATTCGCTTCCGCTTTTTCAACTCGATTCTGTGAGAAAAACAAGGGAATTTTCGGTTTTTAAATGATCCGAGCTAACCGTGATAACCGAAGGAAAAAAAAAAAAATCGTCGAACATGCGACGCGTTTGATAGGTCGATAGCCAATTCGATGCTCGCAACCGGCACGTTCGAGTATCCGCCGATCGACGACGAACGAAGCCTTCGTTACAACGAGTACCAGAAAATGCCTAGATCTAGAGAGCGTCTACCATCGGAAGGTCTTCGATGGTCTTCTCGAGAAGAAGAGGAGAGGTTTGAGCGGCCGTCGGTTACCGTATTCGGAGAAAAAGGAGAGTAGGGTAGTTTTTTTTTTTTTTTTTTTCTAACTAGAAAGTAATTTTTATCCTTTGTTCCAATTTTCATACTTTCAATCCTCCAATCCCGTTTTCACGTTTATTCGCCTACGTTAATACGCGTCAAGATCCCGTTGAACGTCCTTCCACCTGTTTCGCTGTACCTGTTTCCTTGAAAACGCGATACGTTTTAAACGGTTTCTTCGAGAAGTCTTTCACGTTTTTTTCACCTCCTCGATGGTCAACGTCGCCGATATTTCGCTCGATCGTCCGTTTATTTATTTGCCATTAATTAGAGATCTTTCTTTCACCATGTAGAGAGCGAAATTAAGAAATAACAGTGGTGCTTATATTTATACGTTTTGGTCAAAATTTGATTTCATTGTATGGCTAGAATCGTTGTGAAATTGCAGCAGAATTTTATTAATACTTACCTTAAATCGAAAAACATTTTTGGAAAAGTATGGTAAAGCGAAAGATTGGCCAAAAGCATTGCAACAAATGCTTCGTGGCAATAATTTGACGTTCAACGAATATCTCTGTTCTAAGTAAAGTCAAAGAAAACCGATAGAATGAGAATATTTTACACAACTTAACAAACTTTATCATTCTATATCGCTACTTTTTTAACCTGTATTACGCATACATTTGCAAAACCAAGTTACAATTTTATTTTAGCTAGTAGAAACTAGCAGTTTATTCGCGTGGATTAGTCTCGTCGATAAAAGGTACAAGGTAAGGTCGCTGAAACGTCGATACACATAGATGCTGAAAAAAAAAAATGATGCTGAAAAGTATTGGAATAAATCGAACCGTATATACCGTGTACTCTATGTTGTAAGTACTTTTTACTCGGCTGATGGATCTTTGCCTGATTTATATTATTCCTTTTGTTCGGGTATTACTTTGCTCCAATCCATCTAAGATCGGATTCACAGATTCGTAGGCACCTCTAAGGAATTTATCATGTAAATTTTCATCGAACAAACGAACTTTCGAGTTAATTACTTCTACGTAACTAACTCGTACAGAATGTATAAAATTAGTTTTACTGGAACCAGAAGCCGATTAATCTCGTCTAGCAAACAGATCGAGTCGCGATTCCGTTCGTGTCGACGATTGGATTATTCACCTTGACCTCCTCGGAAAGTGCTTCACTCTGCTTCTTACCCACGCTTCTTTTCTCTGTTCAATTCTTTCGAGCTACACTGCCGCTTCATCTCCGGGCAATTTCGTTGGCAACGGTAAATCCGTCCGTTTTTAACGAGCGAGTCGTTAAGGGTAAGCCACAGTTTGCGAAGCAGCAGGGAATAAGACGCTAACCCCCCGCCGGCCCTCGTAGTCGCCACCATTATTCGTTTTATTCGTTTTTCTTTTTCTTTCTCTTTCTTTTTTTTTTTTTTTCCACGAACCGTCGAGCGGATCGAAGATCTACTTTCCTCTGGAATTTAATTCAATAACGCCGCGGATTTGTCTCCCTACTGTTCTCGTCGTTCTAAACTTTCACCAAGGTCGTTTCTTTCTCCACGTAGAGAGCGAAATTAAGTTTACCGGTGTTCAATTTTCGTCCGAGTTTCGAACGACGAATATTATTTTTGTCGCGCGTTAGGGGAGGTGTACGTGCGAAAGAGGGCGAGGCGTCGCAGGTCTTTATCTCCGTGTCGAAATGTTTGTTCCAACAAATTTCATTATGGCCACTTTTAATTCACCTCTAGAACGTGCTTAAGCTAGACGTTCCAAAGCTACGGTTAGAAAAGATGAAATATCGTTACTCTCGATAGTTGGTATTCCGATATCGATATTATCGTATCCGTATATTTCGTTCGCGACCGTTGTAAGTCCGAAGAAAGTCTCGGGTATTTGTTTGTACGTTGTCCTTTGGAACATTGATTATTTATGGAAATATATATATATATATATATATTTCCGTGGCATCGTTTCTTTTTTCTTTTTTTATCTTTATTTCCAAGGAACGTTACTGGTGAAGTTTGATCGTTGAATATATGGACGTATACAGATATACAGATATACAGATATACAGATATATACGGTTTTAAAATATCCATTTGTACAGATATTTGTAATTTTTTTTTCATTTGACAAACCCGAACGATTCATGCTACGTACCGATGTCTTTATCGACTTTTTACATGGCTGTAAAATATTGCTAGATTCGCTTTGTCGGTCCCAATTATTTTCAATTATACGCTGTACGACGTGAATAACGTATTTTACGATATTTCAAATACGACGTAATGCTCGACGCTTAACAAATATTTGGTAAAGTCTCACGCTTTAAATCGTTCAAGTCGCTTTCGTATTGTAATTTGTTATGATTTCAAATTTGCCTGTTAAAGTTAAAGTTCATCCTAGTGGCTTTTTCTAATTATATTAAATTATATTAAGTTTAAAAATCTCGAATCGTAAAATCGTAGTCGTACTTGGTCCGAAATAAATTCGCAGAAATTGCGCGAAACTCGCTTCCCATTTGGAGCGGTGAAATTTAAGAATATATAGGGAACGAGGCGAACTTTTAAACGCTCGAAAGCAATTTGAAATTTTTAGAAGCATCCAGCATCCGCGGGGAAGCTCGGTATCTGGTATTCGATGGAACCAAGGCTCCTACTACCACGGTTGCCACCGTGCGAATGTGTTTCACGATACGATGCCACGTCGTTTTCTTTTCTTTTTCTTTTCTCTCTCTCTTTCTCTCTCTTTCTCTCTCTCTTTTTCTTCCTTTTTCTTCCTTTTTCTTCCTTTTTCTTCCTTTTTCTTCCGTTTTTCCCATTCGCGATCGATCTCCGACAAGAAACGTAGTCAAAAGGATTCGATTCCAATATCTACCAACTATCGTCACGATTTTTCTCGCTGCTATTTTCTATGCATACGATTCTTCTCTCTGTGTCTGTTTTTTATTTTTGTTGAACCAACCTCGTTTCGCGAGTACCGAAAGAATTTATTGGTTCTCCGAGAGAGGGATTAAAGATTGATATTTATATCGACGCGACGTAAAAGGTTATTTTTCTAGAGAAATATGGGACGAGGATTTCGTACTCGTTCGATACGCTATTGTGGCAAAATATTCTAATTCTTGGGTGTTTCGCGGTACGTAGGTAAACGGTAAACGGGAGGATCGTTTCTTCGGAACGATATTTCGTTTGCGCACTGCCACGTTCCGAGACGCCGAACGAACAGAAAAACGAATCAACGAGCTTTCGAAAGAGACCTTTCTACGAATGTATCCTCGAACAAATGTAACGAACGTCTTTGAAAATACGTTTGAAAGTACGGTTAAAGCTTGTTCGCCAAAATCGAACAATTATTCGACAGAGTGGAATTACATTTTTTATCGATATGATAAAACCTTGATTATCCGAACCAAAACACCACACGGTTATTCGATAGAGATTCGGACGAGAAGGCGAGAAAACCAGTTTTGCGCGAACCAGTCGACGCCAACGCCAACAGCGGTGTCGCGAACGCCTCTGCTGTTCGAATAATCGAATAACCGTGTTTCTATACAACAAGGTTGTTTTGAAACGTTTCTCTGAAATCTAAGCAACGAGTCTTAGCCGCTGCAGGTTAAGGTCACCGTTGGGAGGTGACACCCGTAACTCGTACCGTTCTCGTAGCGATAAACGTTTAATCTTCCTCTACCACGAAATTTTCTATTTTCCATAGCATATAAACAGCCGAAAAACGAACGGACAGAACTTGCGGCAATTCTTCGAACTCGCTGTCAGTGACTCGTATAGCCAACAAACAGCGCGTCGATACGACCAAGCGATCGTAAATTAAACAGTTTAGACGATACGTGAAACGGTAAAAGAAGAAAAAGAAAAAGAAGAAAAAGAAAAAGAAAAAGAAAAAGAAAAAGAAAAAGAAAAAGAAAAGAACAAGAAGAGGAAACACGTTCGTTTGCGATTGCGAGGGACCACGATCCTTCTTACACACGCAGAGCGCTTACCTCGAAATCTCGAGACAACGAAGCTATCCAGAGAAATTTCTTTGACGCGATTATTATCCGTTCGTGATTCGCGACCAACAAAAAAAATTCGTCTTTACGAAGCTCTGCTTCTTTTCTCTCTCGCAACGTTTGCCATCGTCTACCGTCAGTCCGTTTCACGATTGGCCATCGGAGAGCCGTTTTTTCGAGTCTAGAATCGGTCGAGTACGCGATTCAAAGCGAATTGCAGGAAGAAAGAGGTTGATCGCACGGGTGGCGGAAGAGCACGGGAGGCGATGCAGGTGGCGATGCGGCGAGCAAGCGCTGGCCGGCTTTCCGACCGAATCCGTACACAAACGTTTAATTCGCGCGAATCGATAAAACGCCGTTGGCAGCGTCGCTGGCTAACCCATCGGCTTCGATTCAATTTTCGAACCTTTTGCAATCGATATCTCGCGGACAGCGGCGCGTACGCGTCACGCCTGCAAATTGAATATTGTTTCGGAGCCCGGATACCTTGTTGCGTATGATCGTACTCGCGGATGATCGTATACGGGGAAAGGTTCGTTGCACGCGTTTGTTCGCGCATCTGTCGCGTCTAACCCGACTTCTCGTCGCGCAAATGATCTGTCACGCGATCAACGTTCGCGTATCGAGCGAAATTTCTCTCGTCTTCGTTATTTTTCTTTCTAAAGGTAGCCTTTAAAGGTAGTCAGTAATGTTTTCTTCTTTTTTGTGCGCACGTCCTATTTATACCATGCAGTTCGTTAGTCGGTACTAATCGAATAACCATTTATTCGACGGATGTCTGGATTGTTGTATTCTTGTTTAAAGTCTGCGTAGAATTCGATATTTCGTAGGTTGATCGTTTCGTGCGCAAGCGTTAATAATTTTTCTTCCAAATGGTTTCAATAGGTAGCAAGTAGCGAATATCATCGAACGAGCGTCGTAGATGAATGGAACGGTCTTGCTCCGATCTGAACGCGATACGATTCGTTTGGAAGAGCCAGCGATTCTCAGCGTAATAAACGTTGATACGATTTGTCGCGAGAGGCGTCGACGATGGTATCTCCTCTGGAACATCGACATCGCCCGTTTCGCGCGTTTCGATACGAAATGCAACTTGGGGCACACGGAGTCAATGTGTGCAACCGATTTTTAGAAAACAATTGAGATTCGATATAAACGACGCTTCAAATTTTCACGTGGCAGCGATTAATTTTGCCGACGGATGCTAATTCGTAGAACGTAGGATATAATTGTCTCGTGAACTTTAGAAGCTACCCACTAAACCAACGCTTTCCTTCTTCTCTATCTCTAGCCGATTAGTTACTATTCGTAATTAACGGATTGATTAACTGGTATAATCCGAAAATGACCAGAAGTAGAAATAAGCGTTGGATAGAAGCAGACAATAAAATTGTTCCGTTAGTCGGAGAATAAGCGACAAGGAGAGACGTTTTATTCACCGCTGAAACGTAAATCACGGCGCATTGGTCGCACGGGCAAATATAATTACCTGTCACGGTGAACGTTTGGTCAAACCTCGGTGTCATTCGACCGTGGAATACGTACAGATTTAATCAAGGATCAAAGTTTGCTTAGGTTTAAGCACGTTCTATCGGATCGTCGCGACCGAGGACTTTGCGGCGAGTAGCCTCTTAGCGATCTAAACTATGTTCTCCGTGCGTATTAAGTATGAATCGCGTAACTGTCCGCCTACGTAAACTGCATCCCATTCTTGCGAGTAGCAACGATGCGATTGAAATTGAGATTTGAAAAATGGAGCAGAAATTACTTCCGCTCTAATGGCGACGCTGTGCGTTCATGGACATTCTAATAACATGTACACGCAACTGTACAGTAGGTAAGTTGTCCTCGTCGTACAAACGGATTGATTCGTCTAGCTAGCAGGACAGGAATACGTAAATCTGCAACGATTAATTATATTAATTATATCGTACGTTAATTACAGCGGTACGCATCCTTAACGAAGCGATGTCTCGTATACGAAGGATGACTGTTTGTAAAAATCGATCGTGCGATAGAAGAATTCGCCGTGTCACGTGTACGCGTGCGAGCAGTTTTCGATCGACGCGAGAACACGTACGGTACTTTTCTTAATTACTGTTTTTTTTCTACCCATTTTTGTTAATCGCATCCGTTACTTTTACCACGTACTATTTAACACGTTTGTTACGCCAATAAGAAAGGATAATTGTAAACCCTGAAAATTATATAGGTTCGGTAGATAGCTTGTCTATCATAAACATATGGCAAGGAAAGAAATTAAAACTATGTCACGATTGTAAAAACCTTGTACAATGAAAATCAATGGAAGGAACAGAGAAGAGAAGAGAAGAGAAGAGAAGAGAAGAGAAGAAAAGAGAAGAGAAGAGAACGAAACATAGATAAACGAACCTGTTTTCCAATTATTCGAGCAAAAGAAAGGATTTATCCAGCCACCTTTGTCCAGCGACAGCTAGCGGATCCTTGGTCAACATCGAGAAACGAACTTTTGCCAAGTCCTATTTAGAATTGGGTCTTCGATCGTTTACTTTTACTCGGTAAATTTGTAATTTTAGTTGGGATGACGATTAAAAGTTCCAGAGGGTAGATATCTTCTTAAACTCGTGGCATATTTTTCGATTAGTTCGCGCGACTGACAAAGTTTCTTCGAAGAGATGCGATCGAACGTAACTCGGTTTCTTCGTTATTATATAATCGTAAAAACAGTCGGGAAATTGCACTATTGCGTTCGCGCGAACGAAATGAAAGGCAAACGGTCGTTGGATTATCCATACGCGTACGTATTTTGTATTATTTCATGCTCGATAGAGAGAATTCGACCGGTAGGTCTGCGGGCAGTGATTATTCGCATTCGTTTTTCCCGTCGTTAAAAAAAGTGATATTCTAGGAAGGAAAAAAGTGTGCGAAAAATCTGCGAAGATAGGGGAGAAAGCCAACGATCGAAAGCAGGCTTACAGATCGTAACGGTAGTTGGGACGTTCGTTCAGTCTGCTGGAGACAATCGGTCGAGGGATCCGGTGATCCAGATCCAGGTTAAACAGAAGTAAAGCAACGTGACTCACGTGCAAAGACGAGATACGATCGACGTGATCGCGCGATACGATCACGAAAGAAATATCCAGAAACATCGTGCTTTTTCTACGAGCTTGTTTTCCACGTACTTTTATACGCGCTTTTATACGCGCTTTCTACCAGCGGATTCAGCTTCGCTCGTGGTTAAGGCCGGATGAAAGCCGAGCGAGGGCATCGCCAATCGGACATTGTGGAAACATTGTTTTCTTCGCGAGCAAGAGCGAGCGATCGATCGGTGTCCTCGCGAGATACGATCTTTCGCCGAGGGAACCGAAATTTCGATCAGCAAAGTTTCCACGAACAATTTCTCTTTTCATTCGATTATATCGAACATATCGATACATTGATACATTGGTGCGTGGCAATTAACGTTAGTTGGTAACAATTGCAATAAACGGAAGCTCTCTTGAGAAATGTGCGTTTAGCAGCGTGCGTGGATCCTAAAGCACTTACAAAAATGACGTGAAACAAGAATCAAGTGGTGGCTGCGTTGATAACGGCCGTATAATATACGCGAGGCGGCCGCATAATCCTATGATCCGTTGATTTATCTATTTTTTATTTATATGTGAAAGACGACCGGTATCGGTATGAGTTTAAGTAGTAACTGAGGCTTAAGTTTGGACTATATAAAAATGCGGTCATCCATATGACAGAATCAAGCGTAACCGTAACATAAATTTAATTGGAGCTTTTCGCGAATATCTCGGAAACGAAGGTCGAACAGGGTGGTTGCGCGTACGGGGAAAAAAGATATTTCAAGATCGTAATATAATTCGAGTTGGCAAGACGCGTATAATTCATCTATCCGACATATTCGATAAATAGAGATGGATAAAACAATTTTGAACTTGTCAGAGGAAAAAGTTTGCCCTACTTCCGCTGAAAAAATTCAAATCGAGATTCTTGTTAGTCACGATCGCGTTAAGCAACGAACGACCATTTTTCTGTCCGCGATGGCTAATCGAAATAATTGCCGCGTCTGTCGCGTTAAAATTTCATTCGTCTGGCCGTCGTATCGGTCTTTTAATTTCTTCTCAAGGTGTCGTCGGAGCTGGAATTCGCCACGACAGATTCCAATCCCGTAGCCTCGTATCGAATCTCGTCGGTGACAGATGGCGGTGACGCGGGTTTTCATAAACTTTGTCACCGATCGCGTTATTCACGCCAAATTCAACGGCGGATGTTACTTTAAAATGCAGCAACGATATTTTGCCTGATAAATATCCTCGTCACCGTGTCGATTTTCGTTAAAGCTACGCGCTTCTCGTCGAGTTAACCACCTTAAGCGACGCCTTTCGCTCGTTTCCTTCGATCTTGACGCGTTCCCGATTTCGACGATGTTTAAACATGTCGCAGAAATCAACAATCTCGACGATTTTATCCTACACACGCGTAGAAGATACGGCAGGTCAAAGCATTCGATTCGTTATTTCCTCGCTATCGATAAACGCCAGCTACGTTTAATCCGTGAAACCGCAAGTTATATAAGCAGTTCTAGCCTGTCGTCCTCGGAGAAGCGGGAGGCAAGCGTAATTTCGACGCTCGTTTCGATCGCAAGAGCGACAAAATCTTTTCTTTCCATCTACGATACATACGTAGCATCTGTACACGCGTATGTACATAGTATGTACATACTAAACAACCTATCGAATCGTTATTCATCGCTACGACGTTGAATAAAATTGAACGCGGTAGCAAACAGGGTCGTTTTCGAGTATCGGAGAATCGTACGATCGTTGCTCGAGTTCTTACGCGCGTCGCGTTTCGTACTTGTCCGCTGTTGCGCGATAGACCGGCGATCCGCGTCGCGTCAATGTGATTTCCGCGAGATCCAGCCTCTCGACACCTTCCTACGCGCCACCGAAACACGTACGTACACTCGCTGTTTGAGATTCTTGCCACGCGGCGAGATGGCGAGCCCGTCCTCTTCCAATCCCTTGGACGTACGTACGATCCATTTCACGCTGCAGCGAGCATACCCGCCAACTAGAGTTTCGTTACGATTGTTCGGGTTTGCGGTTATTCGTACGCTATGCTAGGATTTAATTTTAGCGTATTTTAAACGGTAGCTGTATATCTTACAT
This sequence comes from Bombus dahlbomii, assembly GCA_037178635.1. NCBI lineage: Eukaryota > Metazoa > Arthropoda > Insecta > Hymenoptera > Apidae > Bombus > Bombus dahlbomii. Next base: position 18,487,919 of record CM074105.1, on the reverse strand, counting down.
TTCTAAGTCGAATGTTTTTATTTGTTAATTCAAACTAAATGGCTTGAAGGGGATGTCTGTGCGAGTACTGCACTCGTATATGATATATCTGTGAGCAATTGTATCCGATAACGATAACCATGTCCACTATTATTCCCTGTGCAGAAACGTACTCGAACAGAGACACCAGAGACGATCGTGCGATTCTGCCGATCGACCTATCGGTCCGTTTCTCGCATTTTCCACTGCTTTCTCTTTGACTTTGCCTCAAAACACCGTTGGAAATCGCATTTCTTCTTACCAGACCGTTCGCCCTGCCTTGCCGAGATCAAATTTATAGCAGCACTCGATCTATTCGAATCTTCGTCCGTATTTATCCGTTTGTCGCGAATTCTCGTATCGCGTGCTTCGACCCTCGTGAGAACTACGATACACGCGTTCACTATTTTGTCATTATAAATTTACGTTCAGCGCGATCGAGCCAATTTTATCTCGTTGCACTTTGATTTCGTTAAAACGGTTTTTGCTACGGAACTTTTATCGTATCGGACGAGGGGACCCCGGGCAGTTTGCTATTTTTCAACATCACCGTTAAACGATTTGTTCGATCGTAATTTGCAATACCAAGTAGTTACAAGCACGACGCTTGAAACTACGAGATAAACTACTATTTCTAATACGCGTAACGTTCGAACTACCTCCTCGATGGCCTTGAGATACGTTGTCAAGGTCGTCATTCCCATCAACTTTTTTCTATACGCGTACGTACGTATACGTGTGACCGCTTTTTCCATTTCAATAACTCGGTGGCTAGCGTCGCGTCCGAGTGATTATCCATCGAAACGGTTTTTCTTTCCTTTGGTTGGATCAAATATCGTAGAGTATCGACGTTCGTCGAATTTTCGTTGCAACGGGCTCTAATTATTTTCAAGCTGACCCTGTCAGCTGTTTGTAACAACCAAGTTACCAAGTCAAATGTCACGAATTTGCGACACAGTAATTGGCAGTGTTTAATTAGTGGCAATTTCAAATATGTCTGACAGCAGCTTTGAATTACAGTGTGTCTATTTGCGATTAACGAGCGTAATTAATCATTATCGATAAATTCGTTCGCTACTGTAATACGAATCGCTACTGTAATTGTCAAATAATTACGTATAATTATAAAAATCGTATAATTTGCGAATACCGTAAGACGTTTTTTTCTGTATAGCATTTACGTTGTATGGCATTTCTTTTTGTAACAGCCGAAAGGATGATCTTTCTCTATCGTTGCCTCTAATCGATAAAATAAATCGAGTACAGCGCGAATATGTAGCGCGAGTAAAAATATGTGAAACTGTTTCCACTTGTAAAAGTAGAAACGAGCTTTCGCCTTGTTGTTAAAAATGCAATTATTAGCCAATTATTATCCGTTTTAAAAGATCCCCACCAGTCTCTGAATTTTAAGCAATGTTCCAAGCTCTGAATTATAGTCAGCGAACTCGTACCGTTGCAGAGGCAAGAGAAGAACAAAACGTAATCCGTTAGCCGTTAACAGTTGGCAGTTAACAGAAACGTAAGAAAATTGCTGGTCCTTGGATGAAGACAATCCCAATGACGAATTACTTGGTACTTGCGCACTCGATAGTTTAATTATAAACTTAATGATAAAAATAAATACGTAAGAGATAAAACGATAAGCCTATTTTTCAGATTTAAGCGGTATCGTCACACCGAGGCTGAGACGAATAAACAGATTTTGATGTACGATCGCGAAATGGTTGTACGTGGTATGCCAGGTAGGTTATACGAAGGATGTTACACAGGTTCCTAATCCTGAGAAACTGACCCATAAATCTTCGAGTACGCTTGTCGGTGTCTTGTACCCACTTGGCTTTACGATACGTTAATTGCCATTCGCTGCTATTTGGCTAAGGTAAGGGTTCTCGGAACCAGTTACTGGACACCTTTTCGCCATTCGTTACCTTGCCTGTGTTACCTTTTTAAACGATTAACATTTTCTTCTCTATAAGATTACAATTACTTTTTAAACGTTCAACGTACCTTTTACCGTTTTAATAAAATAAAAGTAATTTCTTTTTAAACGATCGTCTAGTTTGTACGATCGACTAGATTTTCTGCTCCAATTTTTATTCAACGTTCTTTCTTCTTCTTCAATTACAAACGACGATGAAAGAATATTTAGGAAAAATCGTTTCGAACAAAATATGAAAAGCTCTAATAGATTAGATACGCACGATCCTTTTATCTCAATGTTGCGTCGAACATGTTTTTACGCCGTTACGAATTCTTCTTCTTGTTTGCTAAACGTAGTAGTAGGATTGAAGTATCAAAATTGAAGGATCGTTAGCTACTTGACTCGTTCAACTTTTATTTGAAACATTTTTGAAACGTGAACATCGAAATACCGTCGAAAATATCTCGTCTTATACCCTTAGCTCTACCGTACGTATGTATATCTGTACACACGTACTGGTACATTGACCTCTATACATATGAATAGGTCTGGTGTAAATTTTATTTTTTTTTTACTCGCGAATATAGAACAAGCGTTATGTTTTTCAAATACAGAAGCAACGAAAAGATAATCGAAGATTCCGTGAGATCGTTCCTTCTTCTTTCCTTTGGTGAAGATACTGAAACTCAATCGAGATCAAATATTATGACAATTCGGATGTAGTAGACGAATTTCCAAGCGAAACATCCTGAATTCCAAAGCCAGTTGCGTTCACGAGGCTACTACAACGAAGTTAATTCGTCGTATAGAGATCGCGCGGGACGAGTATTTCTGGGCGAAAGGTTGGCAAGATCGCGAAAGGGGCAAGAACGGGCAACATCGGTGAAACGCCGCCTGTTCGTCGATCGACTCACCGGCCCGCTTTTACGTTTCTGCTCTCGCGTTTTTAAATCATCTCCACCTCGGCTCTCTCAAACTCGCGACGAACGAGCCGCTTTGCCGAAGCCGGAAGCAAATTTCAACGACTCGTAGGAAATCGATCCGTCCCTTGTCAACTTCTCTTTCCATCGGTTCGTTCTTTCCTTTCTTTCTCGTTTTGACTTGTACCCGCGGAAAAGTTTCTTACCGTTTGTTCAACTCCTAGGAGAAACGGGTCGCTTGGTTCGATAATTTTTGAACACATTGTACGCGATATCGCTGTTGGTAGACCTATCAACGATACCGCACCACGTTTCGTGACATTTATACGGCGATTATACGGCGATTATACGGCGATAAAAGCCGATTTTCGATCGTCGGCTGTCTGCTAAGAGGGTTAAACAAATCTAAGCTAAAGATTTACCTCGCAAGCGAACTAAAAGATGATCGAAAACGTGTTTACGATAGAAAAGTGGAACGAACGACTAAAACGGTCGAAATCCGTGGAAGAAACGGCATAGAATCGTTTAGGCTTCGGACTAAAAGTTCAATTAAATCCTTCAAAATTACATGGCTGATATCTCAAGAGTTTGTAGACGATGTCCGTTATTATTATTTCAGAATGATCTGTTTCGATCTTTCACCTCGAAGATCTAACAATCTCGCTGAACAGCGACAGACCAACAGAGGCGGAAGATATTACTAGCCAAACGGCAAACGGTAATAATTATCGGTAGGGGAAAGGTAATAAGCGCGCGGTGCCTACTTCCGCCACGGAATCGATAATTCAGCCGCGCCGTGGCGGGTCAAGACGGATAACGGGCGTCCGCGTGAACAACCAGCGTACATTACGTCGGAACGCGAGGCGAATAATAAATTCTGTCGGCTTCTTCTCGCTGGCTCGGCCAGCTCGGTATCTCGCGATATAAGCGCGGCTGGTCTGCAGGGAATCGTCGACAGCCGAAAAATGTGCCACGTATCCGATGAAAGACGGCACCACCGAGCCAGAACTGGCATTAACGAGCGTAAACGCGAGAACGCTTCGCGGCAAGGCCGACGATCTTTCGATATCGTATCGCGCCAACGAGAATTTCACGAGAATCGTCACGACGATACGATACCTAACGAGCGTGCCGATCGAACGTTCGTTGCGTTCGATGGAAATCGATTTTCGCACCAGCGGTCACGCTTTAAGCGTTGAAACTCGGCCGAACGTATCAAGGTCCGAGGAATCCTTGGAATCGTCGAACAAGCACGTCGAGTTGCGCGTGTGGTCTTCGTACCGATCGGGGTCCTACCGTTTCTTCGGTCGTCGGCCAGCCGGAATCGTTCGAATCGTCGAACGTTTCACAGTTTGCTTTGTCGTAACGTCGTTTCGTACGCTCGTCTAAATCCAACCGCTAGAGAATAAATAATAAATAATAAAAGAGAGAAGGCGTGTCCGACAAGATGGACAGAGACGATCTTATTTTACCCGATAAATCAGCAAGTTGGCTTAAAGATACTTGCTCGAAATAAAAGTTATCGTTTCTTAAAACGTCGTTCGTTTTTCGCCTACCACGATATTGCTCGTTCCTTGATAATAAAGAATCGGCCCAATTTTCCTCGAGTCTCGTGTCTCTAGATCCGCTTTCGTTTGGAAAGAAAAGCGGCTCGGCTCGTTGATCCGATTTCCGCGCAACCAGTTTGCAACGGTCTATCGCCAGCCGTATCCTATCGAGATGGTTCGCGAGGCTCGTTTCGAGCACGACGTCGCCGTTAGACAGCGGAATCGAGGGCCGCGTGCCAAAGCATCATCTTTTATCGCACAGGGTTCGGGTCAAGCGTTACGACATCCGTGAATCGTCGCGAATAGTTGACGATTCGTAGAATTTGTCGAACGAATGGGAAAGCGACGCGAGGACGCGCGACGAAGACTCTTGGATAATTTATAGCGCCTTTACAGAATCCGTGCCTAACGAAATTGTTGTACACTCTGCGTCGCGATCTAGCGATCTAGCGATCTAGCGATCTAGCGAAATCGAAATCAAGCGTTTTCAGTAAAGGACAGTTTCGGTGTCGGGGTTAGGTTGGGTATATAGCGGGCACGATGTTGGTTCGTCAGGTACCATGGCCTTGTGTGCCGATCCTTTCGATTTACCATCTCGCTGTTTCGCGTTTGTTTCTTTTGTAATACCCGTTATAACAGATCGTTCGTCGTAACTTTTGCCGATCACCGTGATAAGTTTGCAGATACGGCAGAGACGAGCGGTCGCGCGCTGTCGTGCGACGTGCTCGAATTCCCTGCAAAACTCTAGGAAAACTAGAGCGTGGCCGATTGTACGCGTAGAAAAAAGATGGTTCGGAATGATGGGTTTACGACGTGTTTAAATTTCATGAAAATCGAAGGCGCGGAGTCCCTCTTACGCGCAATCATCAAACTTTTACGCATACGTTGTACGATTGTACGCGGTTATAAAACCGGCAATGTACCAGTACCTGCGTCCAAGTTACGGTATATTCGGAGAGGAGTCGATATACAGCGCGATCAGCGATCTCAGAGATACGGCAAACGTTAAAGATGATCCCACTGATGATCGATCGAGTAGTATCGTCGATGTAACAAAAGCGAGTAAAATTTGGCGTACTTACATCTCCCTTTTCCGGAACATATTTAGCCAGCCAACCCCACAGGACTCCAAATCCAAGACCTCCGAGAATGGCGATAGGACCCTGGAGGATCTGATACCAGAGCGCATCGTGGGAGAACATGATGCTCTTTATTATCCCATGGATCGCCACTGATGCTGCGTCATCGATTCCAGACACAGCGATGATCAAAGTTGGAATGCCCTGAAGGGAAACCAATAACGAAGATCGAATAAGTATCTCGATGGAATGATTATGGACTATTGATCGAAAAATAAATCAAGCAACGATTAAATTTGAATCTGTAAACGCTTCTTTTAGCGATTTGGTGAAACGCAGAAAAAACGATTAATACAAATTAACGATTTACGTTGCAAAATAGAAAGAAATATATATATATATATATAATGAGCACAGCTTTGACATTAACAATAATTCTCAAGTGCAAAACAGCGAATCGTTGTTTCATCAGAAATCAAGAGAAATAGCGAAACAAAGTGCGATTAAATCTTGTTACCGCGGTAATCGGTACCTTTGCTCTGTGATATGTTGGAACGAATATACAAGCGAGAGAGAGAGAGAGAGAGAGAGAGAGAGAGAGAGAGAATTTAAGCGACTATCGTCTAATAAATATAAAAGGTTGTACACGGCGTTCCTGGATGCGTCGTTTCAAGCGGATGTCGTACTCCTGAACAATACATACATCAAGGAACATGAACGTCCAGGAATAATTCTGAAGCAACACCCGCCTATCGCTCGTTTTTCGGCTCTGTTATGCCCGTTTGAGTAGACACGGTCGCACCAATCGGCGACGAGCATCGCGCGTCGTGTTATCGATATCATGGTAAAAGATATCGTAAATATTAAAATTACAAAAGTAAAATTTCAATTATATCCACGCCAGGAGATAGCTAAATAACGAATAAAAGGATTATTAGCCATCCTCGAGGAGCAATTTTCTTACCGAGTTTGATGGCACGACGAACAGCGTCCCGTCAGAAATCGACGGTTTCCGTATTTTTCATCTCCTACCGCCATAACTTTCCTTATTTTCCAACGAAACCTCGTTATCGGCTGCAATCACATTCCATCGCGGTAACTTCGAAAACCATTAAGGAACTTTAAGCCGGAACGTTCGAGGTCAATGAAAATAATCCGCCGTTTGATAGATAGAAAGGAAACGGAATCGGAGGAATCGGGGAAAATGAAACGAAAGAGAATTAAGAGGAGGAGGAGGAGGAGGAGGAGGAGGAGGAGGAGGAAGAATCTAACGAGACGACGCTCTCGCGATTCTTTCGAAAAGCCATATCTCGTATGGGATTTAAGTTTGACGATCGTTCTAGCGACTTCTTAAATCACGTTGAGTCGCTCCGTCGACAAAGGGATTTCGATTCGTCAGCGATTTCTGCAAAGATTTCTTTCGTTTTGTACGTTCTTCTTTTTCGCGATTATTTCGAAAGTTCGGTAGGAGAGATTCGAAAAATCTTTCGTCGCGTTGCTTCTTTTCCTTGCTTCTTTTCGACGGCGTGTGGTGTATACAGACGCTTATCACATGCGTTCACGCATTGCCGATCGAATGGTATCTCGGTGATCAGGGCCGATTCGAGGCGTTTTGCAGCCCTGTCGCGGATCATCGACCATCCAGCGGAGATCCACTTTGTGGAAAAACAGGGCAAGTGATAAATTATACTTGAAAATTAGTTATCTGTGTTTTTAATTTTAGTTGGTACTTGAAAAATTTGTTCAGCTGTTTGGTAAACGTGGATGACAAGCGGGATGTCATTTTCGTATGGCCAGGCTCGGAACCTTCGAACGGTCCTTCCAAATCGTATTTCAAGACGTTGATGATTGCGAATTTCCGAATCCGTGAATAAAAATAGCACGAAACGTGGCTAAAACGATGAGCGGCTTCGCATTGTCGCAACCGATCCGCCATAATTTTGATTAAATTATTTCGCTTTAAGACGTGCTTCGTCTTAATGTATATTTTATATTTTACACGTAATACGATACGCTGTCGGTGGCGTAAAGTATCGGGTAGTAAGTATAAAACTATCGGTACCGGTTGAGCACCGGTTAACGAGAAATCTAGAAAATCTGTTTAATATGCAACGAATAATGCACGAAATAGAATATTAATTTAATCAATTAGTTGGCCCCGAGTTTAGCCTTTCAAGCCTGTTGTATTCTCTTCTTAACTAACTCGATCTACGATAAATCTTCGACTTGAATAAAAACTCAATGGCCTCTGATATTCTAAATGATATTAAAATAGCATTTATAGAATCGCGTACGCCAACCGTGAAATATCCAACGTGCGTCTCGTCTGGTCCTCGCAGTTCTAAATTACCTCTATCTACGTCGCATCTTCGATTAAAACGTTTGAAATTTATTTCCAGAGTCGAATACGGAAATTACGCGCAAAAGAACGCTTACTTAAAAGTACAACGAACGTGTACGTAGCACGCGGGAAAGGGACGAGAGAACGAAGAAAGGGTTCCCTCTCTTTTCTTTGTCTCGACCTCCTCTTTTCGATTCCTCGGCAACCTTTTTGATCTCGCGGTTAATGCGAATTACTCGGCACATTCTTCGCAAAGCGTTTAATTTCTTCTCACTTGCGCGGCTGCTTCCACCGCAAGAGCGACGAATAAACAAAAAGTCTCGTCTAGATTTTTCAACTCATGAATATCACATTGCCAGGAATGGCCTTTGCACTCTTCAAACAGCTTCCACTCCATTTTCTAAACTGAATTATTTAAGTCCTCCCACTGTTTCTCCTATCTGCTTCTTTCTCCCTCTTTCTCTCTCTCTCTCTCTCTCTCTCTCTCTCTCTCTCTCTCTTTCTCTCTCTCTTTCATCGTTCGCGCTCTTCTTCACCGTTCAGTTCGTTCTCGTTAATGTTTTTCACATTATTATCATTTTAAACACGACCGTATCGTTGCGACGCGTCAAATCTTCTGGACGTACCAACTACTGTCCCTGGACTGTAAACTTCGCATCCGAGCTGTCTTTAATGATTCTGTTTGTTTGCCGTTCGGTGACGGCGTTGGCGTTTCGTTGGATTTTTCTTCGTAATATGTACAATCTTGGGGAAAAATAATTCGACGACTTGTATATTTGTAAATGATGGATCTATGATTCTAGAAAATATCTCTATATTATATCGCGTAAATTTTCAAATTGTAATTTTTGCAGGTAATAGCGTATAATGTCTAAACACGCAATAAATCGTTTCTCTTCCACAAAATATTACATCGTTATAAATGAAATTTTTGACATAACAAATCGCCTTGCAATGTTAAACCGTTCAATTAGTTCTGCATACGCTATTCGCATTTAGTGAAAATTTACTAATTTATCGTTTGATTCGTTGCGTTAATTTCACATTTTTTGCTAAATGTATACTTTTGTTTCAAATCTTTGTCGAAATCTAATAATTTACTTTCGCTTATAATTCAAACAGTTTGCCTGTATATATATATATATATACGATAGAAAAAGTTTCGCGCTTTCCGTAATTTTCTAATCGTAAATTATCTATCAGAGCTTTACGATAGATCGTTGATATTCGAAATGTCCGAATATTCGAAAAGCGGACGATGGATGGTCCGGGCAACGGTCATCTCGATTATTTTCAATGATAAAGCAATCTGAAGCGAAATTTGTCAAAGCGAAGTTGGAACGTGGAACAAGTAGCGACGGGGCGTTATGGTCAGACGCCTGCGGTATTGAATTAGCCATTCATGGAAATTGCCTGGCGCCCCTTCCTGATTTCACGAATACGTCGATTCGTCGATAAGAACTGTCGCTGACGGGCCGTTCCGAAGGCGAGAATACGCCCTGTGAATAAAGACTACCGTCTGAATATCGATCACTCGGTCATCCGCGAACGATATTTTCGACAACCTTCGTAGCAGCATCGTTCCATGGATGCACGATCCGCGACAGAAATTGTCTTTCGTGATTATTCAGACGCGTTTCTTCGGCGGTTTTATAATGCTGTATAAATTAAGAGAAACAACGAAATTTAGCCGACAGAAACGTAATGAAACGTCTTTTCGTATATATAATTCTTTGAAAAATGTTACAGAATCACCAAGAAATTATTATAATTCAATCCGTCGGTCTCGTCTTTCCAATCAGAAACAAATAATCAGACGTAAAGTTAGTCTCTGCGTCGATGTGCATTTTATATATCCTTGTTTGAAGATATTTGGACTAGCCCGCAGGATTGCTTACAACTAAAACGAATATCGCTAAATACGGATAAATTTCATTTTGATTCGATTCGTTTACGAGACAACGCGTGTAGGTGAACTAGCATATAATAAATATTGTTAATCCAAGTTCGACAAAAGCAATTAGTTTCTTGTAATTTTGTCCGTTACGTATCGTGCAACAAGGATTTTATACCACGGTACTAAATTTTCAATTTTCATCGATTCAATTACGTCAGCGATACCAAATATACGATACTTTGTATTGCATATTTTTTTTCGATAGTAACGACTGTCAGAGAAGTACAACCGATAGGAAAGCATAACCCGCGTGGTAAATTCCGTCGGTAAAGATCCGGCTAAATCCAGCCTCTGGTTTAATCTGCCGCAATTACGGAACGCTGTTGAACCTGTAATCCTATCTGATACGAGGTAAATAGAGATCCTTCGAATTTGAGACCATCCTGCTTCGATCTGCGCAAAAGTATCGCCGCATCGTTGATCTTTTTAATCTAATTAATTTAATAACGTCCTTAATCCCGCATTACAGAAGCGTTACAGGAGCAGATTAACTATCACAAGTATTACGCCTATTTTATTTAATTGTATAACATTGATCTTATTAATAAAATGATTCTTTATATGTAACAATTTTGTCGCAGATTTCGATCGTTCGATCGTCCTTTTCGAACAATAAACAAGAAGAATGACGTCATTCTTGACGTTTCGGTCGGAAAGGTCGAAAAGGTCGAAAAGGTCGAAAAGGTCGAAAAAGTCGAAAAGGTCGAAGAGGTCGAGAAACGAGAAGGGAAGTAACGCGAATAACGTGTAATTTCGTATTCGTTATTCTATTCTGTTGCGTTTGGTCCTCCTCCGATCCCGCATCGAAGAGCATCTCCACCATGGAGATTTCACGGCGGATCAAACGACCACTGTGCAATTACAGGCCGGTGCCGTTTAATCTATGATCCCGTCTAATTCGATGGTATTTCGGCCGGTTTTTCCCGAATTTATCGTAATCGGCGGTTCTAGGCGTATTCGATTCCCAGAAAAGGTTTTTGTTCCTGGAATGTCGACTCTCCGCGATTCCCAACGACGCGAACAGATCACGATACTAAATAGATGTAGCTCGAATGCAGCCGACTGCGTTCTTCGACTTGCTTTTCGCCTTGGCGTTGAACAGATACGCGCGTTTGCTGTTGCAAAGATCGTTTAACTATAAATTACACGCTTAGAGGGCTCTCCAGAGACGATAACGAAATGTATTTATCCGCTACAACAATATCGTAAACGATATCCGAGATTAAACAGGTTGAAACGTCAGGAGACAATTTTTTATTAGAACGTTGGCTGCGCTACGGATCGGCTCGTACCGAATCAACGATCGTCCTAAACTTTAGATAATTGTGAAAGACTGAAAAAAAAAACAATTTAATATATATATATATGCAGAATGTATTTATGAAATTACAAAGAAATGATAATTTTAAGTAGCTGGAAAAAGAATCTGCGTTAATCGGAAGTACACCGTGTATAGATCAAACGTCTTTTCTTCGTTCTCTCTTACATTCGTCGCTTATATTCAACGACATTTTGCACAAATTGAAATTAACGTGGTTTTATGATTCCTTGAATAGCACGGATGTAACTACAAAGTCCTGCTAACCGTATAAAACGCGTTTTTATTCCTCGATTCAGGAAAATTCAATCTATCCAAAGAAAATGTAACTGCAATTTCGCTGGCACTGTAAGTCGCACGGAATCGGAATGGGAAAGCTAGCTACGTACGTAGCTTTGAAATGTATTTCGAAAGAAAGTTTCTCGGTTACTTTGAAACAAAGTAGAGTCGGTAGCATCGGTTGGCGAAAAGACTCGTTCGTTTGCGATTTTTTCCCGCGTCCCGTCGTGCGCGATTGCACCGCGAGGAAACCGCGAAATTGCAGCGGTGGTGCAGAACCGGCGTCCTAAAGAAATTTAATTAGCCTCGACGTGCATTCGGTAAGTTTACGACCGTATCGCGCTACTACCGACTAACGGATGCAACTTGGCTGGCATTATCCGTGAACGCATAGGTCTGGCCGACGTATCGCGGCACGACTAATTCGACGCGCGAAACTCCGCGACATGGAATTATTCGCTCTTGTTCGAACGAAACTGCTTCGAAGAATGCACAAAGAGCGTTGCGGATTTTTGTCGCTCTTTAAAACGGACAATGCAACAAGAATTTTCGTATGGTTGCTGATAGAGATATTACAAAGAAAGAAAGAAAAAAAAAAAAAAAAAATAAGAAGAAAAAACGATTTAATCTCACCTTGGCAACTCCGTAACCTTTGGCACGTAACCTGAAGAGGCAAGGTACTACAACGGCCGGCGAAACAGCAGCTACTACGCTTCCAAGCAAGAGACCCCATATCCAGGGCAAATGAAGAAGATATTTGGTTAGTACAGCTACGACGAGTGCTTCGACCACCCATGGAATTAGACCGAGCTTCGGCACCGTAACTTTCAACCTCTTCAGGGCGTTTGGATCCAAGTCCAAACCGGCTCTGGTAAGGATGATAACTAGAGCGACCTTTCTGTAACAGAAAACACGAGGATTAGCGACTTAACTTTACCGTGAAATATGACGAATTCTTTTCCAAAGGAGCCTCGACGATGTCCTTAAGTTTTCGATAAACTGGTTTACTAATTTACTAATTAAATTCAACCAGAGATCTTCGATCTCGTCTAAAGTAAAGCGACCTGACCTCAAACTTAGCCTCGTTTTCGCTCGTACGGTTTCGAATTGGCAATCTTATCGAATAATACTTTTGAACGTTCGAGATAATCAGGACCACTCGTTGTTAACGTTATCTAAATTCGGAGCGGAGACTTTAGGTAAAAGAATGTCGTGAAACTTTTGAGAAAACTCGACCGATGATGCGAGTTAAAATGCGGGTTTCGCGCTTTAAACGCGTATCCTCCGCTTATTTAACCTCTTAACTTACTTTCTAATCGTTTGCTCGCGAACCAACCAAGTTAGAGGAGCTGTTGCGCTTTTCAGCCAGGTCACTCGTGTTTCAGCTTTGAGAACGTACCCCTCGTGAATCTGTCTGGAAGCGGAGGGGCAGTTTATCGTCGGAGTTTGCGTCTCCGTTTGCGTCTCCGTTTGCGTCTTCGTTTGCGTCTTCGTTTGCGTCTCCGTTTGCGTCTCCGTTTGCGTCTCCGTTTGCGTCTTCGTTTGCATAGCGGGTGGAAAATTCGACGCGTTTTCTCGAGATTGCCGATGCCTCGCAGAGGCACTCGTTCGCCAGAGCGAAACGCAGCTTCCTTTTCCCCGTTCCTCTTTCGCCGAAGAAACTCGTAATAGGATAAGTTTTGGACGGTCCGACTACGCGAACCGGTTTCGCAAACTTGCATCTTTAACGTCGGTGACGACGCGAGACTCGACTTCTCGTCGACTACATTTTCCGGTTTTTCGAAATTCGAACAACCTTTCGTTCTCTGGGCCTCGTGCATTTTCATTTACATAGCGACGTTTTAACGTGGTTGCATTCTCCTTTCGATAGAGTTACAATTATCCCTCGTAACGGACTCTTTGCAGATACGTTTGTATCAAAGAGTAGGGTTTCAACAGCGTTGGTTCGATGAAAGTAGCTACAGATCATTTGATAGTCGTGTAACGCGAAATGTTAATCGTACGATAATTAAGATCAAACAGGATACAAAATTGTTTTTTCCAACCTGAACCGATCTTCTTTACGAGACATTCTTCTTCTTCTTGAAAAAGTGTAACGCTGTTTTGCGTAATTCAACATCGTTCTACGTACGATGTGTACACGTAATGCAACAACGTGTCCGTTGCGACAACGTGTCTCAGATCGATGACACAACTTCACGCACTGATCGTTATTATTCGCAGGGATGGAAAGAAACATTTTCTAGCAATTCTAAATGTTCGATCCTATTCTAAATAAATATCGAATTTATATCGGACTCTAGAGCGACTAAATTTTTGTTGGAGACATTTTCTCGTTACGTTGTAGAAAGTTGTTCGCGAAAGTACCGCGTCGTTCTTTAGAACGCAACAATTTCTTTAGAACTGGACCGAACGACTTGAATTTTTCGACGAGCTAGTAGATTTGGTTTACCGGTAGACGGACGCGCTATGAAAATATAAAAAATACGTTCTTCTGGATTCACGTCAGTCTTATACATGCTGAAAATTTCATCGAAATCGTTTAAACCTTTTCTACGAGGTACAAGAATGGTTGGTTCGAAACGATGCTTAATCGCGGTTTTTTCCGCTACTTTCGCCCTAAAATATATATAATAAATATAAATAAATAAATAAATAAATAAATAAATAAATAAATGTATATAAATACATCTATATACTCGACGTAATACATAACCGACGTAAAATCCGCGAAACGTATTATTGAAATTTTCATTACAGTCTCGATTGGAAAAGCGTTGCTAAGCGCGTACAAAACCTTTCTTCTTTACCGTTTTCTTCGCGATTCCGAGCAGTTGCAGTTCCTTAAAAGTTTGCCGCACGTCATCCAATAAATCGATGCTTGCTAACTCGCGAGAAAAGGAAAAAGAACTCGAGTGATTTGATACGTTAACAAAATTTTGGAAGATGTAAACAAAAAAACAAAAAAACAAAAAAAAAAAAACTGTATTCCGTCTTAAAGGCTGTACTTAAAGGAGAATACTTTTGCAAGTCATTGCTGTATGTTCGTTGCTTATCAGACATATCGAAGAGGAGATGAAGAAAGCCTTTTTAACGATTCTCGGTCTCGGTATTTTCAAGCTCGGAGAAAACGCTTCATCGTGATCGAATCGAATCGAATTGAAATTCAACGAGGTTCTTTCTAGCTATTTTTCCTCTTTCTTTCATTCGTTTTTGCCTTAAAAGTTGAACGGAAATTTCGAGCGGAATTTGGATCCTACTGCTTCCTGACTCGCCTGGACGCTGTTCGAAGAATAATATCGTTCTCACGACGAACTTATAGCAAGTTGCCCGAACGGAAGTTTGCTACGTACGACGCAGTTCGACGAGTGGAAACTCTATTTAATAACGCGTTGTTGTTTCCTTGCGCGATCAAAGAAGCGAGAAATCTCGCAAATCGACGCAAAGTTAGGTTTTACACGCGTCTAGCACGCTGCTTCGTACGGGCAGTTCACCCGATTCTCGAATCGTGTTGGAGCTAATCCGTGTCGCAGTAGAAGCAGAGCGTCGAGTTAGTCGGTTGGTCAACTATATATAAGGAAATTACTATCGATTAAAATTATATAGAAAATCCTCGAATAGAATAAAGGAGGGGTGAAATCTAATCGTCTACTCGTCGTACGTTATCGCTAAAAGAATTAGTTTTCAAGTTTGAACAGGTTTTTCGTATTTGGTATTAGATGACCTGGTTGGATGACGACGATATTACATCGGCGAACTGCTAGAGTACGGTTGACACGCGTGCTTAAATATTTTTAGTAGGTACGAGATCATTTAGTAAAGTCACATACAGGAAAAGGCATATGTAACGGAGTAACGGAGTAGAATGTAAGAATCGTAAAATCGGCCATTTAATTCGTCCACCATGGATTGGCAGGTGTGTCGAACGCCCGATAATAGTTGGTTGGATTTTAGCATCGTATGCCGTTAAAAGGCGATGTTAAATAAACTCTTCGAATAAGTATCGCATCTCGTTGTTTCTGTCGCAAGCAAAGATTTCCTCCGTGTGGGTATCTTCCATTTAAAAAGATATTTTCTCGCTGGAACAAGGATGTACGTACCAATGGTATGCGAATAAGAGTGGCAAACGCTTTGACGTTTCGATGTTTCTACTCGTAGCAAAAAGCTCGTTACGACGGTTGTCGCCTCGCTACGTATGTGGCACGTATGTACATAGATCGTGTTTTTCACGATTATTTTACTCCGAATACCGAGTTCCGCTGGAAAACGTCCATTGCCGGTTTTCAGCTACGCGGCTATCTAAATATTTCAAAATTCCGACTCCTTGGGGAAAGCGTACCCTTTTTCAAGAACCACGTTTCAACGACTCGAACACGCGCGGCGCAATTCTTTCTATTCTTCTTGTTGGGCAAGGTCCGGCCAAGATGCCCACAGAATGCAATTTGATTCGTGCGTTTGAATCTCGACTACCGATCCTTAGCCTGTAGCCGTGTTTTACGTAAACGATGATTACGATTAACCCCCTCCCTTTTTTTTTTCGTTTATTTACGCCAAGATTTGCGTTTTTTAATACATTTTATAAATCGCAATAAACTATGAATTTTAATAAGATAGGTTAGGCAAAAGTACCGATGCGGCGGCGGTACGACGTAGCCATGCTATATTGTGCGTCGGAGTTTTTACAATTTTTTGTGTTTATATTATTGAGTTGAATTTTTTTGTATTTAAGTCGTTGGGAAGCGGAGCTTTTGCGTGGTTTCAACTTTTTTTTTTTTTTTTTTTTTTTTTTTGTTGTTGCTTTTGTCCTGAAAAACTTGGCCGCAAAACAGGACGTTACGGTAGGTTACGATCAACCCTGTATATAGCATCGTGTGACTTTGAAATTACGTACTCGAGTACCGTCGTTTGAAAATTTCATTTTATTTATATCCTTGTTACGATCTGATCTTATTTCTTAGTATATAACGTTAACAATGTTATCCTATTGTATTAGGACGCTCTTCGTATTATTAATTCTTTTTTTTCATAAGCGCATAAAATTCAACTTGTAGAATATCGACTCGACTATCTAAATAACGATCGATGTTAATTTTTCGAAAAGTTGTACGTGCTTTCAGCAATCGCGAGAAAGTAAAGAAGCTCGTTGTTTCTACGGATAACCGTCGTAATACATTTAGAATCCAAGCGAATTACGCTGAAATACGTTGAATTATTTTTGGGGATTCGTGCGAGGAAACGTGACAAAACGAGATTATCATCGAAGGAGAACGAATCTTTCACGAGTTGCTAAAAAGTTAATTTTTTAAGCGACGTATCGATATCGAGGAGAGGTGTATGTACCTATTTTCGTTTGTACAAATAAGAATCAAGACATTCGAAGAAACGAGGAAACGTAATTAAATTAATTGGATTCGATTAAATGCTCGTCGTATTTCTTTTTGTCGTCCCTCGTAAAGTACGGTCAAAAGTTTAATATCGAGCGCAGGTTTCGCTGTTGGAAAATTTCATTCTTCGATACGGATTAGATGTTACCGGGCGTAGAAGGGAAGCTGCGAAAGAAAAATTTCCATCGCGTAAAGGAATTGTAATTTTTTGCAGGTAATAGCGTATAATGAAAAGTTTCTGAGAAAATGTATACTTTGGTATGTTATTTATATTTTTTATTATTGTAATTTACTTACCGGTGCAATTAATCGAAAACATCGGCTCGACAAAAGCTTAATGAAAACTTTACCCACTCTCTTGCGCTTTACCGCCTTGCCTCTTCTCTATCTGTCCCTTTCTCTCCGAGGAAAAGAAGATAACCGCGGTATATAAAAGCAAAGGGGGAAAAGAGGTGGAATAAGAGGAGGAAGAGTCGTTGCGAGAGTACAATAGCACCTGGACGAAACGTTGCTTGGCAGAAACTATTATTTGGCGGGCATTCGTTGGCCAGTTCGTTGTTCCGCGGCCAAAATGTGTCGCGCGAAGAACACTTGACCTACATCTATGCCGGGTTACCGGTGAACCAGTGCTCAGTGAGACGTGCTCTAATTTGAATTAATGGTTCGCTGTAACGTGCAGAAAACAACAACACCCACCAGCCAAGCTTTACGCCCCGGTAGATCCGATCGTACGTTGTTCGATCGTGGTTGGCCCCGACCTCCTTTTTCCGGGTGCTAGATTCACAAATCTGTTCACCGTTTCACCGATCATCTTTCTCTCGCTACTAGTCGCATCGGTGCGAACGCGCGTATATCGTCTTATCGAATTCCAACCATCGACTACCATTCTGCCGAAAATTTCATCAACCGTACGAAACGCACGCTGCATCTAAGAGACCGACCTATGTTATACGTTTTACGTTATAGAATATACGTTTCTTCGAGTCCGCCTGTGTACGCTAGGGTCAAGTACGATGCTCTAATATCAATTAATTAACGCGAATTTAATGTATTTTCTCTTTCTTTCTTTCTTTCTTTCTTTCGATTTCTTTTCCCCGCTCTATATACCTCTGTGTTTCTGGAGATCTGTTTAATAAGGTTGCCGCTAAGTCGACCTCGATACCGAAATTCCCCAAGCTTAAATTCATTTTAACGCATCGTACGATACTCGTTACGTACGATCGCGATTAAAAATAATCGTAGCGGCTGCGTGAAAGTCTCGTTAGAAATATGGCGATTAGAACGTTGAAACGCGAAGAAAGAGCGCGTGGATCGAGTGAATTTCAGATTGATTCGACGAAAGAGTTTTTTTTTTTTTTTTTTTTTTTTTTTTCTTAAATCGCGCGCGTTCTATTTACAAACCTCCGTGAAAGGACAGACGCGTGATGTAGCCCGGTGTACACGTTATCGTATTTCGGACAAATCCGTGAATTTATCTCAATTGATTAGCCAGTTACTCCGCGTTCAAACAGTTTTACGTTGAAAAGTATTTCTTAGACTAAAACAACGATCTCGAAACGTACGAGAACGCTGTCCATTCGTGTTCCTCGTTACCGGCGAACGCTCGAACGAATAGTAATCGATAATGGAATAATCGAAGCCACAACGGCGGCCGCAATGGACTCTAAATTCGCTTTGGATAAGGTGTACGGAGAGCGTGGCGGGCTTTATCGATCGAACCAAGTACGGGTCGCGTACCCTGCATGCATTCGTGCGAATTGGCCTTAACGCCTCTAACCCAGAAACGCCAGGATTCCTGGCATGCCAGCGCGACCCTCGATAATCTCGATTCGCGCGTTCGATGCCACCCACGTTTCCCGCGTCTGCGATCTGTTCATCCACAAGCTCGCGGACTTAGACACTGGTCGTGCCACTTGATCGACGATTACGATGAATCGATTACCACGAATCGAGAACCACGCGTGTCTGCAACAGTAGACAGACTCTTTACTTTTATATCTATCTTTCTCTTGCAGGTTATTAATTCGCGTTTCTTAGACGATCTAATAGCATTCCGTTTTCGATGGCCCGACATTTCCTTTCCAAGTCGCGTACGGAGTCATCGTGATTACCTTACTTACTCCGGCTTTTTATAGACGATAGATAATATTAAAACTGGCTGAGTCGAAACGCCAATAAAAATATGGGACATTCTCTAAACGTTAATATTTTAATCGGCTTGAAGATTTGACTTAAAGAGGAAACAATCGGTACGTGGTACGTGCAACCGGTCGGTGTGTGTAGACACACACCGGTAATGTGCGTATACACGCGTGTCAGCGACGAACCTATCTGCTATTACGTAACGTTGCAAGCTTATTACCGTTCGTACAATGGCCGCGAACACCGTTCATCCCCCGCCTTCGGTAAACTATCACGGTCCAAGTTTTCGCGAATCGCGATTAATCGACGAGACAGGCGAGATCTCGTTATTTGTTAGTTAGTCCGACGTAAGAAATTAAACGAGAATGAAAAATGAATCGTGTACGTTGTATAATTTTCGTGTTTGCAAATTTTCAAATTTTTCTTTGTACATGGACGAAGGCGGATTTCTGTATTTTCAGGCTCTGAAACTTTCGAACGTTCAAACGCGATAATACGCCTCGGTGATGAATATATATTTCGTAGAATAGAACGTTTTCGAAGAAATTCTATAGAGCTAGAAAATGACAAGTTCGCGTTCGGTACTGGTGCGCTCGTAATTCAAAAATTTTTGCAACTGACATCGCAGCCAAGTGTATATCGAGATAAGTTTGCCTGTATAACTCACGCTACGTTTCCTATACCGAACCTGTAAATGATAATATACGATTTGCGTGGTCGAACGCGGAAAAATATCTATTTACGTGTATTTAAGTCTTTTGCTTTGCTACGGCTCGTAAATATTCGCGAATCGAAAGCACACGAATCTAACACGTAATCCGTTATCGGATGAAAATACGAGAAATCTACGGGTGTCATAGACAATGCGATTCACAGAAACTAGCTAGAATTTCTGTATTCTCCGTTATATTGTATTTTTACCGTTGTTTTAACGAATTTTAAGACGCAAGAGATTAAGTCGTGTCTCGACGCGATGTCTCCCGTTACAGGAACCCTGGGAACCTGTAAACTGTAAAAAAGGTCACGAGAAAAGGTGTATAAGCAAACGCAACGGCACGAGCGAATCGAACGTTTCGATTTATCGATTAGCGCGACGCGTCCACGACAATTCGAAATGCCTACCGATCTGACACAAATTGCTGAAAATATTTAAGCGTTACCAGATCTACGCATATTCATACACATACGCACGCGCGCGCGCACACACACACACACACATAGCGTTGTTGAATCTCGTTTAATCGTTTTGTACGAACTTCGGTCATCGGTGTGGTAGCTGAAAAATTAAACAAACCGAATTATATCGTATCAGAAACGAACGAGTAAATACGGGTACGTTCGAGAGAGAACGCGGGTTGATATTCGAAAAATCGAGCTTTACCGTTCGACAGTTCGGCACTCTCGATTCCACGAGATTCTCGACAATCCCTTAATAAAAGGAAAAAAGAAAAAAAAAAAAAAAGAAAATAAATAAAAAAGAACCAATAGCTCTAACCACGTCAACTACCCTCCAATCTGGGCGTAAACGTGCCAGGACAACTAGAATACCTTTGCAAACAACCATCCGAGGGAAAGAGTTGGCTCTCCGTGAATCAACGTTTCCGACAACGGAAACTTCGTACACGATGTTTTATTCCATCGTTTCGATTTATTTTCCTCTTTTTTTTTTTTTTTTTTTTTTTTACACCAACCGACTCTCCACGCGCGTTGTACCACGTGTTTCAGAGCACCCTTTATTAATATTTCCCCGAGAGGCTGTTTGAAAACATCGTTCCACCGCAACACTCCATCGGACAGGTGAGATTCCCCTTTCTCTCTCTCTCTCTCTCTTCCCGTCGCGCGTATAGTAAACGAATCTCGATAAAATAACCGATCACTGATCGACGAAGCCTGCTGATTACCTACCACCCACTACAACCAACGTGCAATAAAACCGAGAACGTAGAGCATCGCGTTGTATCGTGAGAGAAAAGAAGAAGAGACAGACAAGTTCGGGACAAGCAAGAGGATTAATAACGGGGAAGATTGGAGGAAGCTGCGGTAAAATAATCTGTATCGCGTATTGACGAAGATAGTATAAGATAGATAAGAATATAATATAGAAATCGTGCGAACAAAAATCTGATGGCGAACTAGGAGAAACGAATTGGATTTGAGAATCTGTTGTTCCCTTTATCGTATCGTAAAGGTGACGAAACTCGCCTTTATAGCCAGCTGCGAACGCGATAGTCGAACAAATTTAGCAATTTGTTCGTGCAATTGCACGTACGTATATCTGCATGTATAACAGCAGCGAATGATCTTATCACGTGTAAAAGCTACAGATCGTACGATCTCGTAGAGAGTTCGAACAATCAAGTTACGTTAAGCGGAAGGGAGAAAGCTTAAACGGCGAAACACAGAGGAAATAGTTTAACGCTTTCGTTAATAGCTTTCGTTGATAATTTTATCGACGACCTGACGGCAGTTACCAAGTATCGGAGACACCGCGTTAACACCGGATCGGTTTTTCTTTTCTATTTAGGCGTTATTAAAATATGGTTATTTAGGTTGGACTATAATTGCAGAACGAAACGACAGAGTCGTAAGATAAATCGCCGAGCGACGGTAACGCGTATAGAAGAAAGATATTCGGAATGTCGAGCTGGATAATTTGACGAATCGATACGACGGTATCGTTGGTTATTGAAATGGACGAGGTAGGTATGGCCTGTTTCCTCTAATCAGCCTGTATCTTATTCGTTTGCGAGAGGAGAGAGAAAGGACTCGTGAAAGAGGAGCACGGCGAGACCATGAATATCGAATTCACGAATTGATACACGATGGAGCACAGTCACGAGTTATTCGATCGCGTAAACGCGGTTAAACAACGAAATGAACGCTTGCGTTTGTTCAAATTTAACTCGCGTTTCAAAGCGCGATCGTTTATTTTCGTCGCATCGCTCGCATCCTAACGTCTAACGATAGGTATGATATATCACGTTTAGACGAGTTTATACGAGTCGTTTATATTTTTAATATAGATGGGCGACTCTCTAGCGTGGAGAAAATAGAGAAAGACGAAGAAGATAGGAAATGATTTGCTCGAGATAGAAAATACGGGTTGTGAAACGAGCGACCAGCTAATGAGCTGCTGCGGTATCGGTTAGGCCGTGCAATTTCGAGGTCGGCCATTCCCCGACGGATTTACATCACGGGAACATTTGCGTAGACGTAATAGCTTGGGTCGGAAACGGTGCGGATACCTCGATGCAATATCGAAGCGCAACGCGATTCGGCTTCTGTATCGCTCCACGTTGCGAATCGAACCACGAACGATTGTCTTTCGGCTTCTCTTGGGACTGATAGATTCACGTTCAACGTCGTGATATACGAGTCTCGATTCTGACAGTTGCATGGTAACTCAACGGTTCACCGTAGAAGATCGCATAGCCTGTACGAGATAGTTGTTTTTGGCTGTTTTGCTTTGTGTATTAAACTGGTAGCGCTAGATCATAGATATCGACGTTAAATTAATATTCAATATATAAATACGATATAATAGGCACGCGACGCAGATGCATTTTAGGATTAAACGTTGTTTGTTACGAATCATCGTATATCGGTTAGCGAGTTAACGGATCAAACGGATTATTTGAATTTATAAAAGCGAGATTTTACAGAGTAACAGTAACAGAGTAACGGAAAAGAGCAGTTTATTCGTGATCTTTGATCATTGATCTTCCGATCAAGAATATTAATTAGAAAGTTTGAATTTTTTTTACGTAATATAGCGTAGTATACCCATATAGTACGATATAACGTAGAATCTTCGATCTAAACTGAACTTGTTTAGTTTAGTCATTCATAGATTGTCCTAAATGTCGTTTAAACGTCGGCAATAACATCGGCGATTGAGCCGAACCTTGCCTTCGGTATTGCAACGGCCCTGAAAGTATCGGATCGATTATATTTTCGCGAAATTAATAAACAAATTAGTAAACGAACAACGGCTTAAAAGCATTACATAACGTTAGAATATTTAGCGGCAATTATCGTTATCTTTCGCTTAAACTTTCTCCTCGTTTCTACACGTATCTCGTAACATCGTTGAAAACACAACGATTAAAATAATCTTCGACTATGCGTTTGTACGACCGAATCTTTTTTCCTTTCTTCGTATTTCTTCGTCTTTCTTCGTCTTTCTTCGTCTTTCTTCGTCTTTCTATTTTCAATGCCTTTTACGCGCGATTTCTATTACGCTTGGCAATACGAAAGCACAATACGAAAGCACAATACGAAAGCACAATACGAAAGCATCGAGACGAAACAGAAGATTTTTACTAGAAACTTTTCTAATTCTCCAGTGTCGATGTCCAACGAAACGTCGTTGTAAATCGTCGTAAAATTCGTATCCGGATCTTCGAAAGAATTACGTTTATTATATACAACGATAGTTGCGAAATGTCGGATGTTCAGGAAACTATATTTACGAAACGCGACTCGTGTCGAACGAACTGGCCAAAGCGTTTGTCGTCTAATTCGACTGGAAGGAAGGGAAAATCGTCGCTCGGTTTCCACGCGATCGGGTGTTTTCGTGGATTTCATCAGGATCGATCGACTTTACGACTAACACGTGGAATACACCTTGGACTCTGAAGCTGTGTTGTCGTGCTTCGACGAAACAAACAAATATCATAAATATCTAAAACTTGCTTCTACTAAATTATACTAAATAATATTCAAGAGTGACATCGAGACAACACTATTGTTACGCGTTCTTTGCGTGTTCTTTCGTCGAGGACTACTCGACGACTACTCGGTTCTACGAGTACGTGGTATTAGGCGTAAATCTAGCGTCGCGTAACCAACGCAGAAAAACGGACTATTCTTTAACGTGTTTGGACAAACATAGAGACGACGATCTTTCTCGACTTTGTTTATTCGTCTATCTGTCCTGTACAAGGTACGTACGTATAGGTTTTTCCAGCTTTTGCCCCGGGCGATGTAGCTTAAACGTTGTTAATTAAAAGAACTCGTAGACGACGAGTAACTAGACCGTTCTATACGCTTGATGTAACAAAGTAGCTGTAATAACGGAAGACTCGCGAATATCGGAAGAGAAATTTTTGTAAGAAGAACAAATGGACGATTGAATGAAGCGAATTAACGAAAGAACGAGACAGATCTACGGCGTACGATTTGTATGGCGTTTGATGAGGATAGTGTTGCGATCCTTTTCTATAAGAATATCGAATTATAGTCAATGATTTTTTCATCGGAAGCTTTAAGAATGTAAAATTTGCACTCGAACGTTAAAAAGATTTGCAATTTTGCCGCGTTAAGTGTCCAAGTAGCAACGAACGACGTCGAACGAATTACGCGAATTCTCATCCTCGGCCTATGGAATTCATCCATATGGGACCATCGACGTGATATGTATGTACATTAACGTAGCCAATGTTCTCCCTTAAACTCGCTGTTACACACACTCTAGCCGTGCTTGCCTCTGTTGTTGTTACGAACGTGGCTCGAAGCTTTTGCAAAAAAATGATTTCGAGGAGCGACTTGTGACGAAGCCGACCAAGTCGACCAAGAGATAAAGAGACCCTCGAGTGTACGTGCATCGCTCGTAAGTGTGTACACATACGTGTTACAACATGCTACGTATGGATAAAGTAGCTGAATTTTAAAATGGATTAATACGCGCCAGTTAAACGGGGACAAGTGTTTCGCGGCACGTTGAACTAACTAATACGTGCAACGTGTCCGCCCTGCTTCGGTAGATAGACACCAACTTTTGATACGAAAATTGCGACAATGTTCTAGTGGCTGCTCGACCCTGTTACTTATATCATCGACTCGACAACCGGATTTCCGTGAGGAAATATCCTAAGATCAGAGTGCGCGATAATTAGGTAATTACGTGCTTCTATAGCGATAACTTTTAAACAAAATTTCGATCGTCCTACGTGTACAGGTAGGTTGCTACATGCGTATACACGGTATTCTTCGTATGGCTTTTAAGTAACGTTTCGATCGATCATAGATGAAAAGAAATCATAGATGAGTTTGAGAATAGGAATTTTAAAGGAAACGTTAATACATGTACGTATAATTTGATATTACTTAATTGAATTAAATTCCACAGTAATGTAGAATCGATAGAATAAGAAATGCAAGTATACAGAATAAAAGTTGGTAAACAGGTACGAGGAGGTAGGTATAAAACGATTTTCTTTGCTCGTTAGAAAGAAATTACAATTACTTAGAATTTATTTATCACTTTCATGGAAAACCGAAGAATCAACAAGAGTGATAAAAAGATCGTATGTTGCTAATCCCTAATGATAAAAGAAGAAGTACACCGATACATATGCAGGTGTGTTAGACGCTTTTATTTCGATAAAGGAACTGTTGTAAACAGTTTTCTAGTTTCTTGCTTCTTATCTTAGATATAACGCGATTAAGGGTTCGGCTGACGTAAACGTAAAAGTAATTTTATACAAGCGTCGTAATAAGCGTCGGAAGTGTAAACGAGTAATATTTCGATATTTCCATCGATGCTAACTAACTGTCGTTTCGTCGAAACGATCGACCATTTTTATTTCAGTTTATACGGCGATAGCTTGGTCGATCGGACAAATTTGAAAATAGATCCACGCTGTACATATTCGGAATATGTACGTGATCGCGTCTAGTTATTTTACGAAATACGTTATTCAGCCATCTTTCCGCAATACTCGCTTCGATACGTTTGTTCGCATTTTGAGGAATTCCCTCGATGGAAGAATATCGTCGTTGCGTTATAAATAACAATGAATAAAGATAAATACAATAAATTATTTCTTTGTTATTGCTTTTCCATCTACATGTCGCACAGTTGTAATTACATAAAGTGTACCAACTAATTTAAAATAATGTTCGTAATTTATGCCGATTAATAATCAGGTAAAAGTTGTTCGAAATATCGATTTCTACGACAAATTTCTACGAACGGTAACCAGTCGTTTCGTACAGTTTCGCTCGAGTAATAAAACAAGAGTAAATAATCGACGACGTCGTTGTGTCTGTTACGCGTGAGAATAAGTCGAAAATGTGGAATAAAATTTGTCGAAAAGATGCTTTGCTTCTGAAAGAAAATTTATCACACGCGTACACTAGACCGTTATTGTTCGAAAGTTGAGTTTTTGACGAAACGTCGTTGAATTAGAAATTGTCGACGAATCGGTGAAAACGAATTCGTTTCACCAGTTTGGAGGCAAAGATACGGCGACTAGGGAAAAATGGGCCATCCTCGATCAATCGCGCGCGATCCAAGCATTTCGGCTTCCTCTTTTATCATAATAAACCCTCTGACCGAATGTTTACGCCGTATAGAGAGTGATAGGTAACGCGGATAAAGCTGATCAAACACGTAAGCGATTCACCGGCACGCTCGCTTAGATAGACCAAGCTGCGTTCTATACCTGTGCAATGTGCAAACATCCATCGGCCGATCTGGCAAAACGGTCGGAACCATGGTCGAACGTTTATCGACTCGAGCGATCGACTTTGTTGCGACGACTTTGTTGCGACGACTGTGAAAGTATGCACAGAGTTGGATTTTTCGATGAGAACACGAAAGCCTCTGTGTCGCGAACTAATCAACTGGATCGCTTTGTCGATGTTTCGTTTCGGTAGCGCGGAATTTCAAAGGGTGTATCGCGAAGGATAGACGAATCGACGTTCTAACGATTCTGTCGTCGCGTTATGCTCGAACGATCTGAATATCTCGATGGGTCTCGATCTATAAGCCTATATCTCGATGATAAGTTTTGTCTTTCATACAGAGTTGGAGACGAACTTTTCAGGTGAACGAAATTTTGAATAACGGAAATTGTACCGTATTTGTACGATTAGAATGTAACGAACAAAAATTGCCAACAGGCGGAAAGCTGAAACTTGGATTTTGCATTATTCGAAACAAAGTATCTACGTTCTATGCATCGATGCCTATCTAAGTAGAAAAACTGTTTTGCCGTAGCGATTTTCGCGTTTTCTTCTAGAAATACAATAATTTCCATAGAAATTACGCGCGTATCGATCAACTTTTACACGTAAAATTAAGTTTCCGTGTTTTACGAAAATAAAAGTTAATATTTATCGAATCGATATGAAACGGATAGATTGGAGTTTTTTTTTTTTTTTCTTGTTAAACAACTGTATATACTCGTCGAATTTGACAGATCCATCCAAATCAATCCTAGCGTCGTTGTCGATTCAAAGTTGAACGCTTGTCGATGTTTAGACGTCTACCGACGATTAAACGTCAAATACAGGCCGATGTTTGCACCAATTTGCAAGACACGCGGTTAAACGTTCGAACACAGAGCAAAGGACTATATGAAAGTGATCCGTTTACGCATTCGATTAGAGAAATCATCGTATTGTCGCGTATATCGGTTTCCTAATCTTTATGATAAACGGTACATCTGCGATGTAAGAACTTTAATGCGAAGACTTTCCCGCGATACGTAATAAATAAATAAATAAATAAATAAATAAATAAATAAATAAATAAATAAACAAACAAACAAAAGATTGCTGGTACATGATCTATCGTTTCATATACGCGATAAATGTTTCGTGATCCGTTTCTTTAAATGACATTATAATTACGCTTAAAGAACGTAGTTGCATGAAAGCGCGAAATGTTGCGGAAATCACTCGCTGTATCTGGCAGCAATTAGCGACGAACGCGTTGATCGATAAACGCACGACTCTCGATTATATTATTTCGCTAGAAGCGTATTCTAGGCGAAAACACGGGTAACTTTGCCACACTCGCTCTTTCTTAAACGTCGAGGAGCACGTTTTCGATGCGATCGATACACGTTTAGAAAAGATTATACAAAAATCAGGTATCGGTTTGCAGTTCAGGCACAGAAATTTTTGAAGTCGACGATGTACGTTCTAGGAAATAGAAGCTGAACTTTAATTTGAACTCGTGTAATCTGTCCTGTCGTGTAACCTATCGTATTTGGAAAAAAAAAAAAAAAAAAATAGTCCATCTAAATCGATTTGAAGGCGTTTACCTTTTATTCGGTATTGCTATCGGTGTTTCCCTTCGATCTTAATCGAACACATTAGAGGAGCAAACATCGTCCGTAACTTTATTTTAAATAATTGTACGTTTTCCATGTTTCGCAGAACAATTGCGAATTAATTTCTCCGATTCCGATTATTCTTCCTTCGTAAATTATTCTTATCGATTTCATTAATCGGCTATCTTTCTACATAGCTTAAAAGTTATTCGAGTGACGAAAGACGCTATTTTAAGAATAAAAAAAAAAAAAAAAAAAAAAAAAAAAAGAGAGAGAGAAAGAAACGACGCGACCAAAGCATTCGCGTTAAAAAATTGTATATCAATTTTACAACTATCGAAGGAAAAAGAAGGGAAAGAAATATCATAAATCACGAGGCTACAAGCTGTACGACACGGTGTAAATGTTTCAGTGACACGTGGCTGGTCGGTGGAGGAGTAAAATCGCGAGAAGCCAAACCGGAAGCCGTAGGTTGACGGCTCTATGTCTTCGTCGGCCGCGACATCTTGTCGTCGGAGACCACGTTCCTGTAAAAAGTCCACGAGATAGAACGAAGCGGATGGGTGTCTCTCGGGTGTGCTCCCGAAGGAATTTTATAGACTGCTGCCGGATATCGTCTTCTATCTTCTATCCGCTCTGCTACCTACCAGTAACCTGCATGCGTCACGGATCTCGCAAACTCCTTACGCGAGAACGAATTCCGGCCAACGATTGCCGAATAACCGTAAATACGATTAATATCGGTTTTCAAATTTACGCGTATTTCGAAAATATGAGAAAATACATTTTTCATCGAAGAAATTCGTTTCAAGCAACGATTTATCAACGATTCAGATACTTGATAAAAAGCATCGATCGAGCTGCTTTTACACTCGTACAAGTTTTCGAACGCTTCTATATTTTCTTGTCTTTCAATCTTTCAATTCAAATATTTGAATATAATTCTAATTTCACGATTAATTAATCTGTATACCGCGATTACATATTTTACCAATGTCCTTATTCCTGTATTTCCTATTCCCTGTTCTACTTATTCCAGTTCGCGAAGCGATAAAATATTAATAATCTAGAGATGTCTTGTGCTCGAAGCAACACGAACGAAAGCAGGTCGTGAGATACGCAAATATCTCGTGCAAATCGTCAGGCAAACGCCGTTCGATCATCGAATATCTCGGCTGTAATGCTGCGCGAGGAAAAAATCGGCCTACGATAAGGTTCGTCCAAGAACGTGAAAAAACTAATTGTATACGCATATAGTATTCGCAATAGTATCCGCTGCACGTTATATCCAAAACGTACAATTTTCTATCTCTAAAGTAGGAGAATTTCGTGCAAGATGGCTCGCTCGAAGGACGAGTTAGTGTATTATTTGCTCGTAACCTGTTCACGAAAAGATGTATCGCTTAAAAAAAGTGACGTTTTATCGTCTCGAAGCAATCTGACGGCGATATTTTAAATTCACGTCCTATCTTTCCGGGGTGTTCCATACGGAAATTCCCGGTGGGTCTCGAGCGTCCTGACAGTTTTCCGACGATGTGCACGACGCGGCTTCCCTTTCGAGCCAATCCGTGTGTTTCATGTATCATACAGAGAAATATTTTCGATACGATTTTCATCGTATTTTGTAATTTTCTTGTTTCTAATTTCCACATTTTTCCTGTTACACATATCTTTCGTATCGACGAAATTGCCGAATGATGCGCGAGGTTTGTGCGTTAACGCGAATTGAAAACTATACATATACGAATATGTACTTTATTCTCGTTCTAATGGAAATTGTTACGACGAATTCGACGTACGGTGAGAAAGTGTCTTAAAGTCTTAAAAAAATGTAGATAAAAGTCCTGTTGTAAATAAAACTTGGCCGTCACATCGAAGATGCGCGGCTATCTTACGTACGACGATGCGAATAAGTCTATGCCTTTGTTAAATATCTTTTCTAATTCGCGCACGCGAATACTCGCGTACGGATTAAGAGCGGAACGGAGGAAAAAGGGAAAGCGAATACGGCGGAGCGGTGCGGTGCGGTGCGGTGCGGTGCGGCGCGACGCCCGGCGAGAATTTCCTCGTAACTCCTGGCAAGAGGACGCGACGCCGTGTCGTTCGCTGAGATTGCAGCTCGTGAAAACGTCTCGGCTTGCGCTGTTTGCGTTGTCTATGCCTTGGATAATGTGTTCCGGTCTGGCCTGTTATTAATTTCGGTATGAATCACATCACGTGCTTGGCTCTTACACGTTTGCTTTGTTTTACTTTGCCGTTACGACGTTTCACTGTATGCCGGGACTTCGTGTTTTCGATCAAACTACCGAAAATACGACCAGTCGTGATCTATGACCAGATATAAATCCAAGACCGCCGGATCGTTAATTATATCGCTAAATAATAAAGCTGGATCGGAATAACATCGAAGGTGATATCGGTTTCTCGCGATTATGCAACGTCTTGATAGTTTCATTCAAAGTAAGAAGAATATCGTCGTTTCTCTTCGTGTTATTTCGTTCTTTGGATAAGAGATTATTTAACCTATACACTTTTATTACGTATTTCGGACTCGATAAGAAATTAAGTTCGGATACAAAGTTCTAACTTTCTTTACAAGAAAATGTAGAACGTCGAAAGCAAATCGGAAGAAATTGCTTCCGATACGTTGAAAAGTCTACATTTTTTTTTTTTAGAGAACGTAGCGTCAAAGCAAACGACCGTTATAAAACTACATGTTATATCGTCGCTTGTGGCACAGGTGTAGCCTGACCGTTATCGTAAATGTCCACCGTAAACGATGAGAACAAGGTCTGCCGATTATTTATAGTCCGTAGTATATTTTATTTCTCACTTTTAACAATCGTTCGCATATTAGATAGATATCTGTTACTTGTGTCGTAAGCTTCTAAGCTTGTAAAACGCGAAAGGAACAAGAAAGGAGAACGACTGTTTCTTAAAAGTAAGAAAATCATTGCTACCATTAAGGTCAACATTGTTACTGTGACGAAAAGAATTAAAACGCTTAGCTAATGTCAGCGAAACGAAGGCCCGCTGTAACTTTACTATGATAAATAGTTTCTTTTAGACCTACTTTACTTGAAATTTATATTCGCTCGTTGATCTGTTACATTTCCTATCCTTTCGGTTCGGTTACTTTTTTACTACCTTCCGGCTGAAATTTATCGAGATCGGCAGCGATTATTTTCTATTCTTCGACTATCGTACATTCGCTTGAAATATATGTACTCGCGAATATTAAATCAGGCAAATATCGTTGGAAAATATTTCAAATCACTTAAGAAAAATGTATATACAACCATTGTCGTTTCGTATTCTTCAGAACCGAACGAACGAACGAACGAACGAACGAATCAGACGACAAGCTCCAAGTAGGCGAAACTTACGTCTGTTATACGTGTACGCTACACGCCGAAGCTTCAAAATACCGAATCTTTAAACGCTCAAAAAATATTCTGTTTACGAATACATTGGATCGTTCCGAATTTCCATCGTTGGTCCTGTTGCAGCGATATTACTGGACAACAGGGGCCATTTCGATTTTTCCACTCTATTATTTTTTTTATTATTTTTCCCATCGCTATTATCAGCACTCGCGGATTCTTGTTGCGTTCCGAAATGGTGGTAAGTTTCGGGAAAGGGGCTTGAGAATCACGGCTCGAATATCGATGCGAATATCATCGCGATGCGATCGGATATACGCAGCTAGGTATGTACGTACACAGAAACGCGTAATGCAACGCGTTTCCATATCCAAGCTCCGCCGCGTACGGTGATACAGCAATGGGAAGCGATATACGAATATCATCTATGCGTCAAACGTATAAATTCTCGTCGCCCCCGTTTTTCACGGTTAATATTTTACGAATTGTAAAACCTAGAACGTATACTCGTCGTATAGGTACTTGAAAACGTCCGTTATTTGCGCTCTTTTGTCTCTTTTCGCGCGTACTTTCATCTAAAAATGTATTATCGGCAAATAGCACATTTGCGAGGAGAACTTGCCGATCAAACCCAATTGCGGTTTAGCTTTTCTCAGTCTTTTTCGTCAAACGTCCAGTAGTATTATAATCAAGCATTCGTCGAAGATATCGGTTTCTCCACGGTTTATTTTCTCCCGTTTCCGCGTACTTTTTTCTCATTCCCGTTTTTTTTTTTTTTTTTTTTTTTTTTTTTTTCTGTGGACACGATATTTCCACTAAAGTCCCAATCTCCTACTGTCGGTAGACGTATTACACGTATAATATATCATATTAACAAATGTATTTAATTGATCGTAAAGATCGCCCAATGATTTTCTGCCGTTAAATTTGTCGATCACACGTTTTACGATACCTCGATTATGTCGCGGCATCTGTGCGGTATTAGACAGAGTACGGCTGTACATACAACGCGTACAAACATAATTCGATATCCGGAAGTGCGTAAACGATGATTTATGATTTATGATTATGAATATGAAATTACGCGAAGGAAGATATAGAGAGCGTGTTTTGTGACAGTACTATGTTTTCGAAAACTTGGTCGATCAAACGTATACGATATCGACGAATAAATAAATTCGACGAATAATTCTATCGAGGGTATTTGTAAGAATAAGTTGTTCGTAGTCTGGTTAGGTTGCGTGCGGATTGCTGTTCGCGATCGGCGTGTAGCGAACGTTATTCGTTCAAGAGGCGGCATGTCAAAGGGTTGGCCAGCGTACGAGCAATAAGTTTATAACCGTTTAAAAGCTGTTTGCGAGTCGTTGGAGAACCGCGATGTGGACACGACGCTGTTCCGCTGTTTCTGCTCGTGAGCAGCTCGCGAATAGTCGTAGTCAGTCTGGACAAAGCGTTACGTATCTTGCAATTAGTTAAAATGTGTGTTCAATGTGACGATGCAAAACGTTCATGGTTTTGTTATTACGTGAGACGAATAGCGAACGATAAGCACCGACCAACGCCGCGATTCAGGCTGTCCTATCGCGTACGAAAAATAGCGAAAGTTTGTTCTCTTTTATTCGTCTCACGGACCTTTCGTTCGTGAGAAAAGTGTTCAAAAGTAATGCTCGTAAACGTTCCGTGTATACGGCGTAAACGACGAAAATTCGAACAACAACGAACGCGTCGTAGTCTCGATTCAGGATATCGTTGTACATATTTCTTTCATCGATGAAACAGCCAACGACGCAGCGTGCTATTCATTTCGTGCGAATTCTCCAACATTCGATTCACGTAATTCGCGTATCGTGGAACGCGTGTGTGCGTGTCAGACAAGATGTCCTACGTTATTAGACGAGCCTTTAACGACGCCACGCTTCCACGCGCTGTCATTATATCGTCGGACTGAACTAGCCGACATTTTGGTCAGTGATGTATCGTTGAGAAACCGGAATGTGGGATACACGGTTCACGCGAATTATCGTCGCGTAATGGACGTTCGGTGGACGATTTTTCACGGTAGTGGATAATCGAGATATTCCGACATAGAACCGTTAGGTCTGTGTAATAATTCCGCGGCATATTCGATCGATAGCGAAACATTGCTGCGCACGACAGCATAAACGAACGACAAGCATAGGAGATAGTCGAAGAAATTTTTGGATAGACGCAGATATTTGTAAATCTTGGTTGTACGGTATTTTCCTTTTAGTTTCGCTGCTCGATACATTGAGTAGAAACAACGGATAAATAACGGATGTAGTATCGCAGGTACCGATATAAATTTTAAGGATATTTTTTTCAAGGATATTTGGCCAAGCCAAAGCAAGAGAAAAATGAAAAATATATAAATCGCGTCGGAGATTTCGTTTATTGGTCGTTGATATTTCGAAATGAATCGAAATATTTCCGATTATCGGTAACATTTTCCCTGTGCAAACAAATATACTTGCAACTTAAGCGATGTAGGACACCGGTAATTGTCAGACTTAAAGAAGCATGTCCGGCAGTTTAGCTCGTGCAAATTGTAGACAAAAAGACTATGACATTCGCTTTCATAAATGGTGCAGAACTTTGTATATACGCGTATACGCGCTTATACACGCGTGTACACGCGTGTATCTGCCTATGATATACTCGTTACATAGGACCGAGGCCAGTACATACTTTACGCGATTTAAGAAACTGTTTCATCTAGTAATTTTATTCGTGCGTTCGACGCTAGCGAACACCAACGTACACGATCGACGACAAAGGATATAAAGTGGATTCGAACGATAGCCTTCGAGCGAACGGTACGAAACTCGATGTTATTAAGGCGTGCAACGGCTTGTGTTGAGCGTAATTTTCTTTAAACATCCATGACTCGAAAACTAAAGTATACGTGGAACACAGTATATGTTCGTAAAACGTTATTTTCGTTCGTAGACATTTATCGACACGCATTCCGATCGAATCGGCCTGTGCGAGTATCTGATCCCCGACTCTGGTTACTCTATGTTCAATTTCGTTCGATGACACCGATTATAAGTTAAATTCGTGATAAAACTATAGATCAAGTAATGTAATCTGTCTTTTTTCATATAGAACAACTGTTTTCTTGGTGCAAAATAACTCTCTCTCTCTCTCTCTCTCTCTCTCTCTCTCTCTCTCTCTCTATGTAGTTAGTTTAAAAGCGAAGAAAACAGCTGCCTAGGTGAATGCAAATTTCTTATCAACGACAAACGTTTCGAAAGATTTTGGGATTTACGAGAGTATCGAGGACGGTCGCGAATTGCGACAAAGAAGTATTTGTCGGATAAACAGCTGGATTAGAAGCGATTTCAATCGGGAATACACCTTGAATCCTCTCTGAACTCCTTCGGAGACCGTGATTATTATGCCGCGCGTGACATTGTCGCGTATGACCGCAACCAATCGCCGTTGGTTGGCCTCGACATTAAAAAGGGGCCACCTTATGATCGCGATGAGTCGAGTCTCTTGTCTTTCTGCTCTCTATGCGACACACGCGCGAGTGAAAATAACGATCGGTCGCGCAATCGTCAAAGAAAATATCGTAATCTGATCGTCGATGGAGCAAAGAGTACAAAAGTTACGTCGATCTATCGAGGACGGGATATATCGTCGCAAAATCTTAAGGATTAAAGTTACCAGTCTATCATTTTAGGAGAGTTTATTAAATTTTGTTACGCGCCCTAAACTTTCGTGCAAACATCACGACGAAAGGAAGTTATAATCTTAACTATCCGCTTGCAACTTTTCACCTACAAGTGTCAGCTTTTGCTTACCGTACATCGTAAGAAAATTGATAGTTTATAGTCGTTAAGGCACTTTATTATTAGTTACGGTAGCGAGAGTATAAGGAGACGCAAATATCGTTCATTATTTAAGCGAAATTGTTCTTTATTTACATAGAGCGTCCGATTTCAATGCATAAATTAGTTTAGCAGATATTTTCACGCTTGTTTGATAAAACTCCCGAGGAAAAAGGAAGGGGAGGAAAACGAAAAAGAAAATAAAATGTAACAATTTTTCTTTGCAGGAAAACTGCGATTTAAAACTTGGATATCGTTCTCGGATGATCGATCTGTCATCGTTCTCGCACGAAATAGCTGACGAACTGAAAATCTCTCTGTTATATCTTATCGCGAAATGTTGTGCGCTGGCCAGAATTTCATCCAGTTTCCTTCGTGTTTTTCGCTCGTCGCTCGTGTCTCGTCGCTCGTGTCTCGTCGCTCGTGTCTCGTTGCTCGTGTCTCGTCTCTCGTCTATCAATCCGTTCGATCGTACGATTCGACGGCCTTTCTATGTAATTCCATATTGTCCTTTGTAAAACGCACTCGTTAACTCGATCGGAACAAACTCCTCTCGTTCCCTCTCGTTCCCAGTCTAAATAGCAATAAAAATCAACGAAGCAAGAGAAACTCGGAAGTTCCAGACAATATTGTCAGATGTTATCGCGTCAAGTGCCACAGTGTTTGAAATACCGTGAATCGGATAAAGAGTGGCCCAAAATTGAAAGCACTTTTCGCTCGCTCTTCGCGATTTTGGAACTGAATTTTCTGTCAAACGATACCTCGTGATAAGAAATTAATCGACTATAAATGTTCCTTTAAAATTCAGATTATAAATATTTATTCGCAAACATTGATTATCGAGAAGGTGGAAGTTTTTTTTTTTTTTTCTTTTATCTCATTACTCAAAATCGCGTCGAATGGACGCTCAACATTGGTTATCGACGAATCGAAGATACTTATCTGTTATATTTATCTGCAGGAAAAGAGAAGAGGAGAGACCGGTTCTCATCGTTCGACGTGAAATACATATTGACGGTGGTTTTGCTACAGATGTTTACACTTGTTACTTACAGAAATTTATATTTATTTTTAATCGATCTAAAGATACAGTTCCACGTCTATTGGCTCGGCAACTAAGTGATTGCGGATTTTGCAATTAGGTGGTATCGATCGTTCTTCCTTATGACAGTTTCATCGTTGAATCGCTGTATAATCGCTGTACGAATACGATATCTCCTGCTTTGAGATACGATGTAACCTATTGTTAATAGAGTTGCTTACTGTGTACGATTTGGATCAAAATCGGCAGATCGCTTTACTCTAATGTCGATTCGGATGCCACTGGCGAATCGAAAGCCATGAGATTCAAAAGAAAAACTTTTACAACGCATAGCCAACGAATTTACAAAATAAATGAAACAAATATGTAATTTTGTTCTGTACTTTTGAAATTAATTTCGAGTTGCGATACATTTAACGTTTTAATCTTGTTTACGCTGCTTTCGATATATTCTTTAAATCTCTTGGTTTCTTTATTTTCCAGGGCAAAATGATTGAAAGCTACCGCCCGCGTATGTTTATACAGACAGACATAAGCACATTCATCGGCTCGATATAATATATTTCCGACACGGCAGTCGTGTTAATAATCGATTCCGGAGAGGCACACACGAGCAGAAGGAACAAATATTATCACATGATGCGGTGGAATAAATTTCAATTACGAAATGATGAAGTTCCATTTACAAATTCAGCCAAAGAAGTAATGTGTGCGTAACAGCACATGATTTTAATCACGTGCTCAGTTAAGTCTAACTGTAGTCACGCGCAACAGCGTAATAATTAACCCCTTAGCTCAGTTGGGTCAACGATGTCGTTCAACCAAGTACAAACATTCCGTCTCGGTGGCTCACACTTGTAAATTGCAACATTTCATGGCACGCATCGATTCTCTTATCGTCCATTATCCCTGCGTTATCACAGTGCGGCGTCACAGATCGTCGTAAACCTTTTCTATTGGATTTTCACCAATATCTCCAGATGGAAAAATTTTATTTTTCGGCGTATCTTTTACAACTTTGGTTACCAAATTATTATTATTTTGTGGTATACTAATCATTAAAAAAAAAAAAAAAAAAAAAAAAAAAAAAAAAAAAAAAAAAAAAAAAAAAAAAAAAAAAAAAAAAAAAAAAAAAAAAAAAATAGAAGGAAGAGAATACGAGCGAATGGAGATTAACCTTTATTTTCGTTATTTGAACGTTTTTTTTCAGATTCTTTGGCAAGTTCGTGTTGAACGATCGCTTGGAATCGTTGGAAAAGTTTCAGAAAAGTTTTTCAGTATATTATCGGGTTTTTTTAATGAGTCAATGTATTTTGCCGGAATAGAACTGACCTCGGAGAGATTTATCCACGTGTGACGTTTAATTCTGGATGGAATGGACGATCATAGGGATTTGTTACAAACAATTATTCCGCGAGTGTCGGAAAACAAACATATCCTAACTGACACGACGCGATCTAAAGTTCTTTCGAAATTCATAAAAAATTGGCTCGCGTACGTTAACTGCGGATAAATAGAATGTTCGTTGTCTAAATACTTTGGACATTCTATAGCTAGGTATTTTACTAGTTTTTTCTCTTTTTTCTTTTACGATGAACATACTCTATCGTTCTCTATCTTTCTACAGGTAGCGTAAAATAGTAGAGTAGATAGTGAAAAATGGGATAGAAAACGAAGACCCTTTCTCTCGATCTTTTGTCGAGCATGCAATCAGTATTTGTATACGTGTATCTGACATATCTTATGTAGATAAGAACGTAGGTTGCAAACAGTCTGACCTAAGAGAATTACGGTTTGAGAACTTTCTTCGAGTATCGTAAATGCGATGGACGCATCAACAATCAGGGTTATTTTATATACGATCCGAATAATTTCAAAGGCAATGTATATCTTATCGAATTACGTGTTTATATAATTTGTCCTTTTGTCGCCTAAATTCAGAAAGTTACACGGCAATTTCTCGAAAGAACCGGAGATACGCGACTAAGATATTTTATATATACGTTATTTTCATAGAAATATGAAAAGCGATAGGGTATGAAAGCCTAGCGTTACATAGTACGTTCAAGAGGCAACGATCGTGATCGATGGATCGCGCGTGTTTACGCAAGTTCGTACTTTCACGAACTGTACGTTCTCGTACGTTTAAATTTCTGTAAATACGTGATCATCCGTACGGTCCAATCATCGTCGTTGTTTCCATTGACTTTTCGGAAAACTTTTGAAACTAAGAAAAAAGATAAAGGTAAAAAGCGAAGAAAGACTCACCGCAAATTGGAGACAACGGTGACGTAGTTGCCTTCGATGGAGACCAGACCGACATTCTGCAGTATAATCCCGGTGATCAACATGCCGATTAGAGCAGGAAGGGTGGTCAAGGAGAATAGCCATCCGCCAAAATGCGCCGCTAAGCAAAGGGTGGCGAGGCCGAAAAGCTGACCACCGGGGGCGGCGTCATCTTTTAGTATCGTATACACGATGCCCCAGAGCAGCAGCCCTAACAGGAACAGGCACAATAGACGAGCGAATTTTCGGTAGGTTGGACAAAACGGTTGTGGACAGGCTTTCCTCCAACCCGTCGGCTCCCACGATGGCGTATCGTCGCGACCGTGGCATCGCGCGCAAAACAGGTACAACCATGATCTGAAAGAAGCATTAAGCCTGAACAAAGTTAAAACAAACGTAACAAAGTTGTGCTTTTGGTTATGTTTGATTATGACCGAGAATTACGAGAAATTCGTATTTCTCTTCGTTCTCTTCCCCTTTGCCTTCTTATTCGTTTGTTTCAAGATAGCGCAGGGAAATACCTTGATAGAAAGAAAATGACGATGCGATAAACGTTCTCGTACGGTTGCGATATTGTTGCACGTCGGTTTTATTCTTTCTTTTCTTTTTTTTTTTTTTTTTTTCTTTTTTCCTTTTCATTTTCAAAACTTTACTCGTATTTTATGTAAAAGTAGCTTTATCAGGGGAGCGTAGCTGGTCGAGCAACAAATGGAATGATGAATATTTATTAAATCGGAGCATATTTTTATCCAAATATAGATAGGTTTGCTATCGATGCAACAGATAGATATGTTTCGCGTGAATTCTCTTTGCGAAACACGTTGCAATTCGCGTGTCGATCTATGATCGGATGCTGACATATTTTTAAGAACGTCTGGATATCATGCATACAGCATCCGTGCTATTATCGATAACGATGTCACGGTCTACGCGTTCAAACCTACATCGTTGTTCTTACTGACCGATTAAGACGGTAATTAAGACGGTACTAATTCCTGTATCGATGGAACCGTAACTAATATCGGATACACCGACGTTGAATCTACATGTATATCCTTACGTACGGTACGGAACGTACGGTACGGAACGTACGGTACGGAACCTCGGAGACGATGCAAGCATCGTAACGTATGGACGATATGTGTATCCGAAAATTCGTTTGTTATAAAAAATTAATAACTTGCTCGACTTTCTGGCTCCTTTATCCTTTATCATTTTATATCTTATGATGCGCACAGCTATCATACACGATACCATAGTCACGATCCCTTGTGTTAATCGGTTCATCGTCACCGTTCCTACCAACCGTGTCCCTTACCTCGATTACCTATCCGCCCTCTGCATTGATTAAAATAACGTCAGCTTTTACAATAATTTTATTCAAACGTACGTTTTATTTAAAGCAGCGCTGCTGCTCATTAAACAGCGTAGAAACGTAGATTTTTACATTTACGAATGATACATCATTTACGTATT
This sequence comes from Bombus dahlbomii, assembly GCA_037178635.1. Classification (NCBI taxonomy): domain Eukaryota; kingdom Metazoa; phylum Arthropoda; class Insecta; order Hymenoptera; family Apidae; genus Bombus; species Bombus dahlbomii. The sequence continues at coordinate 18,447,907 of CM074105.1, read as the reverse complement.
TATCGAAAGTTTCAATTTAGCAAAATCTCGTAATTGCATTTTCGCGATAAGAGCGAAGATCGTGAAACAAAGCAGGGGACAAACGGATCACAGTATTTCGTACTGATTTATAAGTTGGAAGTAAAACGCGCGCCATCGGAGGAGACGGAAGAAGAAGCAAGGGAAAAGAGCGAAATAATATAAACGTCCATGTTGATATTTCACTGTAAGACTCGATATATTAAGATACCACCATCTGTAAGTCACGCTTTTTTAAAGAATTATCTGCGCTTGTTTGACCGAAACTGCATTCATTTTTAGGATTTTAATCCGTTCGAGATTGGAATTTCGTTATAAAGCCTTAAATATTTGTACTTGCATTTTGAAGTTTTATCGTCGAACGATCGATTTCCGAAGTGAAGGAACAAATTTGCTTCGCGGTTGATCTCAAGAACGTTAACTCTTTCTTTTGCAAGACACGATCGCTCGTGAGGTTACACGCGATGAATCTTTTCGCTGATCCAATGGATTCATCGTATTAACTTTAACTCTGTCTCTGACTCTGACTCTGACTCTGACTCTGACTCTGACTATGACTCTCCTAAAATAAATGGAGCAAAAAGCTCGTCGAGAATTCAGAAAGCGTTAAACAGAAGCGTATACCTTGTAGAGTGCAGGCGAACAGACGATATAGGAAACTTGGCGTGGAGCTTCGTTCAATCTCATTAGACTTTATGATCTTTATGATCTTATCAAGGCGATTGGAAATGACACGCTTTGTAACCGACCGTTACATCACGAACTACGCTTCCTCGATCCGTTACAATTCCCCCGATTAGGATTGCTTGCTACCAATAGTTTTCATTCGTTGTCTTCGTATCGATTGCGACGCGGAACTCGTTCGGGGAAAAAAAAGTTGACCAGTAGAATCGCGATGATGGTGCGAACGACGTACAACGAGGTAAGCGCGTTAAACCGATAGACGGGGTGTGTCGGCATTTCCATGTTCTTAACTCTGTTTTTATCTTTCTTTGACTTGCTTATAACTGTCCAGTACTTTTACTACGTTGATACGTATTTCTTATTGTTGATATCGTCCGATATATAATATTACGTGATATCGTGCGATCGCAACTTTTAGTACCGCTATTGAAAAATTATGTACATTTTTTTGCTGTAACTACGAAATTACTTTATCATCGACTTTAATACGATACGTTGGAACGTTAAGAAACGAGTACGGTGTTAAGTACGGACAGCGTATAAGCGATGGACAGCTTAAACAGTAGCCCGAAGAGCGTTTAATGCTTGGATGCAAGGCACGAGGTGCCATGAAAGGGACGATATTTTTTTTATCCTTCATTTACCATTACACGCGCGTAAGAGTAAAAATGATCGTTGTATTAAAAATATAAAATGTTTTGTGCGAAAAATTTAGTAATAAAAAAAAAAAAAAAAAAAAAAAAAAAAAGAAAGAAACGTTCCAAGTTTGTTTTGTTCGGGAAAACGTCCGTCGTTTAAACATATTTTTCCCATGATAGATTTATGCGCGTACGTCCACCTTTTATCGGTCTCTCGAACTGATTTCGCGATATAAAAAATAAAAGAAATACTTGAATACTTGAAGAAATATTTATCATAAATATTTCTTCTAATCTTATTAAGAAAGATAGTACTATACGACGCTGTCTTATTATCAACGTGCAATACCGGACGGTGCTTATTTTAATAAAATGTCATTAAAAGTTTTATATAACTTGAGCCTTGGATTAAAGTATTACGCTACCGCGAACTTTGCTTTCAAAAGCTGAACGCTATCTATTTTTCTATAGATTCCCGCGTATTCTATATGTACGCGCGCTATCGCTATATCTATCCCGTCGAGTTGTTGCTTTTAAGGAAATGTTTTTAAGGAAAATTAGCGTTGGCTATCGCGTCTCGCATAACGATAAAATACCGATTTTACCAAATACTACCGATCGATCTTTATCGATAAGCTTGCGATGAAACTTGACGCAAACAAGTTTTCTGCGTTTCGCGTTAATTTCATTGTTTGTATATCTCTGCACGTATTTAAGGAATTTCGATACATTTCACACGATAAGGGAGACTACTGGTCTACGCGATTCTTTAACACGAATAAAATTTATTTGGTCGAGCGATCTATATATAACGCTTGGATTCAAATTGTCCGACGATTCAACGTGCTCTATAATCGAACGCGAAGACTGTTACGGTGAAAATCGCGACAACGCAGTTAGAAATCCGTTAGAAATCCGACTAAAATCTTCTCTGTCGGCAACGATGGAAAATCGACGTTGAAAAGACACGTCGTGGATTCGTTCTGTCGAAACAGACCAAACTACGACATTGTGGCGAAAATGAATTTTTCCAAAATTATTAGCAAAACTATCGAATGAAAAATTCCGACGAACAACACGATAAGGAATTCTTCTATTGTTGCTCGTTTCGGAAAGTTAAAGTTTAACGCTTTAGAGCGGCTAACGACGAATGGCGAATCGACGCAGATTTGACTCTGATAGAATGATTCTGAAGATTCTTACCGTTCCAACTCCTCCGAGTACTCGAGCTTGTCCCTAATGGAGCTGGTCAAGCTATGCGCGGACTTCTTCCTGTTTCCGTTGATCCTGCCGTTCTCGAGATCGAACTTGTGCTGCGGAATATTCTCCGCGCTACCATAGTTACTACTTCCATGCTGCAGTATCGATTTGCCGCGACCCTGATCGGAATTATACTCGGAGCTGGCGCTTATGCGCCGATGATGATCAAAGTTGGGATTATCCATGCCGAGGATCTGATCGCTAATGGAGACGCGCCGCTTGGCTAACTCCTCGGTCGACCTGTTCGTTCTGTTACTCGTGTCGATTTCCATATCGTATTTCGATGCCCTCGACAACTAACCAGAACGTGCCCTTTAAGAAACCAATTTCTATATATATATATATATATGTATATACGCGTGTTTGTATACGTATTCGATGAAATCGGTAAAAGCTATCCGATACGTCGAGTCGTGTCGTTATCGATTCACGATGTTTCACTCGATCGATTTCGAACAAGCTCGATCAACGGAGATTTAAATCGTATGCAGACGAATCAGCGGCTGTCATCGGCTGTCATCGGCTGTCATCGGTCGAAAGATCGACTCGCCGTTGGCAAGCTTTCTCGATAGGATAAACACCGGTTATGCGAGCTTCTCGATGTTTCGTAGGACAGAGGCGAAAAGGTCTAGTTTGGCTGTAGGAATCCAACTGACTTTCACGTTTCTCGTTGGAACACAGGGATATTCTTGATACACGAAGTCTTGGATTCGACAGGAGCAACGCGAATCCATGTACCCAACGTAGAGTTCGAGTTAGATTCGTCGAAAAAAAAAAGCGTCTAAGAAAGTTTTATAAAAATCCTTGCCGATTTGGCCGAACGCGACCGATATTGTTCGGCCGGTTTGAGCCGCCAAGCGCAGTTTAGATCACAAGCAAGGAGAAACGAACGAAACGCGCCGTATCGTATTATTAGCGAACGTATTATTTGGTAACTGTGTTGGTTCGATTCGCGATCCAGAAGAGAACAAAGTTTGGCGACTGGAGGAAAAAAACTGAAGGAACGATCGTCGCAGGATCGTGTAGAGGAAACGGCTTTCCTCGATCGACTGTCGATGGAGACGACAGCGGTCTACGATCACAGCTCGACGTTCCCCTGTCGACCGTTGACAGCGTACGGAGTCGCGTGACGATGACTCCGAGAAAGTCCAAACACGATGATCCCCGATCGTTGATTAACGATCACGCGCCTGATAGGGGAGCCAGCAGATCGTTAACAGAGTCGCGTGACGCTTTGTTTTTCCAGGGAGACTGGCTAACACCTAGCGCCGATATCTCGACGACCGCTTGTCGTCTTCGACACCTTGACCCGCTTTTACCGTCACGATCCTCTCCACCGACGCGCTACAACGCGACAGAGCTTCCTTCGTTCGCCTCGTTAGACTTAGAGATTCAAGGTTCGCGATGCTGGTTCTAACTCGCTTCCCCTTCGTTCCTATTTCCTCTGTTCTTTCCTCGTCGATCGCTTCGCCTCTTGTTCCACCCGTCCAGCAGCCTACACTTTCCAGCTATTATCTTTCGACTTTACCGATAATTCTCTCGCTTGTTACCAAAGATCATCGACACGAAAGAGCACACGATATACCAAAATGCGCGCGATAAAAGGTAAAAACTCGAACGGAGAGGACTCGCCTTGTTCATTTCGTATCACCGCACAAATTCCTCCGTTTCGACGAAACTTTTGACACTCTTCGAACACGCGTTTCGATTAATCTCGCCTGTCTCGAGGATAGAATCGACCATTACCGATAATCGCCGCGCACAGAATACTCTAATTATCCTTTTAGTTGATACTAAAATCGTGGCGGCTTGGCTGAAAATCTACGTCGAACGTCGCGCGAAACGCGAACCGTGGAAACGAATATGTACTGTGAAACGAGCACGGTTAACTAGCGACTAAACGCCGCAAAGTGTGCACCGCTACGCTATGTTTATACGAATGGTGGGGCTGGTAAAAAGTGCTGGAACACGGCTAAGGAGGGACGACGTTACGGCTGACGGAATAATTGTTACCGCGTTGCACAGGATGGGCACAGCTGGACACCTCATTGACAGTCTATTCGAGCCTAACCCAGCCGACCTGTCGTGCCCCTGATCGCAACCGTTGCCGCGACGCGACGCGACACGACGCGATACGACGCGATACGACGCGATACGACGCGATACGACGCGATACGACGCGATACGACGCGATACGACGCGATACGACGCCACGCGACGCCACGCTACTCCACTCCATTCCACTCTACTCCACTCCACTCCACGCTACGGTACGCCACGCCACGCCACGCCACGCCACGCCATGCCGCGCCACGCCGCGCCATGCCGCGCCATGCCACTCGTTGATTTAGCAAGATCCGCGAGAATCGCGAAGGAACGGAGGAACGAACGGCCTCGGAATACGAGAGCAGACCGGCGATTATAAATTTACCGAGTTTCTGGAGCTGCTCCGTTGGAAGCTTCGTAAAATTGTTCATTGTCAGAGTCACTCGGCTTTGCGATAGTTTGGCGTTTTACGCTCTTCCTCGTACAAGGGCGAAGATAAAAGAACAGACTGTCTTAAATGTTCCTTTTAACCACTGAGCATCGATGTTGCGTTAACGCAACTCGCCACTGTCTCTCTCTCTCTCTCTCTCGGTAACGCTTTAACGTCGATGAAATCTCGTTTCTTGCCGCACACGGATACGTACTTTTTCCTTTTTTTTTTTTTTTTTTTTTTTTTTTTTTAAATGAGAATATCATTCTCATTTACACGTTGATGAACGTACGTCGTTACGATGTAACGATATACGAATATTTTAATTTTAGTTGCGCTATATTATTATATAAGATCCGCGGATCTGTTTTCTTCGTCAAAGGTTCAAGGGTGTCAAGCGTTTAAGACTTCGAACAGTTGGGAATATTTCGAACGGAACATGGTTATCCGGACCAGTCCTATTGAAACATCTTGCACACCACTTTTCCTATTATATCCCTATATTCTTTCTTTTTTCCCTTTCAATGACAAACCTTTCAATAGTAATATCTCGTTCTTGTTTTTTTTTTCTTTTTTTTTTTCTTTCTTTCTTTCTTAGATATTAATTATAACGCAATTCGGTGTTATCAGATAGTTTATAATTAGACAATGGGACACTTTCTCAAGCGTAAAGCGTGTCCCGATACGTTATCGCTTGTCCAATAGTATACTTCCAAAAGGAAAGCTTTTTCTCTGTAAGAAAAACAAGAAAAAAAAGAAAGAAAAGGAAAAAAAGAAAAGAAAGAAAAAAAAGAAAAATACCGTCGCAAATACCATGTTTCCGGCAATTCGAATCTAAAACTATATTATATGTATGAATGAAATTTGTTCTTTTTTTTATTTGTTCGATTTACAATCGATTCATAAAATAATTTTTCATTTAAGCCTGTCGTTTTTGTTTCGTTAATTCACGAATAAGCGATTTCGTTTTTATCTGCGAAATACGTTCGTTTTTCGATAATGACCACGTGCAGTTCGTCGTGCCGTAAAGTATTTCGTTATTTAACTATCGAACAAGATAATTTCTTATTTTATTTTTTATTTAAATAAATCGCGTTAGAGATACAGACTTGGTCAGGGTGATTCATATACGGTCCACACTTTGTACGCATGTTGTTCAAAGGTAATCGAGATAGAGACAATTTTTGACAATTTTTCGGCAACTACCGTTATAACGTTCCAAGATAGTCCATCGACATCTTCTGTTCGCCGATTAAACACGTTTAATCTAATTGGTAATTAAAATAAAAAATCATTCGAAAGTAATCTGTATCGGGGCTTGATATAAAATTAAGTTAATCTTAAGATAAAATTAGTAGATTAGTTGAAAGTGAATATTATTATTTCTAAATTCGATCCGATCTCTATCCAGATTTGGCATTTCACCTTCGGACAGGATAATTTTTCTTAATCGCATTAAATACACGATAGTTACTTTTTATATACGCAACGAACTTTTCAAACGATTCGAAATTCTGCTGGACGATAGAACCGTTACGTGTCGAGTTTATCGTTAACTTATTTTCGATATACGCGTCTTCTTATTCATTTATTCGAAAATTCGTCTTTCGAGAGAACAAATCGTGTTCGCACGTTAGTAGAGCGGCGTGAATTCGCTAGTGCCGTTACAGTGATATTCGTAATATGAAAATCGCTTGCTGTACCAGCTTTCAGAGGTAAATAGTCATTGTTTTTCGCTAAAAAGTTTCGCCATAAGGTTTTCGCTAGTCGATCGTATAGAAATTTTGTAACGGTAAAGTTTCGGAGACGCAAAAACTGTTTTCTTCGTCGACGAAAATGACGCTCGAAACGTGTAACGACTGGGAGAAAACTGTGTGATCAAGCAAGCGTTCTATCTTAAGACGATTAAAAGCACGATTGTAACGCACGCAAATGAGCCGGTAATTCCAAACCGATACGAACTGTATAAATCGATTGAAATTTCACAGTTTCCTGGCCGTGGTAGACACGCGCCTTTTCAAGGACTTGAGCACAAATACGACACGAATATCGTTTCACACTCACGATATGTATGTATATTGCGAAACGCGTCGTTTCGACAACGATTCGATCTACTCCGTGCCACTACCCGTTCGCATACTAAAACTTTGCATCGAAGAAAACTTTGAATTCATCGTCGACGATATTTGTGTATCGTTACTTCTTACTTACTTACGATCGTTGTGTACTTCTATATTTGTTTACATGTCGCTCGATTCTGATCGAGGAACACAGCTACCTAAAGCCACAGATACCCAAGTACTCGTTGTAATAGTCGGTTCGAAACAATTTAAGGTATATCATTTTAATTTCCTACTTATTTAATTCAAATAAAATAAAACGAGTGCCAATCCTTTGTCTCTTTGGCAATAAACGGCAAGATCGTTTCGAACTCGAGCGAACTAGAAAAATGCTCGAACCGCGTTTCGCTCTAGTCCGCTTCGATCAGTATCGATGATCAGCAACTCGATATCTATCGGTATCGTAACGAGCCAACGATAACCTAGGTCTCTCCAGAGGCAAGTATTTCCCACGTCGTTCTGATTAATTGCGTTGATTACAGGGGATAATTATTGAGCAGCGGAATGTTACGCGTGCTGTCGCGTGTGGATTAGTCACGATGCCTGACTCGTTTGTCACGTCGTCGTGCGCTTCCTACTCACCGATCGTTCGATCAACGCTTTGACGGCCACGCTGAAATCGCACGTTTCGCTCAGAAACGCCACACACTGTGTTTTAACACAGTGCATCGTTGGGTGCATCAATGACCATCGTCGCGTCACAGGAGAAAGTGTCAAATCGGGTAAAATCGACGCATATATTACGAAAACATAACGATACTTTACTCTACTCTACTCTGCTCTACTCTACTCTATTCTACTCTACTCTACTCTACTCTACTCTACTCTATTCTACTCTACTCTACTCTACTCTACTCTACTCTATTCTACTCTACTCTACTCTACTCTACTCTACTCTACTCTATTCTACTCTACTCTACTCTACTCTACTCTACTCTACTCTACTCTACTCTACTCTACTCTACTCTACTCTACTCTACTCTACTCTACTCTACTCTACTCTACTCTATGTAATACGATACCCGTATTCTAGCTAGCATTGAAATTAAAGCATCCAAAACGAAACTGATCGATTTGTACTTTTCGAATAATTTTATCGACTATTCCATTGGTCCGATCCTTTACTCGTTCGTTCGTCGATTTGATTTCAATTTTTTATTCCTTTCTTTGTTACACGTTATTCGGATTTATTGCAATTTTTCCTTTCCCATCCGCTATTCAAAAAAGAAATTTGCTCGTTCGTTATTTTTATATCATTTTTCGATCATCTTATATCTTATATCGGTATTCGCAACTGTTATTTCCGTTTTATTCCAACAAGAATTTTATCTTACCATTGACTTTGTTTTATTGAGTTTGTTTCGACTGACAGGAGACAGAGTAATACTCGAACAAATTGAAATAAAAATATTATCGAAAACGAGAGACGTCTCTCTGTTTCTCCGTTTCCTTTGAAATTTTTTAAATAATTACCCACTAACGAATTAACGAATTCCTCATAGAGATACAATTAGCATTCATTTTTATTTTACTCTTATTAGCTTCGATAGAATGGATCTTTTAGATAATCTACGAGACAATTTCAGTCTCGATTATCCGGGATTAGCGCAGCATACAAGAGTACAAAATTCCACGGAAACAAGCATCGAAGCAGGGAATTTCTTTATCTTGATTTCACCGCCTTTGCTCGAAATAAGGTTAAAGTACGAAATCATTTTCATTCGCACGACTGACAAACGGTCATGTGCTTATGTGGTTTATTGCGTTATCGGAATGCGCGTGCGATAGATTTTACACAGACTTTGACAAAAATACTTTTTGCAATCGTAGAAATCGTACAACATCGTTTGAGAGATAAAATCCGGAATCAGATAGTCGAGTACCGCGTATATATTACGATAAGAATTAAATTATTCGAATTTGTAATCGGGCCAAACTTGAAAAGTTGTGCGATTTTCGTCGTATCCAACTGTAATACGTACACGTGTATTCGAAGAGTTGTACAAATCTCACTCGATATACGTATTATTACCATTATGTTCTTCGTAGCTTCTCTCTCTCTCTCTCTCTCTCTCTCTCGATAAAAGCTTAAACGCGCAGGAAATAGGATTTTATAGAATCTGCGTCAACCGAGTTGGATAACGAAACTCTAAACTTATCTTCCTTGTTCTCTTAATTTATCCGCAATCGAGTTTCGTTCGTTTCATCGAACTTGCTTACCTACGTACAAGGATTCAGAAAATAAAAGAGCGTTACGAACATCCGACCAGTCCTTTCGTTATACGGAATTAAGACGGTTCGAAATAAAAATGTTAAAGGGGTGCACAGGCGGCATCGGCAATATCGTCAACAACGTCAAGTATGTATCATCAAGATGATGGTGTTTTAAGGTGTTTTAATATAAATAAATAGTTGCATCGTTGAATCATATGCATGTTCTATATAACGTTAGAAGAAAGATCATTAGAGCGAAGAAGACTCTTTTTGTAGCTTGTACACCGTTCAAAGTTATTTATTAATTTTAGACTAAATATGTCTTCCGGTATATCTTCCGTTTTGTTCTCTCTGTCCGTAGATTTTCTTATCTTTCTCTGCATCTCTTATTCCTATCACGAAATCAACCATTTTGGATATGTTCGGCGACCGAGTTACTCGCGTCTTCTTCTCTTATTAAATCATCGTATAAACAGAGTGGTTTCGTACGTATATACGTACATATGTATACTTACTTCAGTCGAAAATAAACAATTATCTATCAGTACGTAATCGATAATGTATTTTCTCTTATCTTCCTTTGGAATTCCTATCAACTATCGAACGTGTTACGATATAACAAATTTCATAGTCTTTAAGTTTTAGTTCAAAGTGTATCAATTCTCTTCCTCTCTCTCTGTCTCTCTCTGTCTCTCTCTCTGTCTCTCTCTTTCTCTCTCCTCATTCTTTTTCTTGTCTCTTTTAACCGTTCTCTTAATCGAACAATCGAAAATATCGAAAAATGAAAATCGATCGATCGATTCGCGATATTTTCTTGTTTGAAAATTTCAAGCTGAAAAATCGAATAATACTCGAACAGTCTCGAAAAGGATCGATCCGATCTTCGATTTGGATTTGTTCGTTTGTTCGTTTGTTCGTGTGTTCGGCAGCGAGCAACATCGAGGAATTGGAACACGATCGTACGATGCGCCGATCGCTGAGTGTTTCGTAAACGTTAATTCGGTTGCTTCGAATAACGCAAATCGCAAGTACGGAGACAAACGGAAACAAGTCGCGTGTTTGGCCGTGGTTGTTGATCGTCTCGCTAAACGCGCCCGTTTCGCGGTGTCATCCTAACACGATTAAAGTGGCTATCGTTGCCTAAATTTCGTGTTTAATTGCTTCCGGTCGATAGCAGGTGACGCTTAATCGACGGATCAGATCATAGACCAGCAACACGAAGGATGGAAGCGTCGAAAACGACGATGTTCGCGTTGGCAAACGGTCACGACCGATCTAATCCGGTGACGCGATTCATCTTCCCGTCGAACTGGAACGCGATGCGTGTTCACGGCTCCATCGTACGATATTACGGTCAGCGTTGAAAATTAATTACTCGTCTTTTACGCTTGCCGCGTATCTATAGTACAACGAGTCACGAAAGTATTCGCGAACGCTCGCGATTAAAACTTTACGTTCGTTACCAAAGTTTACTTTTGCCCGCGAATAACACCCCATTTAGGTCCTTTACTTTTTCTATTTTTCTTTTTTCTTTCTTGATAACGTCGCGTCGACTTCTGAGTCACTGATGTATATGTAACACGATATACGTCTCTCATCCGATGGTAATCGGCGTTACGCATAGAATCGTCTCGATACGAAAGGTTCAAATTTGACTTTCGCATCATAGGATCACGTCGATCGAACAAAGAGTTGAGATTCGGAGCAGTAAATGTACCTACTTACTCGGCGTAGTGGATTAGAGGCGTGAAGAGAGCGTTTAGAACAGCGGTTCTCAAGCTTATTTCAGCGATAGCGGATATTTGAATATGTAGAGCGTAAAATTTACAACAACGGATACAACTGCCGAAAGCTAGACTAGTTTTATCACGGGGGCGTGATCTTTGGGAATCGCTGGTTTACAGTATTTACGATTACGTGATCGAAGGATGCAATACGATTCGAGATTTCACGGATTAACGATCACGAGCTTTATTGCTTCGTTAAACCCAAGCTATCATAGCGGAACAATTTTTCGATGACCAGGTTAAATTGACTGACTTGACTTCCATTTTTCTTTTCATCCTATAGTTACCGATATCGACGTTACAGCGGAATAAAATGACCGAAATGCGGCTCAGACGGTGTAGCAGCTCGTTGTAATATGCGTTTCGTCGTTGTCACGTTAGGGAGCAGGTACGTATCTCTTTTACGCTGTTAAGTAACCAGGTAACTGCTATAACTATAGAAATAAACGCAGCGAAAATAAGCTTCTTAAATATTTGCAAGTGGCAGAATTTTTCTATTATTCAAAATATCGTTTTTCTTTTCTTCTTTTTTTTCTTTTCTTTTTTTTCTTTTCTTTTTTTTTTTTTCATTCAACTTTATCATTATGTTCGATTCGTACGAATTTTGTACGTATAATTGACAAAATAACTGTTGACAAAAAGACCGAACCAACGATTTCATCAAGTCGAATGAAATGCTATTATTGCCATAAATTCATAAATTAACGGTTCTAACGATACAATATAAATAAATTTACAAGTCATCTACGATGTACAAACTAAACTAAATAATATGCAAACTATCGTTGAAACGATGAAATTAATAGTAACGCGTAATATGTAATTAATTCTTTATTTTCGAGGAATTTCTAATTTGAAGGCGTCAATTTCACTCTATAAATTTTCACTTTCGATAAATTCTATACAGATAGAAATTAATAGAGCGTTCGTAGCACCATGTATAATGGAGAATTACGATCATGCTCGTATTGCTTCTATTTGAAAATCTTATTGCATCGAACAATGGATACGGATCGATATAAAAACGCGATAAGTTGAATCATATGACCGCAATAATCATTTCTTTATCGGCTCGAAAAGTTTCTCCGGAGGTACGTATTACTACGATTGAAATCTTAATTACACATTTTTCATCGAATCGATAGTTGTCAATGTGCAAACACGGCCAAGTGCTATCGATATCGGCAGATTTAATAAATCTATGTAGTAGAAAGTAATATTGTACTTTTTAGAAAGTGTTTTCGAAAAAAAATTTCATATATTCATAGATTACTATAATAACAATAGCGAATGCTTAAGAGACACTCGTACGACCGCTCGTCGTTTTTCCATTACGGTGTAAAAAAGATCCGAGCGATTTCTCGATTCGATAACGAAACTCGAAACATCTTAATCTTTCTTCGCGCATCGAACAAAGTTTTGTCGAGCTTTCCTTTTTCATATCGTTTGTTATTCTCAAAACGAGAAACACCTCTGCGCGTACACCAACATCGATACATCCTTAAAAAATACTAAAGATGTTTCCTATAACCGGTTCGAGAACCGGAAGAACAATTTTGCCAATTTTCCCGAAACTATGCTTTCTCGTTTTTCCAGTCCTTTCCACGATCCATATTTCCTGACCGAGACAAACGCATCCCACTTTCAAACGCATATTTCTCCATCGCTGTCGGACGGAACGAACGTATTTCATCGGGCAACGAGTGCACGCGTCGCGAATCGTCGTTCTCCTAATCATGATTTCGCATACCCGCGCGACTACAGCTCGCGGAAGTCTCGAATTTTCATTCTTCATTAGCCATGAACACATGCGATCGCTGACGCGTATCATCCGTCGATCGAATATTTTACATGCATCCTCGCGTGGATATTCGTAGAAGGCAAATCGAATTTTCCGCACGTTCTGCAACGGAGGTTAAGCAGCGATTTTTAATTAACGAACGACTACTTGGCATACGTGTAATTGGACGATGATTGGGAATAACTACACAGCGTAGAAAAGGTGAAGGTTTTTTTCACGCGGTTAAAACGGTCTGCCTCTTCGTTTGCAACATTTTTACAAGTTATTATATACTCGAGAAAGCTGCCATCCGTGTATGTACACGTACGAAACACGTACGAAACACGTACGCCTATAATATATTTTATTCTACGCTACCTACGATACAGTTTTTTTTTTTTTTTTTTTTTTTTTTTTTTTTTACAAGGGATCGCTTTCTACCCGTTTGCGCGATGCCTTCCCATTTTCGGCTTTACCATGTACAGTTGAAAAGTTCATCTTAGAATGGATAATAAATTTACTCGCTGACTCGAGTATTTCCCCCTTTATGGCGATGCATACATCAAATTTTAGTACAGGCACGCATGTGCCATTATCTTTTATTCGTTTGCATTGTTTATTCGTTTATTCGTTTATTCGTTTATTCGTTATTTATCATTTTTATTTTTATTCATATCCAAACAGTTGTTAACTGTTAACCGTATAGATAGAAGAAAGAATAATTTCGTTGCCAGAATAAGTAGGATAGATAAGCTTCTTTAAAAAATTCGTTCGATCGAAATCTAACTTTTTAAGTGGATAACTCGTCGCGAAAAATTGATAATAACAATGAAATCGGTAACAACGAAATGCGCCTTTTCTACCGAATGTAACGTAGTATAAGAAATACTGTTAACAACAACGATATATTACGCATTAATCGTACGTACGTGATACAAGATTACATATGTTTGGATCTCATCCGTCAAATCCGAAAGAATTTTTATCGTTGCTGAGGTTACAACCCGATTGCAGAAGGGACTTATCGAGACCATATCCGAGAGGCCGGTATTTGTTTCACACACGGTTCTTAAACGTCGAACGAAACTGGACGATGTTGCAAAGTGGTAAGATGCTCGAGGAAATGAATTCGATGTACGATTCGCGATATTCGTGAATAAAAAATTGAGACGTTCCGTAATGAGGTTGTGCAAGGAAATATTTTCTATTTTGGGTAACAAAAACAACGTTGGATTCTTGGTTTCGCGAGTATCAATATCGTTGCTGATAAACTTCAATAGCGAAGTAATCCGTTGCACTATGCTCAAATTTTAAGTTCGTAAAATGTTCGTGCTCGTTGAAAGATCCTATTCCCAAGTTGCGTCACTTTCGAAACGAGAACGTTCGGGGAAAAACGCAACCGGAGGGAGAAAGTTTATAACGTTTGAAATCCGTAATTTCAAAAGCAGATCGTCGCTAAGGTGGCGACAGTTTCCATACAATTCGTTCCATCGTTGCAAATTGCTCTACGAAAGGAAACAACATACGTAAATTCTATCGGTGTTTAATTTTCAGCGAGGGAGGGGACTTTCCGTCAAGCGGTATTGTTGCTTTCGTTGACTCGAGATGTGGTCTCGAAAAGCACTCGGAGGTGTACAACGTGGGTGCTGTCCGGACGGAGTTCGTTTGATCGACGAACTTGCCGATTGTCGCGTGCGACGGCCCTAAAGAAGCAGACTTTCTGGCAGGCCGTCCGTCATCTTTCGCGTTTGAGCTTCGGTTCGCGAGCACGCGAATTTTCGTCCTTCGTCGGGCATTCCACAGTCACGACGCCGACAGTCGACGCGACGCGACGCGACGCGACGCGACGCGACGGTAGCAGTCACGCGAGAATCGCTCGTCGTTCGTCGTACACACGGCCGAACGGCCGAACGGCCGAACGGCCGAACGGATGAACGGATGAACGTGAACGGAAGATGAGACGAAGGTAGGAGAGAGAAAGAGAGGGACGAGGTCGAAGATGGCATTGGAATTGCAAATATCCCTCTCCCACGTTTCTCTCATCTCTGTGATCTATCTTTTTGCTCCTCGTCCGGTCGCTCGGACTGACCCTTCAACGCACGTGCGACTCGTATCGCGAATGATCGCGGTCGGAACAATTACCGATACGAGTCGACGAAGTTATACGATGCCGAATAATCGCCTCGTGGCCGCTGCTTCTATCGGTTATTCGTTCGAAACTTGTATGTGGTTTCCAATACGCGCTATAAAACACGATTTATAAGGAAAATTTCTTTTTATTCGATTGTACTTTATTTTCTTATCACAAAGAAAATGATGAAAATCTTCTTTAGAGAATATCTTTAGCGGATCATCGATCTCTCTTGTCCCCGTCTCTAGCAGAATCACGAGAGCCGTCAGCAAGAATTGAACGCAGATGCAAATCGAAACAACTCGGTATCGTTTGACGTGAATTATAGAAATTTCCGAATTTCCTCGCAGGAAGCGTGCTTAGTTTAGTTTGACAAACGCGATCAAACGTTGGGAAACTTTGACTTCCAAACTACGAAACTCTCGTAATACTTTTAGATGAAACGTATCTCTCTTGCTAGTACTGTGCGAAGACGTGAATTTATTTTTCGAAATATTCTTCCGGAATTTCAAATAGCATTGAACACGGGAAGAAAATTTCCATGTTTGTGAAATAGTCGTGAAAAGTCGGTGAAATTATTTTCTCGTCGCCGAGATAGAAAAAGAGCATTAAGACGTTAGGAGAATGCTGTAATTAAAAACCGAAGAAAATACTTTTAAAGCAAAAAGGTTGCATAAAAGGTTGCATAAAGGGTTGCGAATGTAGCGCGTGTAGCAACGAATATAGATTAGATAGAACTCTAATAGATAGAACGAAGCTCGTAGTTGAATCTTATTTCGTTACTGTAAACTTTATCGATAACTGTTTGATCCTCGTCGCGACACGCATGGCTCTATATTTCGAGCTAGCACCGTTTTATCCGAAATTTCCGCGGAATGCAGTACGTTGCTTACAGTTCGAGCATGTAACAATATCGACGTATAAACTCTTAGCGTCTACGGACGAGTCTTACGGTTTTTCTATCGATGCTCGTTGTAAACGTACTCCTTCCCGTGTAGAGAAAGCTTTCTTTCTGTCAGTCGTACTCGGAACGAGACGAACCGCGTAAAAAAAGATTCGGAGGGTATGCGTACATTTGAACATATGCGTACATATAGAATATAGAAGAGAAACGAAATTTCAGTTCTCGCTTCGTTCTCGTTTGCGTGTTCAAATTATATTAAGAATTTGGAAAGAATACGCTAGTTCTATAAAGCTGTTTAAATATATTTATATAGAGATATTTAAAGAGACGCGTGGACCTATTCTTTTCTTATCCATTGTACGTATTTACACGCATCAAGACTTTTCAAACAATGTCCTTTCCAGCGTAGAATACTGCATCCGTTCAATTTATTCGCGAAACAAAGAATGCTCTTGATAATAGTATTAAAATTTAATCTTCCAACGTTCACCAACTACGATCTTCAATTTCAATTCTACAAAATCAAACAGACGCAAGTTACAGCGCGATCTAAGGAAATGGAAGAGGGGAGATTTTGCGCGATAAGCGACAGACAATGCGATTAGGTACGAAATACTGTACAATTATTGCTTTTATAACAGGTTCGGCAACAGAGTTGGAAAAGTGACGACTATACTGCCGAGGTCGGTAACTTCGTTAAGAGGTGAGCACCTCGACATCGTAGTTGTTGCTAACAAGTTTTAACACCGAGCAAAACTCGTCTGTGAGATTGAAATTGCAGCGAGACTGTAGCCGAGAGAGAGAGAGAGAGAGAGAGAGAGAGAGAGAGAGAGAGCTGGTCGATCGAAGATTTTTTTCAACGTCGACTAACTGGCTCTCGTTCGGTCTTCCATAATAATCGATATTCCGAGCAGACTAGATGGCTATTAAAAAAAAATGTCCGAATTAAATACTCTTCGGTACGAACGTATCTTGATATTTAATCGTCTACGTGCCTTTCGACGGTTCCGTTAAATCTTTTGGCAATCTAGATTTTTGTAAATTTCTTAACAAATTTTATCAACGTTGTGTCGTATCTCGTCGTGTTTCCGTAGAAAAGAAACGAAATGAGAACGATCGAAACTACTAAAATTTTATTTGCTGCCGCTATTTTTACTTTCCGTCGTACAAGTACTTATACGGTACTTATACGTTTCCGAAATCAGACAGCCAATACCCTTTACACTCTGCGAATGTTCGCGCGTTGTTTGACGAACATCAGCGCGTAAACAAAAATGTAAACACGTAACAGCATTAGCAGGCTGTTTATCCGAATACCGAACAACGTGCTAAAACTTGTTCCGATAGTGTTAATTAGAAATCATGCGTTTCGTGAGAAACGGATAATGCACAACATGTGTATGTATGTGCTTCTGCTTTCCTTTTTCTTAACGTTATGGCCATAATGTCAGAAGGATTTGTCTTTCAAAAAAATATACCAACCTACCAAGTACATGGATCGAATGGGCCATAGGAACTTTTTGTACTCTGATTGGTGCTCTAACCACGACAAAACTGGTACGCAAACTCGCGTCGAAATGATCATGATGTTGACGCCATCGCGATTCTCTCGCGCGTTTTCGAAACGCTTCGAAACCCGGTATCGCCTCGCAATTTATTGCAAGACATCGTGACACGAGTTATCAGCCGTTCGAGCATGCAGATCGAAACTCGGCGAAATGCAGAAGACGCCTAGTATCGAATGGGAGGGAAAAAGCGTGAGTAAGGTGACGAGAGCGAAGGTGGTCAGCGCAGAGTGCAGTTGCAGCTGGATCGCCTCGAATTAGCCTAAAAGCTCGGGGCAACGGGCACGCGATAACACCGGGCAGCACAGCTCGGTCTCGTATATCACACCGAGAGATAAAGGGCTGGCCAGACAGCGACGAAAAGTATAGCGGTTTCGGCGACGACCTTCGGATAGCTGGTGTGTGCAGCTGTCGCGTACCACGATCATTCGGTCTGTTCGCAAGACGGACAACGGAGAAATATTACGGATGTCGGTCGAACACTCGCCCCTCTTTATGCTATTGGTACGATCCGGTAAAGGGTCGTACGGCGAGGAGAACGAGCAACCTGAGTTGCCAGCGAAATGGCTGTGTATCGATAACGATATACGATTTATTATTCAGGAAATGCCTACGAATTGTCGTTTTCTTTTTCCTACGAGGCTCGATCATCGTCCCTAGAAATATTTAGACAAACGAATTAAGAAACTTCGATTCGATAAAAAGTCTAATGTTTTCGAATCGGAATAGAAATGGAATCAGAACGAGTGGAATTGTTCTCAGGTTTCTCTATATCTATCGAGTCCGGCAGTATATTCGATACGGTACTGTATTCGACCGAAACGTATAACCACCAATGGCGTAAATAAATATAAGTTCGAAAAGTACCGCAGTTTGATATTTCTTTTCGAGAGAGCGGTCGGTCGAGTGGCCACTCCTTTCGAACGTTCCACGAGTAGAATACGACTCGATAAAGATAATTTTACCCCGAATTTCAAGGTGCTGGCGAATTAGGCGTTTTCATAAACATAGGGTAAACCTATACGGACGTTCGTCGATCCAGAGACGCAGAGTCACGCTGTAGCGGCGACGGTGATTCGAGACAAATCATTTTCGAACAACCGATAAATTGGAACGAAATAAAAAAGATTGAAATCCGTGAGATAACCGACGAGACGGTTTAGTATGTGATAAATTATAGTCGCGTTATCGTTGTAACGTTACAACATCGTTTTCACAAAAACCGTAAGCTGATACGAAATTATGAAAGTTACGTGAACCTTTATACAAACTTCGCCGAACCACCATGACGTTTTTATCTACGTCGTAACTTAAATAAATCATTGCTGTAAACAAGAGGCAAGAAATTCATATAATAATTTGCATATCGTACAGTGAAATATAGAAACAATGCAGAGTCTCGTAGGTAGGTGGGTAGGTGGGTAAGTAGGTGGGTACGAAACAAAGAGAAAGCAATTCTCTAAGTATTTATTTTTGAATTACTTGTTCAGACGTGTGCAGAAAGAGAGGAAATCTTTATGCAAGATTCATCGTGGACACAGGCAACAGTTTCACGGTCGTTTGCCAGAATTTAAGAGATAGAAGATTCGACAGAGCCGACCGTGTTAATTAAGTTTTCCTTCGAGATTTGATATTTCTTTTCGGCCAACTCGGCTCTCACGATTGAGAGCCTCGTGCCTCGGGTTAGTAAGTTTTCAACAAATACGGTCGATATTATTTTATGTAATCTGTTAGCCACTGGCGTTAATTAATTTCTCGATATTCGTTCGGCCGCTGATTTGAAACGTCGTAGTTTTGTAAGTTCGTGCTAAACCAGGGTGGCTGTTGGATATTTCGCTGTTGCAGCTGTTGCAGCTGTTGCAGTTTGCTATTGCGCTTTGTAATTATTCGGCAGATAGGAGAATCGGTAAAAGAGAAAGTACGGTAAGACAGATCGTGGAAAATGGCGCTGGAATTTCGTTTCGTTGCAGGCCAGAGAGGAACATTTGTAATTAGTAAAGTTTGAAATAATTGTCCGGAGAGAAGGCAGTATTTTGTTGCAAGAAAAAAGAAAGAATTTTCTTTCTTTCGTTTCTTGTTTCTTCGCGTTGAGAATAAAACAATTATAATATTTTACTTACGGCAGATAATTTTGTTTTTTCATTTGCTGATGAAAAATGGCTCGGCTTTGTCTTTTTCTTCGAGCGTACGTAATTCTCTTGCTCCTTTCTTCGAACGGTTTAACGGCCATCGGACTCGAACATATCAAATTTACCGCGTCTCTTAGAAATTCCTTTGTCTCTGTTTTATTTCAATTTTATGGCAATTGTTTCGGCTATACTAACGCCTTTATTTATAAAACTATATTTCTTACGATTTCGAATAAGCTGCAAAAACGTGCTTCTTCCGCTGGCAAAAGTACGCTCTGTGCATTTGTAATCAAAGGGGACAATTGCTTTTTTACATCGATAAAAATTACAAGACATCCTTGATCGTTCGTACCATCTTCGTCAGTTCTAAACACGTTGTAGACTACGTATGTATGTACATACATACTTACTTTGATCAGTCTGAAACGAAACGCGTAACACAGCTGTAAACGAAACGGACGACTCCGCTATTGGGTGGTATAACTTTAAACGCGTTTATCTCGAAAAGTAGTTTTCGCGCGTCAACCTCTTCTTACCATGGCGCGTCATATATGATTTATAAATGCGTTTTAGACGTTTCGACTTTAGAAGTTTGAAAAGAAAAACGTTACCGCGACTTAAGTCCCAAAGCATACACGTATATCGCTTCTGGTAGGCAAGCGTCATAGTGATTTACGCTAGACGATCGTTCAACGGGTATACAACTTTAGTTATAGATATATACAACTTTTACCTAGTAAGTAAAGCCAAAAATCTTAAACTTTGCGTATTAAAACTTTGTTGTCACCGGTTTAAACCTCTGATATCTAAGTCAGCAAACGGTCGGAGAGAGCCGGCCCTGTTCATCCGTTCAAATTTCTATAAACGCACGAACGAATGAAAAATGAAAATCGACAGGATACGCTAGAAGAGCAAAAAAAAAAAAAAAAAAAAAAAAGAAAAAGAAGGAAGAGGACAGAGAGGAAAGAACAGAAAGGCCAATGCAACGTATTATCCCGTTAATCAACTGTCCGTGGTTCTCGTGACGAGGCGAGCGATTTAACGAGCCACGTCGTTATACACATGGCACAGCCGCGCACGCGTTCCACCAATAATCATGCCCGGGAATTATTCCTTCTCTCGCGATCGTTCTGTCGCGGACTTCCGCTAACGTCTACTACCAATTATTATTAGTTCTCATTATCGCGACCACGAAAATTTTCCCGACAAGAGTTATTTTTTACTCGGTCGGATCCGCGCAACACGCGCCCATGGCCGGCCACTCGATTTTTTTCCTTCCATCCCTTGCCTTTAATAACCTATATTTTTTCCGGCGATAATGCGACGGAAAAATATGCTTGCAATTTATTTGTTGAAGCACGAGCGCGCCAAGTGGCGGGCAAATATAAGGGTACGAGGAAAAATGGACAAAGAAGATGAAGGGGGAGGAGGAGAGGGATAAAGTATCCGTGGAAATATTACGTACTTGAGAAATTCATTAGTAATTATATATACGCGAGAAATATATAATTAGCATGTACGTGATAAACGGCGTGAAAAGATGTTTGAAACAGAGTTACTCGAACCTTTGAGATTTATCGGTAATCGTTACGTTGATCAGGCTCTTTTTTTTTTTTTTTTTTTTTTTCGCAACCAGAAACCAGACTACGGGAACAATGAATATTTTCTGAATCAATGATTTACGAGATAACGATCGATATAGGAGAAATCGATTAACGCTCTTAACGCATACTGAAATTAACGCATAAAGCAACACTGGACGTTTTATACTGGACGTATAAAACGCTATAAAGTGAAAACGTTCTTCGCAACAACGTAATAGAAACAGCGACGTTGCATAATAGAAAAAAACTTGCGAACAAATAGAATTATCGGTCGGCCGTAGAATCCTGCGTTAAAAAACCTATCCAAGGATGATATTGTAGGAGCAACTGATTGCCTGAAGATGTGACGAAATCGTTTAGATCGTTAGAAAGACGATCGGAGCTTGAAATTTTGAATAAGATCAAAGTTCGCAAAGATCTTTGTCGCGAATGGTCGCACGTGGCTATTCACGCATCGGTTTACGGTATGTTTGAACGCGAAGACTTTGTGACGCGGAACGAAGTATTCGAATACCGGAAAAAAGTGGTTATCGAGTGGCGTGTGTGTGATATTTTAAATCGAATTAGAAAACATCGCAGTTTGAGTTGTTAATTAGGAACGTTTCTGATTATGCTAACCAGCTGGTGTTGGTCACGTGGAACGATGATATTGTTTTGAAGAAGATCGTAGTGTCATCTGCACGTCAGATTTTGAGAGGAAGAAAAGCGTTTTAGGTACTGGAAAAAACTAGTTTTACGAAGGCCTTGTCACGAGACTACTTAGATCGCGTTAGAAATCTGCATAGTTTGATCTTCTGATTTCGAACGTGTACACTCGTGACACAGGTGACAACGCGAAGCAAAAAGGAACATTTTTAAATAATTAGTAAGAATGTTCGGGAATGGAGTTATAGCTGGAATATAGAATTGTACGAATGTTGAAAAAAAAAAAAAAAAAAAAAGCTAGTTTATTAGGTTTCACGAAAAAGTATAGTGTCTATCGAAGATGTTTATTGCTCCAGTTTACAGATATACGACGTAAACAGACGATTACTCGTCGACAATGTCATATAGAAATAAGGATGACATCGTTGAATCGCTATTTCGATGAAAATTGCATATATTCGATATCATTAATGTATTCGTTTCATTCGAACACATCTTTACGAACAAAGTAAGATAAAACCATTATATTTCTCTTACGTAGCACATATTACAAAATAATTAAGTACAACAATGGAGATAATCTCTGTAGCGTTAGACAAAATTGTGTCTACGTAATAAACTTTATAGTACGTTTACAGCGTATAGTTTACAGCGTATAGTTCGTTTAATTTCTTTTTCTACCGACTGCTGCTTGCGAGAAAGAAAGAATGGACATTGATCACGGTTCCTCGCTTCGATCTGAAAGGCAGTGAACATACAAGCGAATTGCTTAACGTATCGTAATTAACGTATTATTATAATATACGTGTAAGTAACAACAAAATATGCCAAATAAATAAACTAAGATGTTAAAAGATGTTATTGGCATAATATAATTGGCATAATATCGAGGCTTAACAGTTTTCATCGTTAAAAGTTTACGGTCCTCCTCTTTTCATATGCGATTCGATTCTACAAATCCACCGCGTACTGCGTTCACATTATTACGATACTAGTTTGATCGTTGTACGTATCTGTTCTAAGAATTAATTTCGTCAATGTTCGAATTTTTACGTTTTCTATCTTAACGGTAAAGGAATAAAAATTTAACAAGAATGGAAGAAGGTTAAAGCTAGAAATCCAATTAAAACGAAAGCATTATAAAAAAACCTAAAAACAGAAATGTTTTTTTTTTTTTTTAATTTAAACGTAATTGCTACAAAGTTTAATGCTACTTTTTGGGAACGTCGTTAACACGGTTTCGTCGGAGATATTAGATGTGCACGTTGATCGAAACGGCGAAAAGTAATTTTAAGTCAATATCGCGAGCCACACCGATCAGATACGTGACAATAACTTCGATTAACACGGTAAATTCAATCATCGAAGCAATTCGAGCAGTCCCCGTGCAAATACGGCTCGCTTTATGGACGTATATCCTTTTTCTAACCTATCGACGCGTACGCCGGAGGACGTGGGGTCAAGGTTTTTCAACGAGAGTTTTGCGGGAAAATCCGCCGCGCGTTCAAATTTCTTTGCAGCACCTCCTTCGTAAACGTTACGCGTAACCAGCGGTGGAGATTGTTTCCCCGTACGAGCCAGGAGATTGAATCCGCCTGATAGAAGAATGACAAAAACGTTCGTCCTTTGAAACGAAGGTTGCGAGAACGTCGAATTTTACCGTATTAAATTTTAGTCGCAATTAGAAGAAAAAAATTAAAAAAAAGATTAGAGAGGATTAGAGAAAAAGCAACACGGGTAACTTTTCTTTTAATTTTGTATTGATTAGGAAGTAACGACCGTGAAAAATATGGTAATTATCCGCAAAAGATATTTACGAAATATATTAGAGAATAATGGAGAGTATCCGACGAAGCACTGATATATTAGTTACATTGTTTGTTATAATAGGAATCGCGTATTATACGACTAATCTATACGTACATATATCGTAATAAGAATTTACGCTTTCCGAAGTATCCGAAGGATTTTCCAACGATGTTTGTATTATTTAACTCGAACAACGATATAACGAGTCAACTTTAACCTCCTCTCCTTCTCTTTTTTTCTCCTTTTTTCTCTTTTTTCTCTTTCTTTCTCTTTTTTTCTCCTTTCCGGAATAGAAATAAATAAGAGTATGCGCTAGTACAAATTTTCCCTAAATATGTTTTTACTCCAACGGGCGCATAAAGCGTAGAAGTGAGCGGAGCAATTAATGAATTCTTCGTTAAACGGGGAACGCGTTTAACCTCTTAAACGAGAAATTATGCGAAGCGAGAGGTACGCGCATAGCCGACCCGTACACCCGTTCCGTTTTTCTCTTCTTTCGTATTTTGCTCGCGAAACAGTTACCTTGGATGCTCTAAGAACGAAGGAGCATGCTTGGCAGTTGTACGTACCACTTACTCGTAATGCCGCTCTATTTTATAGGAGGCCGATTTTCCTGTCATTTTTCTGTGACGAGAAAAGAAAAAGTGAAAAGATACAGAATCTTGGCGTTAAATGAAAAAGTGCAAATGACATTTTTATTCCTCCGATTGCCTCTAAAACCCAAATGTATTTCTTTGTTCGCGTCTATCGTTACACAGGATGTCTATAAATTTCTGCCATTCGAGATAGCTGTCATATATTTTTATGTAGATGGCGACGATGCAAGTAAAAATATTCGAGCTTGCTTGAAGGTCGTTGCATCGTTTAAGCAGGATCGCCGTATTTTTGTCGAAGCGTAAATCACACGATGAAAGAGCAACAAAATACGAATTGAAAATGCTACTTTTCAACGACATTGAATCGATACAAGGTTGCGATAAAGAAGAGAGGATGAAACTGTCGATGAAACGGGCAGGTTTGAACTTTTACGTAGTTACTTATTTTTCGTATTTTTACTCTCTATATAGCATGTTGCTATATACACTCGGCTAGAAAATCAAAGGATGAGAAAATTTTCGTGAAAAATCGTTAATCTTTAAACTGTTATAGCTTGGTAGAGAAAAATCACACGACAATCCACTCGGGGTCGTTTCGATGGGCAAAGTTTCTGCATTCGCTTCGGCAGTTTGATCTCGCTCGAAGATGTCTTTACATTAGCTAGCAAGCGGGGCGGCAAAGCGAACGTCGCTTTCTTTCGCGAAAACTTTATACAATCGAACGATTCCATGTTTGAACAATTTTTTCTTGCGACTCTAATCACCGTGAATTAAAAATCAAAAACTCTGGTCTGGTGATAATTCTTTAGGGTTTGTCTCGAACGCAGAGATGCGCCGCCAACGGCAACCTAAAGTACACACACCACCAGTTAGACAACGAGAAGTTGCACGGTTAGACTTGCCTTTCCTATCTATACGTTCAGCATGTATAATCAATGTATGTACCTAATGCGAGCGTACGAAACATACGCTTTTGGTTCTGTAAAATTTTGGACAAAGAAAAAGCCATCTTTATCTCGCTGGATACAAATTATGCACTACGCTTACAGAAAACATGCTTGAAGAAAGTCGATTCAGCGAGGCGAAATTTCGTTTATTCTCTAACTTTGTTATTTAATATATATGCTTCGATTTTTGCTTAACAAATTAAATTCCGTTTGTCGTTGTAACGCAGAAATACACGAAACGGACGATATTTTCTTGCAACGATACTTATCGCTGAAAGTTTATAACGTAGGTTGTACGTAATGAGATGCAGCTGCATCTGGAAAATTTTTCCATCGAATGTTCGATAACGTATACAGTCGGAATCTGGTAGAATTCGCACCGCGCCCATCGTAGAAGCACAAGTGCCATATGGATAATTTCTCGTATAACTTGAAACGGCGCGTTATCGCCGCGTGTATCGTATAATGTGAAATATCTAACGCGTGATTCCGATCAATTGTCATTTTTTCACAATTTCTTTTACACGTTATCCGACAAAGCTTGAAAAAGAAATAAAGCGAAATTTATATTTAAGTCTATACGTATTGTTTAACGATTTATTCTATAAGTTTTTATTCCGTACATTATTATTGCCCTAAATAATTATTTATTCCGTGGTAAAGCTTTCGATGACGTTAGGTATAGTTTTACGACGTTCTTGACCAAATGGTCGTCGCTCTTTCGCCGATGAGTTGAGTTTAAGTTGGTCTAGATGAAAATATCTCCTACTTGGAAATTAAAACGCGGTACGTATGAGAAGAAGTTCTTCGGAACATCGAACTTGACAACATATTTCAGAATCATGGAAATCGACGAGATCGTTCCTACTCCGAATAACTTGATCGGTTTAACAAACTCTTAACAGCGTAATAAAGTTATACGCCAAGTTATACCATCGGGTTTTGGCAGCTCTCGAACCTCGCAAGATGTTTCGCTGAAACGGTTTACGACTTGTTACTGATGCTAAATACACGTAAAACATACAAGAAAGAAATTAATGTTACGCGAGAAAATTGTTGAACATCGATACATGTTTCAAACGTTTGAACGACCATTGCTGTTTCGATGTATCGATATTGGTCTGGTTGACAAAACAAGAAAAATAGAACATTTACCGGACGAATTTTATTGTTAGGTATAGTTAGATACGGTATTATACTAATATACTCGACAGACCATCTAAAGTACGTATAAATTCATCATACGAGTATAATTCCATCTATTTCGTCATTTTCCTCTTGTATGTCAACAATGAGTGCACGTAGAAAAAGCATACGATGACGTTTTGCGTTAGCAAGTTCGAAGGACAATTATCGTTCACTGATTCGCAACGACCATTTCACACGACGCTGTGCTTGTAATACCGAATAAAGAAGAGATTCGTGACGGAGAGAATCTCGGTTACATTTGTCACAAATGTTATCCCTCCCTTCTTTCGTCGATGCGTCTCGAGTTCTCTTCTTCCTGTGAGTTACGTCGAAACCACGATAATGACGACTAATTGACACTGACGAAGGCTATTCGCGGACCATGTCGAGAATCGTACAAAATCTCTGTGACGCGTTCCCTCCAAGCATTCTTTGACGCATTTGTTCCGTTGAAAAAGATGATTTTCCATGAATTTTATCAAGAGTACGTGAAAAATATGAATTATATTCGCATATTATGTATTCAATTATACAGACGCGTTATACCGTGGACAGAATGGAAAAATGTAACTGTGAAAACCAGTGCAACACGATTCTACCTACACGCTTTCGGATCCGTGAAGATTTGTAAAAACAGTAGCTTGAAATTCATGGTCAAATCTTTCTCCATTCCATCGTATTCTACTTGTCGCGAGGATAAAATGTTCGAATGCGGGGTGACGCCCGTCGACCGCCGCGTACTCACTCGACGAACATCAAATTTCTCACGCGGAAAACAAATTTTTATATATCAACCGCCAGATTATCTCATTTCCCTTGCTATCGCGTACAATGGTTTTACGTTGTGCGCGCCGTTAAACGCCGTTGCAAAAAAGAAAAGAAAAAAAAAAGAAAAAAAAAAGAAAAAAGAAAAAAAAAAGAAAAAACAAACAACTCTATAAATTATGCAAGTCGGCAAGGCAAAAGATTGATAAATCTACGAAAGCTCTTTCTTCGCGTTCGTTTCAACTTTATTAGGCATCCGTTCGTTAAACTTGGCCGTTGCGATGAAAATGCAAATACAGACCATTAATTTTAATTTTCGGATAATCTTCTACGCACTTTCATTGAGATTTACGCTGCAACGGAGGCGAGGCTACAACGAATAATCATCTCGCGAAATGCATCGCTAATGCTTCTGAATTTCGATCGACGAAATTAACAATTCCTGCGAAAGGTCGTCGCTTTACGCCACACTTACCATTCGTACGTAAGCAAATATTAATAGATTGTTACATAATTTACGAAATTCTACGACAAATTTGATCGAATAACGAATAAAAGATATAAATACAGTTCGATATGTGGTATATGTTTCGATGTTCGACCCTTAACGATCATCGAAAATTACTTTTAAGAAGTACCGTAAACTCTGTGTCTCGGAAATTCTAACGTAACGATACAAAAAGTTGGCGGTGAATCGCAACGATGCAACCATAGGAGAAGATCGTCGAACCGCGTTAAAACCTACCGTTATATTTCTTGCTATCCGTGATCCTAGGCTACCTTCGTACGTAACTCCGATATTACGAGATGAAGTGCAGATACCGTCGAAAAACATCGATTTGCACGAGATCGTTCGCGTCGCTGACACGTTGCAGCTGATAACGTGTTTCGAATTAAAGCGCGACACCCGTCGTTTGCAAATCGGTTGGCATGATTATAAACTTTAAATAGATCAGAGATAAATCATTGATTTGGTTGGCATGCCAATACACGTATTGATAATGGCTGAACGCGTTATTTCGTTTATCCTTCGTACTTATTCGCCGTATATTTTCGTTTACGCGACGATTACACGACGTACTAACGGTGATTTTTCGTGCTTTCGCCGGTTTTTATCTTCCGTTGTAGAATCCCATTCGATAAATATTACGACGTAACGTTATATTTGGTGTTTATTGTGTTTTATTGACACACACGCGCGCGCGCGCGCGCACACACACACACACACACATCGCGAATATTGTTTTCTTAATTTAGGAATCACGTGTTTTCACTTAGTCGTGTCTTTCTTTAATCATCTACGAAAGACGAAGAGTTGTAAATCCGTTCGACTAATTGACGTGACGAAGCATCGGTGATCGGTCGAGCAGGTATTTTTACCACGAAAGGTGACTTACTATCGGGAACACGCTCGGAAAATACGAGAAAATATTATAATCGTTCTTATTAAATTCTAATTATGTATTCTAAATTGATTGAAATTTTAGTAGATATATCAAAGTACGATTTCACATACTTGTCAGAAGTATTTGTACAATGATTTTGTACATTTGCTTGTGAAAGTCAAAATTTATGCATCGCAATATGGTTATTTAACATACATACGGTATGAAAAAAAAAAAAAAGGCCATGGTAAATGAGGTAGGTTTTAGTTTGATACACGATCAAAAACTTAAAACGAAGAGGCCAGGAAACGCGAGGTGCCAAATCGACTTAAACCATCGATCTAAAGCATCGAATGCACGTACAGCCAACTCGACTACATTCGAGATTTCGCAGTTCTTGCCATCTCCTTGCTAGCGATGGACGCTGAACACGCCGAATTTGAACAGTTAATGAAATTAACGAAGAATTAGCCGACTCTTTTTATCTCGAGTTCATCGTTGGAAAAATAAAGGGGATGGCGAATAGGAAAATTATGCGGAAATATGGAGAAAGTGCCTATCGAACAAATTCATTTCGCATACAATTTACGGAAACTAGACGTTGATTGCGAACTCGACGTTCTCGCGTAGTTCGCTTTCATCAAAACTAATTATTAAAATCGAAGCTCGATAATCGAAGTCGATGATCGTCGATTGAAATCGGAAGACCACTAATTGCTGATCGAAGCTCTGTAGCACTTGCCCAAAGTTCGCTCGAACTTCGTTTAATTTGTAATCAATCGATAAACTAATTGTAAGATCGCAAACTATTTGAATGTAATTTTAATTCTATCTCGGTCTCGTTTAAATTTTCAGTTAATTAAAAATCATAACGATTAGCACAAGTATTTTGACGAGCCTATCGCCAATATCAATGGATAAAATTAAGAAACGTAATAAAAATTAAGACAGCATTTAGACGCGATTACTTGTTAGAAAATGACCGACTCTTATTACGATCGTCTAAAATTAATTATCCTTTCGCTAATTACAGAAATTTCGTCTTCCTCCGCGGTTACAAGCATACCGCGACATAGAAACAATTAAAACGAGCCATCGATCGATTTTAATTGAAAAATACTAATAAAATACTAATAAAATACATTGCTATGATCAAATTAAACGTATGCGTGTGCGTGTTTACATATTTTTAGAAATAGCCTTCAGTTGTTCGATGCTAGCACATATGGCTCTCAAGCTAGGCCCGAGCTGGATGTTTCACAACGACGAGAACGATCTCGTTTTCTTATACGCGGACGCAACTGAATCCGCACCTGTAATAAACGATACAAGTAGAAACGCGTTGTTACGTGTAAAATTTACGTTATAACAGCGTAGACGCAGCTTTGGGTTGTGCGCGCACTAGCGACAAAAGTATCGCTTTGACGTTTATATATGGCGTTAGTAGAAGAAGAAGAAATTGAACTTTCGATCGATGAGAGGGAGAGGAAGGGAGAGAGATAGATAAATAAGGAGAGAGAGAGAGAGAGAGAGAGAGAGAGAGAGAGAGAGAGAGAGAGAGAGAGAACAAAAAATAAAGTCATCCTGCAGTCGCGTCGTCAAATGCGCGCACGTCCATATAAACGAATGGCCTTTTTGTAAGCGACAAATTGTCGCTGGTGCACGAAAGCTTGCTATCATTAACGCTTAAATTAAATCCGAATGTCGAAATATCTTACACTAGGAAGCTGTTATTTATTCAGCTCTGTATTTCTCGCTAGAGCCATAATGTACATGTTCTTTTCGTCGTACGTCGAAGGACGATCATTTTACTATGAAAAGAAGAAAAGTTAGTCTCTATCTATCGTTATTCGATTTCCATTTTATTTTCCATATACGCGTCCCGTTGATTGTCGTTCGAAAGCTGATCGTAGCGCAGCGATCAATCACGCGAAATCGCGATTTTTTCAGTTTGTGCGAATTATTGATAGCGTATGCGAATGGTACAGCTGCGGGTTCGGAAACATTTTATCAAGCGCCAGAAAAAAGCCAATACCACGATCGTGGATTAAAACTTGCCGATCAGCTCGCTCTATTTGATTCGAATGCGAATTTTTACTTACAGAAATGATTGCCTTTTAAAGCTGATAACGACACTTTTTTTTTCATTCCCTCGTCGGCTAGCGGTCGACGAATTTTATATTACCAATTTTTTTATCTCCGATCTTTTAAACGATTTCTTAATTTCTACTTAGATAAACTCGCAGAGAAGCTACCGGTTATCCGATTTCGACGAGTTTGAAATGTATCGCGAACAGTTCTTAGTCAGCTTAGCTTTTAGCTTAGCTGTTTAGGATTTAAGCTCGCCCAACCCTCGTTTATACATGTACGTATAGGATACACGCTATAAACGGAAGATAAGATGACGGCATACACCGCGTACGGAGGCGCAACTATACGGCAGAATACATATCTCGGAAGCCAAGATGTCGAAAAGATGTCGAAAAGATGTCGAAGATGGTAAATTTTATAACATATTTTAAAACCATCGAAATTCAAGAGGAGGTAGAGCTTTTCTGCAGTTTCACGAAAATAAGTGTCGATAAATCTTTATCGTTTCTCGACTTGTATACATATAAGATTGGCAGCAACCTCGCGTAATTCTGAGATACCTGATTCTTTCGCTTCTAGCCCATTTGCCAACAATTGCATAGTTTTTCTAACTGAAATTTTATATAAAAAAATATTAATTTTTTCGTTATTTTTGTTTACTTTTTCCTCCCTGTCTCTCGTTTCATTTCTGTTTTTGACACGAGGCGAATGGGAAGTAGAATTAATATACAGATACGCGCATTAATACAGAATCGTACAGGTAGTCCTCGAAACGAAGCACAAAATATTAGATAGAATTGGATGTTTTTTTTTTTTTTTTTTTTTGATCGATCGTTAGCACACGGATGAGAATCGCTACCAGAGTGAAATCTTTCTTCTCATTGCTTTCGTATAACAGAATAAACAACATACCGGAATAAAATGATCTCAATGATTTTTTAACGTGTTATCGGAGGCATGATTTCTGTCTGCGCGTCTGCAATGAATTCTGGCTATAATCGCGTCGGTATTGGTAGCCGGCCGCCTCGCGCTAGCCTCACGAATAAAATAACGTTTGGCCGAAATCTAATTCTTATCTTTTGTTTATAGTTTATATATGTTTGGGGTTAGTTGTCGTTTTATCCGGTTGCCGCGAGACTATCGGAAACCAATACTGATCCATACGTTGCCATAAACGCGCGATTATAGGCACGATTTACTGTAATGGTATCGATAGACTTTTTGTTCTTCAGTATCTTGGAACTATGGACGTCCGTGGCCACTACATGTATAGGAAAAACTAGTTGAACTTTACGACATATTCAAAAATCATGGAAATCGGAGAGGACGTAGCGTTGTTACAGTTTCACCAAAGTATTCGCGATTGGAAAAGTATTTTAAGGCAAAGTACTTTCTTTTAATCCTTTGCGGATGAGTAGTACCGTGATATCATTTTTTGTAATCTTAGTTTCCATGCTCTTTGCGAACAAAAATAATTCCCTAATCCTCGTCATTATCGGTATAAGGTATTATACCGATACTGATTCAAAGAATTATACTGATCAGTATTATTCAGTATTATACTGATTCAAAGAATTTTTAATCCATTTGGTTTATTCGTTATACATGATATTGCTTTGAACCGCGTATATACAAAATTAACGATGGTTCGAGAAAAAGACTCGTTCTATAAATATTACTTCGCGTAGATTTTTATTCGTCTCATATTATCTGCACGTTACAAGCACCTAAATGCTCTGAATAACCTATTATCCCTATAATTAATCTTGACGATCCCTTGCAGAGTAATCAAGCCCAGTGTCTACCGTCGCTGTACGATGTACCGACCTATTTATCCCGAAGCAAACTTAATTGATGATTTCTATATAATTTTCACGACACGGCCTAAATATCTTTATTCGCGGATAAAATATTTTTCTCTTCGTCGTAGAAGAATTAAATCGTCTTATTATCTTTTTGAATTATCTATGTATTTTTTTTTTTTTTTTTTTTTTTTTTATATATATATATATATATATATATGTATAATTCATCGTTGGTGCTATTCCATATGATACATGTACTTATAATAAATCATCTAAAAAACGGGAAGGATATTTTATCAAGTTTCTTTGCCAAAAAACAACTCGACGAACGAGTTGAATTTAGATTTTCAAAATGGAGCAGAAAACAGTTCGATTTGAGGGAGTTATTTTTGAAAAGAGAAAGAGGAAAGGAAGCGCGAAAGCAAGATTTGTCTCAAGAATCGGAATTCTCATTTAAATATTTTTCGCGATTCTTTTCAGGATATAGAACGCATATTCTCAAATACATAGTTGAGAGTCTTTTCAAGTTTATTCAACCAGATAGCAATTTTCCGTTTTACCGTTACACGAGTGCGCCCCACCCTTTCCTTTCGCCCCTGTCACGAGCAAAATGCGGTTATAGCAAAAATACAAGCTATTGCGTGAAATAACATTTCAGTCATCCGTGCTAGGTGAAATACTTCTGCTCGAGACGAGGATATCGCGAATTTGAATGAACGCGATCAAAATCGAAATATTTCGCATCGCTGATTCCGTGTCGTGCAGATATAGATTTTGGAATTTTTAATTCTCGTTCAGCTGTCACATTACGATCAAAAACCGCACTTTATATCGAAACATTGGCAACTTCTGCGCAATTTTGTATGTTCGTGCAAAATATTACGCAAGAAACTGAACTAGTACGCCCGCTGTCGTCAAGTCGAAACTAAGAGCATTCGAATTTCTCCTTCGTTGTTATTTGTCGTTATAATGATTCGCGATAACAAGCATCTTCTTGAAAGATGGCAAGAACATTAAATCACGTTTTCTACGATTATAGATATATTTGTATTCTCAAGCGTTTCAGAATTTTTAGTGCTCGAGACTACGCGAACGTCGTGTTACGCATCCTCGTTTGAAAAGACATCGGTGACGTTGAAATCTCGGAAAATACGATCTTGAGAAAAAATTTGTCCGTAATATTTCCCCTCTTCCGTAATATTTATCCCTTCGAAGTAAATATCTTTTTGCTTCAATATCATTTTCTACCGAAAACAACCGAGACATTCAGAGCGATCAAGTTACGTCGTTCATTCTGTGTAGGAAAATGTTATTCAGCAAGTTCATTTGACAGCATATATCAAGCTGATCGTTTCGAGTCGATGCTTCTGCCTGGCGCTGAACGCGATCAGCTAAAGTACGGTTTCCGTCGTTCTAGCACCCAGCGTCTAGCACGGTTTTTGCCGCGCTAAATATAAATAATTATCAACGGATACGTCAAGTATTTTGAAACTCTCCATTTTACAAGAATTCTCAGTGTACATATAAAGTGTACAAAAATTGTTTCCATTCCCGGTATTATTAACGTTAATCGTAACTAATGAGATCATATCCGCGTCAACGGATATCCGATCAAATTAGAGGGTGAAAGTTCCACACGAACGTCCATCATAAAACCAAAATAACGAAGCTTTTGGTAAACCAAACGCCTTTCCGTCCGTGTTATTGTCATTACGTATACGTGTTATTAATCGCACCGGTTATCGTCTGATTTGATTTTGCGATTTGAAAACGGCGACAAAACACACCTGTTCTCGTTGTGGAAATAATTCATGTTGCAAGTCTAATAATCCGACGACTACATATTTGATTGATCTCTGCGAAGGTTCTACGTGACATAGGATTTAATACGCAAATTTCGAACTTCTTAGCTCCGAATTAATTTTTCTAGAAATTAACATTAAAAGCATATACAATCGACCGACTTCTCCTCAAAAATTAATTTTTTGGAAACTAAATTTTCCGTCGAAAATAACATTGTCACGCACACTTTGAACGAACGAATGGTTAAACGAGTAATTTGAAACATTATTAAGAAAGATATTTCTTGGTAATACGATAATTTGAAAATACGTCTTGTATTTTCGGGCAACTTTCTTCAAGGTATAAATACTTGGTAGTAACTGCCGGTGGACAACGTAATATTGATTTTACGACAGTCTAAGTCTGAGAGTAATTTATTTACAGAATTCTACTAGCTTTCAGCTAGTTCGTCTTATCAAGGGAGTATTGGACAAAGTTAAGGAGGCAATTGTTTGAAAGCTGTCGTCTCAACTTCGGCATTTGACACTGTATTAAAAGTTTGTTACGAAAAATGGCACCAGATGTAACTTTGCAATATCTATTTCTTTTCTCTTTTCTTTTTTCTCTTTTCTCTTTCCCCTTTTCTCTTTTCTCTTTTCTCTTTTCTCTTTTCTCTTTTCTCTTTTCTCTTTTCTCTTTTCTCTGCGATGATAATAATAACACGCAATGCAAGGAAAGAAAGTCTCTCAAAAAGTTTCTTACTAATAAAATTGAAACGATAACGACGAAAACACTAACGCGAGTAGACTCAAAATAGGTTTATCGTTTCTCCGATTCAACATCTTTTGGAACTTTAGTTTTAAGCTGTTGTTGAAAATAAGCGGCACGACATTTATACATTATACATTCTATTTTATCGTTGTTATTTCAATGTTTTGGTATCAAATACTATCGTGATAAATAAACGAAGATTATTATTTGTGCGTTTCTTCGTGTATACACACCGTTGTAGGACAATTCTGGCCATCGATTTCAACTGTTCATTTTTTCGAATGTTCATCTATGCGGTTACGAACAAAACCGCGCGCAATTCCCGCAATCCCAAATCCTCCCTGCCTGTATGCGCGGTAAATGTCGCTTAATATTCGATTCGATACGAATGGCGATTATCGGTATCGGACGAGATATATCTGCAGCGCGTTTAACGAGCCATTCACGGCTACGCGGAGCCGTTCCACGAGCCTACTACTCTTACGATCTACGTTTCGTCTTAAACATTAGAATCGTTACAAATATGATTTATACATGATCACCTATCTTTATATGTATAAGCATAGAATTAACAGAGATAGTTTAACGATATTTAGACAATTCGATTTTTCTTCTTACTTTTCATCTCTTACCTTTCAAACTTCTCTCTCTCTCTCTCTCTCTCTCTCTCTCTCTCTCTCTCTCTTTCTCTCTCTTTCTCTCTTACTCTCTCCTTTATTTCGTTGATCGATGTTGACAAGCGTGGCAATCGGCGGCATAGGCACAAGTTGACGACGTACACGCCCGACGTAAAACCACAGAATGTATTAAATATTGGCAACTTCTATCCGAAGCGATTCACTTGGCCTTTTATCGGAAAGAACAATTAAAGATTCAGCGATACGATCGATAACTAAGTTAACGTTAATAGTTTCAATGCCACGAATCCAACTTAACTTGAAATTCACTTCGTTCGACGAAGGTCATGCGATAAACGTTCTTCTAATCAGTCGATCTACTCGATCTTATTAATTATTACGGATTAGGATACGTGTGGCCGATTTCGAGCTTGAAATATAACCTTTTTCTATGCATATAATCGCCGTTCGGCTTCAATTTTCAAGATATACAGTAATTTATGTTTAATACATCGTACACGGCGTCTGAAAATTTTTGCCCTTTTGGACAACCGAAATGCAAACGATCGACGATAAAAAATATCTCTAATATTCTAATCTAATCTGATCTAAATAAGAAATTTTTCATTAAAAATTTTTCGGGATCACTCGAAAGTTGTATATTTAGCATTTTTTAAACATGTTTCGACATGTTTGGGATACCGTGTGTTTGTTCCCATACGATGAAAGAGCAAAGAAATACGAGTTTGAAACGCTACTCGAATCAGAAACACCGCGATAGAAAAGATATCGTTGGAACGATAGACGATGAAATGGTAAATATATGCAAAATTACCATTTTTGCTTACTAATACTACCTCTTAATAATGCTTTTTATATACGCGCACGAAAAATTATTCGAAGGTGTCAAGTTCTCGTGTGATCTGACAGGCGAATTTACTGCTCCACCACCATTAACGATACCGTAGCAATTCGAATGTAATTGTAACGATGTTATCGCAACTGATTGTAGACCGTTGCAACGGACTATTATATGTTCTTGTAATATCGCAATAACGTAAAAAATATTCTTATTTATTTATATATATAATTTATATTAAAAATGATTATCATCGACGAGCGAAATTTATATCGATCTATATAAAAATATGGCCGCTACAAGGTGGTACGTGCACGTGAGAATATAATGATAATGTAATATTAACGTAAAACGTAAAAACAGGAGTTCTTTGCAAATACGTAACTAAAGTCGGAAACTAAAGTCGAGCGACTAATAAATATATAATATATATATAAATAATATAAATATATAGGGAAAAGTTATTCAAGATATCGATGTTAGAAATATATTTCAAGATCAAGTCATGATCGGTGAAGTCTGACCTCGCTGTTCCATACCATATTCGATTACCGAGAAAAGACGATGCTTTTTATCCTAATAAGAGAAACAGGAATTAATGTGTTTAAAAATGCGATATCGATAAACAATCTGCAAATTTCCATGCATTTATGCGAAACTTGAAGATGCAAAAGTACATATATATGCTTGTTATAATTTTTAATAAGTGAAGCTTCTATCCAAGTCCTATCTGTTTTTGTTGCGTTCATAAAAATGTAAATTTGCGTAGATACTCGCGATTTGGTAATAGTAGCAAAGAAAGAAAATAACGATGGTAATGCTAGTGTCCAGTCGAGCTTATCAGTCGCTTATTATGTTTAGATGTTATATTTGCCGTAATTTAATTTAATAAAGCAATCGAATTTAATAGAGGTTTTGAATCTTTTTAGCTTGTCTGAACGGTTGTAAGTAAACAACACCTAGTACTCACTGTTCCGCCGTCCAAACGAAGACCATAACCTCCCTTCTGTTTGACTCCCGAAGACGCGTACAATGGATCCAAGGTTACCGGAATTTTCGACAAATTCACCGAGAGCTACAGACAAAACTGAGAGCCAAGAAACGTAACGCATTATTTCGATCTCGTACGAATCGGAAAAACCGGCTTTCAAAGCAGAGAATGACGGAATGCGTCCGTCATACTAGCTCGATTTACACTAACGTTGTTTTCACACTATGTAAAGTTCTGACCCATCGCGTCTATCGATTCCCATGTCTAATGAAATATTTCTACGCGTTAACAACTATCGGACGCGAAACAAACGGTAGCTACGGCCAAATCGTCGTTCGCTTTCGATCTAAAATTCCACTTAACCGTTTTTCGTGTCTTTCTTAAACATAAGTGACTTTTAAAAATACCGTATTGACGAGAGAACCGCGTTCCTAATACGGACATACATATCGAATCACGATAATACCGTTTCGCATGTCCGATCCTATCTTTACGAATTTCTCATTATGGAATAGTCATCGTGTGTACAGGGTTATCCGTTTAACTCGAAACACGCACTCGTTTCGAGAGTGACGCGTATGCGCGCTTACTACTACAAACTAAAATCGTATCATGTCGCGCGCTATCTATGAGCTGATGCTAGAAGCATAATTAGGCGAGAACACAGAGCGGCTTGATCGAAGTCGTCGAAGCGCTTTAAATTTGACGTCGGAACAAGGAGAAAACGATCGCTGTGCTCTATAATCTGTTATTAATCTATTATTAATCTATACCTGATTTATACGATGAACGAGCCTCGAGTTTTCGCCCGATTCTTTCTTTCTTTTTTTCTTCTTAATAACTGGATAATCCTGTAATAATAAAGTGTAATTACAATGTAATTTTTTATTGTTTTTTCTTTTTTTTTTTTTTTTTTTCTTTATCTAAAATCGCATTCAACTGTCAGAATTGTCAGCGAATTACAATGAAATTATTCACATTCTTACTTAATTCCCTTTCTCCGTTTCATCCGGTAATTTTCATTTTTAACATACGTGTCGATTTAAGATATTTATCAACGATCGCTTTCTAGAAACGTCGGATCGTTCCGTTGTGAATACGGCAGCTGTCGAATGACGAAGAACAAGGAACGAGGAAAGCAACGCGTACGAGACACCTCGGGAAATTCGTATCGAGACGGACCGATCGAAATAGAATAGAAATTATTTTAACCGTCGTAGTGCGGTGCATAGATTGTTTGCGTTAGATCGATAAAAAGCCGAACGTATGTCAAAACGACGGATTTAATATCGGTGTTTGATATAATCGTAGAATTTTCTTGTCGAACAAACTTATATAATGATATAGGAACCACCGTCTTTCGAGCGTACAGCCGTGTTCTTTCCATACCATTGAAACACAAAATCGCTAAAGCACTTTTTAAAAAACATTAGATTCTGCTTTCCATCGACGGAAGATATCGATCGTCGAAGCGGCCGCCAGATTAGCTGCTCTTACGAATTGACTGTCTAAATCGTTCCAACAAACGCGAGATAGCGCAGTTCCTATCGTCTTACCATTAACTCCACTGTAGCGGAGCAACTCCCAAAGAAGCAGATAAAACTGTCGAGAAGTTCGTATTCCATTGAATTTATCGTTGTATCGTTCGGTGACCTCGAGTCGAAGAAACGAGCGACCCCTCTCCCTTCTTGGCTGCGGCGTTCATCTGCTCGTAAGGACACTCGATCGATGTCCCGATTCAACAGGTGCAGGAACGCCGAAGATGCGGGTCGTACCAAGCGAATTTCCGGAAATCGCGCCGCCATGTCACCGCCACCGTTAACCGTTGCGGCGGGGTCAATAAAATTCGCGGCGATGCTCGCGAAATTCCACTGCTAGCCTCGATTCGCTTGATTTCTGGTGCCGTTAGTTCGCCAGGACACGCGATTCCGATATATACGGTCGTTGAAAAGAAAACGATTCCGAGAAAGGAATGAAACGTAGAAAATGAGGGGATATGAAAATGACAATTTCCTTGGTAAAAGGAAGATGCTAATTAAATTTACGTATATTATCACGCTACTTTTTTGACTGAATATTTTTCTTTATCGTCTTTATGGATCTTCGATGTTTGAACAATTTCAGTAAAGTGAGATAAGGTGAAATGCCTAGAAAAGACACGGGTAACGTTCTCGTGATATTTGCTGATTAAAATAATTGGAGAATTCTGTTAATCGTCTTATTGCGTGATAGTACGTAGATTTTGTTTAAAAGTCTTCAACACCTTACAGATATGCGCAGCATCATTTATCAGCTACGCATTATTATATTATCAGCTATTAAATAAGCGAATAAAATACAGCTTTCCCAAGGTTCGATGAAAGGACAGTGAAAAGAAAAGGAAATCGAAAAGAAAAAAGAGGAAATCGAGCGGGATAGAGTTTGACGATTTCACGTAGAATAGATAAGTTTTCGGGAGTTTTATCGACACCGATGAATCGTGAATTTCGCGGTAAACCAAAATCGATCGTAAAAACTATCATCTTCTAGCACGTAGCATCTTGTAGGGAGGGAGTTCTCTAAGAAGAATAAAGTCTCGTCCAACGATAAGATTAGATATTTCTCTCGATCAACGAATTACGATTGAGTCGAACGAAGAGATCGGTAAAGTAGAAGAGTAGAATACAGTAGAACGATTAAAAGAGAAGTAGTAGTAAAGTAATGAAACTTCTTTCCGTTCGACCGATGATACGACGATGTCGACAACAAGAATAACCTCTAGGAAACAACGATCGTTTTTAGTTGTTCGAGTCCGTCGAGTGGCGATTTCGATGTTTCTCCGACACGCTCGCTAATACTGTTCCAATCGAATTACATCGAGTTGTGACACTTTTATAATACGTATAACTTTTGTTGTTTGTTCCAAACTGGACACATTCTTTATTTTTCTTTTACTCGGCCGTGCCTCGTTTGTTTCGTTCCTTCTTTCTTACAATTAGGTCAGTGAGAAAAATTCCGGGTAGACCTATCTGGACGTATATTCGTTAAAAGTTGCTTCGAGAACAAAATTTATTTTCTAAACGTAGCGAGTCCATTTTACTTACAGTTCCTACCTTCATCTTCATCGGACACCAAAATCCTCAAAGTTTTACAAGCTTCTAAATCGAACTAAAAAATATTTTTTCTACGATTCGAAAGAGATAAACCGATATAGGAGAGTACGAGTTGATCGTTTTAATCAAATCGAATCAACAGATATACATTGTTCGAATTACAGGCATTGATATTTGAACGAAATCCCTAAAAATAGCGTAAAGGGGAAAAGTCAACGGGATTTTCCAATTATTGAAAATACGTGTACGCAGGAGCTGCATTAATCCGAAAGCTCGCTTTGTCTACGTTTTTATCGAATATTAAAATAAAGGTTTGGCAGATTCTATTGTAAGTCAAATTCAATGGGCTACGTTTTTGTGGTTTAACGGTATTCCGTAACGCCTAAACCCTCGATAGTGCCTACTTTATTCTCTTTAATAAGATTTTGTCTTCTAAACCTTTAAAAAAGGAACCTGAACGAAGAGAGTTCGATGTGAATGCTGGTTTTCTCGTGTCATGTAACGATAAACCAAGGAAATAGAAACAGACGATAAAAAGATAAGAAGATAGAAAGAAGCGTATAAAGTTTGATATAATCGTATGTGTAGAATTTGTTCTGCGAAATGTAACCACCGAACGATCAGTTTTCTTTCCTTTACAGATATATGGAGTGCCCGTGAAAGAAGACTGAAAAATAAAAGTGTGATGAAAGATATTCCGCCAGTACGATATCGAAAAAAGATATTACACGTGCTTGGTTGTATTCTAATTTTCACTTGAAAAATAACTTAACCAATAAATGTTTACATTATAGAATATACCTTTCTTAAGTTCCAATTTTTACCTAAATTATCTAAAAAAAAGTTTTGCAACGTTACCGGTACGTGTTCGTTCGTGCTTGAACTTTTATTCGTAACGTAATTTGCGTGAACTAAACGTTACAAGACCGATAAGCCTATGATCATTGTATAGAATATAGAATGTAGAATATAGAATATAGAACCTGCATAGCTGACCGACCGGTTAGCTAAAATTTTAAAACGAAGGTGACACCGTTTCAATGTCTTTACGTTCGTCACATTTACAAGCGTTGACATAAGAAATGAGAGGAAACGAGAGTAAAAATTCAATAAAAATCAGAAAAATAGTAACGAGTACTTATATTCGCTATTAATTAAGTGAAACAGTGCGATGTTGGAATATCAGCTAGTAACCACTACCGACCACTTTATCGACGTTTTCGAAGAATAACGGCGACAGAAGGGACAAGGCCAACAGAGTTTCCCGTCGGTCGTATTTCAGATTCCATTGTTCGAAGCGGAGGAGCTGAGAGAAAAAAAGGGAGCGTCCGAGTCATTGGGATTCGGAACAATATTGTCCCCGTTTGACGAATGAAACGTTCCATTCCGGGGACACGCGTTCCACCTGATATATTCCCAGTAATCGCTCATTTGCCTGCGTATGTAAGCGCGCGTCCATGAATCGAATGGAATCGATGTTCGTTGAACGATTTAAATGGCCCTCGTCGAATCCAGTTCGACGGGCCGTGAAAGAACGTAACCGAAAGAGAATTTTCACGAGTTTTGCGCGATATAAATCCGCCAAGCTTCTGTTATGTCACTCGACGATTGCTTTTTCTCTCTATCTCTCTCTCTCTCTCTCTTTTCTTTTCTCTTTAATTTCCTTTCCCATCGGCCGTCTTACTCGTCATCGACGGAAAAAACCTCTCGTACAACGCGAGTGACTAATTCCATCGACGGCGGGTTTCATTGCTTTCCAATTACTATTAAGTATAATCGACGTTTTTATTATTTCACGTTTATGCTGTTCCTGATACGTTGCATTAGAACGTTAACTCTGAAAAATGGTCTCATTGAAACATCCTGCTTGAAAAATCTTAATTTGGTCTGAAAGGCGTCTTAATGTATTCACTTGTGATCGGATTACGAAAATTATATCCGTTATAAGAAATACGAAACAAGTGTATTTGCATCGTCGAAACGAAGGGGAAAAAGCAATAAAATCAACTCGGGTATCGTTCGATCGAAGAATCGTTTCTCCGATACAGCTTGTTGAAAAACACACGCTAATTCTGCCGGAGTTTTATTAACTTAGAATTAGTCGCGGCAAAACGCAGCGACGCAGAACTGAAAACAATTTCCTTGGCAAGTTTGTTCGTTTATT
Source organism: Bombus dahlbomii (assembly GCA_037178635.1). Classification (NCBI taxonomy): domain Eukaryota; kingdom Metazoa; phylum Arthropoda; class Insecta; order Hymenoptera; family Apidae; genus Bombus; species Bombus dahlbomii. Next base: position 18,405,090 of record CM074105.1, on the reverse strand, counting down.
CGGCAGAACGTAGGGGATGGAACAGGGTGGATAGAAAGCCGAGAGCGCCGAGAGCGCCACCGGCCGCGTTAATCCACTTTGTTAGCTGTAACGACGGGCGTGGTTTATACTCTTGGCTTTTATAGAATCGCCCAAGCACCGGCAATGAGCCTCCTTCGCGTTCGCCACTGCCACTTTGCGATTATCTAATTACCTGCTGCACGCGGAATTCATTCGTGAGATTGCTACGGCTGTCTGCACAATGGTACCGTGAAAAGAGAAAGACGATTTATTTCGGAAATATTACAATCGTCGAGGAAAACGGCTGAAACGGAAATCACGCTAAATGAAACTTTATTTGGCACGTAACGCAGGATAACGGACACGATTCCAAGAAAAAAGTACAAAATATCGTTTGAAACTTTAGCGTGATTTTTTATGATTCGGTTTCAACGATATCGCGTGTGAAAAAAATCGAAAGCAGATTTTCCTTAAATTCGTGGAATCCACTTGCGATATTTCGCTTTTACAGCGATCGAGCTATCGCTAATGATTTCAACACACTTTTTAAGAATATTTCGTTGTCGCATACTATCTATATAGATGCGTGAGAAACATTGGATCGAACGACTAATCGAACGTTTCAAACGAGATTTCATTTGAAAATAGTTCGTATCTTTTTTCATGGATCGACAAATGGTAGCAAAGAACGAGATCCGCGTGAATCGAAAATATTACTCAATATCGGATAGATGCATGTAGCGTTATCGTTATCGGTGTCACGTAATTAATATAACTCCTTTGCATCGGTACAGTTCTCTTTGGTATCAGATAAAGCACTGCCAAAGAATAAAGACGTTGTCTCTATAAAGTATCGAAAGGAAGGCCGCGGAATGGAGAAGGCGGCAACGATGCTTTCTGATTATTCGAAGAGCTATAAATTTAAACGTACAATAAACTGTAATACGAATTACTATAAAATAATAAACAAATCGCAAATATCCTACAGAGAATTTCTTCTAAATTATGTTTATGAGAAATTTCACTTGGATTTCAGCCCCTATATCCAATAATTTCATACTTACTTTAATCTACGATCCTTTCGAATTGTTTAACGTTGTCTTATTTTGTCATTTTGATGATTGTTTCTTTACCTTACAAATTGCGCGTAAGTCTGTTAAAAATCGATTTAACTTTCCAACTTCTTTGAAACGTGTAGGATTTTCGTTTCGAAAAGTCAGACACCAGTTCCTTTGAAATCCTAAGTAAAACGAACTTACGACCTAAGCCCCATATTATACTACATTCAGCTCGCGAGGTGTAAGAAGCTCGCGTCAAGAACGTTTTTTTACATCATCGTAAACAGAGTTTACAGTCTTAGCCCCAGTGTTACAACTCCTTGGCTCGCTCGTTCGCTCTCTCTCTCTCTCTCTCTCTCTCTCTCTCTCTCTCTCTGTGCACTTCGTAAAGCAGGAGAGAACATTACTTTCGAGAAAACATTTGCTCAACCTTTCAAACTTTAAGCAGCCAAACTCATCGACATTTATCTTTGAAAATCATTCGCGATACGAGTATATGTACGCGTCTAACTAACCACCTTAATTGCTACTTGCTAAGAATTAATATTGAAACGATAACTTTTGAATGTCGATTTTCTCAAGATCGGAGTCTTGAGAAAGTGTTGTTTTGCTTACTTCTTGGCAAAAAAATCAAATCTTTCCAATTGTACGTTATCTAATATCAATTCGGTCGCAGAGTAATTTGATTTTCTTAAGCAATTTATCCGTCAAGCTGCTATACTTATGAAATTAAACGAGATAAAGATATAGAATTTTGTAATAATTCGTAAATATAGTATAAAACGTCGGAGGATTTGGACAGAAGGCCGTGACTTTTATTCGTAATACCAGGCGATCGTTCTATTTATTACGGTATAAACGAAATTACAGTTTCAAAGAACCGTGGAACGAAGCGAGCAAGTATAGGAATCACAATGTACTCTTTAACGACGGTAAAGAGCGTCAGGATTTTATTTCAAAAATGTCTTTCATACGATCATAAAACGGAGTGATATCCATAACGGAGGTGTTATCGCTGCACGCCCAGTATGTTGCCCGTAAACGACCGTCAAATGCTTTAAGCCTTAGCTCGTGTCATGTGCTCGTGTGCCAGCCGAATACTATGTATTGCACTTTCGTCGGAATGCCCTCCTCCGTGCTATCTTTTTTCTTTTTCTTCTTTTTTTCTTTTTTTCTTTTTTCTTTTTCCGTTTCAACGCTGCCTTCCAAATCCTCTCTATCTATTTTAACTAAAAAATTTAACTAGCGGTTCGAAAGACGCGCGTACGTAGACTCGAGCATTTCTATGAAATCTATTAGGCGAACAAAAAAGGGCAATTAATAATCTTACATTCTCTAAAGTAAAGCTATTCGAAAATATGTACATCCCGGATCCATAAAATTACGGCAAAAGTTAAGATCTTTAAATTTACAATACGAATCTGACTAAATATAATAAAAATCGTCCAAGATTTCCAATACTCGGCGCTTAGCGATATTTATCCTGATACGATATTTCAGGCTGTCTGGTGTCACCTTTTCACCGATAATCATAATTACTCGTACGTCGATAATGGAAGAAGGCGTCCCTGATCGATAGCGCTTTACAGTCGACATACGATCCGTTTATTCGTCGTTTATCTCGCAACGCTACTGTACGTCAGCGATCAATTAGTACAAACGAGGTCATCGCTCAGTCTTGTAGTAAAGCTTGAACGCTGTACTTTGTTCTTCGTCGAAGCGCGTCTCACGAAATGTGTCGAACCGAAAGCTAAAAAATGAAAGCGTCCCTCTATCCAGACGATACGACACAACGAGCGAATAGAGAAGAAGTCGAATAATTCCAATGTAACGATTCTAAAGACGGATAAAAGGGAGTTTAAATGTTGCAGCATGTCTGTTATTTTAAAACTTGGCGAGCAAACTTCGTATCGTATTAAATTCGACGATGAACGTTCGCGAGAAGGAGCGCGTGTTCTGCGATTCACACCGCCGTTCATCGCGCATCCATAGCTGTTCAATTCATCGCTGGAAGCTCGATTCAATTAGCTCCACGACTCGGCAAAGGACGGACCATCGTGGTAAGTAAGACAAGTTTGATAAGAGAAAACGGCGAACAGTCAAGTACGGTTTATAGTACGATCGCTCGGCGACAACGGGTTCGTAGCTGCTGCAATAAAGTTACGCGATTTCCGGATACCTGAAATACAATTGCGCCGTTGTTCCGTCCACGGTATTTATCGCGAGATCCTTGTATTAATAAGAATCATTAGCCAACTGCATCATCCGAAACTGATGGAAAGTGAACGCAATATCGAATTACGGGATGCCGAGTAACTTTCTTTCTTCCTTCTTCGTATCGATTTACGTATTCGCGATTCAACAAAAACTGTTCGTTGCCCGCGCGTGTATTTCGCGTGGCAACGACGCTACATTTTATTACCTGGCGAATTAACATTGGATACGCTATTCTCAATCACGATCTGGGAGTAAATGGGACGTGGATCCGCTGTGCGTCTCGAAGCTCTACAGGATCCTGGATTATCGGCTCGCTGATGAATCCGAGGACGCGGCAATATGGGTAATCCGATCCGCCAAACTGCTACCGACCATTCAGAGGACCCAAGGAAGAGAGTACGTGCTTGCCGCTTTTAACGACTGGGCGGTAGCAAGCCGCTTTCATCGAAAACTAACTCGAACGTTATCCGCGTTTCGAAATTTTTCTCGTAGCAAAATTTCCGTTTATATCGCGACTTTTAAAATTTACCAACTCTTGAACCAGAGCTTGGAACGTGAGATCCTTTCGTTACAGAGGTTGTCGGCGCGCACGCGGCGACGCGCATTTCCTTTCGAACCGTAGCGGCGTTGTAGCCGTAACATGGCCGGTATATATCGGTCCGTACACTCGGTCTATGCCACCGACTGTATGGCATGACTAATTATACTTGAGCCCGCGGCAGATCTCGTTGGCTCGGCCCTTAAGAGGCGGCAAGCACCCCATTAAAGCTCGAGCTTCGGCCACCCTCCGCAACCAAGACCACGAGACGTCGATACGAGCCTCATCGACGTCGCGGTCGTCGTCGGAAGGACGAGAGGATGTGCGCCGTGCCGAAGGAAAAGCGGCGGAAAGGGACGAACGAGAACCGAACGATGGTGGGGCTACGAACGGTAACCACGGTTGTTCTTTTTCAACTAATGGCGTCATGCTTCGGTCGGTCGAATATTTCGAGGCACGATCTTTGCTTCTTGTTCCGAACGTGCGATGAATTTGCAGATTCGTCTGTCCTTTTTAAAAACAGAACCATATTTGTCTATTCTCTGTAAATAATATATTTTAAGATACCCGTGTTCGAAAACGAGATGGTTTGAAAGATGTTCGAATTATAATTTCGTAAAATCGAGATTGCGAGATAAAGGAAGGCGGGAACGCGAATACAGGTTTGCGTGTTTCGCGTGCAAAATCGATGCGCAAGACACCTAGCGCGATAATAACCGCGATAATGTTCTTTCGCTGTTACCTAATTTACTTAATTTACTTTCGAGCGACCACGACACGAGTCGGGCCACTGGTCGCGAGAAGCATTTGGGATGGAAAGAATCGATGCGCGATTACCATCTTCGTAGTCTTGAAATGTTCATTAGCTTATATCATATTCTAACAAATCCATTCCATTTCCGTATCCGCAAATTTTCGATTTGTCTTATATCGATATAAAATCTTAACGCGTTCTTTTAACCGTCTCGTTAACGATCTGGATCAGTGGTTGAACATCGGCACGTTTTATACAGGACTAGCGGTCATCTTCATATTTGCAATCGGAGTTGTAAATACTTTATCATCTCGCGTAAAATAATAGAAATTTCGAGCAAACATAACGAAACGTTCGATTCCTTACTTCGTTACAAATTATCAGGAATTTTCTACTCAAAATCATTTCAAGTTCAGTGTACATGTTTGCATGTTTGAGATCCATCTTTGATCAGCGATAGATTTATCGCTGATAATTTTATCATTATCATCGAAGAGTCATCGAACTGTTCCTTCGTACGTCTTAAAGTACTACTGTGTTTACTACGAATATACCGAACGTTCTTTTGATCGTAATGATCGTAGTAAATTACTCGTATAGTTGAACGATAGTTCGAATGATAGAAATTTCAATGATAGAAAGTTCTGAAGGATTATTCGTTCTGCGTGTACGTACGTAGTTAGAAAAGTTCGATGTTCCAGGCAAAGTCTGGACACGAAGAAATACAGCAGACAAGCGCGCGTAGCCACGTACAGTTTCAGATACCGAACTCACACGTAGACGCGGGTTCGTCACACGTGCCACTTTGGCAGGCCAAGGAGGTGTGCGGTATATAGCCGAGCCAGAAACGATCCTCGAGATTGCTCGTTCTCGAGGAGCCGCGAGGGGACCGGAATTTCCATTACCCTAAAACATCGAGCGTCTCCGTGGTTTTCGCGGCAGCTGGCGTCGCCGACGGTGGCGAGAGGATCCTCGAGGAGGAACGGCCTGCTTGCACCGTGATCGAAACGAACCCGGGCGTTTCGCGAGGAAACGGAGCACCGCCTCGGGAGAGAAGAACGAAGACGAGAACGAGGCGTAGGAGAAAGAGCACGTCCGTCCTCTCTGCCGCTTCTCCTTTCGCGCACCTTTCACGCGAGATGCACGATGTTTTTCGACCTGTCTCCTCCTTGGATTCCGTTTGTTATCTCTTCTCTGAACTGTTTTTTTTTTTTCTTTTTTTTTTCTTCTTCTTCTTCTTCTTTTTTTCTGCAGTTTGTTTGAGCTGTAAGCAGTCGGACTCTTGGAATTTATTTTCGCAGTTACCGTTTATTCTCATTTTTACCGACTGTTGTTTCGTCTTTTTCCTTCCTTTCTTTCCTTCCTTCCTTCCTTCCCTATTTCCTTCTTTCTTTCTTTAAGGTGGAATTCAGTTCGTTCAGGTTGAAAGTAGTTCGTTGAATCGTAGGTCGAGATCGGAATAAGCTAATTCGCCGTAAAAGAAAAATGAAGAACGAAGATTCTAAATGGTTTTCAAACCAGGGTTCGTTACGCTTTTCTTACCGATACGTAACGACGGTTTGTCGAGGAATTCAAACAAACGGTTCGATTTTCTCGCAAATGGAAATAAACCGGTTTAGAGATACGTAATGTACATTTTGTCAAATTTTCTATGAGGTTTACGTCATTGAACTACATCTCAATTCGTATTCCGAATATGCTTTACGATGTTAAAATGAAATCAACGTTTGTTGCACGAACTTGTAGCCGAAAGCGTAACGCATAGCTCAAAGCCCTTGTCGAAAATGAAGAATGACGGCGCGACGAGCGAGAGGAGTTTCCGAGTAATGGCAAACAGAATTCTTTAGCTCGATCCCACCAAACTGTTAAATAACGTATCTATCATACGCGTTTGCGTATGAGAAAAATATTCCGTTCGAAATTTCTGAGAAACGCTACTGTTTGAGAAACCCGCCTCCAATGGATCTTAAGGAAATTGAAAGAAACTTGGATATTACGATGGAAGAAGATGTTCTTCGTAAGTAGCGAAAGAACAATTCTATTATTTACAAAATTAATTATTCGATGAAGTAACTTGTCGGTGGTTACGTATACTCGTAAGTGGCAACGATCTCTTTCGATCTCTTTTTCCCCTATATTATAAGAGCTTCGAACTTTTACTTGTGTTCCATAGTGCGTCGCTTTAAAATTCTTATTCGACAAGGTCAACGAACGATTTATCGAGGAAAATTTGCAAGATCGATAAGAAACGTTGCTTAACTTTTGCATAGATATTTGAGATGTTCGTTGCAGGCAAATGCTTAATTTCCACGTAAAACAACACGGTGATCGTGTACGATATTATAAAGCGAGATTAACACTTACCTATTCGGATCAGGAGCAAACGATTCGACGTGGCCACGCGTGCTGACTTGGAAGAGTTTCGATCGATCTACGAATGTCTACAATTAGGGCACAGAAACGACATAAAATTATGTAAATCGATAAACTAAATCCGAAACATATGAAACGAATAAAAGATAAAATTAATAAAAAAAGAAAAAAAGGAGAAAAATGGACAAAATTGTTGTTCATACTAGTGACACGTCAAATCATCGTAACGCGAAACACAAACATAAATTAATACAAGTAAAATACGAGTAACGTGACTCATAAAACGAAGACAACGGGGAAAGATCATCGCGCGCAACAAGAATTTTAGTCAAAGTACCAACGATGCTTACGTTTTAAATGCTTTAAGTATTTATTTAAACAAATCCCAACATTCCAAACATTGATAATCGTGTACGTGTACCTGTGTTTGCACGTGATTTCATTCGCGTACGTGTAAGTGTACATGTATGTCTTCTTTCGATTCTGTATGTAAATGACGCTGAAGACATGGGTGTTTCGCGCGTCAATTCATCGAGAATCCTGGATCATTTTCCGGAAACTTTCTGAAAATTCAGAGGTACGTTTCGACGAACATCGGCCATCGTTCGAAAGGATCGTCGAAGAAGAAACGCGCGAACGAATGATCGAAATCGAGGATCCGTCGATTCATCGACGAAAGTTTTTCAACGACAGGACATTCCAATCTCTTTCCCTCTGCTTCTCGCAATTTTACACACAGGCATACACACGGTCACGCAAAATTTTTTTCGCAATTTCCCTTCGTTTCTTTCGTTCGAAATTCAAACCACGTCGAGGCTCGAAAATTCGTTCCGATGAGATCGACAATTTCTTCCGGATGTAAAGATACACGAATTTTTTCACGGCGGCGGGCGTTGTTCGCCTAAACTAAATTAGTAGTTAGTTAGATTTTACTTACGGCTGGCCCCACACGCGGTTTCCTTTTTTCCCTTTTCTTCCAGTTTATTTCGTTTTTCTTTTTTCGCTCTTTCGTTACGTTCCAAATTCGCACGAAAGCTCGCAACCACTCGTTTCTCCTTCGTTATCGCGATCCGACTGCCTCTTGTCTCCGGTATCGATCGTTAGCTTCGCGTTTCTCGATCGCAGTTGCCTCTATCCCCGATATAAAAAATAAAAAAAAAAAAAAAAAAGAAACGACAAAAGTAAAACGGATAATGAAAAATTCTTTCTTAGAGGGATATCGGGAAAACTGTGTAATGGAAAATTTGCCGAAGGTAGGTGCGTCGATGGAACGACGAATCGAGAGAAAGGAGCTCTAGCGATTTGAGTTTAGCGATGATGGAAGGGAAGAAATTTTAGCAACAACGTGACGGTCTTTGATTTGAATTTTCTTTTTGCGTTTTTCGGAGAATGCTTTAAAAAGTAAGAATAACAACTTTCAAACAATCGCGAGGAAGGAAACAAAATAATTCAAAAATTGTTTATCGTAACGCAAGGAAAACTAACCTCGATTGTTTCGATAGTTTTAATAGTTTTAATAGTTTTAATAGTTTTAATAGTTTTAATAACGAATATTTCCATTTCGTTTCAACGAAACGTTTCGATGAAACGAAAACGATCAAAGTCTAATTTAATGTAAAAATTTTTTAATGTCATAAACTTTAACTTTAATCGAAACAATTTGCTTGTAACAGGTAGGATATTGAAATTTGTTAAACGTAATTGTATTCTAGGAAAGAGACGAGGATATAACGGAATTTTAATCGGTATTTCATCCCTTTCGTAATGTTAAAGTCTCGTTGTGTCGCTACTTTCGACTTTGACTATCGTTGTCTGTTACTATTCGATATCGAACAGAAACTTTCGCGTCGGGTATTTTAATTTACATATTTCTCCGCTCAAAGAGGTAAATGCCATATCGTCCGTTACCATTTAATCTCTCGATCGTTAGAATTCCTGAATGCTGTAAATACTTTGACAAGAAACGTTTGATTTAAAATAAATAGATTTCGCGTAAATCAGGTGCTGAACCGTTTTGTTATCAACTTGACAAACGGCTAATCTTGTTCCACTATTCGGCAAAAGTTAATCAAGGCTAATTTGTCGGAGAGAATGGGGAACAGCGAGGAACGTCGCTCGTAAACACCAGCATTTATCAACGGTACACGTTTGAAAGAGGACGCGACATTCTCAAAATTACCGATCGGCAGCTTCATCGACGATAAAAGTCTTTACGGTTTGCGTCTACATCGACGTCAACCAATATAATTTATTTCGAGAAGAATATTCATACCGTTTATATATAATAAATTAAACGTTCGATAATACCAGCAAGGTTTAGCGCGAGATACGTTTCCTTATCAAATAGATAGTTGGATTTCGGAAAACGGGGGAACTATTCGCCTATCTTCGAAGGTAGTAGGAATTATTTTGTAACAGTAATTTTCTTATAAAGAAAAATACATCAAATACATAGTTGGATCGTATCGTTCGAAATTAAGTTACAAACGAATATACTCGAAACGCATTTACGTACACACTAGCAGATAAGAAAATAAATATGGAACGAGGCAGAAAGCAAAATTTCATCCAAACAATCCCAAATTCGACAGGAACCGTCCCGTCCCTGTCGGCACGCTCCAAGGAGAAACGAAAAATTACAATCGGGATCATGGATCCACCTTTTTCTTCCAACGTTCCAATCATATTCCCTGGCATCGAATATAATATACAATTTATATTTCCTACTTCACCAACTGTTATTCAATTCATTCTCATCCTCTGTCACTCTGACGCTCGCACTATGATTTTTGCTCTTGTCTCTCTCTCTCTCTCGCTCTCTCTCTCTCTCTCTCTCTCTCTCTCTCTCTCACTCGCTCTATCTATCTGTCTATCTATCTATCTATCTATCTATCTATCTATCTATCTATCTATCTATCCATCTATCTATCTGTCTATCTCTCTCCTTTTCTCACTCCCTTTTTCACGTATGTAACTAAGAACACTCGCGATTACACTGACGAAAACTTCAGATTCATCAATTCGTTAGCCAGCAGGCTCCTTTCGTGGCGAACCTGCAGAATTTCGCTTGATCAGGTCCATTTTCTCCCGTACGACTTCCTGCTCTCGACCGAAAAAGAAAACGAGATCCGGAAAGCCGAGGTCAGACCTTCCAATTCCTCGAATAATTCCACTTAGTGCTCCGACAAATCCGGATGAAGGAAGCCCGAGGTATCCTGCTGGACTTCCTCGGCGCGCGCCTTGTCTTTTGGGTTCCTGAGATTATATCAATCCCCTCGTTTCACGGTGTCTCGAGCGTCGCGACGACTCTCGTCGACGGTTAAACTTCTGCTCGACGCCGACTCTATCGATATCCATCCATCGTTCCTCGTTTCTTTCTATCCAATTTCTCTCTGATTCTTCGTCGTCCACCTTGTATAGCTTTCGAAGGAGGAAGACAAAGAGTCGATGCTTTTTTCGCGAGATCTTTAAAAAAATCCTGCGTCTTCTTTCCCTCTGTTTTCTTGCTAGAAGGAAGGATGATATCGTAAAACTTGACGACTTCTCGATATCGCTCGATATCGCTCGATATCGCTCGTGCTCGAAGAAACTCAGACAAGCAAACCGAGAACCGTTTAAATTTAAATTCGATGAATCAACCAATAAAATCGTTGCCAAAAATTCTCTCCGGTGAGAGACGCTGCGTTTTCCTCCGTTGTTGTTTCTATCCGTTAGTATCACTCGTCCGTTCCGTTGCTTCTTCCTTTTCTCCGCTTTTCATCGTGTTGTAAGAAATAATGGAAAATATCTGCGTCGAACCTCGTAGGAACGTGGGTTGCCTGATTCGACTTTGACGTTGCTTCCCGTCGCGTCTATTATATCGCTTCGAGTATCGAATTCTTTTAAGGCCATCGATTTGTGCTTTTATTTGCTGTCTTATGTGTCTTCGTTAATCCGTTTATCGATTATTCTTCGAGGATAGATGCTAAACTGGCATCGATCTTCGGCTACGAATATTCCCTCGAGCGCCACCGTAAAACCGTAAACGTTGACGTTTCTCTTTCGACACCACGGGCTTGAAACTGCCAATCCACTTGCGACTGTGTTTCCTTCATACGCGCACGATGGTCTCTCGAACACCGTAGGCCTATGCAGAATCTCAAATTCTTAAGCGCGAAGAAATATCTCTACAGAGCCGAATATGCAACGTCTGAAAGTTATGGCGCGTTGCAACAACGGACTTTGGCTTGGAACGCTCGAAACGCTGAATTTCTTTTTGGTCGAAGCTGTTGATCGACTACCGCCAGCAGTAGCGACGATCGAGGATCGCTCGACAGGTTTACTACGAATGATCGGAATGGGCCGGTGAACGAGTTTTCGGCAAAAGATGATTGCAAGAAGGTATACTCTCTGCTCATACGGAAATTTCTTGGATCTGAACGCGTTTCTTGGCGCTACCGGGTGTGCCGGGTTGCCTGAGGATTCCTGGACAGGACAGGCTGACGTTGGGCGCTGGAGCTTTCGGAGGCGGTGGAGGTTCTGGAAGATTCTCGTCGTCGTTATCGTCGCTGCTGCTATCCCCGTTGTCGTCGTCGTCGTCGTCGTCGTCGTCGTCGTCGTCGTCGTCTTCGTCGTCGTCCATCCTGGCAGTGGTCGCGTCTACGCAAGGCGATGGAGTACGCGTCCTCTGGACGCACGGACTTCTACTATACAACGGTGGTTCTAACACTCTCTTGCCTCCGCCCGGAGGCGGAGAACATTGAAACTCCTGCAACTGTAATTCCAACTCCTGCGCCAGTTTCGCTTTATGCGGTGGCGGACTCGAAGACGGCGAGTCCATCAGATTCAAGGAAGATATCCTCTGCTTTCCCGAGGACACCTCGATACCGGAACACCCTGCTTCCAATAGCTCCTCCTTCTTCTTATCTCCAAAGGCCGAAGATAAACCTCCGGCCGCGTTCGAAGCGTTCCTGTCCCTCTGATGGTAGATGCCAGCGAAAATGAGAATGTTCAGTAGCAAGAGAAATATGCCAACGGCTATGGTGACTGTGAGGGCTGTGGTGTAGCTTTGATAATGACTGGAGGCCAGCTTTCTGAGAAGATTGTTAGGCGCTGGGCCCAGGTTCGGATGCTGCAAAGTTCTCGAGGTTGTCGCCACGGTGGTCGCGACCGTAGCGTTCGGCGTACACTCGGTGGTCGATATCGCGCTCGAGATCGAGGATGGCTCGGTGGGCGACGGTACCGGGAGCGGTGGCGCTGGCAACGGTAGCGCTTCGGTCTGTTGGCGCACCGCACCTTCGTACAGGCTAGGGCTGTCGACCAGATGATGGTGACGCATGCTGATTTCGTATCCGGGACGATGTAGTTGCGGCAACAGATTCAACCAAAGAGACATCTTGTGGCCCCTGTAATGCGACCGCATTTCCGTGCTACGACCGGCCTCTAGGTACAGCTGATTTATCGAATCGTACGAATCCCAAAACGGCGGGCTGGTCGGAAGCCCGTCGGATCCCGATGTCAACGGGCTGACGCCGTTCGGATCCCTGAAACATCACGCGTGCGCCAACACACGCGTCTCGATCAAACGGTCTCTGCTATAGGTACAGATCGTGCTCTGAACCGTGATCGGTTCGAGGAACGGCTATCTCTCTACTATTCAAAATCGGGGTGCGTTCGTTCTTGTTACACAGCACATTTAACACAGATAAAAGCGATTACAGATTCCTGCGATTTAGCAAACACGTCGACGTTTCTTTTTTTTTTTTTTTTTTTTTTTTTTCGGATCTGCGTGCTATTATATGTCCAAGCAAAGAACAAAAAAAGAAAAAAAAGAAAGAAAAGAAAAGAGAGAAAAAAACCATGGAGCCGAGATTCGAGGAGATGCGTGCGTGCGTGGTGACGCAGAATCGTTGAATCGAATCGTACAAATTTGTTTAATTAATTACGAAATACTTAAACGTATAATGATGATTTTTTTTTTTTTTTTTGCTCGTTTCATTTTCGTGTCATCTCAAACGTTACTTCATCTTAAACGTTATATGTACATCTTTGCCTTACGTATAAATTTTATTCGGAAAAAATACATGAAATCGTTAAATCGTTGAAAATACGTTAGTGGTTTAGAGTTAAAGAATCGGTAAAATCAAAGTTGCCTGCGTTTCTACTTTTTTTCTCGTCAATTTTCAAGTAAAATAAATTTTTCTACTGCTCGAAACTAATCTTCGCGAGAAATTATCTGATATTATCTTAACGTAATTATCTTATACCGTCTGGTTAGAGAGTCAGGCACATGTCATATCGATATCGAATTACACGATGCGCTCTAATCCAATGATTATATTATTAGTCCAACTCTGACTCGAGGAACGCGTAACTTTAGCTAATTGTATTCGGTTCAGGAAACGCGGCAGCAGGTAACAAGAAACTAGCCTCGCGTCATCGTAATTGTAAGTTTAGAACTTGCAGCTGACTGCGTTGCCATTTGCTCCGTTATCAGAATTCCTGGCGGTCCTGCCTCGATTCCCCATAGTCGTCGTCGTCGCCGTTTTCACGAACGCGTATCGTCGTCCCAACAACTTCGCTCAACTTTCTCCGCTTTAAATCGCCGAAATTAAGAAGAACGATCGACTCTCGTCCGTCGATTCCGATCGTTTCAGCTCGGAGCGATCGGAAAACTAAGCGTGTTGGTAATTTGAAAAGTTGTCCCGAACGTGTTGATTGAAGTCTCGCGATCGGAGCCGTTGCGATCATGTTAATTAGAACGTTGATATTTTAACAGCGACATCGACGGGAGTATCGTGTATGCGCGTCACGATATCGAGACGGTTCTAATTTCTTTCAAAGTTGCAACAAGTGGGAAGAAAGCGTTCTTTTTGGTGAAAACGAAAAGTTTGCAAACAGAAAGTTTCCCTTCAGTTTTACTTGTCGTCCGGTGCGTAGAAATAATTGTAAGAAGTTTCTATCATCTTTTGTCATAGAATTCACCGATGACTCGACCGTGATCGTGGATAGTTTCGAGCTGTTAAATTACGAAAAAAAACAATAACGAGACTTCGTTAGAAGAACAAGGAAAGAATTACGAGAGAGATAAGAAGTAAGATTTTACTTGCATTTTTAACCGAAATCTCAGCTATCATGGACGCGAAAAAGGAAAAAGTGTCCGATTCTGCAATTTTAAACGCAACAGAAATTTTAGTCGAACTTCGAATGATTCGCGTTGATGCTCGAGCTGGGTAAAATTGTATTTGCATGAAAATTGCCTCGCGCACTGAACTGGAGACTCGTGATCGTCTCGTCTGTTAGACCAATTAATTGCGATATTCGTGATTTGCGGGCATAAAAATATCAGATTCGACGGTAAGAGAGAAAAATGGATCGACTCGAACGTCGTTTCCTCGTCAAACATCGTTGTAATAAAGTGAAAAATACCGACTAAAGCATATCGGACGACGAAACTCTGTAATTCCAAATCAAATCACAACTGTTATCCGTAAACTTTATCAAAGCAACTGCCTTTAACGATAATAGCACCGTCTTACGAAGCTTTCGGGACTGTTTACCTACGACGCCGTACTGGATACGCTTTTAATTTTACGATTGCTCTTAGAGAATGTTACTTTTTGGTCGATCGTTCAGGAAATAAAAAGAGAAAGGCAAGCTTTCGGGGGAAACATGCGTTTGATTAATTAAAAAATTGTTCAGAGCTCTTGAAAAAAATATAATTTTAGCTAATTAAATACCTCAGTCGTTTTATTCGAGCGCCGTGGCAATCGAAAATTAAAAAATAATTTCTTAAAATTAAAATATTTACTTTAATCTCGTACAGAGGCACGCGATTAAGCACGTCGATGTAACAATTTCTCAACGTTGTATTAGCAAATTTTTAATCTATTATCGTGTCTTGATTAGATTCTTCGTAAATACGCGATGGAATATCGAAAAATAAGGATGTAACTGAGAGATATAAAAACGTACTTGACGTTAGAAGCCAAGTCGACGAGCGTCGAACAGATCGTTCGATGTCACGCCGAAAGCGACCGTGTATCGGCTACCTTTCCGACGAATCCAGTCGTCGAAAGGCAACAGAGTGTCAACTGGAAGTTGCCGTGTCCGGGAGCAGAGTACAATCGCGTCTGCACGAGCGTGCGAGTAAAATGCAAAGCCGAGAACCAACTTGACAAACAGGGAACAAAGACGGAAAGACTCACCCGCGTCTTACGAAGTTGGCCAAGTAATGGACCAGCAGTTTGGACAGGTTCTCATCGGCCAAAGTGTAGTTGACTTGGGCGAAGAGAACGGACACGACCTCTCCGCGAAGGAGAGGTATCCCCAAAAGATAGGGCACCTCCTCGCCCCTCTGACTTGGTCGGTCGCCGAGCTGAAAATGCAAAAAGTAACCGCGTCCTCCGGACGCCGAGTGCAGCAATGCAAGCCTTAGGAGAGGAGCAGCGACCTGACCGTCGCCGAGCAGGGACAGAAGGCCCTCGCAGATCGCCGACGGACTCTGCTCGCCTCTCTCCCAGTCCGTGTACTCGTTACGGAGGGTCGAGTAGATCTCGTGAAGGTGATAACGATAGGTGTTTCGCACGTAAGTGCGCAAAATACGATCCCTCCTGGTCTCGTTCAAACCGTTCTGCAATCATATCGGATGGATGATCGATGGAGAGTTTTCTTTTCGAGGGACACTCGTAAAACTTTCGCATCGGCCGATCGTAAAACTTTATTGTATGCTTGGTTTTTTTTTTTTTTTCGGAGTCGAGGTTTATCGCGATATGCCCGAACATGGACGAAGGTATGCGCCTTTCTCGTCGCTTAGCTCCTGCTTTCGTACGTGAAAAATGCTTTATCGAAATTTATCTTACAAGTTGCATATCCTTTCTGGAAAAGTATCTTTACGCAGACTGTCCTTGATCGTTCTTTCCATAGCTATTATTTGGCGACTTTAATCAAGTTTGATCCAAACGTTTCGAGAAAATCGCAAAACGCCTTAACCGAATGTAGTAACGATGTAAAACCACGCGTGAACATATACCTCTGTGTGCGTGTGCGTGCGTGTTTATGCATTTGTCTCGGAGGGAGGGAGGGAGGGGAGAGAAAGAGAGGTGCGAGCACGTCACTCGACAACGACGTACAGTCATTTGACAGCCGAGGCGCCGAGGCTGTTATCCCCGAGGGAAAAACCAGAGTCTAGAAGTATCAATCTAAACCTAATCCGAAATAATTGGCGTTTCGGGGCGTGCCTTTTGTTATCGCTGCGTCAGCGAGCCTTAGCAGCAAACCTCGTGTTGATCAGATTAGTCAGCCGAGAAGGGAGGGACACGGTACGATATATACATATAGATATACAAAAGAGGTATTAGAAATACGTATTAACGTATTAAGCGAATTTTCAAAATGACAAACGCTCCGACTGGTACAGAGTCTGTGCTAGACTTTACACGTAAACGAACGATCGAAACGGCACCGTGAAACATTCGATCGTTATCAAATTGCGAAGGAGTCGCGGAAATACGCTTTAGCCAAACTATCCGTCGACCGTAACCGTCGGATTGTCGATAATATTCGACACGAATCGATGGCCGCATTTTGCGACAATACGCGTTCGCTAATTAGTAATTTATCGAGTTCGTGTCAATTATCGGTGCGTGCCGGTTGCAAGCGAACCCGTTCGCGTCTCGTCAAACCCGTTATCACGATTAAAAATAATTCAACGTAGATCCCACAGCCTGACCAAATTCGACGTGCAAATTAAAAAAGAAATACGTAGAACGATATATCGAGAAAGTATCGTTCTAGTTTAACAAAATTATAGTTACTTTTCTGTCAGAATGCATATAGAAAACGCGATACTTGTCGATAATTAGGAAGATCGTTTAAAAATCTTCTAAAGGCGATTATAAGAATAGTTTTTGTACGAAGCGATATCACGATAATTCTGTTAAAATACAATTTTCATGTTCACTTGCGCAGCAATACGAAACACGAGCACGGTAATAATAACGACGTCGTTTAGAGTGAATCGATCTTGGAAATTACGCGTAACACGGAACGATATCGTCGACGATTTCCACCAAAAAATTATTCAAACACTTCCATCCGAGTTCTCCGTTCCAATCGCATTGGACGACCGTGAGTAGTCCCAGCTCAAGAAACCTCAAACACCTCGGGTGTAGGACGTATCGACCACGATTTCCGACCGAGCTCGTCAAAGCGAATAAGCTGTAACGAACAGACTCGGAGGTTTCGTTCGTGTTGGACAAGTAAATGCCGTACACACGTTCGATCGACCCACTTACGCTTCCGACTTACCTGTAGATCGTCGTCGGTAAGGTTTATCCAAGCTTCCTCGGACGTCAATCCCAACAGGAGATCTCGATCGCCGAAATTAGCAAACTCGGTGCCTGGTCCAGGTATCAGGGGCATCAGTCCCGAGGAGGAGGCAGTCGGTTGGAAATTCTTGACATCGGGAACAGGAGAAAGATCCATATTGTACGTAGCCGTGGTGTCGCGATAAGTCGATCTCGAGGCGAACTCTCCGTGCAATTAAGTCGACGCCCGCGAAAGGCAAGTTGCGGCCAACTATCGATTTTCGGGTCGACTTCCGATTGCCGGGAGTCGCTGTGTAATTGCAGTTACAACGTATACTTTATGGCTTTTGATTAAAAGTTCGCCGACGGGCAATCTCGCCTCTATATCGATACACTCTATATCGATTTTCGAAAAGGAAAGGAAATATAGAAAAAAGGAGAGAGGAGAGTAATAAAGAAAACGGAAGGAAGAAGCGAGCGACACGGAAACGGTCGATCAACGGCAGGGGCGCGACGCGAGGTTAGAACTTAATACCCTGTTCTTCCGTCGCTCGACATCTGTCAGTCGGTTGTCGGTTCAATTAGCAAACTCATCGCTTACACGTCGCCTGGTCCGCTATTTTCCGCGGCCAAAATGTCTAACGCCGCGACTGCGAGCCTGCGCTTTCATCGTCGAGCGTCTGTCCCGTATCGTTGGTACGCCCGGTTAAGAGGATTCCTCGTTTCCATTCAGACAGGATTCTGGATAATTTGGCTTTCGATCTGTACGTGACCGAGTTTGATTCGACCGATGACCAGCGTTCCAAAAAGCACGCTTCGAGCGTGAAAAAATATTTGAAAATAAGAATCGGAAGGATTTGTAAGTTTTGAGGAACGTATTCGAACGCATCCGAATATTTTGATCGGAGCTGAAACGTTTTAAAAACGAATAAAAGAAACTTGAGATAACGATGCTTGATACTATCGCGATATCGCGTACCCTGATAACGATAATACGGGACATCGATTGTCCGAACGACATAGTAACATAGCAAGGATAAGTGCAGGATAAGTAAGAACGAAGGAAGGAAAATCGTATCAGGAGGAGTCATCGGTAGATCAGAAATATCGTATTAGGTTGTTTCGTAAGTAACGCGGTTTCTCGGAGAGCTTACTTTGAGATAATGAAACTCGTTACGATGCGTAGCAGTCGTATAAAGGAAAGGTTTTACGAACGTCTGGTAGAGATACCTGATTGATCGGTGGAGGCATGACCGCCCCATCGACGAAAGGAGCAAATCCGGAAGTGAATCTCGGGGTATCCCACTGCACGGCGAGAAGTTCTTCCAAACTCCGCAAACGAAGGCACGGTGCGATATCGTCAGCCTCGACGTCACCAGAGCATTCGGTCTGATTGGCGACGTGACGTTTCGCCGTTAACGGATCACGCTGTATAGCCCAGGGTGACAAGGCAGAACCGCCGAGTAAAACTACTCTCTCGACCAGCTCTGCGATATAAAAGACGTGAAACTGCGTAATACGATGCTACGGTGATTTCTCGGGAAACAGAGAAATGGAAATTTCTTCGATCCGTAACTTGGCGTTGTAACGAATCTACTTACGAATAGAAATTTCCTGTTATACCTAACTGTAGAATTCGATTTTGATAAAATCAATGTTTCGCGTACGTTAACACGTCAACGCGTATACAGGTAGTCACAAGCGTGAATCGTTTAGCAGATAAATATAATCGATTAAAAGTAGGCTTATAAGGATTTAGAAGGGAGATGTGTTCGAAGAAAGTGTTTTTTAGGGATCTTAGAAGGATAATATTTCTAAATCTGTCGACTATACGTATTGATAACTAGGAAAACCCGTTTGCCGGATTTGTTCGAAGTTGACTCGATCGACGAATCTCGCGTGTTCCTTTCAATACGCTATTCGAACGTTACACTTTGACCAGAGTTGCTAAAAATGAATCACCCATCTTTCGAACGTTATACGTATAGCAGAATTTATTACATATATATATATATATATATATATATATATATATATATATATATAGAGAGAGAGAGAGAGAGAGAGAGAGAGAGAGAGAGAGAGAGAGAGAGAAAGCTGAAACGCGTAACAAATAAACGATTTTCGTTTGCGGATAAATAAATATAAAAACGAGTATATTTCAGAAAGTAAAGTTCTTCGATTCGAACGAATGGACGTTGTGCGCACGATCGTTCGGCCGTTGAGTCGACTCGTCGTCGTTTCGACCAAGAGCGCCGCGTGCCGGGGCATTAGGGGCGAGTCCGCGAAGCCCCGATGGAGCCGAGGGACGGTAAAACGTATCGCGGAAGGGCATTAAAAGGAGGACGCGAGATAGGTTCGTTAGCGCGGAATGGAGGTGCAATCTAGAAACGCGTCCAGGTTCACCACCGCCCTTGGCGACTCTGTTACCCTTATTCTCTGTCTACACTCGTGGAAGCTTGTTAAGGTCTCTAGTGGCCGTCGACAACGAACGCGGCCATGTCACCGTCGCCGTTGTCGTCGTCCTCGAGGAATATCCCCTCGACTATGCTCTTCCCGCGCGAGTATCCTGACACCTCTGACTTTACCGGCGCGCGACGAAACACGAAACGGTACGCTAGAGGAATCGAGGTGAATGGCGGCGAACCAGAGTCGGAATGGTTTCCGCGGAACGAACGATGGCTGGCGTCGAGTGCGATATCTGATTTCGGAACGATTCTCGCTTCCTACGTACCGTACTATCTGTATAGAATAGATGGCAATTCACTCTATACACATATACGTACGTAGACGGAACAAGCCAGAAATTAATATCGGCCGTAGTGAATATTAGTAAGTGGTAAATAAATAATTCAACCGAAAGAGGAATTATATTAACGCTGTTTCTATCGATCAACTCCCATCCGTCTGATATTTGCTCTTATCCTTGCGTCTCGATCATCGCGTACCTGCAAACACTTGACACACGCACAACGGACATTTTTGTCACATGCGTGCATCTCATCGTCGATGTACGCGCGCGCATTCTCCATCAGTTGTTAACAATCCGTTCGGTTCGCTAAAAATTCATACGAATCTTTCACGCTCGTGCATCGTATCGTTCCTCCGTTAATGCGAACGCAAGATTGGATCCGACACGTACAAATCCGAACACGGTCGAAAACAGTCGAATCAAAGAAATTAAAGATACGCGGCGTTTTTATATAAAAATAGAAAATTTACGAATCAAAGGATACTATTACCTCTTGCCATGGGTGAGACGGCTAAAAAGTTGGCGAGCGCGGCTCCTGTACCGTGGCCAAAGAGCGTCAATCGATCGGGGTCGCCGCCAAAAGCGCCGAGATTCTCGTGTAACCAGTGTAGGCCTGCCACTAGATCCATCAATCCGTAATTTCCTTGCGCGCTCCCTTTCGGACCTGTTTTAAGGAAACCTGCGAGAGAAGAAATTATTCTCTAATTAAACACCCTTGAACAGATTTCGATATCGTTAAAAGCTGAACCTTCGTCAAACGTAAAACGTAACGATTTCGTACAACCTTCTAATTTACTGTGCCTTCTACAATTATTCAAGATTCGTCTACAACGTAATAAGGTAGCTTGATCCTACTCGACAAATTACTTTAGGAAGCTACTCGCAGTTTCGAATATATTTTTGTTGCTTCGTAACGTTGCTGAAAATTTCACAAACACCAAGCGGTTGACGTTTCAATTCGAGTTACAGCACGCCGGACCAACGGATGAATCGTGCGTCCTCTGTATGCTTCTTGGTCGCGAAGCCGGCGTCGTTTTACGAGACGCTTGAAAGATAAACTCGCGCGCTTCCTTATCAACGCTATTGCTCCAGAAATTGCCACGATGCGACCGTTAAAGTTAAAGTTCGTTAACTTGTCCAATCGGTCCCTCCTTCTCGTCGGATACGACGTTTTCGTATATGGAAGTAAGAAACGATCTGAGACAAGGTGTCGCCGATAACCTTGAATCTTTAACTCTGTTGCAGCGATTCGAGGGTTTTTACGAAACGAATATGTTTTCGTTTCGTTGAATTCGTAAATTTCGTTAATTCGTTATTCCATCTTTCCGTAGTTCGGTAGCTTATTTATTCGAGAATTTACTCCGGATTTCACGTATCATCGTGTTTCTATTTCCGTAAACATTTTCAAGGGCTACAAATATCTTCTTCGTAGCATCTGATATACGTATATACTAGGCGAGTGCAGTAATTGGACCGCGATCTATTACTCCTAGAAGAACGGTTGCCTGGTATTAATCTCGCGAGCAAATAATCGTGAAGTAATTGTTGACCAACGTAATTAATCTGAGATTTACAACCACGAGAGGAGAATGTACCCAGTACCCAGACATTTATTGATTTTTCCAATATATTTGGTTCGTTTTCTTGTGTAATATCATTGACGGCAATTTATAATGGAAAATGGGATTTATAGTATAAATTTCATAATATATAAAAGTTGACATTCCGAGAAGGTACCTCTACCAACGTGTCTAATTTAAAAGAATTACTCAAATATCCTATATTACTTACTTTTATATACCGTTACTCCTACTAATTAAATTGGTAAATGAATCTGTACTGCGTCAACATTTGTTCATATTATAGAGCAATTCTAATTAAATGGCGTCGTAGTTTGTCCGAATTACAAATCGGTACTAAAAACGGTGACTTACGTACTTGCGATTTTGAGGAACAGCGAAGACGAAGAAGAACTTGCGTTTCCATTAAAACGAATGATTAAATAGAAAACTATTTGATTTGGATCGGGTCGGAACAAAGCAGAACGGACGTGTCGATCGTAATTTTATAAAATATACGTAATTGTCAAAAATACCGTGACTACAAATTTTATCATCGTAACAAAATTTTCTCGACGTTCTTCGGTTAAGAAAGATACTTCACCTTCTCGACAAAACACAGTGTGTACGTCGATCGATCGTTCGCGTATACGATACAGTGTCTATAGATATATCGTATACTCGCTACCTAAGAGGTTTAAGGGTTCTATTCTACGATGTTCCTCGCTCGCACTTTCTGTACTCCTGTGCCACACGTGTGCAAACCTTTAGCAAATAGATAGACTGGAACTAATCTAACCAACTTACAACGACACGATACCCTCGATACCGTATACACGATACTGTATCTCGATGAAAATGAATTCTGAACTCTCTACTCTTGCACTTTGCCAACATTTTTTCTACTTTTTTCTGCTCAAATCCAGAATTACCACGATTACGTGACACGTAGTCCGATAGGTACGTTAATTAAATCTGCCTAGTGTGTTTCGAAAAGAATAATCGTAGCGATTAATATGACAGATATAACATTTGGACAGAGAATAACGTGTTCGAGGTATCACCTGTTTTATTAAACTTTATATCGCATTATTACGTAAAAGTTTATGCTAGTTGTTTATGTTCAACTTAATTTATAACATAATTACAGACTAAAGTACGTTGTATAATATAAAAATATGTATCGAAAATTACAAGAAGTGTAATCCCGGTAAAATAGAAAAGAAGAAGATTATAGTTACATCGTAATGTCATAATTTATTTATAATATTCTTTCGTATATATATATATATATATATATAAAAGTGTGTTATAAAGCGCGATTCTTTTATACGGAGCCGTGTTAAAGCGTAGTTGAGATGTAACGAGCAAGTCTTGTAACACCAAAGGGGAGGCAATAAACTGCTACTGCTATTTCGCGTGTTTAAATGGGAATTGCAAATTGTAATTAGAAGCTGAAACACAGAGTTGTCTTCTGCGTATTTCTTAAGTGCAATTAACGCGTCATAAACTTGGAAAAACACTCGGGACCAGACTAGAATTTAATATTACGAAATGCACTCGCGTTAAGGACTACATTAGGACTCGTATAATATCTTTACGTTGCAATAATCTCGCACGAAACACATTTAACGTGAAATTTATGAAACGGCTATTTTATTAACCATCTCGAACTTCTATTTACGTATTCGTGTCGAATTAAACCTTAAAGAGTAATCTAATTGTCTACGTTAGCTAATTTGGATATCGAAATTGTCAAATCTTCGAATTGCTAGAACAGTTGATTTTTTATGGTATACTTCATTTACAAATACTTGTATATAAAATCCCACAAATTTAAAGCTCAATTTGTAAGTAACAAAGCGTCAAATGCAAAAGTACCAAAAGTTTGGAGATAATAGTTAATAAACATAGATAATTACAGAAACAGATTTTTTATTATTCAAGTGCCAAGATCTTCGACTCCGCTACTTATGTCATCTGCTACTTTGGTTTGTTAATTATTCGTAAATATAATTTGACGCGTACGATGTGGGCCCAAATTAGCAGTAAGCAAAGAATAATAAAATCGCGTTTAAGGCTTCGTTTTCCAGACAATTCTCGACTAGATGGAATTGAGAAGTTGACGGAAAGTTTCTCCACGTGCAAAGATAAGTCGAAAATGTAAATTTCGTTTCGGTCTTTAAAGCGTCTCGTTCTTAGAGAAACGAAATTCGAATATGCGTTTAGTCTATTCGACAAATTTTCAAATTCGATTTTCTTAAAAATAAATTTTTCCACTTAGTTTTATTATTTTTGAGTTTCGTCTTGTCTCGAATTACAGAATTTTTCTGAATTTACCGCGAATTTAGGCCCGCGGCGTATATAAAAAAGAAAGAAGAAAAAAGTAACTATCGATTCTAAAATTGTCTATATTTCACGCTTCAGGATTTGTCGAGCTCGTAGCATGTCGAAGATCTATAGTCATTGTCAAGCATTATTCTCGCACGTGCGAATCGTAAAAAACATAAAAAATACCATATGATGGAAAAATGTTATCGAAATTGAGTATTTCCGGTACTCGTGTTTAATTAGAAATTCGCATCGTGTGATCTTTTAGATATTTAAGAATCTTGGAAATTTATATCTCCTGCGTACGAATTATTTAGATTAATTACAATATATAATAGTAAATAGAAATTTCAAACAGAAGACAGTAATAGGATTAACGTTTGCTACTCATCTGTTTCAGGTATAAAGTTATAAAGGTATAAAAGTATAAAGCAATCGTTTTCGAAGTAAATGCGGTAAGTCGATGAACTTCTAATTTACGCAAATACGCGATACTGCAGCTCGATTGGTTTAATTATGACCACGACGGAGATCCGGAGTACTGATTACCTTTAGCATTTACCCTAACAATGTTAGACCGCCGCTTCCGTAATTACTCAAAGCTTATCGCTCGTTTCATTAGGTTCGACTCGAGTTCGAAACCGCCGGTTCAAGGTTATTCAGAGAGTAATCAGAAACTTGCTGGCGGGAAGCTACGCGAAGGATATTGCTCCACGTACTTGGTGGTCGAATCCCGAATTGCTTGTACGGGAACTTTCCAATTAAAATGCAAATTTTCACCTCGTCGCGATTCGGTCAACGATCGCTTCTCCGTTTCCTCGATAAAGTCGCTGACATCTTTGATCGATTTGCTCAAAATAATTAAAGGATACGTTGTTATACTCGACTATAGAACCGTTATTCAATCGGATGTAATACGCGAGAAAAGAAAACGAGATAAAATTTGTCGAGCTGTGCAAGCATCGATTTGCTCTTTCGATTTGCCGCAGGAAAATTGCTATATTTTTTACTCGAGATATCGTGAATTTATGTTGGTCGGCGTACTTTTGTGATCTCGCGTGTACCACGTGCTACGATAACGGATATTTTTAAAGTTTATTACGGAAATTACTATTACGTTTTAAACGGTATTCTAAACGCGTTAAACGGAATATAATATTACGTAGACCAGACATTTTGAACCGAAGCTGTTCTCCGAGTAAAATCAAATGCCAAACTCTAGACTATCAATTCATTTATGTAGTAGATTCATAGAGTGCAGCTATTCAACGCGTCGCGCGCGATTGTATACGATTTTATCGGTCGTGTTGCAGAGTTCAATACCGGCGCGAGTCGACGTGACAAGAAAACTAGACTTCACCACCCATGGTTTTGCTCGGCCGATTGTTCGATTTCGGTTTTCAGCGGGAACAAGTTCTCGTCAAGATTTAATGCCGGCTGTGATTTACGATTTAACAGTGCGATCAATTCGACCTCGTCGAATCTCGATCTCAATCTCAGTCGATCTCAATTTCAATAGCTTCGTCATTGACTCAACTTTGATAGATTTGCGCAAAAATCACGAACGTTAGGTAGCTACTTTAATGGTAATTTAGGTTTAGAAGGCCATTTATCCGACGATTATGTACAAACCACTTTTTAACGAAGCGATATTAACTTGTGTATATTAAAGGTGTATCAATTTTTTCATATCTCGTTATAAGTAACAAATTTTTGAAGAATCTTCCACTTTTCAGCAATTTTCTCTGCTCGAAACTTGCTTACGATAACATCATTTCACGTTATATCCTATAAAATTACGTTATATATCCTGGCGTATTTTATCAAAATTTGCGCACGAACGATTCTTTATTTTATTATCTATTGTTCGTTATATCAAACCGCGCCACGTATGAACATTCGTGTTTAAATGAAACCGTTAGTCTTTTTTTTCTTTTTTACAAGAACTTGTAATTACGATCGTTCGTGATCTTTTTCACCTTCACTTTACTTTACTTTACTTTACTTTACTTTACTTTACTTTACTTTACTTTACTTTACTTTACTTTACTTTACTTTACTTTACTTTACTTTACTTTACTTTACTTTACTTTACTTTACTTTACTTTACTTTACTTTACTTTACTTTACTTTACTTTACTTTACTTTACTTTACTTTACTTTACTTTACTTTACTTTACTTTACTTTACTTTACTTTACTTTACTTTACTTTACTTTACTTTACTTTACTTTACTTTACTTTACTTTACTTTACTTTACTTTACTTTACTTTACTTTACTTTACTTTACTTTACTTTTTACTTTAGTTCCACGCGCATCCCCGTAGTCGTCCTTATCGATGCTCGAACTTGCAACGCTAAACGCTCGATAAAGGTTGAGCTCTGTTCGCGACGACGCGAGACAGGCTGCGATACGCGTGCAGGTGGAAATTTAACGGGTCTCGTAACCGAAACGAGAAAATGGAAAACAGATCGGAGAAGAAACAGGAAGAAATTGGAATCGATCGACGCGACGGCGACATATCGGGTAACGCGGTGGGCGCCACTGTTTCGGTTCAACAGCAAGCGAAATATACAGAGAGACGCTTCCAATTCTAACAAAGAGAAGCAACGAAACAACTGCGAGTTGAGAGTTGCAGTTGACTGCGTGCGAGAATCGGGGAAATTATATTTTCGTTATAATCGAACTTTGGTATCGTTTACCGAGAGCGATCCCTATTATTCGATCGTTGATTAAATCGTTCGGAGATCAGTCAATACGTCATTTACTTTCATCAGCGATACATATTTCTAGCAGAAGATGATGTAACCGAATTTTGATAATTCAACAATGTCGAAAATAAATCCACGAAACCACCGACATCTGTATATTACGTTACATAATCGGAATACAGGTGCACCAACAGAACCAACGTACAAATTCTTAGCGAGATGATTCTCGTTGGAAAAATTACCACGTTCTTTCATCCAGCGAACAGAGTTGGACAAATTTCAGAGCGAACGAAGACAGTACTATATTTTCTAGATATTCGTTCGATTTGCTGCATTTCGCTATCGCATAGGAAATCTCGGAAACACGCAAAAATTTGAAATTCCTTCTACGACCGTCTACTGGCGCGTCAGCGAATAGATAGTAGCGAATTGTGCACGTGCACGGCCCGTACTCCGCTACACCGAACAACCACTTATTGTACCACGGGAACGAGTTGTTCTGAATGGGCGACATTCTGCTCGATTTATCCTGAATTTATAGCACGCCTATCTGCCAAGTGTCGACGCTCGCTATCCCACCATCGCAATCGGTCAATTACGTTCGACAAGCGACGAGTAAAAGTAGAAAGTAACAATGAGAGAGGGCTTTCCATTCGCCGTACGTTGTTGGAAATTCTGCTTTTAATATTCTCGTTGTTCGCTCCAATAACAGATAAAACATTGCTTAGAAATGTAAAAAAGCGCCGTATCTTTTGAAAACTTTGTATTATAACGTAATCTTTGGTACATTTGATAGTGCTATCAGAAGTTATCGTCGATATGTCCGTAACGATATCGTCAAACGTTCAGATTTTAAAAAAGTTGAAGGAAATTTTAACCCTGTCGACCAGATCGAACGATGAATTACGATACAAGTTAGGATCAGCCGACTAGAAAGAGCGTAGGGAAAGCAAGAAACCAAAGTTACGGTTCCCAGTTACGGATGAAATCGAACGAGAGCGCGATTTCGCGCGCGAAATGCTTTCACAGGAGTGACGATTCTCTTGTGTTCCGATACCGATAGCAGCACCGTTCCTATTCAACTGCCGCTCGTTGATTATTCTTTTATCCCGGAAACTTGGTATTTTAAAACAAAAACCGCCAACGTCGATCGCGAGCAGGAGGGCCAGAATTATGGTTGTCGAATGAAAGTGCGCCTTTTTTTCTCCTCTCTCTCTCTCTCTCTCTCTCTCTTTTATCGTTTTCGCAACAATCTAAATTCTACCGGCTCTTTCGAGCAACCTCTTTCCTCGCGAGTGCTAAACTCTTTTCAAGCGCAATTTTTTCGGCTCTTGCTTAATTAAAAATTCCATCGGCAATTTGCGATTACGAGAGCCAATCGTCCTGCTAGAGAACACTTTACAATTCGACGTTACGACGTCGATTTAACTGGGAAATCCTTGATCGTTGCTGTCGTGTCCCGCGAAATTCAAAGAGGTCTTTAAAATCGTAGAGAAAGAGGAAAAAGGAAAATGAGGGAGAGAGAGAGAGAGAGAGAGAGAGAGAGATAAGGGCTTTAGAGGGCTTATAGAGGGAGCTGTTTCACGTTTGAATCTCGTCTTATCGCCGGAGAGTGTTTTTATTGTCGTTATATTTCCTTTGTTTTCTTTGCCCCTTTGTTTCACGGCCTTTGGGTTTTGCACTCGCAGCAAGGGCGTCATTTTCTTACCGACGGTCCTCTTTATTTCGCGAATTCTCTAAACAAAAAAGGATCCTTCGAACCGGTAATCGATGAACGTGTACCGAGATCTCTCCACGGCCTTAGAGGGTTTTCTCTATTAGGAGAAATGCTCTACGGTAGACGAGTTAATTACGATTAATTTTAGGTTTTCTTTTGATAACGTTTCGAATATTTTGTCATCTGTCATCAAGTCCAACGTTCACGCATCTCACGCATCTCACGCATCTCACGCAACATTTTTCCTGCGCTTCTGTGAATTTGTAACAAGCGAGAACTCGTTATCGAACTCCTTAACAACGACCAATCGGGGAAACTGGCGCGCTACTTGAACTCGCGCATCCAAAATACTACTGAATAAGATCACCATAGAATCGAGTTCAAACATTCAACAGATCCTTCCCTCTCTGTCATCCGTTTGAAACCGAGCATCCGTCATCCCTTCTGTCTCATTTCGCGTTTAATTTCGTATTCGAGGGTTCATTTGCTGCGTTGAATAGCCGTATAAGTACTATTCGAGTTGTCGTTTAGCGAAGCAGGTCAGTTTTTTCTTCCTTTTCTCATTTCACGTCTCTGTTATCTCAGCGTTTTGTCCTCGATAGCAACGAGCTATAGTATTTTACCAACGTATAAATAGCTCGAAGAAAGCTTTAACATACACTGTTCGTCGAACGTCCATAAAACACGTACGCGTATGTAACGCTCGGAGTAAGAAACGAGCTTGCATTTTTTCGTTGCAACATATAGGAATAAATTCTGATTGGTCTAATACAACGACTCCGGTCTAATCTATCCCGAAGAGATAATCCCACTCGCACGATCGATCTCTTTCGTCTCGTCTCAAAGAGAATTTTCATCGATCGTTGAAAAGCCACGCAACGATGTTCACGATGTTCCTCGAACAAGCAGGACGACTAGGTCCTCGAAGC
The DNA here is from genome assembly GCA_037178635.1 of Bombus dahlbomii. Lineage (NCBI taxonomy): Eukaryota > Metazoa > Arthropoda > Insecta > Hymenoptera > Apidae > Bombus > Bombus dahlbomii. The sequence continues at coordinate 18,375,864 of CM074105.1, read as the reverse complement.
TGGTCGGCTTAACCGTTGGTTAATCATCTTGCGAATATTTCACCGAGCAATTTTCCCGTTGAATAACGGCCAAAGGGAACTTCGGATTGCATCAACGCCGAGCGCTTTTCTCTTTTTGATCCCTTTAAACTATGGTGAAAAATCTGCGAGCTACGTCATCTTGGTTAAAGCGATATTCGAATTTTCAGACGTATAGTCTTTGAAACAGATTGGTCTAGGATCACCGATCGTAGAATTTCTACCCGTACAAGCTACAAATTAGCCTTCTATCGTCGCTATTAACTCATTTTTTAACGTTATATATACATAAAATATTTATAACATATTTGTCCCAATAAGAGCACAAGAGTTAAACGAACCGAATTACAGATTTTGCACCGTTAAGGATTAATTTTCAGTTGTACAAATAACTGGATTTCCGGTGTAAATATGACATGGTTGAGAAAGAGCATACTATCGGAGTAAACTACTATTGTCCGATATGATACTTGGAAAAGCAAGTTTGAAAAAGCTATTATTCCAACTGGCAATTCTTTTTTTCTTTACTCTATTCAATATTTTTTCCAGAGGAGGAATACGAAGAAGTTGTTCTGCATCGATTAGCGATTTCAGCCCGAAAACATATACTGGCCACTGACCGACTTCGAAGTTGAAAGCATCGTTACGGATTTAATATAAGTTGGGAAAGAAGTCCAGTTGCTGGTACTCGAAGTAGAAGGAAATAAGACAAACGAGAACGCCGTACTTTCAGCAAAAGGTGAGGAACAGAATCAACCGTAACGAGCGAGAACTTGCAAGACTTTATTCGTAGAGCGTCGCAACGGTATGCGCGATTGTAATCCCGCTTTTATACATTTTCAAATTCCTCGATATCGTGACAAGTGATATTCAGTTCGCTGGAGTTACACGATGTAAAAATGATCATCGATGGCGGAACCGAAACAAAACGAGAAATTACTTACAAAAAAAAGGAAGCTTTGTTTTCGAGTAATTAGAAATTGACAATAATTAAATAATAACTCGTGTAGTAAAAAGATATTATTATCAAAATTAAAACGACGTAAAGTATCATCGTGTAACAAAATAAAAATAGAAATATCAATATTACCGTGTATCAATCTGATCGTATACATGTTCCTATTTACCATTAATAATTCAAGCATAAAAGTAATAAAAATAAAAATAGGGGAGAATGCTTCGCGAAGCACGAAATTAAAAATCTGTTTGCCTAAATCACGGAGGCATAGCTACGTGGTTCCTTTATACGTTTATTAAAAGCCTATCTTTCATTTTCCGTATAATATCGTCCTAAAAGGAAACCCCTTTATGATTTAAAGTCGTCCGTGAAATTTGCAAAATTAAAACTGAACGCGTACGATCGTAGAGCGTTCTTTGCGAAAAATTACTTTATTGTTCGACGCGTGTTCTGATCAGTGAAGAGGCGAGGTTAAATATCGTCGCTACTTATCGTAGATACTTGCAACAGCGACTGACAAGAACTGTCCGAAACGTTTCTAGCTGACATTTTTGACCGACAGGAAAACCGTTCAAGAGCAACGCTATTAATTACGAACCTATTCGAAATAGCAAAGAAATATTACGTTCGGATAAACGCTGCTTGCCTCTAGTAGAACAACAGTATTCGCCGATAAAAGGGTATTCGATTGCCAGATGAGATGTAAGATGAGAGACCAAATATACCATGGTCCGATACTGTCTTTACAAAAATCTTTTAATCGTAAGATTACCCAATAGACGGTGATACACCTGGTAAGAAGCTATCGAAAAACTATGCATATTTTATTCGATAAAATGCCGATTCTATAAAAGTTTTCAAATTTCCTTACCAATTTTCCGAACAATTCAATACGGTGGAAGTTCGCTTATTTGAATTCGTCGAAGGGTGAACGGTTCGTATATATACATAACTGGAGTTCGTTGATTCTCCTCTCTACTACCTATGATTTTTTCGTTGAAATAACACAAGTTCGCGTTTAATCAGGCATTAACTGCAGTTTCGTTTCAATAAACGAAATTACATCGTAAGTGTTTTATTTTCACATAATTTCTCTGCCTCTTAATACAACGTTACTAAAAATGTGTTCTATCGTTCTTACAGATGCGACGATTAAAATCCATCCGACTCCAATTATATCGCTTTTGTAAAAATTTGTACGTGCGTGGTTGAGAGATTAGAAAATTATTCGTTTAACGAATTAGGCGCATTAAAACGTAATGAAATGAGAGAAAAAATATTTTAGTTAAGAAAGTGAAGAGAGACTTACCGAGTACACCAAGACGAAAATTAATAGAAACGACGATAAGACGACCATAAGCAGCCAACGCAGTGCCGTCGAAGGAATTTCCAGCGCCCCATGAATAGGAATCACCGTGAATTAGAAGAAGGGCTGGTAATAAGTCTGGGGTACTACCTGCAACGTTGGATCGTTATCGTTAATCGCTTTATCTACGGTTACAAAAATTTCTGGTTATTCGTCGAACGTTGGACGCTGTAACAAAATCGGAGAGAAAATATTAAAATGAGAAATACTGCAAACTTACAGGGATAATTATTCTGTACGTAGCAAGTCTTTTTTTTTTATTATTGCCTTTCCTTTTTGCAAATATTATTACGAGAAAATAAAATAAATACGTAAAATACCGTAGATTGTAAAACTGATTAAAAATATGAAGAGTGCAATCCATCGTATGATAAAGATTCGTGGGTAGGTATATACGTATATCGATAATTCCAACCATTGTACAATTTTTCCATGATTAATACTTTCGTTTTCTTTTTTTTTCTTTTTTCTTTTTTTTTTGTTCGAACACGATAAAAGGAAACGTACGTAAACGAGAAGCATTTTCCTCGTGTGCTTTCAGTTTCGCAATTTTTTTCTGTTTTCACGGCCATGTCTGTGCTTAAACGTGAAATAAAAAAAATAACGCAACTGCCCGATCAGACGAAATTTTTCCTAGCTTCTCCTGGTCCGATATTTTTCGACGAAATAAAACCTGATTAAATTCGACGGAGGTACAGAGGCGTGCGTCCACCGTCGATAAAAATTTATAACCGTCGAGCGATTGCGCGGCAAACGAATCGATTTGCAACATTGACCTGATCATAGCGTTTTAATTTCATTCGTTAAACCTTTCACAAACTGCCGTTATCCAACGTTGGAATAAAACAATATAGTGGAATCATAGTTGCCCGTGTTATATTACTTCCATGTAATGAGCTTACAATTATCAGTATTCTATACTTAAGACTATAGGTGTGCGATAGAACAGAGTATTTGAATATCGCTATTGTTAGTGTTATTATCAACGTTATTATCACTACCGTCTGCGTGAAATTTACGAAGCCGCCAGAATACCATACAGACGCTGTCTGGTAAGGTCTTGTTAGGAAACCGCAGCATTCAACGAACGAACAACGTAGACGCGGGAATCGATATTCATCGATAGCACTAAGAATTGATATTCACGTGATAATGCAGCCACGTGTACTCGTATATGTATATGTATATTTGATGTTCGATATTCTATATTCGATATTCGATATTCGATATTCGATACTCTATACGCATGCGCGCAAATAGTATGCAAACATCATAGTAGAAAATATAATTAACTTCGGTGGAGCGTCAATTGTAATTTTTATCGCTGTATAATCTCCGAGCGGTGTTTAATTGTCGGTTATTATTTTCATTTGTTCGAATTTTGTCGCAGATATACGATATATGATATACGATATATGATCATGATCACCGAAAGATTTCTGAACTGAAACACCTCGACAAAAGTTTTTAAAAGCCCGGCGTTGTACATTGGATATTTTCGATAAATAGCTTCGTACATTTTTGTCATTCGGTGGATATTTAAATCATCGATATTCATCGGCTACTGTTAATATTCAATGGTAATATTGTAATTTATCAAATCAATATTCATCGATGAAATCCATATTTATCGGTGCTGTGGAATATTGATTTTTGAATAATTTAGTAATCCCACAAACTAATATTTCACGCATCCGATTATTAATTATGTAAAAATTCCATTCCCAGTTTCGAAATAATCCACTGTCCGAAGAGCAGGAAGCGAGAATGAAACAATTTATAAATCGTTTTTCATTCCCCTATATCTTTCACGATTTTTCATAATTAAGCAAAAGTCATTTGCAGTAATTACCTACTGTATATTACTAATAATTTTCGCGACAAAAATTCAATGCTTTTAACGTATACATTTTACATATTATTATTATTATTATTATTATTATTATTATTATTATTATTATTATTATTATTTGTTTGTTATTATCGAAAGCGGATAACGGACACCTTCAAATAGAAAAAATTAAAACGTGTACAAATGTTTCGTTTATCATCTAAATTATTTACTTTCGTAAATTGCGAACACAATAATTTTAAACAATTGAAAAACGAACGCGGCTCAAAACAATAAACCTTACCATAATATTAAAATATAATCTCCACGTTTCGCGATAAGCGTTGAATAACGAAATTTGCATATACTTTGTGGGGTAAAAGGACGAGAAAGAGGACGAGCGAAGCAAGATTTAAGCATGTAGCACATCGTAGAAAGGAAGTACCTTGTCGCGTGGTAGTTTCCTGTAAAGTCTTTAATAACGGTTAGCGTAAAGGTGCAACAACAACTTTAATTTAGAAAATACAGTCGAGCAATTAAGTTAAAAGCAAGTCAAGCACTCAGGTGCAATTGCGAATAACGTACAGAGTTTCTTCGCTCTCGTAACGAATCACAAGCAACCAAATATTGTCCGGCTTTTCAATTTATAAATGGATAGTGCTAGAAAACCATTATGGAGTGCTACGTACGAACAAGTTATCGAACATGTCGTCGTACATACATCGATTGAAAACTGTAGAAAATATAATTCTACATATTGCTGAAACACCGTATGAACGTTAACGCGAGTAAAACGATCATTTGTATCGTTATTTTCAGACACTTTCTTAAGGTAATATCTCCTTCCGTGCGTACAATTTTATTTTCACACGTAAAAATAACACATTTTTACTACAGATATATCGCACTTTACCATAAAAAAAAAAAGGCAACTCGGAAAACATGTTTCTCGAACGATCTTTACATCTTTTGACAAACTAAAGTTTTTCAGTCGTATCGCTATCGTAGCAAAGGCGTAATACACAAGGTACGAGTTTAAAGTATGTACATCGTATTTGACGAATGATCTTTCCGAATCTTCCCTGTTTGCGTCATAGAGTAAACCATTGGATATTGTTGGTATCGAAGGAATCATTGTTTGGATTATGAAAATAATGAGAAACAAGTTCAACTTCGTTGCTTTCGTGCCATCGCGACAACTAATAAATAGATATGCGTATAGAACGTATAAAAATCTGCAAAGATACAAAAGTACATAAAATATCAAAAACGAGTAGCGAACATTTTTAGTAGCGGTTGTTTTCAAATTTGAAAATAAAAACTCGTCCGCGCAGTATCTCGGCAGTATTTAGATCTGATAAAACGAATCTTCCCCGATACGTTCCAGGCGTGTTGATTTCTTCTGCGCAACGATCTAAACGTGAAAACGTGGATAACGCTGTTATATCCTCGACCCGTATAAACATATTGTACAGGTCTGAAAACGAAAGTGTTCCCTTTGAAACAGGCAGGTTTGCCAGAAAAATCGATTTTTTATGAAGGCTGATTACCATAAACGGCAGAGGGAATAGGCTGGAGAACTTTGTATTATATCGTTACTCCACGGTCCAAGTTACGCTCGCTCCACTCCCTGAGGACGAATCAGCGCGTTCACGATTCATGAAATCACATAATTGTCCATGAACGAGCCACAACGCTGCTACCGTGGCGTTATAAGCGATGGCGGACAAGACGAGACGTCCACCTGTTGCAAAATCTGACATGACACTGCACTATCGTGCCAGACCGGACAGATAGGTGACTAAATCGAGCCACTATCAACGTATTCTCTATCCGGTAAACCAGAGATCGTATCTTGGATAAATTTACGGGTGATCCGATATTTTGCATTACCTCTGACATCTGGACCGTCTAATCTACTCTTATCGCGGTTCGGTACATCTGATCGCGCCTGAACCCTCCACCGTGTTTGCGAATCGAAATTTTGCCAGACGCGCCATGTTATCCGAATCGATGGGATGCGCGGATGTTAAACGTTCTTTCTCAAGACTTTTTGCACCTTGATTTCTACAGCGTATGAATAACCAACGGATTAATGAAACTTAATATTATAATGTACATTTATCTATCAGAATTTATTTATAACATTATATATGCTCCCATTAAGTAAAACGTGAGAAGCTAATGATCGATATCAGGCATCTCGGAGTTTATAGGTTTTCGATATTTTCAAAAGTTTCACGTCGTGAAAATAGAACGTTTAAAACAGTTTAGTGCAACGAGTCGTCCCTCGTTCCTTACGTAAGATGCGAAATTGCGTATACAGGGTCAGCAGCTTTATTTTCTTTCGTTCCAAGTTAGACAAATACAATGTCTTTGATACCAAATGCTGCCAGTAAGGCTACGAATTATTTCACCGTGTTTATAAAGATCGATATGATCGTTTGGTATGCTTTTTGTGTTGATATTGCGTGTATACATGCTTTCTTTATATTTTGAATGTATACATCTTTTTGCGTAGATCGTTAATCCGTGTACCGCCCCTGCCCCTTTCCCACTACCACTTTGGAAGTTGCTCAGCGAAACTGAGGCACGAGGAGTCATTCAGTCGTCTTCTTTCGTACCGACAACGTGGATCGCGTTGCTTCAGGTTCGTAACGTATTCTATTCTATCGATGGCGTCGATTCTTCGTTACTATCATTACTATCGTTTATGTCTCGTTATTACTATCGTTTAATTAATACACGTTTATTTAACGATTCATTGAACATTAAGATAACGAAATTAAGCGATTTTCTGACATTTTTGTTTTAATTTTTCTTCGATCGTCCATTTATTTTAAATGATACCGTTACCGGTAGCTTTCATCGTAAGCTTTCGTAATACAATTTCAGTTTGATCGTGTTTTCGTTCAATTATTTTTATACATTTCGTGCAGATTTTTGTAGTATTTTCGTGGATGATAAATTAATTGATATTGCGGATATAGCGAAGCACTCTCCGCCTTTGATTTTGAGATTTTTCTGTTTCATAAATATTACCAATTAGCGTTGCAAAACAAGAAGAATATCACGTTCCGCTCACAGTTTGTTATTCGCGTTTATATAGAGTGGAAGACGATCGAATTTTAGTAGCCTTTGTGGCTACCTGCTTCGCTTCTTTTTTCAACGCCACTTTTTACTATGTTTATTACTGAAAATACTGCGATATAAGACATGTTTCTTTGTTATAGCGCCAACGTTACCATGACTGCTAAAATACGGAACTATATTACGAATGTAATATGTATACACATGTATGAAATTGTGAGCGTTTTCATGCGTAACAAAGTATTATAAAGAAATATCTTAATGTTGCTACGAAGGCTTGAATTATATTTTAAAATCTTTTCGACCGCGATATTTTTCACCTTTTAACAGTGATATAGAATTTTATAAATATTCGAACTTCATTTGCGTGAAACAAAAGTTGATTCGCGATCATCGTCACGTTTCTAGCAAAAATTCTGCAAAAAATGATTTATGCGCATATCTTTCGATTCACTATGTTGCGAGTCAATACTTTGTTGTAGGGAATAACAACAGATACCGTTAAAAGTTGAAAGACAAGGCAAGCGATTTTGTAATAATCGGGTTTTCTCTTATATTAGTTATTTCAAATGAAATTTTCAAGTTTTAATTCGGTTAAAATTCAATTACTCAAAGTTCATTTACTTGGAATTCTTGCTTTCGATTTTCCTAGTTTCGATTAAAAAGATACGAATGATTCTCTATTTTAGCTAAAATTTAATCAAGAGTAATTTAATATAATTGCTAGTTAGTACTTTATTTCTCATGTATGAAATGTTCTCGTTTCAGAGATACCTGTTTTTTTTTCTTTCTTTTTTTTTTTTTTTCAAGTACCAATCCAATAAACGAGTCTTTTTCAGATTTATCAATTTACAGAAAATACATTTCAGTTACATATTTGATTATTTCGTTTGAATATATTCATTTATATTTCATATAAAGGAGGTGAACAAAAGAAAAGAGTTAAATGTTTGCGCCTTGCCAGTCAGGAGGTAATTATACATATATGTTATAGAATTTTACCGACCTTTCGCAGAATGAATTTGTTTCAGGGTCCATTGTGGCATCAGAACGAAGAGGACTCGTACCCCATACGATATTCCTTCTCTTTCCTTTTATCACATTTAGATTATTACGTAGATAGAGTGGACAGATATTTAGATTTTTACGTAGGTGCGATTTATGGTCAGGTTGGCTACCTTGAGGTTGTAATCTAGGTAAGTAGGTAAGGTGTAGGTAGCAAATAGGTTGACACAGTAGTAAGAAGTACGGCATGGTAGTAAAAGCATGTGACATTGTACAATGTATATATTATGCAGTAGTTAATTCTATATGGCACATATTTCATCTTATTCTCTTGTCCTTTTTGTTCGACTCTTGATTGTAATTAATCATTGTAATTTTTAATCGCGATCGATTAGTTTTCTCTTTCGCGATAAAAAAGGTTAAAAATTTTAATGCACATACATATCTATATATATATATATATATATATATATATATATATATATATATACAAAACAATGCCCCGTATAGAATTACGATTGGATTAAGATTTAATTTAATTTTCAGATTTCAGGTTTCCACGTATCCTAACCAGGTTTCTAGTTTTCGCGTCGGTTTTTCTTATTAAAGCTCGCTGTTTGTTTCGAACGTTGCGCAAACACGCACCGAGAGGGGTGTTTATTCGATTTTAGATTTTTGTGCGCAAAAGGAGGGTGGGTGGGTCTCCACTCGCAGCGCCTCCTCGCTGTGAGACCCGGGCATAATATAGTATAATAACATAATAATATGGTATAATTACCGATTGTATCGCTACACAACGAAGCAATTAACCGTATAACTGGTATAATTGTTAATTATATGACTGCGATCCTGACTACGCGTTCGTATCAGTGCATCTGTCGTATATTACATTAGCGAAATGTAATTTAGATATAATTTAAAAGCCCAACTAACAGTAAGTAGTTTTTGCACTTAATAAAGTATGTGTATTCGACGTGCAAGTTTGTTGCATTCGTGTCCTTGAATCTTTTTATCTACAAATCGGATTACGATAAATCGTTGATGTTCTTTTCTTGAGTCTTGTTAAAGTCGCAAAAACCAATAAAATAATATGGATATAGTAATATATTTATTTACGTTATAGAAAAGTTCTAACGAAACAGTATTTGCATTGAATTGAATTTGTTGGAAATTTCGCGACGCGAAATCCAGAACGTAGAAAAGTCGAACGTACGATTAGCATCCATCGACCGAACGAAACTTGCGGTCGGGGAATTTCCAACCGTCTTGAGATCTTAACGAGAGATCTTGAAGTCGTTACCAGAAGTGGAGGTGCAGCTAGAATTTAAAAATATCCCAAAGGAGAGACGATTCGGGGAGGGAAACGTAGATCACCTTGGGCTCTCTTCATTACCTTTCACGGTATTGTAAAAAAAAGAAATCCAGTCAGGAAAAGGGAATAGAAAGAAAGCAAAAGAGAAGGAAGAAGAGCGGAGAATGGAGGATGGGAGAAGAAAAGAGCTTTCCAAGAAGAATTAATTCTCCCGACTTCTGACCTCTTCCATGCACGTCCGCTCGATTTTATCCGACCGCATCCTTTCAAAAGCGAATGAATCTCGAGGAAATGTGACGTTTTTCAACCAATGGAAATAACAAATTGCTTTGTGGACAAAAATTTTCCCTGCTTTTCGGTTTAAATCTGCGATTATTATTTACCGTGTGTGACGATCAGTGTCGCAACATTTCACGTAGTATAACGCATCTTTTTTAAGTATTTACAATTGTAATGCGCGTAGAAACATCGTTACACACGGTAAACGCTAAAAGACGAACATCATCTTTTGTTCATCGTAACAATTTTCCAAACGATTACATACAAGAAGCGTAAGTTTATAGTACTTGATTGATAGAATTTCTTTAACAACCATCTCAAAGTATTGAAATTTCGCAAAATATAAACGATAGGGAAACATCGCGAATACGCGAACCACGCGGTATTCGCTTGAACTTTTCGCTAAACTTGTCACAGTGATTTCAGTTACATGCTACCCCTTACACGCATACGATATAAAGAGATTCGTTTCTCTGTCTGAGATATCTTGCGCAAGCGGAATTTTTCTCAAAAGACAAGTACTACTCCTAAGCTGTTACCGATTGATTCTTCGCTTCCTTCGATCCTCTCCTCTTCTTCGTCATCTTCCGTTGTCTGATTCGTCCGTCGTTTGGCCTTCGAAGTAAAACGTCGATCAGACGCGAGGCCACCTCACTCCCGCGGTGCTTGCAGGTTCTTTCTCGTTAATCGAATAATCATCTGCAATGCACTACGGAATTGAAGAAGCAACGCGAAAGTCGTTGAACCAACAGTGCCTTCTACGTTTCTCCTCTTCCTGTTTCTCTTCTTATCACTCTGTTTAGCGTCGCTTTTTCGAGTCCGTGACCCCCGGCATTCTTGCTCGGTGACGTTCAATTCTGCCGTTACAAATGGAGAGAGGAGGGCAGCAATTTTCACCGGTTTTTCAGATAAGCCCGACGACCTCTCATCCGCTTTCGTTCTTTTTTCTTCTTCTTCGTTCTCTTTGATGTCACGGAACGATATTCCCGTGCGCAAGAGGATATGCATGTATTGTCGCGGAGAGATTACACCACGCAGCACAGTGTGTAGGAGCGAGAGTATGAAACATAGGGGGGGGGGGAAAGAGGGAATATAGTCGAATAGCGCGAGTGGTTAAGCGCTAAAGTTCGCGAAACGAGAATTTTACACTGGCGAATTTGATACGCGTATTTGCTGAAGGTAAAACTAGGCAACCCAGCTAGATACCCTATGCAGAGGGCACGTTCTACTCTTTAGATTTTACATATATTTCTCTTTACGTTCTACTTGGCTTTTAGATATTTTTTCATAACAGAAAAATTACCTTTAATCTTTTGGTTTGCAAGCTTTTTTTTTTTTTTTTTTTTTTTTTTAGCAACCAGCTAATTCGTCGATCAACTATTTATATACGTATTCATTGAATTTTACCTATTTTCTGTAATATATTGCGCATAGTAATTGCGTTCTCTGCAATTAACGGCGCTATTATCATCGAATCGAGTAAACGAAAAAAAAGAGAAAAAAAGAAAAGAAAAGAAAAAAAGAGAGAATATAATTACAATGGAAATTCGTATCGTTGAAAAAAGATCTTGCGCGTTCTTACATTTCAAACGATTCAACGTGTAAATCACACGATCGTCGTTACTACGATTTCGATACGATTACATTCTAAATTTTCGCAATCCTGACTACGGATCGGCTCGTTCTTATCACGTTTTTCCCCGCTCATTTGTCTCGGTCTCGCTAATGCAGGCATTCAACGTCACAACGACGACTTCCTTAATTTACCAAATTTCAGACGTCCCCACTTTTTCCCACGTCACGTTAAACGCGTAAACCCTACCGCTCGGCTTTCAGCAGCGGTCCGCTTTAACGCTCGCGTCTCCCCAGGGTTAATCCCTCGTAGTAAAAAGAACCGTTATGTTTCGAGAACGGCCTGCACAAAGCGTTATCACTTTTAATTACTCGTTTTCAGCCAGCTCGCCGCGATAACTCGGCCCTTTAACCAGACGCCCGGTCCGCAAAATGCGCTGTCCATTCCTCGCGACCAGCTGAAACGCTTTAAAACATCCCGCTGCCGACGGGCGGTCCTTCAACGTTAAAACGAGACGACACAGCTCCGCGGCGCGGCGCGGCGCGTCGTTACACGTTGCGACGAAATAACACCAACGAACGATCGTAACAAGCACTCGAACAAAACGTTTCTGTAATTCACTTTGTTCCCTGTTTTTCGCTGTACGATCGAATTCGTGGTGAAATTGACCTGGGTTTTATAAAGTCGACCATTTACGTGCAAATCTAGTCGTGGAAAATGTACTTTCGTCATTTTCAAGGCTATTACCTGTAAGAGTATTACCACTTTACTACAAATTTTGTTATGTAAAGATAATACGAAAATGTTATAAGGAAGCTTATATATATTATAATGTTATAAGCGCATATATTTCGATAGAATTAGTTGAATAGAAAAAGGTTATCAAGATTCGTGGACCATCTTTATCGCTTGTTCCATGAAAAATTTGTTCTTTCGTGCGAAATCGATATTCATCCGAGAAAATTCGCTGCCACGAGTCTACGGTAGAATTTTTTAATTAAATTTGTCGGCCTTCGTCGATCTCAAATGCCGTTATTGAATGAATAACGAGTGCTGTTTCGTTATTCGACTTTTCTACCAATTAACCCATTCCCCTACAAAATGAGACTTTGTAAATCGTAATTTTAATTATCAAGTATATCGGGTTTTATTTCCTTCGATCTTTTATTTTTCAAAATATCTTCATCTCCCATTAGTTTTATTGTAACTGAATCTTTTCAGTTATTACAATGTACGATGTTCGTTCCATTTTAAAGTTTGAATTAACTCTCTATATACGTACGAATTACATTCTGTATAATCTTTCCTATCGTTACCTTTGACAGATGTGCAAGATGTTAAGAAAAATGAGCTCGATGGTCGAGAGGCTTGTAACACTCGCCGAGAAGGAAGAGAACGTATATCTAATCAACATAGATCCGTTATCGATAGAACGAACGTAAGTTTTGTACGATAAATGATCTTGAACGAACCTGAAAGGACATAATATTATAATTCTTGTATCGTGATACAAGAGTATATCATATATCGTACATTTTAAAAATAGGAATTATTAAAAGGCGATACACGTTAGTTAACTAGTTTCCATAGTCTTATTTAGCGCACAAAAGACGAATCGCTCCTTTTGATCGCAGACAGCTTCGCTTTGAGTTTCTCAAGCACTCCTGCGGCAATTGCACCAATTGCACCAATTGCATCAATTACATTTTCCAACAACAAATATTCGTATTCGTCGGACGCGCAACGTCGCTCTGCGAAAGCATAATAATCCAGACAGCGTGAAAATTGAATCCTCCAGTGGCCAAAACTTTAACCGGTAACTTCGAAACTGAAACTAGCGTGCGTTTCTTCGTGCTAAATGACACCCGAAGGATTAAGGGTACTAAACCAAATTCGATCTTCGCGATAGTTGTAACGGCTGCTGCCTTTTACGGTACTTTGAATTCATCGTTACGAAACATCGATGCAAAACAGTACCTGTAGTTAATTTACGATTCGAGGTTGATTCGATGATTATCACCGAGTGTGAGGAACGTAGTTTGGAAATTCAAGACGACGATAGACAAAAAGGAAAGGAAAAGATGTAAGTTACGTCTATACTTTTCCATAATTCAATTATATTCTCAAAGTATACGATCGTATACTTGGTATAATTATAAAACGATATAATTGCTAAAAAGTATCGGCGCTTTATTTATTATTATCGGTGTTTGGGAAAAATCTTAATAACTGTTGGATATCGATAGACTTCGGTCGGAATATAAGATTTTAGTTATCTATATCGCGTTGATATTTTTCGATATTTAGTTTAACGCGAGACGTAATACTTTCGACGCGTGAAAGATACGATTGCAGAAAATATAACTTTATCGATATCAAAACGTATGGAAAACGCGTTAAACTGAATTTAGTTGGGAAACTTTCCCAGTAGTAGGGGTTAGCTTGACAAAAATACTCGCAAAAGTGTATTAAACATATACGTGTATCTAACAGTGGGTTATTATAGACGTTTCAAGGATTCAGCCATTTGGCCAAGAGTTGCTTTTTCGACGAAGAAACGCGAACCGTAACAATCTCGATCCGAAACATCTTCCACTAATGGTCCGATTATTTATTAATATTAACGCTTTTATCCGATCAATTTACGCCGCGTCTCTACTATTTACTCGTTCTCGTCCTCGTATTTCCGACAACTTTTACCGAGAGGAATGGGGCGTGCTTAAACAACGAGAAGACGATGGCGGTAGAAGAATGGAGAGGTTACAGATAGCTGTATCCAAGTATGATGTATTACACGTATAAAGATACTCGTGATAGACTGTTATAGTTTCAGTGCATCGTTTTAAAGTGGCCATTCGAGCAAACGGGTCGGAATTTACGAATTTACATGGCCGTTACACGATGCAGCCAACGGAAAATAGGGCTATAAAAATATTCAGTGCATAGCGGACGATGCAACAACCTCTATCGGTATTTTTCTTTTTTTCACAGTCCAGATTCGCGACGATGGACGCTGCAAAAAGACACCATATCATTTTCGACATCTTTCTAATTTGGTATATTATGCGATTTGAACGAAAATATACTTTCGTCGTGTCTTATTCGCTCGTTTCGCTTTAAGAAGCTAAACTTTGCGAACGTTCAATATCTTTTTAACTAGCCCGATATTCGATCGCGAACTTTCGATATCCATGATCGCTAGGAAAATACGAAAAGGGCGATAAATTAACGACGCTTCGATACCGTCAGTTTGGATTTACGCGTCGAAATTCTCTTTGCCTAATTCCGTGAAACACGGTCCGTGAGCCCAATCCACGAGGATGATTTAATTAGGACGTTCAATTAGAACGCATCAGCGGCTGCCCTTCGAGATTACCAAGCCACTCAAAGCCCACCAACCCTTCCTTGCTTCCGTCTCGCTTTTCCGTTTCACAGAACGCGAACAATCGTGTGTTTCGTAAACGATGAAAGATTTCGCTGAACCGCCAATAGAACCGCCACTCTTATCCTCTAACAAAATTTTAGAGACACAAGCTACTTTCTCTTAACCTGGACAACCAACGATAACGTTTAATGAATATCGTTATTTCGCAATGCTTGCAATTTTGGAATATTAACGCTATACGTTGTAGTACTACGCGGTAATACTCGTACGTATCTTGCAAATTATAAATAAATTATAAATAAATAAGAAAGTAAAAATTCACGCTTTAATGAAACAGAGATAGCGGATCGATGAGTAATACGTTTTGTAAAAAGTTGATTAGCTAACACTTTTTCCACGTATTCCGATATTCTGCTAACAAAATGATGAAACGGTCATTTCTAATTTTTCGTCGAACCACTGCGTGGCGACGTCGATCGGATAAAAATTATATTACTGATTTTAAATCTGTTGGGATTATCACGATTGGAGATCAAGAACAAACGATGTAATGATACGACTGATAATTATGGGACGGGAGAATGGAACGATAAATGTGTTATCCGATGACATGAAAAACTGCTTAGAGGAAACGGAAGAAACTAACAAAGTCTTGTCCGATCGTATATCCCAACTATATCGAACGATAGATCGACGTAGCTTTTTATATATATGAACGTGTATATGCGTGTATATCGTATACGTATTCGCAATCGCGCCGAAAACCGCAACGTATCGCGTGTGACAGTGATTTTCGTGAAATATTGAACATCTGATTCGCTAAAGCGGTTGTAACTGGTACACGGAAAATTACATAATCCCCGACATTAGCGATAATGTGCTCGACCGTGTCGATTAACGCCCTTGCACGCGTGCTTTTCAACTCGTTACTGCGGTTTCTGCGAATCGTTATCTAATTGGCGAATACTTGAACTACTTTCGCTCATAGAAGTTTCTCAATCTCGAAGATTTTTCTTTTTTTTTTTCTTTTTTTTCTTTTTTTTTTTTATGTGATTTATACGTCACCCAGTGCGTTGTTGAGACAATTTTCTTCATTTTTTTATAGTCTTTTAGATATTTATCATCGTTCATATACTAAAATATCCTCTAGGCGTAAACATTTATAAAAAAAAATGTGTGAGGAATTCAAAATTCTCGATATTTCAATAATTATAATTCTATGGCTGAAAGTAAAACGAAAATCGGCAATAACAAAATTGCGTTGAAAATTTCATTCTCGCGAGAATCAAATTTGAAAACGAGTTTTCAAGAGAATTGAGTTTGAAAATTTGTCGAGTATACTGTATCGGGTTAATTTCTTAAGTAAACGCATTTAAATCCAGCTTGCTCGAGAACGAGACTTCGAGCGGAAAAATTTGATTCTGCGTTCTCCGCTTATTTTCGCGCGTAGAATAAATCTGCTGCCAATTGTTCGCTCCTATCTGACCGAGAATTTGTTACGTACGCGACAAGTTTTCAAGCTTGATTTTCACCAACGCAGAGCTTCCGCTGTACTCTTTGTTACTCTTGTTTTTGGTTTTATTTTGAGCCGTAGAATCTCTCCTCTTCGCTTGTACCTCGAATTTACATCCACGGCGTCTATATTTAAATGTATAATATGCCTGAATGTGCGAAATAAACGTATGCTTTGGAACCAAGTGTTATCGGTTTCAGTTTTTTTCTTTTTTTTTTTTTTTTAGGCAGAAAAAGAAACGATAATAATAATCGACAGGCAGGTACAAGCTTGATTTTGCCCGGCTTGAAAATCTTCCCACGTTCCCACGTATGTTCTCTCGCACAGTAGAAAAGATTACGTAACGCAAATTGTTCTCTTGGAGCCGCAGTAAACGCACACAGTATCGCCTTTAAAAGATGGTACGATAGGAAACTCGGTCGATTCGGGTTCAATATCTTTTAAAAATTAATTAGTCCCACCCATGCGAGTATCGCTTTTCGGTCAAACTTGTAAACTATACAAATTCTCGCTGAAATTCGACTGAAAAATCCGTAAGAAATACAAATCGGATCGCCACCAACGATTCAATAATCAATTCCAATATCGTCAAATAGCCATTGGAAATACATTATATTATTAGTGGATATTGAAACGATTCAAATTCATATACGTGATCTGTTAACTCTTTCTCAAATATTTTATTCTACAGAGACACCACATGTTGGACTATATATTTTCACGGATCTTTACTAGCATTAATTTCTTTAGCAATTTTTTAATCTACGCGTATTAACGTTTGCCGTACAAAAATACAAAGAAATCGAAACGACCAAAGTGAAATTCTCGTTGGCAAGGCTTTATAATACGATTACGAAGAAAAGTTATTTACAAGTCGAAATTTTAGAACATCAAGGCCGATAAATAATTATTATTCTCTTTAGGTTTGTTAGTTTTTCTTTTTTTTTTTTTTTTTTTTTGCGCTGGGTATTCGTAGACGCGTTATAAAATTCGGTTGGACGCATTTGTCAAGAGTAATTTAGAAATATCTCGCAAAGGTATTCGTTGCTGAAATTTCGGCCTGAAGAAATACCTCGCGTTCGAGTATCGTTCCACCTTCAAAGGCATAGCAAAGGAAGGTTAACGAGAGGTGGCGCTATCGAGGAACCTGTTAATTGGAAGTTAATCAATTAATATTCATCCTGAACAGACCAAGGGAAGCTGGTCTTATCGAACTAAAGGAAGCTAAATTATTCCACCGATCGGACGATTCGCTTCGACAGTCGAACCGATACAATTAAATATTCGCACGAAACACAGTTATCCAACATTTATAATAAAAAAAAAAAAATTCATCTTTGAAACATACGTCCTACATTGTCTATATTCCGGAAGTAATTAAATTTTTATTATATTCGACCAAGCACACGTTGCTTAACCAATGCGATTCTTCTTTAAAGAAAAAGATTGTCGGGAATGAGTAGCCTTCGAATAACGTTCAGGAAACACGAAATTCGTGTCGCAAGCGAAGAGATGTCGGGAGTTTACTATCGAGGAATAAGCCGATTCACGAATTGATAGCAAAAAATAAATTACATTAATGTTTATCTAAATTCTTATTCCAATATTATCGAATTACGCTGAACAACCGATGAACATCGATAAACGAGCATCTGTTTCCGATGGAAGAACCGCCAGGCGTTTAAGCTGCGTTCAGAACCGAAACCTCGATCGCTTCTCGCGATTACAACGTAATTACAATATAGCGGAGGAAAGAAGCAGCGGATTCCGGGTGTGGTGCCCGATGCGCGCGTCCCGAGCAACCACGTTAATTGTCGTCATTAAATCGCTCCCGTAAACTCATTTACAAGAGCGTTACGCTTCGGTCGTGCAAGAAAAAGGATTTCCTGGGCGTTAAGTCAAATACGTTTCGCCCGAGGAATCTCATTTAAATACCCCGTCTGGCTCGCTCGAATGTTAGCAAAAGGAGAGAAGGAAACTACGTTGGTGGTGGAAGCGTAGTCCGGAATCCTACCCTCGCCATCCCCCGTCCCCTCGCCCTCCTCATCATCGTTCTCTCTCTTTCTCTCTCTTATATTTTGCTCGTTTCTGTATGGCTGACTGGTTTTCCCGCGGCCATATCGTGAAGCTAAGCTAAGCTTCTTACGTGCAGACGACCCGAAGCTTGCAACAACGGCGGCCGTTTCGAAACGCGACGTGCACCCATGCGCACCTAAGACGACGAGGCTGGAATATCACGTGGAAAAAAGTTTCGCTTCGCTCCGCGAAGCAGAATCTCCTTGGATAAAGCGTACTCTACGCTTATCTACTTTGCGTAAGCGAATTCCGACCGGCAGAGATTCTTGTTTATGCCGATGACGCGGGCATCCTAGGGGTGGTTAAGCTCGTTCGTCCGGGCAGACAATCCTGTCGATCGTGAAAATTTGCGGCTGTTTGACGCTCGTTTTATAAGCTATTCTTTATCAAGCAATTCGAATAATCTCCTGGTTTTTGTTATTCTATTCTATCCGTGTTTAGAATTTGTTAAATACGCTTTTAGACCAGAAATTTTGTTACGTTCTTCTATTTTCGTCGCGACACAGCCAACGCTTTCGCTGGCTGTTGAACAGTTCTTAACGTTATATCCTATTAATTTGCGTATCTCGGTATGCTTTGGTATACATCTAAAGCATAAAGCATAAACAAATTGTATTGCGATTCGATGTTAGCAGGCATTGTTTCAAGAGTTTGTGTACTAATTTTAGTAGCCGTTCTGTAAATATTGGTCGTGCTTTTAATCCCGTTATTAATTATCAGAATCGTGTAATTAGCGAAATTTCTCTGATTCGTTAAGATTATTTTCCTTCGCTGTTCCGCGATGCTTTTGGTTTTCAAGCGAATTGATCGACTAATCGAGCATCGACTAGTCGGACTCGAGACTTTATCCAACAAAAAAATGTTGCTTTCTCTCGTTTGATTTAATTTATTTGTTGTTTTTAAACGTTAAAATCTCTGTCGATAAATATGTTTTGCAGAAAATCTGCCCGTCTGATAGAGAAACGAAAGAGCAACGAAAGAGCAACGACAGAAAGCAAAAAAAGAGAGAAACACGCCATCGTTATCCTTAATTGCAGTGTGTTATTTGTAACGGAAAATCGTTGTACGCGCCCGTGTTTCGCGAATGTTTTTCTTTGATACAACGTTTAATGTCCCTTTAGTCTCGTACGATGTTTTCGAGTTTCGCTTAATGCACCGATTGCTTCTTCGCCCGGCGAAGAAATGTCTAAAAATATCGTTAATTATAGATGCTGTATAATATTGGAAATATAAAATATCTTATATACGATGCCTTGGCTTGGGTATCGATAATTTAGAAAGCGTAGTTTCCGTCGATGGTTCTTAAAATGAAAGTTGAGCTGTACTCTTAATTTGTTTCGATAGAAATCTCCACTTTTAACATGAATTAACATTCTAACGAAATATATCGAATACATATAGTTTATAAATTCAATCGAAACGTTAAATGATATGAAAATTGTCGAATACGTTGGAATTATTAATCTCAGCATGGAAAATACAAAAACAAGATATTAAATAGCAAAGATATTATATATTTTGTCATCGTATTCAAAATCCGTATGTTGTAAAACGTTAAATCATCCGGATCGTTGCAAATGACATGATGAATTTAACCACTCGCGCGTTATACAAATAAATTTTCCCTATCAAGCTTCATCATCTTGATTCTTACTTCAATGATCACCAGTAATGTGTTATCACGATTTTCAAAAAGCCATGAATTACGCATTATTTTCGTTCTTGCGTGCTTGCTTCTTTTTACCGTTCAGGAAGAATCGAATATTGGATCGTGGCCAATTTCATTTCGCGCGAACGATCTGCTGTTTCGATTTTCGAATACTAATAAAATACAGATTTATATGCATGTCCCTGTTTTCGACAGGATTGAAACTAAATCACGGAGAAGTTTGTCGCGCGAGGAAAATGCGTTGAAACCTCGCGTACTCTGTTACTCGCACGATCATACTGAATAAATTACGAATATAACATGTGTCGTGAAAACAACCATTTTTGTATTATTCCTACGCGTGAATTAGAGTCGATGGAATTATCGTAAAAATACCGTAAAAAAATTTATTTCGACTCGACTCTAAGCATTTGCGACGAGACCGCGAGTAGTATAGTACAGCAATGATCAGGCACCGACGTCTGCCGTTTTCCTTTTTCTATTTCATTCTAAGATCGCTAGTACTCGGCCCCGAGAAAAGTCTAACCTCGCCTAACCGAAGTCTGATTTTACGTTAATCGGAAACGAGTTTAGATTAGGTCTGGCTCAGATCTGGGTTACGTGAAAGAAAAAGCTGTCGATCATTCGCACTTTATTAGATGTAAATGGCGTTCAGAAGATGACTGTACTTTTGGGTCCGTTAAGGATATCGGAAACATATTTCATTGTTCCTTCGTTCGAGAGTCCTCTTTGCTCGATAATATGGTTTTACGTAACTAAAATAAACACGCTGTTCACTGCATCGAAGACAAAGTAGAGATTGATCTTCGTACCATTGGATTCATCCTTTATATCGTGTACCGTGTACACGAATAAGATACGATGCCGGTAGTAAGTCTTATTCAATGGTGAACCGTACACATTGTACGCTGACCAGCAAGATTAATAGATCTCCTAGAGAGGATGAAAATTTCAGAAACGAAATCAATCTTACGAGCTTGCCACGCTTATCTGCCTATCTTCCGTGTTTACGAAACGAACCTAATCGCACGCCCACGCGCTTTTGTCTTCGTTAACACCGCACCAGCTATTAATATCGGACACGACGTTACTACGAAACCAATTGCTCCCGTCTATCGTGTCCAACAACTTTCTCCTCTCCGACGATGATAAAAATACTCCTGTTTATAATACGTTACAGTTATATTTCTCTCTTGGGAAAAAATCGAGACAATAGCTGAAAAATTATGCAACGCTGTATTATTCGGTGTGTGGTATTCGAATACATGTAGGAACGATCGGGATTTCACGAGAAAGGAACGAGCGGAGAAAATTTTTAAATAATAATAATTATTATCATCATTATGACAAAGGATATTTCGACACAGGCCCGATCTTTTTAAACGGCAATCGAACACCGTCTTTTGTTTTTTCGTTGGCCGCGGGGCCACGCGAGATATAAAAATTACTTTAGCAATAGCAAATATTGCTTCGATTTGAGTTCTTAAATCGACATGGATCAACATATAGAAATATTTGTCCGCTTTGCATCGCAAAGCGTAAGTTTGAGAGACACGTGACGCGACAATGAGCGAAAATATAAGGAATAATCGTACATACGTTTCGCGTAATACGAATGTGATATAGGGTCTGTCGCAAAAATAACGAAAATTTCTAAGAGTAGAAGAAATATCGGTACATATATACGAAACTTTTACCATCTAGAAGTACAGCCTTCGCCAACATTATGTCAAAGTTTCGTGTCGGTTGGATCGTTAGAAGCCGAGTTATAATACTCAACGTCAAAGCATCGTTTGTTCGTGGGTCGTGAGCCGGACAGTTGGATTTTGTTGCACGATAATGCATCGGTTCATTATACGGCGGTTGTAACTGCTTTTTTGCACAAAAACAGGTTACAACGTTGCACCGTAGTCACCAAATTTAACATCGTGCTATTACTCTTTGTTCCCACGGTTCAAATTAAGGATGGAAGAAAAGCGTTATATCACGACGTTTCAATATGCAAAATGCAGTGACGAGAACGATGGTTTGACGCGTTCTTGTTAGCCCTGGAAATCCTTGTATCGTCGCAGAAGGAGTATCTTTTGAACGAAATAAGATATTCCCTGCAGTAAAATACTTTGTAACGTAGAAATTCGAAGATCGAAATACTTGAAAACGAAAATACGGCTCATCGTTGGTCAACCATCGACTCGAGCATCGATCATCGGCACGAGTAACAAACGACAAACGTCTGTTAAAAATATGTTTTCTTCCTTTCTTCGAATAAATTACACTTTATACGTCCACATTCGCCTTTTAGCGCGAATTTTTTATTACATTTTTCCATGCTATCGTCGAGTAAATAAATATTGTCAATAATTGGGATAAGAAACAAAATTATAAATACCTACTCTTTACATCGCGAGAAGATTATCGGTAATAGGCGCGGATAAGAACGTTACTTGACGATCTATCTTTACACGTCTCACAAATATTCGCAAAAATAAGCGGATGTTCGCTAAGGCATGGTTAAAATCGACGTTACAGGAAACACGACGACCAACGCGTGGTAACGTTCGATCAAAGACAAAGTCGAAACAATTTCATACGTATAAGAGGGAAATGCCTATCTGGAGGATGGAAGCAGCTATCCTTAAGACGCTTAAGGACCAGCTTGGAAGCTAACGATGGATGCGGTAGTCTAGAGTCTAGATTTTTCGTCGTCTCGTCGCTGGGCTCGCAATCGGAAAAGCGTCACGACGCGAGAGACCGATCGATGACGTTCTTTTGTGTAGACGCTCCTCTCCTTTCTTCCGCTTTCTTTCGCTTTCTTTCGCTTTCTTTCGCTTTCTTTCGCTTTCTTTCGCTTTCTTTCGCTTTCTTTCGCTCTCTTTCGCTCTTTTTTCAGCATACGACTTCGGTTTATCCGCTTCTTCCCGAAATCCGAGCGAGTCAAAACGAAAAGAAGAAAGTAACGAGGATGAAACGAGAAGAGAAAAGGAAACACCACGGATATCGAGTGCTCGGTAATCGGCACCCCCACACCTTGTTACGAAACGCGCTCTCGATATTCGACGATCCACTCGTTTTTTGTTTAGCGCGCGTGTCCCCTACCTTCGATCAAATCACCGTCTCCCCTATCAAATCTCCTTCCCCTATTACCGACAAAAAAACATAAATACAAAAAAAAAAATATAAATTTTTCAGTCGATAATGCACAGATATTCGAAAAATGCTTTTGTACCTATCCAGTGATAGATGATCCGTTGTATAATAACGTGCAAGAACTTCCTGTCGGTCGATATTTGCGACCAACTCGCAAATATTTTTATCTACGTTCTCGACACTGTGAAATCCGATAACGCAATAAAATTTTAGTTACGCGAACAGTGTTATTTCGAATCTATGTAACTACGTTAAATTACAGGAAAGTTCCTACAACGAAGTAAACGATACGTTAGCTGTGTAATTAAGGGAAGCAAATGTTGAAAATATATAAAACCGAATTTTCATTCTACCTTCGTTGCAGAGTAATTATTCTTTACGCGTTAAGAAGAATTAACTGAGACAAGGGACGAGTAATTAAGAGTACGTGATCGTGTGTAGTCATACCTACGTAATATAGCAGCTATGATATTAATCTACCATCATAAAAGAGTTATTAGTCACTTGCGAACACAGGCAGAAGCCAGTGTTCGCAAGTTTAATCCTCGCCTATCTATTACACCGTTATAGAATGTAACAATAAAGGTGATCTCATATGGATCACGACCGTTATAGCGTTAGCGCATCGCTATAAATTGGCCAATACCTATAGCGTAAAATACTGCGGAGTGAAATATAACGTAAAGCGATAAGTCGATTGAAAACTTGGTGCAATTGGCGACAGAATTATTAACTAAACACAAAATTCGTACGCAAAAAAATATTTACGACGAAATGTAGGAACAGCTTACTATACGCTGTTATTATGGATTATTTTTTTTCTTTGCCATTTCTTGCATTAACAACGTCGTATATCTCGAAGCTCGAAAAGATTTGTAATCGTTGTTTGTATCAAGGTGTTATTATTTGTTTGCCGTTTATCGAAGCGTCCTCGGATTAACACGAACGATCAAAGCAACAAATTCCCTGTAACGTATCCTCCTACTTCGATACGACAGAAAATACGCCTTTACGAGAAGTATCGTCGAACGAAGCAGAAACGAGGAGAAAATTTTCACGTTACTACGATAGATTGTCCGATAAATCGAGAAAACACGTACAACTCCTCTTTCGTTTTATATATTATAGCCGGGCATAGAGAAATCGGAGGAAAGAACGGAATCATCGATTTACAAGTGACGCGATGATCCGTTGCCGAAAAGCACTGCATCCTGGTTCGGTGGATCGCGGTGCACTTTTCGTCGACTATGCACAAAGATTCGGTGACTCGTATACGCCCGACCGATCGAAAAATTTACTTACCGCGCTCGTATTATTATTATTATTATTATTATTATTATTATTATTATTATTATTATCGTTATCATCGATATACCGAAAAGAACGTGATCCGATTAACTGTGATCCGTTGTTCAGAATAATCTCGTTCCATCGTGCGAACTCGACTGTACCAGCCGAATCACGATAGATACGATAAGTAAGTAAGTAAGAAACGAAATTCACTTTACGATTTGTCGATCGAAAATTCCAAGTAGAAGTATTTCTATCGGATGATGTCACGTCACGATGTGACAATCTTTCGAAAACTATTTGCAACTCCTTAGAGATTTCGAATCAGAATTTTGCTTAATCCGATTTTCGTAAATTTCTTCGTGAAAGATGTCACGATTGACCGTAAGTTTCGAGAGAAATGTCAGAACAGACATTTGTAAGACCATCGTCTTCCATTTCTTTTCGATTCCTACGTTGATCGGCGTATGATCTTAGTCTTGGCGATTCATCGATACGATAAAATAGAACGCCAACAACGAAATTGCCAACTACGAAATTGAAAATTCGGCTATTTGTCGTTTGTCTGCATTGAAATTATTTTCCAGGTTCAACGACAAAATACGAACGAAACTGTGTCTTTTCACGTTCGATGTTACGTAACCATGTTACGAACTCACGATTACAGTCATTAAACGATAAATGACCATCGAGAAGCGCGAGCGATAAAACTAGACGTGACCATAACCGCACATTTGTAAGGACGAATGCATTAGCTATAAAATTTCACTTGACGTTTCGCGTGCAAACAGCCACTTTGGCTATCGTGTAAAATTATTTAAATTAAATTATTATCGTGGTTTGTTCAACGTTCAAGTTCAGAGCTGATAACGAAATGAATTCTCTTATTTAAAGCGAGATTTCAACCCTTAAAATTATGATGTTAATCGGACAAGGATCATTCGCACAACGATTACTTCCGTGATACTTTGCAGACTGCTAAATTATACCATTAAGTAGAGGAGTAAGAGGAAGAGGAAGAGGAAGAGGAAGAGAAAGAAACTTGTTGAAAATGCCTATTTTTTGCTTATCATCCGTTGGCGGAACGCGAATCGCTTTGCACCTAATCACGATCTTTCTTTTTCAATTAATCAATTCGATATCAATTCCGAGAAATACTGACCGGCGCGAGAAACATAAGAAACGGGTAACGAGTTGCACTCACCGTGAGGAGATTTGGGCACGTAGAGGTTTAAGTATAGGCAGTCTTCGCTCTGGTTGGCCAGCAACGGTGCTAGCCTCTCGAGGTAAGCCCGTTTGGACCGCGGCAGACTCGGGTCCGGTTCCGGTGGCTTCTGAGGACACGCGGGTGGCATGGTATCCGCCAGCTTGATTCCACGCCACGGTGTCGGCGTAACCGGTGGCATGTATCGCAACGCTCCGATTGGCGGTGTGGCGTATGGCACGCCGTAATAAGTCTCGACAGACGTGGATGATCTGTCCTCGACGCCACGCAACGTGCCGTACCTGGTCCTGACTGTTCTCGTGCTGTATTTCTGGCTACCAGCAAGTGCCTCCGCTCCACCAGAGCACCAATGTCCGCACAACAGTCCGAGGAACACGACGATCGTTGCCAAACACTTTTTCGATCTGTCTGCTCTATTCTCGTAACGAGTCTGTACAAATCCTTCCCTCCACTCGCCTCCTTTCCTGACGATACCGTTTTTCCTCGAGTCGCCATCGTCGTTGCAAAAATGCCACGATCCCGGCTCGTTGCCGAAAATTTGATCAACCGATGAACGAATTGCGAACTCGGTAGACGGCCGACGCATCTCGGCAACAGTTTCCGGCCAAAGGCACCGCTGGTACACCGGAGCACGGTGGAAGACAGTGTCGACACACTCGTCGTAAACATCGTGGAAGATAAACGACAGGCCGAAACTATTGTCCAAGGGAGGCAGTTTTTCGATAGGATCGAGAGGCGAGAGGTATTTCCTCTTCCTCTTCCTCGTAGACGAGGAGGAGGATGTCCGCATCGCGTCACGCCGCCGCGGACTGGCCCCTCCGGGCCCCGCATCTGTGGGGCCCTCCTGCCAGGGGACGTCCCTCTTCTTCTTTTTCTTCTTCTTCTTCTTCTTCTTCTTCTTCTTCTTCTTCTTCTTCTACTTCTTCTTCTTCCCTTCCCTCTCGATCTATATCTTTATTTACCTTGTTCCTCTCTTCTCCGTCTCTCGTATCTTTCCTCCCCTCCGTGTCTTCTATCGGCCTATCCTCTCTACGACTTTCTTGCTTCTTCAGACTTTCGTTTATCACTGTTCCCGATCTAGCGACTTCTTCTTTCGCGTCTTCCTTGCTGCTACTGTCTTCTTTTTCCTTCGATCTCCAAGATTTCTCCTCCCTGTTGTATCTGTTCTCGGTCTTTCCACCTTCTTTATCCACACCCAACTCCCAGTATAATCCACGATGTTGTTTCGTCTCGATTGTCCAACGATTCGTCGTGAACTCGAAAAAGATCGATGCTAGCGCGCTTATCGGCTGCGAGACTCTCAATTCCATCCTCGAGGACGTGCGTGGCCGGCAACGAACTTCCGCGATGTCCGGAAGTCGTCGATTCTCGATATTATCAGGCTCGTCGTCGTTGTTCGTACAATGAGCGACGAGATCGAGTCGACGTCGACGTTGAATGATTTTGAGGAAAGCATCGGCGGCTAGGGTACGACTATATCTATGGCCACCCCTGGAACACCACTAGCTTCCGAAGATCCAGCGTCGACTATTACCGACTGTTCCTGGTATAACTTCAACGAGGAAAAGCTTCGAAGACTTTATGGCGAGCACGGAGCAGGATATCGGGCACGATTTGGCAGTTCTCAGAGTATGTACACTTGTCTCCACTTGTTTACTACGGTATATCGTAACTCTATTGATCAATTCCTTGATTTTATTCGTACGCTGGTAGTTTCTTCGGTGGTTTCTTTCGAACCGTGATTTTCTGTAACAGAAGGAACAACAAGGATGGCTGTATTCTATAATTGTTTTAATCGAAAGATCATAACGTCGAATCGCGAGGGAATATAGAAGAATATCTATATGTCTTACGATCGAATAAGTCAAATTTACTTAAAATTTACGGAATCGAAGAGGCAAGTATTTGTGGTTAATACGCTCGTACAAAGCTTCTTGTTCGTATTTTGTACGTTCGTATTTTGTTCTTCATAGTAGAAACGGTGCGAAATGCGTGCACGCTATTTCCTAGGACGGACTATATAAAATATATCAAATGCAAGATATTACACGTACATTGTGTCCAATTACCACGAACCAAGAGATATCTTTCACCCGAATGTGTGACTTTATCAAAGCGCGGTCACAAATCCACGTCAAGATGTTTCTTGAAAGAAATATTTTTCTTTTCTGATAATCTTCATATGTTATAATTCGTGTGAAATCTGATAAATTTACAATATTATATACGTAGGAAACAAGAGAATCCGGTCAGAAGGGAAAAAATGGATCCACTGAGATTATCAAATATACAAAGTACAAAAATGTAACGATTGGACGAAAGATTTCTAATTTTTTTTTTTTTTTTTTTTTTTTTTTTTTTTTTGAATCTTCGCGAAATGCTATACCAAATTTAATACGACGAATTTCAAGTACCTACGTTAAGGAGAAATTGCAAAATCCACGACGGAAACGCAAAGACGCCTAAATAAATTAGTCTCGAACTGAAATTGCATCGCGTATAAACGAAGTGCGACTTCGTCAGAAACTAATGGAATAATAACGTTACAATCTGGTACCGAAAACCAACGGGATTGCTTTTGTTTCGCGTTTCTGTAGACGTTCAACGGGCTTTTTCAGTCAGCCGGGAATTACATCGGACAACTCAATTTGTAACACGGCCGGTTTCGAGTTGCCGCAAATGACACGAAAACCCAATAATACCGGTTCTGCGGCAATGCGAGAATTTCCAATTTCCAAGTTGTACGCCTGCTTTAAGCACGATCCTTTGCTTCGTCCAGTGTAACTTGTGTCCCCCTCCTCCTCCGCTCTCTCCTCCACCTCTCTGTCTAATAAGTAAGTTGACATCGACAAACTCGCTTCTCCATAGGGAATCGAAGCCAATTACAATACGTACGTATACGCGTAAACATATTTCGAGCGATGTATTAAATTTGACGAAGCTGTGGAACTTGATCTGGTAAGTGGATTACCGAAGGATTTAACGTCAAATATTTAATCGTTGAGCGAATTCGGCGTTGGATTCGTTAACGAGTCGGTCATTCGTGAATCACACGAAACTACGTACACGATCGCCGCTAAGTATTCGAAAGTTTGCTTCCTTTTTGGATAGGATGCATCTTAGTTACGAAATTGATATTTATTAAATGATACAGCCGCATTTTGTCACTGAAAAATGCTTTGTCTTCGAGCTGTTTAATATCCGAGCTATTGGTTTGAAAAATTCTTGAAAATGTTATCACGATTAAAATATTATCACGTTTGATCGAAACGATATATCGAAGTGGGAGGAATAGTAGGATTGCCGTTAAATATAAATGAAACGTTATTGAACAATGTCGATCATAAAATAGCGTAATGTCTGAAGAAATTTGCAAAGAAGATGCGATTTTCAACTTGTATCATGTTGGAAAAACTAGCGAAAGGAAGATTCGAAAATCATATCCCCGTTACTTTGTCACGGATTAAAAGTTCCATCATATCTATCATAGATTATTCGTATTTTGCGTAAATCTTTGTGAAAAATATCGAGCGTTCGGAAAGGACGGGTAACCGCGAACTAGCCAGATCAAAGAATACATACGAACATTTTTCGAAACTCTCTAGGTTCGCCAGATTATATCGAGGCTTGTAATTCGGAATTTAAATGTCACGATACATCGAAATAAAGAAGGATCTACGTCAAAGTAACATTTTAGAAGATTTTACAACGTACAGGTACAGAATCAAGTAGCAAGATAAAACCAACGCCGACATATTTTCGTCCTCTGTCCGTTTGTCGTGGCGTACCAGTAGTAGTGGTGTACGTTCTTTCACGCGTCGTAATGCCAGAGTTGGCGATAGTAGAAAAGCCACGGATTAAACTAAGTGTAGCTTTTAAAGAATCGCATGAAAATTCGAAGCAAATCTGATAAAAGCCCCGTTAACGCGTGTAATTATGGATCACGATACGTATTAGATTCCTTTCTTATAGTTGGATCGCTGAAGTAATTAACTAACGTACGAGTCAGGTGTACGTGTATGTGTAGCTGTTCGCTCATCGAAGGTTTCACTTTTATTCGCTATCGCGATATCGCGATATAGTTCGAACGAAATAAATGTATCAACTTAGGAGAACCACGAAAGAATCGTAAAATTTCAATAGCAAAGAAGGACGTATCGTTTGCACGAGAACGAGAAAAAACAATAAACCGTGTTCGTAAAGAGCGGACAAAGAGTTGGAACGAGCAGCAAGCAGAATGAAAATTACGGACGTCCACTGTCATAAAAATTTATACCGCTAATACTCGACGCTGTGTCTCCGGGGTACATAAAGTTTAAGAAGCATTTAAGTTACCGCCCTCGTCGAAAATTTATACACTACGATAAACGACGTTCCGTTTCCTGTGTACTTTATATTCTATCCACCGAGACGAATGCGTTTATCTGAAACTCCACGGACGTGCGAAATTCCACGGTCAAATCGAATTGCGTGTCAAGTACTCGTTGCTTCTATTGTTGCGACTGTAGACTATACTTTACAATTTGGAAAGAGACGGATCAAAGTATCGGCGGATTACTCGTCGAATTCGACGCGATTCGTCCCTATCTTCGCACCGCTGTCACCACTGACCGAGATATCGATAACCCGGTGCATTATCGAGACGATGGAACACGGGAAACCGTGGAGAGTTGTTCGCAGTTGAAATTAAATTCCTAGCTCGCACTAATTGCAGGGGACAAGCGAGACGATTAATAATACGTCGGAGCCAGCCTCTGTCCGTTCGAACTGCCAAGCTAGCGCGATCGATTCTCGAGGAATTACAGAGAGACCCGGAATGATGGACCTGCAAACTTTCCGATCGAGACGTCGACGCCTTGTCTTTACGAACCGTAAGCCCCGACTCGATTCGATCCTATGTTTTACGAGCAATTACGATGCTTGGAGGTTGACAACAGTAGTTATTAGAGTTAGATTGCGTATCTCGTGTAACCATCCGGTTAGAAATATTATACTTTTTACGGATAATTTCGAGAGAAAGGTTACAAGGAAAGCTGAACGTCAATTTAGATATCGTGTACGATCAGATGGAAAAATTGACCTTCGATGCTATATAAATAGTCGATTTAGAGAAGAGGGTGGTAAGGAAAGATTGAAAAGTTCGTTTATCAGCATCGCGGTAGTTTGCAAATTGTTTCGCAAACGACTACGAGACAGAAGGGAAGAGAAGAGACAGCGGAGAAAGAGAAAAGTCAGACCAACGTCGAAAATGCGGAAATCGTCAGCTGTTGTTCGGCGTGCCAAAAAGGTAGAGAAGGAAACGTCGGCAAAGTTACGAGATCTTTTCAACCGTGATTAAACCGTAAGCTAACTAAAAGTTCTCCATCCGCCGTGTATCTGCATACCTTGGAACTTAAACGACTCGAAGTAGAAGAGGGGGAACGAAGTTAACAATTTACTAAGTAGTTCGCTATTAAACTATAATCCCGAGCGAGCAGGTCGTTCGCAATCTGTATGATTAGACGAGGATAGAGGGCTGCGCTCGGATCCGTTCATTGGCATCGTAAAACGAGGAACAACCGAACGCCAATCTCGCCAGCTGTTACTCGGCCTTTCGTTACACCGCTATATCGACGTACCGTTTTCGAATTTCGTACAAAGCTCCACGGATATCTCTCGTCGGTATACAGTCAATGCAACGAGAGTCAGCTTTGTTCAGTCAACGAACTGCAATGTAAATCCGATAACACGACGGTTGTCGTCTTGCCACGAACTAGCCCAGTCTGATATATCGGACAATGGCAAGCAGCACGCATGGCGGGCGATGAAGGATCGAAGGAACATGATCGGACGATCCGGTGTCAAATCCACGTCTAGTTCACATCGCACTAGTACAGGTCGATTTGGTTCGCTCGGCTCGCGAACAAACTCGTCCGCCACTCCACCACCTACACCCTCTCTCAGCACCACCACCCACGAGGTATTTTCATTCCGTGATCGCTGCTCTCCAGCTGTCACTGCTATTTCCGACAGAAGATGTTGCTCACAACGTCGCGTCACGAATCGCGTCACGAATCGCGTCACCGACGATTACTTCGTACGCTGGTAAAATTTGCAGCGACATCGGGAAAGCAGGAAACAACGGGAGAGAACGGAGAAAAGAAAAAAGAATCGAAACTTGTCCTCGTGAGCCGATCGCGTGCGTATACACCGAGAACAACCGCGCTATAACCGAACAACCGACCGAGCAAACCCGATCCGAAGACCAATCCCAGGGACGACCCGCACCCTCCGTGTGCGCGATCGGCAGTCTGTCCCGGGCTCTACTGATGGCCAACCGCGCGACCTCCATGGAGGTGGCGGTGCTGGTGCTGGTGCTGGTGCTGCTGCTGCTGCTGCTACTGCTGCTGGCTGCTGCTGGTGGCTGCTGCTGCTGGCTGCTGCTGCTGGCTGCTGCTGCTGGTGCTGCTGCTGCTGCTGCTGCTGCTGCTGCTGGTGCTGCTGCTGTTGCCAGTCGGTGGTGGTGGAGGCGGTGGTGATGGTGATGGTAGTGGTGGTGATGGTAGTGGTGGTGGTGGTGGTGGTGGTGGTGGTGGTGGTGGTGGTGGTAACGGTGGAGGTGGAGGATGGTCCGGCACTTGAGGAAGCCGGGGCATCCACGGCGCCGACGCCTGGTTTCGTACCGACCACCAGTCCGGTCGATAACGCCACGGCAACCCCCGGGTCGTTCCGGTTCTCCTCCTCTTTCCACTTTCCTCCCTCTTTCACCTTCTCTGCCGCTCTTCTGCTCAATTTTCTCCCTCTTCCATCTTCCCCGTTTGCTTCTCTTCGACTTATACCCTATTCTCCTTCTCTTTTCTCTCTCTTCTTCTTCCTCCTCCTCGAACTGCACCATCACACTTGCCTCCCTCGAAGAATCGGTGTCTTCTCGACACCGTCTTCGCGTCCTCGTTGATTCTCTTCCATCTTTTTCATCGAGAACGCCGTTTCTCCGCTCTCCTCCTCCTACTTTCGCCTTCTCCTACCTAAGCCACGATTCCTTTTCGTCCGACGGCATCTCCCTGTTCCAGAGAAGAGGCTCGTGTTTTCCACCCTCGTCTATCCAACCCTCGACGTTCGCTCGCTGTTGTGTCGCTGCCACCCCTGCGCCTTCGCCTCTTTCGCATGCCAGTCGAGTGCGAGCCAGACGAAATAATATAGAGACGGTCCGCGTAGAAACCAAACGGGTCAAAATAGAGACGGTAGAGATGTTCCTCTTTGTCTAAGTTGGCAGCAACAGACAGCCGTCTCTCCGACTGCGAACGATGGAACGGTCCACCACGTACGCCTCGTGTCCGTACAGCTGCATTCTCTGATACTTGGCCTGCGCGATCAATTGCACTTTCGATGAGAATCACCATCGACGACGATCTTCGCACGTAGGCCACGATTAGTTTCCGACTCTGTCTCCGAGGTAAATAATTCGCGGCTAGGATTCGTAAACACGAAAGAAACCGTCCGGATAAGTTGAACAGAATCGAGTTTGCCTGACTTGCGGTTTTCCTAATAGTGGAAAGGCGGATGAGCATGTCGGAACTCTGACATCGATCTTGGAGGAGGAATTACGTGTTTATTAAAGGGACAAAATGACTGGCAGAATGATAGAAAGAAGGGAATAGTTCTTATCGTGCCATCAAATGGATGGTTCCGAGGAAGGTTAACAATTTTCCCTGGCCGTTTGTGGGAGCGTTTCGATGCGGCGTCTTTCGATATTTTATGGATCGTAAGATTATTTAAGAGAAAATCATAACTATTTACATAAAGTATCTTTAGCAAAGTAACTCTGACGCGATATTATCTGCGTCGAGGTTATCTGATAGAGGAACGCGTGGATGAATGTGCGATAGGAGTATATCGAAATAAGTATAAGTACAATGTATGCTGCTCCAGATTCGCACTGTGGCGTGTGTTACGTTAGAATAGAAGGTGATGGACAGGCATACATTTACAGCAAAGGACTAACTGAAAGTTACAAGAGATAACAATAAAAATTTACTTATAGCTCTTCGTTTCTAGACCTCGTGACCCAAACAACGTTCGTATCGTATCTCCCGTTTCTTTTTTTTTTTTTTTTTTTTCTTTTTTTCACTTTTTTACTTCACTGAATTGTATTTTCTTCGTAGCGGCGGTGTTCAGGCAACGGGTATACAAGAGAAAGACGTAGAGTTTTCCTAGAAGCAATTACGTCGACAATCTGCATTTTCTGTATGTACGAGTGTATCGATACAAGAGGAAATCATACGCACCTTCGCGTTGAAAAAATAGATCAACGATTAATTTCGATTTAGATAATTGGAGAAGGGAATTCAATATTCTAGTATCAAATTTAACATCGAATATAGCGTGATTAATTTGATCGCGTGCAATACTTTGTTAATATTTCACAGTTAAGGATAATTTCGGGAAATAAAGACTCATGATACACGATATTTTCTAGGAGGATAGATCGTTAAGAGAAAATGAGGAATTAGCATGGACAAAAAAAATTTTCTAGGTATATTTTATACGTGTAGGTAATTATTTTTATTTATTCAGCCCTACCGACCGAAAGCCGTTGAAACGTTTTGCTTTTTTATTTCGACCGCGTATCGACGCGATACACGTAAAAGCGTTATACGCGATATACGAGAGAAACGTTGGACGATCTATGGATTAACCAGAGATCAAGGCAGCAAGACTGAATATAAATATTTGAACCGATCGGTGATGCATCCGATCGCTCGTAAACTAAAAGTCCCGCGAGAATTCTGTTCGCTAAGTAACGCGAGATACACGAGGCTCGATATACGTGTTAAATCCGCATCGACGTTGGAGGATACAGCTTAAACTCCAATCAGCGTGAAATAACGTAGGAAAATTCAGGACAAGCGAAAACTTTATCAAGTTTGTATCTTACAAACGCCGTCTCGTTGGTGGAGAACGACAAGAGAGAATCGCAGAATTCAAACGCGGTCGAACGTAGCCGGAAATTGCCTCGTTATCCTCGACATCGCGTCACCGTTATTTACGTTATTAGGAATTTTAACGAGCGAAAGCTTACGCTTTCACCTCGCGTCGGGCCAGCGGGAGACTCGGTTACGAGCAACCCCATTTTTCCTTCTCGACGCGCCGCTTTCTTCCCTCGCCCCCCCCCTTTTTTTTTTTTTTTTTTTTTTTTTTTTTTTTTTAGTTCCTCCTCCTCCTTGAAAAAGAAAACGAGAAAGAACGGGTTTTCAACCGATCAAAACTATATAGCCGTTCTGGATCGATAAGCGAGAACTTGGAATGCAAATGCAGTCGAACGAGCACGTAAAGATATTCCGCTCTATAAAACGTCGAATTGCCTCCGCTGGCTGATGAGTATAGACGGCAATAAGACGGCCGTAAGAATTTTTATCCTATTCGTCAAGTTTTCGCTAATATAGTATTAACGAATTAATAATATACATACGTAGTAACGGCGACAACGAATCAACCCTATCGATCGATCAGTCAAGAAATTCGAAATCCGACTAAAAATCAATACCGTGAATAAGCTTTTCACGAGAGTATTCCGACAGGCTATTCTAACGATCAACTATATTTTTTCTTCCATTTTAACTACGACTAACGCCGCTTTTTATCCACGTTTTATGTGAAAAACTAGAAGCAATTTACTTTCACGGTACCAGAAAAAAAAACTCACCGTGCCCCCAATTTACTCACAACCTTGCTCAAATTTCACGCGCATCCGAAAACAAAAACCGAATTCGAATTACGTTTCTATTTACCTGCATTTAATTTTCAGCTTTCCCATTAAAGTCAGTTTCGATTTTCACCGATTGTCCCTTCGACCCGTCACGTTTCCCCCTTTCTTTTTTTCGTTTCGATCCTGTTAAGTTTCCAACGTTAACTTTCAAGGCTACCTACGTTACGCCGCAATTTAGGCGTATCTAGAAACTTACGCGCGGTAGTTACGCGCTTTAGAATCGTTATTTTTGAAATTTGTCGCTGACAGAGCACAGATTAGATTACGTTGGAAACATTTTTTTCGTCGGATGAAAAGCGAAAAAGTCTGAAAAATCGTGGCGATCCTGTATATGTATATGTGTATGTGTATATCGTTATATATATAAATATATGTAAATGTTATACGACACGTATATTTTTATACGTATAAATAAGGGTAACCGAAAACGCAATAAAAATCGATAACTGGATGCCGCGTGATATTTTTTCGTTCCTTGCACTAATAATAATAATAAATACGTGTGCCTCAACGATAGTATCCACTTTCCAATATGCAGTTATCATTTTATCAATTTATAAATCATTCTTTCAAATTTAACCAGATTACGCAATTTATCATTGACGAGGAACCGATTTTCAATCTCCAACATCCAATTTCGCTAAATCTCACACCAGGGACAAAGAGTATAAAGTCTCTCGTTCTCCTCTATACCCAACTACTTAACAATATACATACATCAAGCGGAAATCGATTCCGAATCCGACAACGATCCTTCGTAAGATGTCGGGACGAAGCCAACAGACCACTTTTTCGAAACATAGC
The DNA here is from genome assembly GCA_037178635.1 of Bombus dahlbomii. Taxonomy (NCBI): domain Eukaryota; kingdom Metazoa; phylum Arthropoda; class Insecta; order Hymenoptera; family Apidae; genus Bombus; species Bombus dahlbomii. The sequence continues at coordinate 18,339,578 of CM074105.1, read as the reverse complement.
AGCAAAAACGTCTAAACTAGAAGTAAAGAAGAACCGGCACCATCGAGTCTTTTTTTCGTTAGGCGATTCGTCTCTATCAAGGCGACCGAACGAAACGTTCGAGATCGGGTCGAGAGACGGGAAATTTTTAAAAAATTTCTAAATCTATATCGACTTTCGAGGTGTTCGATCGATTACCATCGATTCCCTCGATTCTGTACGATTCGAAGAAATCGCGAATTCTTTCGTTCGCCGACAAGTAAGATCGTATTTCGCCTTTCCTTCGCCCCCATGCAAAACTCTGACTCTAACGTATAAAGAAATCGGTAAGACGGTAACGGAAAGGGAGAACAACGAGGATAACGTGGAGATCGACCGACGCTGAGAAAATCGTCTCGATTAAAAACGGTCGTATCCGCGGATGCGCAACAACTATCGCGAAAGGTAGAAGGAAAGCTGTAATAAATCGCCAGACAATGTGGTTTAATTTTTATTTCGTTGGTTCGACGTTAATGCCGTGTTTGCCCTGAGTATTTCTCTTCGAGAGGATCTTATCCTCTGACGTGGCTACTTTTTTTAGGTTGGAAAAAGCCGGAACTTTCGAAGTACGCTACTGATCGAAATATCCTATTCCAATTCTATTTGTGGTATTATTTATCAACGAGGTACTTTATAACGCCGTGCTTGAAGAGAGAATATAACTAAATTATAAAGAGATAAAGAGATAAAGAGATAAAGAGATAAAGAGATAAAGAGATAAAAAGGCAATGAGATATGGTCGCGGAATTTTCGGAATGAATGACTTCTTTTGCCAATTTTATTCAGTGTGTAACGTTATAATATCTTTTTTATGGATAATTTTATATGGATATTTTATAATCATTTGCTAAATGATACTTCGTTAACTCGTGAAAATATACATAAATAGATAGTTCGACGAGATACCGCGAAATAAAATACAACGATACGATTGTTAAATATTTAGAGGCTTTTAAACACCTGTTGAATACCTCTCCTCGCGTATGATCTATTTTTTTAAATATTCAGCCAGATGCGTTTACCGTGCTCAAATAATTCCTCCTTTCATCTACTTTGACGTTAATTATGTTATCGATATTTAATTTAGAGAAAACTACGATATTTTATACGCTTTCTGGCGTATTCGATCGCGTACCATACGAGAAAGAACTTTTAATACTATATTTCAATGTTCAACGTAATATCCACAAAATACAATCGATACAAATATATTCCGCGATATGTTGATGAATCAATCAGAAATATTGTCTAATTTTACCGAGATATAACCACAAAAATTATACGCATAAATGTCGATTGAAACAAGCGATAAAACGTCAAAATAAAACCAAGTTATATTACGAAATTCGAAGAGGCGAAGAAAACGTAAATACTAAATGTTGTTAACCATTCGTTGTAAGATTTAATAGCATTATCGACATCCTTATAACGCATCGCGATAACGCGCTAGTTAGTATTTTATCCGGATAAAGCATATGGACAAATTCATCGTGCCACGCGTAAATCTTGTTTCGGAAGTTTTAAAAAACGCAAGAGAAACAGAAAATTCGCTGTCATCGAATTTTACTCAATACGTTAATCTCTCGTGCACTCGGTGTTCTCGAAATAACGAACGAAACGCAACTGATAATGATGCCTACGTCATCGGCATTGCGAGACTGAGAATTTCGATACGCCAACTGGTCTTAGAAAATTACCGCGAGTAGATCGAGTATCCGTATGATCGCCAGTGTTTCAATAGACACAATTTGAGAAACGAGCAATTTTTAATCTGTTTTAACGTTTTTAAATTTATCTATACAACGAGTCGCATAATTGTTTAATCGATTACAAGTAATAGTAAGTTATTCCAGATAATGGAATATTCTCCTAGAGAAAATAAAAGTGAACTACAGAGGCCGGTATTATACGTAATATACATATTGTATATGTACGCGTTATATGATAAAGTATATATAAATCCGAAGACGGAATAAAAGAGGGATTCGAGGTTTTTTTAACAAAACGAAACAACATAACGAGTAAAACAAGTAAAAGGTTTTCGAAGAAAGTGCGATTGGTCGGAATAACGAAGGAAAAAGTGAAAGTTTGGTCCTTAATGTCAAAGATGTTGCAAAGTTATGTTGTCGAACGTTAATGTTGGTCGCCGCGTATCGCTATGTTGTTACAGTCGTAGCAATGACACATGAAACTAAAAAATAAAAAATGTTTACGTAACGTATTGCGTTTCGTGCTGTGATTAATCGCGACTTTCGAGAAACTCTGGGAGAAACGTGCGCTCACATTGGGCGCCGAAAGGAAGATGGCGATAAGAAGAAGGGTAAAACGACGTATCCGCGCGATGTAATATTTTCGTCGCTATTGGAAGAGCGAAGATTCATTTACGTGATAAAGCCGAGCCGTGCACAGTAACAACATTAATGTCATAAAGTTTGCTCTATGAAATTTATTGCTCTTTATCGGTTCATACGAGAACGTTCTTTATCAATTTGGCGAAGGGAATTGATTACGAATTACAATACGATACAATATTTCGTAAGCGTTTGTAAAAAGGGAGAACGATTTCGATAATTTTTCAATACATTGTCGATCGTGATGCTTTCAGTGGACCGTCGTATCAGTATTCGTGCATTCTCGTCAATATGATGCGCTTGATCGAATTCCTTTATTTATCTATAGTAAATCACCTTATCGACGTTCGATTTTAACAAACGATCGGTAGCTTTCTTCGAAATAACGGCAGGTACATGTCCCATAGCTGAAAATATAAATGAACGAACGAAATGATAGGAATAAGACTGTGCAATGTCTGGTAAGATTATTATTTTGTATTTTAATATGTAATAAAGTACCGATGGTATCGTAATTTCGTAGATGGCTCCTTCCTTCCAAGGATATTTGATTGGCATCAATATCCAAACTCGATCGATTATCAGGAGTCTTTCGGCTATTATATAATCGTTGAATCGCTATAATTAAAACGATTAATCTTCTTGCCCCCGTTTACCTTACCTATTAATGTTGTTTCGATATCGTCCAAAGTTATAATTTCGTTAAGCAGGTTATTAACGAGACAAAGACAATTTTGTACATTGTGTCAACTATGCAAAGTTACAAATTCGAATTAGAGTCGATGAAATCGGGTATAGAATTAAGAATATAGAATTCTTTGAAATGTTACGATGCTGAGAATTTGAAGAAAGATCGATGAATTTAATCAGATAGAAAGGTGGCGATGGCGACTAGATCTCGAGAAAGTGGACGAGAGAGTCGGCAGGATCCGATTTAACGAAATCGCGATCTATTCTCCTTTCTCTTCGACAAGCCCGTGTTTGAACGGAAAACACGGTGAGCGTAAAATCAATATCTAGCGGGTCCAGTGCTCCTTTAAATCACCCTATGCAACGTGAAGTTCAAGCTCTCGTGACGAGAAGAGGAAAATGCATAATCGTTCCTGCTCCTTAACTGTGCAGATTTTAGGTTTGCGAAAGAGCCCTTGTATAAATATCTTAATATTCATCTTCGCACTCTTGAAAGATGATAAAGCTTATTTCTCGTACTATTTACGGATAAGGAAGTCGTTGAATGTAACGTGAGTAATAAAAAAAAAAAAAAAAAAAAAAAAAGAAGAAAGAAAGAAAGAAAGAAAGAAAGAAAGAAATACTTTTCGATAGTAAAAAAGCAAGTTTTCCTCGATGTTCCATATATATCTGTGGTGTAAAATTATTGCTTTCATCTTTATCTTCTGCCATCTCTTCTTCAATTGTGATTTCGTTAAAAGAAAAAAAAAAAAAAAAATGAGTAAAATCAGAACAGTGGTCCTAATCTCGCGTCTCCTTTTTCATTTACGTTTACCCCTGAGGTTTCATTTACTATAACTGCTGCTTCTTGTCACTACATAGGTGCTCGAAACATATTCGCGTACGAATTAAATCCTATATAACTGAACTAATTATTTCTTTAACAACCATGTTAAATTAAGGTTCGCAGCAATGAAATCTAACTGTACGTATTTCAAAAGCTTATCTTAATATAGCACGTAATCATAATAATATTCATTCAGCCATATTATCCAATGCAATTCAAATGAGACGCAACAATGATCCAAATGGTAACTAAAATCCCAGAATTTACATTTATTCTCGACAAACGTATATTTCGTTATTTCTGGAATAATTCAAAATATTCCCAATTGAAACGTTCGACCGTAAAATGATTTTTCGATACAACTCGTTTAACATATATCGTCCTTCCTTCGACTGACTACCAAATTTTCCTCTCTTTTAACATTTTTTTTTTTTTCTTTTTTTTTTTTTTTTTTTTTTCTTTCGCAAACAGAATGTACGAGTACAATTAGAATTTCAAATATAAATAATAATCGAGTTGCAATCAGCAACTGAGAAGGGGGAAAGTAGCATCCTTATCGACGAAATTTCTATTAAAATTTATTTTCAGAAAGTTTCCTATTTACGATCGAACAACGAGCGATGCGAGTTGATTCGCCGTTATATGGAAATAACGTCTGAAATCGAAATGAAACGGTCGATCTATCCGGAATTGGATAACTCGATCAGAGAGTGGCAGAGAGTCGAGAACGCGTCCTACAATTAGCAATTAACAAAAATAACAAGCAGAGGAAAATATAGACGTTATTAGAAATACGTGGTGATATAAATGTGACGTGAACGTATAAACTATATATATAGAACCATTACTTTAATTAATCTGTAGTACCTTGCTAGTACTATTTTGCATTCCGGAAATTGTTTGTTCCGGTTGTTAATTATGTAATTTACATACACGCGTACTTTCGATTCGCTGCTTTCGCATAACTAAAACGAATGTCTTGTGTTTTCGAATAATAATTTTCTATGGTAGTAACTTCACATTCATGGAGAAAAATGACGTTGGAAAAAATAATTTTCGCCGTTACGAATATGGAAAAGAATAAAAATATATCCTCCTGACGCTAGTTATCTTCGTAACCGGTGAAAGTAATAAAAAATAATAAAATCCACACTCCGTGATAATAGCATTTCTTCTGCTTTTTTACCGCTATAAATAACATCGTAAAGGAAGCAAACGTTACCTTCAATTACTGAAAGATCTAACGATCACTGGCTACATAAAAAGCGCAATAGCTAATTAATCACACGCTCTATTACCTTCGACGAGGCGATAAGTTAATATCTCATCTAACGATTACGTGGTAATTCAGTTACGTATCAATAGTACATTTTAATTTATCGTTAATTTTATTAACAAACTCGTTGAAGAATTAACTCTTTCTTAGGTATGTACCGAATCAATTTTTTCGTTCCATCTACGATCTCTAACTTTCATTTAATCGGTCATTGCTATCGACGATTGCTAAATTGGTCGTTCTTATGAAAAGATAATTCTAAATAAAATGATAAGCGCGTCTTTAACATACCACGATCTTTCGATCTTTCGATCTTTCGATCTTTCGATTCTTACGGAATATTTAATGAAACCAATCTTTCACCTGAATCATGAACATATTTTCCATAAAGGAACGATCGAGGCGTATTCATCGTCTACTGAACATTTGACGCGTAGTGAATATCGTCATATCTTTCATTAATAACGTCAAATCTACAGATTCGATTATCAGATGACCTATACCTGGGAATTTTTACGATTAATCGATAGAATTCGAGGGTTAACATTCAAGATCACGATTGTCGTCGAAGTAAATATCATCGTCAACGATAAGCTTTAATTAATATTTTTCAATGGTTGCATAGAAAAGATCGCTTCTCGCCTTATCATCGATGAGATCGTCGATGCACGTTGTCAGAGTCAATGTTTCGCGATATGAACACCCGCGGTTCCCCTTTCGTTTCCAAGACACGTACGGTACGTGTAAGGTACGTACACGTAAATGAAATTACTCAAAATATCGACTTTGACAAGATACGTATATAAAACTTTTCCGTATAATCGTGTATTTATTTTATCGCGGACGAGTATATAGGTGACAGTTTCAAAAATAAGTAGAACGAGTAAAAGGATGGAAAGATGATAGAATGGGAGAAAGACAAAGGCGAGGATACGAAATAACCGATATGACCGAGATATCGAATTACTTTGCTCGCAGATTTTCAATCACACGGTCGTGTTACGGGAGAATTATCTGTACACATTTCTTACGTATAACACGATCGTTCGCAAACACGCGTCTCGCGAATCGAGATAAAATACGATCAGACTTCTACTTTGCAGGATCGAACTTTACGGTTTAATTTGAACCGACTTACAACGATAGTTGTTTCTAGAATTGGCTAAACCGTGAATACGGATATACGCATATCCGGCCATAAATAAATAGGTACGAAGAATCGCTGTCGATATTATTATTTTTAAATCGAACATACTCTTCCATCTATTGTTATTATTAAATGAAAGGGTAGGTGTTGATTAATACGGCCAATAACAAAAACGATTTAATAAAAATTCGATAATGAGACGAAGACTTCGCCATGTAGCGAACAAGCAATCTATTATTTTGTATTCTTGTATGTAAGAAGATGCAGAACTTCAGGCAACGACTCGAATAATTCTTCCTTATTTACACCTTTTCACTTTGGATGATCATCGTGGACGAATCGTTCACGAGGAATGTGAAAAATAAAGTCCGGAGGGTATTTATATCAGTTCGATCGATCGTAAGTAAGGTTTTGTTCATCGGTCACTTTGGATGAAACGCGGATGAAAACAGTATGTTTCGGTGAATGATTCGCGATGATCGTGCAAATTCGGTTTTGTACTCGCGCGAGATACGAGCATCGTTTGATATTTATAAGGACATTTGCTTTCTTTCGTTTCCTACCATCTCGTGTTTTCCTTATAGGCATTAAGATTACGAGAAATATGTTAATACATGTTCGAGAAACAATTTCGCTTTTTGCATAGAGTGTTTATAAAAATTATATGTCACGGTCTTCACAGATGATTCGCTGATAAGAACTTGCACGTAAGTCTCTCGCTCGAGTAGATTTCGATATTATCCATTGTTTAGCGTGAAATCTCCTCCTCGTCGATATCGAGATAATCGATTCAAGCTGAACGAGATTTCACGATTTCGCGATTTCGCGAGATTTTGCGGTGGCGTATTAAAATTCATGATAGCAGCGCGAATCAAGAGATTCCTCCCGTGAGAATGGACTGTGTCGCTTCGACCGGAAATGGTACATATTCATCAGAACAGTGGCTAAATGTCGTGCCAGCATGGGTCAGGTTACTAGAGGAAGGAAGGTGCTTCCCTTTTCGCCGCATCTGTATCGTGTATCGTGTATCGTGTAACGTGTAACGTGTAACGTGTAACGTGTAACGTGTAACGTGTAACGTGTAACGTGTAACGTGTAACGTGTAACGTGTAACGTGTAACGTGTAACGTACGTGGGACTTGAAGTGAAATTAATGACGGTGACGTGAAATGCTCGGTCGATGATCGGTCCCAATTCGGAAATGAACGAAAAGAAACGATTATTTGTATATTTGTTTCTTCGCTCGAGACGAACGAGATAAATTTTGAAAGTATGGAGAGAACATCGTATGAATTTTGAATTGCGCTAACGTATCGATAGATCGATTCAAGTTACTTGCGTTAAGATCATTTTCGAGAGAGGTAATTTCACGGCCGATTATTTGTATTAAAGTAATTTTATTAATCGATAATTTTCATTTTTTTTTTTTTCGATATTTGACTGTAACCGATAAATCACGTTGATACACTCGCTGATAAGAGTTGCAACGGAAAGAACATATTTCGTTTAGAGTATATCAAAATATGGTACTTAAATAATAATAATAATAATAATAATAATTGCTATCTCCCTTCGCGCCATTCGATCGATCTGTCGTCAGAGGAAGAAACGCTTTTGCACGAAGCGATGCTTACGATGGAAAATTCGAACGAATAACACAAGTAAGTAAACGCGTATTTAATTCTGCTTGAATAATTAATTTAATTTTAACAAATAGGGTGGTAACAACAATGCGTATAATTTAATTCCAGTGCAAATAGCGGATGTAATTCTTGCGTGAACAACCAAAATGCTAATGTTCACAGTTGTTGGGCAATCGAGTATCCCAACCATCCTGTTTGGGTAAATGTACCGGATATACAGAGATCATTTTACCTCCCTTGTACTTTTCCGAAACCCCCCAGCTGCACGCCTGTTACGTTTTCCGTTTTCCGGTTCCCGGAAAAGCGTCAATACTTTAGCGATCGATAAACGCTGTTCGCTGAAAAGACGATGCGATCGAAGATCTTGATCGCCAGCGATAAGCTTGTCGCGAGCTACGCGTGGAGCACAGGATGCTGTTCGTAAGCGGATCATCGCGAGCGATTGTGTCTAATATTTTGAAGCGAACGATAATTTTCCCTTTCTACGATGTAGAGCAGCTATTATTATTGGCACGAGTGTTTGTCGGTTTTGCGTCAAAATAGAAAGAAAAGTACGTTGGTTTTTGAAAGATCGAAAATTAGTCTTCTTTCTAGAAAGAAAAGACGCCTTTTCACGAAATTAGCAACAGGGTATACGATAACTTCGGCAAGCGCAACAAACACTGGTTCTGGAATGAAATACGGTATAAGTGGAAGGAAGAAAGTCGTCGGGATCGTGTTACGTGCCACTTTGCTAAAACGTACGTGGTACCGCAAGCGCGGTAATGGAATCACAAGTATTTAAAACTAGCGGTAAACTCCGGATGCGATTACAGTGTCTGAGAATTGTCCCCTTGTTGATTGATAACCGTGATAACTGTTTTCGAATTTGGTCGTATCCGAACTAGATTATAAGGTCTGTTGGTCGAACGTTTATCCGAGGGAGCAAGGGTTAGGCGATCACAGCGGAGAAACCAGCGGGATCGATGCAGATTGCTTTAGAAACGACTTGAAGGAACGTCTCTTCTCTATTGACGCATTGCTGACTGTTCTTATCTGTGAAGCCACCTGCAGGAGAAGAAGCAAAGTACTCATCGATTCGAGAACGAAGCCACAATTTCTTGAAATCGCCTACCATTTAACTCGTCGAAATACCTATTCCCTCCATCCTTGCGTACCAGTCCGTTCGATTTACTTTCCCTCTTCTACTTCTTTTCCTATATCTCCCGTAATCGTGCGAGTTTGTGTCGATCAACGCCTCGGAACGGTTTAGATGCCTGTGCATTTATGCAAGAATCTCGTTACTCGTTACTTTAAACGAACGATGCTACCTTCCGTTGATGGAAAGAGTAAACCGTAAATACGAACGAAAGCTACGGGCATACAGGGTATTCGACAACGGATAAATGGCAACTTTATGCGATAATTTCACAGATGAGAGATATCGCGTTCGATATCGACTTGATCATTTGTCAAATCGGTTAAATCAAAAAGTCTGTTAGAATATCCCTGAAGCGGAGCAAACTTCCGTACACGAAGGAGTACGAGGTAGCCTAAGCGACAGAGGAGACAGATCTTGATCTTCAGATCCAACGACATACGCATGAATATACGTGTGTACGTAGGCTGTAAACTTTTGCAAACCGACTAGTCGGATCTAATTGAATAGATACGTCGAATTCTGTATCATTTAGTAGTATTTTCACATATCCACGAAAATGAAATCTAAAACCTGATAAAAGTCGCTTCATTGGAAAACGATGCTATCTATGTACGTGCCAGTACTTTTTGTGGCCACCGTATCTCTGGCAGCTTTCTTCGTATAAATCGTAAAAAAAGTACGCGTACCGTTCAAAGAAACAAAGGACGAGGATTTTCGTTAGCAATTTTATGACTCGCGCGTTCGAATAAAGGAGGCTAAAGCGGGTATTTTGAAACAACGTTAGAATATTCGAAGCAATTCTATCGTAAAGCTTGTAAATAACGAAGCTTTTTCTATTCTCAGCAGCCGTCTTTCCTCGATGGGCAACGGGGATCGTATACTTGGTATTTCCATCGCTCGAAACGTTCGACTCGATTCATTCAGGCTTTTGTCTAATTTTTCTGAAGCGTCACGTTCGCCGAGACGCCAATCACGAAAAAGCCTAGCTCGTCTGCCACAGAGAATCGTTCGTCTAAAAGATCTAATTGCAGCGATCCTCGCGACAGCGATAGGCTGATTCATTTTTTAAAGAAACATACTCGATGTTTATTTAGCGGACAATCGGTTACGTAAAAATAGTAGAGTGTGGTTTCTTAGATCTCGAGAGGAAGATAACTCGCGTGATTTCAACGAGACGAGAGAATATGCTGTAATCGCGTGAAAATGCTATAAGTAGCATCGCTATAAGAGCAACGAGATCGTGACATTGGACGCTGCATTGGATGCTGCATTGGCAAATTAATCGATAAAATTAATCGATATGTATAGCGTAAGTTTCTGGTTTTCTTATTGTTCATTACGCGCGCGTGCATGCGCTTGCTGTGAACGTGTAGCCATTTCACGGTCGTACGTACTAGTATGTAACGTATGTACTAGTTCGATGGACAAATTCGTGAACGGAATATTTGTGAACAGACAGATTCGATTTACGGAAACCGATTCGCAAAAATCAATCTCTAGTGAATTTTCTTCCAAATAAGTTAATATCTTACACGACCCTAACGACATTACAGTACATCACGTACATACCATGAACCATTACAAACGTTGTTAATAATTCACAGTTCATTTTATACGCGTACAAAACAGAATATGTATTTCGTACACGCGAAATATTTAACAAGCTGTTCTACGACTATTAAGAACTATTGCGTGCGACGTGTTATATCGAATTCGGGAAATTCATAGCGTACTTTTTGGTTCGATATATTCGGTATTAGACTGGACGAGCTCGATGGAGGATTTCATTTCCGCCAGTAACAACGAAATACTAAGCTCGTATAAATACCGCTTACAGTTGAACGTTACGAGGAATCAAAGACTAAGACATAGATCGATCGATAAAAGGCTTCGCTTTTCTATAAGACAGAGTTAAGCCTGTATCGGTGTATCTATGGAAAAGGTAAAAATCGTCGATGTAACGATGCCACTTCGATCTCTTACGATCGTATGAAATCTGTATAGAGGTTCGTTAAAGAAATTGATCGATCGAAATTTGGAAAGATTTGTCGGGAACGGGTTCGTGAAACTATAGATGGTGAAAGATGGATCGCGTGCTAATTCTGTGAAAATACAAATTGAAATTTGTTAAAACAGCTGCCAGAACGGCTATCGTTAGGGAGCGTTCCGTACCATGGCGCAGTTGCTAAGCAGAAATATGAGAAACAAGACGAATCTATCTTTGGTGGGTTCGAAGGCTCGCGAAGCCGGTTAAACTCGTCCTGGATAAGCGTTACGTCGATATAGCTGTCGAAACAAGAAGCACAATACGAAGGAAATAAACGGAAGAAATCTCGGAACGTCCATCCAGCCGTTCTGAAACTGTTAAGTGCATTATTGTGGCGTCCCTCTGTAAGATACAAGCGGTAACTATGCTCGTTATCCACTCTACCTTACTTTTTTCTTCTCCTTTACCACCTAGCTACCGCAATTTCCTTCTTCTTCCTCGGTGTATACGTGTTATCGTCGAAACGACTCGTAATCATTTTGTCGAAGGAGGTGAGATAAATTCTATATAGAGATGCAAACAAACACATAACGTACACAGCTCGCTATTTCGTGCTTTTAGCTTATCTTAAAACATCTTTGGAAACTTTTTCTTATTTTCTCGAGAAATAATGCTTCGTTGTCTTATTTGTTTAATTCGTACACCCCCAACGATGCTCTCAACAATAGTACGATTTTCGAATTAGAAATTACTCGAACTGTTCATAGAAATTTCACCTTTAAACTTCTCAACGTCGAATTTTTACTTTTACCGAAATGTCCGACTTAACCATCGATTGTAAATATAAACATTTCTCATTTTTCTTTTCTTTTTTTTTTTTCTTTTTTTTTTTTTCATGTTTTAAAAGCATAAAAATTTAATTTGAAGAATTATGTTTGCCTACGGAGGATTAATATATCGCAAGGTGAAGGAACGATGCTTCCCTCGCCTTCTCGTCGGATAATTAATATTTTAGCCACAAAGTTAATTATCCGTATTACAAGAAGTAATTGACTTGGTTCGATTTTCGTTGTCGTTTCGAATGCGTATCCGATAAAACAATTTGACGCGTATTTCGCGTTATATAATTAACGTATTTCATTCCATTAGCCGCAAAAACGTATTAAGTAAATATCCGATATATTTATCCAAAGTGCGCGCTTCGAACGAGAGAAAGAACGTGAAATATATATATATATGTATATAAATAGATGTAAAATCGAATTGGAAAAAATATTAATATCGCGGAAAAAGGATACGCGTTGTTCGAATGTTTTGATGATATTTTTTTTATTACTTATCCCAACTATGATTTAATTATTTAGCACGTATGATAGACGATGAAACGATCGTACGATCTTATATCTATCTGTTATATCGTCAAACTTGAAATGTAGTACAAGATATTTATTTGGTCATTTGATGTTGTCAGTTGACTGTCGTGTGTTATCAACTAAACCAGAAATCGGTAAAAAAGTAAACAGATCTGAAGGAAACAGGTTTTACTGCATGCCGACGATTATGTAGGGAAAATAACGTTGACGAGAAAATGGAGAATTACATTTTAGGATTATGCTGCATCCGCTCTACTATTCACGGCCTTTTCACGTGCGATTATTATCTTTTCCCAGAGTTTTATATAAAACAATAAAAAGTAACGATGCTAATAGCATTAAATTATCACAACAAACATTTAAAAACCACAATTTATATCTATTACAGTCACTGCGCGATTATAAACGACTTAAACCTTTAAATATTAGACTTCGCCGTTTAATATATAACATAATAATAATACGCTTGGAAATAAAAATTATCAAACAGAAAATAATATCTTGTAATAGCTTATACGTACGTAATACGTATTACGTATTTATACGTACTGTATTAGTTAGTAATTAGTTGCAATTCCATAGCAATTAAGTACTTACGGAATATTAATCGACCGCTTCAATCGTAATTAGACATCTTGTTGCCATGGCGGTCGAAGTAAGTTCCAAATAATCGTAAAAAAAAAAAAAAACAATGCTCTGTTGTCGATTACTCGTCGACTCACGAAACCAGTCTATCAGCAAAATCGCCGAAGAAAATATTCAAAACGGAATTAAGTCGTTCCGTGTCTGCGTTGTAATCGACCAGAAATCTCCTAGCTAAACAACGAATCTTGCCGTTCGGTACGCTATCTGAAACGGTATTGTCGCTTATCTAAGAAAGTCATCGAGTACGTGTAAAACGTGTGCCGACGGCGAATCCCGGCAGCCAATCCCGGCAGCAATAATAGCGCTCGTAATCGTCGATTCGGGGCCAATCGATTTCGAGAGAAGACGAGACACCGGTGTGTTCGAAGTCGCGGCACATCTCGCACCCACCCTTTCGTGCTGGACCGGCGCGTTGCAACTTTAGTCGCGATAATAACGCGAACCTGGGATCGCTTTGTTGATCGCGACTGGCTAACTCGACGCGTGGGGAAGTATCGCTACGTTTAAAAGTCTCGGATCGCTCCTGGAAATCATCACCCTTGTCGCTCGATTCGCCTCCCGCTCTCGACGAGTGGATGTCGCTGTAACTGCCCGCTGGAAGACGAAACGGAACAAGTTTTTTCGAGAAAGGGGAATAAAGTCACGAGACGTGGGAGGCAAGTCGCTGCTGTAGATCAACGTAGATTAATATAGATTAATACAGATGGTGAACGATAATTCTCAACAGATGGAACGATATTGTTTGAACGATATTTATTTGATTTCTTCAATTTTATAACTTTCCTTCTTATTCTTCGACGATCCCGGCGATCCTGGCGATCCTGGCGATCCTGGCGATCCTGATGCTGGACCAGCTGGCCAAACAGCGTTGCAGAGCAACGAGATTGAATAATGAACGTATCTTTCAATTGATTTCCGAGAGAAGCAATTTTCTAAATTTTTTATAGCGATGAATAGAAAATACAAAACGAATAACTAGACCCTTTTGCGTGGATAAAAAATATATCAGGCAGATATTACGAATATATTGAATTAAACCGAGGGTCGATCGGTTTATCAAGGTAAAAGCAAAGTAAACCTCTTAGGATAATAAATTCAATTTTTTCATCGCTGCCAATTTTCTATTCGCAGAAACGGTAAACGTTTTAAAATGGAGTACCAGCAACGCCTATTGATTACATCGATCCTAGACCTATTCCCGTGTATGGCAGTGGTAACGGTAATTACGTTACTGTTCTCTTCGTATTTCTTACTTTTCCTACGACTTTTTACGGAGCTCCGAACGGCCTACTTATACTCGTATTCTACGTGCTGGGAAAATTTGGTCGGAAAAACCTGGAACAGCCTGTGCACATCTACATACGTTTTGATAAAAAAAAAAAAAAAAAGAAAATAAGAGTAAGAAACGAAAGGTTAGAAAAGAAAGAAAAAAAAAAAAAAGGCACTGTGTAAAAACAAAGGGCAGTTCCGTCGGAAGAAAACAAAAAAATGCGTAAGAGATAGGAGAAAAAGGTCGTTGAGGAAGAAGAGAATGGAGAGAAAGGGCGAAAGAGCTATCATTTTCACCGGTATTTCATAAGGGGTTGCTAAATGTGGTTACGTTCTCCATCGACCTCTCTGTTCCGTCTGCGCGCCGACGAGAAGAGGGGAAAAAAAAGATCTTTCCGAGCTGTAGATCGGCCGTCGTAAACTTGTGCCTGGAAAAGGCGGGCAGCCTCTTGACATCAAGTCCAGAACGATGAATCACGATGAATCACGATGAATCACGAAGCAGCTGTGATTCTCGGAAAGAGGCGGAATAGGATTCGCAAGCTCGATGATTTTAAGAACATTCTCGTGGATTAATTTGAGGGAATCGCGAAACAAGGTCGTTAAAAAGAATCGAAACGGATGGTGAATCGAAAAATAACGGTGTTCAGCCTTTAACCTATCTGCAACCTTACAAACGATTATACTACGCTGTTCTGCGTTGAGATATTACTCGATCCGAGCGTAGTGGCACTTACCGGTGACTTATAGATTCTCCGTTACGTGGATCTAAGGTTTCGAAATGTTTGGCAGTCGACGATAAAGCTCGTCGGAAGAGACCTGCTTGTGATTTAGCTTGTGATTTAAGAAATTGGATTCCGAGATATAAGAAAGATAAAATTCATCAAAGACGATACTAGATTTGAACTAATAACAAGGCTAATAAAAATATTGAGACGTAATAACTTTCTATACCAAGACTATACCATTCGTTTCTGTTGTTGTAATTTATCGTATTATTAGGTTGAAAAGTCGAGTAGTTATCATCTCGTGTGTACGTATACTCGAATAAGAACTACGACACCGATACGTTGAAAATATAAGATGTGAGATATAAGGAATTCGTGAGTTAACGTGAAGATAAAATAGAGAAAAAAAAAAAAAAAAAATACAGAAAATGAGAAACCAAGTACCACTTTTTACGATTCTACGACTCCGTACGTAGCTGAAAGGTGTACGATTTTTAATTTAAACGAGTGCCAGAGCGTCCTTAGTAAATTTCCCTATCGATCAATTAACAAGATCAAGAAGAGCAAGCGAATAAAATGGATGGTAAAGGACATAAGAAAGCCAGAACGACGATAAAAGTGGATCCATTGACCCGTAATAACAAGGTTTAACGAGACTGTTAATTAATAAATTGGAAAAAAGAAAAAGAAAAGGAAGAAATCGGAACGAACAGTTTCGAAGGATGGAAGCAACCGGTGGCAACGTAGTCAACGATATTCGAATTGATAGGAGATAAGAGTTTAACTTGATTAATAAATATTAAAATTACAATAATATCTCGCGAATAAAACGATCGAAAGGAGATGTAGATAGAATAAGAATGTACCGATAGAGAACGAGAGCGTCGTTAGTAATACTAAAATAATAAGTATAGAAGCATAAACGATATTGTTAATAACAAAAGTGTTAAGGTATCCGGCTACGTATTGAGATAATACAGCAACGAGTCACGTGCGTGCGAATTATTATATGGTAATAAAAGATACGAAGGTTATCGACGCTAAAAAAAATATTACGATGCATTATTCTTGAAACAACAAAAATAATAAAAAACAGATAGGAACGTTTACAGCCGACTGGAGGAAAATCATTATTACGCAGGAATGGAGGATAAGCAAAGTAATCGGCGAACGACCTCGAACGACGAAAGGAATCTTAATGGAATAATAAATGTATTCCGACTAATAGAACTCGGTATTGCCAGTCAGTAGTACACAACTTCCTCGTAACGATGCTATATAATTTTTACATGCATTCCGTCAATGTACTTCTTTCCGCTTTTCTTTTTCCTCCCGCGAACATGCAATCTTTCTCCTTACTCGACATATTCGTGTGTTTTTTACCGCGTCCTCTACTCGCTTATCACACCTGGTGTTTTCTATTTGCCAGATTGCGTACAATTTACTATCATTAAATAATAAAATTTTATTTGTCGGGTTACATTCAATTGTCCAGCATTATACAGTATATAATAATAAAATAAGAAAAGGAAATCACGCGTAGGGTAACTTCAACTCTGGTGAACATAGCAGTACTCTTTTCCTAATAGAGGAAAGAAAAGTCGAAGTTAGTCGACGTACGAAGTTAGAATGCGATGAAACGATCGTACAAATCGACGATCAGCGTGGCGAGCATTCTCGATGAAACGCGCGAAAGAATATCGAAGAAAATACATCGCGTTTGAGGAAGCAATATTTCCCGATAAACGTAGAATTAGCATAACGCGTTTCAAATTCCAAAGCATTTCGTGATTTTTCGTTTCTCCAATGGCGGATTAAACGTAAAAGAGGACGATGTTAGGTGCCAGAAATGAAATATTCGGCGTGTAATAGGCGGCAATTTAATTTACATATGGTAACGTTTAATGTTCTCGATCGTTTCTTAGATTTCAAAACTTCGTTTCTTAAACGATTCGGAAGAAAAGAGTCAAAGCTGAGTTAGACTTTGTCGTATATCGTTGGTTTAGGATTTTCAAACTTTTCGCAATTTTGTTTCTTGACGATTGAAAGCGTTAGATACGAAGAGCAAGTAAAATATCGCGAATTTCGTGGAAAAATCGTACTGATTAGCGTTACGAATTACGATTAAACTACACAGAGTCGCAACGCTGTGCGCTCGATTAAAAACAGCTTTATAAAAAAAATACTAAATACCTAGCAGAGACTAAGTTAGTTGGGAAGAAAAAAACATTTGCGAATAGACAAACTAAAAATATGGATATTTATATAGATTTTTACGTATCGAAGAAGAATTTTTGTTGAGCAAACATTATACTTGGAATTTCCAACATCGCACAAATTCGATCGAATCAACGAATCTCTTTGATCTATTAAAGCAAAATGATCGTAGAAGACTAGTTAATGACAAAGTTATTAACGTTAAAATTAATCGCTTGCCGTTTCTAAATTTAAAACTAGCTCTATCTTCAGCTACTAAATATGTTGATCGAACGAATCGAACGATGTAAAGTTGGTCGTCGAAATAGTAGTAAAGATCAGTTCAGTTCCATCGGCACACTTGCGCGCGATAGTTTGAAAACAGGTAATAATTTCGCATAACTAATCAATTTCAATCGCGTTACGATCAATTTTTCGATTTACGCGATACTACGCAGCTACCTATCGCCGACAAACGCCTCTGTGTGACTCTAAGGAAATTTAATTAATTAATTTACATATCTCGTACTTCATGTATAGAAATTAACATCAATTATTCGATTTATAGGTTCGCTGCTGACACGCTTCCATGTAAATGCGAAGATATCCAGTTGATAATTAATTCACGCATGAAACTTCGCGACCAAAAGGATTACAAACGATCGTTGCCATTGACAAACGTGCGTGAATTTAAAATGTGCGTGTGTAAAATGTACGACCGGACGTTCCTCCGTATAAATCTAAATATACGTAATTAATTAATTAATTCGCACGTTAAATACATCAATTTAGAAACGTAGCAGTCTTCCGTTTCCGATCCTTGCCACGAATTTCTCTCTTTCTATCAGAAATTGAAGAGCAAGGCAAATATCGTCGCTTTAGAACGTAGGGAATCGCGATGAGACAAGTTACCTTCGTTTCATCGATCCCGAAATCGAATCCAGCGCCGCGCCGTCGGAGAGGAATGCAGGTTACGTGTTGTCCTTCTGCCGAACGTGTCCCGTTATCTGTGCCTCTGTGCCCAACCTGTGCACGTGTTTAAACCAACAGATGCTGAAAAGACAGCGGAAAGACCGGTGGAATCTTACGGGGCAGGTTACGCACTTTCCACGCTTTTGGCGCGGACGTTAATTATCAAGGTGCGTACGAGGCTGGTCGTATAGTAAAACCTAGTCAGTCGGTCGTTCGGCCTTGGCAGAGTAAACTCCGCTGGAAACGCACCCTCTTCTCGCCTCGACTCTCGGAAAAATCGACGCTTCGAGAAGCGTCGATTATCTTCGAATTCTAAAGATACTTCGAATTTCGTGTTTCTTTTTCTTTTTTTCTTTTTTTTTTTTTTCTCTTTCCTTTTTTCTTCTTTTCCCTTTTTTTCTTATTCCTTTTTCTTTTCTTTTTTTTTTTTTTTTTTTCTTTCTTTCTTTTCTCTTACCGTATAGCGTATCAACGAATCGCGTGATTTTCGGCAAATCTTCGCGAATATCGTTTTTCCCAACGGTAAATTTAGCGGTGGGTTAACGATGTGATCGGTGTGATCGTACAGAAGAAACGGACATGGAAAGGATCGTGTTGAGAAGTGTGCTGAAATTTGTGGTGAAAAGTGTTGATTAATTTAGGACGCTTATTTGCTGAGCAAATGGTACAGATAAATTCGTGCGTGTTGATTCGCGGACGCAGTGGAGTGGGCAGTATGTCGATGTATTTTAGCGTAAATTCTTAGATTGGGATTTTTCTAAATAAACTCGTTCGGAAACGAGAGAACGTGGAACGCGTTCGTCGAACGATATATCATCGTGCAAGAAAAAGATGTTCCGTTGAAAATTCCTACCGTATCGCAAATCCTTCGCGTCGTATAAACAGAAAATCGTATTTGCAGAAAGGAAATAACAACGGTATTTCCACGAAAGTGGAGCAGAAATTATCCACCTGATCGTTTTTTTCCATCATCCAGGACAAAATATCATCTCGCGCAAAGATTTTATATTTATCGATCGAATTTAAATCGTCTGGATAATCTAATTAATATTTATGTATATCGAGGATGCTGAAAGGCCGTTATTAATTTAACTTCTGCGTCCGTTACTTTTTATTGAAAAAGATATTGCGGCGTTTGGATTTGGAAATTCTCTTCGTCGAACTACTGGCTAAATGAGTTTCATCGTTGTTTGATACTTTACAGCAACGAGCAGCGCGAACCGTAGAGAGACGAACGAACGGAGAAACGTAGAAATATGGAAGCAGCAAATGGTGAGTCGATATCCTCGGAAATAAAGTATAACGATTGACCCGTAAAAAAAAAAGAAAAAAAAAAAAAGCAGCAAGATTCCACCACGCAACTTGATTCTCTCTCTCCCCGTTGATCGGAACTTTTATTCGAGAATTTATTTAAACCCCGATAAACTTGGAATTAGAAACAATACGATGCAACGCTCGAACCAATTTATCTGACGTTCGAAATCCTCCGGTTGTTATACATCGTATACTGCTGTCTACTTTCTTTCGCGCGATACAACAGAGCAATCACGAATAAGAAAGAACGTATTCGTTCGATTATTTCGACGAAACGATCGCTACTATCGAGTGACCTGAAAAATTCCTCGTCAAAGTCAAGAAGAGCATAAAATATTAATTTACGACCAATACGGATATCGATTTAGAAACTAAATTTGCTGCAACGTCTCGACGATCATAAATTCGATGTAACAAAGTACGATACAAACGATCAGACTATTACACGAGAAACGTGTTTTCGAGGCTAAAACGATGATGACGATGCGCGACGATGATGAGAAAAAAATCTTCATCTTCGAACTCCTTCTCGGAATCGACGAACGCGAATGACATCGATTAAGTAACGGTCTACAAAGAATAAACGAACAACGTAAATAATCGATGGGTAATTATTAAGGGACGAACGTTGGCACAGAAAGCTGGTAAGAGAACGGCTAAAGTTACGCACGTTGAAGAAGGTTAGAATCATGAGTCATCGGGGAACCGGACCGGGGAAAGCACGATGAGAGGCAGAGGAAAAGGGGACACGAGAGGGGACACGAGAGGGGACACGAGAGGGGACACGAAAGGAGAAGAGGGCAGGCTGGTTGAAAGTCGAGCGATCCGTGATTCGAGTGACGAAAAAAAGAGACGCTGACAAGGCTCGTTCCGACCGTTTATTTCTATATCTATCGCGCGGTGGATTTACATAAGGATCAATGTCGCCTATACCTCCGGTTCTGATGCTGTGGCTTTTGCTGGTGTCGCTGCCGTTGCCGTCGGCCGAAGCCGGCGAAATCATGGATCTCTTTGCTCTGATACGGGGAACGCTTAAATATTGGCGTAGAATCTATCAGATGTACGAGGAGGAAGTGGCTCTCGGCTATTGTTGGGCAGAGTATTTTTTGCATCGCGAGGAGGACGCGACAAATGCCACGATCCCGTCGTCCCAGTCGATCGACCCGTCGAATTTTCTACCAGTGGAAAACGACGGTTTTGGAAACGAGCACTGGAACCGTTGGGGTGTTATTGCGATAGAAAACCGCCAGGCCCATTATCGTAGCAAACGATCTTACGCGGTTACGATACACGGTTCTACGAAGAAGGAAGGAATTTTCAACGCATTGAGAAATTCTAAGACAATGTATTCGCGCATAAAGCAAAAGTATAAGTCGGGATGGAACGGACTCGAATCGAATTTCAGACGTAATAAGAACGATCGTTCTACGAGTTGCGCGAACTTTCCTAAGAACGTAGAAAGGAAACTTGCCGTTTTGACGGCGGACAGCGGCAAAGAAACGCTAAAATCTACGAAGGAAAGAGAAATTTCGATGATCCGGCCGAAGAATTATAGCCCGTGCTCGAAGAACATGGACAACGTTGCGTCTGAATCGAATAACTTATCCGAATTGAGATCGTACTCGAGATCGACCGAGGTCTCGAGTAATTTGGCAAATCGTACGGGGATAGATAACGGAGGATATCGTCGTGACAAGCGATCCTATGGAACGCGTAATTTTACGAGGAAGAATGAAATTTCGAAGATCTTGAACGAGCATGTTCGTGCATCGTCAAAAAATTGGACGCGAACGAACGCGAATTTTCGATCGTTCGAATTTCCTATCGATACGCGAGAATATAACTATAGCGAGCGTTCTCGCGAAACGCTGAATTCAACGAAGGAAAATGAGATTTTGGAGAATATCGGTGCGAGGAACGCGACTCCTATTGAGAAATCTGTACGCATAGTTTCAAATGCGAGTCTAGGATCGAGCGTGACAGAGCTCGAGTGGAATAGAAGAAATTCAATTTCCAGATCTACCGCGAACAACGGCCCTGCGAACTCTATGAAATCGATAGCTTCGAAACTAATTTCCAAGGTTTGGCGGAAGAATTCAAAGACCACCGAATGGAACGTTTCCGTTAAAAAGTCCGCGACTTTCGATACGCATTCGGGAACCGACGACGAAGCGAAACTAGAAGCAAACGTGAAAACCCGGAATCCTGAGAACGACGATCCCGTAAAGTACGAAAGATTTGGTAGGAATGCACCGCGCGATAGTAGACGTTCCTCTGAAATATCGAACTCCGTAGATGCGAATATCGAGGAAACGTCGAAGATCGCTAGCAATGCCTTTGCTCGAGAACTCGCGAGTTGGAATACACGGTCGAAGACTAGCGAGACGAAGTTTAAATCGAACGAGTTATGCTCGAGTTCCGGATCGAAGGATATCGATCCTGTAACCGATCGGATCGAAGAGGCATTTTCCAAAGATACGCAGCGCGATTACTCCGCCCTCGCGAACAAACGTTTCGTCGAACCGTCGTACTTGGTTCGAAACTCGAACGTGGACAAATTTTCAAATACTTCAAAGAGTAGTATTTTTGAAGGAAGAAAGGAAGAAGGATTGACCGTCGAAGAGCCGACTTTCGACGTACGCTGGAAAACCGGCAAAGTGAAAGTTTGGTCGAACGAGCGAAGAAACGCCGTTGTTGGCTCTGATTCGAGATCGATAAACTGTGTCTGTCGGAAAGGTATTTGGCTTGCGATCGTCGACGATGTCGGAGGAGTCTCGTTGCTCGTTCCATCTTCGTCGACGAAAGAACAAGCAGAGGATCGGGAGGATCGCTGGTCCCCGAGGGAGAAAACGGAGAAAACGGAGAAAACGGAGAAAACGGAGAAAACGGAGAAAACGGAGAAAACGAAGAAAACGGAGAAAACGAAGAAGATGGCGCGGATGGACGCGGAATTTAAAAGAACTCGAGCAGAAGGTTATCTTAGCGGAAAGTCGGAGAATCTTCGAGTGGATAGGCGCCGTAAACTTCTATTCTCGAAGACGAATCGTGTTACTTCCGGTACGCTCTCGCGACTAGATCCGTCGAAACGATCTCGTTCGTTGCCTCTCGGAGAGATCGCGTCGTTGAATCGGAGATTCAAGAACACCGAGACGAGCAAGCGAGTCGATAATAGTAGGAAACCGAGCGATGTTTTCCGCCTGAGAAAGTTCGGTCCGTCGAATCTAGCGTTTCAAAATACGGAACAACGGCCGGGGACTTGGTGGAACGATTATCAGCAAAATTTACGTCGTAAACGCGAGACAAATGTTCGGACAAGAGGCCGGTTCGTTCGGTCTTCGTCGAAAAGCAAACCTGTCGCTTTGTACAATCCGATCACTCTGCGTGAAATTGCGAGATTCGGCGAGAGGTACGCGACGTCCAACTACGATGATTGGACGAACGGCCAAAAAAATCTATCGAGAAGCGAGAAAGGAAACGCGAAAGATTTGCACGGAACTGGATTCGATGATCCGAAGGAAACGGTATATCGTTCAAAGCGATACCGAGATGGCGGTCTAGCGACGAGCCGCGAATCACCCAGTGTCGTCGAAGAAGCTGAAAAAAGCGGTCTCTTTGGCCTAAAATCGGAGAGGAAAAATCGGAAACGGCCGCAAAGTGGGAAAGAATGGAACAGCTCGAAACGATCGTCAACTACGAACGACGATAATCGGTATGGAAGGAACGAGCACGGTTACATCGTTGAGACGTCGGTTACCGAACGAACGAGAAAAAAGTCAGCTACTCGACGTCCCGATGGAGGAGGTCCCTCGTTACTTCCCGTCACCTACCAACGATTTATAGGGGATTACGGCAGTCGATCGTCGATGGCTAAGGATCAAGGTCGACGATCCTCGATGGCAAAAGTCGAGACACGTGAAACGAATAGAGCTCGCGACACGTTTTTCTATTTTCGCCAAGTGTTTATGGGTTTTTTAAGGACCTTGGGATTCTTCGTGAACGTGGGTAGACAGCTGATGGATTACGTGGACTCGAACAGCGTGCTCGCTTGCACCAAGGACTATTTACTGGGCAAGGCTATTCATTGGATAGATTCGTGAATCGCGAGGACGACCATTCGAAGCGAAAGAGAGAAAGAGAGGTTGGTTTCTTTGGCCGGAAAGTAGTAGTAGTTGACTACTTGGAAAGTAGACCGGCTGCGAATGGCCAAGCGAATACGGCTTTAGACGTTAGATACGAGGTCGGTAAATGGATTTACTAAGGTGAGTCACGACCGTTTGTTTAATTTAAGTTGTATTTTATAGATCGACCATCTTACTTAGGCGATGTTATTCGCGCGAATCAAATTTTATCGTGTTCGATGGATTTTCCTTCGAACGACGAAATACTCGAGTACTTTGCGCATACATTTTATGACTCACCTTAGTTACGACGTTTTATTTACCAGGTGCTTCTTTACAAAGGTTGAAACGACGAATAAGTAAGGAATCCGTTGCATTACCGTGGCAGTAGCTTTCGTCGTACCATGTACGATCGCCGCGTTCGGCTCGATTATATTTAACGTTTGTTTAGATTTCGTATAATACGTTTCGTATAATAATATATACGACGAAAATGCAGTCTCTGCACAGTTATTTTACACGGATTCGTACTAATTCGTACTAATTCGTACTAATTCGTAGTATAAGTATAGCTTCGTAAAATAACCTGTTACTGGGATCGTTGTATTTATTCGAAAATTATCTTTCTCCGCTTATCGGTTGGAAACCGTTTCACGATTATTCGATTGATTTGATTGCGCTCTTGATTTTTAGTACGGACTATCGATAATCTGAAGAGTATAGCTCGTTGGAAGGCTAAAACGAGACTAGATATCGAACTGTTCGCTCCTCGTTTCTACGTCTAAGTTTTAAGTAGCCAAGTGTCTTTATCTTTGTCATAGTATCAAACGTGTTATTTTAATTGCGTGTTAACGCAATGTTAGACATATATTTCTTTAACTTAACTTACAAGCGTGTAATCGAAAGCGAACTAAGATTTCTATATTTATTAAATATTTCTATATTTGTTTACGTGTATATCGTTTTATCTATGTATATATCTTACTCTTATACTTATATTTCGAATAAGTTCGATTCGCGTATCTTCGCTGTACTTGGTAATATCAAAGAACAAGATCGATCGATAAAACCAGGCGCGAACGAACGCGCGATTTAACGGACTAACTTTCTCGATGGAACGGCATCGAACGCTTCGTGATTACCGTCGAAATACTATCCCTGCAGCGTCGTTACCTACAAACGCAGTTAACGCATGCCTGTTAACCTCGCCAGAGGGACGGCCTTCGTCTTTCTTATCACCAGGTCGCGTCGATCAGCTCCTGAAATCTAAAAATACAGAGGGTCCGAAATCGATCGTGAAAGTATCCGATGGTTGTCGACTTATCCTACGAAAGGAAATCGATATTAGCAAAAATATACATGCGATACTCTGTACGAGATGACTTTAACGACGTGACAAACGAAACTTGGCCGATGCCTGTTTCGATTGCTTTTCCACGCTTTTATTTTTATCCCTAACCGTAATTCTCTTCGTAAATCGTAGCTTGGATGGACCATTTTGCCACGCGACCAGGATAAAATAGCACGTAGCACGAGAACCGTTGCCAAACGTTTAACCAACAATTTGCCTTTGCACGACATTTTCTCCTCGTTCTAAGTCCTAAATTCGAACTATAGCGTCCGCGTGAAACAGAAGATGCTGACGTTCCAACGTTCGTTGTACGATTGCGATTTACAGGCGAACCGCGTCGATGGTATTATAAAAGAGTCGTAAAAGCGTCTCGTCGATCGTAATCGTTAATCCCTGCTGTTCGTTAACGTTGTTCGTAGACGTTTTCAGCGCCCGACCATGGGCGTTATCGATCGGCCGAGATATATCAGACACGATCGAAGGAGAAACTCGTTCTGCGAGACAGGGCTCGATTAACAGATCGACGATAACGCGAGTGCCGTGGACCGTTCGGTGTTACAATTAAGAGCGGCGATCGATCCCCAGAAACGGCTGTCCGTCGTAGTCGATAACCGGGCATCGCGAATGAATTTTTGATACCACCTGTTGCTGCTACGAGCTTTCTCTTGCCCTCTGTTTCTCCTTGTCTCTTTCCTTTCTTTGCTACGTCGCGCCTTGATCTCCCCCTCTCCACGGTATCGACACAGCGAGGCAACGTCGATGCGCGCTGTGGTTCGCCGATGGATCGACTTTGACCACGTTGTTCGCATTCTTCGACGAATTCCGTAGATATCTCGCGAGATCAACCGGGTATCGAAGTTCGCCGAGATAACCGCGTTTCTATGATAATATTTTTCCTTTTATACAGGCCTAGGTGTTTTCTAGGTGTTCGTTGTTAGTTGATAGCTAGGTAGACGTTGTCGATGCATAGTCCGAGAGTTTGAGGTAAGGACGAGCGACGGTGCTTGAAAACGACGTTTCAAGCTGAGCATTCAGCTATTCCAACAATTCCGTTAGAATCGAATAACCACCGACTAAGACGACGAACAACAGCCCAGGCTGTTTCCCAATATCAGATCGTACGACGAGTATCTCGATTTCGTAGAATTTTTGTCGTATTCGGTGCACTAGATGTTTTCGCACTGACACGAAATTACGTTTCAACGTATTGGATGGACGCGAAGCAAACTTTAACGTATAAGTAAGTAAGTAAGTAAGTAAGTAAGTATAATTGCGAATCGCCATACATTTCCCTGTGACTCTATCGATGCTTCTTTCTAACGGTGAGTACATCCCTATGTCGAAAGGTAGCGGATAACAGTCGCTAACTCGCAATTGCGTTGGCTGCGCGACGAATATTTCAATATATTTTTGCGCGAGAACACGAACGAAGAACAGTGAGAGTGGAGCACGATGCGATTGTATCGCATTCGACTATAGACATCGTTGCGCGGTCGCTGGTGATTTCCCTCCGTAAATAATTGTTTATTCGCAATAATCGCGATTTATTTACAAACAATGCACGATATTAGGGAAGCGCGATTCGACAAACGTGCATTCGGTAGGAAATTCCGGAAACGATTCTCCGTCCTACGATGTTTAACGGATATCGATCGACCGTTTTCTTCGTTTTCTATCGCGGTGCACGTTTTTTCTTCGACGTTGCGGACAACGACCATCGAATACTCACCGTCAAATACACCGTGATAGGTATCGATAATTATTTATTCTTTAAACATTATTTTCCGTAGTTCGTTTTTAACTTCTAATTTATTTGACGCGATGGATTTCGGAACGAGATGGATTAGCGTTATAAAACTAATCCCGTGAAATTATAGGCATAGCTGTGTTACGATTTAAAGAAGAACTGTGTTAAGAACGTATTCCCAGGAGAGACGATACAAGTATCTTTAACGTTTTCATATAGCGGATGAAACTGTTTTCAAGTAAGTATCTGCGACTCTGAATAATCGATTTTATTTGCGCGTTTTACGCAGAGGATATGTAAGATCGAAGAATAAAATTTAAGAATCGCTACTTACGCCAGAATCGAAGATCGAGATTTATTGTCGGATTATCGACAAGTCTGTTTCGACGTTCTTTATTCATAAAGTTGAAAAAGAAGAATTTGAATGTCTGCGAATGATATCAGGTACGTTTATGCCGTTCGTATAATGCAGACATTTAAGCTGTTGAAAGTTGCGCCGCTATCGTCGCATTATGCTAATAAAATAGATCTCGGCGATATTTACGTTCCAAATGTAACCATGCATGGGGATGATACGGCGAGCGTGAAAATTTATTCAAATAGGACAACGGTTTCGCTGTACGATCGTCGTAGAGCGTCACAGCGATGATAAAAACTGCAAATATAAAGGACAATATTAAGACTTTCTTTTTAATTGGCTATCGCGTTTCTATTTCTAAATAACGAGCCCGTAAACTCCATCGAACGATACAACGATATAAAGATATACTTGATTTAATGCAAGTTTTATATAATTTAGACCGATCGATTTACAAACCTAGCAGCTACTAAATCTTTGGACAAGATTTTCGTACATGAACTTTCTTCGTTGCATCGGTATCATATAATAGAATCGATATCTGGCCAAATCTTTAGAAATATTCTTTCTACCACCCTGTGTATATCACTCGAGTGACAAATAAACGCCTATTAGATATTAATCGTATTCCTTTGAGTCGTTAAACTCGACGATCCGACGTCGCGCCCTCCTTACCAAGGCCTGAATAACCCGCGAACGAGAAAATGGTCCGGTGTTCGTGAAAGGATTGAAAGTCCTGAATGGGCTCCTGAACGAAGAGTACGATGAAGATCAAACAGAGAGAGAGAGAGAGAGAGAGAGAGAGAGAGAGGAAGAGAGAATCTAAGACCCGTCAAAGAGACAAGAAGGACGATGAAAGGCAAAATGATAAGCGACAGAGAGATAGGAACGATCATTTATGTAGTATGCTCGGAACTCGCGTGGAACTCTCTCTCTCTCTCTCTCTCTCTCTATTTTCCCTTCAAACGACTTGTTGACATTGTCTCGCGTATAGCACGAGCAAGATGTTGATTAAACGCGGCGAAAACTATGCCCTGTATGAACGACCATGATACACAAGGAACGCGTTTATTTCGCTCATCCGCCTTCTCGTTCGTTCGTCCTTCGTCTTAGTGATTTTCGTTTACATGCTCGTATTTATATATGTATATCCGGCTGTCACATCGATCGACGAGTAACTCGCGAAGGGAGAGGATATTCTTTCAGGAGAGATCGTACGTGGATGTGTACGAACGAATTGGATATAACAAGAAAGTATCGAAACCCGATCGGCCGAATGTACTTCCCTCTACAGAAGGGAACGGCTAAAGATTCGTTCCCATGCAACAGCGCGTAAAGATAACTCGAGTTTTTCAATCTATCGTAGTGAACTTAGAAGAAGCTTAAAACAAGCTTTATAAATTATGTACGAAGCTATAAATTAAGGTCTTTCTGGGTGCTGCACGCGTCGCAGGCTACAGAAGGAAGGCAGGCTAAGGAAGGAAGGAAGGAAGGAGATGTTTCGCGGTTCCTTACCTTAGCGATAAGCGACGCTTACTTACGAACGTCTATAATTACAAGAGATAAACGTATCTCGGATTAGAAAAAACAGAACAGCCTGGTTTTATACTTCATCTCGTATAAGTTTATCTATAGTTTTATTAACGCGTATATACAAACGATGTAACAAAGTTATCTCAAATAGTGATAAAAATCGGGACGAACAATTAGCAAACGTATTAACGAATCTTACTTTGATCGTTACGAGGCAATTACCTTCTCCGCTCGCTATCATCTATCGCTATTTGAAAAAAGAAAAGAAAGAAGAGAAAGAGACTCGAACAACAACCGCATCTACGTATAAACTAACCGTCCATCTCATCTTCCTTCTCTAGCAAAAAGAAAAAAACAAAGAAAAGAAAAGAGAAAGGAAAAAAGAAAAAAAAAGAAAGAAGAAGAAGAAGAGGAAGAAAGGAAGACGAAACTGCGGAACCCAGAAAGCAGAAGTTAGCTCGCGGCCCCGGAAGTCCATCATTCACCGGTAATCATCCACGCTCGTATTCGCAGTCACCGGCACACATTCGGTACACCGAGCCGCTAAAGAGAAAAAGGGCCGCGTAAATACACAGGAGGAAGGGTCGGAGAACGGAAGAGGATGCCAGCCACCATGGGCCAGCATTCAGAGGGGAATTCGTTATTAAGGGGCTGTTAAGGATGATCTTACGAAAGACGGACTCGCGCGACCCCCGTTGCGATCCATAGAAAGAAAGACGAAAGGGATACCGACGCTTTCGTGTCTCCTCGAGGAAGCACGCGCCTATTTCCGGCCCCTTTCAATTCTCTGTTTTTCACGGATGCCCCTATTCAACCTGTCGCGACGTCATCCTACCATCGTCGGACTCGTAAATATTTAATTCTTAATCACGCGACCCACGTGTACACAGACATCGTCGAACGACGTCGAATGGAAAAACGGAATAGGGTTCGCGGTTTCGTTGTTCGTTCTTGTCCGGTATGCCGTGCACGTTGCCACGATTATTCCAGGCCTCTTTTCCCAACTTTATAGAACCCTCGCTATCTCCGTTTGTCTCCTTTCGTGTATTATGTACACCCGACTCGCGTCAGCTGAACGTGGTCTTCTTGACTAACCGACGCTCTGCAGCCTCCGGGATTCTTTTGAACCACGGGGTAATTAATCCTACCCTAGCCTGTATCTCTTTTGATCCTGCCAGCTCTGTGTCGCGGCTAGAAAATCGTGTCCCGACGACATTCGGGGGATTGAGAGAATCGCCAGTGGATTGTTTGCGTTTTCTTATATTTACATTTTATATGCATATATATCATTTAATTTAATATATATGTATATATATATATATATATATTAAATCCTGTGTTAAACTCACTTTGTCAACGACTAGTTTCCCAGACCTTTGAAATTACTATCGACTCTGTACGATATCCGTTTGATTCGACAAAATCAGGGACGACGTCCCATAACGCGCACGAACCACGAAACTCTTATTTCGTTTCGTGTCTGGTATTTCGTATCATTTCGTTCTATTCGAAACCGCTTAAACGGTATACGGAATCTGTGAAAGAACGTTGTATTGAAACACGTGGCAAGTAATACGAATGATATTGTTGAAAAGTGTGACTAACATTGGAAAATAATTTGTTTGAACAATTACAATAAGAGAACCAGAAATGCCATTATTCCTGTATTTCGTAGTTCGCTTGAAATCTATTTTAAGGGACTGTTGAAACAGGCGCAAGTAGTATAGATTCGAGTTAGGTCGGACATAGGTCGCCGGGTGTAAGAAGCTATTTCCAGCAGATACCGAAAAGTCAATCGATTTTACTTACTTCTGTTAATAGCTTTGTAATTGTGTAACTATTTTTATCGCGTTCAAATTGTGAGAAACAATTTTCTAAACAAATTTATCTACGATAATGGCGATGGTGGCGCTTTCAAATATTAAAAAGACGTATCGCGTTAAAGATATATACGCTCCGCCCTTTTATAACACGATAATTCTGAGAACATGGTTTCGATATACAACGGTGCAAGAATCGCGACGGCCCTCCTATAACGCGATATCCCTGTAACACGGTTTCGAAAGAACGCACGGAACCGATTAACCGTGCTATTATATACATACTATACGTGATTTACGTATGATAAGTATATGTCTTGTAAACAAAATATCACTATAAATATCGTTATTTACCGATTATTAGCCGAAAATGTCCAACTCTCGTCCCATTTATAAACGTACGAGAAGAATTATCGGAAAAGAAACGTGCGTGATTCGAATACAAGACGCGCTTCACATATTTGAAAGGTGTAATCCTCCGGATGGTTCGACAATCTTTGCTTACATGGTATTTTATCCATTTTCAAGAAATTACATTAAAATTTTTATAACGCCTCGTCTCTTGTACCTTGATAAAACTCGAGAAAAATTAAAAATCACGAAATTAAAATCGCAAAAGAACAATTTCTTTCGTGAAATTGTTTCTTCGGAAAATTCGTTTGGTCGCGTGTGCGCGTAATCGTTGAAACTCTGTACGATATAGGTATTCAAAGCGCAACATCGAGAAACGTCGATTCTAAAAAATTGACCACCTTTGTCTCGCCTCTCGCATTTCCCCTTAAAATTCTTGTTGCGTAATTCGCTGGTTCGCTTTTCACGCGATCGAATTCATCGAAACGCGTGCAAAAAAAGCACGAAACGAATAAATTCGTCGCACGATTTTTAATCGATGGAAACGCGTACTTTCGACGACAAAGCGCGAAGGAAAACGAGTTTAAATAAAAAAAGCTCTCTGAAAGTATATACGTTAATGGGTTAACCGATCCGATTCGAGTCTGCGAACAGACTCGAATTTTCATCTAACGTAAAGGTATTCCGCGAGAACATATAAAAGCGTCGTATGTTTTCGATGAAAGAACAAGAGCAAAGCATCGAGAGGAAGGAGAAAAGTTGTATTTTGTAAAAATATACGAAAATAATTTCGATATTTAAAAAGGAAACTGACGTTGCGTTATATTTTACATCGATCTGTCAAGTGTCGTTCTCGCGATCGTAAAAACGTTTTTTACGTAGTAACAATTTTTCCACGTATAACATTAAGGAAGAAGAAAGAAGAGAACGTTCGTAAAATTTCACTAAACATCTGGTCGTTCTTTCGTCAACTATTCTTTGAACGTTCGGTAACGCAAGCGAGGATTAAACGCCTATGCCTAGGAAATAGGATTCTTGTGTAAATCGAGATTACGCGCGCCATGAAATATTCACGTATAGTCAAGAATGGCATGATCGTCGTTTTAAACACCTCGTAAAATACCTCTTTAGCACATCCAAATATTCTTAGCATCTCTTTATATCGCTATCGGATGTCCGATAAATACCGTAAAATATTTACCTATAAAAAATGTAAAAATTTATTGCTTAACGATTTAACGTAACAAAATTTGTGCAATATCTGTAACTATTCGACCGAACAGTCTAAAATCGGTTACAAGATTTTAATGTCTGTTTAAATTGAATTAAAGAGAACATTGGATAGAGAATATTATTGATAGAGAAAACTTAATAATTCCAATTCACATCGTCGCTAACCGATCATAGGAGAAAGTCGCCGATTAACCGGCTCCTTTGTCCGTCAGGACTGACTTAAGGCAGGATAATTAAAATTCGAGTAATTGGTCGCACGACTCGATTGGTCGCACGACCGAAAGCGTTTCGATAGCTGTTGCACGCGCGAGCCGTACGAGGAGCAACGCGAGTACGCGAAATCAAAGGGGAAACGCGGTCGAATTTTAAGCCGATCGCTTAAATTACCGAATGTTCGCGACTGTAATGTTGTCTACGATGATTCTGACCAATAAATATTTAACGTTGAAACCTCTTAATTTTTCTAGGATCGAGAGGATCGAGATTTCTTTCCCTCGTTCCACTTTCTCCTTCGCAACTTTGGCCCAAAATCACCACGCTAGAATCGTATAATCAAGAAAATTATCCTCTCTTACGAGTAAAATAAATTCGACGTTTCTTCCTATCCGTCTGTTCGTTATGACCGTATGCCTATCCCGTTTGCGTACTCCATCTATCGTTTCGCGATTTAATCCGCTAATCGAATCTACGGAGTAGGAACTTTATTGGAAAGAACATTGGTATTCTCGGTACGTGTGCTTTAAATTCGATTAATTGCTACCGCGTGTATGCTTCGGTATCGATTCGGAGGAGCGTCACTCGATTTTCCACGATAGTCCACGTTGCCGACATCGCGTTCCAATCGATAGTTTCACAGAGTCGAAGATCCGTTCGTTTTCGTGTAATATTCGCGCGTTATGATGTCGGACGAGTGTCCGAAAGATGGATGTCTGGCGAAAGTTTCGTTGCTTAGGTACAGGAACGTATAGATTAATGACAGGCGATTTATCATCCGCGGTAGAGAGTTCGTTCGGCTTTGCCGCCAAATGTATAATCATTGTTCGAATATCAAACTCTTTGTTCGATGTCTAAAGGAGGCGAGACCGATGGTGGATCATACCGAAAACTTGATGAAAATTTTGCCGCTGTATTTCGCGCGATAAAGCAGAACGCTGATAAATAAACCGGGACCGTTGTTTCGTTGATAAAATGACTGTCGAAAGCTGAGAAGAAGGGCTGGCTAGCGCCAGTACTTGACAAAGCGTTGCGTTCAAAATTAATTAAATTCCACGACGTCTTTTAATATCTTATTTCTTCCGTTCTAACAGCTATTTAGCTATTGAAATTAATCGTTAAAATTTCACTGATTATTTCTTACTTATGATTTTGAACGGCCGAGGTAACGTTTACGTGGAAATTATTAAACGTTGCTGCCGTTTGTGGTTTGAGACGTCGACGACGTGTCCATTTTACTCGCAAAGATACATCTTACGATAAACCAATTTCTTATTAGCGGGATATCGCTGGTAGGAAATTATCGCATAATTACTCGAGATATTCCACGTGATAAGTTATCAAACGAATACAAAATAACCGTGTAGATTGGAAATATAGATTTTTTGCTATAGCACGCCATAATAAGAACGAATTTGTTTGTTAGAACAAGAAAGTATATTCGAAAACGGGCTTACACATACGCGTACGTACGTTCGTAATTTTAATCTCGCTTTTGCGCTCTTTGAACAAACTGTCGCGCTGCAATTCGAACGAACATCTGTAGCATTATAAAATTCGATTACGATTTCCTACTACTGACTATCTTGATGAAAAATTTTTTATTTCATTTCGTTCGCGTACGATTCTTCTTTCGTTGAAAGTCGTATCAAAGCTAGCTAAAATTCACACAAATTTATATCGTACTTTGCACGAGTGTAACAAGTACAGCTTACGTTATTACGTTTCACATTCGCATGGTTGTTAGCGGAACGAACGTAACTCGATACTTATCCGGTAATCCTGTACGTGATGTAATTATCGCCGGCAAAATATTAAATAATAATTAGATTTGCCATCGTTGTTTAATTTTTTTCACGCCATACAAGAAATATCGCATTAAGAAAATCGTAATTCTTAAATTAGAAAAAATACGAGTTCCCGTTAAGAACAAATGTACTTTCGATAATTCGATTTGATAGTT
The DNA here is from genome assembly GCA_037178635.1 of Bombus dahlbomii. Classification (NCBI taxonomy): domain Eukaryota; kingdom Metazoa; phylum Arthropoda; class Insecta; order Hymenoptera; family Apidae; genus Bombus; species Bombus dahlbomii. The sequence continues at coordinate 18,305,315 of CM074105.1, read as the reverse complement.
AATTCGATAAAAGTTCGTGAATATTAACGTATAATTGAACGTGGAAAATTGTATGAAATACAAATTTTACACGTGATACGTATTACTCTTTTATCTTTACGAGAAACTTTAATAAGCTCTCTCAAAAGATTTAATTAAATTGCGTTAATTCGTTCGTACATTTTACTCGCGTTTTACTCTTGCCATAAAAATGATAACGGAAAAAAAAAGTGGAATTTCCTCTGCTTATACACCGTTGCAGTTGCATATTTCGTTGAAACGATCGATTCGATTAATTCGATACACATTATCCAATTTAATTGTTTGAACAAACGAGCAAACTGCTCGACGATGCGAAAACCGATAAAACTTTCTTGAACGAATATGACGAAGGTGACGTTGACTAGCCTGGAATTTCCTCGTCTAAAAGATTTCCAGAAAGATACGAAACTTCCTAGGCAAATTGCCTCGAAAGAATTAAACGAAATTTAAAAAAAATCAAATGAAAATGTAAAAAAAAATGGCCAAACTACAGATAAAGTTACTCGGTCGATTACAAATCTTATTTCTATATACATACCGTTAAAAGGGACTCGATTCCTTCTTTCGGTCAATTGCATCTTTACGTTCAAAGTTCGATGCAAGACAACGTTAAGTATTAGCTAAAGATGTTGGGTTTCGAAAAACGTAACAAGCTCCCCATCTTACCCGATAACGTATCGTTTTGATAATCGAGGTTACCAGCAAGAATGACGTAACAGGCGTAACTCGTAAAACAAGGTCGAACGATTTTTTCTTTCTCTGTCACAGAAATATGTCGGTCGAGTTGTATCGCTTTTCCAGGAAGAATACGACGTGTTTCTTGTAAATCTGAAATTATCAGTTACATTCGTTACTTCTAAAGCTACGGAAATTCTTTTCTACGATCGTCCGATACCATTTTGATACTATTCAAGTCGAAACTATTCAAACTTTACGTTTAACGTGTTCCAAAGTAAATTCCGAACGAATTTAATAGAATATAGAAGCCGCAAGGAATGTATGCGTTTTCTTGGAAACTTGCCGGGAAGATGGAAAAAGTCGGGCTATCAGATTCTCGTTTTATCCTACCTTGACACCTACGTACGTACGTCCATGTCCCAAGATAGAAGACCGCAAAACACGGACTAAAATGCGCGAGATTCTGAATGGCGCGGCCGAATTCCTGGAAACGACGTGACCCAGTTTGCTTCCTGGAAATACGTACGTCGGCGCTGTTTAGCAACAATAAAAAGACCCTGACTCGACGTTCGTCGCTGACCAGCGCACAGATGTCGAGCACGCGGTGGATCGTGATGCACGCGCGCGAATAAGACAAATTCGCTCTAAGGTTTTAAACGAGAGTAGCTGGTCGTATCGATGTACAACCGAAAGCAACAGATTTGCGGCTTCTTCTTGTTCATCAATTTTGAATTAACTTTCAAATGGAAAAGTTACGTCGTAGGTAAGCAGCGGTATTACCTGTGTACATATAGCAAATCTCGACATGGTATGGATAGCGTGTAGTTTAGCTTTCAAGATAGAGGGTTCGCTATCTTCTTTCGAGATACGTAACTCTCGATCGTAAAACCCGATTTCATTGGAACTTAGGTTTGGGTAGTAGAATTTTTAAGAAGATTCACCGGTTTTTTGTTTTGTTTTTTCTTTTTTCGTGCGAATAATAGTACGATAAGGTTCGACGTAATTCGAGTTGTACTTAATGTACATATCGTGTGTAGGTAGATAAATCGTAAGTACACGAGTACTGTATGCACATACAGGGTGCCAGATTTGAAATTTTGCACGCAACTATTTTTTATTTTAATTTTATTCGACTACGTGTTTCTTACGCGTAACGAAGCATCGCGCGATTAACTTTTCAATGTCCGGGCTTTGTAAAACCGTCGAAAGAGTAGAATTTATCGCAATCGGCTTTCGTGAAATAAATTGGCATCGTGCGTAAACTGGGCAGAAACTTGCTTAAATCAAAGGCTAGGATAAGGATTTTTATAAATGTATTTTAAGTAAATTTGACGAAACGGATTATATTTGGAAGAGGAGCATTATACAAGAAAAATCACGCTGTGAGATGGCTAGCTATAGAAGGATATTCGTATTTATTCGTATTTCGGCGGAAACAATGATTCGGCTAAAGCAAATATTTTTGCGTTTTTTCGCTGATTTACTTTCGCGAAATACTTTGACGCAAATATTATTTGCTCGCGTTCGTTTGACCATAATATAAAGGAAATTTTAAAAACAACAGGGAGGAATCATCGATTTACATGCGTTTTAAAAGCGAAATAATGCCCGGCAACCCGAATATGAAAACGCGGTTGGTTGCTAGCAAGCAGATTTTTATTCGTGCGCTTTATTTTTATACGTATTCGGAAAATGAAAAATTGACGGTAATTTAAAGAACGGTAGCATTTGTTGCAGCCACGAATGTATGGAAATTCTTCCCATTGTATTCCCTGCATTCGTGTCGCACGTAGAACGGTTGACAAAAGGTCTGCCTTGAACTTTATTGTCAATATACGTGTTCCTGTATTATCGTTCGTAGGTATGAAACGTCTGTCGGCCGAAAGTAATATAATAACGAAACAGAAAACGTTTAAAGTTTTATTTTAATTATTACGCTATTGGTTGGTTTTCGTTAATTCCGCTAATATCGTCGGCTGTTTGTGCACGCCAACTTTTACATAGATCGTTTCGCCTGGTAGTTTAGTTTATATAGTTTGGATAGCTAGTTTCATAGCCTATACATATTCAGATCGAATAAAGCTTATTAAACTTAGTGAAATAGCGCAATCTTAACCAGAAAATTTCACATTCTACTTTTAATGTCCTATGAATATGTAATGTTCCGTTGGATTTGAAATTCTATATTCTTAAATTTCCAATTTGCGCTCGGAACTTGCATTATATACTCGTGCTTTGCATAAACCAACGACTCTTTGTCGACGATGTAACCTTTCGATGCTGCATTTTCCGACGCGTAATTTCGTTTCGCAAGCTCCGTTTCCGCGCCAAAAATCCGCCGAGCTTCGCGTCGCTACGCGACGAAAGAAAATTAGGCCGTGTTCTTTTCGTCGCGTCGTTCTACGTTATAACTACGAGAAAACGGTTTATGAATCAGTCGCGGCGTAGAAAGAAAAGCGGCGTAGTAAAGCGGCGTAGAAAAGCGACGTAGAAAAGCGACGTAGAAAAGCGGCGTAGAAAAGCGACGAGGAAAACGGCGAAGGAAACAACGCGCGATCGAGTTATCGGCCGATCGGGTCAAATCACCTCCGAGCGGAGAAACCTATCGTTAAATCCGTCCACATGGAGGCGAGATAAATTGAAAAGCTCGGTTCCCGTTCGACTCGCGTATCTCGATTAACCGGCCGGAGCTTGCGGAATTTAATACCGACGTGGCCCGTACGACGCGATCATAGAAGCGGAGGGAGAAGATCAAAAGCGGCAGCGTCGGATATGAGAATCCTCTTCTCTCTCTTTCTCTCGGGCATCGATGAAGAATGGCGGAAAATAATATGGTTATCGAGCATTCCGTAGATATGGAACAGCCACGGAGCACGAGGCGAGCGGCTCGTCAAGGTGGAGTGGCTCTTCTCTCTACGTGGAACGTGTCTCGGAACAAAGGGGATGTTTCTCGGTAAATGGGGTGACGAGCACACGACGAAGCGTAATATTCCGAGCAAAATCGAGACAGAAAGCGTGGGAGTTGGAGGGAGCCTTATACGATAGAGCTCGCTGATACGGTTAATACCACGCGACACCGAGGAATGCGATTTTCCTCGACGACGAGAAGCTCGAGAAACAGCTATGTGTCTGGAAGGAGACGACGGCGACGACGACGACGACGACGACGACGACGACGACGACGACGACGACGACGACGACGACGACGACGACGACGACGTAAGAGGCGAAGACGAACGATAACTTGATAGCACCGGTAGCAGCAACAACGGTAGCACCACCACCGACAACGACGCGGGTTTCTACGGCCGGCACCAATTATTCAACGACGATTTCATCCGCGTAATTGTCGCCAGCGATCTCGTATTTTCCACGATGCTCGATTTGCAACGGTTAAAAGACTCGCTATGTTTCCTTTGTTTACAAATGGCAACGATATGGAAAATTCGATACGAGTACGAGAAGCGGTATGCGTGTTCTACGTTGACGAATCGAAATTTGGCGGGAAGAGATAGCGGAATAAAAGTAGCGATAACGACAGGCAACTTGTTGCTTATGTTACGTTACCTTATCTCGTTGGCTGATCAACTTCGTTTCGCGACTTTCTTCCTATGATTATATTACGAGAAATAACGGTGTTAATAAAAATCTAGACGAAAACGTTTACAGCTTTGTTTCTTCGTGCTTCGTAGCTAAGACGATTTAAATCGTCTTAAACGAGTAACGATAATTACTTCGATGCGTAGTTAGAAAGGGAATGAGTTAATCTTCAACGATCCTATGGGAGAGACGTTAAAAGCCTCGTTTCGTATTAAAATTTCGTACGAACCGCAAACCGTCGAAGCCCAACGTTGATCTATTCTACCGATTTAAATAAATTTAAAAGGTACCTATTATATCTATAATAACGTTGACTGTCGTCCTTTTTTTATACCAACTTCGTCGATCGCTTTTCCGACGCTTACAACGAAACGTTACACGTACACGCTAAAGATCGGATTTAAAATCTTAGCTCGACGCGAGTCATTAAGAAGACAACAGCGCGAGTAATTACGCGCGAAACGCCGTTCTTTCGCCATTGGACGATGATCGGATCGCGCGATGAAAATTCAATATTCTCCCGTTAAGTAATAATTGACGCAAAGCTATAGAATGGCGTTGTGCGCGGCATAATACGTTAATGCCAACAAGCAAGCATCTACGTCGATAATACCTGTAAAGGCCGTTAAATAATTTCATTCGTGCGTCGTCGAAGTTGAACGCAATTTCGATTCTACCGGAAATCAACCGCTGATACAACGAACCGTACGCTTCCAACGATTATCTATACCTATACCGCGCGAAGCAAATAATTCCTAGAAATAACCAATATGTAATACGCGGCTTAAATAAATAACTAAGTTGGATATTGGAAAAGAGAAAGAGAAATTATTTCTCCATTTTGTTTAATAAACTAGCCGTAGGTCGATAAAACCATATCGATCGTACGTACCTATGTATATTAGTTTCAATTAAATTATTTCTCGTCGTATCGTACTAATAAACATTAATTTTCGTTCGTGCAGAGTAATTAGACTTTGTTTCGTTTCGTTAATTAATATATCGTCAATTAGTCTGACTTATATGGCGTAATTACGATCTGGTTGATAATTTTTTAATTTATAAGTAACAAGAGCGTGATGTACAATTGTCAAAACGTAGTACAACGGGGTATAGTAATATATTTAATTTAATATTATGGAAACTCTCTCTCTCTCTCTCTCTCTCCTTTTTTGATAAAATAGGCTCCTCTACGTACGTAATCGTACGAATTATATAAACGTTATTTTTCGGCATCTTTTAACCAATTTTGTTACATCGGTTCCAACGGACTGAAAAGTTCCAACGAACGGAGAAAGTTTTCAACGCAGTTGTACGACATTGTTGCGTTCGATACACGATGGAGATATACGACGTCGACTAGCCGATGCGTTTACTTAAACCGTATTTCGTCGTCTGTGCTCGTAAGCGTAGGCGTAGGAAAAAAGAACGATTTATTATACGCGTCGGCGTCCGTCAAAAGTACGCAAGAGTCGGTAGCGGAGCATTTACATGCATGGGATCGCGACGATATTTCGTCGGGCTAGCCACCTGTTGTGACGACGTGTACCGAACTGTGCGACGACTGTGTTCCGCGTCCTGCTTGTTCGCTCTCGTCGCAACAGAACCATCTTCGCTGCCGTTAAATAATCAGAGTCGTCCGAATCGCGCACGACGAAAACGCGATTAACCCTTGGAAAACTCCATAACTCTAACCGATTGTCTTCGCAATTGATCGATTGGTGGAAAACAACGCGAATAGCCCGATTTACGTATCACAACGGATCGCGACGAATCCTTGCTGCGTGTGGCCCGTTTTGTTTCGCTGTGCGTAAAGTAGGATCACGCGCCAGGGCGATATAGATGCCCGGGTTGCCGCTACGGCCTATGATCGATCGATCTTTGCTTGCCGCTAACGACTTCGGAACGTAGCCAGCTAGCTGCTGCTAGCTTCAACCTTTCCGGCACACGTAAGACACGTGTATATGTATGTACCGGGTTTAAACGGGAGACGAACATCGCTGAAATTAATACCGTTTCTTATCGTTAAATGTCAGTATCGTAACGATGTAACGTAACGAAATAAGGATAAAAAAAAAAAAAAAAAGAAAAAAAGAATCAGTAACATCGCGCGTAAACGTAGCACTCGGAGTGTTCAGAGGCTTCTCGTCCTTCTGCTACGAATAACCTATATATCTCGTCGGATTAACGTTCTTATTAATCGTACGACGTACAGCTACTAGGTTTTCGGCCAATTTGCCGATTTTAAGTGGCCCTCGATTTGTCGATTTGTCGGTGGAAGGATGAGAGCAAGCGTGGACGACGACCACGTAGGGAGCCGCGTTGTCCGGTTGGTACGGAGTTGCTACAGAATCAGCAGCGAATCGCTTTCGATAGACCTTTTGCGGCCAACGATGAGAATGGATCGTTTACAACGGTGACTCGAAAAGGATTGCCACCAGATTTCCGTAGCATGTATCAGGCGGCTTCGGTACGGCTGCAAGATACGAAAAAGCCTGGTACACCATCTCGTACAGCGCATACCCAACGAGACATCGTAGCCTGATTCGGCCGTGCCAAACTTTTTTTTAGGAGGCTGCTTAATTAGAGGAACGAATCTTCGTAGCGATCCGACAACGACTCGACGGCTCGAGCGAAATATTCGCGAAGAAATCGAACAAGTCGTCCCGAACGTACGTCGAAACGTAATGAAACGACCGACTATCGTATTCCACGAGTAACGCCATTCGTCGAGTAAGTACTACGTGAAAGAGGATTAAATCAAAAATATTTCGTCGCAAAGTTTTTCCAAAACAAACCGTTGCGTTTACGCGAAAAGGGAAACACGCTGGACCTAAAGATATAAACGAAATACGTAACTAGTCTGGCATATATTTCGAAAAGTTTATTCGGGTATGTAAATGTCCTATTTTTTTAATAATTATTAATTATTAATTATCGCTAATGTTTATAATTATCGTCGTATTATTCGATATATATAAATCGTGTCGGAGAAGAAATCTATCGGTGACGACGAAGATCTTCGATCGTCCGACTTTCGATGTTATCTTAACGCTTGGCAAAAGATATTAACTGAAATGTAAGACAGATGGATAAGTAAAATTGAGTAAAGAAGGGCGAAAGAAAGGACGAATTATTCACGTGTCCACTCACGTGTCATCTCCGACGAGACGATGATCGTCTTTATTAAAGAACTGTACATAGTACAAAAACGAGTTGCGTCGATTCCGGCCGATTACAAAGATCCGGAACAAAAACGGGAACGCTTGTAACGAAGCTCGCGAGGTTTTTTCACGGAAAAAACAACGAGCATTCCGTTTAATCGTGTTTTCCGACACCGATGACTTTTTCGGTCAACCACGAGCAGTCGATGACGGACAAACCGCGGAGGTAACATCTTCCGGTGGCTACAACCTCCGTGAACAATATTAACGGTGGCTTGCTTCCGTGCAACGTCGAGGAAGGATGTATGGCGACTGGCTGCTTCGAGCTCACCTACACAAACGAACAATCCAATTACTCCTAAATTCTCGTTACCAAGTCACCGGCAGAGAAAGCTTACTTAAACCGTGTCACATACTCCAAAGAAACTCGTTTAAGCTTCAAATTTCCGACATGACAACGAAATAATACCGCCTCTCCCTTCAATTTTGTCCGTTCAAAAAGTTCTCGCACCGTGAACTTTTCCGTCTCGCTATCACGTCGCTTTCCTTTGTCGCAACAAGTTAAAAAGGATCGTTCGACGTCCAACCCGGCACGCGATTAACCCGTTGAAAACGATGCAAGCCACGATACGATGCAACAAAATTTCCTCGATCCAACATTATCGAAAGACGCAAATAAAGTCGCTTTATCCACGCGTTGTCTCGACGCGTTGTCTCGACAAGATACCCAAGACGTATTAAAGTAATATACGCTTTACAGAAACGCGATCAAAGAAATCACAGACGCCAACAAAATTTCTATGATTCGATAAAAATTACTTATTACTGCGCTGTAAATAGTCTAATCGCTTCGTAAAATATTAAGCGACTTCTTTAAATTGATTTTCGTAAATTTTATCATTGTAAAAACGACGATCAATGATAAATCGATTAGAACTAAAAATTATATATATACATATATAACGCGTTTCTTTTAAACGCGTTTCCTCTCTATCGCGCCAACTATCAACGACTATTCTCGTAAAAAGTCAACCGCGTTTCATCAACGGGATACATTTATTTACCTTACAGTAGGATCAGAGAGAAAAGTTTGAGACTTTCGTGGTTCGAATAATTACGTACGGTATCATCGTACCGTCGATCGACCTACCTCAACGACAAAGTTCCACCGGTTAAAAGTTCGTCGAACGGACCTTGGATTCGGACAAGCTGCCTCGAAATCGCCGATCGTTGCGATACTATGAGATACTATGAGATACTATGAGACACTATGAGATACCGGTGAGATACTGTGAGATACTGTGAGATACTGTGAGAATGGAAAAAAAAAAAAAAAAAGAAAAAAGAGAGAGAAAGGTGAATAAAACGAACTCACGGTGATGTAAGTCTGATCCCTCTGCAATTCAGCGAGATTATCGTAGAGACCCTCGAGGAGCGCTTTCCTGAGTTGCTCGGTATTCGTGCCGCAGCTGGCCTTCTCCAAATTCGCACGTTCCGCCAATGTGGCGAGTTGCTGTCGCACCTCCGCGGCGTATTCTAGATTCCTGTGATGCAGAAAGTTCTCGTGACACCAGACCTTCTTCTGCTTGGTATTGGCGTACGCGCGAAAAACGTTCAGCAGCGTGACGTGGTCTCCCTCGGGAGAGACGAATCTGGAACGAACGAAAGAAGCGTAACAAGCTGCGAGTATCGATCGCATCGTAGACGGATCTGTTCGACGTTTAAACGGATACACAGAATTTGCTCTGGACAACACGGCGACGAGTTCAGCGATATCGGATTAGGTTTTGCTTTACTTTGAAAATATTTAGAAAATCATTGCCGATGTGTGAAATTCGGGCGCTGCTTGCTTCTACGATATCCACCGTGTCAGGACTATTTATTCGTTAGAGGACGCATCTACGGTTTCGTTATCGCGAAACAACTCGTTCGCAAAATTTCTCAAAACGGGTAACGCGAATGAGCAAGTTCTTTAGTTATTAGCATGCATTACGCTGTATCAAGGGATACGATATTCGATGAAACAGAGGCCAGAGATCGATAAAATCCGATACCTTGATCTAGCGACGTAAGCTTGCTGTCTTTTCGCCGGTGGATCAGTGAAAACAGACTCTCCTGACAATAGAGCGACAACGGTGAGGGCTTCTTCGAGACATTGAAGCTCCGCGGATGCAAGAATCACCTTAGTGAACCGTGGATCCAACGGAAACAAGGACATTGTTCTTCCAAGGGTGGTCAGCTGTGGCGGAGAACCTATTCCCATGAAAGTCGAACAAAAAAGTCTTATCTTATATACATATTCGTATACGTATCTACGATATTTCCGTATTTTCGATACACCGATGTCGTGGTGCGGCTACGAACTTTTCTCAAAAATTAAATACCCGTTTGATATTCCGCGAGGTAGCGACTTTTTCCAGCTGTGTCGATTTTTGTCTTTGAGCGCGAATAGAATTCAGATTGCCATTAGCTTGAAACTAATTAAACATACAATTGTATATACTATGATCAAATATACTATGATCAACGTAAACGCAAGTTACTTTGCTGAAAAGATGGATCGTGACGATCGCGAGAATCCTGAGATCGATATCGTCTTATAGTTCGTTCGGATCAGTTTCAAGTTTCGATAGACTCGTAAAATATCCTTCGATTACCGCGAAACTTTTCTATCCCGTGATCGATAGAAGACAAATAGATATAAAAAGACTGTATCGAAATACGATATACATGATCGAATTATACTCTTCCAGACAACATAAACGACGTCGAATAAAGTTGCAACGATTTTCGTTTTAGATATACGCGATACAGTTACGATAACAACCAACATGTGAGATATGAAATATCGCTGTTCTAAAAAGAAATAAAGCGGGAGAACGTATTGTTTTCGCGGACGGGGATATATTTCCTCCGTGAGCTGATGTCGCTTATTTGAAATTCAGAATCTTCCTTTTCGAGAGTTTGCAACGGAACTCCAGTTCCCAATTTGTCCTACTAATAAAAAGAAATTCCACGTCTACGATAATATGCAGTCCATACGTATGTAACTTTATTACGTTATACGTAACTTACTTACGACCATGTTCGATCTTTCTATGCAAAATAAATTATTCGATAAAACTGTAAAATAAAAAAAAAAAAAAAACAGCTAAGCGATACGATAAATGTACATGGATTGAAACTCGTATAATCCACGTATACGCGAGCAACCACGTACGAGTATTTCTACGATCGCGATGAAACGGTGTTACACGAAAGTCAAAAGGACTTTCATCTACGATGGACCGTCTATGCACTTTCGTTCCGTTTCGCTTAAGAAACCGTCAGCCTTGATCGAATCCTTCGTTCGTATTACGACGAATTCCTATTTTTCGATGAACGTAAGATCGATCGAAAGCTGAATTATTACCCTATAATATTTTAGGATGTTTGTCCATGATCGAACAGCGACAATTCGAATTCGATACCTGCGAGGATACGAATACTAACTTGCACGAATGCGTTAGAAACGCGGTTTGTATCGTCGTTGGAAAAATCAATGGCGAGATACGAAGCAAATGAGATTATAGAGGATGTAGCGGCGAGTCTTACGCATTCTGGAACAGCTAAAATTCCAAAATCGATACGGAATAGCCACTAGACGTTTGATCTTATTCTCGGTGGAACGCACGATGATGAATCTTATCTGAAAACGGTAATTAATTACCCGGCTGTTGGACCTACTTTCATAACTTTTCGTTTCTTCTTTTTTTCTTTTTTTTTTTTTTTTTTTCTTCTTTCTTCGTTTCGCTACTGGAGATGATATGGATTAAAACGTTCAAAAGACTCGAGAGTCAAGTTGTTTTTCTCTATATAGAATATACGTGCTTCTACGTGGAATGCTTCGTCTCGCTTATCTGTGGTTTATAAGTATCGGAAATTCTAATAACAGTGAATCAACGATAGATTTTTAACCCGACAATTGCAAAAGAGAATCTAACGAGATAGTTTGCTTCGTTTTTCGAAAATTGTTCGGTATTAACGTTAATTTGTTCGAATTAAATTACGATATCGATGGTTTTTACCAAAGGCTAATAGCGTAATATATCGTAATGTAGAAATATTTAAATTTAATTATATCCAGGACAATCAACGAACATCGTAAAGTTCGACAGCGCGTGAAATTTCGACGCAAAATATATAATAATAATACTTTAAGTACTTTAAAAAATTAGATGTACATAATACCCTTTAAAATCTCAAAAATATCTGAAATATTAAAATATTTAAATGCTCGATTCTTCGAAATTACGATATTTCCGTGTATAGAATTTTATATCGTACAATATAGTATATTAAGATTAATTAACGATATTTATAAGGGTAAGGTATTACGCGATACATCGTTTACGCTTTACGCTAAAATAAAAAATCATAGAATCGAGCAAACGTGAGATTCGAGTCGAAATCCATCGATCTTCTTTCCGTTCGGAATATGCGGCGATGCTCCCGTTTCTTCGCGTTCGTCTAATTTGACGAGTTAATTTTCTCACACGATCGTGATCGGAGATCAACAAGACTACGAATGCCGATGAATCGTTTTAGGAAAAAGAAATTTTCCAACGATTTGGATAGTTCGATTAGCGCGGCAATCTGATTCTCGCGAACGAGAAACTGAAACTCGAACCATAGTCGAAAACTTAATTGACCGATCTAGTTTCTCTTCGCAAATTCTACGAACAGACACGTTCGTAGCTTTGCGTTTAATTTTCGCATGTTGAACTTTGTACATAGTCTGGAGTACCTCTATCTATCGTACTGGATAAATTACAGGTAACTATCGCTCGCGTAACATTCGTGACACGAATAAAAATTTGATTTACGAGTTTGATTAAATTTACGACGAGTATCGATTATTTGTGCGATTTTCCTTTAAATACTCGAGAAGTTTAAGTGGATCGTTATTAATTGAGAGTACGTTATATTTTTATAAAATATTCATCCGACGTTTCACCAACATCCTGTGGCTATATCTGTCCGATTTTATCGAAGTTAACAGCTACCTGTTTTAAAGCAACTCAAATTTATTAAATAACAGACACAACGCTAACTATCGGACTATTAAATGCTTATTTATACGTGTTGTCTCTATTTTATTCCATCTACTATGACGTAAACGTAGATGTACGTACACGCGTATCACACGTATACACATGTACGATCTCGACGACGATGACGTTATACGATTAACAACGATGTTCGAAATAAATATACAATAATAACAACCTTCGTGCGATCCATCCTATCATCGTCGCAAAACTACTTGGAACCTTTGCTAAGTCAGCTTTAAAAACATCTAGCGAAATTCTGATCTATAATTTTTCTGTCGTTGAAACTACGAGACTCACCCTTAACGGCGCCCAATTTTTCCAGACAGGTCACCGCAACGTCAACGGCCTCCTTCGGTGGTTTGTCCATAAAATCAAAGGTGGTGATATCAACCCCGATAGCAAGCAGCTGCAGGGCTACTCCCGCGAGGGAACACCTTTGTATCTCTGGCACGGGCATCTCCTTCATCCTCTCGAATTCCTCCTTGGTGTAGCTTCTGTAACATTTGCCGGCCGCTTCCCGGCCAGCTCGGCCGGTCCTTTGCCAGGCCTGTGCCTTTGACACTTTTTCCACCCTCAGCACATCCAATCCGGTGGTCGGGTGATGAGTTCTCGCTTTCACCACTCCGGTGTCGATCACGTGTCGAATTCCTGCGTAATTTTATCGAGAAATCACCGTGTGCATCGGCAACGTCGCCGGTCTCTCTCGCCGACGTGATCGAGCCTATCGCTAACGAGCGTACCGGCTTTCGGCTCGCGATATTAGCAGATCGCGTTGCACGCGTATGATGAAATTACTCTCTCCGGTGAACTATTTGTCGAATTAACAACCCGTTGCAGGAAGATCTCTCCTTCTTTCGTTGTTTAAAGTCACATCTACCGATCACGTAGCCAATCTCACGTATCTTCTAACTTCCTATAACCTTCTTTCGCTTCTCTCCGAGTTACTTTTTACGATGAATCTTTCCTTGATTTACAAAACGATAGGCATATAGGTCCGGGGCAATAATTTGCAATCCTATTATAATTTCTATCGTTACGCTCGGCGTGGATTCTCAAAGGCGGTTTTAAACCTACATCGGACCTACATCGTAATTGTCTCGCGCAAGATCGCGCGTTGACGCAAGCCAGGCTTTCGTCCGATGATATCGCCGCTCTTACGCTTTCGATGGTCAACTCTATGGCCTTATTAAGGCAAACGTAATTGCGTTTAGTTTGCTACCGCGTCGATGTCCGCGTTCGACGGCGACGATCCACCGTTGTCGCGGTTTTTGCGCAAAGCGTGGAAAGCGAGTTCGCGTTAACGCGGAGAACACGAAAGCTGACTATCTCGGTATCGTGCTAACGAATCTCGTAGGATCGACCAGGATTGCTATTCAAGATGAAACGTTCGAAACGGCTGTTAAGACGTTCGAGGAAACGAGATACCCACGCGTCTACCGTACGTCCAATTTGACGTTCAATTAAAATTGAAATATCTGTTGAATCGATAGTTCTCCGACGTACGTACGTAGACCGATACATTCTCGTAGGGACGGATCGATTAGTGTATTAAAAATGATACATGGTACCGTGTAAAAGAAATAAAGCTGTCCTTAAAATGTATCTACGTAAAAGTAATTTGCACCGTACGATGCCATCGATCGTACTAATTACCAATCGTGATTAATCAAAAACCGATAAGAAATTCCTGTCTTGGTTTCGTGTCTTTCCTCTCTATTCTATGAAAATATGCGTTTTCGTAGGAAATACGCAATTTCCTACACGCTTTGTACATTTTCTCGTAAATGCTCCGCACAAATGACAAAAGCAAATGATCAAAATTACCTGCCTCGGTTATCTTCGTCGAAATTTTGATTCTATTTTTCAAATTAATCGTGACATAATAAAAGGAACACCGACGAATTCGTGATTCGTCATTATCCATAATCGACACGAATCCGACGATCGTATATCATCGTACATGCGTATAGGAACGTTGTCTTTGGCGTTCTAGCTTCGATCTACCTTTAACTTCCTTTCTACTCTTCCTTCTTGTTTCTTCGCTCTGAATTAAATCGAAAAACACTCTGAATTAAATCGATCTGAATTAATTAAGAGATCAGTGAAACCGAAGATCAGAATATTTTCTTCGTTCTCCCCTTTTCTAAAACATATATCGTAAGATCGATCAAAAATATGTCCGTGTGTTTCAGCTAAAGAAGTATACGTACACGTTGTAACAAAAGTATCGATTTAAATCTCGCGAAAGAATGTTCTTCGAGCTGTTCTAACGTAAACGAGAAAAATATTCGCCCTGAAGAGATTGGAGACGATGGGATAGCATAGGAAAGATCGGAAATAGACAAATCTCGTTGATTCGCACATACCGCCGATGGTAACGGAAGTTTCAGCCACGTTGGTGGACAAGATCAGTTTTCTCATTCCAGGAGCGGATGGTTTAAAGGCTTCCAATTGTTGATGCGTCGGCAAAGCCGAGTACAATGGAAACACCTTCAACGATGGATAACCCTGTCCATCCAATTGTTTAGCTACTTGTCTGGCGCTGGCAGCCGCGGCCTCTATTTCTTCTTGCCCGGTTAGAAAAACCAGAATATCCTCGCTGGAAAAGAGACAAAAAGTTTCTGGAAATCGTCCGTTTCCTTCTGACCCACTTACCCAGGCTTCGTATTCGAACCTGCTCGCCTCTGATCGAATAAAAGAAAACGGTGTTATGCAAATACACGGGCATCTTGCAAATGGCCTACTAAGCTGAAAAATTTACGCTCGTATTGTCGTACCGCGGAACGCGTTTAACTAGAAAATCGGAGAAAATTCGTAACGAGTACTCGATAATTCTGCTTCGATATGCCGCGATCCAGTTCTATTTGAATCAAACTCGAAAGAGAAACAAAACGATGTAGCGCGATAACGCGTTTCGTTTGAATACGGTACGACGTGTCAGAGTCTTCGTAAGCTCGTTACGATTATCATCATTTCGGGAAATGCGTTTCTTTTGCATATTAAACGCGAATTATCCGAAGGGATGATTAATCATTTCATACAAGGTAAGGTGATAAACCGAATAATTGGATCGAAATCGTACGATTCCATTTAAAAAGAGGTATATCATTTTCATTTCACTTTGGCAACATTCTGCCTATGCTATAAGCAGCTTATGCGCTTAAAGCTATCGTCATAAATTTACCGTTTTCTACCGTTCATATTATTGCAAATACATAATGTGTACGTGTGATTGAATTTTTTGTGAGGTGTCAACCATTCGTTAGAGATGAACGCGAAGCTAAAACGATATAGGCATATTTCTTGTTTTCGTTTAAACGAGTAAAAGGATTAAGAAGAGAGGGACGCTCCTTTATTATGACGATGAAATTTGCACCAGATACCGAATTACTTACGAACGGTAGTACATGCATCGATTATACAACACGCTGCAAATTCCACTTCTTACGTTGTACAATTACCTACGTACGTACTTGTCATTTTTCTTCGTGCCTGCAGGTATCGTAGAAGGATCGATATCGCGAAACGAAAACTATACGAGATCTACAGCGTCGAGAATATCTTCGCAGCTTGAACATGATATATTTCACGCAAGCAAAGATAGGAACAGAGCGAATAAAAAAAAAACTTACTTGGCAGGATTGTCGCGATGAATCTGAAAAGCTGTAACAAGAGCAGAGAACGCGTAATCCTCCTGCGACTTGACGGAGTGATAAATCTTCACCGGATGCTGACGACCCTCTAAGTACACTGCCGGTGCTTGGAAATACTTGCTGAACTTATCGACGTCCATCGTAGCTGACATTACGAGCAGCTTCAACGGCGGCAGGTTCTTAAGCTTTCGTAAATTTTGTGCCCTTCTCGCCACGCCGAGCAATACGTCGGTTTGCACCGAACGTTCGTGAGCCTCGTCGAGGATCACCACCGAATAATCCGATAAAATCTCGTCGGTCATCGCCTCGCGAACCATCATTCCATCGGTCAGATACTTGATTCTCGTTTGCGACGAAGTCACGTCCTCGAAACGTACGCAATAACCGACCAATTTGCCCGGTTCTACTCCTTGCTCCTGCGCGACTCTGCGAGCCACGCTCACCGCGGCTACTCTTCGAGGTTGAGTGATACCGATGCAACCGATAGTGCCTGCAATACCGGACGAGAGCAGCAATTGGGGAATTTGCGTGGTCTTGCCACTTCCCGTTTCGCCAATGATGATCAGAGTGCTGTTTCTGCGAATCTCTTCGAGCAGCCTGAAACGAACGTTGCAGGCAGTTTATTAGCTCGCGTGGAAACCACGATTTAAACGTCTTACGATGGAAAAACTAGATGGATATCGATAGGTATCGAATCGTTTTATCGATCGATCTATCTTATCTCTGACGTTAAACTATAAAATACCGCAACCCGTTAATTACATGAATTTATACCAAATACATATAACTTTGATAAACTATGAACGTAGGCAAAAGAATTGCTCCGTGTCCACGCTAGTCTCCGTGTCCACGTGACTCTACCCGTTCGCGTAATAGTTAAGCTATTATATCGTTCGCTTTGATGACATAACATTTACCAATAATAACACTTCCTTGTAGGAAACCGAATCTTCTGTCTTTTCGTTAAATTTAAAAAAAGTAAAGGTAAGCGAAAATAAAACAGACCTATATCTGCACGTAAGCTACGTACTTTTAAAATATACCATCGAATCCTAAACAATCGCGATATATATCATCTACTGTAATTACTTATCCATAATTTAATAACTTTGCAATGTGAAGTTGCAGTTTTCTTTGAGAATACCAAAAGATATTTAAGTAGAGGGAATTAAGTATTCGATAAAAATGTTCGTTAAATAATATCGATAAATTTCATTGACTTTTTTTTTTTTTTTTTTTTTTTTTGCATTATTTAGAATATACTGATTATTTATAATTAATATTGATTAATAACAATCGCTTAAAATATTCACAAGGATCTCTAAAATTTTCTATACCGATACAGGTAACGGCAAGATTTTTTTCAAGTCGGTAGAAAAATATGTTACGCTATCCTACAAATAGTTTGTAAAAAGAATCGTTTAACTTCAATTATACTCCGTGTATTTTGTATATTGGTAAATATATTTATATAGTTTGGCAAATATACAATTACGTAATATCGCATATTAATATTAGCGTTCACCGTGATATTTATAACAAATAATTTTTCAAATTATTTTCAGTACGCGCGTTTCTAGTTCCATATGATGCTGCCATCTGTACAACGAGGAACCGAGTTATCAACTTTGCATAGCCGATGATACACCATCTTGTTTCACGATGTACTGCGTGTCTAATTTGAAGACGTTGCTTGGAGTAAAGCATGGCAGTAAAAAATCAATCGAAAAAGGAGAAACAATAATACGTAACTTACCTCTTACGAAGCTTATAGACCGGTAAAGACTTCCTTTGTTGTTGTAAACTAATATTTCCTTTATCCACATTTTCTGCTTGAACGTTTTGTTGATTATCCTCGAATTTCTGGATTTTGCTCGAACTTTCGTTAAATACAACGGTAGTAGGACGTTTCGGTGCTAATTTCGAGAAACTCGAAGTACCCATAACAATATACTTCGAATCTGCGTTGTCGTGGACCCCCATGTCGACGAAAATTAAAGTAAAAACCGCGATCCTCCTAACAGTAATCGTGCTCACGGATACGCACGTGTTGCACACTACAGCTGTGTATAAATAAGCGTCTTGAGTCTTGACAGGCGTCACAGCCACAATGGCGTCGCCCCGTCGTATGTCGCTACTTCTTCGAGTACAATGCTTTGATCAAATTGATTTTTCTCCTATCCAATGACTGCAATCGGTTCACGTGTTATTAGTTAGAAAACACGAGTGTACAGTATTTAAACAAAATTTGCCTGAGAAACGATAATTTCTTGTTTTCGACAGTACGTATTCTTTAATCGCGCGACAACTATATTTTACGTATAAGATTACTTTTGTCAAGAAAATATTAAAATATTAAATTTTTAAAATTAAAATATTTTTAATATCTATTATTTAATATTTAATATATAACATTTACTATATGATATTATATATTTAATATTTTAATTATTAATATTCTTGGATAAAAAATGTTTTTAATACATCGTTTCTATGACACATTTTATAACAAAAAAAACAAATTCATAAACTTTTATTCGTTATTCCAGTTGTATGACAAAAAGGTTCGATTATTATAAAAAGAATGGTATAATATAGCGTAACGTATACTACAATAACGTTGCAATCAATGCAAGATAACTTAATGTTCTTAACTTTTGTTTTGAGTTAAAACTGTACATTACTAAATGTGCGTTAAGGTACCCTTGTATGTCACGATTGTTACATGTTACAAGTCTTAATCGATAAGTAATTTGAAATATTTATATAGGTTTTCTTTTAAATATGACGTAGAAAATAATTCTTGTTCTTTGTTCGTGTTAAGAAACACGTTGTTTAATGGTGTTTCATAAAATCGTGTTATTATTAACATTCGTAGTTAGTTACAATAAATGCCAAAAACAAATGATATATTATAAGTATATCTTTGCCACTTGTCAAATCATTGGCATATTAATTTGTCCGCAAAAGATCTATTTTTCGATCTGTTGCAAATGAATTATGTGCAATTCGGGCTATAATTCAAACGTATCGTTTACGAAATTATCACAGATTAATGCTGTGTAAGAGGAAGACACAGTGAGCAACTCTTTTACAGAGGTTTTAAATGAATATAGCTATTTGTATTTTAAATTCATCTAAATAAAATGCATCATCGTAATAGCCGATGTATTGGTGTTTTTACGTTAGGTGGTACCTAAAAGTATTCAACGTATTAACAGTATTGAAAGTATTATAAATTACATTCCGTTGATTATTTTTAAATCGTTCTAAACAGGGTTGAATGATGATTACCATTCCTCCAATGCGAGAGAGATAACGATTTCTAATGCTAATGTCAGATTGTGGTTGTAAAAGATCGTCAGTTGATAAATCAGAAGTTGATTCCGGAGCGAGTAACTTTTCTCTTTCGAGACTTTCCGGTGTACGTCGAATTTCTTCGTATTTTTCTCTCTGTCCTGGCGTCATATTCAGATAGCCACCGCTGGTTGCTATATCCGACACCCAGATTGCAACAGCGGTTATAAACGAAACTATTAAAGCGTTAATTAGAAATTAGTTGATTAGAAATTATTTAGATCTCATCGAAATAGCAACGCGAAGAAAGGACATACTCCATAGCCAACCCAAGAAGAACATTTCAAGCATGAAGTATCCACCCCGGTCAACGATTATACCGGCTAATATTGATGTTGTAGCCAAGCCCAAATTTTGTACAGCCTGTGCACTGTAAATAAATAATTTTGTAAGATTAACTTGTCAAGTATTTTCAATGATGTTTAAAAAAAAGAGCGTGTTATATACTTTACTTACATTCCGTAAGCGGTACCAAGCTGATATTCTGGGGTGACGAGTGCGATCAGTGGCCATAAACTACTAGCGAGCATAGAGTATGCTAATCCCATAAGAATCATGCATACATAAGGATTTATATATGTGAATGCGAGTAGTCCATGGGCTACTATAGTTGCAAGAATACTGACAAACATCCAAGAGACGTTCTTGCCAGTTCTATCGACAAGATAGCCCAAGATGGGAGACGCAACAGCTGATATGGAATACACGAGAGAGTTAACCATATTCGCGTTTGATGGTTCAAACGCATACTTTCGTTCGAAAAATACTCTAAAGGAAAGAACAACTTAATTACGTAGAATACAATTATACAAATTCCTTATTAGTCGTACTTACTTTCCTAATGCGATGAACGGGAATATCGCAACGTAATAAGCAATGCAAATGACGGCGATCAACCAAAATATTAGTTTAAAATCTTTAATATCGGTTAAACTAACGACTTCGGTCTCTTGCCCCTCTCCCCTTCTTAATAATCTTTCAGCACGCTTATCCATAATACCCAGTAGACATGCACAGATCATAGAACCCACGCAGGTAAGAGCAGCAAGAAAGAGAACGATGCCGATACATTCTGGCCCTTTATAGTATTGAGACACGTAATTATAAATTGGTTCCATTACTAAAAAGTTCACGGTTGATCCGACTCTAGCGAAACTTAGCTGCAAACCAAACACCAAGTTGAGTTCCTTTCCTTTGAACCATAAAACAGCGTAATTATTTTGAGCGACGGCCAATGATTCTGCGCCAACGCTGCAAAAGCATCGAGATTAATACCAGAATCATAAAATATTCTACGCTTATAGAGAAAGACATACCCAAAAACAAAGCGACCGACCATCATCAACCAAAACTCGTTAACCATAGCTCCAGTTGCAAATATAATCTGACCGATCAGCGTAAGTCCCATATATATAATTGTCCCTAAACGTATGCCAAATACACTGTCCAATAAAAATCCGCCAATAAAACATAAAATCACGTTTGGCCATGAGTAAATAGAATACAATAAAACAAATTTACTAGTTGACATCTGCAAGTCGACTTTAAAGTCATCTTGCAAAGCACCAGGATTGTCAAAGCAGAAGTAAGAACCTGCGAATAAAAGCATCTCGATTAATTGATGCGCCGGATGGAAGTGCAGTCGCACGATAAACGAATCATTGATCGCTTAAGAGTGTTCGAGAAACGTGACTAATAATATTCGGTTGGTAACTAAGTGATTGCGGATTTTGTCATTCGGTGGTATTGACAAAATTCGCAATCACTTAGTTGCCAACCGAATACACGCGATTCCAACTCGCGCAAACTCATTTTACATGTCTTGTTGATATCAGAAATATCAACAAGGGGAGGGGGAAAAAAAAAGTAAAATATCGCGGACGAAAGAATACCGACAAGATGATACGGCTTATCTCTCAGGCCATGTGCAAAATGGACGGTGTATCTTGTACAACTTACACCGATTCCATTCATAGATCTACGTTACACGTTGTATACGTGTATTGAGCATTTTATGTCACTTGGAAAAAAGTGAAAGTACAATTTTACGTTATTTCTTAAAAAGCTTATTTCCCAAGCATCATAAAAAAATGTACAAATGAAGCATATAAATCATTAAGAAAACGTTAAATAAATACGTGGAAACTAGAATAATCAAATGTGATTGTTTAGTTTTTTGTCAATTAACGAGTATCTCACGATTAAATTCCTTTTTGAATGTAATGATAATAACGATTGAAAAAAATTACGCTTCCAATAATTTTATAGGTTCGTTAGCATTTCATTATGATATGTGAGATAGATAATAAGCGTCAAAGTACGGGCCTAAACGTTCATGAAAGAAATATCAAACAAGCGTATCGTAAAATTTAATAAATAAAATTATTGCGGGTTGCGATTGAAATTATTTTACGAAAAATTTAATCGGAAAGGAACAACAGATATTAGTCATCCCGATAACCGAGTTGAAACTCGAGTTTAAACACCTAATGAGGTCATAATATACCGAAACAAAGGCGATCGGATATAAATAATGAACAATGGCTACTCGATCGCGTTGTAAAGATAATTGAGAAATAACAGTGACAGTCGTACCAAAGCCTAATAGGCACATCAATGCCAGGCCAAGAACTTTGTACAGTGGCTTTTTAGGGCTGCAGAATCCTTGTAAGGCGATCTCATCGTCGGATCTCTCAAGAGTGGTCTCCGGACTTTCTAA
This sequence comes from Bombus dahlbomii, assembly GCA_037178635.1. Taxonomy (NCBI): domain Eukaryota; kingdom Metazoa; phylum Arthropoda; class Insecta; order Hymenoptera; family Apidae; genus Bombus; species Bombus dahlbomii. The sequence goes on along the minus strand of CM074105.1, from coordinate 18,283,030 downwards.
TATGCCTCCTTCCATCGTTACGTTTCCAGTCGCGACGATATTTTAATGTTTACAAGCGGCTGGCACAGCCACAGGTGCCCCGAATTGCAAATGTTCACTCGAGTTCACCGTACCGATCCATCACACATTGATCGAACACACACGAGCTAATCTCTCTGTAAAATAAGATAGCTGCGACTCGATTAAGAAAAAGAGAATGCAATAGGAGATCAGCTCGTGCGTGCTACCGATTAACTACTTGAACAAGTTGGGTTCTCTGTCAGTCGTCGCATTGCTAATCTGTCAATCACATGCGTCACACGACAGAACTAACGTAACGTAACGTAAGTCTCGAAACTGCATGATCGTGCGTGAAACCAGAGAATACCAAAAGATCGTCAAAAAAATCTCTATTCAATGGGATAGATGAACATCGGCGTCAGTGGGAATTACTGCCAACAATTTCACGCGTCTGTGACGCTAGTTTTTCAGCTTGCAGCGCCCTCATTAAAAACACTAGTAGATCGGTCGGTAAGAATTGCACGAAGCGAATAGTCGTTGCTAACTTTTAAAAATCTATTTGAGAAACATAATTTATTGAAGGTACATATTTGTTACTTAACGTTAAGCGCGTTATATTATATGAAAATTATCTTATATTTAGAAATCGAGATAAAAAGGATGGCGTATGGAAAGATCAACTTCGGTTTATTAAGAAGCTACTTCTTCCGTCGCACCTTCGAACTCGAGCTTTACTTGACACTCCTCTGGTAGTCCCTCAACGTCCACTTCCGATTCCGGCGCGTTTAACATGTTCAACGTGACTTCGGACGATTTTCCCATTAATCCTTGATTTCCTGTTTGTTGCTTCGATGCTTGTTGAACTGCCGATTGTTGCGTCGACTGTTGAGAAAGCATTTGTTGTCTGATCGGCACGCCAGCTTCCTCAAAAGCTTTCTTCTTTAGCGTTGTCCGAATCTGAGAGCTAGAACGTCGAAACGACCGGTTAATTTTGGGTCGAGACTGACGCATAGAAATTGAGGAACAACCGTGGGCTCGATACAGCCTTATTCACTTACACCGTTCGTCCCTTGATGTGTTCACTTATTTTGTTCAAGTCTTCGCTGAAGGTCTTTACCGAGTGACGGAGCATCTCAATTTCCTCGTCAGTCCATTTACTACAGATTAAGCGACACAAGGAGTTATGTAAAAATACAGCCAGCCATATTTTTTATGGTAAAACGATAGTGATGCAAAGTATTTAATTATTTCATTCCCAAACACTTGTAAACGTAAAATCTATAATACCGTTTTTTATCCACGTGCACTGACAATTTGTAAAACGTGTTAAAGGGTAACGTAACAAACGTAAACAACATTTAAGTTATCTTTATATAACGTAAGTTAAATATAACATAAGAGAGGTTAATAATATCTTCGTGTATTTCTTAATCGCAACGAATGATAACGTTATAGCATAAAAAATTTTCAAACTCAAAGGATGTACGTTAATGTAATACTTGAACAAAGCTGTAGATGCACAGTATTACATTTCTGATTGGTTAATACTTAAATACGTTAAACCACGTGACAATCTCCCGCGTTTCTCTAGAGTACATAGTCTCATATAAACTTAAGCGAAAGCATTAGAAGACGCACATTGCCGTTACTCATGACAAAAGGCGATAGAGTACATGTGTGTTTTATTTAATTACCCTGCTGGTGAGTCAGTTGTAGGATGTAATTGCATCGTTAATTCTCCCAATTTGTTAAATGCTGCTCCGGCTGCGGTGAAAATTTCACCAACCTAAAACAGATAACGTTTAAAGTGTTAGTTAATCTGTCAGACATTCGATTAATAGCGATATATATATATATATATGTATATATATAGTCTTTCAGAAATTTTCATCGAGGAACACAACTTATACTCTATCTATCAAACAATTTTATCGAAGAAAGAATAAGAAAGAAAATTGTTAGAAGCACTCATAACCTAACCTTTTGTCCGCTTACAGACTCCATTGCTAGAGTACTCGAGGATAAAAGCACGTGACTCACGTAGAAAAAGGAAGACGAGCGGTGGGGAGGAACGACCATTAAGTATTATTATATGGCGGGAAACTGCCCAAAATCGGCGACAATGGTTGCTTTTTTGCTTACCTTGCTCGCAGAATTCATGTCAGTTTGTTGTTATGCTGGTACTTCGCCATCAGCAGAACAAACATTCGTACGGTATTGCCATCTCGCGTCGTTCTCAGAATCCTTTCCTTTAAACAATTATAACCTCAATTTGTTTTGACTGCTTATGCCTCTCTGCCCCCTTTTTCTCATCAAACGAACGAAGATTTTTCCCTTTAACTGAAATAACGCGTGTTGATTCTCGACACGTTACACAGGAACTAATTACGAAAACATAATATAGTAATGTCGATATTTAGTAGCAGTTAGTAGTGGGTATTCACGTGGTACTGAAATATTTCGATATTCGCGTGATTAATTATCATTCGTCACTACAGCGATGGACTCTACTATATTTTCACTATACATTTACTATATTGTTGGAATAAAACTGATTTTTCGAATTAACTTACCGATATGTATACATATCGTTGATTCATTTTGATTTATAAATATAAAATACAACAATGTGTATGAAAATAATGAGATTTATTAAAAAATTACGTTTAATCGTGCATAATAGAAAATAAGATGGGTATATGTGAAAGAAAATTTCCGAAATAATTGGATCTTTACTTTCTAAATACCTCATTACGTATGTATATCTCAAAGTTGGCTGTTATTTATAATAAAAAAAAAAAAAAAAAAAAAAAGAATACAATATATCTTACTGTCCGGTGCAAAGCAAAAGAATCTTCCAAATTTCAAAGTCTTCTTCTGTAAGTATAATATTCTAAGTGATATTGTTTAAACCGATATTTAAGAATAATCACATACTGCCTATAACAAGAAAGAAAATCTTACATCTCGCAACCTTATGTAAAATAAAATAGCTTATATAAAAGAAAATCGTCGTTCGGTCGTTTGACTTTAATTAACATATGGAATCTCGTAAATGTTGGAAGCGGTAGCTCACATCCTTTCGTAAATTAATAGTCTTCGTTTCCATTCATTGTTCTCGGTGACCGTGACTCTTCGAAAATTGCAAAATTCAGTCAATATGCGTTCAATATGCGCTGCTGGATCGCCAGTGAGTTTCAACGTCTTCAATAAGGGAAAATCTTCACCCTTTGATCGTCTGAGCCTTCTGGACGCGTTTCTATAACATTTCCAGAGCTGAGGTTCTATCACGATCATGTTCGTGATCGAACAAGCCTTTTGCAAAAATTCCACGAGTCCTTTGTCCCCGTGATTCAAGTGGATCCACATCGTAACGGAGAAACAGAAGACAACGTCGAAACGCGTCTTTCCCAATCGATGAAGATACTTGTCCAGTGTTGCATTACGATCCTCGATCGAAAAATCGAGACACTCGAAAACGATACGATTCGGCCGTGGATTGCGTTCCCGTGCCCGTTCGATTAAGATAGGATCGAGGTCTATGCCGAGCAAACAAATCTCCTTCGGTAGATCTTGATCGGTAGATAAGGTTTTCTCGAGAAAATTGTGCAACTCGAATGTTAAATCCTGAAACCATCCATACGATTTGTGATTTTTACGCTCGTTTGTTACGCCGGTCAAGAAACCTCTTCTATGGCCCCATAACGTTTTGTTAATTGATTTTGTAGCACTAAATTACTAATAATACGACTAAAGTACGTTTGTTCGATGGAATTTTGAGAATTTTTCAATTAAACGAATATTTCTTTGGATATATGACTTTTAACAAGATCTTTTTAAACAAAGAATCGTTTCCATTGAATCATTGGAACGTGATGATAAAATAATTATAGTTTCGAACAAAAAGTAACGGATATGTATTATACTTTGATCACGGATTATATGTTCGTTACAAATATTGCCTGAATCGATAGTTTCTGTTAAGAGGGCTAATGTGTAACGCGTAATTATTCGATATAAAAATTAAATACTAGTTATCCACGATATAGAGAAGCATCGATCGCTGGCTTCGACATTAATCAATGCGATCTCTGACAAGTCATTGGTAAATTAAATATATATTTAATTGGTAAATTAATGAAACAACGAATATTTCTCCTTTTCCTAAAGAGCATAGGGCCGGAAGGATTTCAGAAAGAAACGAAATACGTTCCTAGCGATATTCGAAAAAGGTATAACAACGTCTAAATTTAGGCGCTTGTCGTTTGTAATTTCGGATCACGGTCGACTCGTCCGTCCTATTTCGTCTGACAGCTGTTTCAGCCTTACCCCCGCGTTACAGCCAACGTCTAGGCCTACGTATTTCCGGTCCGGATGGGTCGAGCGCCACACGCCACACGGAAGTTGTCGCACGCGCTCTTCCGCAGGATGGAATTGGTAATAATTCATGAAGTTGCCGTGCCTGCTAGCGCCCGGATCCGTCTTATCTTCCTGTCTTTCCTTATTTTCCGGAGATCGCGCTTCATGCTCCGACATTTTCCAAAATCTGAAACCGATGGGTTCACCAGGCAATTAATAATTAAACTACTGTAAAGTAGCGCGTTGCTTGGAAAGATGTCGAAAGAACGTGATGTTCTTCTTGTTTCGTACGGATTAAAAATTAGATTAAAAATTGGGAAGAGGAAGTACCGTAGTGTTGTATGTACTTTTGTTGTTAACGAGTTACCAAGAACGCTAGGAAATGTTCTCTTATCACGGGTAATATACGGTTCAGAAGGACCTTCGATGTTTTAATATTACTGTTGCATGTATTTTAGTAATAATCTTCGATGTTTTTAGATAAAACGCGTCTATAATGTTTTTATGTACTAATTAGCCAACGTTGGATAGATTCAACGTCTTTAATGAACGACGATGGTAAAGCGATCATCGGTTTCTATCGAAAGTTGATCGTCCGTGCGATTAGATCGATCGACGAAAGAGGAGGACGAGAATGTTTAGTTGGTAATAACGATCTTAGCACGTAATACCGTCTGGACGGTGGTTTCGCAATACTTGACGAGCATCGGTTAAAAATAATGCACAAAGTAACCGCAAGACGGTCGTAAATACGTGATAAAGAGTGATAACGAAGAAGGAATGGGGGTCAGAGGCGTCGTAAGAGCGGAAGGATCGAAGAGATAATTCACCGGTGTCCACGACCCAAATAAATGCAGCCTTCGATCGTCGTGCTCGTGCTCGTGCTCGTGCTCGTGCTCGTGCTCGTGCTCGTGCTCTCGGCCACGAGGAAGGTCTGAGAAATCGATGATACATTGTCTTGCCATTCGCGGAGAAACTCACTTTCCCGACGGTGTTACTTGGAATATTTTTTGGACCGGTGTCTCGTTGTTGTAGATTTAAGGCAGGCGTTTCTTCCCTCAACTATTACCTGTAAATTTGTTTGTCATGATTTTATAATTTAATAAAAACATATGTATCGTGACACGTATTACGAAGATTCATATTATAACATAACGAACGACCGCAAAAGCTTCTGAAGTTTAACGATTGATGCCAAAGATATCTGATTCTTTGTTGTTGCTGCTTGATGCTTTGAAAAAAGGCAAATACGTTGAAAAATACTTCGAAGCGCAATTTCGGGAGAAGCGAACAAAGAAATATAAAGTAAGATAAAGTAATTAAAATTATACGACGAATAATTCTAACGTTACAAGTGACCTACGTATCTGTGTACGCGATGTTCGTCGGATCTTACTCTTTTTATTACTTTTCGTGCTCCTTACGAAATATTTTCTTGGCAACGTCATCTTTCTCTACGTAAAACAACGATCAGATCTTCGTACCGAATCAGAAGCTAAAAACGCTTTCTATATCGAGCGACTATGCCTGTACAAATTTCGTGACGCGTTACACAAGAGGAATCCCCGAGAAGCTAGTTTCCAGAAATTTCGGATGAACCAAAGTTGATCATAAAACCCACAGAGATCGAGTAACCGATGTGTCGGGTGGACGAGCAGCACGAGCCCTGTTTCTTTGTGTTATTACTTCTGTTACTCTCTCTCTCTCTCTCTCTCTCTCTCTGACTCGCAGTCAGTAGCCAGCGCCATAAGGTAATCGACAAAGAAAGGAAGGAGACAGAAGTAGGAAGAAGAAGAAGAAGAAGAAGAAGAAGAAGAAGAGGGAAAAGTAAAAGCAGGAGCGGAATAACTTGCAGAGGCAGGTGTTAGGTGCATACACGCACCGGTGCGGTCCAAGAACACGATGTCCATTCTCTACGGATCATGGGCCTGGTCGCGGCAATTTTCTCTTTCTTCGGCTATGGCAGATGTGCCTGTAGACCGGTGCAAAGGCATGCGGTACGAGATAACCAAGATTATACGATGGATACCTTAGACCTTAGAGCAGGCAAGCTGCCAGGGAGTATCGAGTGCCTTGCAGAGGCCACGTTTTTTCTACCTAACCAGACAGGCCGCATCGGCCACCAAATATCGAAGTGTACGTACACGCGTACGTATTTCACGCCAACACCGGAGTAGAATTTCTTGGGATCAACGAATGACAAAATGCGTCGTTTCAGCGTCGTCGTCGTCGTTCAGCTTTCTTCTTCATCGCGGCAATCGAGTGACGATACTCTCTATCTAAGTACGTTCCTTCGGCTATTTCGTATAAAAATACGATATTCCAAGTAAATAGTCTCTAGCTACACTAACAGCAAGTAGCCAGATGGTATTTCTGTTTTCTAAAACCAGATACTTTTTGGATTTTGTAAAACGCGGGAACGTTTGTACGAGAAACGTTACTTTTTCGTAAAAATTTCACAAAAATTTGGCACCTCGTGTAAGAAAAAGGAAGGTGGTGGCTTCTTCGACCGTATTCTCGGCATATTTCCATTTAAAAAGACACGTGGCCTCGGATGATCGATGAATACCTTACGAGGAAGGAAGGCTGCCGCAACTCGTATCGCGTCTCGCCTCTCGCCTTTTTCCTTCGACTCGTTGCTTAACGTGCTGAACGCGTAATAATACGCACCGCTAATGAATTGGAAAATTACTTGGGGTATGCAGAACTCGGTTTAACCCTCCGCGACCAGGATCTCGTTTACTCGCGAGCAGGAAATATTACGGCCGATCGCGCCTTCTCGCTTGAATCCGAAACGTAGAAAATAATAATAGGAAAAGTAGAGCTTTCGATATTTGAAAACAAGATTTTGACGAGATCCTCCAACAACGTTAAACGTTTCGTCGTTCGGTTCGATCTAATCGAGCGATCGATGTTTTGTCGGAATAGAAACGGAATACAAATCAATAACGCAAGATAAAGAACACGTTCAAAGAAGAAACGGAAAAATGGCACGATCCCCGCTGAGAAGAATAGTCTACCAAAAAGTACAATAGCAATCGATATCCGTGAAAATCGTCAAAATACTTGACGTTAACTTTTACCGTCTTTTCGTTTCGTCCCTCTTATTATTATTCTATTATTCTAATTTACATATGTACGATGGCTTTCCCCTTCTTGACTTTTCGTGTTTTCGATAATTACGAAGAAGCTGAGAAAGGCAGTTCGAAATCGACATCGAACGGCACCGAACGAGGCTCTGATTCCCTTCTGATCCTCGAAACGCACCGATTTCGCGCCTCCAGCTCTATATCCGCCTCTGTACCGAATCTCTTTCACCGTATATCTCTTTCATCGTACAATTTTAATCGATCGTTTCGATCGTTTAGTTTTTAAATTATGCTATCGCTGGTCGCAAGCATCGTGCAAAACCTGTAATCCTTACGAAAGCCGCAAAGTACATGAATTTATACCGGTTAGTTAGACCCTATCCTACCCGTCTCTAAGTAACTCGTAGTCCGTACTTTGTACCAGGTTAACACACGATCCAAAGGATTTGGCAACACACCATAGCCGGTTGGAGGCGATTTGGCAATTCGTACAGAAGCCAAACGTGCTCGTGACACGGCCGCGTTCGTTATTTGCCAATACCCATCTACTTCGTGTCTCTGGACAATTTCTAGCAAGTCGAAACGCGGCACGTTGTTCTCGATGCATCGTTTCGTTTCTTGAGAAAATGTCATCGCCGTCTTACCTTTCCGCGAATAACGCGACAGGAGATGCGCATTCTCGTTTGCATCGCCGATCCGACCAAGCGACGCTGTTTTCGTTCGTTCGATACGCGATTCTCGTGTGTCGTATCGGCGTTGCGTTTTTACGAGAATAGAGCGTTCGTTGTTGCCACGATGTTCCGAATTCGGACGTCATCCATAGATGTACAGGCGTATTTGGAATCGCCTGTCCTAACGACGTTTCCGTCATAATTCCGTCTTAACATGGAATATACACTGACTCGCGTGACAAACTTCCTCTTCGATCTAACGATACTAACGATACTAACGATATAATTGTACCTAATACGTACGAGACGAACGTACGACAAGAAGGTAAATTCATGTGTATCGTATTTATTTTGGACGATCGTAGAATTTCAATCCGTCGTGCTTTCGAGATGCGTAACCCCCGAAATGTGAATCAACGGACTATTAGTTTTCAGTTACGAAGGACAACGAACCGAACGAACCGAACGAACTCGTACGAACTCGTCGGTTCTATTCGATGATGCATGCACGGTCGGTGCCATTAGTCATCGTTCGTTACCGTCATCTTTGATACCGAAGCGAGCAACACCTCGAGACGTTGTAACGCGTTGCGACATTCTTTGGCTTGTGCTCCTTGTAGAGCACGTCATCGTACCCAATGACAGAAGTAACGTAAACAGATACGTTAGTGCGTATAATTGCAACTCGCTGGCAAATTCAACGAGATAATTTGCGTGTAATTACACGTGTTTTACGTGTAAAAACGTAGCGCGAGTTGGTTGTAGGGAATTTGAAATTTTCGAAATACCCAACGAGAAATTATTGAAATTGGTTTAAAAGATTAGACCGCGGAAAGAGACGATAAATTTCTAAGTAAAAGCTAATACCAAAGATTGGTCGTGAAAATATTTGTATTTTATAAATAACACGAAAGAAATTCTTCTACTTCCGTATATGGATATTTCCTTCTCGTACGATTCGATCGTAACTTTTACTACGTTTATTTAAAAAAAAAAAAAAAAAAAAAAAAAAAAAAAAAAAAAAAAAAAAAAAAAAAAAAACGGAGAAACCAAAGCCAGAAGAAACGGTGGAGGATCGAGAAAGATCGGAAAGCCGGATTCGCGAATGCGGGTTACATTTCCACGTGGCACGATGACCGCGCGGCAAAAGAATAGATATGTATTTCTGTAACGCCGGGGACGAGGAAGAATGGTCGGCGAGAGGGACAGCTGACGCCGGTGATCTCTCGTTCGATCCCTTTTCGTCGCTTGGCCCGAAATATCTCAAGAAAGCCTGTCGGGTTTCGAATCAGGTACGGTGAAAAACGTTGCCGGAAGTTGGGCGTAAAGCGATCCTCTCGCATCCGGCGAATCGAACGCCAGCGTTTTCTATGCCGAGGAAATCCGCTTTTCCCGGATTTTCCTACCGGACAGAACGAGCTAGCGATCTCTAAAGACGACAAAAGGAGCGGCGTTTTTAAGCCGCTGGAGATGGGAGCGGGAGAAAAGGGCTGGGGATGCGTGCACCGTGTTCGTCACCTTGAATGGAGGAGAAAATCTGTATCGAACGTCTTGTGTACGGAAAGCACGTGTTCCAACCCATTTCCCGGGGATTCTCCGCAAACATGACTTCATTCGTGTTCCCAGTTGTACTGCTTTTACCGTCTTCTTTCTTCGGGAGTTTACCGTGCTGCGTTCGTCGCGGACAGGAGGGTCGGTCGGTTCTGATCGTTAATCCTCTACAAGTATAGGTCTGTTAAAGCGGATGTCCTTTCTCGGTACTCGTAAAGCCATTAAACGGTAGTTTCGACAGAATAGAGATTTTCCTCGTATTTACTCGTAAACATCGCGTTTCACGATCCTTATCGCGTTAGGAACGATTAATCCGCGGAAAAAAATTTCAAGGCACGAGTGCCTTAGATTCCTTAGATTTTCCAGTTGCGTTCGATTTAGGGATCTCTTTCGGCGCGTCTTTGGCTTATTTTTCGCTTTTGACCGTTTTGACGGCCTTTGACCGTTTTTTCCATCTGATTCAAGGGAACAAAATTAATTAACCTTCTCTTAGTCGCGTGAGAAACTTTTATGAAGAACGCTGTTACGTCGGTCTGTCCCTTTTATTAGCGATACGACAGGAATAATTTTAAAAACGTAACTCTTCGAAATTGAATTACTATACAAATGCAAATTGAATTACTATACGTTCGATTAACTAGAACTAATTTCTTTTCTATTTCGAAGTATCTCTATTTTGTTTACACTATTATCTAGGTTGAAACGTAGTTACATGGAAAGGCGGCGCAATCACTTATAATCACTCGCAAGATCGAACCTAAATAACCCTAAAACGGGGTTAGTATCTCTATCACACCGCGTCGTCTTAAAACACCATTTACTCGGTATTTTTCTGACGTTCGATCGACTACGATATACTTGATCCAAGGTGTTTCACTTCGGTCGAACATCTAAATTATTACGCCACTTAAAGATAAGACGTTGCGATCCGATAATCAAAAGTAAAAAAAAAAAATCGTTTCGATCGCGTCTCGAAGATCGTTGCTCGATCGATGCGCCATGCTTGGCGCATTGACGTCCGTCTTTCGTACGTACGTACGATCGACGCTGCGACAGGTTTAACGACCCGTGACCACAAAAAACCTTGAAGCGACCTCGAAGAAGAGAAGCAACGAGCTTGATTCCAGATAATGTAGATATAATAGATCGGTTTAATTTGTTAAATCGAACGAGCACATTGCGGTAGGACGATAACGGGACACGGGACGATAATGCACGTTACGCGTATTTAACTGTCTCGATGTCTGCTAGCTAACTAGCTAGCTAGTCACAAAGTTCATTTACAAAAATCCTGTTGAATCACGATGTTTTCAGATCGGCACGATTCGTTCGTTCACAGCGTAACGATACGATTCACGTTTGATCAAAGATCGTTCGAATAGTTTACTGTCGAATAACAGAGCGTATCGCGACAACGAAGAAGAGAAAATAAATTTGCCATTGATTCACGGCGAAGTTATATATTTTTATGCAAAAGCACGTCGATATTGATAACGAGAATTCCGAACGTAATAAATAAGCTGATAGAATTAGCTAATTTATTGCTTGTTATAACGTCGTACGATTTAAACTCATATTTTTCTTCGAGATCGCTTCAAGGTCAGGACAACGCCGAAGATCGCCGAACTCGTTCGACGAGGACTACAACGTTGCATTATAGCGAACATAATCTCAAGATAACCTTGGCAAGGTCGTTTTCTATCATCGTTAAATTTACGCGTTGAAACCATTTAAATTCCTCTTACAATTAGTTCTTTTTTCTTATCTGTTGCGCAGCAGCAGAACCGATTTAAACGTTGGATTTAAACGAAACACCCTGTACGTTCGACGACACGCATATACTTAACGTATTCGAATCAAAATATCGAACATTCCACGTTCAACTGCTATTTTTTTTTTTCTTTTTTTTTTTTTCCAGTTGTAAACTGCGCGGTTTCCTCGGCGAAAGAACGTACCGGTTTTAATAAACCGTTTTAACTCGATTCTCTTTCTTGCGAACGAGAATAGTGCACGATTTCCTTCACGCGTGTACGCGATCATTGAATCGTCACGCGTATCGATAACGATTTCTCGATATCGAAGAAACGTGCTTCCTCAAACGTTCGAACCTAAGATCGTTAACTATGCCGATAAATCGAGAGTAAGCGTTGTTGGCTGGTAATACGATATATCGTAGGATTACGGCGGAAGCTCGTCTTATAAACGACACTCTCGTATCCGGAATAAGAGCCGAGGAATTCTAATTCGATCGAGCTGGATATGATCGAAATCTGTTTGTTCAGCCGCTCCTACCATCCTTACGCACGTTATCGGCTATCGTACACCGAATCCCGATGTAACGTGGATTCCTCCGTAACGCGGATCCGTGCGACTCAACGAAAAAATCGCAATTTTCCATATTACTTTGAAAACGTAGTTCTTACGTATCTAGCATGTAGGATACAAGGAGGCTGATACAGCTACAAAAGGTATACACCTGAACTGTTATAACCGATGTAGTGTGTATATGGCGAAACGGTTGCATGTTGTACTCTCTGTACTATATATAAGTGGACGTGCATGTACACGTATACGTAGATGCATGCCTCTTAGCATGGTAAAATAGGCACGGTCGTGGAAAACGTGGGAATACCGTCGCGTAATTACTTCGCTTATCGTTTCCTGGTGACACGATGTGCGTCGTCGTGATCTGACGCAATTTGTCGCGAAATCGATAACACCGACGTTACTCGATTTATTGTTCGTTGGCACGCGATCGAAGTATAAGCGCGGGTATAGCACAAGAATTTTACACCTAGTAGTACTTTTACACTGCTAATCTTTAATCGTTTCTTCTTTCGTCGAAATTAGGGAACGAATCGGGACGTTTTTTTCCAATTTCGAATATTATTGCGTACCGTTATAGTTGCGAGCGTATCTTTATAGATTACTGTCGTCGCATCTAGTGTGACGATCGTCGTCGCGCGATTGTCAGTTCGGTACCAGAGACGAACGGTACTTTGTCAAGAGGCGTGTGATACACGAAAGTAGGTACATGCGTCTGGCGTTTTACGTCCAACTGCCGCATACGTATGACGGTATGTGTCAAGCGCCGTATCGAAGAGATTGAGAATCGTTACGTTATACGTTTACCTACATATATATATATATATAGTACGTAGTTTGTGATCGTTAATTTCGAATAAGGAAGCTGTATTTAGTATCGTTACTGTACTTGACGAAACGAAGAGAAGATACCGGTGAGTGATAATCTTATCTTACTTTCGTTAGCTCGCGGTGATCCTTTAACGTTCGTTACCGAATGGAGACGTAATCGAAAATATATTGTCAAAGGTATCGGATAATCCATCTATTCGCGCAAATATACGTAGATTGGTTAACCGACCGGTCGCTCGAGGTCCAACGCCTCGAGATCGTCGAACTTGAAAAAGAATCTGCGAACTCGGTCAACGGCCAGTTGACATTCAACCCAGAAACCTGTGAGCGCGACATTCGTTAAAACGTGCTTGAGAACCAAAGTAAATTTTCTCCTACAGGATTGGTATCTTGCCTGCCTGTACTCCGGTTAGCTCGTGGTGCGCGACGCTCTACGTGTCAACGTCGAGGATCGCGATATACATTTAAAGCGTATCTCGAGTCGCTTCGATCACGCGCTCGTGGTAAATCCGTTCGTAAATCTGAAATTTTGAATTTTTCGAGTTTCCGTAACTCGGCAATTCGAGAAAGCGTGTTTAAAAAGCGTTATTGAACGCGTTACCATATAATACACGGGGTACAGATACGTACAACGGTATCCTAATTGTACGTATCAATTGTATCTTCGAAATATCTAACGTAATATAATTCGAAGATCGAAAGCGCGAATTACATCGATGTTGGATTACGCGCGATTCAAAATCGAGATGCAAACGTTCGACTGGCTGTGGAAATAGCTGGAAAACCATGGATGATATCCGTCAGTGTCGTTTTCATGGTACTCGATGCCATCGATTCGCAGCGTCAGCGAGAAACGACTGTGGCTGGCCGACGACGAGTGCCATGGCCGAAGAAAAAGCAATTCTATCGAAACGTAGAACGCGTTTAATAAATATTCTGAACGTAGGAACTGCTTTCGAGACTCTGTGTCGTGAAGGATGCGAAGGACAAAGGATTCGATTCGGCTGGATTTTGATACCGTTTCGCGCAACTTTTAAAGCTTTCCATGTCATAGACACACGTCGTTGATTACGAAACGCTTATCGCTCGTTTTGTATACGCGATACGAATTGCGGTAACGAGGATGCACTCTAGTGCCCCGGTTTCTAGAACATTTCCGTTTCCGCGTCAGCGATTTTAATAGAACTTGGGAGAACGTTTCTCGTTTAAGAAACATAGTTGCAGTCATCGAGACGCCGTTTACGAGATACGTAAGACCGTTGCACTCTCTGTTTTCTTGATCGTCGTATTCCGTGAAAAGGAAAAATGCTACGGTAATGTCTGCTGATTCGCGATAACATCTGTGACATCGCTTACACGCGTATTCTATGTATACTCTCGGTATCGCAAAGCGTAACACGCTAATTTATCTTCGTAAATATCAACGGTAGAACTTGCATCTTTACGCGAAAATTGTACGTTTGTTCGCCAAAGAATTTGAATTGTTCGAAGCAAACTGAACGAATGCGATATTACTTTCCGAATTTGTCGAAATTTACAGGAATTAACTGGAAATGTTTATTTATCGTTGGAAGAAAGAGAGAGAGAGAGAGAGAGAGAGAGAGAGAGAAACGATCAACGTATAATATTACGCGTTGAACGCAAAAGAGAAACGCGACTATTTGCGTAATGAAAAATGCGTAGCTTTAACGGGGGACACAACTACACGTATATCCGTCTTCTACCTTCGTACGTACGTTCGATGATCGATCGTAGATTCGTTATACGTTTCATTACTTTTTGTATCGGCTAGCGAAATAAGCCGATGCGTCCGACATTCTTGCGACTGTTATTTTATTGTTTACATTACAAATTACAAGGCAAATTACATAACGCGCGATACTCGATGCAAAACGATAAGAATCGATATTTCTATGTTTCTGATTTCAATGGTTAATTAATATCCCGAGGAGAAACGAGAAGCAATAGAAACTTTTTCTTATTGCCGTTACTTTTCTTTAGAAACGCCTCGTTTAACTCGTCGTAAATTAAGAAATCGCTGCGTTACAATTAAAACTATATTCTATCTTGTTTTATATCGTTGATATCGAAATAGGTATATGCGTATTTTACGAATCTTTTAGCAACACGCAGCTACCTTCTATCAATTTTTCATCGTAAACATTCCATGCATATAAACATTTTATATCTCGTTGTCGAATTTAACTTATTTTCTACGAATCTGCTGGATAGACGTAAGATCGGTCTATTACTATGTACGATAATTGCGTTTTTTGCAACTAAAAAAATTATTCGTTACGTGTTTAGACATAAAGTCGATATAGACGGGAAGAGATGTAAAAAACGGGCAACTTAGAAAGTCACGGTGCAACGTCTGAAATCACACAATTGCAATTTCCGTAGACGTCGGCGGGTCGGTGAAACGTACGTTGCATCCGGTTTGTCTTTAATTCGTCGTTAAAAATCCCACGGTCCACAGGAAGAACGAGTAAAACTGGATCACGGATGAAAACACATCAAGTTCTTCACCAGGGGAAAGAATACTTATAGTTGCTGGGAAGAACAGCGAGGTAATAAAAGTCTACGCTGATGCAAAACTTTGTACGAGTATTAGGACGAGTATTATTTCGAAAATATTCGAAGCGGTGTATCGGAACATTGACAGGATACGAAAACGGTAATAAATTTGTAACAAACTGGTTGGAAAATAAGATGAGCGAAAAGTATTCGATTTTCGTTGAACGTGTCCAATATTTGCCTGGTACTAACGAACGGCGATATACGCGGCGTACGTTAAAGCAAAAATGGAAAATTACGGAACTTTCCGCGAGATGATCTCTTGTCTTTGATCAACCGTCGTATATCTGCTATCTGCGCAACGTTCCTTCAAAAATTTCGATTTAGTATAGAAGCATCGAAAGTCGGGCGAGTAGTGCGTAAATATCGATCGAAATTTTCGCGACGCAAGAAAATTTGGAACGAGGAGCTCGAGATAAACACGCGGCTGCGATTCGAATTTTTCTAAGAAAGAAACTTGCTTCTAATCGTAATCGCGTTTCTCGAACGTTTCTCAAGCGAAGAGGTAACGACAGAAACGTGGCAATCTCGACAAATTAGCCGCTCAGTTCGATTCCATCGAACAGAGATACATGGACTAGTATCTGTTGGATCGGCGGGAAAGATTCTCTCGGCGGCCTTCAGACACGATCGATAAATTCTCGTACGATTACGATTTCAAGGGGTTCGAGCGTGTAACTGGGTCATCCCAGCAAGGATACGTCGTGAATGCAACTTATCGAGTGCTCCGAGCCGCGAGGAAAACCTCGTTCGATGTCAAGTTCGATCATCGATTCTTTCGAATTCCGTGCCCCACCGGATTTCGTCTCTTACCGATCCAATTTTCCCATTCCCTGTATCAATCACATTTTGATTGTGGCATCCGTTTGTTCTCAAATTTTATCCGCTTTATACGTTTTTATTTGCAACGATACGTTCGTTAAGCGAAACGTCTGTGTTAAAGATATCAAGAACAACAATTCGGGCAACAATTTTGATATTATAAAAAATAAATTCGAAGGACGATGGAAGATGAAAATGGCAGTCCGTCTATTTTAATTTAAAAGATAAGCAGAATATAAAATACTAATTATTCTATTCTTTTGCATAGTACTAGGATTTTACATGTTTTTTCTTTTTTTTTTTTTTTTTTTTTTCTTTACTACTTAATACGATGTTACGGGTTTACGTGGTTGATTGTAGCAATTTTATGATTGCGAGACACTCATAAATACGATATAAACGTAGGATTTACGAGACATAAATAAATAAATAACGTTGAATAAATAACGTTGAATAAATAACGACGAAATGGCCACCCATCGATTATCATAAAATAAATTTATTCATTAAACGTAATTGGTTACGTCGTTGATACCATTTAATTACATCAACGAATTTATGTAAAATACATTTAGCACGTTAGATCGATGTACGATATACGACAAATATAGATCCGATAATATTAATATTTCGAATATCGATTTATATCTGTTATCTATTTTGTATAACTGGCATATCGTCAGGATCCTGTATACGATGTAACTGCGGTGTAGAGACTAGACGGCGTAGAGGCGGGCGATTCCGTCGCGGCGAAAGGGTTGCTTACCTAGTACCATTGGACCGTTCGAACAATTTCTCGCCTTACGATTCGTTTTCGTTTGTTCGTGAAAAATAAACTACCATCGAGCGTAGCTCGACTTGTCCCGACGAGAGAAATAATAATTAATAGTCGTTCGAAATAGATATCGTTGGCGGTTTCGCAATGACAGGATACGTTACGGACGATATACGTACGTACAGCGAGAGAGAAAAGTATGCGTACACCGTTTCGAGCGAAATAACGTTTTTAAAATTGAACCGAACGACTCGAGATTTTGGAAGAACGTGCTTTTTGAGAAGAAAAAAAAAATGGTAAATAAAATGGTAATAAAAATTGAAGAAAGAAGCGACATACATGGAAAGACGTACGAATGACGTTGCGCACGATTGCTGAAGAGAGAGAGAGAGAGAGAGAGAGAGAGAGAGATTTCGCTTCGTACGACTCCAGCAACGATCACGAGCTTGGTGGCTGGCGACGATGGAGCAACGATTCGTTGGCTTACATTAGAAACGTAAGATCCGGCCGACCTCGAGATCGACGATATTGCAAAGTGCGCGGTTGCGCGGTCCTGACCGATCGAATACGACGTGTCTGGGGACCGTCGAGCGAAGGTCTGTGCCGTGGAAAAAAGGTTGGACGATGCTTTTATCGTGCGGAATGGTGTGCCGATTCTTAGTTCTCTGACGGTTACGAAAGAACAAGCCGCTTCGTGAACTACGGGCCAGGGATTGGCTCGATTTGTTCACGTGCCACGGCGCGAGGCGACCGATTGAGAAACCACCGTGATAACGAGATCCATAAAATCCATCGTCTCTCTCTCTCTCTCTCTCGCCTTTGCCGTGAATCTACTTTTACGTTCTCTTTCAAAATTCGCGACAAATTTTAAAACAGACGAAAAACCGTTAGTTACGCGATTCGCGCGACGCTTTGATCAACGAACGAATCGATTATTATTTATTTATTTTATAGGATAATAATCGAATCAAGCATCGAGATTACGTTGAATAATACGAATTCTCGTGAGCGGAATGCACGCTAGCGTAAAACCCACGCAGCGCTGTTTCGCAATAGTCAATGAGATATACATATAATATGATAGCAATTATTCATATTTTTGTTCTACTCGTCCGGTTGCATCAGCGTGTTGCAACAGCGAGTTCGTGCGAAACTCGCCTCGCCTCGCCTCGCCTCGCCTCGCCTCGCCTCGTCTCGTCTCGTCTCCTTTCGTTCCATTTCGTCCCCCGTTTCTCAATGAACACGGCCGATATTTTTTCGTCTCGCGAAATTAATAACGTTCAAGGTAAACGTGGTTCAGGGATCAATATCAAAAGTCCATTGCGCGTCGTTAACGCTTCTTCTGTTTTAACGACGCTTTGTTTGAACAAACACGACGAACGGAAAATCGTTAATAAATAAAGCAAAGAATTCCACTCGTTTTAGGATTCGATCACCGAAATAGAATATTCGCGCAAACTTCTGGATCACGGGCTTGATAAGTCAGTGGCAACCGCCGGTATCGCCAATATTCAAAGATACATCGAGCGTGTGATACTACATCGTAAAAAGATACTTTTGCTAACGATTAAAACAACGATTTCTTGTTTCTCGTTTATCGCCGATATTAAATATTACGATAATACCGTTGTTCTACGACATCGAGAAAGCCCGATGTATCCCGGTATGTTGGGTTGGCCAATTGCAAGTCGTTCTGGTGATTCTCAATTCGTCGATTCGATAATTTTTCGAAGATAACGAAGAATATCCTTAAAGGTGGTCTAGGACGACTTTTTCACGGTACCGTGAACACGAGATAGTTTATATTCGAGGACGATCGGAGGATCGGACGTCATCGATGACGCACCACGATTTACCAATCCTCGGTTCTCCGTTCGTTCCTGCACGCGCTTCTTCTCTCTTTCTGGCCTTCGTTCAGCCAGGTAGAACCGGCCAGACCAGCCACAGTTCGCCAACGGGAATGAATGAGCGTACGATACGACGCTACCGAAGAAACGATTGCAGCACTTTGCTTCCGCAATGCGTGCGAACATTACCAGAGAAACGCGAACGTGACGAACCGTTCGCTTCCATGCGTTTTACAGTCACGTTTTCGGGAATTACGATCGGAGCGAATTAGATAAACGTTCGCCGAAGCCAAATTGCAACGAAGATAACTCGAAAATTAGTCGAAAATATTTTTATATCGGTGCTATGGTTTTTAATCACGTTTTCGATAATTTACACCGATCCGATGCTTATTTTCGTTATTCTGATATATAGTCGATATTTTGCAAGAGACGTTAAAAATTTCCTTCCTCAGAACCGAAATTCCGTTTCGTTTCATCTTTTTCCACTTTGTTCCACTTCAGTTCGTTCGAACCACGCTCGATAACTTTCGTTGATCGTTGATCGTTGAGTCTCTCTCCTACCGTCTACGATAAACACATCCTCGTGCCGTGTCGCTAATTTTCTTCCCCTCTATTTTTAGAGAAGAAATCGCAACCTCGATCGAATCGAAAACCGTGCCTTTATCGAAATTCTCAGCTTTGTCGATAAAAGGAATATACGCAACGACCTACGCGCGTGACTCATCTTTCGTCATATATTCGTTAACGGCGCTCTACCCACAACTACATACAACTACGAATAATTCGAATCGTTTGAAATTAATTTTCGTTCGAAACAATTCGATTCCCATCAAAGTATCATCAAGAACATCTCCGACTCGATTACCGCACGAGCTACACGGAAACCAAATTGATCAACTCCATCAGCTTTTCGACGCTTACTTCCTCGTAAGTTAAATCGTATGCCGAGAAAAGTTGCTTGTTCCAATCGTATCTCCAATTTATTTCAAGCTTGGTCGATTTACGATCGACGAAACAACCGTAGAACCGTAGAAAAGACGAGTGGAAAAATAAGAAGTAACGGTACGTATTTTTTTCAAGAATTTTTTAAAAGATCCGGCGATAATTAAAATCGAATATCGTTAAGACGAGAAAACCAGGTTATAAGTAAATCCAAATATAACGTAATAAATTTTTTATACGAACGATACGATAACTTTGCTCGATCTTTACGCGATGTCGATTTCTTTCGATTCTTCGTTTCGATCGTAATTTTCCCTGATTGATGAAGGAATCGTTGTATCCGAGGTAACCGAGGTATCTGCAATTTGATCGACCGTTCGACTCGCCGTCTGTATTCCATTTAAAAAGTTACGCATTTAAAAAGTTAAGTATCACGTTGTCTAATATCCATGTAACTGGCGCGAAAGACAAGGCGATTTTAAGTTTTAATTTGGAATCTGATCTAATCGGAGCTGCTTCGAAGAATCGAGTTTCGCATAATCGATTTACTCTTCGACGCGTAATACGTAATACCAAATAATCGATCGATTCCTTCGCCGATTTTTGTCCTTTTTCTCGCATCGTGATCGATATGAAGGAGATTGACTCTTTTCCGTACACGTGCATGTTAGTTAAAAGTCGTTACGAAGCCGATACAGTTGCGGCAATTACGCACGAGTC
Organism: Bombus dahlbomii; assembly: GCA_037178635.1. NCBI lineage: Eukaryota > Metazoa > Arthropoda > Insecta > Hymenoptera > Apidae > Bombus > Bombus dahlbomii. Next base: position 18,262,518 of record CM074105.1, on the reverse strand, counting down.
GGTACGGTTGGTTGCGCGTACGATTGCGTTACACGTTATACAGGGTGATCTGCAAAAGAGACGAAATAATAATTCCCAGGCATATCGAATCGTGTTTTCCATGCGTCGATTTACGCGACAAAGTTATACGCATAAAGCGATCGTTACCGGGACCTTCGCGTCGTCGGACAGTCCTAGTCTCTGAAAAGTATGAAATACCTCGAATCGTAGAGAAACTTTAACGAACGAACAATTCCGTCGTTTGATTAAATTATTTATTATTAAATCGCTGGTCACCCTGTATATTCGCGTGGTATTGCAGCTACGCAGGAAGGTGACGCAAAGTTGAGCGTGGACCAAGATGTGTCGTAGTAACGGAGGAGAAGGGTCCGCGTGACTCTATAACACGCTTTTCAGTAGCTCGATCACGTTTCATCGGATTTTCCTTGCGATATATTTTCGACCAACGAACTCGCGACTCTTCCTAGGCTCGCGAAACTGCTTCGGCGTTAACCGTCGAACGCGATCGTGGCAACCTTCGAGCTTCGCGACGATCGAATTACCGGTTTGTCAGGAACTTTCTGATCGCGCGACGTTACTCCGAGTAGGTGTCGGTGGCGTTTGCCTCGAACCGTGGAGATATAACGCTGATGTCGGAACGTTGTTATTTTACATTTAACGAAAGAATATACAAGACGAATAAGATTAAGGAGAAGAAAGAAACAAGCTTTTTTTGCAAAGACGCGCGATTTTTAGGGTATCGCGCGAAATCTAATAAAACCGTTAGAATCTAATAACTACGGCTATTGTTATTCGTGGTTTCGAACGATTGTCAATGTTCGAAGAAAGAAAAAGGCTGATGAGCGTACTTTCTACCTGCTATTACGAAGAACATTTTTACCAAGAGTTATTCATTTGGCGGTAATTTGCTCCGACAGCGTCGGATTCTATAGATATTTGGATATATAGATCTAGGAAAAAACGTCGGAACGGTGTTGGACTGGAACTGTTGGGGGAAAATAGTAATGGACGGTATGCGCGTGGCGTGTTGCCGCTATACGGCCATATTGTTCGTCCGCCGCGGCTCGTCATTGTCGTAACTACGCGTAATCGTCGTAAAATATTACTATACGCATATCTATGACGTTCGGTTTCCTTTTCTCGCATTTTGTCGTTTAACTTTTCACGCATTCCTCCATACGAATCGACCTCTCGATCGAAAACGCTCTCTCGATCTCGTTTTAAACCGTGGAAAAACAAAGCGAACGACAAACTGGAAAACGTTCGCGTCTTGCCAACAGGCGAAAAACGCGTAACCAGAAACGACGAACGTATGTATGCATTTCGAAGATCTTTAATAAAATATCGTTTATCGTTAACAGTAGAGTCGATAGTTGGGATTAGTTACGGTTAGTACTCTAAATTTAGCGTATCTTGAATCGTGAGGCTGTTTTTATTAAGTAGAATATCGAGAATTATCGAGCAGTTACGACATTCTTATCGTAGTAACCAGCTGGCTTTTAGATTTAATATTTCTATATATATGCGAAAGTTGGCAGGTTCTTCGACGAGATGCGAGTTTACGAAGCAAACGCGTATTTCGAGCGGATTCTGTAAAACGCGTATTTCGAGCGGATTCTGTAAAACGCGAGACTCGCACGAACAAACTTTACTTTTTCATACGATGGCACCTGTCTACTACTCGTTCGTAGTCGTTCCTTTCTTATCCTCGTTATACGTTATATATAGGCGTATATACGCGTGAAACTGTAATCAGAGAGGTGAAAAATTTGAGCTGGCATCGCGCGAACAGACGTATCTGCCAGACGATCGAACCAGCATCTTATAACGCTGAAACACCATGCGTACGAAAGAAATGCAAATGGCTGCTATTTCCCTTGCCGATATCGCAATGTTGCCTAACAATTGCGCAAATGAAAGCACGTAAGTGATCAGATTTTGTCGCTCCGTTGCGTCATTTGTCATACGCACGTAGGTGTGAAAAGCGTTGCTCGTTGGATGCGTGGTATATATTTAAACGTTGCATCGGCTGGTGTTCCTGAAGCGAGCTGTAAACACCACGCGAGCGGTGGGGATGGCGCTGCGAAAGACACGGCAACGCGAACCTCGAGTCGAGGTCGGCATTCTCTCGTGACTGTCGCTTCGCTCGTTCCCCTCGGAGAAGCGTCCTCGAAAATCGACGAATCGAGCGTTCATTGTCAGTCCCGGCCAGTCGGACTATCGCCGCTACGGGCGATATCGAGCCTGCTGATTTTCAAACGCGTCGGTCCTCACGTCCGATGCTTCTTCTTCCTCGGTCGACAATCACACGTACCATTTGGCAACAGCCGCTACCGACAGTTCGATCGTCTTTTGAAAAAATTACGACTAAGTAAAGTAAACGTCCTTTCGAACGTGTTTCGTTTTCGATCGTCGATCATCGTGAAATTCTCCGTTTTACCTAACTTTCGGACAAACGTTTCAAACGCAGATACGCTTTAAGTCGCAAAACGCGAATAAGATACGAACGAGATAACAGACTCGCAGCTAAGTAACTAGTGGTGCAATAAAAGCGGTAAAACGCGTGCAATTTTTACCAAACATCGTCAGATTCGATCGATCGTCAGAATCGATAGCCTAATCCTAATTGTATCTAATCCGTCGAGAGAGAAAAAAAAAAGTTTCTCTCGATATCGATAAGAACCGTTCGAAGAATTCGTCCGTTTCACGAAACGAAGACCGAAATCGAGGAATTTATTCGCCACGTGTCACCAGATACGTAATCGATATACCTCGCGTCGATGATCAGCGATCGATGCGATCCACGTCGAACGATAGCTTTTTACCTACATTTTTCACTTCTCGCGTGTTCGTTTCCTCGAAACGACGATCTGACGCAATCCCGATGACCGTTACCGATAAAATAGTTGTATAGATTCGCGTGCTTATGATAAAATAACGTTTATTGTCGACTATGAATCGGTGAACGCATACCGTAGCGATAGTTTCCGCCTGTTCGAGTGCAATGGTCGACGTTCGATCGAGGCAACGTCACAGACGCGTTACCATTGGTACAATGATATTTACGTAAGAACGTGAAATCACGATCCAGTGCCGTTATGACGGAAAGTTTACGGGACGAGAATGGATTTCCAGCGAATCTTGCTTGGAATTTTTCAACGACGTTTCTCGATACGAACGAATCTCGGCGAACAGGGATTTTTCAGCCGGGAATTCTTCTTCTTCTTCTTCTTCTTCTTTTTTTTTTATAATAGGGAAACTGTCGCGTAATACGTACAAACGCTCGAATAGACGGAGAGATCTATCGAATTTTCCTTCGACGAAAAGCGGGCAATTTCGATACGGCGTGTTAACATTTCATCGTCTCCGATTCGAAACGCATTCGACGTATCATCCACGATCGATCGATATTTGTAATTGTAAGATAACGCGAGACGATAGAGCGGAGAAAATAAATTGCTCGTCTAACGAAATAATATAAATATAATAATACGACGAATAATAACGCGAAAAACATGGAACATCGGCTGGAAACTGAAAGATTTTCTGGCGATAAATAACGATGTATATATATATATGTATATAACGAAAAATTGCACGGTGAGAAAGACGTTAAAACGAAATAAAATAATAAAAGCGTGGAAAAAAGGTTGCAGCAACAAAGTGAAACGTATGGTTTTTCGACGAGTTTGGTAACGATCGTTGTACCTGCAGCGAACACCGATATAACGGATCGTTGTAAAAAGGAACGTTGTTTGTCGTAAAACGGATTTTCGAAAGGATCCTGCCCGGTTCTGGTGTCTATTTTCCGTTGCATACCCGAGCAGCTGCCTGGGGGAAACCGGACGAGGAAAAGGATACTGACGAACGAGGAAAGCGAACGGCAGATCCGACTCGTTTCGCTTCGGTTTAACCGCAACCCTGTGGAAACGCGTGCGAGCGACGTCACCAGGAAAGACGACGTATCGGCGCACGTGGCGTATTACCTTCAGCCTCGCTACAAATCTCAAGAGTCTGTCCGTTTCGAACGTATGCCGAGAAACGCGGAGAAAATGTTTACGTCGTCGTATCGTTTTTCGGGAACAGTCGTACGGTGTTCTTCGACGCGCGATTTCTTTCCGACAGAACGTTTTTCAGTAGGGTAGAACAAGGTCGAAAGTAAGAACGCGTAACATCGGATAATCCTATCTCACAAAAATTGCCAGAGTTACGAAAAATCGTTTTATACCGTAAACTTATAAGTCTATAGATCGTAATGGTTTAGTCGTGTAACGGGCAATACTGACAAAATTATCGATAATAATGGAGATGCGTGTACGCCTGTTTGCCAGAAAGAAACAATCGTAATTAAAAATAGTTAAAGCGCTGGGTCAACGAGATTACGATAAACGAGTTTACGTTATAAAACTTTTCGCGATCGCACAACGTAACGCGTTTTAGATCATCGATCATTTTTGTCTACCAAGACGCTTTATCGTGTAAATTAATTTCGCACGATTTTTACGATTAACCAACGTTCAACGCTATACACGCTGTTTTACACTTGACACCGATACGTTTAAGCATGCTTCGTTCAGACGTCCAGAAGGGAAAGAATTTCGACGTTTTGTCAGCAGTTGACGATCTTTTCGCTCCTCGCTGGTGTCACTGGTATCGAACGTTGCCTCTCGAAAGAGATACTTATTGATATTTATTAGTTTTGACGGAGAAAGAAGGACGGAAAGATAAGTAAGTGCAACGATAAGTTGCTGACACGAACTGTTCGTATCTGTTTCGAGAGGCAACGTTCAACACGTGGCACTCGAGACGGAAACAACATCGTCCAACAATGTTTCTGCGTAATCAAAAAAGAATCGATAGACTCGAAGACGAAGATAAATTTAAAGATAGCGAATCGAAGTCGATGGTACGTACGAAAGTATCGTCGAATCCTATCGAAGAAAGATATATACGATTCCGTCTAATTTTACCTTCGTACGTCGAGAGACAACAGCGTGAAAAATTAACTCCTCTTTGCGAAGAATGTGTGCCCATCTCCCATCTCCCATCTCTGCGAGCATCACCGTGTCCGTCGGGGTTAGGAATGTTTTACAAGCAACGCGTAAAAGTTGACGGAATCTCGGCGAACGACGGATTTCTAGCTGTTTGCGAATCCGCTCGCTCCCATTGGAGCGATTCTCGATACTTTTGCTGTTCGCGAACAACTGTGGCTTGGACGCAGCCTGACTCGACAAACGACTCGACCGATCCGAACGGTGCTCGAGTCTTTCGAGAACGTATTTACACGTCCGATGCATCGACTACGCATCGGACAACACCACGGACGATCACCAAACAAACGCCGATACAGCGTAACAGGCTTGGCAAAAGGTTTCACGATGTTCCGTGATATATCGGGAGAAGACGAGCCGCGAATTACGAAAAACGATGGTCGAGCGTATCGTGCCGGGATCAAAGGCAGAGAAAACAGGTGTCCGCGGTTCGGAAAGGTCACGGATCCGCTGCGGGATAAGGAGGCACATTTCCCCAAAGTTCGCGGGAAAGAGCACGATCGTGGAAGGAGAAAACAACGTATAGGAGCGTGGAGCGGGGTTCCCGGATCGATAACTGGAAGTCACCGATATCCATTGCGGGACGAACCGGCGGGATATCTGCCGCTGTTATCTCGGTACCGCCTTTCCGTTGTTCGTGAGCACCGCTTACGCGTGGGAGGGTCCGTGTATCCTTGCTCAAGATCCTTCGTCCCTATCCTCCACCGTCTCGAGACCTTCGCCACGAAGTTATCTCCTCTCCTTCGACCGAAACTCGCTAGGTATCGGCATCGATACGGGACGACCGTTTCGCATTATAGCTCGATCTTTCCACATACCGCATTCAACCGCAACCGACGATTCTCTCGTTTTTCTCAAATTGAAAAGCGATTTTTTAACGGAAGCGTATCAGCGATAAAAATTCGCTCGATCTTTTTCGTCGTTAAGACGACTCGACGACTCGATCCTGGATCCGGATCGTCGGATAATAAGTGCGCGATCATCCTTCGTTCGAAAATGGATTATTCGCGGAATTCGAGATTCGCAGAACGATTCGGAGCGTCTCGTTCCCATCGCTGGAGAAACAGGCGCGTTTTATCCGTTCCTATACTTTCTTCCTTTTCCTGCTCGCTTCTCCCTTTGACTATTTATCCTTTCGCGAACGTGCCCTGGACACGAGCGAAAATGCCGGCGAACCGGTTCCTGAATTTTTCGTCTACTGCCCGTCCCGGACTTTAGACCGGTATTCCTCCGCGTTGCAGGATGCGTAGGCTGTTTCGCGGTGTATCTCGCGAATCGCCGTATCCATTCCGGATACGCAAATTCGTACCACTTATTCGTGTCACGAACACGAGACGCTCGTATCCGCTTGTCAGGTACGTGTACGTTGCGCGAATTAACTGTACGCGGACGGATGCGTTTCAGTAACAACGCAGCTATCAACTTGTTGTCTACGATGCAAACGAAAAAAATTAAATACAACGTTTAAGTTATTAAACGAATGATCCGATGCTCTTCGTGTCTTTTACACCGACGCTGTAAGATATCAGATACGACAGGAAATGTTTTTGAACGTTTCGATTCTTTAAACAAACATCCTACGAAAGGCGTGTTTCTCGTTCTCGCGATAGCGTTTTTTTCTTTTTTTGTTTTTTTTTTTTGTTTTTTTTTTTTTTTTCTTTCAGCGATCGAGAGAAATACACGTAGACGTTCTCAAGTTTCATTTAGTTGGTTAATAAAGACACGCTATTGGATGCAACGGACCATCGATCGCTTCCGCTGGCGCGAGTACAGAGTACGATCGGAAACGACAGAGACAGCAGTAACGTTCTAGCATCACCGGTGGTCCGAGGGCGCGTCGATATCGACGTACCGACTCGAATACCCTCGCCAAGATTTTCGGGAAAAGCGATCAGAACGCTTTGGCAGGTTCCATCGCTATATCTTTGTGACGTTTATCTGGACGATTAAGAACTCGGACGGCAAACTTTTCAGACCCGTTTGTCTCTTCGTTTGCCTGTTTGTCTCTTCGTTGTCTATACTTCGCCCCGTGCGATCGTAGTATTCTCGTGTACTCGTGACGAGATAAAAAATCGCGTTGGTAGCTGGATTTCCGAAACTTGTCGTTTCACGGTGTAACACCGAGTTATATCAGACGCGTCGTTTCGCAACGGACCGTCCAATCGAAATCTTTCGTAAGACGAATACGCCGCGATTCTTATCTCCGAATGAAATAAGAAGCATCGGAACAATAATAATCGTTCGTGGAACTACGGGCCCTTATCGGTCGCGTATTAAAAGGTTGTTCGCGAGTTCGTATTCTTCGATCTTTGCCGAGTAACGGCGAACGATCTCGTTTGCAAATATAACGCTCGATCGACGAAACGATCGTTCCCCCTTTTATCCATCGTTGATCAACCCGAAAGCGAAATTGCGAAGGGCTGGCTCGTTAATTTTTCTTCGTTTTTTCCCCGACTTTCTCAATCGTATTACTTTTACTATTGCCATTACCGATCAATCCTTTGTGTTTCTCACTCCCGTCTTTTTTCTTTTTTTTTTTCCAGCGATTATACAACTATAGCGATTGTAATTAAAAAAACTTACTTACGTAGGTAAAAATTTATTTTGGGATAAGATAAGCTATATACAGCTGTGTAACGGCCGTTTATATTTTCCTTTCTCGTCTTTCAGGATCAAAAATATATCGAAAAAGATATACGCGCAATTTAAACGTATTTAGACGAATTTAAATGTAGAAGAAACACGAATAACGGCAAGACTTTAGCAAAGTAAGCATCATTACTGTTATATTTTACAGGCAAAACCAAACGAAGCGTTATTCATACGCGGATTTACGAATCAACGTTAATCGCGCAGTTTAATCTGTAAGTCTTTGGAGGAGACTCTGTTTACACGATCGATCTATTCAGGCATATATTTGCATTTCGCGTACTCGCGATCGTTCCATTGCACGAGAAAAGAACGCGTCTTCGTATTCTCTTCGAGTAAAAACTCGAAAAAATCAACGTTCGGTTACCAAGAATCTTCTCGCTGGACGTAAATCGAATAATTTAAATACAAAGTGGTAGAAACGACGTATTTGTATATCTCTATATATAGCTATATCCTTCAATTTTCCTACGTTCAAAATTCATGAATTCCGAATGCACGAACCGAACAAAGCGTCCAACTTTACTCCTACGTCATCGCGTTTCTAGAGATGAAACGTCAAAAGGTTTTTTTAGCGAATTCGGTACTTTTCGAAGGGAACGTTTCCCGAACGTAGGTACATTTTGCGCAGTGCAGGCTCTACAGCGATACTTTTTCATCGATCTCCATCCATGGAACGAACACAGATTTGCGTCGCTATGCCTCGGATGCGCGCGCGTGCGAACAAACAAGCACTGGCACGTTACAGCGCTATAAACAGCTAATAGCTCTTCTTATCTCGGATTTAACGTAAAGAAACGTTCGCTGTAAAAATTGTTAACCGATATTGGCTTCGATTATTTATTAATTTATTCGATTTACGAAATCGAATTTCTAATTTTCTCGCGTATTTATCGAATTCGCCTTCTAAGTCGTTAGGAATATCGCGTCGTTGCTAAAAGTCTGTAAACTTTTTAACCAACGTTGATTCGTGTCAAGTAACGTTAAAATCAACGAAACATATTTTAATATCAACGTTACGTACTTTTAATAATTTTAATAGTAAAACCTTTGTCCTAATAATATTCTAATAATACTAAATAGTATCGATTTGAAGTTTATCGCTCGTTCTAACGGTAGTATTGTTACGATAAGATTGGACTAAAGGTCAAAGCGACACAGATTTCACACAGATTTTGACACCGATACGACGTAGCTAAATCGAGAGACGATACACCGTCTTGCGCGAAAAACGCATGGTCACGGATAATCGATGACCTTTATTAATTCGTCGAAAAAAAAAAAAAAAAAATAAATAAATAAATAAAAAAGAAAATAAAACAAAGTTATATCGTAGTACGAATTAAAAAGACGCGTGGAATTATTAGACGCGGGTATCTCCTTTTCAACTTTAAGATTTATTCGCTCTTCGCATAGTATTATCGCATAGTAATTGTACGATAACCAACCACCAAAATTCTAATTTTACTTAAGACGATAACCACCACTGCTATTAAAACTTATCGCGGTTGACTTGAAGTTAAAATACAAACTCGTTTTAAACTAGTTTTACTGGAGACGATAAGCTGCGTTGCTATTTATCCGTTGACTTTTGATCGTACTATAAAGGGTCGGTGAAGCGCACGTTGCTGTACCCGCCGTCGATTGATCCGCGAAAAGGGCTTTCGCTTTTCCGTTACGAGTATCGAAATATATCGTATTCGTTTCGAAGCCGTGATCCTACCGACAGGGTAATCGTATAACGTTCTCGATAAATCTTAATTACGAAATATCGAACGTCAAATCTAGCAAGTGCGCGCTACACTGTGTCGTCCAACGTATCCCGAACGGAACAAACAGCGATAGCGATACTGTATCTGCCGTGTGAACGACGCGATACGCGATCGAAAGGTTTCGCACGGTCGCCTTCGCACGAAGGGTATCGCCGGCGATCGAGATTTTCCGTCGCGGGATGCGCGAGATCTGCCGAGAATCGTCGTCGCGTGAACGCTTGCGTCGATATACGTACGAGTACGTATATTCGGTAGGTATTTTTGAAATTAAGGCCTAAACGCGGTCGCTTCCAAGTCCACGAATAGTTACGGTGAACGGCATTGTCAAACGCGACGATCCAGCTCGAGCGAGGTCGTTCGCGAGCTTTCGAGATCCGTCCTTCCTTGGACTCTCTGCACCAAGGTACACGGCTGCCGCGTGGCCATAAGCCGTAGTAATATGGTCGGCAAGCGAGATCGTATCTACGTCGCTTCTCTGCGATCTTCGCGTCGATCGGACTGTCCGCGAGTCCGTTTGGAATATTTTTTGACGGCTCGAAATACGTATTGCCGCTAAGTGGTACCGACGACTTCTTCTCATCCGACGAAAGCGGACAAACAAGTATACGAAAGATAAACATGGTATCCAACAACGGACGTACTTGATAAACAAAAGCATAGCGAATCGATCGAAAATACAGCGTAGTAAAGTCGTGTCGCGCTTCGATTCAAAAATCTTATGCCAAATCCGTCCACGTACTGTTAAAATTTGACGAGTTGTGATTTTCCACTTGTTACCGTTTTTAACGGAACGCCGTTGCGATACGTAGGTATCGGAAGAAAGAATAAGGTTCGTTCTGACGTAACTGATAATGAAATTAATCGACGATCGAGCAACGAGGATCCAATCTTATTTCCGTTCTAGGAATAATTCGTACGCGGAGATTAAGACGCGAAGATTAAGAAACTTCAAAGAATCATCGATCCGTTCGTAGCTACCTACTGGTATACTACCAGTATCGAATAAGCCAAATAAATCAAAAAAATTGACGCTATTGAAGCACGGATACGCGTGAAATGCCAGAACGAGCAAAGTATAACGCGTTAGAGCAAAGTCGATCGTAATGGTCGTTGCGTAGTTACGTGCTCGTCGAGTCGGAGGCAACGTTGCGACACCTCGATCTTTCTCGTCTTTTCGATGTCGATGAATTTTCGAAGGATAAAGAGATAAGCAGTTCAAAAGATTTTCGTTTACTTGGTCGCGTATCTTCCTTTGTCCCTGTCAGAAAACATAAACTTATCGGCTTATCGGGTAAGTTTTTTTTTTTCTTTAGAACGTCTAGCACGTATCACCGTGAGGCAACGTCCACGATGGTTCGAGCGATCGCATTTTTCGTTGGAATCGCGCAACTATCTCCTTCGCTGTTAACCGATAACGAATCGCGATATTAGTCGGTTTTGCAACTTGTGCGTCGTTGACGAGGTCACGCGCGATCTTTCATCGAGAGAGTTTGTTTCGAGAAAAGAAAAGACCGTTAATGCGCGTACATACGTACATACTAGTCAAGTAGTTCAATCGTGGACAAGATGTGTACGCGCTATACGGAACGTTTGTCTCGATTGAAAAATTTCGTAAAGGATCTCGGCAGGAATAGGTATTTCTATACGGTTATGGTATAAGAAACCGAAGATACGAAGAAGATTGGTACAAAAGTAGTTAGTAACTATGTACGCTTTCTAACTCAAAATATGTTCGTTAAGATCGATTTAACGACGCGCTACGCTATATTCGATTACGTTGTACACACAAACGTACATACGTTGAAAATTTTCTTGGAAAATTCCATGTTCTCGCTATATATATATATATATATATATATATATATATATATATATATAATATATGTCGATCGAGTTTCCGTGAAAACACCGGAAACGTTGCGTCTTTCTATAATTAAACGTTTGCTTAATCCTGTGCGTTTTACGACCAGTTCGGGTAGTGTCGTTTGTTAACCATCGACCACCGAACGGCCTAACGGTTAACCAAAGGAGGGTCGTCGAGGATTTCGAATCTTAATCGATATTCAAAGAGTATAGAGATACTTGCTCGTATCACCCTTAAACTATCGAGGTTGCGTTACAGCCTCGAGACGTGTCTTTGCGAGTCATGGACTTGAAAATGGTCACGTTCGCTCGATTAAGTCGGCGGTCGCAGCGCCGACTTCCGCCGTGACCATGTTTCGCTTTAAAGGCAATCTACGTATCGGCTTCGTTCGGAAAATTCGTCCATCGTATCGTAGGTAAATTAGAATGTTACGCGTATATTTTTTAATAGATTCGCTCGTATCTATCCTTCCATCGTCTTTCCACCAATGCTCGTACAAGTATTTGGAAAATCGATATTTTTATTTTACCATCGGACGAAATAAAGGGAATAAACGAAGATCGGCCTCCCAAGATCTTTTTAATTTTTAACGTCAAAGAACGTCTATTACGCAAACGCTATATGTTATTACGTAAATATCGAAACAACGTTCTTTCGTTATCTTGCAAAAATCAATCGATTACATCGAGACTTTTTCTATCGGACATGCGAAAAGATCAATTTCCACGCACTCGTTAACTCTCGTTCGTTTCGACGTGTTCGAACGCCGCTGCTACTTGCAAGAAAGCGAGAAAAATTTGTGGAACGAGGCATCGATGGTGACCAAGCTCGTAAACGATGGTTCGAGACTCGCTGGCAAGGAAATGGTGTGCCACGACTGTTATCTGCCCTCGATGGAGGTTCGTCCGCGCGTCAGGAGAAAGAACGTACACAGGAAATCCCTGGCCGTGCTACGAGGCTTCGTTTCCGGCGATATCACGCGCCTTATCGGTCGTCCCGCAAAACTTGCTTCAACGCGCATTATTTAAGCCTATGTGTTCATTTTCTACTTGGATATTTCGACTCATCGAACTGTTTGTTTCGCTTTCGTTCATAGATAACGGATAAGATTCGGGCGACTGGGCAATTTCGATGGTTCGAAATACGACGAAACGTTTGAATTTTATGAGATTGTAATTCGATATCGATGTATTTTGTTAAGGCGGGAGGTAAATATTTTTACCGTTTGCCGTTTCGTTATACGTTTTAAGATAAATTCAACGACGCGTGCAACGAGCTTGTTTGGGCGACGATACGTCGAATATCGTTACGAAAATTGGTGGCAAATGTAGCAAGTTCGATCAGCATCTTACAAGCGTAACGCGCATAATACGAGGCAATCGTTGGCAATACCGACCACGTTCGACCGCGTTCCATCGATCTACTGGTTTTCCAAGCCAACGATTCGTTAACGCGATTACAGTTTCCCAATCGTCGTCATAATCTCGATTTATATTCCGACGTCTAACGATCATCGTCGAACGAAATATGTCCCAAGTTACACAAACGCGTTATACAGCGTGATGCAATCGCGGACTAGAAAAGGCACATTCGAATCACCGTGCGAACACGTTTTTCTCGGGAATGGTACGTTCGTTCAACGAGGAACAAGCGTCTTTAAAATCTTTCCATCTTTGTTTGAAAAAATATACCTGTCTTTAATGCGATTTTCAATATTCGCCAAAAGTATATCTCGTTGTGAAAAATGATATATGAAAATTCCCTCATATATCATGTTACATGGCTGTTACATCGTGTTTCGTCGTATCGCGTGCTCGAGATTTGCTTAGTCGGATAAAACGCGAAAGGAAGAAAACGGAAGAAAACTATTAGACGCGATAAATATTTTATATTTTTGTATTGGCTGCCTAATACGGCACGTAATACCTTATGGTGTAAAACTACAGGTTGGTACGGGTAATAAATCGGTAATAAATTACAAAGCAAATAAACATCGAGGAAAAGAGAAATGGCAGTTGTCGGGATTGGTATTATAAATCATCGCTACCAGCCTATGAAGTATCGCTGATAATTTCCTACGTACCTACCTACCTACCTACCTATTTATCTATGTATAAATTGGCTGTACTTTCACGTAGAATAGTAATCGTATCGCGACGTCGACAAAGATGATCGCAATAACCGTTGTAATATCGTGAAAGATGGAGATTTTTACGGAAGATCGAGACTAGTATTTATGGTTATTTTGTTATTTACGTTCACTCGATACCCGCTTATACAGAATGTTGAGCTCCGAGTTGCGAAAAAGGAGAACGATACGATTCAGTGGAATCGGATATCTAAAAGCCAGTTTTTGTAATCGGATGCAATCCGAATTGATTAAACGAGACGTTGCACCACGATAGTTGTTCCCTCTTACGAAAAGCAAGCTCGGCGACTTGTACGGTGGGGACACGATGCGCCACGTCTCGTGTAATTGACGCGAATCGATATTTAAAAAAAAAAAAAAAAAGAAAAAAAAAAAAAAAAAAAAAGTTTTCGGGCGTCTTTTACGTTGAACGTAGAGACACAGAAAATCAAGCAAGATCAAGCTGAATCGCGACGAATTACTTGCGAAATTGGACAGCTTAGGAAACGGTAATTAATACAAAATCGATGTTACGCGTGGATGATCGAATCGACGTTTGAATATTACAGGAATCGTTGTTGCACGTATACGTTGCCGACAAATAGAAAACAAGGCAAAGATAAAATAAAATTATTTATATGTAAAAACTTGTGCGAAGAAAATTCGCGTAAGCCGATCGTAAAATAGCAAAATCTGCATATTGTCACGCGTAAGTCGTGCATTTGATATTTTACGATACAACGCTTAACGCTAGAAAAAAGATGGAAGAAAATTATTTCTTAGGCGTATAAAGTTTTTAAAAATTATTCGTAAGATTCGAAGACGTACCGACGACTAAACCGCGAACTGGAAATTACAGGTATTACGATTGGCACGAGTCGATATCGTGCAATTGACACGACGGACGATACTTAAAGAAGGATTTACAGCAATCGTTTACTACCTGCGTAGTTCGGTAGCAGAGATAAAGTCGAAATAAAATTATAAAAGTTTGCTTGGAAAATTTGGCAACTCGACGAGAGGCAACCAAGTACGTTACGCAAAGTCGCTGTTACGTAATTAGAACGAATCGATATTTGACGAAACGTATAGAAACTATTGCACGATCGTACGTTATAACGACGAAAGAGAATTTCAGATCAAATTTCACATCGATTTTAAAACGATTTTCCTGTACATCTTTCCTCGCCAATTTTCCACGCGTCATTTTTTACAAACGTCCGTCAACGTAGAATCCCGCACCGACCAAAGTTTCGTTCGAATAGATCGAGTTCGTACGAACAGAGTTTTATCGTACTAATCGCGTATATCGAAATTAAGAAGTACGTAGTCGAAACACGGAACGATCGGCTTTCGAGCTTCGTTGATCGAAAGAAAGAAAACTTTACGACAGATTACCAAGCAGTTTCATCGATGTACTGGTTGTAATGCCGCACGTTCGACATACCCCATAAAAGTGTACGAACGCTGGTGCGACGAAGGACGTTTCCGTTGTTCGAACCATATGTCGCGTTCGCGTATCGGTGTCTATATTTATCGATCGCAGTTTTTCGAACGGTTCGGTAGTTGAACGGTTCGGCGACGGATAACCGATATCACCGCGTTCGAGACTGGATCGACGACAGAAACGACGGTATACTAATTTGGCCGACAGGTGTGAATTTTAGTGCGTTAAAGAAACGACGCGACGCGATAACGCGGTGGAACGAAAGATCAAACAGCCGCTGTCTGGACGCATGCTACATCGCACGTAGTGGCAAGGTGCGTAGTAACAGACCTTTGATATTCTGTGGTAAAGTTGTACTCGGCTCGTTACACAATTTCGTGCAACCGTTGCAAACCTCCTCTCCTTTGTTCGCGATAATTCCCTGCTCGGCTCGATTTATGGCCGCCCCGACGACGGGTTCGCAAACGAGAAAATCACGAGTGTATTCTTCGATGAGACGTGATGTTTGATACCGTGCGCGTTAAACAGCGATGCCAATCAACGTCGAAAATAACAAGTCAAATATTCTCAAACGTACCGTGGTCGTCAACTCGAGTATCGGTCGTACAACGACGTTAGGAATCGCTCGATTGCTAGCGATGGTGTGAAAAACGATGGATTATAAATTCGCCGATCTAGACGCGTAACAGACGAGCAACCAGAAGGTTTACGATATAAAGGTCTCGCTGTTGGTCGAGTTTTAACCTAACTTCTTTCGTAACCGTAATCGTTATTGTCCGCTTTTATGCGCGTCATCGGTAAAAATTTGTAATCGAAGGTCAGAAACAGGCACGAAGATAATTATAATATCGTTCTGCGTCTTTGTTCTTTGTAGGTTCACGTTTGTGCATAATTTTCCAGCGATAACACAAAATACGCCTTGTCTTGAATGTCTTGTTCGTAAAATTAAAATTAAAAAAAAAAAAAAAAATGGAAAATGAAGATATATATATATATAGTCGGTAGCATCGTTCCTCTTACTTATCCAAGCGATCGATGAATTTTTATTGGAACGTCGGATATACCGTGGAAAAACTCTAATTTAGAGTTTTTAAAACGTGAAATTATTCGCGTATCTTCGTACATGGTAATAAGAAGGAAAAATTCGGAGAGAATTTGCTGGAAAGTTCCAAGTCGTTGGCTCCGAGTCGAGATCTGTGAATCGTATTCCGTTTTATTTGTTCCTTTCTTTTTGCGATCGATTTGACCGATTACGGATACGTTATTGGATAACGATAAGATCGAAAATGTAATTTTTGTCGTAGAATTTATCTGTCTGCTTATTCTTGTTACTAACGAGCGATAGAAGAAAGAAGAAAGATCGTTCGCGTCTTGCGTCAGATTATTTTATCGGAGCGACGTGTTTGCCGGAGTTTTCGTCGATCGATCGCATTGTAACACGCGATCTCTTTCTTCTTTTTGAAGCTTCTTTTCGAGGCTCTCTCGTACGCTTTTCCTTCGTAGACGTTGAATTCGCGTTCGTTTCTTACGCGTCTCTCTTCTTCTTTCGCGATACTTTTCGGCATTTTATAAATCGAGCGATAACGACTTATCGAATAAAATGAACATATATGATAACGATAAATTGCATTCAAGGTGATAATACAAATATTTCGAAAAATTCTACGTTACGTCGTACCAGCAACGCGAAAGCGTCCGATAAAATCGACAAAATTGAAGTAGCAGCAAACGTTTTAACGCAAAATGCGTTTATATCGATTTATTGCTTTCTTCTTAAAAATTAATCTCTTATGCGTAATCTCGAAACACGAATCGACGATTTTTCATCGACATCGCGTTCCCGTTCGTCCCTCTTCCGTCGAAACGTTGTATTCGATCGGCCATGTGTTATTTATAAAAGTTCGGCGACGAAAGCGCGTCAGCTTGTAGTCGTCGGAAGTAACAATTTTTACAACGATTGCCTACGTCATTACCTTTTCCTCTCCATCGCATCGGCCCGTCTCGTGAGGCATCCGCAAAAATAGTTTCGACCGTGAACATAATCGTACGTCCGGCTCGTTAACCATGAGAATGCCCGCGCGACTGCTGTCCGCGGTCCGATCCACCGTTCGTACGAGCCATTGCGAAAGAAATTGCAAAAATTCGCGAAACCTCGTTGATCACGAGATTCCTTATCTTTGAAATTGTTAAAAATAACGAGAAGGCAACGATGCGAATCGTACAAAATGTCCAGTCCATTTTCGATAATTATTTTCCACGTAAAAGTTCAATAATTATTTACAGATTTTGAAAAAAAAATGTTCAACCGTGATTTTCTAAATGGGATTACGCGCGATTCGTAATATACGTCAGTATCGAGAGACAAGAGAAACGTACGTTGCGCGAAAATTCATTGTACCGTGTAAAGTGTAATTTCTTTGATGGATACGAATGGAATTTGATAGATAGAATAGAACGCTAGAAAGGTTCTGTCGTAACGTTACGCGTATCGTTTCGTTACAGTTTCCTTCGCGCGACATCGAATATTGAAAACCGATATGTAAGAAGTATGATTTGAATGTCTCGGAATTTTTCCTCTTTTTCTAATAATCTTTATTTCGTTATCTCTTTCGAGAGACGTTTTGTGAAAAAATTCAATAAAGTACGATAATATTCTTTAAAACAGAACGATACATCGTTTTATTTTTAAATGACAAGGAGTTGGCAAACATTCCGATATTTTTCCGTACATTCAGGATTACTGGAACGACTTTCTATAGAGTTGATACAATATCGATACAATATCTAAAGTCAGAAAGGTATACGGATCAATTTTTTATTCCAACTTACGCGATAAATACATATACGCGTAGATATATACGTTGCCCTACACAGGGAATATATAAATGTAAATGCAAAATAGCGAATATGTATGTACAAGAGAAACGAGCGTACTTCAGAAACTCTCTGTTATCACGTTTTTATCTTAGATTTCTTTTATACCTATTTCTAGTATACCGTAAAGTTTGTAAATTTCTTCGACTTGTCATTATGCTGTTATCAAAGTAAACTATTCGTCATAAAACTTATATAGGATAAAGTAAAAGAAAAGTTCTAATCAATTATATTTTTCTTTGTTTCGTTACTTTCTCTCTCTCTCTCTCTCTCTCTTTCTCTCTCTCTCTCTCGTTTTATCTCAATCATTGTCTAAACTCTACCGATTAAAAACAAAAACACTACGAACGATGTCGACGAATCTTACGCAATTTCTCGTAAAATATCTCCGACAGCATGCAACGAGAGTGTAGTTTTACATCGACCTAACCACAGATAAAGATTTGTCACGTTCTTCGGTCATTTCAGTTGATCGATCAAAGGTTCAAATGCCGCGAAATCTTGGTTCATCGACGATCTGACTCGTTTTATCCGCTTGTAATAATCGGTAATAGATCTCACGCGATACCGCGTAAATACGCACCAGGAAATTACGACTAGTCATACTTTACCAAAACAAGTCTTCGTGACACGGGAATATCGTCCAAATGTCCGTGTTGTACAAATCTTTCAAATATTTACGAAACTCGACGAATTTTTGATTCATCGAGACGATATTTACGATATTTTCGTCACCGTGTCCTATTGTCTTTGAAGAACGAGTCAGCGTTGCATACCATTCGATGAGTAAGTTCCTGGGTATAATTGAATCACGGTTAAGCAAATCTTTTTGGTACGTGCACAGTGTACACGCCTGGCAAGAAGCTAAGCCGCGACACGTCACGATAATCCACGATATCTACTGGACAATCGTTATCGGTTCGTCCACCAAATACCTTCGAAATTTGTAAAGTTACACGGATACGTGGGAATCGTGTTAGTTTTCGCCGTTGGCGCACGTTTCTGACACGTTCGGAAACGATCGTTATTTTCAAGAGAAAACTCTTCACCGGTATCATAGAGCGTAATTCGAACACGTATCGCTTACAGGTATATATCCCGTTTCGATCAACTTGTCGTTAGAGTTACCGTTTGTCCGTCGTAGTACGAAAATACGATTTTAACATTTCGATCGATCGATCCACCAAATCATCCACTCGATTTCGAGTATTAATTTGTTCGAAGAATCGCGGCTGCTTTGGTAAAGTTATGGTTGGTTTACGACGAAACGGATCGAGTTTGCGACGATCTACCATGTAAACAAAAGTATACGGCTATTTATCTATTTGTCGCGAGATATAATTACGTTTAACGATAAAATTACAAGTTTTTCTTTAGTTTCCGAGTCGTAGACCGGATAAACGGAAACAAGTAGTTTGTAGATAATTGATCGAACGAATTTCGACAAGAATTTCGACATAAATAGCTCGACAACTTTTCTCGTTCTGTACGTAACTCGTGACGAACCTTGCCATTTGCGAGAATATCTTTATTAACGACTTTTACGGGCAATTGAACGTTTTTTCGAATATTTCCACGAGGTCGATACGTATGTACGTGTACGGGAAAGAAGGGGGAAAAATGAGATTCGCCGTTAAAGAAGGAAGGTCGCGCGTCGAGTGTACTCGTTCGTATCAACGATAACTTCTCGCGATCACGGTTGGTCGATGACTTTCCGAATTCGTTAATATCCGTTTTATTTACACAACTTTCGTCCTACGGTAGATACGATAGGTAGATTCTAAACATCGTATCTGATTTATCAGAGATCGAGTTATCGATTCCTCCAGCGGAGTATCGTTCTTCCTACAGTAAATCGTTAGTTTTTTACGGAATGATCAAAATAGTAAGTTCCTTCGCCTTCTATCTAAGAAACGAAACGAACGAAGGTAACGAAAACAGACGAAACAGAGACAGGAAGACGTACGTATGCGAAAATTGCGTTGGGCAATCGATGGAAAACGCTAGGCGTAACGATGAAGATCTCGTCAGGCCCGAGCGGCTCGTAAATCCATCCAAAACGCTCTTTATCGTCGAAAATAAAGCCTGGAAGATGAACGAGGCGACGGTTGCGAGTCACGCTATCAAAATTCTGTTCGTAACAAATATACCCTCAGCCTTGAAGACATTTCAAACCGTATACTAAGATTAAATTGCGATTTCGGTCCTGTCGATTCTCGCGCGATATTTCGCCAGCCATCGGTGCAGAAATTTTCTCTAGAAACAGGAATCAACCACGATTAACGTTTCAATTGGTAAAGCTAAGCTCCGCTTGTATATTCGTACATCGTTAACAGCCGTTAAATCGATGTGTAAATATGACAAACCGACAAGTAAAATAAGAATGCGAAACTAGTCAATGGTCGAACGGAGAAGAACATTTTAGTAATATATATATATTGTGGTTCCTCTTAATCTTTGTCCGGATCAGATACGTTTGAATTCGAACAACTTGCTTTCAAAACAGCGTTTATGCAGTCAGATTATTCGACTTGATAATCAATTTCGGTTTCGGTAGCGAGAATAAAAGTACCGTAATACGATCGAACGTAATTGAAACATTTTGGTTTGAACGATCGATGTTAGTAGACGCGAACCAAATCGCGGAACATTTAAAAAGAATCTTGCAGAATTTCTACCGTGGGATAGATAGCAAAAAGATAGCTCGCCGAAAGATGGAACTCTCGGAACCTTATCCATTTGACATTTCTTTCTACTCATCTTCTGCAGTTCGCTTTGAGACACGCGTTGAGACAAGCGTAGAAAAGCGTAGAAAAGCGTCGAAAATCGAGTACGTTGATCGTTGCTCGGACTATTGAGAAAGAAAGATTAAGATTTTCGAGTTTCGTACGTACGAACGCTTGGACAACTTCGATTTATAATAAACGATATTAACATTAAGATTTTTTAAGACACATCCACGTAACTATGTTATCGGACGGTTGACGTATCGTTTCCGGAACGCGGCGGTTAGAGCCGCCGTGTTTTTCGTTGACATACATGGATCGGCTTGAATCATCGAGCCGCGGAACGAAGCAACCGGCGGCACCCACGTAAGTGGCAGAATCGAGTGCGTTAAAAAAAAGCATTATGTTGGCCAATATCCGGTCTGGGGCCTGAGCTCGTTTGAAAATTCGAAGGCCTGCTCCGGCTCCGGCTCCGGCCGTCGTCCACCATGCGATCCGCCGTATCTCGTCGGACCACAGTGCGCGTATATTTACGTGCATAAATATACCTTTTACAATAAACATTTTTCGCTATGTTCTAACGCGGCAGAACGTATTTAACTTTTTCTTAAACGAGACAATCGGTATATTATTATCGATATCCTTAATACGCAAAACTAATTTGAATTTGAAAAGTCTTTACGATTGAAAGAAAACGTTTAATTCGTCCCGATTTAATTTTTTGACAAGCTTACTCTACTGTTATTACGTGTAATATTACGTATCATTACGTATTATTTCTAAATGGATTTAATTGTTTGTAAGGTAATAAAAAAAAAAAAAAAAAAAGAGAAAAAAGAAGAGAATATGTACATACGTATGTACGATCGCATATACATTCGATCCTCAAGGTAACAAGTTTCATAGGTAATTTTCGCTTCTATGATAGTTTTCGATCGATTATAAGAGAAGAAATTACATTTTTGTTAAACTAAGGTAAAATCGACCAAAAGTGGATATTCCGTTTATTAAAATTAATACTAATCGAGTAAAAATAAAATTACCTCGGAAATAATGAGATTTCTTATCTCAAAATATGAAAATACACGTTGTTATCAATCGGCAAACAGATCATCCTCGTATTTAGTATTTTTTCTTCGCATCTATAAGAGAAGAAAACCGCGAAGCTAAAGAGTATTTCAAGAAATGACCTGAGAACAGCCTACTTGTATCTGTATGTGACAAAAAGTACGTGCAACGATGATACGATTTCTCACGGTCATCGTCATGGCGAAGTATACGTGGGTGAGGTTACGTGCCCTTAGTTGCCACCGATTGTTTAAGCGTGCCTCCCGCGGTTGCTAAGGAACGTTAAGGTAGGTCAAGGGCACGTCGTTTACGCGAAACGAATACCTCCGATGTGTCTGCTCCTTCGCCGACTACTTTTCACCGATTAAAAGAGAATAAATACGATATGGAATTTAGAATAACTTACAGTAGTAAGTACCACCCATTTGTTAGCCTTAAAAGTTTTTAATAAGTAATAAGTATGTATATTCTTTAGTTTCGTTTTCAAGATGAAACGTAATTCTGTATGGGAAAATGGAAAATCTCAATAACGAATTTCGATCGACTTACAATACTCGTAATGCGGTAGTAGCGCAGAAGCTAATGTAGAAGCAATTAGTGTCACGGATAGTCTGTTGTAAACGTACAAAAAGTTTACGTGTATGACCGCGTGTCGCGGTTTAGGATGCCCACGTACGCACTGATGTGGCCAGTAGCGCAGCTCTAGCTGTCGAGGCCCTTTTATCTCACGCTCCGAAGGAACGAACTTTTCACGATATTTTCTTTCATCATTATCGTACGATGTTTTGTAACTTTCTCGCGTATTGCATCATCATGCGAATTAAGCGTAAACGAAGGATATACTGTAAGGCGTATAAGAGCTAAATAACGAAATGCTGAATCAGTAACGTAACTGAAACCATAGAAAACCCATATTCGTATCTTGAAACGTGCAACTGAAATTTACAATCAATATAGGTTATGCGGGAGAAAATAAGACCGTACTGATACAACTTTGGCGTGTACAATAAAAAAATTTCTTTTTCGCATCCACGCGATACATCCTAGTCCCTTGAACCGTATCGTTATCCGACGATTAAGAAAAAGAAGGTAACTCACCGCAGGAAGCTCGAAACAAAAGAACGCGTCCTTCTTTGTGATTTGTCATCTAAATTTGAATCACGTTTTTACGAGCACGATAAACACACGAGGGCACCGCGCAACGCAACGGACTTGTGCCGACACTGTAAATCTGTTAAACACGCATGCGCGTTTACGTCTGTTTCCCCCCACCGCGCCGCTAACCGATTCTGTCGGGTTAAGCGTTAAGCCGAGGCGGCGACCGCAGCTTTAGTCGTTTGCTGCACAATGGCGCGATTGGTTTGTGCTTGTTCGCCCTGCTGCCGCCGTCGTTTCTGAGCGGAGGGCCGGCCCAAAACGTTGGACCGTCCGTTGCGCGGGATATAAATCTTACCGCACAGTCTGCCTCGTTCGTAACCCGCTCAGCTCTCCACGTTTCTTCGTTTCTCTCGAATTATTCGGTCCTCGTAGTCTGTCCGACGAAAGAGAAACGGTAACGACGACGGCTGGTCGGAAAGACGAATCCCGAGAACCGTGAATAGAAAGACCGACCGTCATCCAGGAAGAAGGCCAGGTTTTATCCAACGCGCGCGCTATTCGAAAAACCAATACGCCCGGTAAAATCCGGGGGTTCGCTTTTCGAGCAGACGGCGGTTATCAACAACGTCTTTGGGGGAAACTCGGATTACATCTGACCGTTTCTCCGTCCCAGCCTCCCGTTCAGGAACGCACGGCGACAACAGGAAGAACATACAAAGGTAATCCGTGTGTGTTCACCTTGCTGTCGTAGACCAGGATAAATATATATTTAGAAGAAAAAGGAATAACATTATAACAGAAGTTTGTGGTGTGTGCGTACACGTATTAAGCGTATCAGCCTCACGCGAGTACAGTGCAAAGTGCAGTGATTATTACCGACGCGTACCGGATCGATGTCAGCCTCTTCGTTGTATCGTATATTTACTTTGGTGCGCTTGCCCTGATATACATATGTACAATAGCAGAGTGTGTAATCCTTGCTGCTAGCTTTCCTATCGAGTCGTTTATTCGTCAGAATTTAACGATTTCGCAACAACCGATGGATTGAACGA
The DNA here is from genome assembly GCA_037178635.1 of Bombus dahlbomii. Classification (NCBI taxonomy): domain Eukaryota; kingdom Metazoa; phylum Arthropoda; class Insecta; order Hymenoptera; family Apidae; genus Bombus; species Bombus dahlbomii. The sequence goes on along the minus strand of CM074105.1, from coordinate 18,238,789 downwards.
TCGAAACTCGTGGCTAGCATACCGTTTAATGTATGCTACTACTAAACTTTACAAACGTTTTCATACGAGTATTTTTATACGATAGTCGAATAAATTTTCGCCGTTTAACCCGATAGATGTTCGCGAACTCTGATTCATTGTCATCGTCTACTTTCTTTCTTATTCATATAGAAAAATGGTTTAAAAAAACACCGGTACGATCTACCGACTGCGCGAGCAGACGTATTAGGCAATTTATTTCGCGGTATTGCGTCACGTTCTCGCGCGCTATTAATGCAACCGGTGCTAGCAGTATCGTCGTGACAACTGTGGAACTCCGCCATTTTGACCTTACCGAAGGATATCTGCTATCTACTCGGTGGTAGTATGCGTTGCGAACAACATACATATACATGCGTTTCGACACGCGCTACCGTGTGGACGCAATCCTTTACTAATTCCGAGCTCGCTATTTCGTCAGATCCTCGTTCATTCAGTAAACATGGAAATAGAGGACGCTTACGCGAGTTCCAGCACGGGGCTCCCGTACCTGTCGTTACGCCGTTGTTGATCTTACCAAACGTTCCAAACGTTCCAAACGTTCCAAACGTTCGAGTAATTCAAGATAAGAGGCACGTCTCGGTAAATCGTCGAGCAGAAACGACGGATTATACGATCAAGATTATCTCCCATGGAGAGAGCCAGGGGACGACGTGTACTCTCTCGCGTATACTTCTCTGATCTTTGGAACGGGTAGAAGCTTTGCGCAAGTGCGGTTGATATCGTAATGGCGCGATTTCGCGAACATCGATAGTCGCGACATCCGTACAAACAATATCGAACAAAATCGAACGATCGAGTAAGCCTTGGTCTTGAGTCTGTGATTATCCGCCGGTGTATCTTTTCCCTATTTCAAGATTAACCTTTTGATGTCGCATCATTGGGAAACATCAATAAGCAGAAATTAAAACGAAACGGATGCGTTTCACAGGGAATAGAGAAGGAGCGGTAACCTATAATTCTTGCATACCTTTATACTCGTACGATTTACATACATATACGAAGCGTATCTTACGTTGCATACAGCCAAGGACGCCGAATTTGCATATCGTTGAATCACAACAATTGTATGTAGTTGGAAAACCGATCTTTGCGAGCAGACGGTTGCTTCTTGAAATTACAATAGAGCTTGTGAAAACACGTTTTACAATTATTTTGCAATCTTTTGCAATCAAATTTTACGAATATTTTCGAAATATTGTACGCCGTGGAGATGTCATAACCAAAGTTATGGTAACCAAAGGCAAAAGCAAGTTAACAAGATAGAAAATTAACGCGAAATCCAAATATTATGTATCGAAATAATATATAATATGTACCGTGATCGTACCGTGTACGTATCTCAAACGAAATAATATGATAAATGCTGTGCAAAGTTATCGTCTGTTGCGCGCAACAAGGTGTAAATAAAGGAGAGAGAGAGGGGAATCGATAAAAATTCGTTGTATCATTAGCAGCGTTAATAATTCTGTCGAGATTTTCTTGCATCACATTTTATAATTTTTCTGCCAGTTGGCTTCTCTTTGGCTGGCTAGAACGTTACAGCGCAACGACCGCCTTACAGCGATATCCCTGACCTTACAATATCCCCTTCTCTATAGAAATTGCGCACAAGGCAGGACGAATGTCGAAACACGATCTTTTGAAATTGTCCGTGAATCACATAGAGGATAAACGGAACCGTTCAATTGTCGTTCAATCCCTATTACGAATGTCAATAATTATTCGATTCAACGAGTTTACGTCGCTTCTTCGTTTATACGAAAGCGACAAACGGTTTTCTACCATTCGTATAACCTTAAAAAATATTATCGTTAATAGTAGGCGCGGAGAATCGATGAAATCGATGATTTACAGCAGTTCAGATTTTTAGTATATACCATGTTCGAACGGGGAATGGCGCATCGTGTGAAAACTCGTTTTTATTCCTATCTGTTACAGAGCTTTCCCGTAAAGTGACCGATCGTCACCCACGAAGATCTCCGTCCAAGGACCCAGCGGTAGCACGAAGCAACGCTGCGTGGGCCTAAGCACAAGTGATATTCTTATCTAATAATTAATACATAGCTATATACGCGTTTATACCGATCAAGCCTAGAAACTAGTTTCAAATCGGCTCGTTATAATCGATAATCGATAATCGATAATCGATAATCGATAATAGATAATCGTCGCAGCTACCGCGTTCGGTAATCTTGCGAAGTGTGTTCAAAAAGCTTATCTGCGTTAACGGTTTACTGACAATAATTACGAATAATTATAAAAATCGATCAAACTTTTAAACACGGACGCGTGTTTCGTTTCGTTTCGTTTCGTTTCGTTTCGTTTCGTTAAAACGTACTATTTCGAAGGGGAAGAAGAGAAGGGAGGAGGGTGGTAGTGTCGCGAGTGTAAAACAGTGCGTGTGTGAAAACGGCACAATATGAGAGTGACAGCCGCTGTTAGACAGCATTCTCTTCATCTACAAGTGGCTCGTACCAACAATGGGAAGTTCCTGGTCTGTCCGAACAATAGTCAGGACATCGGTCAACAACCGACAAACGACGAGACAAACTCGGTGCCAGCGGTTGTCTTTCCTAGTTACGAACCGGTGCCTACCGATCATCATGGACCTACCATACTCGGTGATCGGTATTTGCTTCTTGGACCGGCCGAGGGCAGCGCTCTATACCGATGCGTCGATGTACACACTGGTCAACAGCTCGTCGCAAAGGTGAGCATTCCACGATCTTTCATTCCTTTCCCTTCGTATTTATGTAAACGCGTTCGACAAATATCCGCTTTTTCCTTCTTTTACCATTTGCATGCGCGTGACGCGTTGTACACGATAGTGGCGTAAAAGTTTTAAGCCACCGAATAATCGATCGTTGCGCTAGTGTTTTGATTACGTAAGGTAGAAATATAACGACAATTCGATTTTCTAACCCCGTTCCATCCATATTATTCTTATATACATATATATATATATATATATATATATATATATAAATTGTCGTTAAACGTCGCTGCTTAATTTTATCGAGAACATCGTCGTTGATGTTTTTCAGCGGATCGTTCGGATTTTTAATGTTTTTATCGAAATATACCAAAAGGGCAGTTAAATCGGCTTAAGGGAAGGGGTTAATTCACGGAAAACGTGATTCGTACGTACGTAATATACGAACGTACATCGAATGTTGTTAGATTAGAAACGAACGTAGCATTAAAACGCACGTTACGGGTTAATGGTTGACGTAATCGTTCTCACTATGACTTTTATAAAATAACTACGATCAATTAACATTAAGAAACGTTGATATACATTAACGATGAAATTTATTTTTGATGGATATTTCGAATAAAATATTTACAGATGGAAGCATCGTTTTCAGAATATTTTGCTACGTTATTTAAGTACGGATATATCGTTCATAGTCTAAAAATTGTACACATTTATCTTAATATTTCATAATTATTCTAAAAGAAAGTGGGTATTGTATTCGCGAATGGTCTGCGCACTGAACGAAGGACGAGCCAACCGATCCGATCTTACCAGAACGCAACGCTTGTTAATTTCCATTTCGGACGACAATAACGTTAAACGAGCATTACGCTCGTCGTGCTTATCGCGGAAATAATAATAATAAGCTACATTTGTTATTCAAAATATCGTCGAAATACATATTTTGGTCGTCTCTAATAAAACGGTCAATTAATCATTGTCGCGTGCGCAATTTTTAGCGGCCGATTATCAATTATTTCGATAAAGAACCGTAAATGATCACAAGTTTTACGTGCTTTCGTTAGACCATCATCCCCTACATACGTAAATATTTACCGACGATTTACTCCTTAAATTAAAAGTAGATACATTCTTAGAGTTATCTACAATACGCGAATACAGTAACGTCGTAATACAAAAGAATAAAAATATTACGTAGGAAAATGTTGCACATAAATTTGATCTTCGAAGATCTTCTTTTATCCGCATCGTTGCAACATTCGAAATGAAATCGAAGGAACGACAAGAGCGAACGTGTCTTAAAAATTACCAATGCTGTATCATTTTAGACAATATTAATAGAACTTGCGCACCAAGTTTGACTATAAATAATTTTATTTTTCCATTTTTTTTTTTTTTTTTTTTTATAACTTTTCTATTTCACCTTTCTCGATCGTACAGATTTGTAAGTTTACAAGTGGTATTTCCACGAAAAGCAAAGTACGGCTAAAGTTTCATTTTAAAGACGTACGACTTTTGCGAAAAATTAACAGCCAGATATCTCGTATCGTAGCGAAAGGATCATCCCTCCCGTAAACACAAAAAGCTCATGTTAAAATGTGCATAAATTAAAATATGGATATATTAGTTTGTAAAATATAGGTATATTAATACGCATCTACTTGGATATATGCGAATTAGAAACCACGAATATATGTATTTTATATCGATTTTTATCGGGTACTGTGATTTACTAAGCTCCATTATTCCGGCTATCTTTGACCGTAAGAAGACGAACAAACGTACGTAACCGAACAAAATATCGAATTAATTTTTAAAACATGATGCTTTGACGAATAAGATGGTGTTGTTCCTATCTGTTGATAACGCGAGTGTTTACGTGTCTCTGACACGTAACGACGTTATTGTTATATCCCATATTATTAATAGTTAAGTTAGGATAGTTAAGCTCAAGTATCCCATATTCGCGTTTTTTTCTTTAATATAGCTTTTAAACAACGAATTACACCTTTGGGACTTTGAAGATAAAATAGGTTGATCGTAGGTAGGCGTTCGAACGAAATATGGCATGCAGCAGAAGATGACAGAATTTCGCTTTCGCAGAGATTATCTCGCAGCGTATCGTCCGGTCTTTCGATAGGATTAAAAGTCGGTAACTTGGTTTAAATTATAGCGAATATCAATTCATCTTGTTAAACGGTCGATAGACACGTCGATATTCGTCGTTTACGCGGTTTCGTTGTGGCAAATTGCCAATAAATCGGAAGAGAATCCAAGTCGAAAATGGTATTATCGGTAATAATCGTAAAATCAGCGTGCGAATGTACGGAAACTGGCGTCTGGTTTGACGGTTCTCGTCGATGATTTGCCCGACGAAGAAAAATAGCGACGAATAGATTTCGCAACGCGTTTGGCCGTTTGACTATCCTTGATAGGGCAAACGCATCCTGCCTGCAGGATATGTGTCGCGTCGCGTAAGACTCGAAGGCAGGTGTGCAACAACGTGCAAAGATACGTCGAATAAAACGTTACGCGATGTATCGATGAAAATCGCCTTTCTAAACTGTCGCTTAAGGGAGTATTCGCTTACGAGATTTAGGTCGATCGGGAATGGTTGACGCGTTATCGGTCAATGCCACCATTGATTCGTGGTCTGCCATGTATGCCGTGTATGATGGCCGTTCCATTCTTGTTTACGAGAATACACGTGTCGATGATTCTTATTTGCGTATCGTCGATCAAAGAGGAAACTTTCGTCGTCGAAAAAATTCAATTTGAATATCCGTTTCTCGAGTATCCGTTCCACGAGCAGTTTACTAAGTACGTGCGCGCGTAATCGACGAAACATCGAACTCGATTTTTCCAGAAAATACATAAATACATACATGCTTGGACACTGAGTGGATATCGGGTCGTTGACGAGTACGAGATCGATTAATCGGTAGTTTCCTGGAACGTTTATCATATTTCGTGCGAAACCACTAGGTATTCTAATCGTACTTATAATAGGAGTAAGGTTTCGTCGGGAACAGTTACCTCGAGCTAGTAGATGGTCTATCGAATGGACGTTTACTTTTAACAGAATAAACGTAAGTTATCCATCGGGATCGAGGATGATATCGAGCAGGAGTTTGTTTTGAAAATGCCGTCGAATAGTAATCTTCCGAAGCATTTATTTCTATCATAAACACGATATATTCTCCATCTTCGCTATAAGTCGATTCTCAATTCCTCGGCTTCTCCGATTTGTTGAAAATGGTCCCACGTATATCTTATAATACGTAGATCAACGTTCGTAGTTTAGCGTTTCGAAAAAACTGTGAAAAAACGTACGAATCGAACGAAGTACAATAGTAAAACTATATATCATAGTGTGTGTGTGTGTGTATATATATATATATATATATATATATATATATATATATATACGTATATGTGAAAACGTTTCTCAGAGGCATATCTAACAGCAGTTATAAAAACGTCGACATAAGCGACCTAACACTCTTTTGCACTTTACTCTACATAGTAAATCCATAATAGCGAACGATCTAGGTAGAAAAGATATTGCTAGAGACGATGATACCGGAAAAGTAGAGACGGTAGCCGGTGACGATCGAGAGGCGATATTCGTTGCAAAGAAATCACACTTTTTAGAGCGTGTCTGTAGATACGGTTACCTACCGGTTAGAAGGAAAAGTAGCGGATCCTCCGGTATATCCGGTGTTTCTTCTCGCGAAACGGACAACCGTTATTTCCATTGTCATCGGTGCCATAAGAGATTCATCGGTAGGAACGCGTGTGTCACTCTCTGAGAAAAGTTGTTCGCTATATTCTTGCGTCAACCTTCACCGCATTTCTCGCAATTAAATCCCATAGTTGTTGCATTTCTAATGAACGTTGCTGTTTTAAGGACGCAGCCGTCGCGATATGTCGCAATGTTTTACCTTCGAACGACGATTATTGTTATCCCAGACCCGAGAAGCGCTTGGAATTCCACGGGGATGATCCAAAAGTGCTATCGCCTGATTCTCTTCTGTTTATCATAAAATTATAGGACATGGTCGACATCGTTATTATTATTATCTGCTAAATTCTCGCGCAACACGCTCCAAAACGTTCTTTTTATTTTGGATTTTCAACTCGACGACAGCTGGTAATAACCCATATTTACAGTTAACGGGAGAGAAGAAGGGAAAGAAAAAAATTACGCGCGTCCGACTTTCTCGTCGAACCCCACCCATTTGTAATCTTTTCCTTCGACACGCGAACGAATGTCCCGTTACGGGGCATTAAAATTTGCGTCTTTTTTTCAATTTTGTACTTGAAATTTTTTTTTTTTTTTTTTTTTTTAAACGTCGAAAGCTTTCTCGGCTATCGAAACGAGATCAAGATCGATACGTAAAAATTCGTAGAAACATTCTCAGCAAACCGTAAACGCGACTTCCTGGTTCGTGATGTCCCTGAAAGAATATACCGTGTAACGTGTACCGGTGATCGTCGAAGCACACACGATTATTTCTTCTTTACGTAAGTTTCTCCTAGAGACGATCGAACCGTCTATGGAGAAGCGGCTTACGAAAGCGATAAATCATCGTTAGCGATTCGGCATGCGTACTGGCATCCTGGATTCGGTTGACCCTTCGAGACTTGGCATCTTAAATCATATTTAACTCGTTTGTGATCGCACAACGAGCCCCTATGAGACATCACATCGTGCGATAATTACGGATCGCCGTAAAGCGATCGGAATTGACGACGAAGCTCGAGGCGATCGTGCGTCGCGTTTCGTTCGTTGAACGAAAAAGAAACCAAAGTACAGAAAATTCCGTGAAAGAATTTTTATCGTTTCTCCGCTTTGTGCCGGAGAAACGTGCCATGTAAATGCGAAGCAAGCGTTCGACAGTGGTTCTCCAAAGTTCGATTAGAACGTGTTATCCGCTGCTTTTCGATCTCTTTTGTAGTCGTACCTGCGGATCGTTCGATAGATTCGCGGTCGATGGAGCTAAAAGGAAGCAAAACGCGTGTCCAGTTTTCGTGATTTGACGCTTTTTATCGGTGACAACAGGGTTACAAGGTTACCAAAGGAATACACGGGTGTAGAATATGATTAACATTTGCTACGTTCGGCCGGCGTTTCTCCGATCGGCGTAACTCTTCGTTACACGAAATTTACGCGAAGCACGAAGAAATATATATATATATACGTCGATAGTGAAAATTATTTGAATTTCCATTCGCAGAAATTTAAGAGTATGTATGAGAAACGCGAAATCCGAGTCGAGGATCGCTGTTTTCTACAATACGTTGCATCGAAATAAGCGATCGTGTACAGTTGTTGCTTCCGCTATACGTATGAATAAAACTTGCGAGGTTGTGACGTAATAACTAGCTACTATAATTCCGAGTAATTTATTTGAGGTTTTCGTGCATTTAGTCGCTTACCGCCGATCTTCCGGGTAGCGTTGCATTTGCGAACAAGAACGGTACACGCGTCATCCAATAATTTCAGTCGAATTATTTATCGTAATAGAAAGTTTATTCTTGCGTTCTCGTGGTTTAATTTCTGTTAATTTGTTCGAAGTTCGTTTCTTGCGATTTCATTTTCGCGTTATCGGCGGTGAATATCGATGAACGCCTTTTGCTTACGTTATCCTTCGTACGACCAAATTCTATACTCCGATCTATCTACACGCTTAATGCTAGTTAGTAAATTGTGTCATTATACAGTTTTATACGGTAATAAATGATCGTATTATTGTTAAATCCGTGGCCAGTGATTTACACTGCGACGATAACGTATCGATATCTGCGATCTCGATTCGCATTGTCCAGTCGGTTACGCATAATAATATATGTATGTACGTACTTCGTTAGGAGTCACGGTTATCGAATCCGCGTGACCGAAGAAACTAGAATTTTCTAGTTGCGTCGCCTGTATCGTTGTATCGATATCGTCAGGTGATTTGGCTAAACGATCGCCAGATTATTTTCGCATTTTTACCTCGTTTTTTCTTTTCTTCTTTACGCAACTGCGTAAATTACGCGTTGTAGATTTACACGAACGAGCAAGCGCGTTACCATGTAAAAAAACAGATAAATACTAGGAAAATGTATTTACGGAACCGATCTAAATAATATATATAGTTACGCGTCGTCACGAGACGCTACAGTTACGCCGAAATACGCGCGTGAATGGCTTCGATAGCCGCTAAACGAATTCCATGGGCAGGCAGTTGGCTGTGTATTCGACGCAACAACGTTATTACGCGTTACAACGTAATAGCGAATAGTTCGAGGCAACGACAAAACGTTCGCGCTTGTTCCCTGGTGCTGTAAACGGTGGTAGTACTACTCTACGTTTGTCGCTTTCCTCGATGCGCACGTGTAAAGACTTAAAATTTCCCTTTCGTCCGCCAGCTGCGAACGAACTGCGGCCATAAATAATTCGTAATTTGCAAAAGCCCGTGTCTCTCGGTGTCGCTCTACACCGACCTTATCTCCTTCTTCCTGATAATAATTGCGATGTTCGACAGACGAAAAGGCGCCACGTGAAACCCTCTGATACGAGGAAGAAGAGGGAGGGAGAGAGAGAGAGAGGGAGAGAGAGAAGGCAGAATGCGAGCAGCTGCCACCACGTTTCCATTAACATTTTACAATCATCGTGTTATACAATGCGCCGCTTACATCACTGTGTGCCTGGCGAACAAATACAAGGCTGCACCTTGCCTCACCTCGTCGTTACTTGCTCGTATCATCGAGCACTGCCCGTTATTCATAATCGCTTCTAAAGCCGGGGCCGTTTAATTTAATCGACGATTACATCGGGCCTTGCGTGATATGCTTGCGCAATCGCGACCACCTTCTACCGAACGCGTTCACGAGTCTCTACCTCGGCATAGAGTTAACCAAGTTTAGCGTTATTTCGACTGTTCGATTATTTTACAAAGATTCATCGGCTTCGCGTTCTGCCAAATATTCGCTTTTCTTCTATCCGGACGTAATACCGACGACATTCTACGTCGTTAATTGCGAGAAATAGACGACCCTAGAATTATCGTTAAACTCGTGAAAATTACAGCTTGCGATAAAATTAAAACGGACTTTTATCAAGATAGGAATATATACTCGTACACGCTTGTTCGTTATCGCCGTATCGCGTTAAACGTAATTATGTATATGTAGTATATTCAAAACGCACGTCGTAGTCCGATATCGTTAATAATGCAACGAAATATCGAGATAATGGATTTTTAATACCGTTCGTATTCTCCATCGTTTCAGAAAGTGTAAAGTTTCTCATAATAACGTCGCACTCGCGTGGAAGATATGTTTAGTTTTGCGAGCTTTTCTTATTCCAATTACGATCGTCGTACAATATCGAGCACACGTACTTTTATCGATACGCGTATTTACGTAGTATTTGCGAGAACGATTTTAATCGGTACTTGTAACAGATGTATTCGTTACGACGAAAGAAACTTTTACTTTTCTTTTTTTTTTTTTTTTTTTTTCCCCCCTAATTAACTGATACATAATTACGAAATCTCGTAACACGCGGAAAATAACACGCGGGTACGGAAAATTCCGTAGCCTATAAACGACGTCTTAACAACGATAACTTTCGGAATAAAGACACGCTCGATTAGACAACTTGGTTCGTAGATAAGTTTCAATCCGATACCAGATAAGATTGAATCCAGTTTCAAACTTTAAGACTAGTTCAGACACCGCCGGTATCGTGGTAAAAAGGTTTAATCGAGTAGATTCAAATTTTCAGATTTTCTGGTCGACTAGCAGAACGGAAGAAGAATCTTGCTCCCGCCACTCGTTGCTATCCAACTAAATCGATCTGGACGCGTGTTTCTTTGGCGGAGTTGTTTGGATAGCTCGTTAGACAGGCGGAATTTCCCGTGGATGCGCGCACAGTACCGCCACGGATCCGTTGTACATACTTAGGAATATGACCGAAAATACGACGCGTAACGTTTCTATCGATCGAATTGTGCGAGCATTACTATAAAACAGATTTTTTTTTTTTTTTTTTTTTTTTAAACGACGAATACGCGATTAACGCTGCAACGACGAGAAAGTCTTCGGCCGTGATGTTACGCGCGTAGTTGGTTGTTAACGTTTGACAGAAACGCGGAATTTACCGATTTTGCTCGTCTCCATCGACCCTTTGAAAAATTCTTTTCCTTTTCTATCGTCGAACGTCCTGATTTTGAAAAATTCGTATAAATTTCAACTGCGACTTGCCGCTAATCGTCTTACTTAATTACTGGAGCAAATCTAAATTCATCGTTACCTTTTCTTTTTAATCTAATCACCTACGATCGAGCTGGTTCGTCTTCGCGATACGACTTTCCGTAGATAAATCGAGAATACCCGTAATTTATTCGACACGTTTATCGCGCGTGAATTACTTCGAGATATTACATTGCCGAAAACCCAACTTAAAATTCAGTTTTTAACGCCACGCTTGAAAATTCACCACGTATACGTTAGAATGTTATATTTACACGGTGATTAAACGGTCGACGTGTCGCAATCGGGGAGGCACTTGCGCGGCGAATTTTGTAAAGAAAAGTCGGCTCTGGTGAGAAGAATTCGTTGGAAATCGTGTGGCAATTGCTTCGTTGGAAGCGCGTTTGGAAACAAAGGATCTCTTGGTTTATTTTTCGAGGTTTCGTTGTTTGCTTTAACGATTAAAGGTGTAAAACGCAAAGTAATTTTGCTTCTAGCCGAGATCTTTTCGATCGTTGACCCGTGCACAACGAAAACCATAGATCGTTCGATGCCAGTGGTCTAATAGAAGGCGCGTGACGCGATCGAAAGGTAAATTTGAAAGACCTCAAGCGAGAAAGCTTATTGCGTTAGAACGACGACGAGAGAGGGCTAACGCGGTGTTAATTATCGCGATAATTCTCCTCCGAAAGGATCGATCAACGTAAAATAAATTCTAATCTTGCGCTTGTAGAATTTGCAAGTATCAAGTACGAACATAATCGATTAGTTGACGCGAAGTAAACGTTCGATCGATTATTTGTCGGGGATATGTCGTTTTGATCGCGTGCGAAACTCGCTGTACGCGCTGTACGAACTTGGAATATCGTAAAAGTAACGATCGATCGGTATAGCGGACGATTTCGTAAAGAACGCAACGGTGCCCTTATTAAACTAATGGGACCCAAGTTTCGAAACCGTGTCAGGTTTCGACACGCGAGATGAACGGCCGAACGAACAAAGTTTCCGAAGTAGCCAAGATTTCGTGTGCCCCTTTATCGAACTGTTTTGTAAAGGCCCGTTAACGTATCACCGTCCTACCCATTTTTCATCTGACCCGAGCGAGGCACGCGTTCGCGCGTTTAATCGTGTAAAGTCGGTTCCGTTTCTTGCTTGATATCAACGTGGTTTTGTAAGCAAATTCTTCCCCTATGATTTTGTATATTGCGTGCATACGATATATTTCGTTAATCTCGTTAATCTCGTTAAATGGTAAAATAATAATGGTAAAATGATAAATGGTTAGATGGTAAAATAATATTTAACTCGTTGTTTATGCTGATTTCATTCGGATACGCGTTCGAATTGCATCTCATCCGATATAAACTTACTCGTGTGGTACGCGCGAGATGAAGTTTCCTTTAACGTGTATGTAAAACGTAGTACGCTCGCGGTAGTGTACGTAAATTATACGAAATGACGATGAACAACGAAGAAAGGATTCTCGATGGCTTGATCGAAAGAAATCAGTTTCCGTGTCTTGCACGCGACACGTGCATTGTCGCGAGCGATTAAAAGATGGGGAACGGATCGATAAGGCTCGGTCAGATTCGCGCAATTTAAAACCAACGTGCGTGCGTAAACTTGCCATTTAATTGACTTATTAAGTAAAGACGTTTGAATACGAGTCTGCAAAGGAAAGTCTACGAAACGATTGAACACCGTCGAAAAGCAAATAACAAGGATGAAAGTATAAAAGATATTGCTATTTAACGCGATTGTTACATCTCGTTCGTCCCAACGGAATTTCTCGTACGTTTCGGAATGTCTCGTACGTATTTCGCAGCAGCTGCTTCTGTACGATCGAATCTTTGCAAAGATGATTACTAGCTCGTGTACGAAGATAAGATAAAGCTTAGGAATTGATCTCGACGTTGTTTCTACGTTGATCGATGAACCCGGCAAGTTCGATCTCAATTAGTCCAATTAACCGTCGGGAAGAAAAACTCACCGCTGCTTTGGTATCCCGGGATACCAAAGCAGCCGGACGCGATTCCGCTCGACACCTTGAACGTTCACCGTGATCTCGACTCGAGTCGGACATTCGCGTACGAACGTACGAACGTACGATTAAGCGATAATATCTCGGTATCAAGTTCTCACGAAAGATCGCTCACCTTCTTTCCGATCATCTCCGTTTCTTTTCTCGTCTGCGAAAATCAGTTCCTCCGTACGAGACAAAAGTTACCGATTCTAAATTAGCAACGTAATTGGAACGAAAGTTAAATCAACGAGTTTCGATGGTCATCGTTGGGATTTCGTAATTACAAACTATGTTGCGATCCCGTCACGAATCGCGATAAACGAAAATTAAAAGAAACGACACGTTTCGCGACACGCGAGCCTCCGTGATCCTGACAGATCGAATTTATCGAAAGACAGATCAAGAAGCTGAAAATGATAGATCAGCGGGAAACAGATCGTCTAACAGTGGAAAAAATCAACATAATGGCAAAGGAAAGGCGAGCATACGGCGAGCATTAGCCAGATGTAGTTGGTTCGAGGGATCCGGATATTTGTATTGTCGTCTGCTCGATGCGGATATCCGTATTAACCGGCCAATGCTAACGTACAATTATCTAGCGCAATGACAGATATCGTGCGTGTTATCGAGAACGTGGCAAAAATTATTCGATATGTGCATGAAAAATTTGCATATACCGAACCAGTAGGACAGTTCGATACAAAGGAACGATCTAAACTCGAATTAATCGTTGGATTTTTATTCTTTCTCTTCCCATCTCTTTTCTCCTTGTTTTTAAGCGACTTTAAAAGTAACAACCTACGACCAGTAATAACGTTTTACGTATCGTTATATTTATCGGTCGGTACATAAAAATGTTACTTTCGCTACGTTAAAATACGTTAAAATACGTTAAAATACGTTAAAATACGTTAAAATACGTTAAATCACGTTAATTCGAGTTAATTCGAGTTAATTCGAGTTACTATTAATTATAAGGTATTCTTTCTTCTCTATAAATTCTTTTCGAGATCTCTCGTTTCCTAAATACGCTTTGCTACACGCGGATAAGAATACGAGGAAGAAAGTTCTTCGCGGGAAATATCCTTTACCCGCCAGTTTCATAATAAAATCAAGTTCTGGTTAGAGTAGGGTGATAGGCGTTTGAATAAGTTTGAATAGGTTTGAACGATAACGTAATCTTGAGCACGTATTCCGTTGACTAATTCCATTCTAAAAGCCAAGAGCACAAGCGCGACGAAGCACGAATCGTTTGTCCTTCCTGGAAGATTATTTCCTAATCGCCATCGGCAAGCTGTATGGGACGACGAAGGTGTGAGTGACGCAACGATTTTCCTGAATTTCAGGCGTTGACCGTGGGCGACAAAGGTTGCGAGGCACTGCTACAGGCGCACCTTCGATTAGAAGGTACCGGAGCGGCGAGCGGCGTTGCAGGCGTGGTGGAAGCACCTGGAGGTCGACGCTACCTCCTGCTGGAGGGCCATCACGGTGACCTGCACGCCTACGTAAGGGCGCGCAGGAGACTGCGGGAACCGGAGGCGAGGCGACTCTTCCGGCAAGCAGCCAGGGCCGTAGCTACGTGTCACGAGTACGGGGTCGTGCTCAGAGATTTAAAACTCAGGAAATTCGTTTTCGCTGACGAAGCAAGGTAAAAACATATATATATATATAACGTATTTTTCAGGCGGAGTGTATCCAATAGGTCGAATAATATCTCGTATCTTGATAATAAAAAAATCGATCGATCGATCGGACACTCTTGGAAAGTCGCGCACCGTTTTACGCGTATAAGCGATCTTTCGGTGATCTTAAGTTTGCAGCTTAAGTTGATCCAACGATAAATTGAAATGCGATAATTAACTCGGAGTAAGTTTATTTTCATTATTTTCTGACGTTTCGCGCGAAAGGTATTCGTTGTTACATAACTGTTTAACGCCTGTCTATATACGCGTAGGATAAGAATAAGTATTTCGAGTAAAGACTCGACAACTATTATCTAAATAATAAACGTTCGATGTTACTCTGATAATTATCTTTATAGACAGCGATTATAAAGAATTTTATAATCTCACGTAACCGCGATACTTTTTAGCGAAATCATATCGCAAAGTGAAATTAATTTGTCCGGTCTGTCCCGTCTTAAATGTTTCGCTCGATCGCAAATTGGCTACGAACGGATTACACGTGCGCGTTAGCGATTCTCGTTACAAATTTGCTATGATATTGATTTAAACGCTGCGATATTACAGTCTGGACAAACCAGCTGTTAATTCGATACGATTGTTAACGATAGACGGTACACGCCTACGTATCGTTCGTGGCATTCTTAGCGCGAGTGAGAGAAGGCGCGTTGCAGAGCCACGGAAAACCAGTTCGTATTCGTTTCATTTCCATATTCGCCTGTAATTCCTCCGCGCCATCGGTTACACAGGAGGTATATCTTGGAAAAGAAGTACTTGCACGCCTACATAAATTAATTTCCCCTTCACTGGCCGATACGCGCCAGCACAATACGCAACCCTTGGACACTTAATGAATTCCGTCCTATTTTCTTGTTTTTATTCCAAGCCGATTATTTATCGCGATTGGAAATTTGACAAGTTGTTGTCAAACCGCCGTTGCATTCCTAGCGGAGGTTTCGATCGTGTTACGAACGAGACTGCGTCAGATTCTAACGAACACTTTGTACAATTTACGTAAAAATGATTTTATTCGTAATACAAGGTTTCGCAACGGACACTCTGTACCTTGGAAACACTCCGCGACATCGTTCTTTCGTCTAACATAATAATCTTCGTTCGACCTCAACCGTGATCGACCAACCAACTGTTACAAAGCTGGTAACGTAGGTTATTTTGACTCGATTCGAACGTGCAAGTAGCCAGTTTTATCCGGCCGTCCTGTTATACAATTGCTGCTAACCTTCCACACGATGCGTTGTTGTGTCGCCGTTGCGTCGTGTCACACGACACCAAACCCCTTTGGTTAGCGAAGCCTGACTCGTACCGTAGCCGTCTCCGTTTCGCGTATCGTAACCCTTCTTCCCTCCATCTCGAAGGATGCCATCTCGATAACCTACCGTATACCGTATTGTATATATGGAATTGCACGATATACGCAGAATACATGGAACGAATTTGTGGAACGAATGGATCGCGCCACACCAGACCACGCCGTGCTGCCACGCCGTGCCACGCCATGCCACGCCATGCCACGCCAAGCTATTCGCAAGGCGTGTTCGCGCGGCTGAACGTGACTGTTCGCGCGATACCACGCACCTACACGCGAGTTTCCAACCAAACGAACGATCGAGACATTATATATATATATATAAAAGTTTACTCCGTGAAATGTATATAAAATACATCGATTCTTAAACTTAAATACGTTTCTTTGTATGGCCTTGACCGAAATTTCAAGTTCCGCGTGCGCTTTCGTTTTTGTCGATTCCTTTGTTCCGACGCACGAAACGCTATATCCTGGCCCGTATTTCGTATGCACGTGTTTCCCGTATGTAGCGCATAGCGTACGGAGCGATAAAGGCCAAGAGAAGGAGAAAGCCACGGTGCCGCGTGTTGTGCGCGTTGTTGGTTCAGCGTTGGCCAATCGCGCGTTGCGCTCGCATTCCTGTCGCTCGGTGAGCTGCTCCCTCGCGTAAAATAAGCAGAGAAGCGAGAAGGAAAGAGCAGCGAGGCAGCGGGTTGCATGTCGCGAGTAAAGAGGAAGGGCTGATGCGATCATAGTGGGGAATAGAGGGGAGGGCACAGAGGGAATGTCGTAAGCCAGAAAAGCATATTGGTTTATCGACTGGGGAGATTTTGAAACGCTGGTATAATTAGGAAACGCGTGGTTCGTTCCACCTCCTCGCAGAAACTCGGCGACGCGACGCGGCATCCAAACCTATAACAGCGTACGGTTACGTCTTCCTGCGCGCATAATTGCATTTGCACCGTGTACATGCGTTATAACCCCGCCCCCCGGACGCGATCGATCTTCCGATACTCGAAATTACCGCGCGACGCGAGCATTTTTCCTTTTTGCGTTTGGATCGTTGACGGCGTCCTTTTTTCCTCGAATTTAAGAAAGTCGAGCAAAAATACCAAGATTTCAGATTCGGACGATGATAATGATACTTGATGATAATGTAACTTGCCGCAACGCGACGAGTAGATGAAAATTTTCGATTATTTCTACTTTTATAATTATGAAATTATTCTAACGAAATTGTCGAGACGACGAAAGTCATACCGAACGCCGCGACTACATTTCGATGATTTTCATGTTGCAAAGCAGCTGAGACGCGCATCAGTGAAAAACACCTATGCGATTCGATTTTTCGCTCTTGTCTCCGACGAGCTTGAAAACCGAGCAAAGTCGAAAAGATGATAGCAATGGAGAATCCGAATCTGGATCGATGAACAACAAGTGGACGACATTTCCGTACATAATCGGTTATACAAGTTCAAATTTCAATGGGGAAATTCTTTAGAGATAAATATAATTGCGACTAAGAAACGATAATAAATCTGTATATATATGTATGTATACAATATTCATACAGTAGGTCTTCCTCTTGTCTCCTGAAACTACGAACCTGTTTCTTATCGAGTTAATCGATATCCTACTCAATTGTCTGTAAAATAGTAAAAGATATAAAATTAGGTATAGCAATTTTCACGATTGATAAGCGTATTGTATATACAGAAACGAAACAACGATAGGTATTACTGTAGCAAGAAATTGGAAAAGTGTGTTATCCCCCTCGAGTTTAAAGCGCTTTCGAGGTGAACGCTTCCGGTAATGGAATGGATTTACAAAGGAGTGTCGTTAAAAATGCATTTCCGATAGATATGCATCGGTTTCGTGTCAGTCGTTTTGTTACAAATATAATCACGATGGTTGCAGTGCGCAATACCGATACGTAACAACTATCCTTGTATCTTGCTGCAATCACGCTTATGCAAATATCCTTGTGTTTCCTTTCGTCGTCTCGCATTTGCATCACCTTTTTCCTCGCAGTATCGAAAATTCGTTGCATATTCTGTTTATCCGATAAAGTTGTTAGCAAAGAAAGGAAAGACGCGAATCGTGCGTGTATCGTTTCTCGGTGCAGGCAATTTTGCCGAAAATAAGCGTCGTAGTAAAAAGTAAAAGCGGCTGCCCTTTTATAAGACGCGCTCGTGACTTTGATAAATTGGTCGGTTACCAAGACGCTGTAATAACGATAAAGAGAAAACGAGCATGTTCGATGTCGTCAAATTTCTAACGATGAAACAGCTTTATAAATGAGTTTATAAAAGAGTAATATTCGTCGTTTCCTGTACTCGTCTGATCTTTCAGGGAAAGCCAACAACCAACTTCTTGCTTACTTCTTACTTACTTCTTACACGTTGGCTTTCGAACGTTCCATCGCATTCATGGCTATTGCCATGTACGTGTGCGACACAACGCCGGCAACTTGGATCGTTCGAGCCAAGCGAATACGTGTCGATAATCCTTATAAGTTGAGATCTTTGTTGGTCGAATAAGCATCGACGCGATATGTCTAATTCCGACATCGGAATGTACGACATCGTACACCGAAAGTCATCGACGTGCAAAGTTCTTCGCGCTTTCTTTCTCTCGCTCGAGCTCTTTCTCCCGTTGCCATTTCGGACAAATGGACCGATCGATCGATCGGTCGACGAAGGAAGGCCAACGAGAAATTCGTTTCCACGAGAGTTCTTAACGCTCGTGTCGTTCCTTCTTCCGTCTCTTCAACTAGCAAGAACCGATCGACCGATCGATCGATCGAATCGACCATTTCCCGGATATGCCTCTTTACGGAGTTCAAGTGTCTCGACGAACTAGCCGATAATACAAAAGAGATGCATACGTCGGTCGACGTTAGGAGAAGAACTCTCCTTCGGTTTCCTTCGGTTTCCTTCGGTTTCCTTCGGTTTCCTTCGGTTTCCTTCGGTTTCCTTCGGTTTCCTTCGGACGGAAAGCTCTCTCGAGCTTGTCTACGCGTTTACCGTATCGATGGACGCATTAATGAAATCCGATTTTAATTTCGATCCGATACAGCATAGATATATTTCTTCTTAAATTCGGTTTTATTACTAGATTGGAAAGAAACGTGCTGCGAAAACTATCGTCGAATTATCAAGTTGAATTGTACAAGATTATTATATTCGGAATCCGTTAAAAATAATTTTCTTAGCAAATAAATTTTAGAATAATTTTCCCGATATTTTTATATTTTTATATACGCGATTATCGTAACCAAACGGAATTAAAATAAATTTATTGTTATTGCCGATACATTGCGATTAAAGTGCTTGTCGACTTTTATGCTTTCTATTAAATTTAATGGGAATTTTTTATAAAATATGCAATTTCAATTTTTTAACATATTCGTGACTCTTGTATCGCAAAAACCGACCGTAAGATATTTTATCGATACCTTTGCTCTTTTATCGTTTCTATCAAATCGGTGTGAACTTTAAATTCATATTTAAAAAGCTATCTTAATATCGCAACATCGGTGTATAGTGTATCTAACGAAAAACTATAAATTGTGAATATCCTACGCTACTGAGAAAATAATTATTCGAGTTTTATAACTCGATAACTACCTGTCGCACGCGCTAGAAAATCAATCGACCGAACAAAGCGACCGATTCGTCTTAACATTTACACAACTTTGTTCGAACGTCAACGGTTTATATTTTCAGTTGTATTTCATAAAGTCAGTTGTATTTCGATCTTTTCGACGAATGTAAAGTTGAATTACGTTTCTTCGAAATTTAATTCAAGAATTCCTAACAAAAAAGTATTTTGTATCGATCGTTTTATCCTCACAGCTATCTTTGCCATCTCTATTCGTTATTGTTTTATACGATTCTGTGCACCTTCCATCGGCGAATAATTAATATCGTTACTCTACTCGTTTGTAAAAGCTATAGGCTGTACGATTTACAAATTCTTCGGATACGTGTACAGCTTTTTCGTTTCAAGAAATTTGTCTGTCAGAAGACTATGTAAAAGGATTTAAAGAGCACGCGAGATAAGACAATCCTTGTTGCTCTGCTTTGACGTATAAGATTATACGCAACGCGTGTTTCTCGAACACGCTATCGTAGAATAAACGAGTCTCCGGAGGAAATCACTACGTTAGAATTTACGGTGTGCGCGACATGGGGTTCTTGAACCCAGCAGCCTGTCGTAGGAGTCGTCGTCGTCGTCGTCGTCGTCGTCGTCGTCGTCGTCGTCGTCGTCGTCGTCGTCGTCGTCGTCGTCGTCGTTTACTTACTTACGAGTGAAAGTTTGCGAAGAAAGCTACGCGGCGCGGCGGCCTATCCTCGCCGAGTTCAAAGCTGAGAACACGCGCGGCGATCGAAGCGAGCGACACAGGGTTCCTCGCAGGAAACGACACGCCGCGAGGCCATTGACACTCGCTCGGATTTTCAAGATCGTGCCAGACTCTCTCTCTCTCTCTCTCTCTCTCTCTTCCTTCTTTCCTTTATTCTCTCTTCTCTCTTCACTCACTCACTCTCTCTCTCTCTCTCTCTCTCTCTCTCTCTCTCTCTCTCTCTGAGACAAATCGAGACGAAAGATGATTCGACGAAAGTGTGCCGACCCTACCTACGCTAAGCCATACGTAACTACCGAATTGGATTTCAAAATTTTATTTCAAAGATGCTACAAATAGCTTAATGGGTATAACCGTCCATCGAATCGACTAATCCTTCTAGCGCGATAAAATAAAACGTCGGCTCTGAAATGTGTAGTTGTTTTCCAATGGTTGATGCAGTAGCCGGAGAACTTGTGAAACGTAAAGTTTGAATTTTAAAATCAGGATACGTTCGATGGTTGTCTCGTAGAGATTATCGAAATTCGAATAGAAATGTTAACAGAAATGGGATAATTATCTTTGGTGAAAATTGATTTTTATTTTTGTAAAAGGCGGTGTAAGAGACGGTGTTGCGAAATTGATCGGGAAATCTAAAGTACTTACGAATAGAAAAAATTTAATATACGATAAAATCGTAAAATTGATACAACGTAAAGTGAATTTCAATTAATTATGTAATTAATTCCATTCGCAATTTCGTATAAACAAAAAGATTACCGCGATACTTTGTATCGGTGAATTAAAAAATCAGCTTTGTACTCTGCCAACTTTGAACGATTACAATTTTGTAAACCGTACTACAACTTTCAACGCAGAGACGATCTAATAAAAGAACGTAAATTGTAAACGAACGAATTAGATCGTCGAAATAAATTTTATTCAAAATAATCTATCAAAACGATTTGCTATTATAAGAGATAACACTCGCGGAGAATTTTATTAGATTATATAGATTACGTGGTATCGATTGTCTTTTGAAACATTGTGTGGCATCGATTACGATTTCCGTTCTCCGCGTATGTGTGCACTTCCCAAACGATTACGACATTACATATCGACCAAATATCTCGGCCAATATGAGAACGAGCATCAAGAGCTTAAAGTTGCTCAAGACTCGAGAATATTACGTACACGCACTCTGGCCAATCTGTGTTAAATGTATTCTAAGAACGTTACTGTTGGCAATAATTTGACTCCAAATTCCCTCCGCTTTGCAGCTTGGTATTACAACGACGTTTTCGTTCGAAGCGCTTCTTAATCAAGATATCATTTACACGATATCATAGTTGGCACTGTATGTTGATTTTATTTGAAATTTAAAAGGATTTTTTTTTTTTTTTCTCTCTCTAAATAATTTGGAGAAGATGAAATTTATCGAGAAAGGAAGGATCTGACGAAACAACTGATTCGTGAATTTTAAATCCCTGAATAAAATGAGGCACTTGTTCCGAATACTCGCGAGTAAACTGCAAAAAATCTTATTGCGAACTTTCATTATACAATTATTCTTTTTAACCATAATCATCGCAAATCCATAATCGTTCTAATTAATACTCGATTATATGGCGAATGTCCATTTATATATATATATATATATATGTGTGTATCTCAAATAGAGATAAATAGAGACTATGTACGAAGACAAGAAGGCGCAAAACGTTAGTAATTCAATAACCTTCTTCTCGGTTAACGTATAAAGTGGAAGAAAAAAAAAAAAAGGATAAATCTTGAGAGAGTCGTAACACAACTTTAAGTACGAAGATTAGTAATAGTTGCAGCTGAAAATGAATCATTCCGAAATATCCAGCTTCCTCCCCTTTCTTTAAGCGATGCATCGGACCAATTTAATCCTCTGTATTGAGAAAATTTACGGTAGGCTAGTGAGTGGAACGGTTTTTTAAAAAGAAGAGTTTTATAAATAGATATGTTTAAATTCGTCGATTCGAGGCAGTGATCTTCTGGTGTTTTTTCCATATTTTATCGTCGAAAGTAGTAAAAGAAACGATTTTTACATAATCGACACTGCTGTGACAATCTGCGTGGATAGAGTAGGAAAGACGAATACCGGAGAAAAAGGAAGCTTGGCTTATGCTCGTTCGCATATCGATCGGATATGCGATGAGAAACGTGCGCGAGAAGGAGCATGGTGGAAAGCTTAAAGTTACTCAAGAGTCAGGAATATTACGTAGACGCGTTCCGCGACTTCCGCGTTGCAGGTTGATCAACTGGCTATACGGTCTCCGGGCGGCGCACACTCTCCTTTCTTTCACCGGTGCTTTCGTTCTGCCTCGTTCCACGACGTCTCGCCGTATCGCGCGGTGGATTACGCGACGATGGCTCAATCGCGACGACGTCCTCCTCCGTTGCTAAACTGAAAATACCTCCGTACGTAAAATGTTGCACACGCTCTCTCGCGGTCTCTCTTCCACGTCTTCTTTTTCCTCGCTGTTCCGCACGATCATCGACTCGTTATAAATTATTCGGACGATGGCGAGCGACCATACGACGCTGAGAGTTGGACAACGATCCCGGTTTATTCTTCGAGGATGACGCATCCGCAGAGGATGTACCTATAAAGAGAATAAAGCACGATGTTTTTGATGAAACCGAAATAAGAACGTAGAAGCATCGGACTTGACCGTTAAATATTTTCGCTTCTTCTTTTTCTCTCAGTACTCGCTAAGGTTTTTACAACCAGTTGCTTCTCTCGCAAATTCCGTTCAAATATTATCCGTACAAATCTTTTTTAACTCGAAAAATTTTAACCCGATCGATTAAATTATAATTTATGCGATAAAACTTTAATTGATACGTAATGATAGAGAGAAAAAGGAAAAAAAGAAAAAAAAAAAAAAAGAAACAGACATTTCGTCCACACGTTTCATTAAGATAAATTCCCTTTGCGATTGGAAATTATCTCTTTGTAATTCGATATTGCTTCGTTATGTATAGAACGTCGTGCAAAATACGTTGATTATTTTAATCTTTAAAAATTGTATCCACACCGAATAACTAATTATTCGTTCTTCAAATTTTCATGCTACGTATTATCTAACATTTGCGGCACGACAGCCGATCGCTGCGTATTATCCGACAGTCGAAAGCGATGTGGCGCGAGTTACTTTCGTCTCGTACGTATTCGTTGGCATATGAAAATGGCTAGCGATAAGTAAATAAACGTAAACGCTAAACGCTAAACGCTAAACGCTAAAGTCGATGGGTATATCGCATATATCGAAAGGGATATGTATAAACGATCGCCTTATATACGATAGTTGTTTGGGCTTGAATTCCATTAAATATGAAGTAATTGTAATTGTCGGAAAACGGATAGCGATTTTATTCGAGGAATGTTGTTGATCCGGTCGAGGAAAAAATTCATTCTCTCTCGCTCTCGCTACGTCTGTCGGTCTATATATAAAGCGGTTAATTAATGTATCGAAGATATATCGTTTCAAATCGATATAAACTCGGCTCGTATACGTACACTAACGTGTCGATTCTCTGCATTTTAGAACACGACTTCGTCTGGAAAGCCTAGAAGATGCGGTAATCGTGGAAGGTGATGACGACAAGCTGACCGATCGACGGGGTTGTCCGGCGTACGTAGCGCCGGAAGTGCTACGCTCAGGACGAGCCTATTCCGGGAAGGCAGCCGACATCTGGTCGCTTGGCGTACTCCTGTACACGATGCTGGTCGGTCGTTATCCGTTCAACGACGCCGAGCATGCGTCCCTGTTTGCGAAGATCTCGCGCGGCCAGTTCGCGGTACCAGAAGGTCTAAGCCCACGTGCTCGGTGTCTAATCCGCTCGTTGCTGAGAAAGGAACCGTCCGAGAGGCCGTACGCGGAGGACGTGCCGAGACACCCATGGCTCGCGAAACCGTTACGAGTCTGCCCCACGTCCAGCAGATCTTCTTGTCAGGATCAGATCGTACCAGAGCTACCTAACAATCCTCAAGACTGACTCTTCCGAGAGACAAAGATATATTCCGCGTGCGCTGCACCCAGCTTTCTTCGTTAATCCTCTATTTGGACGGAAATTCTGCGCGCAGAGGGCATTTCATCCCAATTTAACATGGCTTTTGTTTTTCCTACTTTGTGTTTTCTTAGTTTTTATATCTTAATTTTTTATTTTTTATTTTCTATTAAATATGTTGGAGTTAGATACAAACGCTCGGTTACTTTGAACACGCAGCATCGAAAAGAGAAACGAGCAAAACAAGACTTGCACCATTTCTATTATGTATGTAACGAATATACTGAAAAAGAAGACAAATAACGAGCAACGACTAATAAGAAATCAAAATTTCGTAATTCGATAATTCGTTCAGGATTGTACACTATTTATGCGATACGGAATATCTTGCAGACAGGAATAGAGACAGGGAAGATAACAGTCGACTAGAAAAATGATATTTAAGAAATGTCTTCCACATAACGATTAAATGAAAGTACCGAGTCTACGTTTGATTATATTTTGTCTCGGGTTATTCAGTTTTAAAAAACCCATGCCCGTCAATACAACCGAGCATTTGTAACTCACTTGTTGCTTTAGTATACAATGTTAACGCAAATGTTGATAAAATTGCCATGCGTTTTCCCCCTTCTCATATGCGATGAATGCGTAATTAATTCTCCTTGGAAGAAATATAGTGCGATCTTAAAATTGTTTACAAGTTACGATAAACATACTTCAAATAGACGAGAATTATTGAAAGAGAAAACAACGCATCTTACCTATGCGTAATCTTCTATTAGCTGTAATACAATTAACGATTGGTTATTGACGATATAGTACAAAATTTCTTTTGTTCGTGGTAGTTCGATACGCCATCGACATCATCATCATGGTCTCTTCGTAAACGGTAAAGATACGTAATATACCGAAATACTCACTGAAATACGTAATATACCGTCGGTTGCGAATATTCCTATAAAGCGGATATTCCTATATGAAGACCGAATTTTGAAATAATTCTGAAGAGTTCTCTTTACAGACTTGTAACTTGTGTTTTAAACGTTACGGTTTAGGTGAAAAGAAAGTTAAACCGGAATTGCTGGTTCTAGGAAAATATATTTATACGAGTATATAAACTTGATAACAAAAAGTTGATCCTTCCGACTCACCGAACGAAGATATCACCAACTTTATAGCCACACCATATTTCTTCCATACACGTACATATTTACGTATATTATAATACTTGCGTGCGCAAGTTACACATAAAAGCCATGTTACGAACGAATACCAAATAAAGGGTTAACCATTAGCTGTCGCATCAAGGGATAGTTCCGATTCCAAATCGTTCGTTCTTTCCCCTTGCTTTCACGTTCTTCTTTCCTTTTTCTTTTCTTCTTTGACATTTTTGATTGTCGATACGACGAAGGAGGACGGCCTAGAATATACAAAAGCTGATACATGCATACAACCATTTTGGTTGGAAAATATTAAAAAGAGGTCTAACGATCGTTGCATAAATTTGATTGTTAGCAAAGACTTACGAGTAGTTATTTATTATCTCGATTTAATTTGTCCGTTCTGAAATTCAATATATACACTATTGAAAACATTTTATACATTATTAACAAGAAGTGTCATTCTTATATAATTTTTTTTTTTTTTTTTTTTTTTTTTTTTTTAGCTATTTATTTATTTTTTCTTTATATTAAATCCGTAAGTCTTTGTTCATGCACTTTTATACGTATATGCAACCAATTGAAATATTAAAAATCACAGTGTATTACGTTCTGTAGGTGCAAAAAATTGATATGCGTGCTCCCTCTTGAAACAGAAATATACGTAAATACATATATTTGCCGGCAACATTAAGGAAACAAAGAGCAAATATTAATGATGCAAAATCTACCTGCCCAATGATAAGTTCTAAGTATTGTTTATTCGATTATTTTTTTTACAAATCCATTTTGTTTTGTCATTTCATTCGGTATCGTTCGGATCTCATGTAAAAGGGATCCATGTCCCTTGTTCTTTTATTTTATATATAAACAAAATTATATTGAGACGATTCGAAACGTAACAGCTTTTGTGTACATGCTGTACGTAAATTTTAAATAGACTTAGAATTTATCAGTGCATAAACGCTAACACTGTTTGTTCTCTATTACGTATTATCATGTTTTTTCCTCCTTCAAAAAACAATATTCTTGTAAAGCTATATACCGTTATAAGAACTCGAACGATTAAACGCCCCTAATCCTCGCAGATCGTTTGATTCGGAGAAAGTATCGAGAGTTATTTCATATCTATACAATTATTCTGCAATTATCCAGCGAAAGAAAAGTTAAGTGCAAAATCACCAAGTGTATGCGTCGAACATTTGTATAAGAGACTCTTTTTTCCTTTATATTTTATAATGCAGTTCTTTTCATGCATCGGATACACCCTGTGTTCGCTTTCAGTGCATGATTTCTTCTATCATTTGAGTCAGGGTACAATGTTAAGGTAAGAGCGTTTCATTGACGCTAAAACATGTATATAAGTTCAATCCAGTCCATTAAGTCCTACTAAATCCTAATAAATATTCATTAGGAACAATAATAAAAGTTATGTACATAGGCAAATAAATATAGCGTTTATGATAAATCCTTGCTCAACGGTGTATGTTTCTTAAAAAAGATATTTCCTTAAAACAAATTTTTTTTATATATATATATATTAATGTAATATAATTGTATGTATACATGTATGTATATACGTGTATACTTTCCTTTAAAGCAACTGAAGTATTAAAGGACGGTCAAATCAAAACGTTGTGAAACTACTAAACTTCTCAAAGTTCTAGAAGATATAGATAGAATGTTTCATATTTCCATCTAGTTCTAATCTTTTTTGCTAAATATTTCATTGAATAATAAATAAAGTAGTAGACTCAATTATTTTTACAGATGCATTATTTTCAACGAAGCACTTAATAACAAAAATGTTTTATTACATTTTTTAAATAATGAAAATAATTACATATACGAAAATACGACAAAACGAGTATGTATAAAGATTTATTTACACCATTTTGTACAATTCGGTATTGCGAAATCTGTAATTTGCATATGACTCAGATGTCGCTAATAACAGGAGTTATTGTGTACGAATATATTACGTGAATTAAAACATGTATGCATGTGCTTGAAGTAAAATATAAAGTAAAATATAAAACTTACTGAAATATTGTAAATACTAGGGGATAAAAGTAAAAAGATATATTTTATATTATACGATCAAATTTACGAAAGATAAATAACAATTTAAACTATCATAGAGGTTAATAGAAGAAATTACAGTGGTATAACCACTGTAATAAAATTAACGTACCTAGAAACTTTAAAATCTAGGGACATTAATGGTAACCTATAATCGTAATTTTGCAAATTTCAAATAAATGCTTAATACGTCACAAATTATTTGGTAATTGTTCTAATTCTAAAGCGGTCACATGTCTATACACATGTGAAACGATAAGCGTATAATTAAGAAATAATTTCGTTGGTAGTCATAAAATAACATAAGGACAAACGGGTCCTTTTTAATTACAAGAATGAAACATTACTGATACAATGATTCATTTTCTTTGACAAGTGAAATCATTAAGAAAATGACGAAATGAAACAGGAAGGGACAATTGTTTGTTTATTTTATTAACATTAAATCATTAAACAAGATATTTCCAACGATATATAAATTATTCATCTATAGGACTGTAGAAGTTAGTTGTTTAATCAATTTCTTTTAAACGTATTATCACATCGTAATATAAGATATAGTTGCAATCGTGTTGAATGAAAAATGGCTGCAAACGTAAGAACAGGTGAGTACTGTATACGAACCTGCCGATAGTAATAACCATCACTCGAAGAAAATTGACTGATCTGTTTAATTGAAGAAAGTATATATATATATAATAAAATACAAATATAACTTCTTATCCATATGTTTGAAATTATAATTAAATTTCGTTACTACGTCATGTTTTTCATTCGTACGTCAAATCCAATATACACTACCGTTCGTGAAATTTTTAATTATTATCGTGGCGCCTCTGAATTCATATCGCGTCAAAAGATATCTGACACTTGGTAGTGGGCGTATAATCGGAACGCAGAAGCTTCATTGTTGTCAATACGGGTATTGTTTTTCGTAAATTCCCCTCTACGTTCATGTCTACGTATTTGCATTTGTGTGCATGAATGTATAGAAAAGAATCTATACAATATGTATCTGTTCGTGCATTGTATGCTGCAATACTAGATCTCAACGAACTTTTTTTTCGAGGTATTGCTTCATTTCATGGTTTGCTTTCAGAAATGCGAATTCCTACACGTTCTGCTCCTCGTCCGCCGATTAATCCAAATTCGACGGCACAAAGGAACATTATTTGGAATAGCACGTAAGTTCGATATTATGTGGTTTAACACAGATTCTTTATACTTTTCGCCATTTTCGTAGTAAATATTTTCGTTACACAAATGTAAGTATATTATATATAATGTAATGACTGGATTTCATGCAAGACTCATAAGTCTTATAAGTTTACATAGGATTTCAAACATTATCGAATTCATTGCAAAATTTAATTATCTTTTGATATTCATAGAAACAATGTTTTCGGATCTTCGTTAATGCAACAACCTATTCAGAAGAAAAAGCCACCACCTCGGCCACCACCGCCAAAATTTAATCAAAATTACTCGCAAACACAAAAGGAAAAGTTAAAAAAGCCAGTATGTAAGACGTCTATTAAATTAACATTTTACAGTTAATAAATATTATCTAATGCTGTTTATATCGTATTCGAGCAGGTAAGACCTACAGAACTTTTGACTAATCTTTTCGGAAGAAAGAAAAGCGAACATTCAAGCACAACACAGTTAAATAGTCAAATACACAATACAATATTACAATCGGAAAACACAAATGGACCAATTTGTCTAATAGATTTTAGTCCACCTGGATCTCCAACATTTACAACTCGATCAAGTAGCGACGGTGTTAGCATTGATAGCTTCGGCAGTGATGGAAACTCAAATCCATCCGCATTTACAAGTAGTGGGAATACATCTCAAACAGAAAGTGCCTTTGAAGATGATTTTGATTTTTTTGGAATATCTAATAAAAAAGCATCGCAAAATGATCCATGGAAAATTAATTCAATAACAGATCCATTCGGACCATTGGAAATAACTAATCATAATACATTACAATCTGTAAAACATGTGGGGGATGCAAGCTTTTTTGCTTTTAATACAAATAATCATACAAATAACCAAGCATCTTTCAATCAAACATCTTTGAAGAATACTCAATCAATGCCAACTATAATTCGCGCAAAACCACCCAAACCCCCAGCTCCAAAAGTTTTACAAACGAAAATACAGCGAAAAACTAATAACATCGAAATTGACTCAAGATGTTCAAACAAAATAGTGCCTTCTGCTAAACCAATGACATTAGATTTATCTAATTCATGGCAAAATGATTCTAAAGATAACCCTTCACCTCCGATGCCCACAATACCACCACCTGCACCACCTCTGGAATATTTAGCAGAAATAAATAACGATCTTTCAGTAAGTAATTATAATTCGCTCCATACTTATTGCCTTATCAAAATAATTAGTATTCTCCCTATTTTTAGGTCAGCAATGAAGAACCTTACGGCATTGCTCTATATGATTTTCCATTAACACACGCGGACGATTTACCTTTCAAGCAAGGTGATATAATATATTTAATTAGAAAAATTAACGAAGATTGGATGGAGGGTAGAGTAGAAAATCAACAAGGAATATTTCCTATTAATTTTATTGATATAAAAGTACCATTGCCTGGTGTCCCAGACAATATAGTTACCGCTATCTACGCTTTTAAAGGTGAAACACCAGAAGATTTAGTATTTGATGTAAGTTAGTTTGATGCAAAATTGACGATTATCATTTGCTCGCTTAGACATCATTCTTATATTACATTACATTCTTATATTAATATACATTATTATAATTAATATGAATAATATAAATTAATATAAATATTCTGTTAATATGCAGAAAAGAATAACGATGATCTATTTTCTCCTGCTATTTATTATCATTAAAAATTAATTATTTTGCTCATCTGCACTTTTTTTATCAAGTTTTGTTGTACTACTGAAGTATGAAAAATCCCATTACGTTTACTGATTTACTACACTTACATATTTGTATCTTACTGTATAATAGTTATCTTAATTTCATTTTATTTATATATCCATGTATATGTTGTAGGAAGGAGAAAAAATTACAGTTTTATCGAGGATATCGCAAGATTGGTTATATGGTGAGTGTAAAGATCGAAAAGGACAATTTCCGGTAAATTACGTAAATAGAATCCCATGTAATCTTCCTTTACACATGGAACATTAATATTTCGCATGTTTTCTCATATTATAAATGATTACATGTCAGTGATTTCTATATTGCTAATTTTATTCTTACTAATATTTTTGTAATGGCATTTTCATGAAGCAAGGAATGAAAGATTTAGAATTTATTCAGTCATGGATACTAAATGGAGATTAGATTTGTAGGATTTCTATTTACAACAAGACTGAATTATATGCAAGTATGCATTGCCTTGTGAAAGAGAAAGAAAGGATTTCAAGAACATATTTTTACTAGATTTTTAAATTGTACTTCTGAAAATGAAAGATTTACATTTTGAAACTTTTTACGATAAAAAGAGTAGAGTAATATTACTTTTCAATTTTTTCAAAAGTAACTGATTTTTATATCACTAATATTTATAGATGTCTTAAATATTATTTTTCCCGAAGAAAATTAGTAATAATACAAATAAAACGTATTTTATCATCGTCAAAGTATTCAAATATTAAGCATTAATATTATTCCTTAATTGTGTAATATATATTTTTATACAGGATGACTCTTCTGCTAATTAAGTTAAAGACAATGCTGCTAATCGTACATCCAATCGTATACAATCGTAATACAATCGTTATCATTTCATATGTATATGTATACGTATATGTATATGTATATGTATATGTATAAGTATACATGGTAGTAGCCTCTTTCCTAAACAGTGGCCGTATCGAATCCTGGTAATGATGTTAACGTTAACGCTCTTCTGGTGTTATATACGTGTAGCGTCAATACATATACGTAATCTGTAATTGTCAAATGATAAGATAATATGTATATCTATGAAATGGTCAGCAATATTGTCTTTGGCTTAACTAGTGAGATCATCTCGTAAATTAAAATGCACTTAGTGCAAAAATATGAAAAAATGTATATATGAAACTTTGTAATAATTTTCTATTTCTTAAATGAAATTTCAATATAATTACGCACAAAATTGAAATTGAGATATTTCAATATCAAATTTTAGCAAATCCTATTTGCCTTGATGATTTAAACTTTATTTAAGTTGTTATTTCTTATGTAATAGAGAAAGTAACATTTCTACTACCAATATTTTTGAATAACATTTCTTTGTAAATTTCTCTAACTGATTATTAAGTGTAGATAAATCCTAGATTTATTAATAAATTTAATAAGTTAATATATTTGTTTAATAAATAATAATTACAAATAAATATTTATACAATATGCAACATAATATAATTAACATGTAAAACGAATAATTATATTTTTTCATATGTACATAAAATATTTAAAACTTACTAGATTTAATGCAGAATTATAATTAAACCTGTAATGCTTCACTATTATTGTTTCAACAATTATTCTGTTTAACGTATCCTATGTTATGTTAGAATGATCAAAATTACATATTAATTGGTAAAGCTAATAAAAAAGTAACAACAACTTTTCTATTGAGAAACATGTGTATGTTAACTTCATACTTAAATATGTTACACATATCAAATTGTATTTTATAATATGTATTTAAAATGTATTTCGATTTATGTTTAGTATATGAATACGCAATATCCATATACTACACATATACTGAGCATATATGGAATCTGAGTATGTCAAATTTAAATTATTCATTATAGTTAAATATCGCGTATATTAATGTAAATACTTAATTACACATTTATTACAATGAAACATATTTGCAAACCAAATTTGTGCACATTTTAGTAATTAAAAAAGGAAGAAGATATATTATATATTCTAAAACGTGCGTGCGTATAAATAGTAGATGTTCTTCAGTTGTAATATGTAGTAAATTATTTTAAAATTTTTGGAAATTTCGTAGAAGATTTCAATTGCAGTATTAGCCAGTAATAATTTTATCAATTTTATAATTTATATTGGAGCCAGATATCCGAATTATAAAATGAATTTAAACAAACAGAATTATAATAATTATTGTTTGTTATATCTACATTTTTATAAACATAATGTAGAAAGTTCTAGTTTCTAAACTTATTTCACCATATACAATGTGATATTCGGTTGCATTAGTAATCATTTTGGCTCTAGTTCTGAAAGAAATCAGTGGTCGATCGACATGAAATTTGAAAGGGATCGAGGGAGGGAAGGGGATGTAGATCTTATTTAAAAATTTTAGCTATGGATATTTATTCGTTTCCAAAATATTGATAAAAAACACTTTCTATGCTATACATATATATAGCAACTGTTTTCGCTGTAATAGTCGTCGAATGTCGAATGCTGATTGTCAAATAGCTAATGACGCAACAGCGATATCGACCTCAGTATGTGTACGGTGTCGTCCTACCTAAAATCCGCCCACCTGTTTTTAGACTAAGTTATGTTTTAATCTCCGTGGTCGTAAAATGTTGGGTTAATATACCGTGCGTGTGCGCGCGCGCGCGCGCGCGTGTGTGTTTGTGTGTGTGTTTGCGTATCGTGTGTGTACTACATAACCAGTGATCGGCCTTAGTTATCAAATTATATATAAAAATATCATGTCGTCTCACAGCGGCCGGCTAGTATTTGATTACTTAATCAGTTCAAAAAATAATTAAATAGAAAATAAAATATCCTTTAAACAACTGGAGCTACAATAATCTATTTTACGTGGGACACTGCATACATACTGAAGTGACATCGCTATTGCATCATCGACAATTCGACAATTGAGAATAGATACCAGAGAATATCTACCAGCGAAGATGGTTGATTAGTAATTAGTAACATCTATATAGACACCATTCAATATATAGTATCGAGAGCTTTTATTAATAACTCAAAAACTAATAAATAGCCACAGCTAAAATTTTGAATTTGGGATCCATCCCTCCCGTTCCCTCTCTCTCTCTCTCTCTCTCTCTCTCTCTCTCTCTCTCTCTCTCTCTCTCTCTCTCTCTCTCTCTCTCTCTCTCTCTCTCTCTCTCTCTCTCTCTCTCTTTCTCTCTGTCTCAAATTTCGTATCGATCGGTCATTGTGATCTCTTTTAGAAGAACATCCATCATTTTTATCATGTGTGTAAAATAAATTATTTAATGTGATAGATAATATTAATAATATGATATACTTTCTAGAAATATGTAATAGAAAATTCAAGTTTTGTAAATTATGAAAATATGTAATAAAATTAGTGAAAATATAAACAAGGAAGAATACTCCTACCAAAAGTGATATAAGTAAAGTGATAAAATTTGACATGAAATATATAACAGTGTACATATTCAATAAAAATATGTGGATATACAAACATTTTTGCAATGTTTAATACTAACAGTCTTTATAAATTTGATTTATATATTCTTTACATTAAGTGTTTGCAATAGTGGTACTATTATTTTGCGCAGAAACACTTCCAGAGGTAGGGTGTTCATCAAGCGTGATAGCTCTTATTAGTAATACGTTCGGAGACTGTGCGGGTTTTAAATGTGTAGGATATTTTGAACACAATATACATTTGTTGATATGTTTAGAAAAGATTGAAAAGATCACAATTTTATATCGTTTTAATGTCTGTACGACTACGTTTCTAAATTTTTCACCTGTCAGACAATATAAAAAGAAATTAATTGCAAAATTCCAATGATATATATGAAAGCATAAACCGCGACACCACTTTAATAACATTTTTTCTTTTAACCTGAAAAATAATTAATAATTGTAAGATACAAAGTTATTAATTATATTAAAAGCATACGCAATAATGAGCAAGCATATATTATATGCATATTCTAAAATCTATACCAGTGTATATATTCCGCTTTCCTTTTCATCTCAGTACCGGGAAATTTAATTAAAATAACATCCCAATAAAGTTCCAAAGTTTCAACTATACCAAGGGGTAATAGTAATACTAAATAAACAGTTGATACTACAAATAATATTCTAAAAGTATGATGTACTTTGTTTGTTTTATGTCTGAAATTTTCTAAGAAATAACGTCATGAAATGTATTCGTTTTCCTTTAATTACACAAATCTACTTAAATAATTTACTTACGAGTTAACTGACAGTGAATTTTTTCAGTTTTTTTCATGAGTATAATCAGTAAAATATTTCCAATAAATATAAAAAGTAAAGGTAACCAAGTTGATAATGCAATATAAAAATACATAGCACTACCCCATGGTTTTATTTTCTTTTGGCATGGTATAAATTCAAAAACACTGTCTGTTTCATAGCCTGTAAATTAAATGAAATATATTTCTGACATAACACATTGTACTGAAATTTGAATTTTTTACCTCCCGAATATAATTTTGTTAATGATATTATAAAGCTGACACATATCAAAATAGTAATAGTTATTGTTCCCGAAGAATTGTTATAACGACCATATATTCCAAAAGGAAACATTATAGCAAATACTCGTGTCCATGTGAGAACTACAACTAGCCAAGTAGATGTAAATTGAAAGAATTCCATAGTAATAGAATTCAAACTGCATAGAAATCTACTAGCCTAAAAAAATGATATACTTAAGTTTCTAATTATATGGGTAAGATATATGTAATTATTTAATATAATTGCTTACCATGAAAAGATTATTAACAAATATAAAATGTGACTTTGCAATACCTACGGCATAATTAAATACTAATGCTCCGTTATCAGATAAGGCAAGTGCCTTTAAATAAAGTGACAAATTTGATTCACAAAGTATAGGTGTACTTAATATTACAAAAGAAATAGTATTTAACATTACGCCTATGTAAAAAATAAATTATCTATTACAATACAATAAACTATATTAACTTTACATATATATATCATATAAAGTAGTAAATTATCGTATAATAATAAGATGGAAAACTATTTTCCTTTTTTTTTTTTTACTCACCGAGCATTATAATAAATGATGTTACGTAGCCAAGTAAAAAGCGTACAAATTTAACAAATGGTTGTAATGATAACCAGTAAAAACGGATTTCACAAGGCCATACAATTTCTAAATCGGATTGTGAAAAATTGTAGAGAAAATCCAAAGTTGTTATTGGTAATGGGCATGTTAAATTTCCTTTAACGTCAGAACTATATAACAAATATAAATATGTAGATGGAAACATACAATAATCTTTATTTATTAATTATATTTTTAATTAATTACATTTCACAATTTTTATAAAATTCTCACCTGATTTCATCTTTTACTGAAATTTCAGTAGATTCTATTGATTGTAGCAATACATTTAACATTAACATGGATTGCAGATTTATATTGGTAAATGAAACCATTTGTATACATATAAATGTACTTTATGAAGATACAACAAAATTTTATACTGTAATATCTAAAAATATATATTTTACATATTTTAATGATGGATATATATTACAAAAAATATGTTGTTAAGTGTTAATTGTGATAATTTAGTCCATGAAAGCCTGGAAAAATATGTTTTTACTTAAAATTTATATACCACCTTCTGTCAAACACCTTTTCACTACCATGACTAATAATGATGTCTTACTTCTCATTAAGATCTGCAAAGGCACCTGCCGTCAATTATCATAACATAGAATTATTCTTAGCAAATATCATTTCAATGCAGATAACAGCTTATAAGACTTATGTATGACTAGAAACAGACCTGCATTTTGTGTACACTTAAATACAGATCTACATATCCAATGATGAGAGTTTGTATAATATATATGTATATATGTATATTTTTTTTTAACTTTCTGACAAGTTCCTTTTTTAAACTATAGCCACAATGATATGATAAAATGAAAGAAATTAATATTATTATACATATAAGGAAAGGTTTCTTATACAGCAAATTAAATATTGCAAGATAATGTATTTGTTATAAAAAAAATAATAATATTTAAAAGAAAATTCCTTTAACAGAGCTAAATATCTGATATACACTAAAAGAATTTTTATTTTTTTATCAACGAATTATTCTTAATAAAAGTCTAAACAATAGTTTATTTTTTAAATTATAGCTTTATTTATTAATTTAAGTTATAGGCAATAGTTTAATGTAAAATTAATATAATGAAAAATTTCATACATATTGATATACAAAAGACAGTGTTAGTTAATGAGAACTTTTATTTTAATAATTAGATGTATTTGTTGGGTAGTAATTATAAACATTTTATGTAAATATAATTTGCAATATATTTTCTGTATATAGTGTATACATATAGAATTGAGATAATCCACAACAGAAAGGCACATTAAAATTATGGTAGACTGATAGTCATTTTTGTAAAAACATTGAACACTATTTTTCTTTTGTTGTAATAGTAATAAATCATATATATTATTCATAACAAACTTTCTAACGTTTCCATGTATTCTATACTTCTTTGAAAAATTATTTCATTAGGTTCGATAAATAAAATTCTATTTGTTTTCAACAATTTTCTAAAAAATTTCTTTATTACATTCTTATGAAACACACTTAATGTACTATGGTAAATACAACAAAAATGACATTACACTTCTAGAGACATTATTTTTAATTATTTGTTCTGCCTATCAAAAATATATCCCCCTTATTTCATAAATTTTGTATCTGCCTAAGAATATTATACAAATTGGCTTCATATCTGATATTCTTCTGTCTTTTTCACATCAATCCTTTCTATTGTCTATGATAATACCAATATGTAAATAAGTTCAGCTATATCTCAAAGAATAATCTTTATTCAACAATAATGTTTACTTCTCCATGTACTAGTAAATTCGTCAAATCCAATATACTTTTCAAAACAATTTTATTATTTCTTCATTTTGAAATTCTCCTCCTTAAAATTATTAATTATTTATAGCATTTTACTTTTTAAATATGTAAGTTTCTTAACATATTTACAATCACATATGTAAATATATGCAATACAATTAATCTACAAAAAAGTACGATTCAAGAAATTAACTATGCATTCCACTTATATGTGTGTGTGAAAAAAATAAAAATGCAGTTTTTAATTTCCGTTGAGTTATTAAATATAGTAACATCAATTAATGAAAAAATAAATCCATATCTCTTTATTCGTAAACAATTTTTCAATGTTTTGTTTATCAAAACACAGTTTTTAAAACACATTTAAGTTCATATACTTACAAACATTAAGAAATACTTGCACTATCCAAATTAAAAAAGGGAAAAAAGGAACAAAACGAATGAGTAAGCATTGATAATTACAAACATATAAATTACTAATATATAGTGTAAAAGCATGTTGACCGTTACAATTATCAATTCTGCACAATTCTACATTAATTATATTTTTTAAACACACAAAACATCAAGAATATTTACATTCATGGTTCCATTGCACAGTACATCTCAAGTGAAGTATCAACAATTTACATAACTCACATAATTTGAAATGGAATAATATTGTTAACTAATGCAGCTTCTACTGTTTCATAATATTCGATGAAATAATCATTATATTTATTTATTAGTAAATCAAAAATTATGTTCCCAAACTGGTGTTCACATGAATTATTGTACGGATACTAAATTACTGTTGTAATGTGAAGCATCATAATTGATAATTTTGCAAATTAAGTACATCCCTTAGAAAGATATTTATTGTGTTTATTAAGTTAGAAACTCAGATGTATGTTATTTTTGAGACATATGTAGGATATATGTTTAAGTTGAAAACTAGTCTTGTATTCTCAATCACAGCCACTGAATAGAAAGAAAAATACTTCTAATGCTTTCCAAATTTCTAACATATGTCCTATCTATTTTTCTACAATTTTTCTACGCTTCATTATATCTATATCCAGAGCTTATTTTTATTTCTCATGTATCAACGAAAATTTTCGCTTATAAAATAGAGTTTCTATATAGAGAAGTGCCTGTACAGAACCATATAATGTGATATACAATATTACAGAACAAAAACATTCATTAAAATTTTAAGTAAACAATATAATGATTGATAATTGAATGAATTTTAATACTGTACAGTGATTGTATTTTTTATTTTTTCAAAACCAGTCATTTTCTGTAAAACTGGCTATGAATAATCAAAAAATTAATTCTTCCTTTTTTTTTTTCTAATGCAAAATAGTTTATTCCACATTATATGTAAAAGGACTTATATTTCAATTGAAGGTAATATCATCTTTTGATAGCAACAATAAGTTTACTATGTTAAATTATATTAAATACATGTCAAAAAGTAAAACAAACACATACTTGTATGTATCGTATTTTCTAATATCACCTTGGTAAGAAATCAACCTATAGACAAAACAAGTTTTTATATTGTATACATTAATATGTACAAACGAGTATCTGTATTTTGCATCTTTTAATGGTATAAGGGCTATATGATAGTTATTTCTCACCCTTGAATCACAAATACTTTGTAAACCATTCGTTGTACTATATCAGATTAATTTCTTACCTGAAAGCTTAATATCTAATTGAAATGTAGGTTTTAAAAAATTATTGACAAGGGAACAAAAATTGTTCAAAATAGTTATGTTTTAATGACTAGTAAACTAGATATCAAGCAGTGCTTCTAAAATACGTTTATAATCCCATTTGTAATTTTTTCTGTGCAAACTGATAAATATTTGCTAATATTCTTTTTCACTAAATAACTGAAAATCAAAAGCAGATCGATCTCTTTTTATAAAAGATGAGTACATAAATTGTTGTGATTTTGTACCTGTTAAGATAGATGTTAGGGAATAAGATTAATATATCATAACTGATCCGCATTCGTATCTCATTATTGTACTGTGCAATCCTACATATAATATTTACAAAAATAAGCATCCCACAAGTGCCTTCTGTAATGACACTTAATTTCTCTTATTTTACAATTAAGCCAGAAGCTGTTGGCTTTTTACATCTTAAAGTTGCACTAATTTATTATGTGCATAAGTCATACGAGCATCCAGATCTTTTCTTTAGTCAGGTTTATATATGGGTATCTTTGGAATAAATTCAATTAAAAGAACCTGAAATATAAAAGGTGAAAACAAATAGGTGTGTGTTTATATGTAAACATTGGATTTGTGTTTAAGATTAGTTCAGACAATGATGTAACTAAAAGTATAAGCTTGTTTATACTAATAAGCTTTCAGCTATTTACATAATCAAAAAAGTGAATTTGTGTGTATATCTGTTCTTCCTTAAGAAATAGATAATATAATAACAGATTTGATCCCTACGAATTTAAATAAAGAAACTAATTGTAATACAAATTAAATAACTAAGATTAAATCTTAAAACAAGAAATATAAAAATATAATAATTTTAATTTATCTTTATGCTTACTTACATATTCCATCATGGATGAAGTGTCACATCTTTGTTTTGCTAATCTCCAATGTAATCCAAGTGTGTGATATAACCTACTATTCTCCCACTCTAATAATTTATTTAAAGAATGTTGTGTCTATAAATAGTAAGATAAAAATTGTTTATATTATTATATATATATATATATATATTACATACCTCATTTTATATTTCACATATTGGTCAATTTACAGGAAAGGGGCCTCGGCATCTATTTTAATAGGATTTATTTTAATTGTTTTGTTTGTATGTATAAACAATGGGTAAAATAAAAAGATTGAAAATTTGGGTCCCGATCATTTCCAAAAATATAAAACCATCCAAAAGAGAAAAGTTGAGAAAAAATATTTAAAAAATGTAATTTAGTTCTTATAAATACATATTGCATTTTTAATATAAATTTTTATTAAGGTATATGTGTGTGTGTGTGGGGGGGGGGGGAGGGGCTTTTCACTCAAATGTTCATTGCAATGGTTCATGTAGGTATATTAGTTTAGACTAGATAAATCTTTAGCTAGTGTAAGTTAGTCAACATTATCCTTATGATATTAATTTATCCTTAAGTAATTTATCTTTAAGTGATCTATGTAAATTTCTCTCTTTTAGCAATAACACTTCAAATTTTTCTCTATTTTCCTTCACTTCTGAACATTCTTTATCTTTTTGAAAGTGATCTGAGTCCAACTTCCAATTGTTTATAGGCATAAACAAAGCAATTAAAACATATCCCATAAAACAGACCCACAAAAATCGATTTATAAGGCCTTTTTTCTACAAGCGCACTCATATGTTTCATTACAAAATTTCATCATAGATAGAAACTTACACAAAACAAGTATATTTTTTACAAAGATTAAATATTTACCCTTTTACTCAAACAAATAACAGGCCAAAGAGAACATCCTAATGTACAACAACAACAAACGCAGCCACAAAATAACCACTTAACATTAACCGGCAATGTTTTTTTCAGTACACTGTTTATTCTCATAATAGTTGCTTTAAATTCTTCTGGAGCAATACGAGACACCAAGCCATTTGGAAATTCTGAATCAAAACGATTACTAAGTCCAAATCTAAAACAAATAATTACAATTTTAATTAATTAATTCACTTATAAGTAATTTACACAAGTTATACGAAACAAAAAATTATTCCGCTTGAGCTCTTTGTTATAAAAATAAGATTACAGGAAAATCATAAAAAACAAATTTTATTGAATTTTATGTCTTGCAATTATGTCTTAAATTATATATTTTCAATTGTATTA
This sequence comes from Bombus dahlbomii, assembly GCA_037178635.1. Classification (NCBI taxonomy): domain Eukaryota; kingdom Metazoa; phylum Arthropoda; class Insecta; order Hymenoptera; family Apidae; genus Bombus; species Bombus dahlbomii. The sequence continues at coordinate 18,197,387 of CM074105.1, read as the reverse complement.
TTTTTAATACGAAAGTAGGATTGTCGTAAATACGGATAAAATCACACTCAGTATAAAAATAGTTCACAGCTTTGATTTCTTTGTTCTTGAAATGAAATGCTGACTTTATGTATGTAGAAAATATAAAGGATAACAGAAATTTGCTTACACAGTCATATTGCCAGCTCCGCGAATAACTATAGGATCTGGCACCATTTTCACGTACTGTTCCTCCAAATTTTGTTCATTTTCTTCTTCTTCTTCATAAATTGCATCGAAATCTGCCATTGTGCAATATTCAATGGTTCCCGCTCTATGAGCAACACGACTATATCGTCAAGACAGAACGACGTCTATTCTATTGAAATGCAGCTCTTCTTCATTTATATTTAACAAGAAATTGCAACGCATACACGTTGACTTTAAGTGTTCTGGGTAAACATTTTCACGGTTAGGAGTAATAGGCCAAGCAGCAAGCTTTCAGTTGAAAGTTATTTACAACACATTCACAACACAAGACAACGCGCACTGCAGATAACCACAGTGGCCACAGCTCATCAATTTTTCATTCAATGCGATTTCAGGTTTGCCAACATTATAATCTGAAAATGAATTAATATCGCAGGCTTCTGTTAGTAGATTAGGTAAACGACATTCATATACTGAAGCCTAGGGAAAACCGTCCGAAAATTGAGTCGTGTCTAGTTATGAAAAATCAACATGGAAGGTCAACAAAGTCCGCATTCTTGCGAGATAGACAGAGATGAGTAAAGTATCTCTATCTCTGTCTAAAACATTCATAGCATATCAAGCATGCACATACGAAAACCTCGCTTGTCGATATTTCACTAGTCACGACTCAATTTTGTGAGAGTTTCCCCTAGCGAGTATTGAAACTTGCTTATTTGATCGTGATTCTATTCATGGAAATAGAAATCTGTCATTAATTATATTCAATCAATTCGATTCATCCAAAGTACTCAATAGAAGATACGTTTCGAAATTTTACGTATTTGGTATCATTCTTAGATGCAATAGTTCTTAAAGTAATTCCAAATTAATATTGTATCAAATCAAAACATGTTTAATACTTCACAAAGGTATCGATACCAGTTTGAATTTCATGAAGCCATCGAGTATCGATAACCGTTTGATATCGTATGAAGGTATCAATACTCGTTTTATACTTTACAAGTATTGGGTTGGCACCTGTTTGATACCTTAATAGTAATAATATACAGACTTGTTTATATGACCGTGAACTGAACTCGTTGAACAAATTATAATACGTATCTAATAGATGGTATTGCAGAAATTTTGCATGCATTATTAAAATTTGAATACATGCTGTTTTATAAACCTCAATCTTTACATGTAATTTTTTAACCTTTAACATTCCTTTTTTAATATTATCACTCAGTAGAAGAATTTTGGAGAATATTGATATAAAATCGAAAATAATCAAGTACTAGGCTTGTTAAAAATATAATAAATTTATTGCGCATTATGACAATATTGTATTAATATAAAACTTAATCAATATTTATCACACACATATCTATTTTATTCAAAACAAGATATCGTTTAACTATTAATTACATAATCTTCTCAATTCATATTCAAATCTTATTTTATATAATTTTTTATAATCTCGTAATTATAAATATTATAATTTTTTTTAGTTTTATATAAATATATTTATCCTTGCTCTATAATAAGATCTGTCATGTCACATGAAGAACTTATTTTTAACGTTTTTTCATTTGCTAAATGCAATAAAGATACAAACGAAATTGGAAAGCTTAAAGCTTCAATATTAGTTTTAGTTAATATATCTGGCAATACTTTATAAATATCACTAAAATATTTACTACTATTCATTTTGTTACCTCTATCTTGTTGCATTGTTTTTCTACTCTCTGTTTCTTGTACATCCTTCTCTGTATTATCTTTTAAACATTTCCAAATAGAATATTTTAATTGTCTCATGTCAACTTTTTTGGGACGTACACAATAAGCAATAGACAACTTATTTGTGAGTTTTGGTATAGCAACTAGATTGTCTCCAGTAAAAGGCATTTGTATTCCAAATATACCCTCATTTTCATATTGTATATCATTATCAACTGCATCATTTTCTTCATTTTGTTCATATTCCTCATTGTGGTTGTTAGAACAATGGCTTGATATATCATTTGCATTTATACAATTATAATTTTCTATGTTATCAGATAAAGTAGTAACATTTATATTATTTGCATTTCTTGAATTTTTCAGTGTCGTTGTATGAAGATATAATTTACTAGCTTGTATAATATCATAATGTTTATCCGGAGGTAATGTTAATATTTCTTCATTCCATTCTATTTTAACAGTTCTAGTATGCAGTTTAGTTAACTGACTTGGTAAAAATTTAATATTCATGTTTTCAATCGTTTTATCATTATAACACAGCTCCATTTCCTTATTTTTCTTCTTTGCTTGTGCTTGGCGACATAGTTGATTCTCAAAATTATTACTAAATAAAGTTTTTTTAAAATTAGTTGCTTTCCAGTGAGATGGGCCAGCCCAATGTATATTTAAGCTTTTTTGAATAAAGGAATATTCTGAAACTTTTGATGACACTGTATTAGTTAAAACTTTACAAAAATCCACAATATTTTCTACCTGATTAGGTATAATAGCACATCTATCTATATTTTCTTCTTCTGTCACTTCAATATCAAAATAATTCATACCAGTAGATACATGTTCATTGTCATGTACTGAGTTTTCAGCAAGATCAAATTGAAATTTGCTCCCATTATTTTCTTCTGGAATTATCTCATTAGGTTCATCTATTGTCCAACTAAGAAAATCAAAATAGAATAAAGGAGCACCAATTTGCATGTTTGAAAAATCTCTTATTTCTGGAATATCACACCCTGTATATTTATGTTGCAAGTCTTTGCTATTTACTGTATCTATTAAAATATCATTATAAGGATGTAGATAAAATTTGGAATTTGCATGATTTGGCAACATCACCTGATACAACATATCTGTGGTTTGTAAATCTGCTTCCATAGTTATTAAAGAAGGTTTCTCAGTTTCAACATTCATTTTTAAAGCTTCTACAGTAGCAAATATTGTTTGTTTATTTTTTTTCTTCTTTCTTTTTTCTTGCTTTCGTTTATCTTGGCTGTTCTCTGTTGCTTCTTGACAATCCATTTCTTCCATATTATTTTGGTTCTTACTGTCTTTGTCTTGTTTTTCCAGTCCACCAATCATTTTGAGTATATCCATATGTACACCATCAACACGATATCCATAGATTTTAGTACTTACATCCAAAGATGTACTAGCTACTTGCAAATTAGACATTTTGGCATCTTTTTTCTTAATCATATATGTCATAAAATCAATCATTTCTAAGCTAAATGCATTTTTGGAATTAATTTTATTCTCTGTACCAAGTTTTATACACTGCGATATACGTTCTGCCATTTGAGAAGCTGGCATATTCACTAGAAAACCAAGCCCCAAAGAACGTCTTCTATCATTTAAACTTGTAGAAATTGATGATGTAGTATCAGTAATTTCTCGGCGACGAGCCAAACGTTCTGCTTCATCATCATTTTCTGATAAAGCAAAACTATTTACTTTTTGAGGAATTACAGACTTCCGTCGCAATGGAGAAGAAGAAGATGGAGAGGAATGTATAGTAGAATCCATTAATATATTTATACCCTTATAAGCTGTCATCTTGCCGCTTGGAATTTTATGAACATTAAGCTGAACTTCTTTATCCATAATCCTACAATAAATATAGAAAAATGTATATAAAACAACTCCTTTTAATATTTATATATTTTTTTATATGAATTGCGATGTTTTACATAAAAATGTAACTTTGAAATGATTTATAAAAAATGGATTGAATTATGTAAATAAGTGAATTAAAATTACATACAATTACCAATTTTCTAAATTTTTAAAAATACATGAATATTCCTTAAATATTCAAATAATTTATAATATCATGTAATAAAAAGAACATGTTTGTTCATATATTACCTGTGACATTCTACAATGATTATAAAAATAGAAATATGTATATTATCAATAACATTTTTCCTTCATAATTATACATTGAATAATAATAAAATTTAGACATGTTTAAATAAACATGTATTTCGAAAATTATAAATAAAACAGCTTGATGAAGACCATCACACAAAATAATAACGTTTTATTTTATTCTTTTTTCTATTTAATGCTCAATTACGTTTCAAAAACTTAATTGGTAATACAATTACGTTCAACATATGTATAACATCAACGCTCTACTTTCTTCAAGTTGATGCTAATAATTACATGAAATAAGGTCATACTTCATAATATATCTGAAAGACACAATATTTCTATGTGTATCATTCAAATAGAATATACGTATACAAAATACAATATATCATAAAAATACATTGAGCTGTTGTTTCTCGAAAATTCTAAAAAAGATTGGCGCGAAATAACTACAAAAATAGCGATCATAAAACCACGGATATCAAATTCAAGAGATTTTATCATGAAGTAATTGTTTGCAGAGTGCCGAATAACCGAATATATTTCCTATGTAGAGACATCTTTCGTTGAAAAACCGTTTTCAGTAATCAACATCAATACCCTTTTTAATGCTTTTGAGCACACATCAATAACTTCTGATAATTTCGTGAAAACTAATAATTTAATCGAGACTCGAGACAAATACCGTTCAGAGTATATGTTAATGAAAACGTTGAATAACACACGTGAACATATATAAGAAATATTGTGCAAATTGTCATTATCAAACAGTTGTTTTCATTTCTATCGTAAAAAAAACTTGGACAATTATGCAATTATAGTAATTTAAACAATAAATTTGTAAATTAGAATACCATGGAGGTTCCGTCATCAAAATCCATGCTGTTTGCTTGTCAGTGGTCAGTAACAGTTATTAAATCATAAAATGGTAAGTTGAAATAAATATTATAATCAATAAATATGTTTAATAGCTTTGTGTCATTGTGTGATATCAATATGAATACCATCATATACACTCGATCTGTATTTGTTTAAGTCGTTATATACTATATCTTTTTTAAATGAATTTCATAATAAAATAAGAAATAACTTGTAATTATACAAAATTAGGAATTTATTTCTAAAATCAGGTTAGGATTTAAAGAAATTTCATCAGAGCTTATTTATATGCCAGTGTTTCAAATTAAGTTATGTATATGTATATGTTAATTATAAAACATTTGTTTGCAAATTTATATTATTACTGTCACTCCTTTATGATTATATATTATATATTATAATTATTATAGGGTACAAATATATCACAATTGGAGAAAGATATTGGCTCTGATCAATTTCCTCCTAATGAACATTATTTTGGTCTAGTTAATGTAAGTATAATAAACTGCAGAAATATTTAAAAATTATAAAATTGTTTTTCATTTTCTCTATTAAAATTATTAATATTAATATTTATATTATTATAGTTTGGAAATACCTGTTACAGTAATTCTGTACTACAAGCTTTATATTTTTGTCGACCATTTAGAGAAAAAGTTCTAGAATACAAAGCTAGAAATAAGAGAACCAAGGAAACATTATTAACATGTTTAGCAGATTTGTTCTACAGTATTGCAACTCAAAAAAAGAAAGTTGGATCTATTGCTCCGAAAAAATTTATTGCCAGATTGAGAAAAGAGAAAGGTTAATATGAATACATATTTCTAATATAAAAATTGATTTTGCAATTATAATGATATATTCTATAAAATATTTAAATATTTAAATTGTTTGTGCATGTTACTTATAATGTATGTATATAATTTTTTTACAGAGGAATTTGATAATTATATGCAACAGGATGCACATGAATTTTTAAATTTTTTGATAAATCACATAAATGAAATTATTTTAGGTATGTAAATTTCTTTGCATATGTACATGCATACGTACATGTATATAATAGCAGATCCTTACAATATTAATTTTATATGTCTGATATTCTAGCAGAGAGAAGTCAAAGCAAACCAACAGGAGGAAAATGTGGTGCAGGTGATGCTGGTTCACCACCAGAGCCTACATGGGTTCATGAAATATTTCAAGGAATTTTGACATCAGAAACACGCTGCCTTAATTGTGAGACTGTATCTAGCAAAGATGAGGATTTCTTTGATTTACAAGTTGACGTAGACCAAAATACTTCAATCACACACTGCCTCAGATGTTTCTCAAATACTGAGACACTTTGTAGCGACAACAAATTCAAATGTGATCACTGTAGTAGTTATCAAGAAGCCCAGGTATTTGTAAAAAAGCTTTACGATTAATAAAATTTAGGAAGGAATTTGACAATACTCCTTTATTCTAGAAACGGATGAGGGTTAAAAAATTACCAATGATACTAGCATTGCATCTAAAGAGATTTAAATATGTGGAGCAATATAATCGTCACATAAAAGTTTCTCACAGGGTAGTTTTTCCTCTAGAGCTCCGGCTCTTTAATACGGTAAGTAGTTTGCAATTGTTATATATTTTATTGTTTATTTTAACCTTTCAACATTCTAATCTATATTTTTATACATATAATAATTTATAGAGTGATGATGCAGTGAATCCGGATCGATTATATGATTTGGTCGCAGTTGTGATACATTGTGGCAGTGGGCCTAACCGAGGACACTATATTTCAATAGTAAAAAGCCATGGGTTTTGGTTACTTTTTGATGATGATATGGTTGATGTAAGTCTTATAATTTACATCATAAATATTTATATTATGTAAGAATTATTTATCTTTATATAAATATTTATATTACTAAATTTTCATTTTAGAAAATTGATGCATCTACAATAGAAGACTTTTATGGACTTACATCAGATATTCAGAAAAGTTCTGAAACTGGCTATATCCTATTCTACCAATCAATAGATTGTAATTAGAACTTACTACAAATATATAGTGATTAAATTAAACAAATTCTATACGATAATTTCGTATTTTATTGAAGTACAGTGTATAAAATTAAAAATATTATATGTTAGATTATTTATAAAGTAAAATATGTATAGAATCAATTATCTTGTTTATAAAATATATAAAAAAATGATTAGCTTCCTGGGCTACCATAATTATTAATGTAACACTCTAAGAAAATTGTTTTCTTTTTAGATACAGGACAACTCATTCTCAGAATTATATATTTTAATTCTGATGCAAAAAATACTAGTCCATAAAATATTTTGTTTCAGTTAAAGATAACGTTAAATTCTATATGTATGTAAAAATATATTACTAAAAATAAAATCATTGTTAACAAAAATTGCATTCTATTTTTATACATGTAGATTAATATAAAATTTTTATTGAAAGTATTATATTTAAAACTATATTTAAAATATACATGGGAAATAAATACATATACAAATGATACTGACTTTTTCAAAACCTGTTTATTTTAATTTTAAGCAATAAATTCATATGGAATAGGAGCAAGTGAAATTGGATTTTCACGTCCTGATACAATGTGTCCAGGTCTAGGTTCAGCAGGCTGTCTTTTTAGCTTTACTTTTATGTTCTTCTCCTTTGCTAATTCCTTAAGTTTTTCATTTTCCTTTACACGTTGCAAAAAGTCTTCTCTACATTTAGAATGAGTTAAATGTTCAATACGAACATTAATTCTTTTGGCAATAATTCGTCCACGGACTCTCTTGTTGACAATAACACCAAGAGCATGAGGAGTAACATTGAATACACGTCCAGTTTTCCCATGATAAACTTTATAAGGCATTCCCTTTTGAACAGCTCCATTGCCTTTGATATCAACTATGTCGCCTACTTTGTACACTTTCATATATGTGGACAATGGAATCGTTCCATGCTTGCGAAACTTTCGGGAGAATAAATCCCTTGTTCCTCTGCGATATCCCTTTGAATTTGTCATAGCGACTGATTCTGCCTACAATAAATGTATTTGTATTAAATCTTTTGCAATAATTGAACACAGTCACAAAAGTATCATTAATTAAAATTGGTTATGTTAACTAAATGATTAGGATACTTTTTTATATAAATTTATATAGCAATATAAATGATCAAAGTATTAAATTTTAATAAATAAAATGATGAAATATAGAATTTTTATCAAAATATAAAACAAAATTTATTAACATATGCACGAATACTGTCACGTGCATTTGCTTAGAAAGACAATTTAAAATGAAATTCAGCTTTTCTTTCATACAGATAAAAGTTAAACATAGCGAACAAAATTTTAAGAAATCGTATAATTATAAAAAATGAAACATAAAACAAATACCGTAAAAGCTTTTTAAAATTTTTCATAAATATTGTGTTATACTTACAGAAGACAAGCGTAACCATACACGTCCTTCGAAAAGAGAATTTAAGACCGGTAATCTTACACTTATTATTATTACAAAAGAATCGATAATAATCGATACATAGTCGACTTCGATATTTAGTTATATGAAGTTCGTTCATTGTACTTATTATTATAATAATAACATATTGATATAACAAAGTTTTATTCATTAATTCTCTACTAATTTAACTTAAAAATAAATTTCAAGATTAACACATTTGATAAAATTTTTTAGACAAAATGAACCATATACATATAATAATTACGCTGGATGAAATATACTTTATAATAATAATAAATAACTTCGAGTATAATTTTAGAGACGTTTATAGCAATTTATAAGTTTATAGAGATTACTAATTACTTAAACTAAAATTATGATAGTTTAGAACTTTACTAGATAGCGCTTTCACTATCATGCTAATAGCAAAGGAGTGTCCTCTCTATTACTTATTTGATCATAATACCGCTGCATGACAGTTGTTTTATGAAAATTCGTTGTTAGTCATAAGTATTTTGCAACTTTACGTTATTTATTAAATAAATTAATAATTTAAATAATAAATAGCATTTTATATTTATAATTAAATAATATTCAATAATGGTATGTATTTTACATAGTTCTTTTCACGAAACATAATAGTATAGCATATCACATCATTATTATGGTATTTGCGGACCTATATTTATCATCAGAAGGGTTAATTTGTATGTGAAATTAAATTATGTATATATTACATATTGATATTCTTTTTCATTCTAATATATTATAATAACCACAATGAATAAAAATAATTAATATAAAACATTAAATGATAATAGAAAATTTTACATATTTTTCAGTTCCGGAATCAATACGACAGTGATGTCACAGTTTGGAGTCCACAGGGACGTTTACATCAAGTAGAATATGCAATGGAAGCTGTAAAATTAGGATCAGCTACTGTAGGACTTAAAAATAAAACTCATGCAGTCCTTATTGCTCTGAAAAGAGCTTCTTCCGAGTTATCTGCTCATCAGAAAAAGATATTTCCTATAGATAAACATATGGGAATTTCTATCTCAGGTTTAACAGCTGATGCTAGGATGTTGAGGTACATTATAAACCTTAATATATCAATTATATTGTGTCACTATTAATAAAAATGTAATTATTGTTTTAAAATCTTTATTAAATTAAAATTTGAATTTTTATTTATTTGTTTATAGTCGATATATGCGAACTGAATGTTTAAATTATAAATATTCTCATGATGATCTATTACCTGTAAGTCGGTTACTTGCATCCCTGGGAAATAAATTGCAAACATGTACTCAAAGATATGATAGAAGACCATATGGAGTAGGTTTACTTATTGCTGGGTATGATGTAGGTAGATGTGATTAAATAGTTGATTACTATCTAGCAAAGGATAAATTGTTATTAAAGTATTATTAATATTTCTAAAGGATCAAGGACCACATATTTTTCAAACATGTCCATCATCAAATTACTTTGATTGTAAAGCAATGGCTATTGGTGCACGTTCTCAGAGTGCTCGTACATACTTAGAAAAACATCTTAATGAACTTTTATCATGTGATCTTGATGAACTAATAAAACACGGTCTTCGTGCGTTAAGAGATACATTACCAAATGAAGTTGATTTATCAGTAAAGGTAAATGAAAGATAGCATATAAGTATTTTTTAAATCTTATGTAAGATATATTATAAGAGAGATTATTTTATTACAGAATGTCTCTATCGCAGTAGTGGGGAAAGGTACAGATTTTAAAATATATGATGAAGATGCAATTTCTGTCTATTTATCTCAAATTGAAGATGACAAACGTAGTAAACCTACTGAACCAGATGTAGAACAAGATTCTAAGCCTCCACAACCTCCACCTTCTGATGAAGGTCCACAAGACCCACAAGTTACAGTTGCAATGGACACAGATTAAAAATAATTTACTTTATAGCATATTTTATGTATACATTTAAAATGAATTTGCATTTTACGTTTAAAAATTGTATTTTTCCTCGTCATATTCAATACAATAATAGGATGTCATGAATCATGAAAATTTTGTTAATTTTCAATATATATAATACATTTCTTTAGCCACGTAATTACAATTATCTCCATGATTTGATAGTATTCCTTTATATACAAATTTTAGAATAATTTGTACTATTATACATGAATATACAAGTATTTTCAATTACAATTAAAGCAAATATGTTTATTGGTTTTCAGTTTGTTTGTTTCTACGTTTTTTTAATATATTTGTTAAGAAAAATTCTCCAGCTTTATATGATGAACGCACTAATGGACCACTTGCAGTATATAAAAATCCTAGTTCATTTCCAATATTTTCACACTTTTTAAATTTTTCAGGTGTAATATATTCAATTACTTTTAAATGTCTTTTTGTAGGTTGCATATATTGCCCAAGTGTCAAAGCATCTACACCTGCTTCTCTTAAGTCTGTCATTGTTTGCTCAATTTCTTCATCAGTTTCCCCCAATCCTAACATTATCGAGGATTTTGTAATTAATTCTGGATTACATTCTTTTGCTGTTTCTAATACCTTCAACGATTGTCTAAAAAATACACGAAAATACATATATTTTTAAGTTTACTAAAAAAAGCTACAATATGTACCTTACCTATATTCAGCTCGTCTATCTCTAACAAATGGAGTTAAACGTTCAACAGTTTCAATATTATGAGCAAACACATCAAGATTAGAATCAACAATTATTTCAACACAATTTTTGTCTCCCCTAAAATCTGGTACTAAACATTCCACTAAAATATTAGTTCTGCAAAGATATAAAAAGCACGTATGTAAAATGTTTATTTAATATATAATTGCAAAGTACTTTGTTATAATAATAGACAAAATAAGGTGATAAGATTATGCACCTCTTTTTAATTTCCTTCACTGTTTCTGCAATATGACTAGCTCCGCCGTCACTTAAATCTATTACAATATATAATTTTGACATAAGAAATATAATAATTTTGGTATATACATAAATTAAAAAATGTACAAACTACTTAACCATCTCTATCTACCGATGTAAGTACAACATAATCCAAACCCCAATCCATTATTGCAGTTGCTGTATTTACTGGTTCCTCCGGATTTAATGGTAATGGTGTGCGTGATGTTTTTACAGAACAGAAACGACAACCACGGGTACATGTATCGCCCATTAACTATATTAAATTGTTTTCCACTATTATATTCTCATATATAACTAATTAACCTTTTTGGATAAAACTTAATTGTTACTTGACAGTATTACAACAAATAATTAGATTTTAGTAAAAGTATTATATAATGGAATTACTAAATAGCAATGTGAAAATTTATTTGTTTCTTCCTATTTTATATTATTCATACTCCATCTATAAAATAATTCTCAGCATACACAATTCTCTATTCCTCCTGATTAAGCAAAAATTTCGAGGGTCATTTTAAGGTCATGGTATAGTAGATCGTTAAACTCCTCTGAATATCAGCTATAACAACATGAAGCCAAAAATAAATTTAAAATAAAAAATCAATTTAAAAACATCAAGGTGACCTTGATATCTTATCGGAAGAACAAGCTTTTGGAAATCTTTTATGCAACTGGCTAGACACTGATTAATTTTTATTTAGAACATTTTTCTGTTAGATCATCAGAAGTAACGAAAAAATCATAACATCAGTTATGTCTACAACCTGTATAATTTTAATTATATCACCTTTTTAAACAAAATTACAAAATAATGAGATACATAGAGTTAATAATACAAACCATAATAGTAGCCGTTGCAGTTCCATGTGTACCACCTCCCCAACATTCCCCAATATTAGGACATCGCGCTTCTTCACATACAGTGCTTAATTGTAATCGTCTTAATTGTGACTTTATTCTACTATAATTTTTACCCATTGGGATTTCTGTCTTAAGCCAAGGTGGTAATTTTAAACGAGATTTATCACCTTTTTCTAACTTCAATTTTCCATTATATTCTTTATAGGTACCAGCAATAAAATGTTCCAAGTTAGGTCCATCCGCTAGTTTTTGAGAAAAATTTTTTTCTTTGACACATTGCAACTGCTTTGGTACATAAACAATATTAGTATATATTTAAAAATATCAAATATTATTATCAGTATTGCATTAGTAATACTATCATTAGCAATATTATTTGTCAAATACATACCGTTGAGTGAAAATTACAGGCAGTAGATATTTTTACTCGACTTGACTTACGAAGAGCTTGAAACATGCTTGCTTGTAAATGAACATTCAAATAACCTCTCAAAAATAAAAAGGAATCAGCCTTATAGCATGGAATACTATCAAATACGATAATGAACATCTGTACAAACTAGCATTTGCAATTGCTTAATAAATACTTGAATTTGTAGTAGTTTTTTAAATTTTATAATATATACCAACATTTTAAAATTTGTAATTATTTATTTATATTTATTTATAATTATAAATTTAAAATAAATATAAAATTTTCCTATCAAATATTAAAGAATCTTAATAAAAGATTCCATACTTATATATTACATATTTTTTATGTTTTTATTTTTGTATTTGGTTTTAATAACTTAAGATCATAGAATATTTTAAAATATTTATTGTTTTTAATTTGAAGATTAAAATGGATAATTTAGAGAATTTATAAAACATTTCATAAATATTGTTATTCATCAAAAGATTTAATAAAAATATGAATAGTAACGTTTTTCATAAAAATCCGTCCATATTTTACAATAAATTTTGTTAGTTTAGCAACACATACTGACGTAATATCATCCGATCTTTACAGCTTCTGTGATTGGACGCGGTAAAGGTCGGGTGACTTCGTAATTTGTTAGTTATTACGTTTGACATATCAGTGCTTCGTTTTGTTTTAATCATTGAATTTATTTAATGAAAATAAATATTTGACAAATATTACGCCACAATGGCAGATCCTGGAGGGTGGACTACTACACAAGATAACGATTTTTCTAATTTTCAATCGAATGACAGCTTTAATTTGAATGAAGTAACTGGTATCGATGGTATGTTGTATTTAATATTTATCAAAATATTTTTTATCATTTTGTTTTAAAGTAATTATAATGTAACAGTAAATTTCTCATATTTTTAAATTATATTATTTTTATTTTTTATTTGTTAGCCATTTGTTTTTATATAATTTTATTTTTCAGTGATTTTTGTGTGATTTTATATAATTTTTTAAGTAATAAATTTCTTTTAAATCAAGAATATGATTATAATCGTTGATTATATATATTTACTTATTTAAAGAATTGTATTCAAATTATTTTCTAGAAATGAATTGGACAGTTTTTAAGTCATATCAACAATTGTAATCAATAACATATCTTTTTAATGTAATTATAACATTTTATATGATTAATATGAAAATATCATTACATATTATTTTATTTGTTATTACATGTGGAAGAAAAAAGGGAAAGAGAGAGAGAGAGATTTTGTTTTTGTATATGTTAAATCATTATCTTAAATTTTTTTTATTACAGAACTTCTTACAAACTGTGAAAGTGAATTATTGAAAAATGAAAATTTATTTAGCGACGATGCATTATTATCACAATTGGAGGAGCCTTTAGGCATGGATACAGAGGGATTGGATTTTTTAAACTTTAACAATAGTAAAGAACTAAAAGATTTTAAAGAATTTCATGATTATGAGGATCCAAATATTATCAAATCTGTACCAAGTGGAAATGTAATAATAGCTCCAGCAATAACAGAAAGTACACAACAAGTTCCTTGTGTTACTCAACAATCTCAACAACAAAAGCAACGACCGCAATTACAGGATATAACTTCTATACAAAATAGATCACAAAGAATATCTGTCACACCAGCACCTACAGTATTTAGTTCACAATATGCTATACCACAAAACCTAAACTTCAGTGTCCAGTCACCTGTTGTAACTATAGCACCAGTGACACAACAAAGACAGTTGCTTTTACCAGCTAAACTTATAAAATCAGAATCAGTTGTTTATTCTAGGGGATCACAAGCTGTTAGTTCAACATCTGTACCACACCAGATACATACCTTAGTAAATACTGCTAATGGAACAGTTTTAACTGCTGGTAAGAATATATGATGTCATGAGACATTTATTAAATTTATTATATCCTAATTTTTATTAAATTTGTTATATTCTAATTTTTATTTAGGTATTCCAGTTGTATTAGATACTGATAAGGTACAGATTAATCGATTAAGCACAAATACTCATATAGGTGTACCAAGAGTAAAAGAAGTAAAACGTAGTGCTCATAATGCCATAGAACGACGTTACAGAACATCAATTAATGATAAAATCATTGAATTGAAGAATATTATCGTTGGGGTAGATGCTAAACTGAACAAATCGGCAATTTTGAGAAAAACTATTGATTATATTAGGTATATTATGTTAATATGTGTTTGACTTTTAAAATATCTGTTATAAATTAACGAAAATTTTTATTTGGAAACAATGAAAATTTTAGGTTTCTTCAAAATTCTAATGCAAGATTAAAAGCAGAAAATATGTCGTTAAAATTAGCTGCCCAAAAGCAAAATTTGCGCGATCTATTAGTATGTGGTGAACTTACACCACCTAGATCAGATTCAAGTGAATCATCTTTATCTCCTGCACCAGCACCATTATCTCCTCAATCTCCTTCATCTATAAAAGATGATCCAGATTTGTTGCAAAATGTTGATTCAACATCTGTTCTTACAAATCAAGGCATGAGAGATCATACTAGGCTTACGATTTGTGGATTTATGCTCCTCTTTTTAGCATTTAATCCTTTAGGTTTTTTGATAAATAATGTTGGAAGATTCAATTCTGATTATATAAACACAAAATTGGATGGTCGTACAATTCTTAATTATCAAGGTATCATAATGTAATAATTACAATACTATTACATTATAATATACAGTATAATAATAATGTTATCACATTATACTAATTGTTATATATGTTACTATGTATAACGAGTAATATTATTATTAACCGTTTTGTAGATCAATCAGATCTTGAAAATCCAGTGTGGAGCAATGTGTTTTTATGGCTAACAAATGCTATACTTTTAATTGGCGGACTTTGCAGGCTATTGCTATATGGTGACCCAATACTACCATCTGACAGTAAAATTTTCCTTGAACTTCATCGATGGAGACGTCAAGCAGAATTCAATATATCGAAGAATGAATATAGTCAAGCATGCCGAGATTTACATCAATGTTTACAATACTTAGGCCGACCATATCCATCATCACGTGCAGAAATTTGGCTTGCAACTATGTGGCAAATTATAAGACAACTTCTTCATAAATTATGGATTGGAAAATGGATTTTGTATACTCATAAATGGTTTTCTGAAAAAACTACACGACAACAAGCAGAGATATCAGCTATGGAAATGGCTATTATTTATCAACATATGTTATGTCTACATTTGTCAGAAGGATCAAAGAGTGGAACTCTATATCTTGCTCTTTCTGCAGTGAATTATGCAGAAGCCACTGGAGAAACTATTCCAAAATCATTATTAGCAGAAATATATATCAATGTTGCATTGTGTTTCAAGCATTCGTTATTTCCATTTATTCATAAATATTATTTGGGCAAGGCGCGCACTTTATTATCATCATGTGCAGTTCCACCAAAATTAAAGTGGATAATGAGTGATGAAGGAGCTAAATTTTTAGCATTTCAAAAATGGCAATATGGAGAACAACCAGAAAACGAATTTACTTCTCAAACTAGTAAAGCTGATCCTTTATCGTATGCTTCACGTGCATATAGAGATTATTTAATCGGACATTGTTTACGTATTTTAACCGGTACTGTTGGAGATGCTCATCTATCTTCAATATTAGAATATGGACAAACTATTATGGCTTCTGCTGGAATAGATGCTGGATTTTTATGTACCGACAAAGTTACAGTTACACGTAAGTTTAAATAAAATCTTGTTTAATGAGTTCATTGGTGGTATTGGATGGCATTAAATTTCTTTCTTCCTTTTTTTTTCTTTAACTAATAAATAGAATTTTAAATAGAACTAATTTTAAATAGAACTAATTTTAAATAGAACTAATAAATAGAATTAATGTTTTAGATTGCGAAGATGAAATTGGATTATGGTGGGGAGCAGTTATATATGTAGCAGCATGTTGGAGATTGAAAGAAGACGATTCACAAGCATGGAGCATTGTTGAAAGCAAATTTCCTTATGAAAAATGTTACCAACTTTGCAACAATAATAATAGTATTAGTCCACTACCATATATTGTTTTAAATGCTTTGCAAGCAGCAAAAGCGACTACTAAATCAGTCTCTATGCGTTTTATTGATCAGGCAGGAATATTGCTTGAACAATGTTTGGTTTATTATAATTGCAAGCAACAGTCATCCCAAAACGTTTTGGTAAGATATTTAAATATTATGTTCATAATATATTAATATATTCAATTCTTTTACACAAAAATTATTATAATTACTTATATTTTTTTGTAATGCTTTTATTTTACACAGATAATAAAATTAAAAATTATGAAGTAATAAATTATATAACATATGATTTGAATACGGAAATAAAATATTTAATTCTTTTTATATTTTTTGAAATCTATGATTTTTGAAAAATCTGTTTTTTATGTTACTTATCTTCTCAAAATGAATATCATTACACTTTTTTTCGTAAAAAAAAAAATAAAATGATCAAATAATGAATTATATATGTAGTAATTTTAAGTATATTGTTTAATTCTCACAAAATTAAAAGTGTCTGGTAACAATAGTTTTTATGCATATATTTATGCAATTACTTACTTGTTACAAGTGTGCATTGTAGTTGCATTGCATGAAATATAACTATGCAATACTTCTACAGTGCAACTCCTGTGGCAGGTCTCAGCGTCATATGTGATAGATAAATAAATAAATAAATAAATATAAATAAATAAATATATATATATATATATATATATATAGGGTAGACGAAATAAAATGTTATAGACTGTTTTCTTAGAAACTATTGTAGATATTTTCTTTCTTTCCTAAATTAAACACGATAGCGGGGTAATCATTTGGAGTGCAATAAATTTTTTTAAGATTACTAAGAAAAGTTTAAAGGCAGCCTTCTTCATTTATCTTAAATGGAATGATGCATTCATTTTCTTCATTTAGGTAACTCATATCAAACAGAGTAACATTTACTTAAAAAATTTCTTTTTATTCTGCACAATTAAAGAAATTTAATAAATAATTCAATGCAGTTCTAGATACATTTAGGGACAAGAATATATTTCAACTCTTTCTATAAACATATTTTTTTACCTATTTGTTTGATAATAGAAAGGTAATTTCTTGAAATATTTTATGAACAATGTTAATTTTAAATTCTTTAGAGAGATGAACCTTACTATTTAATCATCTTCTCATATGATGATTAAATATTTAATATGCTGATACATAAAATATAAAATGATGTTTAGTACTCCTATAATGAAGGAAAATATAAACATAAAAGTATTTACTGCGCATACACATTGGTTATTTCATTAACGCTATGAAATGCTTAAAACAGTATTTATGAAAGACTTAATAGGTGTTCAGAAATCTAAAGACATCATTTTAAACATTTATTAAAATAATTTTCACTTTAGAATACATTTATACACATATCTTTCCCCTCCTTTTTTCTCTTTTTACCTTCCAAGTTTCTCTTGAGAGAAACACGTATTTTTTACCATAGCTCTTTAACTGTGCAAAATCAAAAAATATTCAAGTTAAATATTATTCTTATATATATTTAATAAGAGTTATTCGAATAAGGAAGTGTTAATATCTCACTCCATTTGAAATAGAAGGGGTTCTCTTTTACTATGTATAATACTCTTCCTAAAAAATTTTTTACATACCAGATGATTTATCAACTCCTTTGTCCTTAATTTAAAAAGAAATGGAAATGATTTCTGAGAATTGGGCTTATAATATTTTACAGGATGGTAGAAAATGGAATCAAAACTTTTTCTTAGGAATAAATAGCATTTAACAGCTCCTGAATCCAACAAATCAATCAAATCTACAAAATTAATAATAATTTTCTTATTGGCTTTGATTATTTTTTTAGCTTACTCAATTGTGGATTTGTGATTGGTTACTAGAAATGAGAACTACACTTTGGCAGGAATTAGATAACGATTTAGAAAAATTAACTACAAATATATCTCTTGGAGGTTTTCAACGTGATTTAGCTTGTTTGAGACAATTATGTCAACATATTCCAGTAAGTTTACATATATTTTTTAATATTATAATTTATAAGTTAATTATTATTTTTAACAATTGTCACGTACTTTTTAGTCTACTTTAGCAAGAGTATTTGTTTATGAAGCCACAACACGTATAATGGCGGGAGCAACACCAGTGAAAACTCAAATA
Source organism: Bombus dahlbomii (assembly GCA_037178635.1). Lineage (NCBI taxonomy): Eukaryota > Metazoa > Arthropoda > Insecta > Hymenoptera > Apidae > Bombus > Bombus dahlbomii. Next base: position 18,178,485 of record CM074105.1, on the reverse strand, counting down.
TTGTTAGACCGTAGCTTACATCACAGAAATTCACGTTCTTCAATTATCTGTGGAAAAGATCGTTCACAAGATCAATATACTGGAGAAAGAGAACACGCGGTAGCTTTATGTTTAGCTTGCCGACATTTACCTCCACTATTATTAGCTTCTCCTGGAGAACGTGCAGGCATGCTTGCAGAAGCTGCTAAAACTCTTGAGAGGGTAGGTGATAGGAAGAGACTTCAAGAATGTTACAAATTAATGAGGCAATTAGGACCAGCTATCTCTGCTAACTAATATATTACCGGTATAAAAATATACCTCATTCAATCCTGTCTTTTACATAGGTTTGTCTTTCTCATGACTCATTATTGTAAACAAAGTTTACAAAGAAATTAACGGATCTAACATGGTTTCTCTTTTTGTACTATTTCACGTCATACTAAAACAAACGTTAAAATAAAAGACAGACAAAAAGTATAAATATGCACTAGTTATGTATGTATATAGTGTATAGTATTATGATATCACATAGAGTATAGAGTAAAAGAAAGTTTCCAGGGCTTAAGTTGAACAGCTGATTTAATTTATATCAATGCACATTGTGCAAGATCGTTGTACATAAATTGTAACATTTACAAACAGAAATTATGATATTCTTAACGCAACTAAGACTTTTAAATAACTTGTTTTAATTTGATATTTTAATTTTCAATATAATTATTTTGTAATTTAATTAATGCGTCTGTCATTGCTATATATATCTGTGTGTGCATAATATGATGGTATTGAAGTCTGTAAATGATATGTTTGAGTTTTTTCAAAATATATAATTTTATTATAAGTTTTTATTACTTAAGAGATATAAATTGGGATTTAAGAGATATAAATTGAGATATAAAAATCTCTATACATACTATATGTAAAACTAATACATTAACATACAAAATATAGCATTATATTTAAGAAATGATTAAAATTAATTATTATTTAATAGGATATATAAACTATATTAAATAGACAGACTGTTTTAAATATTCGAAATAAATTATAAGAACAATTTTATATAAAAATAAATGAGATTGAAAATTCAGTTATAATTTTTTTTTCCCATCTTTTCTTTATTTATAAACATCTATTTTTTAAATCAATTTTCACTTCATTTACAACATCAAAAATTTAGTCAAAAAGACATATGTAATATTTAATTACATTTATTTTCTGTAAAAAATAATGTTTGCTACAATATTTTATGAGTATAAAGATAATTTGTATATAATAATTCTACCAAAAAAATCTGTACTTTCATTAAATACAAATTTAAAAGTTTTTGCTTTTATTGGATTTGTCAAAATGAAAATTTGTATCGTATTTTTGTCTTCTGGATAAAACGATTCATGAAATTTAGTTTCTTTGTTACCAACTTCTAAATGACAATTTTTGCCAACAAATCCACCTTGAAATTCAATTTCAAATGAACTTACTTCATATTCTTGTTCAAATTCAATAATTATCCACTGAAGAGTTCCCTGTAACATACAATATGCAATAGTAGTAATAATATAAATAAGAATTATTTATTTAATACATATGTTTCTTTAAGTATAACTTACAAAAACTGTAAGAGATTTATTTTATCACTTCATCATCAAAATTTATTACTTTAAAACAAAATAATAGGTAAGGAATATATTAATACATAACAATATAGGAGAAAAGTACAAAAAAGATTTACCGCGTCAGAATTCCAACAAGTTTCAGGACAATTATCGAACATGTAATTCTTCCCATAAGATCGATTATTCTTATTCAAAACTGAACTAACCCTAGATAAGTAACATATGATAAATACAATTTTTGTTTGTATAAAACAAATTTCTAATTATTTTACATATCATGACTAATATTTTATGAAAATATTTTGTTTTTCACAGATATATACCATGAAAATATTACAAAAAATTTGATTAGTTTAATCACAATATGTATATATATATATGTTTATTATTATTATTTATATTTATCTTAAATAATAGCTCACCGACACTCGAATTTATATTGTTTTAATAAACACGTCATACTAAAATAAAGCTAATATAATACATGTGTAACTTAGCCTCGATTGAATGTAAGGTTAAGTAGAATGAACTTATGTCGAGTATTGTCTATCCAGTATTCACGATATACTACTACAATATTTAAAGTCAATTCTAAAAGCCAAACAGCTTAAGTGTGAGGAGGTGCGTTGAAATAAGCAATAAACAGAAAGCATCTGCAAAAATGATTCCTGATGTACATATACTTCTTAAGAAGTAATCAATTTGATGTACATGCCTTCTAAAAATCTATAAAAGTCTATAACATCTATGTACAGGTATTTTGCTACATATGTACATATATCAACAAATTCGAAAAACAGAAAACAATTATAAAACAAGAAATATTATATATTTTAAACTATTATAATTTAATGTATTATACAATATAATTTGAAGTATTATATAATTTCAATAATTCTTAGAAAAAGTAATAAATTTCGGTTTAAGTTTTTACAGTCTTCTCTTATAAATTACTTATATCCTTAATTATTTATATTCTTATTCGTCCGATCAGATTGGTCACCGGTTATATATGTATGTCACATGTATATATGCATATATACAGTATATTGCAACTCAATATTTTTCATTCACCGAAACCAAAATGTAACGTAGTTTAGAAAGAAGTGGGGGAATTGTAGATGGAACACCCTATAGATACTGAAACCGATAACGGTATTGCGTCATTGGCTACTCGATAGTCGACGACGGCTATACAAGACAGTTGTTTAGTAAGGCAGTAACAATCCGATGTTTAGTACTTAAAGCTTAACATATTCAATACCATGGGGGTCAGCGGTGACCGGCGCACAAAGATTGGTAGAAATACGTAATTTGAACAAATGTCATTAGTTATAATAGTTTTTATTATTATTATCATTATTACAATGGTGTGACAAAATTAATGCAGTATAAAACATACCAAAATAGTTTTATTTATACATGAAATATAGATCTATTATGTGCGTCCCCCACCAGTGGTTGTAGAACATGGGAAAAACCTGCTTTTTCCATGTTTTATCTTAATGAATAATAATCCTAAGGAACGTTTCGACTTGACAGATGTTTGATGGCAATTAAGGGCCTTGACAGTAAAGTCAAAAATGCTAAATCTTTTAACGGTTCTTTAGATCAGATAGCATCCTTTCGTTACCTCTGTAAATGCTCTCCATTACATCCAAGTCCTTCAATTTCGTCGAGGCATCGGCTGTCACCTCGGAAACTTTCTACAAGAGTTTCTTCTACCTTAATATATTTCCTTTGCTTTTGTTCACCATTGAATCTAACAGCTCATCCACTTTTCTGTACTCCATGACAAGTTCCTTCATCTTGGTACCAGCCTTTTGCCCTTCATCAACCACCTTTAGCGCCTTGACCTTGATTTCTTGATTTCTAGAAAAAAGGGAAGAAGAAAAAAAGACATTAGTTGCAGGTATTGACTCATGTAAAACAAAAGGAAAAGAAAGAAGAGTTCCACTTACATTGAGAGTTTACTGACAATGAATCCAGGATGTATATTAGGATGTTGAGACACCAGTTTGAGTTCATTCAAGAATTAATTAAGGATGATATCTAGAGAAAATACACCAACTACAGGTATGTGTTGGGATAGAAGAACAATTAGCGATAACATCGACATTGGTAGGATAAAATTCTCTTTCATGATATCCTTCCTTTTTTTTTTCTATAATAAAAAGTATGTATATTTATTTGTCTGAAAAAATTCTTTACAGTTTTCAGGAATTAACCACATTATGTTTTGTAATAAGAAAATTGTAAACACTTTTTTAAAAAATTTCCAGTAACTATAATCTAATCTACCTATAATTCCAATAACTAACTATATTCCTGTAACTCTCATCATTATCTCCTTCACTTTGCTGGTTGGTTTCAATGCAATGAAGCCAATAATTTAAGCTATGATCTTCAGATCCAGATGTCCCTTATGCTACTTGTACATTTTGAGGTATTAGGTTTTTTGTATGAAATGCTCCTCCTTAGCTTTCTAGTTAAACATTTTGAGGTAGTGGTGTGGTTTTGTTATATGATTCTTGCTCCTGTATGTCAACCTACAGAAATGTTGGAGCAGATGTGTACGATAGTGGTGTGGATGAATGACTTCGAAATGCATGTGATGAACTAAATTGTGAAGGAAGAGATGCTGATCTGATGTTTTGTTTTGATGCTTCAACCCTCTCTTCCTCTTCTAGGACAATGTCAAAAAGCTGACGCTCGATCTTAAGTTGTGATGACCGAGGTAAAACTTTAGTAGATTTATACATATTTTGGAAAAATTCCAGCAAAGGGTCATCATTCTGTTCAATAAGTCTTCTATTCTCATTCGTTTCTGATTGTGATTCGAAGAAGTTTATTATACTATTACTTTCATTCTCTGAAATTCTATGTCGCTTCTGCTCATGCTTTTTCATAGTTTTTTCACTTTTTTCCTCCCTTTCCCTAGGGTCTTGTTCTATAGCTTCACCTTGGATACTGTGTATTCTTTCAGCAGGTCTATTGACGCATTCCTCTTCATCTAAATGTTTAGATTGCTGGAGAAAAACCAAATTGCAAACTCGTTTTCGATTTTTCATTTGTGGTATCACAAATTCCATCTGTTTTTGATATTTCCATGGCTTAACATTTGTATGTTGTTGCCCGGTAATTCTTTTTTGTCTCTTCACTGCTTCTCGTAATCCATCTCGTAATTTCTTGTATTCTTTTCTTGATGCATTTCCTGAAAAAAGATTTAGTTTGTATAGACAATATTAGCATTATAATTATCATTATTTATATTATAGTGTAATTAGAGTTATTACTACTATTTATTTAATCTTTTTTTTAAGTTCCTGTCAACTGGGGATAGTTACCAAACGATTGCCAATAATTACAGAGTCGGAAGATGCACAGTTAGCCAAATCATAACAATCTGTCTGATAATCTAGGAGAAGCTTCAGCTTCTCCATAAATGAGATTAGAGAAGAAAAATAGACATACAGAAGAATTTACAAATCGTTGGCAGTTTAATAGTTGCATTTTTGCCACTGATGGGAAGCAGGTTACCATTCATGCATCAGAAAAAAGTGGAAATAGCCTAAATTACAAGTACACATATGCCTTTTTAACATGATTCAAACATAAAATCCTGAATATACTGCCTGATAAGTCATTTGAGAATAGTGATATACCTTTACCTTTTTTTTGAAGAAGATGTGAATAATAAGAATACTTTCAATTATAGGCTCTCGCAAGCAAGAAGGATAGAAAATGTTTTTGTGATTTTAGTACAAAGCTGCAAGTATATTATAATTATTCCTTTAAATATAATGTGGAATCAGTTGTCAAGATCGTGAAAGACACATGTATCCTATATAATTCTTTGATGACAGAAAATCCCTTATTTCTAAATATGATGTGAAACAATCAGAACTGTTAATATAACATTGTCAGCTAATCCAATTTAATAGGATAGGTAAAAATGCTATTGCAGATGCTTTTTCAAATAAGAAATATATTTATGCAGTTCTTTAATTTACTTTCTGCTGCCATATCTTGGCAGACTAATCATATAAGTTTAAGGTTACATGAATATGACTATTGATATGGTCTGTTAAGCTAAAGAAGTTTAGAAAAAGCAAGCAGGCTATGTAGATGTATTAAAAGAGATTTTTATGAAAAACAAAATTGTTGTGTTAACATAAGTTAAGAAAAATATATAGTATTAAGACTCAGTATGTATAGTTTTAGATTATGGTATAATTATTGTATAAATTGTAAAATACAGTTATCAAACTTCTTATAACATGGTTGGTTAATACAACACAGAGGATTGTCCAAATTTATTAAATCTTGCTATATAGAAACAATGTTACAACAATATCACGTTATAGGAGGATTTTCAGAATTTTTGCACCGTGTTACAAAAGGGTTGAATATACAAACCATTCTGCAATCCATGTTTTGCTGCAATTTGTTCCCAGGCCTTTCCTTTTAATTCATTGTCTTTGTACACCGTTGCTTTTTTATCCCATACACATGGATATTTCCTGATAGTCTCGATAAATTGTTCAGTTTCTGTTATATATAAGCACATCACTAGTTGTAACAAATTTAAACTGACAATTAGTAAGTAGAACAATCGAAAAACAATGGTAGCACGATCGTATACACACGTTTGGCGATTCCTGTGGTGGGAGTAAGACTCTTAATCAAAGATGAATAGAGGGATCACCAATTCTTATAGGCATAATACAGCCAAAAAATGAATACCCATCATTTTTATTTTCTATTATTATATTATACAAAATATATGAGAAACATAAATCAATGCAAATAGAGAAGATGGAAGCACCCAATATCTGAAAAGTCATCTAGCTGTGAAATATGATATGCTGTGCCTACCAAAAAAGATGTTATTACATTTACTTCATAAGCCTGTTTTGTATACAAATCAGACGTGTCGCTTGTATTAACTTCTAAATTTATTTTCATCATATCCTGCAGCTTTAGCAATTTCCTCAAGCTCTCTTACGAATACAGAGGCTCCTTGTGTCCTTGTCTAATAACACATGCACATTCGCACAGTAAATATGTATGTGTACACCGATCGGTTATCGGCGAACGGTATGAGTCTGCATTCCTGATTAGACAAGGACTGAAGGAAAGGGTCTCTATGTAGGGTTGTCTTTCTATTGTCATAACGTATCCACTTACACGGTAACATATGTATGACATATGACTTGTGTAATATATCTTTATGTCTTTATGATCGGTACGAACTCTGAACGTAGAGGCGGTAATTTGTAGTGTACACTTTTCGACTCACTTGTTTATAATTTCCTTATTCATTTATGGCGATAATTTAGGCGAAATATATATACGTATGTATGTCCAAATAAATTTTATTATTGTAATAAATATGACATAATCATTTTCAATAATCACTTAAAAATGAACAAATTGATTATATAAAAAGTAAATTAATTGCTTTAGATTCAAAAGATTGAAAAATATTATAGGTCTTAACAAGTAAAATCAAATGATAAGAAGAATTAAAAGTGTTTTATAAAATACAACAATGGATAAAACCGATGTGTTTATTGCTTTTATATATATTTACTTTAAACACATTTACCAGAAATTAATTAAAAAATGTTGTGTGATTGTACTGATTTTGAATTTTATTCATAATAAATTAATAGCTATAATAATGATAGCTATAATAATAACTATAGAGTGATAGAATATATAAAGATATACATATAAAATATAAATGTAAATAATTTGCTCCTACTATTATTTTGTACATCATAAAATTGATAAACATTTCTACGTCAATATATTAAAATACATTCTTATTTATTAATTTATTTACATTAAATGTTCCTAAGTGTATTTGAGAATATTTACAAATTATATTCTCATAAAATTGCATTTTAATTAAATGTGTTTATTTGTATTTCTCCATAAACTTTTCTATAGTTTTATTAAGCTTACGATTTTGCCAATCAAGAGAAATATCATCAAGATGATTATCAAAATCAACGAGATTTCTATATTCTTCTGCTTTTAGTAGGGAATATAATACATCTGTATGAATTAGTCCTTTATCATATAATACACTGTAAAAATCAAAACAATATGTATCAATCTAAACAATAAACATTAAAAACTATTTGGAACAAATATTAGATATATCAAAGTAATTACTCTGTTACATCTTTAAGCTTCCATTTGCCATCTACGAATTGTGAAACTCTCAAGGGATTTGAGCTCATAGCAAGTGTAATTTCTTTATTGTCTACCTAATGATATGAAAAAAAGATAATAAGACAATTTTAGTTCAATTTTTTACAAAACTTACCACTACAAGTAAAGTATTGCCACAATTTTCTGCTATTTTATCCGCTATTTTGTGAGCAGGTTTATCTGTGCTGTATTAAAAGTTGTATAATTAAATTATTGTTAAAAAATTTAAATAAAAGATTAAATTACCTTAAATCATTTATGTTTTCATTTGCTAAGTAGTAACCTGCTAATACTAAACCTTTACTAATAGCATATTGATCAACCTGAAAATATTTTTTCTCCATTTTAGTTTAATGTTTACAACATAAAGAAATTTGAATCATATTAAACAATTTTATAATAATTAAGATTTTAAATGATTAAAATGTTTCTTACAATATAAACTAAAATAGTTGAGATAAAATATATTTACAAGTTTATAAAAGATATATTTATAAACTTGTAAAAATTTGTTAGTACTTTTAAAACGATAAATATTCATGTAACAATATTTTTAATATTTCACATAACTACTTCATAAGTTGAATCTATTAAATATATTGTATCTAGATAATTCATTAAAATAAAAATTAATTTAACTGTTACCGTATGTTAATTAAGTAAAATGAACTTTATGCGATATTTAAATATTTACCATGGTCAAAGCAATTTCCGCCATAGGTGAGACATGAAGACAAATGTGAAACAGTGGAATTACATCCTCAATATTTAATTCACCTTTACTATTTCGTTTACCTAATAACAATCCATTTATTGCGCAGTGTGGATATTTAGCAGCGTGTAAGATAATCTTACAATATGCACGACTAGAGAACAAGATATCTGCCATTTTTCTTCAACAACAAACGATAGAATCGATAGTGGTGAATTCGATATAAACCGGTCATATATATAGTCATATGTTATATATATATGTTTATGTATATCGCTACTATATGGAACGTATCTAATGCATATATTATTCGAAAAATGCAGGTGGCATGTTAAGGAAAAAAATCGTAGTTCAGATGATAAGTAATACTCTATTGGCAAGCTCCAAATTTCATTATATTAAATTGCAATCAATTAAAAATTTAGATTGAACTAGGTACGATCCTTAAAAACGTTTTATTTTCTGAAGGAGATATTTAATTTTATTATACAACTTGTATTTCAGCAATAAGAATATCGTAAATTTTATAATAACTTTCTCTCGAAAGACTTCTTTGTATCGTGGCAAATAAGAAAATAATTAAGAGTAGCAGAGTTAAATGGGATACTCTGTATATCTATATAGTAAAACATAATAGTGTCCCGTCTCTCAAATAAAATATATTACAAACAAAATATTTTTGTTACATGATGTTATCTATATAAACAAGATCTGGTGCAAGACCTCGAACCTCGAAAGAAAAGTTAGCATAGAAACATCCAGAAAGAAAGAATTTTTATTGAATTCGATTGCTTTGGTGATTAAATGATATAGTTGTATTTTGAATGTTCAAAAAACTTCATAGGTACCAATCTATGTAAAAATAATTCCCTTAGTGAGTGCAGAAATACGTAATCATGGTCATATAAACCGTGATTTGTAGAAGTTGGTAATAAACAAGAACATATTTTTTAAAGTTATAGTTGTAGTTTGTTTTGTTTTCTTCTTGAAGTGGTTTAAAATGGAAGATATTGAAAAAGTTATCAATCTTTTGCATAAAAGGAAAGTTGTTCGTGATGAACAATTTGCAAATGAAGAGAGAAAGCAAATTACAGAATATAGTAATTTGATGAATACATTGCAGACTATAAAAGGTCTTTATTTCTGTATCAAACAAAAAATTGTTTTTAATAATTTTAGAATTAAAATTTAATATGTCTATTACAGATGAACGTAACGATTGTAAAGATAACATTATTAAATATCTTCAGTGTTTAACGATACACAAACATTCCACATATAAACTTATTCATAATTCAGAGAATATTCCAGGATTACCAGTTTCTCACAATTATCATCGGTACTATTATCTTTTTATTATTACAAATCATTTTCTAAATTTGATCTTTTTAGGCAAACAATAATGTTTTTATCCGAGGGGGTTGATTTTATAAATAAATTACCAAATATATATACAAATCTAGATACCAATAACAAAGAAAGTACTATTAATTCTACAAATCTTCTTCATGATATTGTAGGTTTATTGCATGTTCATTATAGAGAGAGAAATAAAGATTCCAAACCCATAATCTCATATATATTCTTTTGCAGACATCTTGTACAAAAAGTGTAGGAAGTGAACTTTGTAATATAAAGTCTCTAATTACAGATGTAAAAACATTGCAAAAAAATACAGATATATTGCAGGAGTATTGTTTAGTTAATAATGGTAAGTTTTATGTGATTAGATGATAAAAAATATAAAAACTATTTTTTGGTGTCTTAGTTCTACTTTTCAATTAATTAAAAGTTATTACTTATTAATTGCTTTGCTAGTTATAAATATTTAAATTATAATTAAGTTATTATCTAAATCATGATACTTGTACAAGATTTTTAAATTTGTGAATAATTAAACTATTATGTAACTATATATTTATAGATGGGGATATGGATATCTAAACAAATAATGTCTTGCACTTTGAATGAGAAAAATACATTTTATCCTTAATCCTTACAGTAATAAGGTAATACTTTTAAATATTTGTATATAACTTTATCTTTAAGTATTAAAGATATTGGCTGCAAATATTAAAATCTTGTATAAATTATGATTTTAAAATTTTTATAAAATATCGATTCATAGCTTTACATGTATTTATTAATAGATTTAAAGTCATCATTAATGTTTAATTTTAACATAATTAAATTTGGATCTACAATACTCTGCAACAAATAAATATTTTAAATAGTACAATTAGTAAGATACAATAAACTAAAATTTAATAAACTAGTAGTATACATTTATATATATATATATATATATGTATATATATATGTATGTATATGTACCATTAATTCTGTAGTGATCTCAGATTTCGATTGTATTCCAGAGGAAGATATTATCTCATTCTGAAAATTATGTGAAACATCCCTTTCTGGTCTTTCAGTTTCATAAGCAGATAAAACTCCTTTAATTTTATCTCTGTAAAATAAATACACTTAGCAGTAACAAAGAGAACTTATAATATTTATCATTATAACAAAATAAAGATAAATGTATAATTTAAAAAAAAAGGAAGTACTCTTAATACACAAACATATAAATATTCTTACTTTGTAACATTATATCTTTCAGTTGCAACTTTTTTTTCTCTTTCCATCAATGCTTGAATTTGTATTTGTAGCTGATTAAATTTTTCTTTATTCTGATTTTCTAAATGTTTTGCATTTTTTAAAGCTTTTACTCCTTCTTCCTTCTTAGTTAAAGCCGACTATAAAATGTTTAAATTAATTTAAAGTAATGGAGAATTAAATATTTTTAAAAATATTACCTGCGTAAGATATTCAAGTTCTTTGGCATGTAAAATGAGTAAATTTTCCTTATCTTGTAGAATTTTCTTATAAACATTAAGCTCATTAATTTTTTCTTCCCATTTTAATTTTTCTCGGCTAGCAGATGCATTTGCGTCCTGTGCAGTTTTAATAGCAGTTTCCAACTATAGTTGTGATTAAAATATATGTAAATTTTTATATTTTATCTCACTTTTAATATAAAATTTGTGTATTTAATATTGTATAATTGCTTGTACCTCTACTTTAATAGTTTCACCACTATTACTTTTCAATTTGTTTAAAATTTCTAAGTGTGTTTTTTCAATTGCTATAACTTCTTTTTCTTCTGCAATCAATTTTAATTGTTTCTCTTGTTCTTTTACCCAGGCTTCTTTTAATGCCTACAATCATAATATAAGTATATGTATACTGCTTGATATTTTCAAATATCACTTCTAAATATAGCATCAGTGATCTTAATTTTTTAATTAATTTTATCTATACCTGCATATAGTCTCGTTCCCACTTCATTTTTTCTTCAAATAATTCTTTTTCTCGCAATAGATTTGTCGTTTTTTTCTGAAGTGTTTCTGTTGCTTGAGTATATAATGTACTTTGTTTTTGAAGCTCAGTTATAAGTTGTGTAAGATGAGCGTCAAATTTCTCTGTTGTTTTTATAAATTTATTACGATGTTCTTCTAAGACACTATTTTGATATTTTAATTCATGTTTTTGAGCTATAAATATTAATAAAAAGATTAGAAATGATTCTTTTTTTATGAACGCATTTTCACAAAGTATAAAGCTAAATAAACAATTATAATATCATGTTTCATTATTGTATTACTACAGGTATATTTACATTAAATGAGAAATGTATACTAGAATATTAAAAAATTTGGAATTTATCATTTATTGAATATACCTTTTATGTCATCTTCCTGTAATTTTAAAATGTTTGCTTCAGATTCCATTATTTCATTATGTTTAATTTCTAATCTATTTTTATTTTCTACCATACCCTCAATAATAACATTAGCTTTTTCTAATATATCCTCTATGTCAGTCTTCCGAGTTGTCATAGTTTCTATCATTTGAGCTTCCATTTGTTTAGCTTTAGATGTACTTTCTATTATATTATAATATTCCCTTTGCAATAGTGTTACATTTTCAGAATGTAGTTTACAAAGTTCTTCTATGTGTTGAGCATGTTTGTTCTAATTAAGAAATATTAGATTATAAAATTTTGCTTCATTAATATTAATAATTTCTAATGTTTTCCAATAATTATTAATTATACTACATTTATAGAGAAACGAATTTAAAAATTTTATTACTTAAAATTACAAAATACACAAATTAGTTAAAATAACAATTATTAATGTATTAATACCTATAATATAATAAAATAACACACATATTATTTATAGATTAATATTATAAATGTACTTGTATTTACAGATATAATAAGTGGAATAAAATATTTAACCTTTAAATTATGAATTTCTTCTTTGCATTGATTTTCTAGTTGTAATTTTTCATCTCTTAACTTTTCAAATTTTGTTATATAATCTGTTTCTAAATATTCTATTTCCTGTTTAACTCTTTCTTCTGATTTTGTTATTGAATCCTTTAAAAATGAAATTTGTCTTCTAAAAATTAAGTCATGTTACTTTACTTTAAAAATAGTTTACTGTAACATATAATATAACAAACATACTCATAAAACTCTGCTTGAAATGATATTTCATTATTGTATTTTTCATCTATAGTAGATAATTTATTCTCTAATTTTGATTTTTCTCCTTCCAGCCTTTTTATTATATCTTTCATTTCTTTTATTTCATTTACAAACTTCTTTTCCTCTTCACATAAATCCGATTTGCAACTTGTATAAATTGATGTAGTACTTGATACTGATCCTGGCTGTGTCATCAAAACCTTAAGAAAGAAAAAATTGAAGGCTTCAAATTGCACTTATTCTTTCACACGTAAATATTCAATATTATATTTCATATGTCTTACATTAATATATTGATTAATACGTTCTTGCTGCATTTTTATTTGTTTCTCCAATAAAAGTTGTTTTTCAAATTGTAGTTTTAGAAGAGCATTAAATTGTTCCTCTTGATTATGCAGCATGGAATGTTGAGCACTTGATATTTTATTTAATTGTTCGTTTTGTTGGGAAAGTATTGCTGCTGTTCTTAATTCATGTTCTTGTTGTTGCATATTTACAAGTGCATTTTGTTGGTTTAATTGTGTACTATACAACAGTGTAAAATGTTCTGGAAAAATAGATGCATCTCCTAAATCATTTGCACCAGATGTTTTCAAATTTATTGTACTGTTTGCATCGTGAATTTCAACATTTTGTTTAGAAGTATCTATTTTATTATCAATTTCAGCTATTGCTCCCATTCTTATTTCTGATTTTTTATCTTCTAATTTTTTTGAACCACCTAACCATTCTGGTAAATCTTTTTCTGTTTTGGTATTTTGTATAATAGAATTCTTAGGTGGTACATTTCCATTTGATACCTTAAAAGTAAAAAATATATTTAATATTGTAAATACCATCAATATTGCTGTTAACACTCCTATTTAATGATTCTAGGTCTTTCCTTTAAATGTTTACTCAATCATATAAAATACATTCCTGTACTGTTCTCTTTACCTCATTATACATTTATTTTTTTCTAGATATTTTTTTATTTATATTTTTTATTTTTAATTTAATTATATATACATTTTCTTAGATACTATAAATAATTAAATATAATTACCAATTCAGGACTTTGATCCAGCAATAAATCAGCTGATAGCAAACCAAGGGGATCATTCATGATTTTTGTATTTCTCCTACCTTTACGAGATTCTTTTGTAAAAGATCTAATCGATACATTAGTAGTATCCAATTTTGATTCATGTGTAGTATTTGTAGACTGAGCCATAGCTCCTAATTCTATTTTCTTATTATTTTTAGGAATGATAGAATCCATAACATTTGATAAATTAGATTGATTTTCAAATAAGTGCTCTCTTAAAGATGGTCTCCTTGTTTTATCTATTACATCAGATTTATCAATTAAGCTTGTTAAAATATCCTCTTCATTTCTAGATACATTTTTCAACTTTTGTGTGTTTCTGTCTTTGATCGATTCATTTTGAGAAGCAAAATTATTTTCAGGAATTGAGTAATCAGATAGTTTTTGTGAAGACAACTGATTAGCTTCTGCTTGCTCAAAATGAAACCCCAGTTCATTATTTGGTCTAATATTTGCAGATGTAACTGGATTTTTTATTTTGAAAAGATCTTCCATCAAGTTACTTTTGATATTAGATGTAAACAGATTCTTTTCTTCTTTTACAGAAATTTCTTCATCAGATAACAAATCAGTTAATAAATCATCCTCATTAGAATCTATATATCAACAAAATTTTTAAATAATTATTTACAAAATAAATCATTTAAAGGAAACATTCATTTAGATCATAGTCACTAAGATATAATTACTCCATTGTACTTGAATTGAGATAAAAATAAAATACATTTATGTATATAAAATTTTAAAATTTGATTCTCCCCTTAAATAAAAATTTCAAAAGATTTACATAGTCTAGAAAAGAACTCTAAATTTTTTAATGATAAAATTGTAATAATTAAAGTATAAATCACTGGCTTATGTTTTATTTCTACTTTAAATATAAAAAGCACCTTTAAATATAACTTTTTTTTTAATTTCTCCATCAGATTGTATATTAAAATCTTTGAGAACACTGTTAGAATTTGAATTTTTAAATGTGTCATTAAATAATTTTATATCTAAACTATCCATATCTTCTAATGCTTTTGTAATATCTTCTAAATTTGCATTTGAAGTTTCAGAGCGATCAACCATCTGTGTGAAATTACATAAAAATTAAATATAAATAGTTATTAACAACATTTCACAATAAAACAAAATAAAATATTATGAAATAAATAATAGTAACACTTTCAAAAAATGTCAGTCAGTTACTTAAGCTTTTTCGTTTTTTTTATTTATTTATAAATCACTAATTTAGTTATTAAATTAATTCAAAGTTAAACGATATGAAATGTGTGAGTCATTAGCCATATTCGTCTCTTGAAATTATGTTATTGTGTTATTTAAATTGGTTTGCATTCAGATGAATGGTTTCTACGGATACATAGTAAAGATTAGCGAAAACTAAATGTCACATTTTTCATATTGGATCGTTCGAAAAATTAATGGCGTTTTTGACAATCGTCACTTTCTATTGCATATCATATCTTAATAAGATTGGAATTCTCCAATAAAATTGGAGAACTATTTTATAAATTTTCATCAAATGATAAAATGTTAAATCTGATGAATTGCGCGCTAGATGTAGTAGTTAAAGAAAAAAGAATGTAATTGGTCAAAAAAGCAGATACTACTTTTGAACAAAACAGTATTGAAACAATAAAAAATTTAACAGATGGTAATAAATTCTAGTTGGAATAATGAGTCCTAATTATTACATCCAATAAAGCATCGTCCGATTATCATTTATTCTGTTCTTCATAAAACAAGAAATTGCATACGAGCCTACAAAAATATATTTGAAGAAATATAATAATTATTTAATAAAATTCTAATTTCATGAAAATACATTATCCTTATATTACTCTTGAATTTTGCTATAAATTTTTTAAACAAATCAATATTCTATTTTTGAAAGATATATTTTTCAAAAATAACTTATAAACTCACACACATACAATTAATAGCGTATATTAAAAATTTACATATATATTTCTTTTTAATGTAAGATAATAAAATTATTTAGAATTTGTGGTAAATCATTCAACAATTTAACTTGATTTATCAAGAGATTATTATACAAGTCTGAGGAATACACAACATAAAAGATATGTTTATGATATCGCACTTATGTGCATTATTGAATCCATACAAATATTTAAGATACTTTTATTAAATTTTGTGTACTATACAATTATTTATCAATACATTTACAAGTTACTGTCAGTCGTTTCAACACGCATGCTCATTTAGGTGTATCAAAAAGTGGGGAAATAGCATAAGATAGTAAGAAGGGGAACTTAATGGAAAGTGGAGATTTTTGATACCGCATATATGACTCTTATGTTTGCCCTAATCGATAATACGTTGGAAACTGTTGATATCATACGAATGTTTGCTTTAAACAATTATTCTTTTTGAAATCTGAATTTCCTGTTCCACGAAATAGCGATGCAGAGTGTTATTAATTCTGTAAAAGGTACTGCGCTTGGTGTTGCCGAATACTTAACCCCTGTGTTAAAGGTATGCCTGTATATAAATATGATATCTTCAAAACAGATATCTTAAAAAAATAATAAGTAAAAAATATATTACATAAAAATTTTGTGTAATGGATATGTCATCGTTACATACTATTTAATTGTTTGTTTACGTTATGTTGCTATATGTTTATAATATAATGTAATGAGTTTATTATGTGTTGTTCATAATAAAACTTAAAAGTGATAGATTTTTAAATAAACTCTTAAAATATATCTAATTTATTCTTTTATTATAATTATAAAATTGTGACATGAATATCTATAAGATTGTTATTTTCAATATAAAAATGTAGAGAAAGAAAACAATTATGTTTATTTATGATATTGTCAATACAATAATTATAAAATTATACTTTATAACATATAAATTTTCAATGTAACAAAAGAAGTATCAGATTAAAATAAAATGAATTTTTTAAAATATCTTTGTTGTGTATAGACCTTTGTTTTTATTCTCAGGACAACTTTATATATAGTTTTTAATATATATTATTGTGTCCTGATTTTATTTATTTATTATTGCTTTAAATACTTGTATCCAGTTCCTATCCTCTTAATAATAATTTCAACAAATTTATCAAACTTTTATTATATTTATAATATTTATTTCTTATTAAGTAATTCTTTATTTTTACCAATTATGTTTCTTGTAACCTTTTTGTTATCTCTGTTATTATAAAATATATTATATATTATATAATTATAATAATTTTCGTTTGTATTAAATAATTTATACTATTAAAGGAAAGTAAATTTCGAGAAACTGGAGTATTAACACCGGAGGAGTTTGTGGCAGCAGGTGATCATTTGGTACATCATTGTCCAACATGGCAGTGGGCTACTGGAGATGAAGATAGAGTAAAATCTTATCTTCCCAAAACCAAACAATTTTTATTGACACGTAATGTTCCTTGTACTCGGAGATGTAAACAGGTATTATTATCTTCGAAGAAATATAACATAATTAATATATCTTTCATTTATAAGTTATAAACAAAAGAGTTATTAATTTATTCAAGACAAATTTTCTTAAAACCAATAATTTTACACTTATATACTAGCTATTTTAAATTTGTATAATATATATGTAATATTTAGATATGTATATAGTATTTATTAAAAATAATAAGAATTTGATGATTATTAATTTTCACTAGCTAAAATCTAACCACATGCAGATATGTTAACATTGTAACCTACGAGTATCTCTTAAAATATTATATTATTTACTGAATATAAGAAAGAGATTTTAATTAATACTTACAATTGATGTATTATAACTTTCTAATATTAAATCATATTCTAGATTGAATACAGCAAAGAACAAGAGTGTATTATAGAAGAAGACGATCCAGAAGGTGGTTGGGTTGACACACATCATTATGATTCGAGCCTTGGTGGAATTGAAGAAAGAGTAACTGAAATGACATTAGATGAAACACAACTTTCCCAGTCAATTGGTACAGAGGAAAATAATGGAGACAATAATGAGGATGATGATGATGATGACGACGATGGAGATGCTGCAGATATGGAGGCTTTTGAAGTCAGTGGAATGTTAGATGAACAGGATAAGGTATTTTAATTTTAGATAGTTATTATGTTGTAATTAATGAATATTTATATTAGTTAAATTGTTCTATTACATTTCAACAATGTTTAATTTTTAAGACTTGAAACTATCACAATTTAATAAAATTTAAATTAAATAGTATGCAGCAAAAGTTACAAAGAAACCAGCTAATGAGAAATGGGAATCATTTTCTGAAGGAGAAATTATTCATACACGTACATATGACTTATATATTACATATGATAAATATTATCAAACTCCTCGATTATGGCTTTCAGGATATGATGAGGTTTGTAGTCTATTTACCAAGAGTATGTTTATGTATTTTATTTATATTGTAAAAAGAATTATATGTAGAATATAAAAAGATTTTAGTTCCTAATATAATCATTTTTATAAAAGAATCGTAAGCCTTTAACAGTAGAAGAAATGTATGAGGACGTTAGTCAGGATCATGCTAAAAAAACTGTTACAATGGAGGTACATCCTCATATTCCTGGACCGCTAATGGCTTCAGTTCATCCTTGCAGGTAATTTTAAGTAAATAAATTAACGATTATTCAAATTATTATTTCTATTAGCATGAGATTCTTACTGAGATAAAATTATGCAGACATGCTGAAGTAATGAAGAAGATTATTGAAACTGTAATGGAAGGTGGTCGTGAACTTGGAGTACATATGTATCTTATAATATTTCTCAAATTTGTGCAATCTGTAATTCCCACAATCGAATATGACTATACACAAAATTTTATGTTAAACGCCTCTGGTTAATAGCTTTAAAAATTTTCATTTTACCTTAAGGATAAACGTGATTTTAGTTTATAAGCGTAATATATAACAGAATTAAAAGCATTGTGAAGCATATAATAAATACATTTCAATTCATAAAACTATAAGCTTGTATGTGCACAAGACATTTCAATATAAAATCAAATTTTGCTGATCTTATGTATTAATTACCAAAACTTGTACCATTTTGTTTTGTTATTTTATCATTGTTAAAAAGCAAAATAATTAGTATTTTCTAAAAGTTATAAACTATTTTAAATTATTCATGTATAAAGATTTTTTATTTAAAAAATAATATATGTATGAACATATATAAAGTTATATATCAATAGTAAAAAGTAGAATATATATATATATGAAAGAACTGAATTCATAAATAAATTCGTATTTCATTAAGATTATTATTTACCCATTAAATATTTTTACTACATGAAATCTATCTAACAGATAGATTAAGACAATTGTCAGTAACAGCAGTGATAGAAATGCTGTAATAATATGTATTACAAGCCCATATATGTATGTACTTATTATGTCTGCTTTATTTAAAGTTTTTATGAATTTAACATGTTTGAATACTTTTTAATAAAAAAACATCTTTAATAAAATGCATAATTTTTTTAATATAATAGAATAGGAATGAAAATTTGTTCATCTTTAACTATTCGGTATATACAGAGTGGTCACCTAGGAGTCTAAGCTGGGATATTTTCGATACTGTTAATTATATCCAAAAATATTTAAGATAAAAGTTGAATGATATCAAGAGGAGCATATTCTGATGTTATTAGCTTTTCAATAGGTAGTCGCATAAAGATCATGTGAAGATAAATTTTATTTTTTAAATGAAATAATATATTTTTATATATTTACATTAATCGATACAGCTCGAGATTTTCTATAAAAAATTATTAGCCTACTTATGTCGGAAAACTATTAGATTGATAGATATTTTAACTTTGATTTTGTAAAACTTATCGTATGAAAGACTTCCGGAGATATCATCAGTCGCTATGATTTGAAGCTCCTTTTCCACTTTTTTGTCCAAGCGCGCGAGGTCACGAGACAAACCATCTTATCCCCACCATGGCGATGCGGAGGAATGCATTTAACGCATCGTGCACTTACATCAACTTTTATTTCTGTTTCTAGGAGACAGATCACTTGGTTTTTTTAAGAACTATATTTTATTTATTTTATTTTTAATTTTACAGTAAAAAAATAGCAAAGATGCTATTTAACATTATAATTTTTTTGTCATTATGTCCTATGTTTTAAATGGGTAATTGCATGGCATATAGTTCAAAATCTTTACATCAGAGGTTGTTGTTTCCGTTCAATTTTGAAATGGCGGTACTTGTACATTTTGTATTTAAATGTCAATTGCCAAATTGGGGATTTGTGAATAAAGACTTTACTTAAAAACACTTTTTACATGTTTTATAACTTATCTATATTGAGTTTAATATGATATTACATTTAATATAGCATTGATTGTATTATCTTTCACAATTCCATTTCTTGTAGGTTAAGAAGTGTCTTTGGTGATATATCTTCGACTACTTTGTAATTTAAAGAATATTTTAGAGAAAATGTCGACTTTGTACGATCAAATAAAGCTCCTCTACGAACAATCCTTATATTCAAATGTTATTTCGCTTGTAAGTAAATGTAATAAATGATGAAGATATCTTTTTCTTGAAATTAGAAAATACATTTTTGAATAAAATTGCACTTATTTGTAAAAAATGCAAATAATTAGTGTGTTTTATAATTTGTATGTGTTTTATAAAGTATCTTAATAAATTAATATAATTATGTCCATATTATAGGCAAATTTAGTGTTATCATTAAGTGAGCACAATTCAGATTTATTGCCAATACATGGAAAATTCCACATTTACGTTTATTATGCGGATGCTCATTTTTACTTAGGAAAGTATAAAAGAGCTGAAGCACTGTATAAAAAATCTTTGCAATTTCGTAAGTGTTTATTGAAATCTAAAGGTGCTACAAAGCCTCTAGAAGGACAAAAAGATCTACCAACTGATGTTGATATAAAATTTCAAATCCATTTATGTTTAATAAAATTAAAAAATCCTCAAGAAGCACTTCAAGTGCTGCAAAGCATTCCTGGTAAACAGAGAACTCCAAAGGTAATTTAAATAAATTTTAATTTTAATGTTTAATTATGTGTATAAATAAGTTTTTATCTTTAAGGTAAACATGGCACTTGCAAAAATGTTTCATGAACAAGGAATGGAACGTTCTGCAATTACTACATATAAGGAAGTTTTAAGAGAATGTCCGTTAGCCTTAGAAGCTGCAGAAGGTCTTCTTTCGCTTGGAGTAAAGGGAATTGAAGTAAATTCACTAATTGTAGGTTGTGCATCCAGTTTGTCAAATTTAGACTGGTTGAATACATGGATCAAAGCTCATGCACATATACATAATAGAGAATATACTCATGCAGTATCAACATTGAGGTCCCTAGATAATGTTAGTCTATTAAGGGATAACTTCAATTTATTGACAACAATGGGAGAATGCTATTATTATGCTGGAGATGATAAAAATGCTTTATTGTGCTTACGAAGAGCAAGAATTATAGAACCAGATATTATGAAAGGGTAATAAGATTTTTATGGGTATATACTGTCATAATTATAACTTATACAGTTATATTTTGTAACATTTTATAATTAATTAAATTAATCTAATAGGCTTATAATGTATAAAACACATACTTTTTGAATTTCTGTTTGCGAATAGGGTTGATGTTTATGCTGCAGTATTATATAAAACACATAGTGTTAAGGAACTTGAAAGACTGATTCCAATAATAACGGCAAGTAATGAGTGCAGTGGAGAAGTATATGTTGCCATGGCATATTCTCTTTATGCTACTAGAAAGCTTGGTAGAGCAAATACATTTACAGCACAAGCCTTAAATTTAAATCCAAATGATATAGAAGCAACAATTCTTCGAGGAAACATTTTGATAGAACAGAAGAAATACCAAGATGCATTATTCTTCTTTAGGCATGCAGTACAATTGAAACCATATCGTTATGAACCACATAAGGGTTTGGTAGATTGTCTTGTAGGAATGCATAGATTGCGGGAAGCTATCAATATCGCCAGTGGATCTTGTAAACAACTTGGACACACTACAAGAGTTCTCACGGTAGTTATATCAATTAATTGTGATAGTTTATTTTTTAATATGTGTATATAATTTGAAATTATATGCAATACCTTATTTAATTTAATGCGTATTAAACTAGGCATATACATTTTAAGAATATTAATTATAAATTAAAAGTAATATTGTATAGCTTTATGCATCTGTACTCATGAAAGATCCAGTTTCTGTTGGAAAAGCAAAGAATCTTTTGGAAAAGGCATTACTTCAAGATGAAGTTTACCTACCTGCTGTGTATCTATTAGCTGAAATATATGAACAAGAAATGAATTTGGAAGCTGCAATTGCGTTACTTGAAAGACAGGTAGAAATACAAACAGCATGTAAATTACATCAGATACTTGGAGATCTATGGGCAAGAGTTCACAATGAAGAGAAAGCTCTCGATCATTATGCAATTGCTTTAAAGTAGGTTTTTTCAATTTATTCATTTGTTATTAATAGATATAAATATTAATAAAATGTATTTAAATTTATCAGAAATAATGCATAGTATAATGTCGTTAACATATGTTTTCGTTTGAAAATTTATAGTATAGTAAATATAAACTAACATAATGTTCTAAATTAGTCTAGATCCAAACAATAGAAGAGCTTTGGAAGGTATGCACAGACTAGACAACTCTTCAAATAAACTGGATACAGCTTATTACATGACTGTGGGTGAAGAACAAACAGATACAACTTATGATGTTGGTGATGGTTTACCAGATACTGACAATGATGAAGCACCTGATGAAAGTGAGACTGAAGCTGTATGGTCAGATATGGATCTTGAAGCTAATAGCCAATAACAAAGAAGATCTTGTTACAAGATTAAATGGATTCAATATAATTAAGTTAGACCTGTAATTATATGTATTAAATTTTCTTACTTTACTTCTTTGTAAATAATATCATTTGTCTTATTACTTATGTGCAATGTTCTCAATTATTTACTTATAAATTGTCAGAATATTTACTACCATTTTCTGAGTAATTGGAAATGTGGAAAAATATTATTTTTATTACAAGAATTTTATATACATATTATTCCTTAAATTATGTCTTCAAGGACTAGTACTACTGTTATCATAACTTCTATTCATCTCATATGAATAAGACATTTGTTATCAAAAATACATCAATTTCTTTTTTACAGATATTCTATTTGTTACTTCTTAAATCTATCTTTTTTTTTTAAGTTCTGAGTAACAACAGTATATATTTAACAAGAATTCGTTACATTATACAGGAAACAAATATGTAAAAAAGATATAGGATGAAAAATTGAAAAAATGTTCTTTCTATAATCTTGTTATGAGAGTGTTAGAAATGATATATAAATAATTATGTCTAAATATGTTGTAATATTTCAAAATTTATATTATTGAACATAGTATCACTTATTAATTCAAATTATATGTATAATATATATTCGATTTATTTATTTAATAATAATATATATCTGATCATCTGCAACAACTGTTGTCAGTTTTAGAACTAAAAAAATTAACAGTAAATAAACTAAAAAATATATATACGAAAATTTAGTAGATTTGTATATACTATCTACAATGTTACCCATTTACTAAACATGTAAATGAAAACGAATCATTGGATGGATGATTAGAAGGCTATATTTTAAATAATAATGAGATTTTGAACTTTTAAGATTTAAAGACTATTTCAGGGAAATGAAAACTGTAAATAAAGGAGCAAAAATTAAGTATAAATCAAAATAATTTTCCTTTGATGTACAAAAGGCAGTAATAAGAGCAGTAACAAGCAAATTACAATTTTAAAATACATTTTTCTTGAACTGTAATTCTTTAAAACAGTGTATACTGTAACTGCAATGTGATTTGTTTAATTAATTTTAGATTGAGTATAAACATTTATAACATTTCATAACGCATCATAGAGGCTTCTTACAATTTTTTAATTGCATTTACTATTTATTTACAAAAATAACCAATTGGCAAAATTGAATTTTAAACTATTAATTTATCGTTTTTAAATAAGACACGCAATATTGTAAAATAGCTTCACAACGCGAAAACTAATAGTATATACTAGAAATCGAAATCTTTTTTTTAATGTTTTAGATCAGTGTTACAGAATTTTTAAATAAGCGATCAATAGTGTCAAAGATAATATACATACATATGAAATAAAAATTTATGACCATATAAATGCGATATATGCAAATATTTATTTTCTGTATTAACACTTCTCAGAAAGTAGTATAAATATAAATAAAAAATGTTACTTTTATTTTTATGTACAATAACCTCGGTGTAATATTTAAATTTTTCTGTTTAACTATTTTTCACAAATAATCGGTTACGAAGTATTATTATAAATAATTTTAAGGAAACACTCATTATATTTATTTGTTACTCGTATATTTTTTAAATAAATTAATAATTTTTATATTATTTCGAGAAAAGCAGAGAAGTATTTTATCTTTCGCATTTATTTGTCCAAAAAGTACTGTTTTGTCTTGTACATTATTAATTTTCAGAAATATTGTATACATTGAATAAAAGTACATACTACAGATAGTTTATTTACACACTATACAGGATTGGAGATTCATAGAATCAATAATACTATTAATGCGCCAATTAATAAATCGATGTACACCATACTTACGCTTATTTGTCTACTTATTTTGAAAAGAAGGATCGCACAAAGGATACATTGGCGGGATTGTTCACTGACAAAAAAGGTCACAACTGAAATTATGTATGCTTAATTATCATATAAAATTAAAATAGCCAATGTCACATATGTATATGTACCCTTCCTAAGCAAAGGAGAACTTTTATATTCGATGTATTTAGAAAACGCAGAATTCAGTCTTAAAGGTAGGAAGCACGCATTTTCCTAAATAATTCGCTTTGGTCTTAGAACTGCGTTCATATTACATGTATGTATATGCATCTCATTGCTTCAACCTTATTTGACAATATTAATAAGCATCTTAACAAGAATGAAAGCATCATTTGTGATGCAACTAATACACATTTAAACAGTTTGCACAATACGAAAATTAATAAATAGATATGACCAGAATGTAGATAGGCATTAAATGTAAAAAAATGATCTATAGATAAATTTAATATATAAAATTCATCGCTCTAATGATCATCTTTTACTACTTACAAGAATAAGTTTGTCGTCGCAATGATACATGTTTCTCTTTTAAAGTGTTTTTGAATGCTTCCCTTTATCCATTATTTTCTCGTGTAGTTTGTTTGTGCTGTATTTCTTTAAAAGGTTTGACCTGTACACTCAATCTTTCTGCTGAAGTAGTGGTAGATGAAGAGGTAATGGAAGAAGACGAGGAAGACGAAGAAGATGAAGACGAAGACGAAAACGACGAAGACGAAGATGGATCGTCATTAACAATTGAAGGAGCACCTGGACCAGGTGATGGACTATGCACAGGTCGAAAAGAACAACCAAGAGAGTCAAGACTGGAACAGGACTCTGGAGTTCCAACTGAACTAATAGTTCCAGGATGTAGACTAGATATTGCCACATCCAATCTATGTTGAAAGATAAAGCATTGCATATACTAATGACTTTATAGCATTAATCTAATATTTTTTTTATTTTAAGTAATAAAATTACCTAGATGCAGCAGAAGTTAGCAAACCAGAAGTACGTTTTGCAGGAGGTTGTAACTGATCCATTCCAGAATCATCTAATTCAAATTTTCTCTTAACTGATGCCAAACAACTCGGTCGTATTGCAATAGGACTTAGGCTCCGTCTTCAGATACAAAATTGTTAATTGATAAGACCATATTAATAAACTATACCTTATTACACAGAAGTATAATACACATAACAAAAAATAACCTTGTAGCAAAAGCTTTTCTAGTAGGGCTAGGTGATAGATTATTTTTCCATGTAGCTGCATGAACACCAGGCGAATAGCAATGTCTTTGACCAAAACCAGTTCTTGTTGGTGATGGTGAAGAATATGTAGTTGAACCACTTACAGATAAATTGATACTCAAGGGATCAAGAATTCGTTTAGCAATTGATTGTGATTCTATCTTAAATTGCAATGAAGCTGATTCTGAGTCTTTAAAGGACAATCCTTCTGCTTCTATGGTGAGGTCTTCCCATGATTGAGAGATCTGCATGGCACTATGTATTTCTTTTTCATGTGCTGCTTCACGACCAGCAACATCAATGCATTCTTCTTGTCTCAATTGACTTACACGTGGTGTTAGCCTAGGAACAGTTCCAGGACTCTAAAACAACAATTATTTTTTATCATTACAAACAGAGTCAGTGGTATAAAGTATTACAAAACTATAGTCAGCAAATGATTTTCTTATTAATAAAGCTAATTACTCTATGATCACTACATTTATATTTAATTCTAAATAATCGTTTTCTTGTAATTTTAAAATAATACATAATAAACATGGACATTACACATATACAAAATTCATTCTTACACTAGTGCTGAAGCGTCGTGTACGAGGTGAATTTGAAAATATATTAAAATTTGATGGGACATCCCTGCAAACAATTAAATTATTATTTTGCAATTGTATAATTTGATTAACAGATTATAGTTAAATTTAGCACTTAGATTACATTGATTAGCTTAATACAAAATACCTTGGCGCAGAAGCTGAAGGTGATGTTACAGACATTGTTGCAGTGATCTTGTTGATCATGGGTGCACTGCTAGACCGTTTCAAACTAATTACTGTGTAGTCAACATCCATGATCATCCAGACCAACTATTTCTTGATACATCTGTCTAGAGACACTTGTCAAGGACTCGAAGTACATTGAAGATGTGCAACAATCTAATTCACTAAGTAAATCAATAAATAATTCTTGGCACAAAATAAACGTATATTGCGCTTTCTCCTGCTGTTGCTATTCGATATTTTAATTGTAGTAAATTATGTCTTTTAGCACAAGAACTAAGAAGATGCCGCATTTGAGCTCTCATTTAAACACTGCCGCTCCGATTTTCGTTTCACTTTTTGTTGCGCGGTTAACGCAAAATATTTATAATCGATTTTTTGCTTTGTAAAATAAAATAAGAAAACTATGAAAACGTAGGCTTTGTCAAATTGAAAGTGTACATAGCAAAAGTACGAAATAGCAAGGTACATAGACAAATTCCAATATTTCTGATGTTTAGTTCCTACTTGAACCACCGTACAGAAACCAAGTTACAAATTATAGGTTGATTTAATTTCGTAACCCCTAATTCTTCAACGATACCACTAACTACAATTAAATTGTGATTTCTTCGACTGACCGTCGAACACCTATCGTTTCTTAACATGAAGCACGCGTATGTCAGATCTGGCTATGATCCTTTTGCTTCCTTAGAAAAAATCTTTCATGATTGGGAAGCACACTGAATTTGCTGGTAGCCGTGAGCTTTCGTTAAATTTACAAGCCTAAGTGTACATGATCGAATTGTAAAACTAACTACTATATAAATTATTAGCAAGAGGAAAAAGGGAGGAGAATTATGCTATCTTCAATGATCCTTTTCTAAAATCATAGTTTCTCTCTCTCTCTTCCAAAAGGCGCAACATTTAAGTATTTTCAATAATACTTGTGCACTGAATCAATTTAAAATGTTTACTACAAATAAGAAAGAAATAATTTGAATATAATGTTATACGTTTCTGGAATGGAATGATGATTGTATATACAATCGAATTTTAAGCAGATAATTTTCTCGTCATTATGAATATATACAGTTGGTGCATATAAAACAAAAGGATGTTTAATGGTGGTGTTTTCAATAGAAAAAGAGAGAAAATTGCTTAAAATTTATATATCGTGTTAGTTCAAATATCTTTTATAAGATATATTTTATTTTATATATATAATAATATATCTATTATAAATATATGTCAATTATATTATTTTAAATACCTTAAAATAACTTTTCTAATTTCTATAATGAAATAGCTTTTTTCAAAAATATAAAATCTAAAAACTTATTTACCGATATAATGTCTACATAATAGATATAAGTAATTATATGATATTTGTTGAATTATATAATTATAGTTATAAAATTATTTACCATGTCTTATAATTATCAATAGTTTTATTTATTGTGGCTCAAAAATAGATATCGGAAGATACACCGCAGAAAATAAGTTTATATTCTTTTAAAATGTTATAAATATAACAGGGTAATAAATTAACGACATATTCTGTAATATATATAATATATTGTTATATTCTGTAATATAATATAATCTGTAATACAATCACTTATTTTTTGTATCTATCTATATAAAAAATTATGATCATTAAAAAAATAACATTTATATTCATATATATTTGTTTTATTATATTTTTAACTCCTATAATTTTAAAAATTAATTTCTTCCAAAAATATAAGTTTCATAATTAAACGGGAACATTTATTTATTTTCTACATATTTTATATTCAATTATTGAAGTCTATTATCTTAAGTTTAAAAAAATCCTGTCTGTGATATAACAGAGTATAGAATTAGTGTTAAAAACAGTAACGATTAGTAGATAATAGTTTCAAAATATTAATGAGAGCAAATGAATTTTGTATATTTTTAAATAAAAATTTTAACTCTTTCGCGACGGGCGCCATCTGTATGCGGCATCCACTATCCTCGTCCACGGCGACGATGTACATATATATATAATATTAGTAGATCAATAAACATAAATAACATAAAATAATTAAATTATATTCTATCACTGTTATATAATTCTCAATAAACAACTCAAAATGAAGATTTATTGCAGGATTTATTTTTAAAATACAGAACCAGGTCTCAACAACATTCCCTTTATCCAATACATCCTCAAGTCCTCTGTTGTTTCAACGAAATCCTCTAAGATTTTAAACGAACACGTTGGGAGAACAAAAGACGCGAGACGCTCGTACGGTGGCACTCAACGGCACGGCGGCCCGCTCGTAGAGGCGCGTTGATGATGGCTAGTACCCGCCGTGACGAAAGGGTCTATTATCTTTCAATTAATATGTACTTTAAGGTACTGAGCATTTATTTTTATGCCCGTTATAATTAAGTAATATATCACGTATTTCTTTCCCTAATTTCTAAATTAAGATGGAGAATGAAAAATAGTTTTGAGCAATATTATAAGGTTTTATTTCTGCTTCCCTCATGCAAACTCCATCTGTTTTAAATATACCGTCTCATCTAAACTGAGATAGTAAGCTATATATAAGAAAATACATATATAAGGTATGCAAGCGATGGTAATTGTTGTTAACAATTATAGAGTTGCAGCAATGAAAGTTCCATAACCACAGTTACTTAACATTTGGTACAAATAAAAAAATGCCACATTGGATTTCTTATTAAAATTAATCTATTCTATATCTATATCTGCATATCGCATGTTTAAATGATTATCTATTATTTGAAATAGTTCTAATGGTTGTGGTATTCTACCAGTTTCCAGTTTAGACCACACTGGAACATCTAGAACATAATGAATAACTTAGATACATATTTATAGATACTGTATAATTATATTTATTATAATTTATAATAAAATTGTTTACCATTAAAATGTATTTCAAAAGCTCCTGATGATATGAAATGTGCTTCTATGGTATTAAAAAGAAAAAATATCATTATACATGAATACGACCGATTATCTAAACACCATTGCCACAGTGATGTTGGTGGTTGTCCTAAATCAAGCCCACTTAGTATTAAAATTATCATTGAAATTTTTGTAAAACCCTAAATAAAAATAGGAAACATAGCATATTAATAAATAACAGATATTACATGTTATAAAAACAAAATATAATTACCAATATTTTAGCAATGAATATCTTATTATCAGAGGGATTATAATTTTCTCCAACAATTTGTATTTCTGGATACTTTTGCGTAAGAATATTGACATAATCGTCAAAAATTTTTCTATATCCACATGAATAACTGAAAGCAGAAAAGATAAAAATTATTAGCCCATTGATGAAATTATAAACGTATAAATAAATCATCAAAATTATATATGTCAAAATATATCGAATAAAAAAAGTAAAATTATTGCTTTCTTACAATTAAATTTATAAAACTCACCAATAGAAGATTTTTAACGTCGATCCCGCTTTTGTACCAAGTTTGGTTAATGAAACTTGACTGTCATCAGCCTTATTGTCTAATGCGCATAAAATAACGCAGAAACACAAAATTAATTTCATACGACGCAGCATTCTTTAAATCATTGAAAACTCATCAATAGTTTAAATTTTTATCGAAACAACTATGCTTTTGTCTTTTAAAAGACACCAACTAATACTCTTCTACACCTGCCTACACCGATTAGTCCCTATCTGCTGTCAAGCGGTGCGATTCCGAATCGAACCGAGTTGAACCGAATCGAGTAAAACATAACTATGTATACAATTTTATCAGATCCATTGAATTCGCTTGATTAAAATAATACTAAGTTATAAACTTAATTTAAACATTATTTTGTATTTCTCTTACTTTCTCTCACAAATCTTTGGCTTTATAATAGAATTGAAAATATTTATTTACTTTCTATCAAAATTACTTTTATTAGATTTATTTACAATATATCTTTTAACATATCCATATCAATACATTAGATTTCAAGGCAAAGTGAAAATAAAATAATTTTTAATAATAGATTCATGAATAAATTAATTTATTTGGTGATTTCCAATACATATAATTGTATTAGGACCATACATACATATGCACTCTTACGATTTCTGTAATTTATTATTCAATAATCTATACATATACACTGTGATCATAAATTCATTATGAAATTGAAATCATAGGAGATTTTATAGCTCAAAATAAAACGAAAACCAAGAATAACTCAGTTTTCCCAAAAACAAGGCCTTAAATAAAAAAAACTTTATTCTATATCTTCAACTAATTTTCATACCTAGAGTAACCTTTTGTCGAAGTGATCTACTCTTGTCTGTCTGGAATTGGATAAATTCATATATATGTATATTTTCCAAGTTTTCAAACTTGGATTTCTCGAAAATATATATATTCTCAATTTCCTTCTTACCTTCTCAATTACCTTCTTCGACTTACTTCTTATTTCTGTTATTTAGTGACATATTACAAATTAGATTTGATACAATTATTTTTAACGAAAGTAATCCAAAACTAAAATAATGTATACAACATTATGATTTGCTATAATCTTTATTTAAAAATTTTTAAACTAAACACACACATACATAAATCATATAGTATGTATTACAATGCTAGATTACTAGCAAAATGTTAGGTATGTGCAGGATGTCACATTTAAAGTAACCTTAATAAACCGCTTCGCTATTTTTCAAAGACTATGGAAATGATAAAGTCAATATAATACGGTAAAATCGGATGCACTATTTGGCCTTTATATTTAGAAAATATTTATTTATAATACTCCTCTTCAATAGTTTTTGTTAATTAATAATACTCCCTCTAACAGAAAGATAAGAATTGCCTCTTTAAATAAATACTGCAAACTGCAAAATATTCTTTTAAGTATTAATTACTAAACGTGGAAAAGAAAAATTCAAAATTAGAGCTGAGAAAAAGCAAGATGGATAAGTGTTATTTTTTATGCACATCATAGTGTACAATGTATCTCTTAGTTTTAATGTGCATAAGTTTATTTAGTTGTTTCCATATATTAAATTTAGTATACAATTTTGTAAATGAAGTATACCAACCCTCAAACTTATTATGTAGTTTTATCAACAAAAATACTTGCTATTTGCTATATTTCATATTCAAAAGAACAATTTCATTGTAAAAAGTAGTTTGTAACTTTTTAGGAGGCCATTCTGGCAGCAATATGTTTGATAAAATTTTTGTTTGAAAGCCAAATAATTCTCTTCAAATAGTTTTTTGGAGAAAAAAAGGCTTCATTTTTAATATGATAATTGACTTGAGTTATCTCCAACGCGCGAAGTTGTCATAAATCTGGAAATCTAATGAAATTAATAAAATTTATAAGTAAATATTTCGGAAAAGAATGAAATAGTTTAAAAACACTACTTAATTAAATTAATGGATTACGTAGGAAAACTATAACAAGTTTTTAAATTTACCTCATAGGATCTTCAAGGTAATCTGGTGGTATCTTAAATAACTTGGGATCTATATCATTCCGAAAGGCAAATTCTTGAAAAGTGATTTTTGCTGTCACCGTAGGTAAAATAGGTATATCAATTTTTACAGGGAAACCAGGTGGTAATTTCATTAGAACAAATTCTCGCAATTTACTAAAATGTTTGAATGGCGCTATTACTTCCAAAACATTGAGTAACATATCGACAGTCAGCGGAAAATCTGGACTCATAGCAACTGTTGCTTTAAATGATTTACTGCTTTCCTTGTAAACAAGATTTCTTCCAAGAAGTGGAGATCGACCGGGTGGAGCCATAATATATTCTTCCCAAGTAATATTTGATTCTGGTGGTGGATTTAAAGAAGCTCTTCTAACTTGAGGCTAAAAGTTGATAAATGAGCATATTTAAGTAGAGAAAGAAAATTCTGCTACTTTGTTTACCTTCTCATTAGCAAATCCTTGTGAACTTCCTTTTGTTAATGATTCCATAATAGCCTTATTTTTTTGTAAGTCTTCCTCGCTTAAATGTTCTCGTCGTTTCTTACTTTCCAAAACCATTCCGTCGATTTGGTAAAATTCCGCGTGGAAAGGCCCTACCATCTCCTTTATTAAATATTTGAGATATATCTCAAAAGAATTTTAAGAAAAGAACAGGAGAAGGAGGAGAAGTATCATAGGCAAAACCAACAATGCTGGCCTTACCCTTTTATCTTCACGAAATATCCAGCCTGTCTGAGCTTTTGAAAGTGTAATACCTTTTGTCGACATTTGTGCTGCCATGATATCACTTGACATAAGAATATCGACTTCATCTTGTATTTCCAATTCTGTTTCCTAAAAAATGAATCAGTGATAATAAATTCATTATTACAATTCATAATGAAAGATATTCAGTTGCAGATATTAATTAATAAAAAGCAATTTGACCTCATATCTCACTGTTTGATAACGTTTAGCCAGATTATCAAGTACTGCCAATGATTTACTTGGCTTTTTATCACCATTAAAAATAAATGATATGTCACCTCTTTCCCATCTCATATCATTGAAATCTACTAAAGTAGTGTCCATTCTGATAGATGCTCCCCTTTTATGTATTTTACAAACATCAGAAGGAAGTACACGAGAAACAAGTGGCACTGAAAAATTACAGATATTCGTAGATTATTACAATTATTATAAATTGATTGCAAACGTTTATGCATTTATGGGAAATTCAAATATGAAAGAATATGCAAAAATATACAACGTATCCAAAAAGTAAAGTATTCTTATTGTAATATACATATAAATCCTATTTCTTCAGTGTACATAAAAATATGAATTTGCATGCAAGCATCTGCAACTTAATTATAATTCAAACATAACAT
Source organism: Bombus dahlbomii (assembly GCA_037178635.1). Classification (NCBI taxonomy): domain Eukaryota; kingdom Metazoa; phylum Arthropoda; class Insecta; order Hymenoptera; family Apidae; genus Bombus; species Bombus dahlbomii. The sequence goes on along the minus strand of CM074105.1, from coordinate 18,144,702 downwards.
TAAATACCCCAACTTTGAAAATCCCATTTTAATTCCATATAGAAATCTCCCATTTGGCGTAATGTTGCAAGTAAATTTGGCCTTCTTTCTTCCATTTGCTCTCTAGCTTGTTGGTTTAATTTTCTCACAAGCGATGATACTGTAATATATATATACATATATAACTAATATTAAAATTATTTCTTTCTGATAAATAGCCTGCTATTATTTTTACTAACTGGTTTGTCTATCTCCATAACTGATTGCCTCTGCAAGTGGACTCCACCCAGCTAAGTTCTTTACTTTTACAGGTGCACCGTGTGCAAGTAATAATTGAATTGATTCTAAAATTTTATTTGAAACTTTACATATATGTCAATATTGTATATTAAATAATTATTTACGTATATTAATGTATATGTAAAATATAAATTCTTACCTTTTCTTCCTAACATGACAGCTAAATGTAAAGGAGTATTTCCTATTGAAAGAAAATGAATTGTTTTATAATGTATACTTAAGTAAAATCAATTATCAACAGATATATTGTTAACAAGATTATTAAATTTATAATGTTTGTGTTAACCTTGTGTATCTTTTTCAGCGATATTATAAGTTCTGATTAAAGAACTTAAAGCTTTAACGTCCCCTTGAAATATGCATTTGTGTAAAGGATATTTTTCATTTTCCAAATTCTCAGCCATGGCCATTTGTTGAGAAAATGATAGCCAAAATAACAATGATTCTTTTCTTTATCTAATCGAATCCCTCTTGATATAATAATGATTTCCTTGTATTCCATTTCCAAAATATGGCACGTTATATTGAATAATCATATCAAAACTTTCATTACATGAAAATTATTCATGAATAAAAGTTCACTATTTGACATTATACGTTTAATAATTAATAAAATCAATGAATGAACTTTATATTTGATTGAATACGTTTCAAGTTTACATTTAAACATCGATACTTTTATATGCCTTCTTTCATGATATGACGCCTAGGATATCCATATACTTATAAAGAACTTTTAAATCGCGTTATATTATCGTTGTTTGACCGATGTTATTATTTTTGCCGCTGTTTTTATTTGTCCTGTGTTATTCGTATTTGCGCTAGGTGGTCGTCTTTATAATCAAAGTAAATAGGTTGGTCACCTCATTTAACATCTCCCTTATAATACAATTACAAAGTGTTTGTTATCAAAATGAATTTTATCAAATTGCAATTTATTTTAATATTACTTATCCTAAGTGGTACAAATACACTGCATTAATATCACCACATTAAGATGGTATTTACTTACACACTCTAATACAGTTTATACATTGTAATGCATGTACATATATGTATGTATCTGGTTATGTGTTAATGCATCAATGAAAACATCTTATGTTGACGAAAATATTATAATTGAAACATGAATATAAATTAAATCTGAAAAATTGACAACTTTGAGAATTATGAGATTTGTATATTTCTTTATAGTAAACTTATTACAATTTATATTATATTATATAAAAATTATACAATCAAGTAACAAAGATGAAGTTGCTAGGGACATTTTCAAAATTTTAATACGATATTAATCGAATATACACATGTTTTAATTATATAATTCAAATATTTAAATAAGTTAAAAATTACACAAAAATAAGTTCTAATGTTTGTATATATCCATCAATTTTCTGCTTTTATCTATTAATTTTTATGAAAAAAAAAAAATATATATATATATGTATATGTATCATTATATTATTGTAAATTAGTAACTATTAAAATACGTTTAGGTTATTTTCGATCTATTTTTAATCAATAAACTTTTATTACATTATTAAATACTTTAAATAAATTTTAATAAGCATTACCAAACGATTTTCAGTTTTCTTCTTTTCTTTAGTCATATAGGGATGAACTAAGACTCATTTGACTAAATTAAAAATTTACTTTAATTAAAAAATTGATTTTACAATTATTTTTACAATTATATATCGTTATATGATACTTATATCTCTATACTATACAAGCACTTAAACCTTTAATATATAGGAAGTTCAAATCAAAAAACGAAAGTACAATACTTAGTTCATAATTTTTGAACTATTAATGAAATTTTGCATAATGATTTGTTCCCAAATGGTTAATGTCTTAAAAAATATTGCTATTTGTAGAATTTATTTCTTTTTGATCAATATTAACTGCATCTGCAGCTGTTCCTGCGGATAGTAACGTTGGCAAAATCACAGAATCGGGCATCGATGATTTACTTACATTTGTTTGATCAGGGCATTCAAAATGAACACAGTGAAAAACCTAAAAAGCAAAATGTTTTGGATAATTTTTGGATATGTATAAAATATGTTTAATTACAAATAGTTTCGTTGCCCTCTAACGTCACTACTCGAAATGAACATGCAATCATTACCTCATTTGCTGTATTGCGTGTTCCAACAATACGTATAAAAACGACAGGACGAGCAGGTTTAAAGCATATTGTTTGCCACGAACGACAAACTTCTCTAGTTTTATCACCAACTAGAATCCAATTCAAAGAATTACCGGATACCTCTATATAATAAGAATACGAACGATCATCGCAATCCCAAAGTAATAATCTATATGTAAATAAATATTGATTAGAAAATTTCATATTTTCTTATTTGTTATAGGTAATATAATAATATATACCGCATAGAATTTATAATGTACGGTTGCCCAAGTTGTATTAAAATAGAACCAGATCCAACTTGATGACATGTGTAACCACTATCCCAATCATAATTTGATGTGTCACCATTTAAGAGAGCATTCCGAGATCTATATTTAAACAATTTATTATAAAGAAGGAATGAAATACATTTATACACAACAGATTACATACCTACAAACACCTTCTGTAACAGTTGCACTTTGATCCATAGTAGCAACATTTCGTGTTGGAATAACAAAACCTTTATAGAGCTTTTCTGTATGATTTGTATAATATGCTTCAAAACTTACAAGATGAAAAACCTTTAAAAATAGAAGTTATAATTATACAATAGAAAAACATTCCATGTAATTTTAATAATGATTTTACTTTGTTTACGGTATTATTTGTCCCAACAATACGAATATAGAGAACTATTCTTGGTTCAAAGTATAAGTATTGCCAACTACGACAATAGTATTCTGTATAATCAATAACTCGAACCCAATTTTTTTGATTCATGGATACCTACAAAACAATAAGAAATAATTATACTATGAAGAATTAAACATGAAAATTAGTACGTAATTTATTTTTCTCACTTCTAAATAGTAAGAATATGAACGCATATCTTTATCCCAAAGCAACATTTTTACATGGTTGATGATGTATTGAGTTCCTAACTTAACTAAAATACCATGTTCTCGTGATTCAGTAATAGTGTGTCTGGTATACCTAATAAAAGAACAATATTATTTAAATGAATAATTTTGAAAATGAATTTACCAATTTACCCTCGTTCCATATCATAATTATTTGTATCGCCATCTAAAAGATAGCTACGCATTTCACCCTGTAGGACTTGAGCACCATGTATAGGATCAGCAACGTTTACATCAATAAGTAGTTGACCACGATGATTAAGATCTGACTCACGTGTTTGCGTTCTTGCAGCTATTGCATCTAAGATTACTTCCGGAGAAATTAATCCAGTTGGACGAACAACATTTAGAAGATCCGTGATTGAAACTAAGTTTAATCGTATCTTATCTGCAAAATTTGTCTAATCAATTGAATAATTTATTATATAGAAATTATTTTGAAAATATATTTAAAACAGATTTTCTATTTTTAATGCTTTTATATTTACCTAAAACAGTTTTGCCATCTGCATCAGGATTTGCATTTACCCATGCTCGTACAGCTAAGAAGATATTAATCTCTGGTGCATAAAAGGAATCTCTTGAGACAAGTTCATTCAAAGCATCAGCACTTAATTGCAAAAAGCTTTCATGTTGAATTACTTCACATGCATGTTCATCCATGTATTCATGACAAACCTAGAACAGATTATTTTCAATGGATATTTTCAAATGTATTTTTAGATATGGTATCAATACCTTAGTAAGAAATTCTAGTCGATAAAGAAGAGCTGCACCAAATATGAGGCAGACATTTTTTGTATTTAGTATTTCTTTAAGATAATCTGATATAGAAGCTTCCAATTCTGGAAATCCATAAAGATGTGCTAATACAAGAATATCCAACACAACCTAAAAACAATAATAATTTGCTGATTAAAAATGATAATGAAAATAAGTGACAATTAATACCTCTTCACGTCGGTCTGTAAGAGATATTCGTCCTGTATATATATACTCAAGTAGGCCTTTAAACCCAGTCAAATTAGCATCTTTTAACTCAATTTCATGTTGTGCGGATTCTTTTAAACCTCCAAACAAAAGAGCTCTGAAATAATGGCTACGTGCAGCTAAAATGATTTTGTGGCTATTAAATCTTTGTCCACCAACAATTAAAGTTACATCTGAATAATCATCTGAGAGATAGAGAGCACCAATATCCTCAGAAAGTGTGTTAATATGATTTATGTCACCAGAAATTGGATGTTCTACTGATATATTTAATTCATGATGAGAACTCATTTTTTAGGTTTTGATCCTTTAAATACAAAATTGCAATTTCTTCTTCCCTAATTATTTTTCTTCTTTAAAAGCTTTTCCTTACTGATAAATACAATGCCCCGTAAACATCGAGATACGTTGAGAGCATAATACTTCTCTCGATATTCATGCATTCACATTAAGCAAGAAACAAAAAGTAGAATCAATTTTACAGAAACTTTATGATCATTAAACAGTAAAAGTAAGGTTAACTTTTAATTTAAATTTAAGGTTAATTTTTAATCTTTAATTATATTTATATGCTTGAAGTATATATACTACGATTTTACGTTTAAATTGCGCATTTAACTTTTTTCTCTATGGATAAACAACTTCTATAAATTTAAATAAATCTCAGAGAAATCATTATAACGTAAAAATAAAGTCACATCCCATTTATAAAAGTATTATATTTTACATTTAATTTTGTACTATCTATTTTTCAACAATGGTATCTATTGATCACAACATAAATATCATAGACTTATAGATACTGAAGATAGACAAACGTTGAAATGCAATATGCGATATTGCATTGTGGAAGCATTGTAGTCTGAAGGCAATGCAATACGTAAAATATGAATACCGTAAGCAAAATTACAAATTTAATATGTTTAAAACTACTTAAACAATAACATAAATTACACATATGATATATGTGTTACATATTTTAACGGTATTAAAGGTTATCACAAATGCTCATGGAGCACCGCCATGACTGTCCTAACTGTTGTTTCACGAAGTGCGCGAAAAATTGAAAGCAGCTACTTGAATTGTAAAGATTACTTTTATTAGAAGATAATTTGCTCGGGACTGTAATTATTCCAGATACAAAAAATTAGTAAGTCGAAAAATTTTTTGTTAAGCTCTTTGCTCAAGCTTTTTTTCTTAAGTTTGAAAAATTTCTCTCTGTGATCCAATACTGGATTAGGTTCCGCTTTATCAATCAAGAAATTTCCTGGTGGTTTCATTCCGTTCTCAGATCGTTGATAATGGAAATATTTTGCAGTCATGCTCGATACGGCATCATGTGCAAGGATAAGGTGCATAGAATCCAAGTTATAAAAGAGAAAACGTATTAACAATATTTATGACTTTATTTATTATTAAAACGCAATATTCTTTCAAACGGATTACAAAATCTGTAAATTTATCATAAGATAATCAAAAACTCAATATTATTATAAACATTTCAATGGAATAATTATATATATATATATATATATCTAATTAACTTTATTTCTATTTACATACTTCCAATAATATAAATATTAACTTTTAAGGTATCTTGTTTTGCAAGATGTAACGTAAGGTAGCGTATAATGGTAGTTCTTCAACATCTTAATATCTGTGGATTGTCGAATCTATCTTTTATATTATCAATGGTGCAAATGAATTATTGAAAATTACCCGGTCAGTTAATTGATAGTATTTGAGAATTTTTGTATCTACGCTTTTTAAAACACGAATGTTAAAGAGAAAAATAAATATAGTTGCGAAAATATCTTTTTGAGAATATTGCATAATGACAAAAGGTATAATTTTATTTGATTACAATCAACATATAAACATTATTATGCTAGGTTAAGTAATTCGATTTTTTTGTTATTACATATTATTTGAAATTATATGATATTTGTACATTAAACTAATTGTTAATTTTTTAATGATTGTTGTCGTTGAGATTGGTATAATGTTGCTTAAATTTTAAATTCAAATAAAAATAAAAAAATAATGGAACTTAAATTTGATTCAGTTCAAGTATAATTTATTAATTAAATTGTCAGCTCCTATGTGTTTCCTATAGAATTGTTACTACTATATTATAAAGTACAATGTACAAAGTATTCCAATATCTTAAGCTGTTCCTTAAATGATATTAATAGGCATGAAATACTAATAGATACTAGAAAATAAATATTAGATGTGAAATTTTAATAATTTTTTTAGACGAAACATTGGAGAAAAAATCAGTTGAAAATAATGATACTGATAAAAAGACTGCATCTGAATCTGGTCCTGATCCATCAGCACCAATAACTAGAAGAGGAGTATTAACATCATTCTTGACTGGCAAGCCAATGGAGATACCAGAACAAGATATTGTAACTACATAGTTTATCCATCTTTGTTATAGCTTTAGTTATATTCATTACAATGTAATAAATGATGTTCTATTGCTTTTTTTATAGTTAGGTAAATGCAGATTTGTGTCTGAATTTGAAAAATTAAATCGTATCGGGGAAGGCACCTATGGAATTGTTTATAGAGCAAGGGATACTAAAAATGATAAAGTTGTAGCCTTGAAAAAGGTACGAATGGAACATGAAAAAGATGGCCTTCCAGTCAGTGGTTTAAGAGAAATATCTGTTCTTTTATCCTGTCGTCATGAAAATATTGTACATTTAAGAGAAGTAGTAGTAGGGAGAAGTTTAGAAAGTATATTTCTGGCTATGGAATATTGTGAACAAGACTTAGCAAGTTTACTGGACAATATGCAAGCTCCATTTTCAGAAAGTCAAGTCAAATGTATTGTTTTGCAAGTATTAAAGGGTTTGCGTTATCTACATCACAATTTTATTGTACATAGAGATTTGAAAGTTTCAAATCTCCTTATGACAGACAAAGGATGTGTAAAAATTGCTGATTTTGGATTAGCTAGGTGGTTTGGTTTACCTTTAAAGCCAATGACCCCTAGGGTAGTAACATTATGGTATAGAGCACCAGAGTTGTTATTACAAGCTAAAACTCAAACAACTTCTGTTGATATGTGGGCTGCAGGTTGTATTTTAGGTATAGTATTTTCATTTTTTTTTTTTTTTTTTTTTTTGATTTATATATAATATTAAAGATTTAATATAATAATTTAAATTTCGCTTATGCATATACATGTTTTTATTAGGGGAACTACTTGGACATCGGCCTTTATTGCCTGGACGATCAGAAATTGCACAATTAGAACTAATTGTTGACTTGTTGGGCACACCAAGTGAAGCAATTTGGCCTGAGTTTAATACACTTCCAGCGCTACAGAACTTTACATTAAAACAGCAACCATATAATAATTTGAAACAAAGGTTTCCATGGTTAAGTGCCGCTGGTTTGAGATTATTAAATTTCTTATTCATGTATGATCCAAAAAAGAGAGCCACTGCAGAAGAATGTTTACAAAGTAGCTACTTCAAAGAAGCTCCGTTGCGTAAGTCACAGAAAATGATATGTATAGCGTGATTCACCAGAACTATTATCTATTATACATTTCTTCCAGTGAATAGTAACAGTCACATAAATTGAAGTAGCAATGTCTGGTGAACCATCCTGTATATTATTATCGAAATACTTAGAAGTTCTTAGTTATCATAATATTTTAGAATTGTTAATTATCGTTTAATTTAACCTTTTTTTAGCATGTGACCCCAAACTTATGCCCACTTTTCCACAACATAGAAATATGAAAAAAACTGCTCCACCAAAAGAGGCTAGAGAACCAGAGACAAATGTTACAGATCAAACAAATAATTTACCTGCAATTTCAGATCTTGTAAGACCTTTATGTGTTTCATCGTGTTTGGAAAAGACATTTTAAAACTGAAATTAATATTTTTTTTAGCTTGGTTCACTTGTGAAGAAGAGGCGAGTTGAATGAAGAAAATACTTATTTTTTGAAAGCAATACAAATCTCGACATTATTGATTTAAAAATATTTCATTTCGATTTATATCCTTCATTCTCAATGTACGAATTCATTCACAGATAGACTTTGAAATAAATAAACTTTATTAATAAATACTCAAAAAATATTTAAAAAAACATGTATTCGTGAAAAGAAAATGAACACGCATTCTTTACTTTAAATACTTAATTATATTTATAGTACGACAAAAATATTTGATCAGACATGAATTCAGCATATAAGACAAAGTATTTAATAAATATCATAGCTCACTAACATGAAGTAACAAAATTATTATCAACGATCTATGTACGTATACATTAAGCTATTTTATTACTTTAGTTGTAGTTTTATTGTACAAATCTCCTTATAAATTTATTGTTTAGATCTATAGATATAAATTCAACTGTTTTTGGTAGGTTGTAATACATTTTCGTAACGCTTTTTATATTCGCCACTTGAATCATACTTTGCGGAAAGTCGTTCCCAATCCTTCGGTCTTTTAGTTCTCAGATAATTTACTACTTTGTTCGCTGTATATTTCTGTTTTTCATTGCATTTACTACAACCTGTAGATAAAGCGTCGGGTAAAATTTCTGAAACAATAAACAAATAAATTATTTTTACATATAATATACATTTTTCCAATTCAATTATAAAAACTCTATACAATTATTTTATGAAGTCTTAATACAATAATACATATTATAATTTTTTAAGGACAATTAAATAGTATAAAACTTTTTATTATGTAATTATTTATAATTATTTCTCACGTGGAAATTGATCGTTTATACAATAAACCATAATAATCTCAATAATATGTATAAATTTACATTTTGGAAAGAGAGAGAGCAAGAGAGAGCAAGATAGAAATAATAATGATTTTTGTCAAATTATATATGCATAGCTAAAAGTTAGGATAAGGATTTTTGCTCTTGTGTTTATTTAGGAACAATCTGAAATAAGTACCAACAATCAATTTTTTGTCTTTCTATAGTATTATTTAATATTATTTTTAAGATAAACATTATCTAAAAAGCACAAATTTAATGGAATACTCAAAGTTATTTTTTTTATACTCAACTCAATATAATTATTTCAATTTAAAAGAAATGGATTGTAATGAAGAAAAAAGGAGTTATTAGAACAAAAGTTATTTTAATATATGTATACAGTATATATAGTTTATGTGTATATATACTACTATTTCTCTAGTTATTGAAAAAATAGGTATTTTATGCCGAAATTGTTTGATTTCGTGGAGGAAACTTAATGGAATGTCTGAATTTTCTTTCTAAATTGTTATTTCAGAGATGTCAACATTAATGAAAGTTTTTAGACTAGAACTATATATATATATTATTGTAATTGCCATTTTATTACACATTTCAAAACCATTTCAATGATGTGTATGTATAACGAGAACGTTTGAATAATAACTTATCGGATACTTTTATGAAAAATTCGACGTAAATATGAAATTCGGACAACATTTTGTTTCTTATAACGCGTAATCTGTAAGATGGAAAATAATTAGATTTTTTTATTCGTACATTTGTAATTGGGGTAACAATGTAATTAATTGCATCTTGTACAGTTTATGCGAAATACTGTTACGAATTTAGTAAAAATTGTACAATAACATAAATATTTATGTCGCCTGGAAACAAGTCGGTTCTTCATCTTACGAATCAAGTGTTACGAATAAGAGATATTAACTAAACTTAATATAACAATATTCTTTATTTTTAGTCTCACGACTGAAAAATGGGTTTGGTGTACAAAATCCTTGACTTAAAATTCTTAAACCTTAACCTTATCTTAAAAATCTTAACCTTTCGCCTTTACCATTTGCTTAAATCTCTCATTTTCATTCTTTTATTCTCTATTACCTAACTATATTTCCAATTATTTTCTCTCTTAGTAATATTACTTTATACTATCGCTTTCTTATATATATATATATTTTTTTCTTTTTTTTTTATTTGTTATAATTACATCTCTTTTCTCTTTTGCTTTACCTTCAACTTATCTAACTATTCCTCTATTTTCCCATTCCTTCTTTCGCTCACTGTTTTCTTCCTTTCTCTATCCTGTTCTCTCTTTCTGTTTCCCTATAATCCTTCATCAAGTGTTTCAAAGTCCGGAATTTGTCCTCGGACAAATCGCAATTCCGTCCTTTTCTTCCCAATATTTATTTCACTTTTCCAAATTTCTGCACCTCGCTCTTATCACTAGTCGTTGACTTTCGTCTCTTCTCTCTTCATTCAGATACTCTGCTAGCCCTAACATTCTAATCATAATTATTTATATGTACGTATAACTGTGCTAATTTGCAATGTTGCATTTATTGCTGAACCTTCGTATTCTCTTTTCTTCACATTCTTCTCACGTCTTTTCCCCTCCCCCCCCCCTTTTAATCGTTCCATCCTCTTCTGTTTGTCTCAATCCATTTCTTTTTAGGTACATTTTCCTCTTTTTCATTTCCTTTTCCTTCAAATATTCCACGACAATTTTTTTCTCCATTCCTATCCTGAAATCTTCCTCAGATTTCAACGCTCTTTAATTCGCCCTCGCTCTTAATTTTTCTCTTTTCGTTTCCTCTAGGACTAAATAACAATCGAATTTAACGTTTACATGATGTTCTCACGAAAATATCCGATAAATTATTGTTTAAATATACACGTTAACATTGTTTAATAAAAAAGATGACAATAATAAAAATGTATAGTGCATGTTAAAAATCTTTGCTGATATTCATGTCTCTGTAAATAACAATCTAAAGAAAATTCAAACCTTCCACTAAGTTACCTTGGTGAAATGAAATAATTCTTAAAAAATATTTTTTCGTATTTTCAATAGGTAATTATAAACATAATAGCGTGTATACATTTAAACCGAACATACTGTACATATGTATAATAATAACTTAGACGTTACTTAAGAGAGTTCGATGTAATCAAAACGAGAAAGTTCAAAGCAACTTATGTAATAAAGAGAGGGAGAGTGAATTGAACTCTGTCGTAATCGTTGCAGCAGATGCACGTAGAAACCTCGGAAAGAAACCGGTGTGACTTTGGGTTATGCAGTTAAATAAAATTGCTTCGTTAGTTATAAAAATATATATGTCTGTTTACAAATTTATAAATTCTGTAGTTTTTTATTTACATTTGTTTTTTTTTTTATTTTAAAAGCGATGAGTTGCAAAAGTTCGAAAAAGAAGGAAAGTAATAAAGCATTTAAAAAAAAAAAAAAAAAAAAAAGGAAAAAAAAAAAAGAAAAAAAACAGTGTATTACGAGTATATTATATTCAAAGTCACGTTTTAGTAAATAAATGTTTTTCTATCGTTTCCTATGCTTTACGATGTTAAAGCTATTAACGTAAAAACATTAACATAATTGCATTTAAAATATGAAAATATTAATAACGATAAAACAAATAGAGAAAGAATATTTATGAAATGCCATTTCCTTCTCGTTTCTCACATTTTTATACAGTAGTATCTACATAAATTAATACCATGTATTATTAATTCACTTGTTGTAAACTGAAGTAAAATTCATTGACATTTTAATACAGAAATAATTTCTCCGTGTAATTTTATATAGACACGTATATAAATAATATCTTTACATACATATACACAATATTATTTGAAAAGTATATGAGCAGCACAAATATGTAATTAGTTTTAGTACTTTTATATTAAAATAAATTGTATTTCAGTATAAACTATTATACACATAAGTATAGTTTTCTAGTCTTTTTTGTTTTTACACTTGTTAATCGATCGAAAAATTCGAAAAAATATATTATTTATACGAATTAGATATTTTACATGTATAATAAATTAATAAATTATTAATTAAATGTATAATCTCCTATACGAATGACCTATAACGGAGCTATATCATTAGATAGAAGTAACAAATGAAAAATTAAATTTGAATAATTAGCGGTGAAGTCTATGAAAATAATGCCGAGTATGTACTTACTTTTTAATTCTCTGCCTTCGTTGGTACATGGTCCTTCGTCCAGCATGCACTTAATGTAATTGGTGAGGATACGACCATTTTGTAGGATCCTGTCGACGTCTACGTTGTCATATTTGGTGGTATAATCTTCCGCTGTTACACAAACGACTGCGACCAAGGCAAATAATAAGAGATAAATCTTCATATCGTAATTGAAGCACGTTCTTCCAGCTTCAATTTCAAAACGCAAAACTCTATATATGATGATTATACCAATGAAAGCGATATGAAAATAGAAAAATGTACAAATTACTACGTTCCGTTTAACGAAGTAATAGATGGTAATTTAAAAACAAATCTTATCTTTATCTCTTTGAAAGTTACCCTATACAGCGGAAAGTAAACCGCTCTTTGTAACAGTTGAAGCAAGTTGTCCAATTATATAGCTGAAGACAGAGGACATTGGAGGGAGTGGATAAACGCGTTAGTCGAGCGTTTTATACTCCATGAAACGTACGTATACGTTGTACAGAGTAGCGATTGAATATAAGCATCAGGATATAAAAAATTATATCGATAAGTAAAATAAATATATTTTATCATTCATACATAGTTAATTGTCTTTCAAACAGTCGTATACTTTCCACCTGTTTAAATATTTCAAATTAGCTAATTGATTTCATATATCGGTGTTAAATCTACCGAGAAATTAGATAAATGAACGAAGATAAATTTAAATAAATTTTTTAAGTACATATTACTGGACTATTGCTTGTTCTATAAAATGTTGTGAATATAGATGATAATTGAACCTGATCATCCGATTAAAATCATCTGTTATATAAATTTATTAATATTAATATGCGATAAATTTCTTCGAAAAGAAAATTTTTTTACTAATTAGTTTGCCTTAAAAAGTATAAAAAGCGTTGAAACGTAGAATGTTTGACGTTTGAGAATACATGTTGAGCAGTGTGATAGAAATTATGTAGTTAACACAGCGAGAACAACGTGCTATCAAGAATAACGAATAGATTATTCTTTGCCGTGTTTAGAGGATGACCATCGGGTATTTACGTTGCATACCTTGCCAAGGCCGATCATCAATAAAAATACGATGTTAATGCTATAACAAGGTTTACGTTTGGAAATCTTATAATTTATTTATTTAATATAATTTATGTTGACATATGTATAATAAATAAATAAATAAATAAATAAATGAAAAAACGAATAAGCTTTCTCAGTTAAAGGGGATCTTTAGAAAACTGAATAGATATTTACATAATCATAATCAAATAATAGATACTAATTATTGTAGTAATAAAATCGTTCGATTTAATTAATCGGTGTAATTTTATGTTTTATCTCTTACAAAGTTACAACGTATTTTGGGAAATAGAGATTTTCGATTAAGAATAAATTTTATTTCAAGTTTAGAAAGTAATTTATTTTTTTAAATATACGTCGTTACCTGACGTTTACTTCGTAGAATCTTCTATTACCTGTCGATCCACGACTTACAAAATATTCTGTTCATATCATGTACAGACATATATTCATTTCGACATTACGATCATCAGATTAATTAAAATGCACACCGTATCACAACTTCAACCCACTTTATCATTCGACTGTATTGTAAACCGACTATACGTCGATTATAATATGTATAAACTTTCTATCTTCTCCTTTAGGCTTTGTTTCACGCAAATACATTTTTCATTTTAATCAAATTTATTGGCGAACAATTATTTCACCATCGTTATCTAGATACATCGAAGATAGGCATATACGTATAACAAGATAATCATCGGCATGTATAAAACCTATAAAAGTCTATCGATCGTTTGTAAGAAGCAATATATAGATTTTAAAGTTTACTTAATATATCGGCCCTTTGAATCGTTCTGTAAGAACATGTACTTCTAACGATAATATAATTTCTTATAAATTTTTGCAAATTTTATACATTGACGTATGAAAGATCGAAATTGAAAGTTAGAAATCTAGGAAAAAGACGAGAAGATTATTTGCGCCATTCAGTGAGATATATCTTATATATCTGTTACGACCACGAAATATCTCATATTTCTAAATTTTGTATATTTATTAATAAATTACGATTGATTATAGCCGATTGATAGTTGGTACGAAAATTTAAAGACAAATCAGGAAAGGTATATATAGTATAATAATATATGGTATATGATCCATCGTAATTCATCGATAAGTACTGATATCGAATATACGAAATTTCTAATATTGCGGTAGGTAAGTACATAATATAGAAATTTATGGTAAATACATTTTACTTTGTTCTTTTCTTCTTATATATGACAATTCTCACAAACACAGATGTTTAATGATAAAACTTTTTAATAATGAGGTTAATTACGTTCAAAGTTATAGAATCTCTCAAGAATTTGTTGCAGCGTCAATGTTTGACGCTGTTTATCATGGTACCCTTTCATCCTATGTAAAATATCTCAGCAATTTATAACGGTGTATAATCGATTCCCATTCATTGGGATAATTTTGTTGCATAAATACTGTCAATTTGTGTGCAAGTGCAGCTTGTTCAGGCGTACAACGTTCACAATGATCGTTCAACGCTTCTGGCAACAAAGCTGTAAGAATCGTAACAATATTTTATATGTAATACGATCGAATTATTAAATCTGAATACGACCTTCTAAATTTGCATGCTAAGAGGAAAAACAGTTGATTCTGCTTAATTTATCTCTTGCTTGACAAATATCATTATCGTAATTTCATAATAAAATTCATTTACCAACAATGCATACCTTTTATTGATGAAACGACAAAGCAAAGTGATCGAAGGTGAACTTTGATGATGTTTCTTCGTTTGTTTAATATACTTTTAAAATACAATATTGTACATGTATATTTTGAACACGAAATTATTTAATATTTTATCTTTTATTGATAAATTGTTGCATAAGAATAGATATATTTTCCTGATGAACTAAAGAATCAACATTTTCTTCTTGAATATACACGTTTATTATATGATAATGTATGTTCTATCTACACATACACCATTTTCAAGGAAACAATTGTAAAAAAAAGTCCGCGAAATTGAAGTTGATCTTTTCGAATTTTAAGAAGACGATCTAAGCGATTTAATGATCTTAATAATCGTGGAATAATTATTATGAATTGGCCTTCGTCTACTTTTTAATGAAATAGTGGTCTGTATTTGTATTATGAAAAGAATATATATGTATGTAGAAAGAATATTTTCTCTACCTATTTTTCCTTCTGATATTGTACATTTTTTATGAATAACTTTAATCAATTGTGCCATTGTAATATCTGATTCGATGAGAGTTTGAGCATATAAATATACATCATAGTGTAATGAAACAGAGAATAGAGACAAAGTAATATCTTTTATTTATTTAACTATTTGTTTAACTTTCTAGTTAAAGTTTTATTAAATACTATAATTTTTATGATCAATGACTACATGTATATTATACGGTAACGTATAATACATGATCATGCAGTTATATACGACGTGTACGATCTGTATTGTTTTTCGTTGTTCGTTCGAATTTAAAAACCATTGGGTTTCAACGTTTCAATTGTTTCAAATGCGATCTCTCGGTAAATTAAGTGTAACAATTTGACAATTTAAAAATTGCTTCCGAGCACGAATTTATCCGAAAATTAACAAAATTTAAAGATACTGTTACGTAAAATTTATTACAAATATAGATTGGCTCGACAAAGTACTCTTGCTTTTTCATTCGAAAAATTACTTTACTTAGAAGATATTCATATCCATATTGTATGCGTCGTATAAAACGTTTTGAAATTTCACTATCACTGTACTCAGACACGACAATTATGATTATATTGGTCGAATATAAAGTTAGTTTGAAAATGTATATAGAAGTTAGAAGATATTTATTGCAAACACATATTTAGTAAAAAATTAATATGCATCATGAATAGCTATCTGGACCATATGGTGTATAGTAGTAAAGGTTAAATATAATCTGAATGAAAATACTTTTGTAATCCCTGCATGATATATACTTGTACTAAATATCTTACTAATTTCTATATGGACATACTTTCACTAAGGACGGTAAAAATTTAATAAATAACTTGTATTTTAAATTTTACCTATAATTCTTCTTTCTATCGAGTCGCATTGTCTCAAACTTAAGACACGATTAATCTGCTTTTGTACGTACAGTCTATCCATCAGGAATGTTGAAGCCGTATCTTGTGCTTTGACAAAGCTTGTCAAAGTGAAAATAACAAAGTGGAGAAGTATTTTTACTTTCATTTTTGATCCGACTATTGAGAAAAAGGAAAGTAACTCTGCAAGTGTCGTATATCAATCTATTTCGCGATTGGGATAAAACTGATCTATACTTCAAACGTCCAACTCGACTTTATATCTATTCTATTCCCTGTTCGAGGATAGTAGTATAGTTGTATGTAAATAAATAGATAAAAAAAACTAGATTTTGTAGATTGCAACGGTTTAATATTTCTAAATCCAAACTGTTGATGGAAAACAATTTTTCTGGATATTCCATAGCAATATGTATGCAATTTTATAAAAGTATCGGATAAGAGAAAAATTCTAAGTAGTGTATATTACATCTCTAAATCAATAAGTATATGACAAACTTTATAGATAACTCGAATTGCAAATAGATGTAAATGCAATTACGACTGAAAATCTATGTATGTATAACCTATTAATTAAATTAGTTATTTTCTAGGCGTTGTTAAATTTGTTGTCATAATATTAATAGATATAATTAATAGTATAATTATTATTTCAATATTATTTTTTAAAGAAATTAAAATTTATTTTACTTTTAAAATAAATTTAAATTTCGTCGTTTAAATTTGATTGACATTTGTGATCATTTCGGTGTGCAAGAATCTTTAAAACAAAATACTATTGAAAAAGAAAATTCATTTTTTTTCTTCTAATTTTTCTTCAAACGATCCACAAAAGTCAGATCAATAATTCTCATTTGACTATGATTTTAATGACGCAAATAGCGATGAATGCATAAATTTAAAAGAAACCGCTAATTTACAAATCCTGTAGTAAAATATAAGGAAAATGTTATTGGAGAAGAATTTCCTAACATTAGGTTACATTACATTTCCTAACATTCGCTCTTGTTAATTATGATTCAAAGCAACGTTTGCCAACGTGAGACGTATGCTCTACCGGGAGGCAGTTAGAAAATTCCCTTATCACCTTCATCACCGATATAATTAAAAAATCGTTTTTTTAATGTTAACAGACTTCTTTTTATCTTATGTAATATTTCTACGTGTTGTTAA
The DNA here is from genome assembly GCA_037178635.1 of Bombus dahlbomii. Taxonomy (NCBI): domain Eukaryota; kingdom Metazoa; phylum Arthropoda; class Insecta; order Hymenoptera; family Apidae; genus Bombus; species Bombus dahlbomii. The sequence goes on along the minus strand of CM074105.1, from coordinate 18,127,067 downwards.
TTTTCTGATTATCCAAAAGTTACGATATTATTGATTTAAACAAAATAATCATTTTACCACAATTGTATCTAAGTATTAAATTCGTTCGACGCTTGAAAATATACACATAATTTCAAATTAAAAACAGTATTACCTATGTTCCTTTTTTTTTTTTTTTTTATTTGAAGCACTTATTTATAATTATACCTTTTCAAGACTCGTTGGCTATGATATTATACTAAGAAGGATATTAAAATCTTTGAAGCGTTAGAGTGGGGTATGATCCAAAAAAGGTTGGAAAACTGCTCTAATCGTACAAATAATCAGGTCTGGACATTCCTATATCGAAAGCAGAGAGGAAATTTTCTCTCTGTCGAAAGCGTAGAAGAAACCGTTTTAAAACTGAGTCGTGAAATATCAACGTAGAAGACAATAAGGGTTTGTTCTCCGCACGTACCACATACTATGAATGTTTAGATAGAGATAGACACTTTGTTCATCTCTGTCATTCTCGTAAAAACGAGAACTTTATTGTCTTCCAAGATCACTCTTCCGAGTGATCAATCAACTTTCACAATTCAATTTTCGGCATTTTTTTCTATGTTTTTGGTATATAAGTATCAAAATCTGTTTATATGATCATGATCGGGAAATCAATTCTCGGCATTGTTTTCCTTTGCTTTTGGTATATGAGTATCCTAATTTGTTTATATGATCGTGATCGGGGAATTAGATGAAAAATGAAAACGGCGGAAAAAAAGACACTCGTCTTGCCTTGTTCTGTTCCCTCAGTCCTCATGCTCAAAATTCACCAACCAGATTCATCGATAGGACAATAACTTGGTTGTCGGTGGCCTTGTTGTAACTGTGTGCAACATAACTAGACGATCTTTTAGATTTTAGATCGCGCAATAAAAACATAAGTTCACGTAAGTTAAAATTATTTTAGATTAATTAAAATTATTTTAGATTACACTTATGTACATATGAGAATTAAAGCCCTCTGTCGGTATTAGACCAAACTATCGCAGTCCACCATGCAGAAACGTGACGTTAATAATATACATAATGGCAATGATTAAAAATTGTCTTTATAATACAGAGGATGATATAGCTTTTGAACCAAGATTGACAAGAGCAAAGACCAAGTATAGTTCGACAAAATATATTTTATAATTATATAGTAGAATTAGTAAATATACCTCAATTAAATATATCTTAATTAATGTAGAGAGCTAGCAGCAGCTCAAGTTAATATACCATGGCCAATTACTCCAGTGAAGAAAACTTCATCAGAAGTACAAGCATTAATCGAAGAAGAATTACCAGAAGATTCTTCTGATGAAGAATACAATCCAGAACAAGAATCGCATGATCCTGAAGGAATTTTTAAAATCCCTGGGTAAATTAACATACTTAAGATAGTTTTAAATAATATGTTAATATAATATATTAACAGAATTCTAATTACTTTAATATTATACATTTTTAGAATTCCTTATGTGCCAACAGAAGAAGAAAGTATTGGTCAAAGAACACGATCCAAAGTTTGTTTAAGCGAAACACCTTTGGAACAAATTGAACAAGCATTTATACCTCCTGATATAACCATCGATATGTATGACTTAGATTGTGAAAAAGACGAAGATTGGGATAATTTCTTAAAAGAATTTACTCAACCACTCACTCAAGAACCTGTGGTGGAAGATGATTCAGAAGCAGATCCAGAATATAATATTTTAGAAGACGAAGAAACAGAACTTTGTATGTATGATACAGAATATGATTATATACTATACATTTCTTAAATTATACAGGCTATTAAATTAATTTGAATATGTTTACAGTGGATAAAGAAGAGTTAAGAGCCGATAAAGCTGTAAATGTTACACGCAAGGAATTAAATAATTTGACTGCAGAACTATTTGAGTTTATAGATATATTTCCGAAAGAAGACCAGGAGATTTCAAAAAAGAGAAGGTCTCCAGAAAATACAAATGTTTCGGTTGAAAACAATTTTATGGTAAGACCATGATATGATTATTATATTTTAATTAAGAATATAATTTTACTACAATTTTAATTTTGGTTTAGAATTGTTCTGTAACAGATTTATTGCCTACTTATAAAGAACCAGAACTTCCTAATTTAATGAATCCAAATCAACGCGAGTTATTGGCAGTTCAATTTCGTCAACATGTACAATTAATGGTACAACATTTTGCTATGACATATATGCATCCAGATCTACATTCTCAGTCAAAGACATGCAAAGAAAATCTAAATAGTATAAAGTAAGCTTACAACTAAACTTGTAAATTAAACATATATAGTCTATTAAGTATATATTGAATTTATATTACTTTTATTAGGTACTTAAGTAATGGCCCTAATTCTGCATTCAATGTAGCAAATTTACCGGATGCTTTAAAATTAGTATCTGATTGGGAAAATAAATTTTTGGATAATAAATTTTCTGAAGATTTCAAAAAAGCTATGGCAGATGGGGATGCAATAAAAAGAATATATCTTAAAAATAGGTATAAGTGTATTCCTAAATTTCATCCAGAATTAAAAAAGCTATTTATGGACAGTAAGGCCCTAATGTATCCACAACTTTTGCCTGAAATACCATTCAGAAGTGAATTAAATAAATATGTACGCCCTCCATATTTAAAATCTGAAGAGAGGTATGTAAATAGTATGTATGTAGTATCAAAAAAGTATATATATTTTATGGAAATCTGTCTTCTAGTTTAATTGCACTGGGTTTGGAGCAGTTTCTCCCTTTTGTTGCCACTAAATCAAAAAAATTAAAAAGTAAGAAACTCCAACTATTAGATGCAGTGAAATTAATTAATCAGTATTTAGTGCCATGCAGGGAACCTGAAGGATTGTTAAATCACATTGGAAAACGTCGATACACAAAGAATGCAAATCCAATAAAAGTAAATATAATATATCTACAAATAATACAATATACTTTTTTAATATAACAGAACTTTACTAGAAAAATGTTTCCACAGCATTACTTTGAGAAGGGTTGTGCTCCTAGAACAATACATTATATAACATTACAATGCGATCTCAAAGCACCCAAAGATCAATCAATAAATCTATTACCTGTAATTTGGCAAACTTATTGTAATAATGTAAGTATTTCATTAAAATATTTATATATGTCTATATACGTAATAGATATTTTACATTATTATATTTTCTTCTTATTTAATATAATTATCTTTTCTTTAAAACTATTCGACTCTTATCTGCAACATTTTTTGCTATGGATAGTAATATTGATGTAAATCAAGATAATATCAAATGCCCCTTATGTGTATAGAGTCTGTACAAAAATTTGGGAAAGACTTTAGGAGCATATATTGGGTTGGCAACTAAGTGATTATGGATTTTGTCATTAGATGGTAATGTCCTTGTATGACAAATATAATGGTAAAGTACTTGTCGAAATAAATAAAAAAGTATCAATAAACATGGGTTCATAAACTGCTAGTTTCTGAGTTACAAAGTGTTTTTATCAGTAAGACACTACATACTCCTAAAGTTTCTCCCCAACTTCTTTGTATGTTTGTCATATCATATGTATTTTTATAGACACAGCAGAAAATTAATGTCTTAAAGAGAAAACATATGCTTAATTCGTATAATGATATTATGAAGAAAGATTGTCTTACAAATGGAAATAGAAACCATGTTTCTGTTTCTAAAGCTCACATTTTGTGTACACAAAACCCACCTATTAATATATTACCAAAAATATTACCTGCAAATACAAAGCAGAAGACAACAACTAAAAATGCATTAAAAGATAATTTGTGCACAAGTGGAAAAATTAATTGTGAAAGTTCTAAAAATATATCAAACAATGAAGTAAATATTGAAATACATAATACACATGCATTAAATACAGATTGTTCATTGCATCGTAACAACTCTTTAAAAATTATAACTATACAAGAAGAAAAAGAGAAAAAAACAGATGAAAGTAAATTAAAAGAAGTTCGAAATGATGTATCTACAAATTCAATTACATTAAAACATCCGAAGTTTTCTAAAAAGTCTTCTGAAATAGTACAAGAATTGCCTCAATTACGAAAAACTACTCCTAGGTTAGCAAAAACAAGAAGTGCTCAAAATATGAAATTAATGGTCCAAGTTTTAGGACCAAAAGGTTTATCATCTAATTGCAATGCCTTGAAGTCCAGAGAAAAGAATGATATAGATAAAAGTATAGAGAAAATATCTAGTTCGCCTAAACTTGTAAGTAAAATTGTCATTAATTTTAGTGAAATAAAATTAACGTTTTTAAGATTTTTATATTTTATTTTAGGATAATGAAGATGAAATTGCAGAATTAATGTTAGCTAGCACAACTATTAAAAAAGATTCTATTAGTAGAAAGAAAGCTAAAGAAGCTAGAGAGTTAGAAAACATTAAAAGACTTTTAGAATCTGAAAACCCATTAAACGAAGAAGAAAGAGGTTCAAGTATGTATCTTAATAAGTTTAAAGTACTCCAGTTATTTTAATTTACTTATGTTATTTTATATAGAGTTTGCAGCATCATATCTTCAGAAATTGCACTTGGCATTAGAATCTAACAATCCAGCAACATTACGATCTGTGATAAAATTATATTTAGATTATTATGACAAATTAGATAGCATTAATCAAATGGAGAACGAATTATCATTCTCGAGTCCATCAAGATCTTTGCACAATGAACAAATTATGAAAAAAACTGCGATAGATAAAGATACAATAACTATTACTTTATATCGAGATGTATGTGAAAAATTACGAGAATATCCTGAGCTTTGTACAGATTTTTTGTTGTTTTTGAGGCCACATCAAGCTGCGATGATGGATAAATCAGTGGAATATATAATGCTCCAAAAGATGAGCGAATTTGTTAATGTAGCTCAAATATATTTTGCTAAACAACCTTCTCGAATAGCAAAAATGATGCAAGCTATTACACAGCTTTCATCTGATCCACAGATAACATTAGAACATGTTCATGCAACTATGAGTCCCATACTTAAGGGACATCCTTTAGTTATGGATTTATTTTTACAAATATTACCCACTGCTAAACCTCCAGAAAGGTAACATAGATAATAATATTATTATATATATTAGTAAGAAAAAATTTATAGGTGTCTAATTATATATTTACTATCTTACAGTTTGTTTGCATCACATATGTTTGAAAACTTAACATGCCCAGTGGGACCATATGATAAAAGTAAAATTTATACTGAAGATGCACCTGAATTATATGAAAATATAGAATTGCCCGTATTATCGTCTCAAGAAGATCCTTATGGTGGAGAAAACTGCAAATGCAGTTGTCATAACGATGAAGAATCCACTTCTAAAAATATTTCTGAACATTGTGTGTCTTGTGGCACAAGGGTATGTTTTTTCTTATTTATTTTTTGATAGTTTTTAAAATAGTCTCAAATACAGAATAGAAGTGAAAAGATGAATTACAACTAATAAACATACACATATTAACTACTTGTTGATAGCTTTTTTTAAAATAAAAGTTAATATTTTATACATATTATTTGGAACTGTTTAACATATTTTTAATACAAAAATTTATGATTTACATTTAAAAAATAAAGTTTCTCAATGGAAAAATTTACCTACAAACATCTGAAGGTTTAAGACCTGCAAAAATTATTTTCCCTGGAGCTGAAGAAGAAAAGTTGGAAAATATTGCGCGTATATCTTTAAAAGCTACTGATAAATTTGCTTCATCTATTTCGTCTACACAACGAAGAAAGTCTTCAAAGAATGAATTTCATACCGATGAACAACATCAGAAATCTTTTATAGCAAAAAATTCACCTACCAAAGAGAATGAAGAAGGAGAAAAATTAATTATAAAGTCTAAAAAAGCTATAAAATCGCCGTCAAAATGTACAGATCAGAAAAAAGATTTTAAAAGACCCAGAAGTGAAATAAACCATATAAATAGAAGTACAAAAAAAATGCGCATATCTCAATGTAAAAATAAAAAAGAGAAACAAACTGACAAGCAAGAAATAAAAGTAGAATACATAGACTCAAATGTTAGTGATCATATGAAATTAGGTGAAAAAAGATGCTTATTCATTGATTATAAAAATTCTAAAGAAACAGTAGCAAAAAATACATCGGATGCGAAAATAAGAACGTCAAATGACAGCGTAAACAAGGTTGATTTATCTGATGAGATAAAAAATTCTGTTGATTTAAGTACCAATGTAAATACAAAGTCATGGACACGGCAGGAAGATATGATCTTATTACAAGCTGTAAAAAAAGAATATTCTGAAAATTCACTTATCCTAGTCAGTAAAACATTAGGAAATCGTACAATTGATCAAGTGAGTCTACACTAGTATACAAAATTAAAAGATCACAAAATTTTCAATGAAAAGTTATCAATATTTAAACTGTTATAACTTCCCGAAATAAGACCATACAACAATCAACCTGAGTTCATTTTAAAGCTCGAAGATTCCTCTCTCATAATCATGTGTTCATTTTTTATAGAGATGTTTGTAAGTATATCATGGATGAGAAAGTGAAGATACTTTTTCTTTTCAAAAATTTTATAAATTCAATCGATTGCACGGAGTTCGAAAAATTTTTTTTCGGGATTCATTTTAAGATAACCTTGTAAAGGAAAATCCCCTTTACAACAACCTATCAAAAGTTGATGTGCAAAATTTTTGTCATCGTTTTATTGCACTTTAAATGGAAAGTGTTCTGCTGGGTTTGGAATAACTCAAAGTACATCGTGAGGAGGTTGCACGGCGTAGTGTTACGTCTGTAATGTACGGCGACAAAAAATCATACATCAACTTTTGATAAATTGTTGTAAAAAGTAAACTTCCTTTTACAAAGTCATCTTAAAAAGTAAATTCTGTACAAATGTTTGAATTTGTAAAATTTGCGAGAAAAAGAAGCATCTTCACTTTCTCAACCGTTATATGATATAAAAACATCTCTGAAAAAGAATGAACACAGGGTTACGAGGAATTTTCGAGTTTCAAAATGAGGCTAGTTAAATTGTTATACAATTTTCTTCCACGAAGTTGTAGCAATTTATAAATATCGACAATTTTTCGCCAAAAATTTTGTGATCATTTAATTTTGCACACCAGTATATATTATTTTTTTATATATTCTGATTCTTATATATTTTGGATATGTATATCATATATCTAATGTCATTCTATAGGTTAGAGAAAGATGCGAAATCCTGCTCTCTTTGTTAAAGAAGATGATGTAATTATCTTTAGTTAAAAAGGATATAATGTTATTACTCTTTATTCCAAACTTTCGCTGGGTAAGTGTATGCTAGTAAAAAATATTTTCATAAAATGTACTATCCTTAAATACATATATTATCTCTTTTTATTGTTTTATTTTTTATAGTTATTATATAATAACAACAAGATTATTAGAATACCTACATATTTTGACATAAATCGTTAAATTATTTTTGTTCTAGATTATAGATTTGTTCCCATCAATGACAAAAATCACTTTGCATAACAAACTATGCCATAACAAGGAAATGTAAACCAAATATATTAATTAAAATATTCAACCGAGGATAGCAGCACATGGTATGAAATTGTAAGATTATTTGCAACATTGAAAGCTTTAATTTTTTAATTTCGTCAAAAATCTTTTAGTATATTCAAATTTTTTCAGGAGGAAAAAGACAACAATGGAGTAGTACACTAATACTATTATTACAAAGAAAACATACTTCACATATTTGTATTTGAATATAGTGTTAAAACATAGCTACAAGAAGAATAGTACTCATAAGCTACTAAATTATAAAATTATATAGATTATGTTATACTCCTTTTAATTTTATAAAATCTTATAGAAATAAATGGAATTAGTTTATGAAAGTCGTGTTTTTAAAATATTATTAAAGTTTTTTACATGTGTAATTCATAAAACAGTTCTATTTCATAAATTATATATTTATATTTATGTATACAACACATAGACACAACATATATATACAAAATTTATGTACAAAAGGATATACCTTACAAATTTTTGTATTAACCATATTTATTGTTATATGAAATATTTCAATAACCCAAAATTTAAAAAATATTCATTATATTAAGTTTCATTACATAAATTCAAGAACTAGTTTTTTTTTATATTGTGTCATAGCACTAATTGTATATGTAAATATATATGTATGGAAGAATAAATATATATATTAAATAATATTAATAATTTAGTGTGTGTGGTTACATTTAATTATTGTTTACGATTTCTTATCCGCTTCAAAAAATAAAATTTTGAAAAGTAAGTTTTATATAAATGTATAAATTTTTGTTCCCCCTATGCTGCACCATTTTATAACAAATATATCGTCAGAGTACGTAATCCGTCTAACTCCTTTTTTCAAAAGAATGCAATTAATCAATCCACATATGTGTCGTTGATATAAAGAATACGAATTTATGATAGTATTATGAAAATTCTACTTAGAAGGCAACAAATATTCAGTTCTTTTAGTCCTAATGCTACACAATATTAATCCTCATAAAATTTAGATTTAGTTCTCTCAGTTTACTAAACTACTGGAGATAGAATGGTTAAGAACTAAAGCAATGATATGTGAAACAAATATATTAAATTGTGGTATTGATCTATAAAATTGGTAAAGCAAAAAGCAGTTAACACGTTTAAAATAATATGACCGTATAACCAATGCTTTTAATACAAAATTGGAATTTTAAACATCCAACTACATAAAACTTTTAAATAATTCAGTCTTATTTTACTTGATTTTTAACAATGAATTTATCTTAATAATAAAATAGTTAAATAGCTATTTATTTGAAATATATAATCATGTTGCTACATTTAAAAGAATTTAACCAATATCAAGGTATTTTAATTAAATTTCACAAATTTATATATTGTATAACATTGATAAGCAAAGAAACAAATTATTATGCACATAATATTTAAAGTAAAATTTTGTACATGAGATAAGTCGTTTAATATATTATACAAAGTACAAATGATCTAATATTTATTTCTATAGTGACTTTTATGTACAAAAAACAATCTTCAACAATGAAAATTTCATAAAAATGGTGTAACACAAATATTTATATATTATGTTACTATAATTTCTATGAAACTTCATTTTTGTTACGTCTCTTACATTTTTTTACATCTATCTTAATAATAAATAGAAATGTGTCAAATGAAACATAAAAAAAGAGTATACAAATATTTTTTGTTTTTCAAAGTTTGAGAAAATAACAAAGTATATTACCATAATATGTACATTTGATAAATTATTTTATCACAATGTGGAACGTCGTTGCAATAGATTTGGACTGATCATGGTTATTTGATCATGCCCACAAATTTTATCTGTGTATACTGTAGGCAAACGTACAAATTACATGAATTGTATTCACATAATTTATGTATATAGATGTTTTGTAAAGATTAGAACTTTTCTCAATTTTGTACAAATTATTTGCGCAATACATTTGTTACAAAGAAATTATAATATTTTAAAGTACTTCCATACTGTCTATGTCTATTCCAATATCAAGGAAATCGTCTCCATAACTTTGAACATGCCTTTGTACAAGTGGATGCTCTGAATGATCTGGATCATCTGTTACAGGACTAGGTGGCGGATTAGTCATTGTCCGATCAGAATCAACTGGCATTCTATCCATACCTTCTCCACGTCTTAATCTTGCTTCTTCTGCTATTTCTCTTGTGGAAAGTTCTGCTTTTGTTAGTAAGGCAGGAAGATCTTTTTCTGAACCATCTATAATAAACATTAAAAATAGTTTTATTAATAAAGAATTCTTCCTATCATATAACAAATAACTTACTTTCTAAACACTTTATTAATTCTTGTGCTTTCTGTCTTCTTGCAACGGCATCAGCTTTCCTTTGTTCAGCATGTTCTTTTTTATCATAATAAAAGATCTCACTTATTTTTTCTCGTGGGATATGTTCATCATTTTTTACTAACCACAAATATACACCTCCTGCAGTTCTTCTTCTAGATCCATTCATTATTAACATACCACCCCCTTCTTCAATCTTTTTAGTTTTTTGAAAGAAATCAATGGCTTTTTCTTTACCAATTATATCTACAATCCTCCCTACAAAGTGTACAAGTTTAAATATCTATATACATACATTAATTTAAGGTAGCAACAAATTTCTTACTTATAAGAAGATCCTTTTTCTCACTAAGTTTTGATGTTATGTCAGTAGCCACATCTGAATCAGTTGATTCAACTGTTGTACTTAAATCTGCTATTTTTCTAGCAGCTCCTTTTTGATTATCTATGTCCATCGAATTACGTTTCTTTCCTAATCTCAATTTAACATTAGTTCTATCAGAATTTGTCCTTTTATTCGTTAGCCTTCTTTCCACATCCTTTTCATCTTCTGAGCTATTATTATTGCGGTGCTCCATATTCCAAGTCCCATTAAAAGAATAACGGTGTGGAATGTTATAACTCTCAACACTACGATCTTGATTCTGTTTTTTAGTTACACCACATAATACTAGATTTTCTGTTAAAGTTTCTTCTTGTAACTGAGGACACCATATTTTATATTTATCATTTTTATCTGTCCAATTTTTTGTCATATTTCTAGATCGTTTCAGTTTTAATTTAGGTCTTTTACTTTTAATATGTCCAGAATCTGAATCAGAATCACTTTCAGAATCTGCAGAATCATCAGACTCATCGCTATAGCCCATTTTTACATTTTCTTCTTTATTTGGAACTGCATGAGGTCTTTTTAGGACATTATATGTTTCAATATCGCTTGCCTAGATAAAAATATATTATAATAATTAACGAATATAATTCATTGTCATAAAAATAACTTTTACATTTAATATTTAAAAAAATGCTTTTAAGAAATATAGTATCACAGCTGCAAAGTCTAGAAAATTTATTTTATTCAAATAATATATTTCATTTGAAATAATTTTAATTCAACTATGAATTTTATCATTAGAACGCAATGTCTTTATGGTTATAATAGGTTAGACTCCTGTCAAATATAAACTTTTACAATATTTCACCTCATCATCTATAACTTCACCATCTTCAAGTTCTAAAGGTTCTGCTTCCATAGTATTCTTCTCAAAAACTACGATTTCTTTAACAAATAATTATTGAATAAAATTATGGTCATCCAATAACTCCAAAGGAGTCTTTTTTCTATGAAATCTTAATGATAGTTTTTTCACAATTCCGTCATTGCCGCCACCACTGCTGTGTATTCTCTGCTTTTCTGTTCAGTGGTTTCTATAGGTCAATTTGATTCTATTTTATCAGGTTTTACTAATATAAGATTTTCTAATACAAAGATAAATTTAAATCAGCCTAATAATCCTGGCTTTACTAACATAGAATTGAGAAAGTTTGAATTTTTTACTGTAAATTTTATATATTATTTCCTAAAATAATTTAACAGAATTTATTTTAAAAAATTACATATACTGTAAATTTGAACTTGTTCTTTTAGTAAATTAACCATATTTTTTATAATTTCTTTACAAAACGTCCAAATATTTTATATCAAAATCTTTTTATATTATGAATTTATAAACATTTTTTCTTATATTTCTAATAGAAAAAATTGAAAATAATAAGTAAATAATAAGTGATACTCTGTTATATACGATTAATAACAAAATAGGAATTGAATTTCACTATACTGCACTAATTTGTAGTTATCTTTCGATAGTGAATTTTGTTATATCTACCATTACTAATATCTCTATATAGTTGAATTTTATACACTTTCATGTGCTTTCTATGATCTCTTCCTCGTAGTTTGGTAATCATACATTTTACAAATTTCATCTATTAAAACGCATGATACGATATATGAAATTGAAATAGATTAAAATTTATTAAAAATGAAGACGATTTTTGCATATTGTTTGAAATGGTCAAAGAATTGCCTTCGAATAACTGTTCCTCGTTATTTCCATACTGGTAATCTGAACTTTGTATACTTTGTATCATCCTCAATATAATTTATTTGTTACAAACTGTACTATGAACAATTTATTAAATTTGGGATAAATACCCCAAAAATATAATAAAATATTTTAAAAATAACGAATTTGTTTTTATTCACATTGATTATTACATTATTTATTGTATTATATTTTTGAGGTATTTATCCCAAATTTAATAAATTGTTCATAGTACAGTTTGTAACAACAATTATACTTTATATTTTATATAATAACAATTATATTTTAGCAATGAAAAAACATTTAAAATTTAGAATTTTATAATAGAAAGGAACAAATTTAATATATTCAATAATTTATTCAATGCTTATTATTGCAAAAAAAGTATAATTTTTTCCATATATTCTAAAACTAATGAAAAATTTCTTTGAACAGCTAAATCACCTGTGCTATTCATGAATACAGATATGGGAAAAAGTAATTTGAATGATTATATTGTTTGGTTAGATATGGAAGTATGTTAATACCATTAAATAATTTTATACTATAGAATACGTTTTTCTATATTACGTTATATATATTTCAGATGACTGGCCTTGATGTAAATACATCTAAAATCTTGGAAATAGCATGCTTAATCACTAATAAAGATTTAAAAGTTGTAAGCAGGGATTTAAACATTATTATACATCAGCCAGATGAAATATTAAACAGTATGAATGACTGGTGCTTGGCAACTCATCAAAAAGTAAACATTCTAAATGAATTTGTAACAGAGGTAGCTAGATTCAATAATGATATACAAACTTTTATAAGGTATATTTTTTATATTTCTAGACAGGATTAATCAATGAGTCCCGTTTAAGTAGAACTACAGTAGAAAATGCTGAACAGATTGTACTAGAGTATTTAAAAACATATATTAAAGAAGAAACAACATGTCCAGTAGCAGGAAGTTCAGTTTATACAGATCGCATGTTTTTGTATAAATATATGCCATTAGTTAACAATTACTTACATTATAGAATTATTGATACTTCTACTATTAAAGAATTAATTAAGTAAGTATTAGGAATATTTCTTTTTACATTATATTTTATATATCTAGTGAAATAGATACATAATTATTTTAATTTCAGGAGATGGAATATAAATGTACCCACCTTTAGAAAAGATCATGTTCATAGAGCATTGCCTGATATAAAAGAAAGTATAAGAGAATTACAATATTATAAAGATCATATATTCAATTTATGATATATTAGAAGTTAATATGATCATGAATTTTATTTTACAAAAGTAACAATCAATAATATCAAAATAATAAACAAACAGTACAATTTGATAATAATTAACAAATGTCAAAGATAATAGAGAACTGTGTATTGCAATGTAAAATATTTTAATTACCAAGCTTAATGCTTGAATTTAATTATTTAAATACACATTTAACAGTTTAATAAACATTGTGTAATATGTTAATGTCAAATTTATCTCTTTAAAAGTACAAAATGTATTTATTGAAATATATATACATAACTTCCAGATTTTATTAATTATCATTCTAATCTGTATTTACTCATGGAAGTTTTATGATTAATAAAGTTTAGTTGTTTATATCCTATTTTGTAATGTCCTGATACATTGTAAAATACTAAATATAAATAAAAAATAAAAAATAAAATTGTAAAAATTAAGAATTTTATAAAATAATTTTCTTCTATGTAGTTTGTAAACATAAAAGATGGTAATCAGGAATTTCAGTTCATAAAAGGCATTATATTTTTTATGTATATTGTAAACACATTAGAATATCATTATAATATATCTATCCAAATCAAACTTAAATTTAAGGCATTAGTACAAGCAAGAGGATATTTATATAATGTAAAATATCATGAATGATGAAAAAAATATGTCAAAGTAAAATGCATTAAAAGAATTCGAATTTGCGCTGCAAATGTTATTGGTAAATACCAAACTTTGAAAGAAACATAAACATACTAACTGCTTCTTCCTTTTAAAATTTGAATATTTTACATGTAGATTATTAACTGTTTGGTCGTAAAACTGTATGCCAACTAAATATCTCAAGTTATATCACTGATGAAAACTTTATTTAAAATCAGGTTTACATTTCTTCGAGTTCTTTCTTGGTAAACTGCGACTGTCATGTAATGTAATGCGCATGCTTGTTAAAGAAATTAAAGGTTATATTCAATCGTATATGATATGATGTAATTTGTGGTTAACTTTTATAAGATATAAGTATTGTGTGTAATATATATCAACAATTACGTAAGTACAATTGATTATTTTGTGTATTTTGTATAGTTTGTATTATAATAGTTATATTATAGATGTATGTAATCTACTGTATGCTTTAATTTTTATATAAGTTAAATTATGCGCGTAAAGACACAAATTTTATATAAATATCAGGTTTTGCTTTTTTTCGTATTTTGTATTTTATGTAATTAATATCATTGATAAATGTATTCTCAATATTTTACAACTATTTGGCTATTATATCATTACAATTTTATAGTTTCAGTTAATTTGTTTACAATGGCATCTTCACGTTCTGGTGGTGTACGACCAATGAGTATTGGTGGACGTTTAGTGCGCGAAAGAGAACGTTTGATTGGTATGTCGGAAGAAGAACGTGCATGGAGAATTCGGTATCTTAAAAGCCAGATTCTTGCACCAGAAGAGCCATTAAACACAGAGGAATATCAGAAGCAACTTTATAATCCACTTCGTAGATTCTATAGAGCACCTTTAAATGCATTTCAAGGATTATTAACTCCTCTTTTGGTAAAAGAATAAAACTTTTAGCTAAATCATATATCAAAAGTAATTTCATTAGTTATACTATTTTTGTTTGATATTATATTTAATTATAGGGTAGTAATGGTGCAATGGTTGTACGTTATGTCACAGCGAAATGTTTGATGAGCATTGCTATATTTTATGGCATATGGTATTATTCCAAATATAACACAAGCGTAAGAAATAATTTTTCAGTATATCGCAAATGGAACATCTAGATATTACGTATCATACCAAAATATCTATTTTTATAGAATTGGACACGACAATGTGGTTGGGCAATAAGACCCTCACGTGAAACAAGAATTCCAGGAACTAAAGATTACAAAGGTCTCGAGAAGCCAAAAACTTTTGCTACATATGGTTTTGAGAATTCTCCTATATAAGAATTATTGTAATTACTATTAAGTAGTATCTGAATATAATAAAATAATGATTCAAGATATATTGTATGTTTTATGTTTCTTTATTATAATTTTTTATTTATTGTTCTTTCTTTAAATAAAATATCTCGTTTATTTCACTTACAAATTGTCCACTTGTACAGATTTAATAGATTGAAAATACATATAAAAAAAAAAAATGCTATTTAAAAGACATGAGATATAAGAATGACAAAAAATTCAATACATTTATGCGTAAAATTAAATTATATTTAGGATTGAAGGTATACTTATATTTATTACAAATATTTATCTAAGAAATCCTAATATTTGTCTTCGTTGTCCAAGTTGACTTTCTTTTTTCAGTGCTTTCATAAGACTTTCATTTAATTGCAATCCTATATCTTTACCCATCTGGAAACATACTTTTGTTACTTTTGATATATATACATATTCAAGATGTGGTGGAATGTATGGTACAACTAGATGATATCAACATTGTATATAACATTTTTTTCGCGAAAATTTTTTCGAGTTTGGATATATATAGACAAGAAATAGTATAGTACATTTGTAGTTAATTACTAATGTACTTAGTATTAGTCTAGTATAAATTCACATGTACTTGACGAATTAACGATTTTTCAAATTTCATTTTCTTGAAAACAATAGTTCAAATGACAAAATTTCATGCTACATTTTTTATTCGCTTTTGCACATAAAATAATTTCTTACTATTCTTATTATTTCTTATTGTTGTACCACGCACCCTATTAAACCTTGCACATATATGTGTATAGGATTAATTTATTTACAATAAATAACAATATAATTACCTGCAACATTTTGATAAAGGTATTAGGCTGAATGCTCCCATAACCCAACTTAATCACTGATGAAACTTTACCATTTGGTAATACAGACATGACAATACTACTTGCACTACATACTTCTTCTTCCAAGGTTGGATCCACGATATAATTATCACCAATCTGTAGAAAAATTTAAATAATAGCCCAAACTATGAATGTATATATATACAAACATTTAATAGTTTTCATATTTCAAATTCAATATAAAATTCTTTTTTTTAATATTTATAATATAAAAATTATGAAATATATAATATAAATTGATAGAAACATACTTTGCACAGTGTAACAATAATTGGATAATTGCTAGTATCTAATTGTATACAGTCATAAGCATTATCTGATAATTCAATATCTGGTTCTCCACCATCCAGGGTAGCAGCTGTAATTTTTGGTATTTCTGTACTATTTAATGCAGCCTTAACTGTAATTCCTACTGCATCAAAAAGATTGCCACCACACTGAAGAATCTATGTATATACATTATGTATATGTAAAATATTTAAATTATTGTTCTTATAATATTTATTTAAATGTATAAACGCTATTTACCAAAATATCAACATATATTTTCCAACATCTCTTATGAGGTAAAACACATAATGTTCTTAAATCAAAAGCATTACGCGTTTGATAAGCAGCTGTTAAAATGTTACTTATTTCAGTTGCTAAATCATCACCACCTTTTCCTTCAAATGCTGGAGTTGCAGTAGCAGAACTGAAACATAATACGCAATATAAAATAAATAGCATATATTTATCTTTTTAACTACTACAAAATTATCTATTTAATTTTCATATTAGAAATATAAGGGATTTCACTTTATAAAATAATTACTTGGACATTAGTAAAGGATATCAAATATTCAATAACTACTATGAGAAGCATTACATACCAATCAACAAAAAATTCTAATTTTCCTTCATTTGATCTGTCAGCGTGAGGTACATCAAGTTCTATTTTAATGCCAACAAGTATATCCGTATTTCCTATGCGTAATCTTGCTGATCCATGTGTTTGTGGCATTAATTTAGTTTCAATTTCCATTGATCGATATTCGCATCGTTGCCTACCATCATTTCTAAAGTCTGCCTTATGATTATAAAATCGTAAAAATATGACAAAATAAGTTTTGGTATAAAAATAAATATGTATATAGATGTATATATATGTAGATTCTTATATCAACTTACATCTATTCCATGGAGAATGAAAGTCTTTTCACCGGAACTTAAAACAGTTTCTGCCATTATAAAATATTTCGTTTTTACGAATAAATTTCAATATGCTTTTATATTAGCATTCAAACAGAGAAAGGGGATATAATAAATAGTCCTCTCGCCGTAATATTTTGTTGTGTTTTATTATATGTATGTGTGTATATGCAATTAAAGAGACTATCTAACCTACATACAAGTGACACAATTATTGGCTTATTGTATTCTTACTGTAATGGTAATATCAGGTAATATTAATGTAATAATTGTACTGCCTATTTAATAAAATTATAGAATTACGAAAAATATTAAATTCGTCGATGACATTAAATATGTTTATTTAATTATTATCAAGGAAAGAAAAATTAATTTATTTATAATTAAACAAATTGATTTATATACTATATAATATATCTCACTATCACTAATTTATATATGAAACATTCATTATAAATGAATAATGTTACTTATATTCAGTATAGATAAATAAATAAATAAATAAATAAATAAATAAATGAATATGTATATGATATGTATATATGTATAAAATTTTTTCTACATTTCTACGTTATATTTTAAGTATATATAAATGTTTTATTGCACATATTTGTAAACATATTTAACAGCATTGGTCTACCATGGTTGATTAACCGCTAAACTTATAAAAATCGTCGATTTAAAAAGGTGTTATTTCAAGTATTCTGTATAATTACGTTTTTATGATAGAAACATTCAATTTTTACGTAGTATATTTTGTATCGCGTTTTTCGCTTTTTGAACACCGAGGCGGAAATGTCCGTATTCTGGACGTATTCCCATGCCACGGTAATAATATACAAGACTCATTTCAAAATCACCAATGCAGTATAAAGCTTCTGCTTTACAATATATTGCGTTAGCCATGCTGACATTTTTCATTTTATATTGTAATGCGTTCTCAGCATCTTGTAATGCTTTCTGGGGCTCTCCTAATAAAAGATGACATTTACTTCGTGCTATTAATGCATTGTTATCATTTGGCTCAAGATCTAATGCCTGGTAGAGAAGAGTAATATTAGTTATATTATGTAATTATATTGTGCTCAAAATATAGTGTGAAAAACAAACAGTTAGCGGATATATATAAATATTTCGTGTGTAATAATTTTTAATGAAGAATGGTATGTATATATGTATACTTTATTAATTATCTTTTATTATTTTGTATAATATCTAATAAGATGAAGATATTAGAGAATTGCACTATAATGGAAAAATGATATATTTTGTATCTTTTAAACATTAATTGATAAAGACAATTACTAATAATTTGCTATTTCTATTATAATACAAACAGTTTTATCTACTATTAATTAATTTTGTTCAACTTATTAAATGAAATGTATGTTATAGTAAAAGTATTAATTAAATGAATATATAGATTTATTATGTATTGTCAATATATGCTTAATGTTTCACAATGTTGTGATAAGTAAATGTATTTACAAACAATGAAATTTAAATTTTTATTAATAATTTTGCACATGAATGCTACATACATATTCTTTAGTAAATTGACTAGTAAGTATGTTTATGTAAATGTTTAATAACAAGAATAATTGATAAAAGTACGATGTTATAATATTAATATGAGCTTTTCGATCGATTTTTGTTTGACCTTTGATTAGATTCTTAACTTTTTCTTAAATGCTATTTTTTTAACGATGGTGCATTTTGTACTAAATATCTACATACATATCTTTAAAAAAAAAAGCGGGATATAAAATAAATATAATAAATAAAGATAATAATACAGAAACTAATATAATATTTTACTGTATCCTAATTTCATTCTTAATTATATTATAGAAAAGAAATTTTTATTTACTTTTCCAAAGATCGATTAAGCTCATATAATAATATTATTCAAACAAAACACCTTCCGAAATCAATTATACGACTTTAAATAGACGTTATGAATCAGTGTAACGTTTATGTTTAATGCAATTTTTATAGAATGTAAATATACAAAATATATCATAAGAGAAATATTTACATATAATAAATACTAAACATCTTAGATGATTAATTTTTATACAACTTGAAATTCCTTTGCAATTGGAAAATGGGGGGCGGCGGGGGGGGGGAGGATAGCAAAACATCAAAAAATGAAAATATAATTACATACATACATATATCCGATTAAAAAGAGAATTAAAAAGAACCTTGTTGATACAATTCATTGCGACTTTAACATCGCCAATTCGCATTTCACGTAATCCTAAAGCCAACATAGTTTTGGGTCCAGTGTCTTCTGGCAATTGTAAATTACGATCCTGTTTCTGCTTTATTTTTAACGATTGTTTAATATCTTTGGTTCCCATATTTACCGCGGCAGCGCGATCCTTATCAGTGTATACTTCTTCCTGGTGGCGAATACCATTATTTAGGCGGCGTCATTTCTTTTTCTTTTGAATGTTCATTTCTGATTCGACTGACAGTTTATTGGATTTACTCTCACGTTGTTTTTTATTATTTTTCCTATCTTTCTTATCACCATTGATGTGGCTTTCTTTATCGTCATTATCGGTGGACTCTTTGTCGGTGCAGGTTCCCAAAGTTGGGACCTTATCGAAATTTTCCGATTCTTCGAACTGTTTCAAATTTGAAACGCTTTCTGCGGCCGCTCGCACGTAGCTTTGCAATAGATCATGGTGATGTATCGTTGGATTCAGTATACCCATAATCTTCGAATCAATATCATCTTGGGTATTCGTAATTTCTGATACAAGTACTTCACCCATCGTTGGTTATTTTTTTTTACGTTTAATCTTGAACTAATTTTCCTCTTTTTTAAAGATGAAATAATGTTGGAAATAAAAGGAAGATTATAATAACGAATACGAGAAGAAAGAAGAATCGCTTTTCGATACTTTTTCTTTATATAATTTATATTCGTTCTTGTATAAAAAATATTTTATGTTAAGAAAATATTAAAAAATATCACTGTGACGATTTTCGGTCTCTTTTTTGTAAATAATAAATGGTAACCGACAGAACGAATTCACTAAGCGCGTTTCATTCACGAAAATAGCTTAGAATGCAAGGTAAGTATGTACTACTTCGTGTGATTTGCGTGTGGAATAGACGTGTGGTTATCGACACCTTGGTTAGATGCCTTGTTTCCTTAGAAACAGTCAACAATGCGGGCAAATTCGGTATCTAAAAATCACTGATCGTACGTGTGCAAAGGAATTTCAAGTTACTTTGGTTTGTGTTGTCAGGAAGTATTTATTTTATCCTGTGACATTCAAATTTTATTACTATTTATTATTCAAATGTCGTCGGTAGAAATTGATCTTTAAAATTCATAATTGTACAGTATGAAGTTCTGAGTTATTTTAGAGAAGCATTTTTTTACTTTCTGCTTTTCCGTTTAGAATAAAGACTCGTTCATGTTGTAGTTACGTCAAAATTTTTTTACTATGTTAGAAATTTGTATTACATTATAAAAGATAAAATAATATATGTATGTCTTATAACTAAATTAATGAGATACAAGGAACTAATACGAGAAAAACTGAAACCTTTTTTAAACGATTTCTACGGATTCATTGATAAAATCATCACCAATATTATTTGAAACAATTTAATAAGTTCATGTTAGTAATTATAGTTAGTAAATTCTAAATTTTATTGATTTGCTACGCATTTTTTAAATCATATGTTACTAATTTTTATATCAATTAAAAATTTCTTTCTTTCATATTTTTAAAAAGTAATACCGATTACATTAAAATCGTTCTTAACAATGGAATTATTTTATAATTCGTATTTAATGTAAACTTAATCGTCACTGTTCTTTTGTTAACATTAAACATGCTTATTATTATATTTTCTACTACTTGTATCATTTTGTAATAGTTCTTTAACTATAAATATCTGCTAGTAAAACAATCGATGTGTATTTGTTTCGATGTAATAATATATAGTAAAATTTAAAGAGCAAACTGTTGCGGAACAAATTGTTCTGATATTCTACATATTTCCTTGCTATACAAACAAACAAAAAAACAAAAAAACAAACAAACAAACAAACAAACATACATACATATATGTACAGGGTGTTAAAAATGATTTGTCATGAGCATCATAGCATTATTCTATATTTCTGGTTTGGTGAAGATTTGCAAAAAAAAAAAGTAGTCATCAAACTGACCTTGACCCTGAAATTCGTGATTTATGTCAATTTGGCGGCTACTTTTTTTGCAGATCTTCATTGAGCCAGAGGTGTAGAATAACGTTACGTCACTTACGATAAATCGTCTTCGAACACTCTCTATATACATAGGTCTAAGTATAATGTGATATTCTCTTTTTAACGGTATGATAAGAGCGTGGTGGTCGTAAGCGGTATGGTAGGATATCTTTTTTTATAAAATGAATTGTTTTTTTTTATTATTAATAACAATACAAATATACAATAAATATTATATATTGCTATAAATATTCTTATTAAAATTAAATTAGTAAAAAGATAGATCAGTAGTTATTGTCCTAATAAAGTTCGAGATAATCAATGATAATATTTATTCGATCACAATGTTATATCTGTTAATAGCTCATATGTGTATATTTTTTAATAGTACATTATATTAATAACTTTAAAGAAATAATTCAAACAATAAACTGACAATTAATACATAATTGTCAGTTTTTAATAGAAAATGTAGTAATATTACTTAAAGTATACCGTTTCAATTTATTTTATGTTATACGCATATGTAAAAAAAAAAAAAAAAAAATAATTTAATCCTACGGAGAAAATATGATTTTGAGTATGTATTTATTTAGTACTTATCAGAATTTCCAATTATACAAAGATAAATTATAATACATTTCAATTCCTTAAACTTAACTTTAAATTTAATATTTTAGCATCTTTCTTGTTTTCTTGTATACAATTGGACTAATCGCACACATGGGTTATTGGCGAAGCAAAAGAATTAAAAAGTTACAAGGATTAAAAATTACTATATAATTTAGACTATTGCAAATAATTTAATAACTCTTGAGCTGATTATTTTATTCCTCACTACACTTCGACACGACAATTCTCATAATTAATTGTTCATTTTTAAATGATAATATTTTGAATGAGTTCAAATACGTGAAATTAAAAAACTTACTTTATTGTAAAGGTATATGGCCTTATGGTAATTTTCATTTTTTACGTGCACCATCGCTTCATTTACTAACAATTTCTTTTTTATGGAAGCGAGATGTTTTGCTTGTGATATCGCTTTTTGGTGATTTACCATATTAATTTAATGCCTACAATGTGTGTTTTGTTAAATGTTTAGTTATATGTTATACATATAGATATCCTCTGGTGCGCGAGCAAAAGAGTATAAATCAAATTTATTAGTTTTACAAAGAAGCACATATAATATCTAGAATGCAACATAAGATCAGATGTTAGATTTTGGATATACATATGATTAAAATCTCAATTAATATACTGTATACTATTAGAGTCATAAGCAAAAGACAGCAATGCAGAAAAAGCATTATATTTATTCTTTTACCCACTCACTTGAGATATATAATCAATTAATGTTTCAGCAAAATATATACAATTTATTATTGTTATAATTATAGAAATAGTTTCATAAATATAAATTTAATTTCATCTAGTAATTTGTAGTAATTTGTCGTACTTCGAAATTAACCAATCATGAAAAAATTGCAATTTTTCTTTTATGTATGTTATATAAATAAAATAATAAGGAAAATCGAACATTTTTATCAGGATCCAATATGGAAAGAAATTCTTATCGCCATATTAAAAAGGATCATAAATTATTGAATTTTATTGAATCATAAATTGTGGGAGATTAACAGTTTCTTAAATATTATAGTGCATATTAATAAATAATCCCACTTTATTTTCTTGAAAAGCAATTAAATAAAGGATTTGCTGAACTTAAAATGTATGTATTTAATTTTAATGAACAACTTCTTAGGACGTAATAACTAATAAATTATTCGTTTAAATAGTAACTTTAAACTTGCCAATTTAAAGAATAAGAATATTCCTCTAATAAAGAGACATACATATCTATAAGAGGGAAGATATAAAGAAAAAAAATATATATATATAACATATTTTATTAAAATATGATTTGTTGCTCACCCCCAAATTCCGATCTTCATTTGCCAGAACAACCTTTTTAATCAGTTGAATTTTATACACATTTGTATATTTAGTACTTGCGAAGTTCATGGGAGATAAATCCCTACTCAAATAAATATCGTAAACTTTCTGAGGCTATCTTTAATTCTTAACTTACGACCGAAACTTTTCCGTCTATACTTTTTGTACTGTCTCCCTACTCTTAGTAATAAAAACTAATCGATATGACAGTAGTAACAAGTAACAAGAATGGCTATTCTTTTAGGACTTTTTCTTTTCTTTAAAATCCATAATAGAAATATCAATAAACATATCTCAAGTACTAACTTCCTTATTTTTTAATTATATTCTCTACTAAAAAGTCACAGTCACTAATACAGTCATTTCTTATAAATTAATTTAGTATTATCAAGAAATGTTTTTAATTTTTATAAATGTAGGTAAATGTTAATACGTGAAGTATGTATATATATGAAAAAAATGAGCAAGAATTTTACATACAGTAAAGTCTCATTTATTAGCTCCTCATTTATATGAACAAGTTAACGTTGAGCTCTTATTATCCGAACTATAGTCAAACATTATTTCGATTATACACGCACAAACATGTTGTTCGATAATGGATATGTTAATATATACAATCTATATTTTGTATTTAAAAACTATCTGTATGTCAAAGAAGGAGCAATTTAAAATCCTAATACTTAAATTCTACTATTCGAGTTAATAAGAAAAGCTTAATGTAATAATTAGTGAATCTTTACTATAAGGACTGCTCGATTATCTGAACTGCATTGTTTTCCGACTTGTTCGGATAAGCGAAATTGTACCTTTAGATCTTATTTTTCTTTCCTCTGAGAAATCTAATGAATTAAGATAATTTGCTGATTCGCTAATAATGGACTATTACATATATATATACATATAAGTATATATATATACTTAGAAAATTATTTCCAAGTAAAAATATAATTAAATTATTTGTGTATACTCGTAATAGTAATATTATTTTACAGTAATATTTTAAAATAGTAAAGTATGATAGTCATTATCAAAATATAATTCAAATTCAAATGATAATTTTCAGGTAATTATATTTATTAAATAATTATTATGTAATATAATAAAATATATGTATATATAGAACATATATAATAAAATATAATAGTGATCAAAGTAAAAAAACTGAACTAAAATTTATAAAATACAATCACACAATATTTAACTACAAAGAAAAGCAAAACACTGTGTCAGTATAATGCCGGAAATAGACATAGCAATAACTGACAAGTGAGACCAAATATGATTTAGATTTCAAGACCAATATTTATATTTATATTTATATGTGAATATATAAGTTAAGTTACAATTAGGGCTTAAGGTTATATGTTCTATGTTAGCGACTTCATACTAGCCATAAAAGCAGATATAAGGATGTAACACCAAAAGCCCCTCAAGACACGAAAGGGCATATGTAGTGCCGATAAATAACACAATATTTCATTTAACATTAAATTCCGACAATACATATTCGACAGAATTTTTCAAGACTTTATAGTCAGATACAATATTTTCAAGCTACAATAACTCAATTATTGATAATAATTAATAATATATTAAATAAATACAAATATTAAGTTTCACTATATTTATTTACATTTAATTACATATTATCTTTATTATAATTACTCTATGCAAATCTATATTACAAATTACCCTGGAAATATATTACTGCGGTGGTTTCCATGGTATAATTTTTGGTTTTGTAGTAGTATAAGGTATGTAAGCTTCGTTGGTACCAGTTAAATTTGGTTTGTGGTCTGCCATCCACGAATATTTTGGTCGATTAGGATCCTTACTAGGGATTAAATCAGTTTTATAATGTAGCCATCCAAACCATTCTGCTGGGACTTGAGAAGCATCATAATCCAAATAAACTTTTTCAGAATATATTACCCATCTATTAGAACCTGTTGTAATGAACATAACAATAATTTTCTAATTACTGATAACTTCATTGTTTAGTATAATGGTCAACTTTTAATTTTTTATAAATATAATGTTCTTAAATTATACTTAATTATATTAAAAAAAAACCTGTGTTTCTTTAAATATATAGTAAGTATATAATATGTATTTATCTTTCTCAGTATATAATAAGTACAAAATCTTTTGAAATATTTTACACATTTTTACAAATAAGAAAAGAATTTTCATTTTTTGAACTTACTAAAAAAGTTTGTATTATCTTCGTAGTATTTGTTGCCATATTTATCCTCACCTACTAAAGTACCAGCTTTTAATTCATCCACTCTACAATGTAATATCACATAATGTTATTTGTGATGTTAAATTATTTGTATATGTTTATGTTAAACTTAAAACAGAAAATAAATATCCATAATCTCACAATCATGAATATTTAAAAGATTAGGTTTACTACTATAAAAGAAATTTTCAATTCCATAGATAATTACAAAAAGTATTGACATATATAAATACTATTTAAGAAAATATTATATATAACAATTGTATTATACTAACCTGTATAATGTGTACAATGAATTTAAAATACCACCATTTGCTTTTATTGTACGCCAATAATTACAAACTCTGTCCAGTCCCACAAACTTTGCGATCTTCGCCATGTTTCTAAAGATATTTTTACGTACCTTACAATACAGTCACATATACCGACTGTGCCTTACAATTATAAGTACGAATAATACGACATATGACCATAATAATATCCTTAACTACGCAAAATGAACATCTATCAGGTTAATTATAGTCGTATATTATGTGTTATACGTATTTTGTACAATAGAAATACAAATATTGTTTAGAAACTTTATGTACGTAAGTATTATTTATATATGATCGATCTCATATAATTTTAAAAATCTTGAATATTGAATATAATTTTTTAAACAAAGGGTAACAAAATATTTTCTATGAAATTTAAAAATAATTTCATGTTGTTTATATGAAAGCTATCTGATAGCAGTTAACGATTTAATAGTGAAACGATTAACGTTGTAAGCGCGGGAATTGTTCAAGTTTAATCATACATTTGTCTCTAAAAAATTGATGTAAAGTATTTCAATTTGTTATGTCGATTAATAGAAATACCATAATATTAAATAAGCAACAAAAATGTACTAATAGATATGTATACAATAAATTATAATGCAGTTTTAAGAAATAAATGAAGATGAAAACAAAATATATGAAACATGTACTAACTCTAGAAAAGATTATAATAGGCATTATGCCTCAATATAATAAGGAAAATATATATACGTATGTACTTAAGTATGTTTAAAAAACCATTTTATATGATACATAATTTTAAATATTGAAGATAGACCCTATGTATGTAAAGTAAATAATGGAACACAAATTCGTGACAAATATTTAATTGTCATTTAATTGTCATTTTCAGTTATCAGTTTGATATTTTGAGGGTCAAGGTTTAATAATCTGATTCATTGATCAGAATATCATTATGACAATTATTAACTCATTGGTGTTGAGAGTATTCAAAGTTTCATTTTAAATGAAATAAATAGCATTTGAGAATAGTATATTATAGCAAAATTTTATCGTTACAATTGATATTTTGAGATCTAAAAAATTGGAATAATTTAAAAATATGATATAAATTTTTTAATTAAGATATCTGAGTGATATTAAATTAAAATATTATTTAAAAAATTTTTGGAATATATAAAAATATATAAAAGCATTTATGTTTATATCATCAGCTCTACAACATGCAAAAATTGGAAATTTCTTACCTTAAACGCAAGGAACTAAGACAAGTTAATACAAAGATAGGTTGATAAAGAGAAATTATCTTGATAATGTGTGTACGATACTCAATTATGTCAAATACAATGCAATCATCAATGATACAAGTAATGCCTTAGGGAGAAAGAGAAATGGATGGCTTCCCTAAATCATGATTGTGTTGAGTGATATACAAGAAACATGAAAACTAGTGCGGTATGTACATCCAAGCAGCCGTAAAGCTGGCATGAGGATAATCAGTTCAGACATAAAAATGAGAAAACAGAACACTTGAAGTATTACATATTAGTAGAAAAATTGGGATATGCAAGTCAAATAGTATAACAATGATCTCATAATAACAGCATTAGAAAATAAACACTGAACAATATCACAAGTAAAATGAAATATTTTCATATTATATTATAATATATAAGTAATATAGTTTACATTCATGGATACATATATATTATATTATTATTATGCATACTACATTAGCGTCTAATGTATACTTTATAATGGTTAGAATAACTATCCGTAAGATAAGAAAATATATGCTAAATAAATCAATCTGTTACGCCAAAGAACCTCCTTGTAATAGATATAAAGTCTAATATATAATAAAGTACTATTATTATTATTATTATTATTATTTATATAAATTTCTGATATTTATATAATTTGAAAGAACAAAATTTTTAATTAAATTCATAGTCCGAGATATTTTTTAAATCTTTAAAATCGTAGTTTTGAATGCGTTTGTTTTTTCTTAAATTTTCCATATTCATTTTCAAAATTTTAGTCTAACCGTATTGATGTTAATGTAGCGAACTATGTTTTATATCAATTAGAAAACATAACACATAATGATTAAATTTAATCGATAGCTTTATATAAAGAAAACGAAGACAGAAACAGATATTTTAGTATGCAAACTGCAGCAGTAGAGAAAAGGCGAACTAGATATCAGAAAAAAGCTAACCATGAAGAAAAGCAGAAATATAAGAATAAAATTATTAGTGAAGCTGATAAAAAGATCGAACTCGATAAGAGAAAAGTGGAAGCCCCGAGAAAACCTAAAAAGGTATTTGAAGATGTAAAAATAGCATTTATCTCTGCTATAGATCCTTATGACATTCCTTTGCAATGGTGGGAAACAGAACACGTAAGATATGCGTAAGTTATAATTTCTACCGCTTATATTAATTTCTTGTCATTTAATTAGACATGATTTTGTTCTTTTGTAGAATTTACATTAGTATAAATTTATAATATAGATATTGCTAATTCTAATCTTTCATATCTACGTCTAAAAATGTATTAGAAACAAAATATTAAATAATACTCTTAAACTACTTGTAACAAATTTATACTAAAATGC
The DNA here is from genome assembly GCA_037178635.1 of Bombus dahlbomii. Lineage (NCBI taxonomy): Eukaryota > Metazoa > Arthropoda > Insecta > Hymenoptera > Apidae > Bombus > Bombus dahlbomii. The sequence continues at coordinate 18,098,384 of CM074105.1, read as the reverse complement.
AATTATAAATTTTGGACCTGTAATCTCTATTTGTGATTTATATAATTTTTACATTATCTTTTAAATCTTATTTATTCATTTGTTATTTCTAGAATAAATTATCCACCGGTAAAATCCCGATTAGAAAAAGTGATGGGAACTCATATCGTACGACTAACTGATCGCAAATACATGTTGCACCTTATGTCCAAGCTCTTGCAGGATCATATGGAGCAACAAGAAACGCGTATCGTGAAGAGAAAGCTACCATTACCATCGAATATATCTCGCTTATTGAAACTATCTTATAAAATGCTTTCCGAAAAGATGCGCGATCCTAGACATCTTAAATTAAAACTTTATGTGTGAAAAAAATCGTAATTATCATGTATTTAAAATTAAATTAAAATTGTAAAATTATATATAACATACAAGATAATAAAATATTCAAAGTACCAAATATTGTGCCACCATATTTCTAGCTGTTATTCTTTTTACAACATATTCTATTAATACATTGAAAAGTATTGTATTACGTTGTTAACAAAATTATACTTTCTAAATAAAACAATATAAAAAGCAAAAAATTAATAATATTATCTATAGCATGAAATCGTGTTAGGAACATTATTAGTTCTACATTGTGATAAGAAAATAAAAATATATTTTTATTTTATTGAATCAACCTCTAATTTTAATTAACGCATAATGCAATATTTAATAAATTTTACGATACATATCCAACATCATAAGGTATATTTTTGACACGCTAGAGTTTACAAAAGTAAACTTAAAAAATAAAGATTTTTACGTGGACAGATTTTTATCTTGTAAAATCCTTAAATATAAAAATCAGTATCAAATATAAACAGTATCAAAAATATCAGTATGAAAAATCTAAATATGATGAATTTGGCACTTATTATTCACAGAATATTTGACTACGGAACTAAATAACACTAAATATGTCTAATAAAAAGTTTAGTAATGTCAAGATTGATTAAAGCAGCGGTTAAGAGCCGTGGTAAATATAAACAAGAAAGACATTTAATTTTAATACATATAATTTACAATTTTTTGTTGTCATATCGAATATATGTATAGGTTCTTTATAATCTAACATTTCCAACGAGATAATTTTTAAAGATTTTAATAATTTTCTAACGATTTTTTAGGTACTCTTTTTTTGTGTATTTTAATACTTGTGAGTGAAGGGGTGTATGTACAATACATTTTCGTCCTCGCTGTTGTTTGTTATTTCCAAAAGATCTGTTTCTGCAACATTATTGGATAAACATTGTTTAAATCGCAAGCGTTTAAAAAGTAGAAAATAAATTAAAAGTATTCCAATTATTACCTAAAATTTCTTTTTTGCAGGGCACAGAATTTTTCCACGAATCATATAAACTGAAAGCTTTAATTTTGGGTTCAGGAATATATTTATATTCGTGACTGAACCACCCAATCGCTTTCAGTTGGTTGCTAAAGATTTGAAATTAAATATGTATTTCTTAATCCTAAACAATTATTTTATTCAAAATTCAAAATTATTCGGCAAAGTAATTTGTCAAAGTTATATTTCTACTATCAATTGAAGTTTTTACAAACGTTTTAAGTTTTAATGTGTACAATATGAAATAAATTGACTTTAAATAACACAGAATAAAAATTAATTATGTAAAAATATATACACATTTTACAAAAGCTTTAAACCTATCTACTAAGTACAATTTCTAATTACACTATATTTCAATTGTAATATAATTCATATTTACTGATATATTTCTTCCAGTTTGTGTTTTTTAGGTGCTTTCACCAGTGGTTCAAATATAGGGATTGTTACTGGATAATAATGTACATGATAATGATCTATATGAGGCCTCTTTCTTGCTTCTTTTTTTTCTTTTGACGATTGAAACAAATCCATTAATAGCTTCTTAGGGCTGGAATACAAATTGTCAATGTACGATCTATTTTCTTCATATAATATCGTTATTAAACACACTATAACTAAGATTTAATGTAAATCTAGGGGGAATGTATATATTTAATAAATGAAAATTAAAATCACTATGACACTAATTTAACAGTAAATTTAATCAAAAAAATAAGTTTTATCATCGGCAAGACTAAAATTTAACTTTACTTACTGTTCGAAGAAAAATCCTTCGGACATAGGAACTAGCAATATCGGTAAAACTAAAATAAACTGAAAATCATTAAGAAAACTAATTTATAATTTTTAAATTTTCTATTCTGTAGTATTCTGATGTATATGTTAAATTTGGAACAACAAATTATCACTGTAATCTTGAAAGTAAAAGCTACATTTTTCGAATTTATAATTTTTATATTGCACACAAGAAATACGAAAATCTATAAAGGAAAGAATTATCGACACGAATGTTTTTTAAGTATTGATGATTAAAGTATAGACTAAACATATTATTTAGAATTTTTATTATTTACTTGAAACAATAATTCAGTTTTCATTGTGAAATACTAATTTCCGTGCTCTTATAATACGGTCTGATCTGCTATGTAGATCGAGTAATAAACTGAGTATGCCGATGAAGCACGACCTCCTTATATCTACCCGCTTGCTTTCCATTCCTGTGTATATCCCCGAGGATTTTGTTCTGCGTAGTTTTTCTTTGTACTTCATATATAGCTTTATGCTAACTTACTTTTCATCTTATTGTATGCTCTATGTACATAAACATATATGCGCCAGTAATAATTCCAAGGAGAAATCGACTCCTTAATGAATTTAAGAAAGTTACAAGAAATGTTGTAAATGACTTCAAAGTATCAATAAATTATTTATTGGAGCCATTTTATTCATAATTAAGGACATATCACTGTTTAAACCAGGGTAAATTAACAATTAATAATAAAATATCTATGTATATTTCCTGATTCTATAAAATATCAGTGGAAAAGTCGTTATAAAAGCGATTTACAATGCGCTTCCTTCTTATTTCGTACATTAACTGTCTTAAATAAAATTTTTGTACGTGTGTTCTTCGCTGATTTATAAAGTAGCAAGAAAGTACACCTATTCAATTTAGGAAGTAGAAGATCGATTATAAAATCAACAGATTGATTGCACTCATTGTGAATACATGTATATATAATTTGTCTACATATATATAATAAGAATCTGTATTGTTTTAGAAAAGGAGAAGGAAGGAAAAGAAGAAGAAAATATCCGTTCAAATCAAAGAGGACTGTAAGAAAGAAAGATAATTTTGTCTTTTTTTCGAAATTTGTTCTAGAATCAGTTCTGGAATCTATGATCTAGAGAAAGCTTCGTGACATAAAGAGGACGTATCTATGATATTGACGTGTTATTGCTGAACAGGTTTCACTTTTGATTTTTCGTGTAATGTAGGTATGTATGTATTTACAATTTATCTATTCATATCTAATACACATTACATGTTAGAATGTAGAACTCTTATAATGATGAAAAGAAATAGAGATTTGTGTATAGTTTCTCGCTTACATTTTGCACTGAAATAATATAACTATAGAACATAATTCAGAAATTATCTCGTGAAAGTTCATTTTAGATATTTATTTTAAATATTTTAAAAAATTTTAGTCTACTATTTTCTTTTTACATATGCTCAACCTACTTGTAAACGAGCTTATTTTTATTTAACTGTCTATAAATATTAAAAGAAGCAATTGCAAAATGTAAAAAAGAATCGTTACACATTATTCCACAAAGAAATAAAAATCAACTAATTTATATATATATATATATGAACTAATTCATATTCATATATATATTAATTACACTAAATTATAGTATAAACTCATTAATTATTATTAATATAAAAAAATTATCAATATAACTAACAAAATAAAAGTTTCACATTGCATTATATACATCGTATCGTATGTATGTGAACGTATGTTCAATAGACCATATGCCAAAAATATTGATTAGCATAGCTAAAATATAAAAATTGTCATTAATATTATTTTAAATTATATTATAATTGTATTATATTATAACAAATAATAAATCAAAAGTATAAGATGAACAAATTGGAATTTACGAAAAATTGTTTTATAATTTGGAAACAGAATTAATATTAATATTTAAAAAAAAAACTTAATCATAAAGTGTTCTTGATGTACTTTATAGTTATTTCATAGGTCTCCTTTAATTGATTTTCATAAGATATTTTAAAATGTAACACAGAAAATAAGATGTAAAAGGGTTTAAAAAAAACATAGAAAATATAAGAAATAGAATTCACCTTTGTTCTCAAACTTACAAAATAGATATGTTTCATTGCAAATAGATAACGAAATCAAGACATTTTCTTCTGCGGAAATATTTATTTATTCTGTTTTTTCGCAATAAAGAAGTAAATAGTGTTATATAGAAAACTATTAAACATGGTCACCAATACAAGGTGTTAATACTATGTTATATGTAATTTAAATATTAAAGTTTTCCCTAAAATAAACATTTATTGAGAGATAAGTATGTAAATAATCACATGTAATTTTAATTTTATTAAATCATTGCCTTTATCTTTATTAATTTATAAATTTATAGTTAATATCAGCATTGTATATATTCGATGTTTTCCTCGGTATTGGATTCCATTGCTTTCTTCTTTGAGGTTAATGTCTTTTGCTTAATGTCCTCTGCGGCATACATGATACTATATTATAAATACATGATACTATAAATGCAATGTTTATGAATATAATTATTTAAAAATATTATAAGAAGGATTGCTTAAAATTAATTAAAAAACTTTTTAAAAGAAAATCCCTAACAATTTGATTAAAATCTATGACTATCGAGTCCTAAGATCGGACTTTCAGCATCAAAACATGTGGATGAACCGCGAAATAAAGGAGAAAGATAAAACAAAAACGAAAGGTTTCTTCTCAAGACCACCAATTAAACTGCTCAATCGGATTACATTTAATAGGTCCTATTCTATTCCTGTGCCTATAAAATCGAAATAAATTTTGGAAATTGTATATAAATTAATGAATACTGGAATAACGAATAATTTACTATGTACTTGAGAGGAAATAGTAGACATCTTGCGGCTACTGTTGAACTACCGTCACTCGTTAAGTCTATACACGTCCGAGAGACGTGACACTATATAAAATATCAGTACGAAACTATCGCGTCAGCGTATAAGAAGATAGTAATATTTTCAGTAGTATTGAAAAGTTTATTTTAAGACATCATATTAAGACAAATATCAATTTTTATTTGCTTAAATACTTGACATATAATAAGAGTCAATATGTCGATTAACATGAAACGCACATAATGTATGTATACTAATGTATATACCTCCTCTTTCTTGGTGAGTACTGCATGTGCATTTGCATGTGCATTAAATAATACGTAATTCGATGAGAAGTCTATTTATGACGAATGTAATTTTCATGTTATAAAATAAAAGAGTTTGATTATTGCAACGCAACGAAACATTTACTATATAATTGACAAATACGTAAACAGAGTATGATGTAAAGAATACTATATATGTACATACAACTATATTTAATACGCATATATTAAATACATATTTAAATGCGTTTTTACTTACGCACACAGCTTTTGCAGATTTTATTTAATGACTGTAATTTTACAAAAAATATGTTTCCACAAGGAGACATTTATTATTTTCATATTTCATGTACATGGTTCCTTTGTTTGGTTTTTATTGAAATTCGAATTACAATTAGTAATTTTTATGAAATGAAATATTATAAATATAGGCGATAATTCTATATATAATTAGGAATGTCGTAGTTAATTTTCAAAACATTTATGATGTAATCAAACTAAGTAACAATTTAAGGAAACAAGTATACTAAAATCAAGTATATTCATAGAATTATTATTTAATTAGTTATTTAATCATAATCTATGCTACTAGACATATGTTTTATTGTAATCTAATTTCTTTAATATGTTTATTATAATCTAAACTATAATCTCTAATGTAATAATTAATAACTCGGAATAAATTATTTCAAATTAAATTAATTATTTTCGTACAAAATAAGTTATAGAATCAGTTTATTATAATAATCTTCTAGAGTGATAGTAGTATCTAACAATTAGTCCACATATAAGGATATATTCTTTTATTCGAAAGAAATAATTTTTCACATTTCTTATTTTAATTTTATATAGAGGTTCTAATTGGAGTATGCACCAGCCTTTATGGACTACAGTTGCAGCGTTTCTGTTTATAAATGCTGAAAAATGCCACCAAAACAAAGGAAAATAGCTATTATGGGTTATAGATCCGTAGGTAATGAAAAATTATTATTGTATTTGAAATAATTTACTATACAACTGATCTGTTAACAAATATTATTATTCATGTCAATGATTAGTTGCTTATCTTATAGCGTGTTTGAAAATTAAATGATTATCATAAATAATAAAAATGATTAAATGATTATCATGACTAATAAAAATTTTCAAAATATGGGACTTTTTTAGACTTACATTAGTTTTATTATACTAATTAGTATCTTTATAAAGTAATTATTTATCTAATAATGTAACTTATTTGCTATATATGTAAACATACATTTATGCAAATTTATAAACGTATACAAACATTTTATGCATGTAAAAATTTGTTTTTTGTATTCTCAATGCTTATTGTTTCCTTTTTATTGTTTTTAATAGGCAAGTCGTCACTGAGCATACAGTTCGTCGAGGGACAGTTTGTGGATTCATATGACCCTACCATAGAAAATAGTAAGAAGTACCTGTATCGTCTTACACGCTACTTCAAAGATTTCTAATGACATTGTTAGTAGTATTTTCTGCACATTCTGTTAGTAATTCATGCTGTAAACAATAGAGATTCATGAAAACTTATTATTGAATGAGCAAATTGGTATACTAAATTCAATGAGCCAATAATTGTTAAAATATGTCTTTAATATGTTTAACTTATAATTAATTATCAATTTTTTAAATTAATGTTTCTGATTATGATTATTTATAATGTGAAGAGTTGATAATCTATAATTGTGTAAAAATATTTAAACTATTTCATTCTTATTTAGCAGAAAATTTAAAAAAATATAAGAGATAAAGAAATTATACAAGAGAGTTTTAAAAAAACGTTATAATTATTTATAGACGCAGTTTACATTTTATAACAAAAGATAAATTTTGACTAATACAGGTTTACTAATTTATTTGGTTTTGTAATATATGGTATTTGTTTTTATATTATGAATTTATTTAAATCATTATATCGAATACTATTTGATATAACTATTATTAGTATCAAAATTTGGTATGTTAATTTTTCATGCAGTCCAACATATCGTCTTAATTTCTTACAATATGTATATTATTCTTCACATAACTTTTAATGATTTTGCGTTACAATAGAATTTTTTAAAGTATGATATAAACAATTTTTTAAAATTTAGTGTTCATATTTGGGAAATAATTGTATTAAAAGAAAATTATTGAAAATTTCTCTCTGTTCTAAAGTGTAAGCTACATTTGCAAATTCCAACACTTTTAAACTCAATATAGTTTGTAAACTCGAACAATATACAAGGTGAGTCACCTAATAATTTAAGCTGAAATATTATATTAGATTAGCTTAATACTTCAGTTATTGTAAATAACAGCATAATTACAAAAATATATAAATAACTTAATATGTTAATGTATCATAATATATTAGAAATTATAATTATATAAGAAATATATTATGATATATTAACATATTAAGTTATTTATATATTATAATTTCTATAATATTATAATTATGCTATAATTATATTAGAAAATGTTCCAAATAAAAATTGAATGGATTCAAAGGGGACATGTTTTGATTTTATTAGCTTTTCTGTAGGTGGGTGTATAAATGTCATGTGTAGGTCAATTTTGTCTTTTTAAATGGAATTTAATTAATTTCTTTATTACATTAGACAATACAGCGCAAGATTCCTTATAGAAAGTTATTAATCTACCTATACCAAAAAACTATTAGTTTAGCAGATATTTTAATTTCTAGTTTATAAAACTTATTGTATGAAAGATAAGGGAAACAAATAGGGTCCTAGGAAAGAAAAAAGTAGTATCTTACAGCTTTATTTGTTTTTCATACAGTAAGTTTTATAAACTAAAAGTTCAAATATCTGCTAAACTAATAGTTTTTTGGTATAGGTAGGTTAATAACTTTCTATAAGGAATCTTGCGCTGTATTGTCTAAAGTAATAAAAAAATTAATTAAATTCCATTTAAAAAAACAGAGTTGATCTCTACATGACCTCTATGTACCTATAGGAAAACTAATAACATCAATAAAAATATACTCCCCTTGGAATCATTCGACTTTCATCTAGAACATTTTCTGAAATAATTAGTAGTACTGAAAATAATTCAGTTTAAACTCTTAGATGACTCACACTGTATATATTCAGAGCAGAATGTGTACTTCGTACACTTCACATATTTAATTGAAGTTCTTATGTTGAATATAGACAAATTTAGATTGCATTTAGATATTCTAATCTTTCATTATGATATTAGAATATCTACATATTCTTTACATTTATTTATTATATTTATTTAGATATTCTAATATTATATTGTTATATCTAATATGATATTTTAGTAACGTATTTTTCCATATACAATACTAAAACATATGTATTTGATCAATTTTTATGATATATTAACATATTAAGTTATTTATATATTTTAGTAATTATACTGTTATTACAATAACTAAAGTATTAAGCTAATATTATACATAATTTTCATAGTTTCATATTATTTATTTTATATGCAATAGAATTTAATGATAATATTATTATTTTAAATGTAAGTAAATTTAATTTTCATTTAATAATATCATTATATTCTAGAACTTCAAAATTTACAGTAGTTGAATAATTGAAAAAATATTAATATTTGTTCTTACGACATTATAATAGAATTTTCGTTTATCGAACTGTTAATGATTTTATCCTGCATATAAAAATTCTTGTTCTTTTTAAGATACTACAATGGAAAATGCATATTTTATACATTGTTGCAATCGCAGCCGTAGTGCAAAAGTGCTACGCAATAGTCATATTTTTTTCTAAATCAACATATATAATACCGTAATACCAGTGTATTATTGTTTACATATATGAAATTTAAAAAATGGTTAATGTGACTTAATACCCGTAAAAAAGGAATACAGAACGGCGATAAGCTTATTGTTTTACAAATATAATGGTATTTATGTAATGACTTTGTAATTCAGAGTAGATAAGTCGTAAGTTACATAATAGAAATTTCAAGATCTTCAAAAATTTGGTTTGGTTTTCATGAAATGCTTCTCAATTTTATTTCATATAAATTACTTTTATCTATAAATAATGTTCAGGTGCAAAAGGTATTTTATTGTCTGAATTAGTTTACATTATGTGCGGTTTGTACACATACCTTTTAAATTATATTAACACAACACAAATTAGTTCGAGTACAGCATGATTTATTGTTGGCAATATGCATGAACTCGTCAGTTATTAGTTTTCTTGTTTTTTATATGTTATAAGTATTTTACAATTTTTATTTATTATAATTGAATGTATTGAGCGCAGTAGCATCCTACATCTTATTATCAAATTTATCCTTTGCTTCTTCAATTAAAATTTACAAAAAAGATTTGATATAAAAATTTGAAAGATGTCGGTTCTACTGCCTATTTTGACTTATTTTTTTATACAATTCATTTGTATATTTTCCAGCATTTACAAAAAGTACACGAGTAAATAGTCAAGACTATGAAGTTAAGTTGGTAGACACAGCAGGTCAAGATGAGTACAGTATATTTCCTACACAGTATTCTATGGATATCCATGGTTATGTCCTGGTATATAGCATAACGAGTGCTAAGAGTTTTGAAGTTGTACAAATTATTTATGACAAGTTATTGGATATAACAGGAAAAGTCCAGTATGTTATATTATTATTCACTTTATTAATTCATATAAAAGGATTGCGTGATAGCGCATATAATTACAAATGTATAGCATATATAATTTTAATAAAATATATTTTTATGAATTTCAGTGTCCCAATTGTATTAGTAGGAAATAAAACGGATTTATATGTAGACCGAATGATAACAACAGAACAAGGCAAGCGATTAGCAGATTCTTGGCATGCTGCTTTCCTAGAGACAAGTGCAAAACAAAACGAGGTAAATTTGTTTCATCTTTTTTAAATTACATTGTGTTACATGTGGATGATTACAATGTAATTCTATTTTGTTTCAGTCTGTTGCAGATATTTTTCATACGTTATTGATTGAGATTGAAAAAGCAGATGGAAATGTACAAGAAAAGTCAAATTGCATTATTTCCTGAGCTATATTAGCTGGAAATATAATATGATGTAAATGTATAAAACCAAATAACAGAATTGGCATTATATTAATACACGTCCGAAAACAAATTAAGTGTAATAATATTAAAAATATAAAATAGCGAATGTAAAACAGTTATGTTTCTTCTTGGTGTATAAGTAAAACATTATAAATATCGTCTATTTGAGAATATACGTGATTATAAGTATTTTTATTATTCACTTTCGCAATTACCATTTGACAAAAAGAGAATTGAGTTGTTGGTATTTACTTTTATTCTGCAAAAGTACATATAACGAAATTTAATATTTTAGAAACAATTTTTCAGTTCTAAAGATAAAATTACTATTAACTTGGATTTATGTAAGTAACATTTCAAACATTTATATTTTTTCAAATATGCTGGAATAAATCATTATAAAATGTATAATAAAAGTATTGACTTCTATACATTGGTAAATTAATACTTTTTATTGAGATATGCAAATATTTATATAAAATATATGTGCAAGATATATAAAAAGTATGTTATGACTATTACAAATAGATTTTACATTTTTTGTTTTGGTAGAAATTAAGCCACAAAAGGTGCTGCAAAATTAATCTTGGCTCAGAAATTAAAGATTAATTTTCTTGCATTGAAGTCTACTCATTATGATAATAAGAAATATAAAAAAAATTAACTGTTTTCAATAAACTAAAACTAATAAATATATGGAAAAAAGATACATAAATTACGTTATTTATCTATTATCACTCTACCTGATGTACTTTATTGCTTATTTGTAACCAATTTTTGTAATTTTCAATTTTTCTAAATTTCTAGTCAGTTAATTATCTATTTTACTTATTCCTTTTTTATTACTTTTTCTCATCTCATATTCTTATTTTCATTTGTCTATTTTCCCCCATCTACCTTACCTTTAACAGAATTTACCACTTATTCCAATTCCTGCAAATCAATTAGATTTAACTCTCACACATTGGAGAAAGAACTCAAGGAAATAACTCTTTGTAAATTATACTAAAAATTCAAGGCGTTTTTTTGTCTCAAAAGAACATTTGTTCGCTTGAAAGGTTTTATACATAACTGTAGAACCTTGAACTGGAAATTCCAAACATAGAAAACATAGAGTTTTCTTAAACTGAGAAATATCTGATTCTCTTCATAGGCATAAGATGATTGCTTACCAGAATTACAAATTCTTAAAATTATCAAATTTTTCAGGAAAATGATGAAGCATAAAGCGGAGGGAGGAAGAAAATACGAAAGATTTCACGACCTGTGATCTTTCCTTCAAAATTTTCATAGACACTGGAACCCTTTAAGGGAAAGATACGGGATAGTCTCAGATTTTTAATGACTACAATCATAAATATGCTAAACCTTCATCGTGGTCTGCTTCAGCGGCTCAGGAGAAACGTCAATAATCTCTGGTCCCTGAGAAACGTTACAATGCCCTCTTCATCTTTGTGCATCGCCTCGTGGTTTATCCTCGAAGAGGTATACACCCCTCCTCCTCTCCTTATTATTAAGACTTCGGACAACCTTATTCCCTATTCAAGCTGTTCACCATCGAAGATCGGAGTTAATAGAAAGTAGGTGGCAACAGACAATCCTTTAACTGTGATCCCAAGATGTAAAATAATTAATGTAAAAATGTAGCCTTTTCCCCCCACTAGCCTCCCAAGAGTGTACAAACAATCTTGTAGAATTTGATAAAACCTATAATCAAGGAATTTGAATTTTTTGGTACAATCCTGGTACAATTCCACTATAAAAATGCCTAAACATTAAATAACTTATCAGTGGACCAGAGTAGATGAAATTGACTCTTTTACAATATGTGCAGAATGAGTCATAAGAAACAGGACACCTAAATGTATCCATTAATTATCATTGTAAAAATTACTCAAGATGTAGAGTCACATATAGATTTTTTCCAAGAGAACTTTTTTTATGAGATAGCAAAGTGATCGTTAATGCACCGAAGAAAATTGAAATAAACGGGCAAACACCTGATAAAAAGAATCGAACTTGCAACTTTCGGCTAGAAAAGTCGAAATATTTTAACATCACTCGAGCATTCCCTTTATTTTGTGTTCTTATTATGTACTATTATTTATTGTACGTGGACTATGGATTTTATCAATGTATATAATACATAATGTTATCAAATTTAGATATAAGATTATTAGATGTATAATTATTTACAAAGAGACACACAGATTTTGATGACCTTGAAATATGTTGACAAGATCATATCGAAAAATTCAGTTATTTGATTATACAAAATTATGTTGGCGACGACATAAAAATTTTGCAGTGTAGTCAACGTAATGTTGTTTACGATTTCTGTACGTTCTGTAATCCATCTCTGAGAAATAATGTTGTTCAGATCCAAGAGAAAAAATAAACTCGAAATGTCAACAGAAAATAGATACTGAGAAAAGAGGCATCTGGTAGTCAATGGCTGCATTGTTCGCCGATGAGCTCTTGATGAGAAAGAAACGAGCGAACACACGTTATGCATTCCGAAAGAAAAGAGAAATAAGATGAACAGCATATAATTACCTGCACCTTCTCAGGATGTTGCTCCTCAACCGCGTGCAGGTTTTTCCCATCCCTTCCATTTTAACATAAAGAAAGCCAATTGTAATGCTGATCAGAAGATTAAAATTTTGACGGATAACCAATAAATGGATTTCCTCGATCGTCACAAATCATTTCGAAAGTTATGATTTAGATAACTCACGATATATAGAATTAATTAATTAGTTTGCGAATTAAAACCGAAAGCAAGCTCGCGGTTGCTATAAAAAATCTGAAATATAAAATGTCTTCTCTGCGTCTGATATAGGAATGTTCAGAGTTCAGGTCTGTTTATATGATAGTGATTCCGACGCATCTTAATCCTGAGTCAAACGTGTCGAAAAAGAGATAAACCTGGGCAATTCTTGGAATACACCTACCTCGATAGTATTCTCTATTCGGATTCGAAACAAAGAATATTAAAGCGCGGGCTACGGCGTTACAGTTTTGACAAGCAGTTTTCGTATCTAAATATCACATGCTTATGACAGTCTCATGCGCGGATGCGCAGTAATCATAGGTATTGAACGTATTTTACTCTTTGATTTTACCAATCTACATAGTATATACTGGTACATACTATTTGTCTTTTCGTTCGTCGCTGTCAGCGGATCTACGTATTATTTAAGTATCGAAAATTAATTTATAACATTAAAGATGTTACGACATATTTTACAACCAATTGTCCGAAATACACGAAATGGTAAGCTAATAATATTAATATGTTCTGTTCTATGACTCTAAGATAATATATTATTGAATAATCTTATATAACATTGAGAATTTGATATTGCTGAAAAATATTTAATAGCAATTACGAAGCTTAGCTTATATATACATACACTTCTCTGAACTTTATCATTAGTAATTTAATTGATTAATTCTTTTGATACTTTCTGGTATTTAATAAAGAGAAAGATTTTCTATTTTTGCATAAAATTACTTATAGCCAAGAGAAAAGTTATTTTAATAATGATTTTCTAAATTATATTATTTATTATATTTCTATTAATAACATATATAACATTAAAGGTGTAAGATCATACCATGTACCTAATGAACTTAGACCACCAAGTATGGATGAAGTGCTTGTACCACATGGCTCGTGGCAGGAATCATATTCTAAAGCTCAACAAAAATACAACTTACAGTTAGCAGCTGGTATCATTATACTTGGTGCTACTATAGCATTTGTATGTATATATCAAATAGATTACTGTTTTAAATTTTGTTAAACTATTTTTATTCATATTATTTTAATTTTTAGGGTAGGGTATCTGGATTACTTTGGCTTAATTTCCGTCCACCAAAACCAGAAGATAAGCCTGAAAGTTCTAAATAAAATGAATTCAAATATAATATTATAGTAGATAATAAATATAGCAATTGTATGATTGCTTTATTGTAAAAAGTAATAGTAAAACATTTATGATATATATAATTCCTATGTTACTTTTTTAAATTTATGTTCACAAAGAGAGTTTACTAACTTAACATTTACCTTAAAAGATACATATATCTTCTCAGTTTTTAATATCTCTACATTCAAAAAATTTTAACTTACATTTAATGAAATGTAAAGATTATTAAAAATAAAAATACCAAAAGTATATATAGATTGAATTTTATTAAATAAATAAGCTTGTTTCATTTATCTTATTTCACAAGAAGACTCAAATTGAACAAAAAACTAAATAGTTCTTATGAAAATTAAATATTTACATTTTTTTTATTAAGAAATTACATTATTTTGTTATTGTTATTTCAATTTAAATATTAATATATATTATGAAACGTTTATTTTACAATTGGTAAATTATTAATTTTTTTCAATGAGATCGAGCTATTTCTGAAAAAAATTCTAAAATATCTTGTATAGTAAATTCAAGAGTTACCATACTATCTGGATAACACCTTTGAATCAGCTCTTCTATGTATATATACTGCGCGATAAATTCACCTTGCATTTCACGCCAAACAACCTAAATAAAAAATTATACAATATAAAATATAATACAGAAAAATTAATAAATTATTCATATTTTTAATTTACTTGTAATAAATTTTCTTCTTCGCATAAATGTTTCTCAACTTTTCTATACAAATTTTCTAAACCTTTTTTAACTTCTCGAGCGGGATATTCTTTTACAACACGTCTAAGTTCTTGTTTACTAAAAGCCATTTGATAGCTAACTTCAGATTCTTTAACTCCAGCACCAACTTTTGCTTGCACGCCTTCAAAGAATAGCTGTAAGTATATTATACATTATAATAATTAAAAGAAATGCTATAGAAAAGCTAAGAAAAAAGATTTAAGTCACACACATTCAGTTTTTCTAGAGGTCTCCCAAAATATTGTGTAACATATGCACGTAAAGCATCTTGATATTTTTGTTTAGCTTCCTTTCGTTCATGATCAAATATAGGTATTTTCAATTGTGATAGAAGATCATATAAATGGTGAAAGTTTTCTAAAATATAACAC
Source organism: Bombus dahlbomii (assembly GCA_037178635.1). NCBI lineage: Eukaryota > Metazoa > Arthropoda > Insecta > Hymenoptera > Apidae > Bombus > Bombus dahlbomii. The sequence goes on along the minus strand of CM074105.1, from coordinate 18,082,918 downwards.
AATTATTTATTTAACACTAATAATTTTAATTATTAACACATATAATAATAATTGAAGTATAAAGTTAATAGATTTATCTTACCCATTTTAATAACCTCTTGTGGAGTTTTATGATGTTCTCTGCTATGGATGACAATAGCTTCAAACATTGTACTCACTAATTTAGTATACCACTTCTCAAGATCAACTTTTCTATCAGAATTTTTAAAGATTTTTTCTGCCGTTCTTGCAAATGGTCCAAAATTCTCTACATATGGTAAAATACCACATTTATTTCTGCGATTAACTTTAGTATCACAGAGAATTGATTGTAATTGTGTTTGCATAAATTTATCAAATGCTCTTTTAACTTGAATTAAAGCAGAAGCAAATGTCATAGATAAAAATGAACCAGTGTCTTGTGCTGACATTACATGTTGTGACAAACGTACCAAGACATACATACACCAACTGAAATATTTTTTGCGTTAATTATTCTGTAAACAAATTAAACAAAAATTAATTGTAGAAATAAAAATTTTATAAAATATTTACAAACTATCGATTTTATCCAGAAAGGCAATAAAATTATTTAATTCAGTTTCTAGCGATGGAAATATAGCCGCCATTGTAGCACGCACTTCTTCATTTACTTGTCTTTCTAATTTTTTACTTGTTGTAGAAGTCACTGATCCAGGACTTGCAGCTCCATTACTAACATTATCTGTTTCTTCCATTTCACTACTCTAACACATTTAGATAGATACTTAGTTTTTGAATATTGTAATAAATCTGTAACAACAATTTACATACTTTTGATGGAGAAAGAACAGAATCTAATTGTAGAAACGAAATGCAGAATGCTTGTTCTGCGAGACAGACCGGTTGCATTTGAGAAAGCAGACAATCAAGTACTGAGTCTAAAAGATTTCCTTCCCCTACAGGTACCCATGTTTCACCACTTAATAAGCAAATAGGTGCAGGATTCAGTAAATCTTCTACTTTTTGGCCGCTGGACTTTGATGTGTTTGCTTAAAAATGTACATTCTTGTAAAAAATGAAGATTTATTATTATTAATAATGAAGAAAAAAAAATATAATATATATACCTTGAAGGCGTTTACAAATTAGTTTATTTTTTGCTTCCTCAAAAAATCGTTTTAAATCCCTTTTATATAATTTACTCATTGTATCTGTATATACTTTAGTTAACTGTACAAAAGCCTTATTATCTAATGCTCTTAATAATTGCATTAGCTCTGTATATGGTTCAAGTTCATGATGAACGGCTTGATGTGTTGGAAGAATTAAATCTGTCATTGACGTAGACATATCTCCAACATCATTGCCCTATAACAATACTATACTTCAATATCAATGATATTTTAATTTTGTATTACTTTCATACGTACACATACCAAATGTATGAAGAGATTATTTAAATGTCTAGCAACAATTACAGAAAATTTTACTCTAAGTTTATCAAGTCGTCTTTTTTGTTCTGTTACTGCACTTAATTTATCAAGTCCGGGTGGTAAAGGAGCCGTTGTTGCTTTTAATAGAGCAGCACCTGCTTGGCTAAGTTCTTCTTTTTCTCCTGGAAGCTCAGCTTCGCTCAAAACACGTTGGTGAGTTGGAGAAATATCTAATTGTGACTTACAAGATTAAAATTATTTTATTACTAAAGAATTGGGATTAAAATAATTAATTAGAATAAAAATTTTATACAAATAAAAAAAAGTTATAAAATGTAATAAAGTAAAAATTACTTACAATTACTGTATTCAATTGATCTAACAGAAGCCGTGCATTATTATTAGCTGTATGAATTGCCTGATTTTTTTGACCTACACGTGCCATAACTTCCCTAATTCTACCAAGGGCCTCATCATAGGCTGCAAGACGAAATTCGACAATAGAAGCCTCAGTTATTGCTGTTTCTATACTACTCATTAATTGAGTTACACAGGCTTCTGATGCCAAAACTGATTGTACATTTTCCTGTATTAATAAAAAGTAAATTCCCTCTGAATTAAGATTTCTCTTAATAAGAATTATAATTCACTAAAACTATAATTTTACCCCATCAAGAATTGAAAGATCCTTAGAAAGGGTTTCCATAAAAAGTTCCGCATTAGAGACTGCATATTCACAATCCTCCATTAACTGTTTTAAATCAGCAGCTTCTTTTTCAGTAATAGGTTGATAATCAGATGAAATAGGAGATGTTAACAGCTCTAAAAATATTTTAATGTTAGGCTAACTGAAATTATTTTGTCTATATTATACATTACATATCTATTTAAACTTTAAATTCATATAAACTTAGTAATATCAAATAATCATATAAATATAAACAGATATTATTTAAAATATAAATAAATAATAAGCTAATTACAAGCAAACTATAATGTTTACCTGGTGTAAAAGTAATACTATCACTTTCCTTTAATGAACTGGGATCTATAAGCAATTCTTTTGGGATATTTTTAAATTGTGGCCTTTGGACTAAGTTGCAAGAATAAGTATATAAATTACTTATAAATGTTCTTCGTTCTTGTGCTGTTGTCACTGACCATTTATATACTTTATCAATGTGCAATTCTATATCCATAGAATCATTTTTAACACCATCCACAATTTGAATATCGCTTAAAGGCCATGATTGTTTCTTCTTAAATACATTTTTATCATTCTTTTTCACTTGGTATAAAAGTAAAGATGAAGGCGAATCTGTAGTTGTAGTTAAGCACAAAAAGCTCATTTTCTTTTTTCTATATGCTTTACTGACATAACATACGCTTAATAATTTTTCATCACTAGGTGTAAACACTTCTCTTTGTAATGTATGTCTTATTGCTGCCATAACTGAAGTTAAAGTTTGAAGTTTTGAGTTTATATAATATACAAGCAATATTACTTTAAAACGCTATTTATAAGTAAGTTCGCTAATTTAAAAGACCTATAATGAACAAATTGAGAATATCGTGTAAAATTTTTCAAAATTATATAACTTTAGACATCTTTAATATTTTTCAAATATTATTATAGAATTAATACCTGTTAGGTTAGCGCACTTTAATTCTAGACACATATCTTTTATAATTTATTATTTGCTACAAATTTATGGCAGAATATAATTTTACATATTTTATGTCAAAATCAATCACTTGATTTGTCTACGAATCTGTCAAATACAATGTTTTGTTTGTCAGTTTACTTTTAGTTTACTGACAAATGTAAGTAATAACTGATAGATACCTGGTACTAACCTCTATTAACTACCAATTACCAACTACCAACTACCACCTACCGACAATAGGTACATAGCCAAGTTCAAAATGTGTTTTATTAAATCCAAAGGTTTGTATTTCAATACTCAAATCTAAATCGCATGTTAGCTTAATTGAAGAACATAACTTAAGTAAATGAGTTATATGTTTTAGGCCTTTACAGATCCTTCATATACACCGCATAACATTACTGAATGTTACCAGAGATTAGAATTTCTTGGTGATGCAATATTTGGTAACAGAATGTTTAATCATTTTAGAAATTATTTTAAATGTTTATTAATGATGATATGATATTAAATGGATACTTAACGTATTATTTCAGATTTCTTAGTTTTAAGCTATATTTATGAAAGTTGCAGATATTAAATCGTGGTCAATATATTTGAATTGTAATAAAAATCTTATGCATCATTATACGTAAAAAATCATATTTGTAAAAATAACTTAACGATCTAAACATATTTTGCCATAGATAAATATTATTATTTGATTAGATAAATATTATTATTTAATGTGTAATTTTTATTTAGACAGATATAACATAGTAAATATAGTCAAATTAGCAAAAATATTCTAAAAGAGCCAATTCTTGAGTATTATTAGTAATAACTAATACTTCATCTTTGTTAGAATTATTTAACAATTATATATTTTCCTCAGGAAATTAACTGTTATTGATGATACGAATATTATCATGGTACCTTCAAAAGTAATTATTGTTGGAAAAATAGAACATTTTCATGAGTACAAATAAGAAACATGCTTTAAAAACCTTGATCTTGATATGTAAAAAATAAATCAAGATTATAAGATATACTAAGAGTTGTATTTATACATTGTTACATATTTAAGATATCCAAAAGCCCCAACTAATAAAAAAAAAATTTTGTTTAAATAAAACAATTTTACAATATGTTACTAATTCTAATATAATATAAAATTCTGAACAAATCCTGATTAATTTTCATTTTTTCTTTTTTTTAATGATGGTCGTTCGAATACTTGCTTCATTCCAGCAGCTTGATTATTGTGGAATTTTAAATTTTGTGCTGTTTCTGAGATCCATGGTGAATCAAATTGAGTAGTATCTTGATCAACTAGATGAGTATATTTAGTTCTACCACTGCGTCCAAAGTTTTTCACTTGCATAACTTTGGGTAAAATCGTTTTATCAAAATGATCCTCCAAAGTTGCACCAGAGAAATCTCGCTTGAATATATTATCCTCTTTATCTAAGTAGAAAGCTCCACGATGATAATATTTTTGTAGAAACTTATATTTTCCTTTGGCTGCTTTGTTTGTAATGACTTTTGGATTTAAGCGTGCTTCTTGTCTCCGCTCTTCTTCTGTCATGTTACGTATTCGTTCAACTTCAAGTCGTTCTTTTTCAAGTCTATAAGAAATGTTTTAAAAAATATTATAGAAATTTTTATACAAATAATTGTATCAAATAATTGTTATTGTAATAACGATACATACTGTTCTCTTTCTTCACGGTCACGTTTAATTCTTTTTAATTCTCGCAATTTCCAAGCTTCATACTCAACTTCATCATTCTCATCATCTGTACAAACATCTTCAAGTTTTCCTTCATGCTCACTGGTGGTTTTACCTACTTGTGCTTCTTTTCTTATTGCTTCTTCTACCATCTATGTAATAAATAGAATAAAGGAGATAATCACTATTAGTTACTGATTTATTTACTAGTCATATAATTAGATTTACCCGTAATGTTTGTCGTTTCCGTTCTTCTGCTAACTTTTTAGCTTCAATTTCCGCTTGTTTTTGTTTCATTGCTTCTTTTTCTTTTTCCATTACTGTAATTCTATCTTTCTTACGTACAAAAACTGGCTTCAATCTTGGTCCAGTTTCTTCCTCTGAATCTGTATATTCTTCATATTCGGAACTTTCCTCTGAGGTATCACCTGACCTCTCATCTTCTTCTCCATGAATTAATTCTTCTTCATTTTCTTTTTTTGATAAAACCCGTAGTTTTAATGCTTCTCGTCTTCTCTCAATTTCAGAATCTGATAATTCTTCATCTTCTGACGAATCTGAACTTTCTAACTTTATCCTTTCCCGAGTTCTTTCAGGCTCGACTTCAATTAATTCTGGTTCATGTATGTGTCTATGTCTCTCTGCACGAATTTCTGTATTAGATTCCTTCTGCTTTTCTAAACGCGTCAATCTTCTTATACGTGGATCATCTTCATCACATATTTTCACTTGCGAATGTGTAGGGGTATCTATAGAAATTTCATTTTCCTCATAACTTTTATGTACGCGCCTTTCTAAGAAATCTTCTTCTTCGGATTCTTCTTCTGAGCTAGCAGCTGGTGCATAATCAGGTCGTTTACCAGAGACATAACGATGTACCTTTACTTTTTTCATAGAAAGTTCACCTATAAATTCAAACAAAATGTTTTAGGTACTTTATTATGTCTTAACACTTAAGACATAATTCACAGAAACAACTGTTGTTACTATTTATCTTTATATTATTGTTACTATTTTTAGAAGAAAGAGGAAGATAATTATTATAGTTAGTATATAAATATTAATTATAATATTTAATTACTAACCTTTATCATTTTTTACAGGTACGGCACCAGCAGTACTTTGAATTCCCATTGGCGCAGGTGCCAAAGAATTATTTGTAACAAAATAATCCATCATCATTTTGCTAATTCACAACATAAATTTTCCAAGCAGTCTAAAGTTATTATAAATTACACTTTATCTATGTCTTGCCTATAATAGCCAAACACACCTGAACGTAGTCAAACATTTTACACTTGAAAATATCTATGATATAGATGTGCTATCGACCACTCTTTAAGGCTATGCCAAAAATACATATGATTCTATGACGGTAAACTGTAAATCGCTGCTAAACTCTATGCCGTATCGCCCATAACATGATCGTAATGAAATTACGAAATATTACTTTAAGTACAAAAATTAAGTAAAAAATATTTTAGTGAAAGTTAAGACACGAAAACGTGATCTTATCAGTAAAAATTGTTATTTATTAAGTTAAGAATTTCGAGGATAAAAAAATGTTCTATAATCCATCAAGTTTTAATCGCTGTTATTAAAATATGGTGTTGAATCTACAAAAAAAATTAGTTCGTGACAGAAATTGATTTGTAGGTAATGGCGCTGTATGAAGTCTTTTAGTTGTTCATTAGTAGTTGGCGCGAGGTCGTAAAGGGTACTTGATTTCTGTATTTGAATGTAAGAAATAGAAGGTTTTTATTATTGATATATCATTTTACTGGAATAAGAATCAAAAGTTACACAGGCAAAATGTTTTGGGGTAAGTATAATCACGGTTAAGATATATCTGATGGTTTTCCAAAATTTACCGGTATAAAGTGTTTTAAAATGGTGTCGCCATGTGGTTTCGAAAAACGGTTGCTCTTTATGAAAACAATATTTTACGAAAAGGAATTTGTATAAATATTAATAATAATTTTATGATCTTTTTTTTTAGGTTTAATACTGGAACCAAATAAACGATATACACAGACCGTTGAAAAATCATTCCATGTATCAATGGCTAGTTTAAATCTTCAAAAAGCCGGTAATATCAATAAATTCGTCTTATGTTAAATTTAAATTTATAAATAATCGTTTTAAAATTTGAATAATAATCTAGCATGTTATTCGAATCTTAAATAAGTAATTGGAAAATTGAAATTTGTTATATTTCTAAATAATAATAGTATGTCATTTTATACTTTATTTATTATAGATGACAGTGTGGTACAAGTGATGTTATATTATGAAGGTACCAGTTATTTGTTATGCAATTTAAGAAAAAGCTCAACGTGGCAAGTACCACTTGATTTAAATTTTCATGAGGGAACTACAATAGCATTTATATGTCATGGCCATGGTCATGTACATTTAACTGGTTATTTAATACCTGATGAAGATTTGGACTTGGATGAGTTAGACGAAGTAGAAGGAGAAGAAGAAGAAGAAGAAGAAGAAGAAGAAGAACAGGTACCACAGTTGGTTGACAAACAATCAAAAAGAAAAGCTATAGATATCTTAAAAAATGAAAAAAATACTAAGCGTCTTAAACAAGAAATTGAAGCAGAATCTTCTGACGAGGATATAGAACTAGATGGCATGAACGAAGAAAATGATTCTGATGATTCTGAAGAAGGAGACGAAGAATCACTATTAAATGAATATGAAGATGAGGATGAGGATGAGGAAGGTGAAGAAGAAGATAAGGAGGATGAGGAAGAGGAAGAGAAAGAGAAAGTAAAGCCACAACAGAAAGATAAAAGAAATAAACAACAACAAAAAAAGAAAATACTAAATGGAAAAGAGGCAAAGCATAAAAAAGATAAAAGGGAACAACAACAAAATGAAATAAATACCCAAAGCGACCAGAAAACAAGGGTAGTAGAAGGCGGAGTGCAAGTAAAAGAATTGAAAGTCGGTAATGGTGCTTTTGCCAAAAGTGGAAAATTGGTTTCTGTATATTATGTGGGTCGTTTAAAAAATGGAAAGAAATTTGATGCAACAACACAAGGAGATGGTTTTAAATTCAGGCTTGGGAAAGGTGAAGTAATTAAAGGATGGGATGTTGGTATTCAGGGAATGAAAGTAGGAGGAAAACGACAGATTACAATACCTCCAGCTATGGCGTATGTATTATTCATTTATGTGTGAACTACATTTAAATATATCACTCGTATTACCTTTTACATGTTTGTTATAGGTATGGAGCTAAAGGTTCACCACCTGTTATTCCTGGTAATAGTACACTGATGTTTGAAGTGGAACTTCGGAATGTACATTAAATTTTTACGAATATTTAAGTATTGTTAAGTGATGTATAATGTATTTTAAACTAATAAATGTAATACCCTTTTTCATTATCTTACAAAACTTCAATTTTCTTGAAAATATAACATAAGAATACATAAATAACTGTATTGGAATACAAAGTAAAATTACATTTTCATATAACTATATGCTATTGATGTACAAGATGACATGCTATTCGTTTCTAGTATTAGTATCAGTAATTATTATTAGTAATAGATTTGAAAGAAAAACGGAAGAGGGTAAAATTTTATTATCTTTTATATAGGTAATACAATAATTTGAATAGATTTTTTAAATCTCCCATGAATTTCGCATAATAACATGAACATCCTAAATATAATAAATACTTTGCACAAGATGTATATCATGTGTATGCATAATATACTTATGGCTATTTAAAAAGTTGTAAACAAATATAAAGTTTAATATTATACAATAAATTATATTCGGAATAATTGTGTTTATAGACATGTTTCATTTCAATGCTTTTTCTTCGAATTTTCGTCTTGATTTTTTGTCCATGATAATGTACAAACTCCATTTTTACATTCCTTTACAAGTTGCGGGGGTTGTTCATTATTTGTTAATTCTATTTGTTTGTTTCTAAACTGCCACCATTTTATAAATAATGGCTGTATCAAAAATCTCCATATAATGAGTAATATTGGTATAGCTACACATGGTATACATACCATTTTAAGCCAATTTAGAATAAAATCTGGAACAATGCAGGTTATTATATACTAAACTACTGATTAACTTAAAAATTATATTTTTCTATACAGCTACTTTCACATCATTAATGTAAATAAAAATTGAATTCGTACCTTAAGCCAAACAAATGTATTTTTCTTTCTATTACTCTAAATAATTGAGATAATCTGAAAATATACAGACGGATATAACCTTTATATCATACGATTAAGTATTAAATATTTATGTTCATAACAATTTATTCTATTATTTTATGCATAAAAGAATAATATTTTTATCAAAACTTAAACTTTAGATGTATTATTTTTCTATACTATATTTCAAATTATTGAATTTTATTTAACGTTAGTTGTGTTATACGTATACCGTATACTCACGTCCGTGAAAACATGCGCAATGGTTGACTTCAACAATTAAAATAATGTTCTATATCCAAGCCAATGTTTCCTTCATTGAAATACCTAATATATCTTTAATAGTTTTATTTTTAAGTAAAAATGAATTAAAAAAATGCAGATAATTATGCTATTAAGGGGAAATCAGCTAAACTCTTATAAATTTAATTTTCTTTATTCATTTAACTAGATTTTTAATCATATAATTTTCATGTCTTATCATTTATCTTAGTTATATTACTTAATATTACTTTATCTGGATATACATTGCATATTAATATTCATACATAAGAAAACATGGTCACAGCCATATTGCTAACAGGATTTAGATCCTATTATTTTAGCTTAACAATATAAGGTACTAAAAACATATAAAGTAAGTGTCAGTCAGTATTTTTACTAAAGTTACGAAAGTGCTCTGATTAAGTTGTTATGATTTATAAATTGAATTACATGCTTCCAAATACTTTACGTCCTTTTGTTACGGATAAGGAAACAATGACGACACTTAAAACAAAGAAGACTAGTCCGAAGAAAGCGGTCAGAGCTCTGCACCATTGTCGTTTTCGTTTTGCTTTTGCAATTACACGACCTAAGCGTTCCGCTCGTGAAACGTCGAGCGTGAAATCTAAGTCTTCGGCAAATCCTCGCACACGATAATCCCAATTATTTCTGTTGGATGAGAAGATTCTACCTTTGTTGAATGAATCACCGTCACTGCACTCCAACTGCTGAAACATCAGTCTTGATACGTTGGTTACATTGACATTGTGAATACTGTTATTTGCTCCTAACGTTATTATGTGCAAAAAGGAATATACATTACACGTAATGAATCTATTATATGGCAGTAATTGCTTTTATCTCTAAAGAGTTAGATCTATCTGTAACGATTTGTTCATCGAGTAAAGAAATCGGTTAAAAGATTATACAATCTGAGTTAAATTTATAGCTCAGAAGTATTTCACATAGACTTACCATAGAGTATTCTGGTTCGTTCGAAATAACTTTATCCCGGTCCTGTCTGTTTTCTTCGTTAATATCGATCGTTTCTTTCGTATCACTTCTAATACAACGATTCACGTATACGTTTTTCGTTTTTTTATCGAGAGCAATTGAACGATTTAAGCATTTGCAAACGTGCGACTCAAATGCGTTTTTATTATTCTGCAGTGTTAATTCTGAATTTGTTCTTTGACAGTGATTATCCATCAAAAGTATAACGGGTGGATTTTCTTTTTTTTCTGATCCATCGTGCGTCTTGGTTTGTTTGTTATTTTTAGAAGACGACAAAAATCTGTGAGTATGTTCACAAGTGCATAAGCAAGTGTACCATGGATTGTGCAGATAAAGGTGTCGTGTATTATCGTAAAGTTTCGAGTTTACTGGATTGATTTTCGACGACGAATTTTTATTGCTACTTAATAGACACGAATTCTTGTCGTTTAAGAACGATCGTTTGCTTGGTAAAAAAGAGGAATTATGGTAAACGTACTCATAAAGTCCTCCTTTCAAACCAATTCCTTGGGCCACCTTATACGAGATATTGTGCAAGATCTCTTCTGGTGTCATAGCATTTTTGCCTTCTATCACAGAGTTTAGCGTTTGAGATAATTCAAGGAGGACATCGTGCGCTGATATACTTGCAGATTTTTCATAATCCCAATCGCAATATGAATAGGTATATGCGCAACTGCATCCGTAACATGTGTACAAAGCTATTATAAACCGCAACATTGAACTGTTTTACTGTTTTTATAAGAAATTAAAAGAAAAAAAGAATCTATTTGCTTACTATCATATTCGGGATTTTCTTCGCTCTGATAGAGTTCGCGCGGATTGGGAAATGCAGTCGGCCAAATAGGACGTGGAATTGACTCGCTCTCATGAATTACAGCAAGACCTCCGCTGAATTGATCCTTCATTGTTAAAGGTATTCCTCGAAAAAGACTCTGACCGGAGACTGCTGATGTGTAACAAGAATATGAACCAGCCGACAATGGCGGAGAATGGCTGGAGTAACCGGAACTGGTCGAAGTTCGGCAACATTTTTTTAGATTATTTCGCGCTGTGGTCGTTGTTACTGTTGACGAACCGGCTACGAATCTTGAAATATCAGCCTCTAGCGAGTCAGCCTCTATCCTGAAGAATAATTTTCTCTACTTTATATCAGTATTTCAAAATATTTAGTTAAAAAGTTATTTAAAATACATATATACCTATATATTTAACGTTAATTTATAAATTATTGCAATGATAAGATAAGAAGTTCCACTTGCCATTCTATCTCATGTAAACCAATTCGTGGTACCGCGTACAGATTGTCAGGATTGCAAGTGAATCGCTCATTCGCCGCATATAAAGACCATTTAGTAGTTTCACTGTCAGAGCTAGTTTGGTTCCCGCCTGAAACTGCCAAGGCCGTTGCGATTGCGGCACTGGAACAAAACTTCCCGCGTTCCAGCATCCCCTGTTACGATCCAACCTAGTACCACCTATATGAAATTCCCACGAAGTCTTAAAAAGCTATCACATTCTTGTATGTACTTCTAACGGTGCCATCAATAAAAGCTATCAAGATTAATAGAGATAAACAACTATGACTTTCAAAAATAATTGAATATGCCATACGGGTATAAATTGTGTACGAATTTATGTATTCGTACCCGGATGGTTCGTTGCTGATGACGGTGTTACCGCATGGATTAGATGCAGGTTCATCTAAGGCCAGTAACCACCGTTGCATGCCTTTTTAGAATAATCGTCCGCGGGCTAATAGCCACGCGTTTTCATTCTTAAGTTCCTCCATTATCATTAATATTTCAGCATCATTCTATGCCTTCTTCTTGATACTCACTGAATCTATAATACAAAATTATGATTTATTATTTCATCGATCGTTGCTACCGTTGCTACAGAAGAAATTTCTAATCCTAATTCGTCATTTATCTACAGGTTGACTAAATTAATATTTCAACTTAATTTTTCATTGAAATTCTAGCTGCACGATCGAATCTATTAGATAAACATTTCTTTTGCCTAGATATTTATCGGACATACTGCTTAGTATTGATGCGGTGGATGATCCAAGTTTCAAGGTCGCTTTCACATTCGTCATGTTCACGTAAGAAATTGGACAATGTGAAACGAGTATTACGTTATATATAGGACATTCTTTACAGACTGATGAAAATATAAGATAATATTATATTTTTGCAATAATTATTTACACAACGAACTTTTGAAAACAAATTTTGTTATCGTTTAATTAATATTTTTTGTAATCTTTATATTTTTATACTCTTTAAGCTTCGTAGAATAATCAACTATTTTCTTGAAAATAATATTAAAACATAACTATCGTACGAATCAAGTCATAGAAATGAAATATCCCGTATCCGATACGGGAATCGGTCAACCGGACTAATATACCAGAAGTAGCCTTGTACGCACAACATGTATAATAAACATGGTATCAGCCATACAGTTACCTAGTACCACAGACGAGTACTCGTCTGTGCTAGTACCATGGATCGGTGTACACACCGTAGCGCCCAGCACTCCGCATTCCGCTTCTTACAGTCGGAAACTTTCACGTCACTATAACTCACTGCCCGGTGTTCAGGTATTACACGGTACACCCTAGAATGTCGATTGACGTTACAAAAGTCCTGTGTTTGGAGAAGAATGCAGCTCTACTCAGAAACTTAATATTTCTTAGATACGTTATACAATCGAAAAAGTTCTGTATTAAACCTATAAACAATGATCCAGTACATATCAATTAGTTTGCATGTTCAAAAAGAGAAGGGATAAAGTTGAAATAAAGAAAAAAGTATAAACGTTTATTAGATTAGAATCGTTTAATTAAATAATCGTTAAATGTTCAATTGTGAATTTATTCTTCCTAAATCTCGATTTGAACTCAAATTGTAATTTTTGTGCGCTTACGATATATAAATAGTTATATACACTTTATTCCTCGTTAAGAAGCGAACATAGCGTGCTGTAACTTATCTTATAGGAAGCTCGTACATACGTACGAGCAATCTACAAAACGAAGTTACAAAAAATATTTAACTCACGAACTTTCACTCGTACTCATTCAGGACCGTCGTATGAAAACGTACCGCCCCACAGCGGTTGAAAATAAATACCCGCTACTTCACTCTGTTACGCTACATATCTACGCTTGAGAGGAGCGAACTTGTTCTTTTTAATTGACTAACAGATCCTCAGAAATACAAATATGTACAAAAAGGAATTAATCGAAACGCACTTTCTTTTTCAAAACGTCTGCTGTATGCTGGATTACAGTTTTTACACAATAAAATCAACAAAATCATAGGAAATAAAAAATTAAGCATGTAAATATCCGAAAAAAAAGAAAAAAGATTTTCTCTATCTAACTTTCACGACATCGAAAGTGTTGTATAGAATTTATAATCAATTGATCTGCCGTTTTTCTGTCTATCTTACTTGTTTTTTTACAAAGTAGCTATTTACTTTTGCAATTTACAGAATGCGAATAATGCAATAATTAGCAATAAGTGAGAAGTTTAGAAATATTAACATAGTATTATTGTGTGTACTGTATAACTGTAAAATATGAAATAAAACTTTTAAGATTGTTTGGTTGACAATATAGTAGAAGACGATCATACGATAAAAATTTTCTTTCGATGGTACAAGAAAGGCAAAATAGCCCCGGGCAAACCACAACTTTCATATATGCAGATTTATGTTTCGTATCATTGAATGGATATACGAACTTTGGCCGTTGGAATTGGCTAAATAGCCAGAGGGTAATACCTATAGCTTTTCTTTTCGCTGGAGAAAGTACAAAAATAACAATTGTTCCATGGCAATGAGTGTACATGCATATTCAGCGAAGAACCAAAGGATTACGTCAGTTTTACTGGTCCATGTGTGTACGTGCTTCGGTAGTCAACATTTACCAAAAAAGATACACGTGATTTAGTTTCCATCTGACTGAGATGTTCATTATTTTCTATATTCTTTTTTCACTAAATTTAATTACCGTAAAAAGAATCTAAATTATTCAAACTGTCAATAAAATAGATGTCATCACACAAGATGCTTTTTATAACTAAAAGGAGACGCGATATAATTTTGAGAATATTCATAATTAACCTTCAGAGGGATAACTAATAAAATCGAGTAACTTGTTATCAAGTTGTTCCATGATTTGTTTCATTTTTTTTTTTTTCTTCACAATTTGTTCTATGATTAGATTATTATTTAAAAATCCTTAAAATATTAATCAAGTTCTAATACTATGAAATATTATGATACATTGAAATTTTTAATGTACAAAAGAGCGAAAATCAATGGTTTGTTTCATTTTTTTTTTTTTTTTCTTCACAATTTGTTCCATGATTAGATTATTATTTAAAAATCCTTAAAATATTAATCAAGTTCTAATACTATGAAATATTATGATACATTGAAATTTTTAATGTACAAAAGAGCGAAAATCAATGGTTTGTTTCATTTTTTTTTTTTTTTTCTTCACAATTTGTTCCATGATTAGATTATTATTTAAAAATCCTTAAAATATTAATCAAGTTCTAATACTATGAAATATTATGATACATTGAAATTTTTAATGTACAAAAGAGCGAAAATCAATGGTTTATGAAAATGAACGTCTAAAATTCTTTCAGAGAACGCGTTCATTGGTTAAGAAAAATTAACTCTAAACAGGCCCTGACTTTTCGATCCACGGCTCATGGCACGATGATTCGTGGACCATTGATCGTTTCATGTTCTTATACCTTCATCCTTCGACTCTAACATATGGCCATTCTGTTGAAACTCACTCCATTTCGCAATTCTCGTCACAGAGTATCGCGTACTTGTAGAATTCTTCGCAAATTTTTGTTTGCAATAGAAATTTTACTTTGCCTTCTATTAAATCAAATCGTTGTTTCGTTATCTTGCTATATTATTAAAATTCATGGTATCTTTGATTTTCAGTTGGTAGAATGGTATACGCGCTTAAATTGTAATTGATATAAATTAGCAATTGACTAAACATTTAAAAGAAAAAGATTATTCGTAAATCACCATAGAGCCCTATCCTACCAAGTTGAACTATCGTAATTGAAAACAGAAGTAAATTACTAAACAAGAGGAGCTAAGTAGTTGAAACAACATATCACATAATAGTAACATCATCGCAAGTGTAATACTGCAGGTATTCTTGTGACATACGTAAGTACGATTTGTTATTAAAACATAGTAATATAAACCATTCGATCATATTGATTAATACATTCTATGATCAAATCGATTAATTTACACGGTGATTCTATTATGAAGATTCATTATCTATATATTCATGTCTCTTTAAAACATGTATACACATACAGTTTAGAATAAGTTAAATCTCTATGAGTAAAATGTTGCAACGTTATAAGACACAAATAATTTTCATAGAAAATGATACTCGATTTACAGTAATTGTTATTGTTATTTGCCATGCGCTCTCGACCAGGGACGGATTAACCATCGAACAGTTTGGGGGAATTTCCGGTGGGCCGGTCGGGTTTTTGGGGCCGTTAAACGTAGAATTTAATCAATGAACTAAGAATGGATGGCCGGTCGCGTCGTTGATGTCCCGCTAAAAATTTACGTCCCGGTCCACCCCTGCTCTTAACCATACATTCTTCCGATACATACATATGTATATTTGCATACTCCGCTTATCTAATTATTTAAGGATTATCTTAGTTATTAACTATTTACTTAACTGCATACTAATGAATATAATACTTCATTATCGCACAAAGATTTAAAAACTATTCTCTACCTGAAAAGCTAAGAAAAACTAGAAAAAAGAATATGTATGTTGATAAAAAGTAGAAGATGTATAAAAAAGTAACTAACTGAGAATTACAATTGTAATAGTAATTATAAAATTATTGAATAAAAATTGAATTTTAAATTATTCATTGCTTTCGAAAATCTACATACACCTTTAAGTATCTGTTTCAATCTTCTTCCTGCGTCAATAAACTTTGTGCATAGAGGAGGCTGGGCGCTCGGAATACAAAACTTTCACGCGCGTGCCAGCGTGACCGTTACACTCACGACGTTCCACTCGCGAACGCCTAAAAGAAACTGAAAGTCCTGCTTCTTCGTCATATAAACTCGACCCATTCGAGGGCCTCTATCTTTCAACGTGTTATCACGTCCGGAATCACGTAACGAATAGACAACAAATTATCCATTTTACCTGCGGTTTATGTTGCCTAAATTAATTATGCAGATACATACATTATTTTGCCACCTATAGCAAAATAAAATAAAGTTACAAAAGTTTTGGTTTTTATTTGATCTGATATGTTTTATATTATAAAATTTATAAAACTTTTAAATAAGATTCATTTGAGAAATAAACATGATGATGATATTAACGTAAATATTGATGTAAAGAAAATTGATGTATATTTGAAATGAATTATTCAATATCCTCTATGATATTTCTTTATTGTATGTATATATAAGTTATAATTTCATAATAAAAATACTTTTCATCCTACTTACGTATTTTATGTTCTAATTAATCAAAGCACTTTATTCTATTGGAGATTAGAAATTCTTTTATATTAAAAGTATGAAGTTTCAAATACATAATTTGTTAAAATTTTAAATTAATCGATAGTCGACCACTCTTTCGATATATTTAATAGTCGACCACTCTTTCGATATATTTAATAGTCGACCACTTTTTCGATATATTTAATAGTCGATATAGAACGTCGATAGATGTAAACAGTAAACTTTGTAAAGATTCTGTGAAAATTGCGATCAGAGTATAAATTTATATTTCTAATGGCTAATTTTACTGAAGACTTGTTTGACGTTTTTGAAGAAACAGAAGATATAGAAGTGATTCCAGCTCCAATAAAGCCAAGAAATGCAGATATAAACGAATCGTTAAACGAAAAGTTAGTATAAACTTTTAAACATAACCTCTTCGTGATATAAGCATGTGTATAAATTCAGTCTGAAAGTCAATTCAAGGAATTTTTTTAATTAAAAGAAATAATATGCACACAGGGGAACCAATGCAGAAAGTGGAACTAAACGAGAACTTGAAAATAATTCTGATGCATTTATTTCAAAAAAATTACGACCTGATCCTGTATTGGAGGATTTAAAGTAAGATGCAAGATGTAAAAAATAAGGGCTTATAGTATTTATCAAGAGCAGTAAAAAAATGTCTATTCGATGTTTTCGTTAACTATACATCTAAATAATAAAAGTTAAATTTACATCATAAGAATTGTTTTTAGAATCTATGTTGATTAAACATCTTTTTACTCCTTTCAGTGAGTACTATAAGCTCTTTAAGTATTAGATACTTTTTTTCTAACAACCTGTACAGTAGTTGTTCCTTTAACCAAAAAGTTATTTGCAAAGTTTTATTTGGTTCACTTAATAATTGTCTTTGAATAATATATTTTCAAATTTTCAAATTTTTATAGTATAGAAGAATTAACATCACGTATCAAAATACATACAATAGAAACGATTGAGTCATGTACACACGAAGTTGCAGTTCCACCAGATTATGAATATGTATCCCTGGAAAATAAACAAGGCAAACCAGCAAAAGAGTACAAATTTGTATTGGATCCTTTTCAAAAGGAAGCAATATTATGCATCGAGAATAATCAGTCTGTTTTAGTTTCCGCACATACATCAGCTGGTAAAACTGTTGTTGCAGAGTATGTATTAGAATTTGAAAAAATGATATATCTTAAATAATCTATGTATTGTTAATAATAGATAATGTACAAAATTTTGTAGATATGCGATAGCGTGTTCGTTGAGAGATAAACAAAGAGTTATCTATACAACACCTATAAAGGCATTAAGTAATCAAAAGTACAGAGAATTTTTTGAAGAATTTGAGGATGCAGGTTTAGTAACTGGAGATGTTACAATTAATCCAACAGCAAGTGTGCTTATCATGACTACTGAGATTTTAAGGAATATGCTTTATCGAGGATCTGAGGTTTTTTAAAATATTTTTTAAATTTACATGTTAATAATATTCTTAGCCTCTAGAATCTCAATAGTATATTTAATATTTAGGTAATGCGGGAAGTTGGATGGGTAATTTTTGATGAAATTCATTATATGCGTGACAAGGAAAGAGGAGTTGTTTGGGAAGAAACATTAATATTATTACCAGATAATGTGCACTATGTATTTCTTTCTGCTACTATACCTAATGCCAGACAGTTTGTAGAATGGGTTGCACATTTACATAAGCAACCATGTCATGTTGTTTATACAGATTATAGACCAACTCCTTTACAACATTATATATTCCCGGTTGGAGGTGATGGTATCCACTTGGTTTGTAGACTATAATAAACAAGTAGCCCATGATGAAATAACCAACATATATTTATATATTTATATTTATATGTAGGTTGTAGATGAGATGGGACAATTTAAAGAAGAAAATTTTAACAGAGCAATGGCTTGTTTGCATCATGGTGATGCAGCTAAAGGGGATACTAAAGGACGTAAAGGAGGTATTCGTCCATCGAATGCTGGGCAAACAAATATTTTTAAAATGGTTAAGATGATTATGGAAAGAAATTTCGCACCTGTAATTATATTTAGTTTTTCAAAAAAAGATTGTGAGATATACGCAATGCAATTGGCTAAATTAGATTTGAATACATTAGAAGAAAAGAAGTTAGTAGACGAGGTATTTAATAATGCTATGGATGTTCTTAACGAAGAAGATCGACGTTTGCCACAAGTTGAAAATGTATTACCGCTTTTAAGACGAGGTATAGGTATTCATCACGGTGGGCTTTTACCTATTTTGAAGGAAACTGTGGAAATATTGTTTGGAGAAGGATTAATAAAAGCACTCTTCGCGACAGAAACTTTTGCTATGGGATTAAATATGCCAGCACGAACAGTTCTATTTACATCATCGCGAAAATTTGATGGTAAAGATTTTCGTTGGATTACATCCGGAGAATACATACAAATGTCTGGTCGAGCAGGCAGAAGAGGTTTAGATGAAAAAGGAATAGTAATATTAATGATAGATGAACAAGTTAGCCCTGTCGTTGGTAAAGCAATTGTACAAGGAAAACCAGATCCTATTAATTCAGCATTTCATTTAACTTATAACATGGTTTTGAACCTTTTGAGAGTTGAAGAAATTAATCCGGAATATATGCTTGAAAGGAGCTTTTATCAATTTCAAAATCAAGCATCTATTCCAGATCTATATAACAGTAAGTGGATTATCTTTTCGCCTATTAAATATTATGATTTAGAATAAAATATTATTTCTGCGTATCATCGTAGAGGCGAAGGATTTGCAAATTGCATATAATGCAGTGACTATTGATAGGTATAACCATATATCCTCTTATCATGATATACGTGAGCAACTTGACCATCTTAGCACTGGATTTAGGTCATTTTTGACAAAGCCAGAATATTTACTTCCGTTTTTACAACCTGGAAGATTAGTAAAAGTATGTATTTACATATATTATTTACATCTTAAATCATTTTCTTTTTTTTTTCATAACTATATTGGTAATTGCAGGTAAAAAATGAAAATGAAATGTTTGATTGGGGTATTATTGTGAATTTTAAAAAGAGAAGCCCTAAAAACCCAATGAAAGAAAGCACTGCTATTATTATTGATATATTACTTCATGTTTCTAAAGACTCCAAGGAAGGTTGCCCTGTACCTTGTCATGAAGGAGAAGAAGGTGATGTGGAAGTAGTTCCTGTTATACACACATTAATTTCTCAAATTAGTTCACTTAGATTGTATTATCCAAGAGATTTAAGACCATCTGATAACAGGAAAAGTGTATTAAAAACGATACAGGAAGTAAAGAAAAGATTTCCTGATGGACCACCATTATTGAATCCTATTACAGATATGCATATTGAAGACGAAGCTTTCAAAGATATTGTTAAAAAAATTGAGGTATTAGAAGAAAAATTATATGCTCATCCTTTGCATAAGGTAAGATAGTCATCTTTTGTTTTTACATATTTTTTCTTAGTTTTAATTTCTTACATTAATGATATGAATATTTTACCTTCTGTTAATGTAGGATCCTGATGTAAATACTTTATATGAACAATTTTTACATAAAGAAGATTTAAGTAATCAGCTAAAACAAGCTAAACTAGAATTAAAACAAGCTAAATCAATACTTCAAATGGATGAACTAAAATGTAGGAAACGAGTATTGCGAAGAATGGCCTATTGTACAGCATCAGATGTGATAGAACTAAAAGGCAGAGTTGCTTGTGAGCTGAATGGAGCTGATGAATTGTTAATGACAGAAATGATTTTTAATGGTTTGTTTAATTCGCTAAGTGTTCCGCAAATGGTAGCGTTAATTAGTTGTTTTGTTTGTGATGACAAATCAAATGAGATGCCTAAGTGTACTGAAGAGTTAAGTGGTCCACTCAGACAAATGCAAGACTTAGCTCGAAGAATAGCAAAAGTATCTACAGAAGCTAATTTAGAATTAGATGAAGACGCATATGTAGAACGATTTAAACCGTATTTAATGGACGTTGTATATGCTTGGTGTAAAGGAGCTACCTTTTTGCAGATTTGCAAAATGACAGACATATTTGAAGGTATGTTTAGAATTGTTGGTTTTTTTTCTTTTTCTTTTTTTTACTAGATTATTGAAGGCCTTTACATGTTATTTTTAGAGAATAATGCAATTTTAATTTATTTTAGGTTCTATCATAAGATGTATGCGTCGTTCGGAAGAAGTTCTTAGACAGTTATGTCAAGCAGCAAA
Organism: Bombus dahlbomii; assembly: GCA_037178635.1. NCBI lineage: Eukaryota > Metazoa > Arthropoda > Insecta > Hymenoptera > Apidae > Bombus > Bombus dahlbomii. The sequence goes on along the minus strand of CM074105.1, from coordinate 18,061,831 downwards.
AAACATTGGAAATACTGATTTAGAGAATAAATTTAGCGAAGCAATTAAACTTATAAAGCGTGATATCGTTTTTGCTGCATCTTTATATTTATAATACAAATTCTTAAAAAAAATTAAATGTTATTCAAAATATATCTCTTTTATTACAAATTCCATTCATATTTGTTACAAATTGAACTCCTTTAATATATCTTTAATGCTTTTTGCAATCATGGTAACGACAAACAAAAGGCTACTTTTGTTTGAGGTTTTTTGAAATGTAATTTATTTTTAGGAATTTAAAATATACAATGCACATGCATGGAAAGAACCTTCTTTTATAATATAAGACTACATTTGTCGTACGAATGAATAGTACGAAAAAAATACAGCATAAAAATGTAGTTACACAATAAACTGAACTCATACTAACTGATAACTATTCAAAACTTGTTAAATAAATAACACTTTCAGAATATCGCAATGTTTAACTTCTACATTTTAATTTAATTACAACAAGTTACTTATCGTTCTTCTAAAATTACTGTTTCTTGAGGACAGAATTTTAGATCCATAAGAGTTAATTTCGAATCCATAGAAGTTAACTGAAACAAATAAAAAAATAATATTAAATAAATTTTAACTTCACTATTAAAAAGTAATGACACATATGTAAAAAGCTCATTTATCCACGTTTAATTCAATAAAATGAGAAGCACATTTACGTAGTGAGAACTCAAGTGCTTACATCATCTACTTACATCCCTTCGAGGCCAACTACATAGAACTTTGTATTCTTCTGTTGGGTAACCTTCCACAATAAGGAAGTTAAGAAGCGTTTGTAATGGTGTATCAGATTGAAATCTACGTTCTAAAAATTTCCCAGCCGGGAGCCGCACTCGTACTTTTAGCACTCCATCACCAGTACTTTGTTGTGGTTCAGGAGGTAAACTTGATTCTACTGCTTGTCTATGAGCTTCTTTTCTCGCTTCTTCAGCCAACCTTTCATTTTCTGCTTGTTCTTTTCGTTGCTTTTCTAGCTCTTCCTGCATTTGTTTCGCTTCTTCTTTCGCTCTAGAATTATATCGAAATTAAAATAATTTGGATATATATATACATATATATATATATATATATATATATATATATATATATATCAAAATATTATATGTATATTTTTAATGTACCTGTCAGCAGCTAAACTTTCTTGATATGCTCTATCTTGCTCTTGTTTTACCCTTTCTCTAGCTTGTCTTTCTTCTTCAACACCAATATCGGTACGTCTTTGTTCCTATTTTGAAAAAATGTAATGCTAGACATTATATTAACATCATATATTAATTTTCATTTACCTGAAATACTTCAACAACGTGAATTAAATTAGTTAATAGTTCATTCACTCCAACATTGGCATGTATTACTGTAAACATTTCTGTAATTGATCTAGCTCTCATTATAATTACAAGAGCAGGTAAAGTATCAACGTCTATATTTTCCATAGCTAATGTTGCAAATGATCCTAATGTTTGTTTTACAGATGAAAGAAATCTGTAAATTAAAAGCATTTTACAAGAAAAAGGTTTGATGTTATTAAAAAATTATCTTTTATTGTTATATATACTTTTGCTTATTGGATTCAAATGTAATATCCCAACCCCATACAATGAAATTTGCTGAGAGAACTTGGAGTACTGCTTCACAACTTAATAACTGTGTGCAAAATACATTTGCTAATACACTATTATCATGATGCAAATATACAGCTAACAATTTTCTCTGTAACATTAAAAAATTATAATATTTTATATAAAATATTAATTAAAATAAATAATTCTATCAATTACAAACCTCTTTCGCAGGCTTTAAACATGATTCTTTAACGGCATCTTTAAATGTACCAGTAAAAAATTCTGGATGTGCTGGCCCATACCGTTTTTCAAATTCTTCTGCAAAATGCATTGTACCTATTGTTTCATCTGTTACATTCTCTGGCACTAAAAATAAATTAAATAAATTATTGATAATGTAAAATTAAATTTAAAAATTTAATGTACGTACTAAGACGTTGAGTTTTTGTAGATCTGACATTGTCTACGAAAACATCATCTTCTATGTCATCTTCATCTATAGAACTGTCACTCTCAACTAGGTCTATAACTTCCTGTAAGTACATAAGTATTATTTTAAAGCTATATATATTTGCAATTTAATTATTACTATACCTTTCTTTCTTTTTTTATAGGGATTTCATTAACAGATAGATCATGTTCTGGATAAGAAATTCCACTCTGAGCTAACATAACATTATCATTTTTTACTGAACTTGGCCAGCCTTTCCATTGTTGATTTCGAACTGGAACAGCTGTTAATGAATAAATGCCAGATTTTACATCCAAAATTGTATTGGTTCCAGGAAATTTCAAGTTATATGTTTCCTTATTTATTTCATTTTTAATGTTCAAAGTATATGTTTGAGTCATTCGATTTGATAAACTCACTCTACAAAAATAATAAATATATGTAATTATACATAAAATTGAAATATTTTATAGAATTAAATAGATCATTTTTTTAAAAATTTACTTACATATCAGTTGTTAAATCAACATCTTCTGTTGCAGGGGACATATACAATGTATTTTCTTTAGGTAAATCTAATGATTGTAACGATCTATAATCTGATTTTGGCTCTTTTTTCCACCCATACAGACGTTGTTGGCAAGGTGGCACATTTGTTTGTACCCATATAAGCTGTTTGAGATCCTCTGAAAAGATATGTATGCGTAACTCTCATTTTAATTATTGTATACAAACAATATAATAAAGTGTTAATCACTTACTTAATGATGAAAACTCAGACAAATTTATTTTATATTCATTATTAAGATGGTTAATATGGAATGTAAGAGTTCTTTCTCTTTCGCAACTTTTAGGTTTACTTGTCCCTGGTTTTGAATTTTCTGTTACTTCTACTTTGGAATTACTTTTAGGATCACAATTGGTTTGGGATGATAATGAATGTGCCTGAGGCATTCTTTCAATTTCCTCTATCATTTCTATATCTGGACTTACTTCAGAAGGTAATTGTTGTGTAGTATGAAGCATAGCTTGATTTACTGCCACCTATATGATATGATATAATATCACTTAAATTCTAATGCATTTTTAAATATAATACATAAATGAATTTATACAAAAAGTTACCAATAAATCCCAATTTGATTCTTCTAAATATTTAATAGCGTCACCAACGTCATCAATTCCTGTACATGCCTAAAATAATAGTTTACATTTATTTATACTATTCATAAATAATTAATATAAATATTAATATAAAATAGAAAAAATATTTTTCTAATTAACTAACAACAGAATTTTTTTCTAAAGAATTTGTTCCTGTACTTGTGATTTTACCGTCTTTGTTATCCGTTTTTATGATTTATAAATACAATACATCATCATTAAGAGCCAACATCATAGAATATTGTTTTAATATTAATAATATATGAAAATTGACCAATTTTGTAAATCATTTTTTTTTTTTTTTAATAAAATTTTTTTGAAAATTCTCAAAGAAGAAAACTTCATACTAAATTTTTTACTTATTTTTTCTCGTAGAATCGTTTTCTTTTTTTTTGTAATACGATTTTCAGTCCACCCTATGTATGTGTATGCTTATCTTTTTATATACTTTAAAATATCGCTAAAATTTTGACAGATCGAAGACAAAACAAACGAAAATATTGTTTTATATTTATACACTTTTTTTTACTACTGTCAATGTCATTAATGCATACAGCATAACCTAAAATTCTATTTTGTATTTAATATTAGCGAATAATTAATCATTCAATGCATCACCTGAAAGTTAGCTAAAATCTCATCCCGGATCCCAGCCATCGTGTCGTCGTTTACTGTCACACTTAAAAAATACTTGCGGATCACAAAACGCTACTTCGTTACTTTTTGATCGTTACAAGCAACATGCACAACTAATGCAAGCCATTGACGTCTTAAACCTCACTCTAATTCGAAACGAACATTGAACCATCTAGGTATATAGTGTTTATACATTTTCCCTTGTAGCAGCAAATAATTGTTCGTATACTCAACTATACCAAAAAAGATATTTTCATTGCACGAATAAAGGTTTCCAATATATGTGAACTATTATGATTGGTAGAATCTCAAATCGTTACAAGCGATCTCCAATCATATTTGAACAACAAGAAATGCATGCGAAATACTTTTCTATACGTTTATACTTATGATAACGTAATATAAACATTTGACATTCTACATCTTCAAATCATAATATATCTTACTTATTATAAGCGTTTAATAATAATAATAATAATTGATTTTCATAAATTGCCTTGTAGTTTATGTAACATTTAATCTTCAGTCAACGCTCCTCTGAATTATGAGACACTAAATTAATTCAAAATTGATAAAATAAATTATTAATATTTCATAATCTACAATATTATAGGTAAATATCAAAAACATAATTGAAAAAAATTTGTCTTAATCGAAAAGAATTAATTACTTATTTTTAATCTGGAACATGTTACGTGCATATACGCATAAATGAAATACAGGCTTTACTGTATGAAAAATGGTACTTTAATACCGTGATCGTAACAGAATCGAGTTCTGTTCCGTCCACGTGAAATCAGTCGTAAATTTACAGTAGTTGTTTCCATTGTCAAAAAGTTTTGTTGCGTGCATCGAAGCTGCGCGCGTGGTCGATCGAGGAAGAAGACTTTTGTGCCTTCCACGCCGGGCACCGCCACTCTATCATGATCAAATTATTCTCGTTAAAACAGGCGAAAAAGGATGGCGAGTCGCCGAAAACTGGCACGCAAAAGAAGGCATCTGCAGCACAACTGAGAATCACAAAAGGTTTATTGTCGGTTACTCATAGTCCCTTTTACAATGTCTGTTGTATTTGTTACTATAAATCCAACTTAATATATAAAGACTAAAACGTATTGATTAAAAAAAGCTGATTAAAAGTTTTGTTAAGATTCAACGTTGTAGTTAGTTTTAAATTTTGTAGCAGTCAATATTTGTCCATTTTTATTGATACCACATTACGCGTATATTATATATTTAGTTCTTTGCTTTCATTTACCTTGCATATACATATATGTAGAATTTACAAATTGATTTATTTCCGTATTTCTTGAAGATTTTGATTTGTGAGCAAAAATGTTATAACTTGTTTATAAAATATTATTTATAACGTTTTGACAAATGAAGTTAACTTTAACTTAAAAACTTAACTTTAAGAAGTTAACTTAACAAATAATAGAAATATATGGTTATATCCAATGGAGCAACAAAGAATTATTGAAAAGATTATTATAAAGAAAATTCCTTAAAAAACAAATGTGATTTGATTTATTTTTATATTTATTATTATTAATATTAATATTTCCATAATATTTAAGACTATCGTAAATTAAAAATATATGCTGTTCATTATTTCGACCTTTAAATAACCTTGTGTAACTTAAATAATTGAAATATATTTTTTCTTCTATTGTTTAACATGTACATTAAGAAAATTTTATTTTATGTAGACATAAATGAACTTAATCTTCCAAAAACATGTGGGACAGAGTTTCCTGATCCAGATGACCTTCTCAGCTTTAAGCTAATTATTTGTCCAGATGAGGTAAGAACATTTTTCTTTTTATGTATACAACTTGGTAATGATTTAAAAATTTTTTAGGGATTTTATAGAGGTGGTCGATTTGTCTTCAGCTTTAAAGTTGGACCAAATTATCCACATGAGCCACCTAAAGTAAAATGTGAAACACAAGTTTATCATCCTAATATTGACTTGGATGGCAATGTGTGTCTAAATATTTTAAGAGAAGATTGGAAACCAGTCCTTACAATTAATTCTATTGTTTATGGATTACAGTATCTTTTCTTGGTATTTAGTATAACATAAAATTATTACATTTTCTTTAACAAAGTAGTTAGTAGTTAGTAGTAGAATTTTCTACATAAATGCTTAATTATTTAATTTATATCAAATTCGTTATATATTACATATTTGTATATAGTTGAGCAAAGAAATTCTTATGAAAAGATATTATTTGTTTAGGAACCAAATCCAGAAGATCCATTGAATAAAGATGCTGCGGAGGTCCTACAAAATAATAGGAGAGCGTTTGAGCAGAATGTAGCAAAAGCAATGAGAGGTGGCTATGTTGGCGCGTTTTATTTCGAACGGTGTCTCAAGTGACATTAACGTTCACTTTATCCGAGGACACATTGAGGAAAGGGATCGAGAGTAGAACTCCTTCATGCCCTAAACGTGTTCCTCTCATCCATCTCATTCGTTTTAACGGGCCTCTTTGTGTCTTCATGAGTGCTTCGTACCTTTGGTCAATAAACCATCGGTAAAAAATACCACCGATGTGCTGTTTTCTCGGAGTTGTGGGATACTTTTTTTCCTTTCTGTACTTCTTTTTTCTTTCAAATGTAACAAAGAATTGAAATTGTATTTACACTTGCATGCCTTTTATTCAACTGTTAATTCGTTAGTATATATAATGAAAACGGAACATATTACTAATAACGATTATTAAAGTTGTTTTTGAAAGTACATCCATTAATGATTAGAAGTTACTGCTTTACTAGATACGCTTCATGCAAGATTAAACATGAGAATAAGCGTATAATTATTCTGTATTTAAAAATTTATTTTTAACTACAATCTTCTATACCCAAATGAAAATTTCGTAATGAATTGTTCTAATTTTGTTTTTAAAAATGTGTGCGTGTGTATATATATATATATGCGCATATGCAACAGCAAATGTATCTACAATTTCAATCATCGCAGCTCCTCTTATAAATGTATCTCCGCCCTGAGGGTTACTTCGCAGGATATAAATTATTTTCCATAAATGGATGTATGTTGTATATATCCTGCTAAGTTCTTCATTTAAAATCACGTAACTTAACTTATGTATCGATCGAAAGTGGAATATAAGGCTGTTAACGAAAAAATTTTGCATTTTAATTGTTAGTCAATTCTGTTCCTAATTATACAACTTCCATTTTTCTAGTCAGATATGATAACCAATGTTACTATGCGGAACTGTTATCAAATTTTATTTTATTCCTTCAAATAAATGAATAAAAAATGGTTAATAAAGCATTATACAATTTTTACAAAACAGGACTTAGCTTAACTAATGTCTTTAAATTAGAAACTTAGTAAGTCATAAATTTTGTACATGACTTTTACTTGTAACATAATGTACAAAGTGATATAATTCTACATCAATTTAATTTCCTTTTGAAAATATTATTACAATTAATGTTATTGAAATTAAGGCTGTTAAGTTCTTTAAGTCTCCATTTTTAATTAGCATTAATTTATTATACTCTAGTACATTGTTTAGGAAACTTACAAACTAGAGAAGCGTCCGAGCCTCGATCCAATTTGCTTTGCTTAAGTTAGGTCCCATCCGTGTCGAGCATGTTGAAGGCACTTTTTCGAGCGCTTCAAAACGAGCGATCGAACTACTTTCTCCTTTTTCGTCTGCTTTCCTTTTTCAAACACACACATACATACACGCGCTCTTTCTCTCTTTTCACCCTTCCATTTTTAGTTTCATACATATCTTTTTCTTTCTCGTACAAAAAAAAAGATTCGATCGCGCTGAACGATGGATTGGCGTGAGCTCGGCAAAGAAGCACAGTGTTTTGGAAATCGAGATCAGAACATATTCCCTGGAATCTGGAAATCGAAATAACAATGATCAAAAATATCTTTCATATTAAAAAATACAAATTACTATCTTTATTTATCCTAAATGCATTTTTTTCTACTATGAGAATTAATTACGTTTTACTATTATGTTATGAGAAGAAGCGTGCTTCTCCGCAGATTCCATCGTGGAATGGATTTCCAAACGCTCGAAAGGATGCTACCATTGTTGTATGTACCGAGCTATAGTCATGAAAGTCAAAAACGTGGAGAAACAAACAAAAATGAGAGCTTCTTTCATGTTGAATTCAACTCGTATGTAACTCGGTTTTAACGGAGTGGGAACATATACTGCATTGTTAAGGATACTCGACTTGGATGCTTCACAATTTATTTACTTACTTAAGCTAAAAATATAAACGATCGGGTGTCTATCGGCTTAAAAGCGTTCCACCAAAATTGAACGATGTAGGTACAGTCTGTGAATGAAAGGCGTAACCTAAAACAAAAACATTAAATATATATATATTATTTTAGTGTAATGCATCTTGAAAGCAAACTTTTACCTATATTTTATATCAATAAAAGGGAGGCTTACCACCGCTCTGTTCGATTCTTTTACTTTCAAGGGCTGCCTTACGCTGATCTGCTAAAAGAATAATTTCCTGTAATGCTTTTTGCTGTTCTGCAGTTAAATGACCAGTCAATGCTCTATACCAAACTGTATCTGTTCTTTCAATATCTGTAAATAAAAAAGAATTTGAGTATGTACTTCATCCAACAAATAGAAGGAGGTACAAATATGTGGGAAGCATAAGAATATAGTGATTACTCACTTTGCATTACTTCTTTGAAAACAATGTACTCATCTTGATTCATATCATCTGAATCTAAAGGTGTGATATAGTATTCAAGTGGAGTTTCCTCATTAGCATCATATTCTGAGTCATTACCATCGTCATCTGATCTGTGATCACCATGTCCATCTTGAATTGAAGCTGATACATTAAAACCATGTTGTGTAGATGACCTTGTCACCTTTTCCTGCAACTTTTCTAAATATTCTTGACTAGCATCATCGATTTCATCTTCGTCGGACGATAAAACCTCTGTATAAATATATTGATAGCACTATTAGTTTTTGAAAATAAAAATGAATGGAAAGAGATATAGGAGGATAAATGGAAATTACTACCTTCATCGATATCGCTATCATCTTCCTCATTTTCTTCTTCACCAGCGTCAGATGCCTTAGCTGCATAGGCTCTTTTTAGTCCATCAAAAAGTAGAATCAAAGATGGGATGATTTGTTGGGCGCATTCATTTACTGCTGGTGGTTTTGCGGGACCCATACTGATTAAAGTACACAATCCAAGAACACAGAGCTTTCTATCATGCAACCTAAATAATGTAAATATTGTTTTTATAAAAATGTATCAATTAATATTTATAATATTTAATTATAAAACAAAAATGCAATCATTATTGAACAATTAAAATAATTCACCCTAAGAAACAATCTGTATCGTGAATCCATTGTTTAATAAAGTGTGAAGCAATTGGTTCTGTCGACTGTCTAAAATTTCCTTGTAATCTATCCATTGTTTCAAGACAAAGTGCTGGATTATAATAAAGTGCTGCAATTACTACTTGCAAACACATTGTTCTTAACTCAGATGTTTTAACTTCACGCATCAAACGTTCTAGTACCAATTGTACAAAGGAAGGTATGCACTAAAAGAATAACATTATATATAAAAATTGTCTCATTCTTATAAAATAAAGTTAGGTTAAAATGCGCATTAAAATATACATCTAGAGTGTAGCTTACTTGATCAATATGATCTTTACACTGCAAGATTATGACTTCCAATAATTTGGCAGCATGACATTCTGGATCTTCTCCAGCATCCCCTGTTAACACCTAATATGTACAAATAAAAAGTAAATTTTTAACAAAATATATTAAAAACAACGTCTTTTTCAATTTTTATAAAAACATGATCAACGTACAGCTTTGCACATATTAAACATAGCCAATATATGATTTTCATTTGATAAGAATGCTGGAGTATCAACTGTAATATAGTTATGAAGAGCAGGCATCATATCAGTAAAGTATTCAAAACCATCTTTCTGGAATAACTGATATATCATTTCTAAAACTTTCCACATATCTCCTGATATTGTTTTTACCGTAAGATCATAAACTAATGAAAAAGATTCTTCATAGAACTCTAAAATACAAAAATACATTACTAGTCATTTTAATAAAGTGTATATTACATTTAATATTTATGCCTTCATTATTATTATTTGCGTTACCCATGACACTTTCTCTAAAAATATGAGCCACAACTTGAATCACTGTTGGTTGCAATCGTGCCATGATTTCTGATTGATTTTCCATTACATTTAATAAAGACTCTATTGTATTTAATAATCCCATGGCAGTAATAGCTTTTTCGTCACTGCCTTCATCTGTTTCGAGCACTTGGCTGAAAGTCGCAGCCTAAAAAATATTAATAAGATTTTTTTCAATGTCTTAATTTATCAGGGGAGAAATAAAGGAATAATACTCACAAGATGTTGACATATCTCAACTGCGATTGGCATAAGTTGGTCTGGATATATATAAACAACTTTTTGAATAACGGTCGTTAAATCATCATTTTCTGTTTCTCGTACAATAGCTAATAATTCAAGGGTTATAGGCTTAATTAGAGGTTTTACATATTTTTTTGCTTTCTCTTGAGCAGAAAGAAGCATTTGCAAAGCAATAGCAGCTTCTACCTTAACAGGTAGATCGTGATCCGTCAGAAGAACGTTCGTCGCCAATCGAACAGCCTCAACTAATATTTGTTCTTGCTTAAATTTTATTTCGGAGAAATAATGCAATACCCAACATGCCTGGAGTATAATAATCATAAAAGGATTACAAATCGATAATCAATAAATTTTAATAAATAATAATATACGGGTTACTTACTCTCGCTCGCATATGCCCATGAGGACTACTAAATTCTGGAAGAACATATTGTAGTAACATCTTATCCATTTGATCTTTATAAACTTTCTTCTTTATTAATACATCCGCTAAAGTCCCAATCTAAAGAAAACTGATCTTTAGAATGTTTTATATTTTCTACATTATAAAATACTTTTCTACATAAAGATAATTACCATATGCAATGCCCCATCCTTTTGTCTAGGGTCTGCATTTGGACTAGTTAGTACTTCCACAGAAAATTGTATAGTTTCCTGGAGCATATCTTTACGTTTTTTACACGCAGAATATAATAAGGTCTGTGCTGCAGTTACTGGAGACACAAAGTCTTCAAAAATGTCTGGAAAGTAATAAATTATATCATTTATTAAAATAAAATAATAAAAGATAAAGTATACACAAAGAGGATACATTTTATTTTTAAATAAATCATCTCACCAAATTTGACCCTAATATATTCATGCGGATTACTATTCCAAAGTTCTTCATCTGCTGCAGAATATGAGAGTATTGGAAAGAGTACATCACGAATTATCTCAAACATGTGTGGTTTCAAAAACTTCCATGAATATGCGTGGCTTACTCTATACATTAAAACGGAGAATTTTCAAACTGTAGCTTGTAACTTAATAGAATTATTGTTTGAATTTACTGCTTACCCTTGATTAATATAATTAATTGATTGTTGAATCACTCTAGGTGATACATATATCTTTCTTCGATATTGGTCCAAAATTTTCAAAAGAACTTCAAGTATCCCTCCACTAAAAGTTCTTAAATACCACCCAGAAAACTCCTTGTACTCATGAGTTACATTTCCTGGACTTCCATATCTTTCAAACATTCTGCGTAAAATATGAAGAGCCCACTTCTTACATTTCCACCATGGCAATTCAGCTCGTTCGTCGTTATCCAAATCTGGATTGTTGGTTTCAGGTGGAACAGGTCTATCAGCTACTTGTCGTACCACATCCATCCATTGTGAGAAAACTTCTTTTGAAATCAAATCTAAAGGAAGTGTATACTGAAAGAAAAATCATAAATTATATCACTTAAAAAAGTGATTACATACTTTTATATAGAATAATATGTTCAACATCTATAAAAGCAAAATGTATACCTGTGTAAGGGTGAAAAATATTTTTAATATCTGCTTTTGCAGCAATACTGATTGTTCTGAAGGATCTGGTAAAAGTCGTAATATCAATTGATAAATCATAGGAAACAAGAGATTCATTGCTTCATTTAATGGTCCTCTGTCTTCTGCCTTCTTATACCTAAAAAATATATCAGTAAATGTTTCTACTATTATCACTGCAGTTTAAAACATATGTAATATGTCATGTTTTGGTAATAATTTTTTCTTTGAATAAGGAAGTCCAATAAGACATACTCAAAATTTTTGACAAGTTGATGGAGTGCAAGGAGAACACCTGGCCAGCAAGAAGCATCTGAATTCTGTAAATATATTGTGATCTTGTCCACTATTTGCGTCCATCTTCCAGGAAAGTCATGTTTAATTATACTACTAACACAAACACCCAATTGTACTCTAAATCAACAAAAAAATATATTGAATAAGATTACTTATAAGGGTACCATGTTACATATATATATATTATATACTCTCTACAATTGAAAATGTGATTATAATAGAAAATATTACCTAATAAGTTCTGGTGCATGTACAAGAGCATCAACAATTGCATCACGGATCATTGCACGATCTTGTTCATGAATAGTAAACTTGACTGACCCATTTTCATCTTCTTTGTCAGCCCAATTTGTTGCAATTAAATTCTTCAAATATATAACACCTAAATTGGTATTAAGTTATCATTAGTTAATTAATTTTCTCTTTTTTCTTTTAAACAATTATTCTTAATAATTACCAGCTTGTCTTACAGTCATTTCCTGTGCAGTCATTAGTACTTGAAGTAGTGTTGGTGCAAAACCAATAATTTTTTGAATCTGAAAACATTATGGAATCCTTTAAATCATAAATCTAGTCTAGTGTAGTTATTATTGTATGTACACCATTATATGTAACTATAGTATAATCTTTTACAACTTGAAATATAAAACAATAGTTCATTTTTATTAATGTTCAATAGAATATATAAACAGTATGATGCATATATTTAATAGTCCAAACGAAGAGAAAGAGCGTTAATAAATAATAATATTAAATTATAACAAATTAGAAGTATTTTGTAAATGAAAAAGAATGTTTTTAAGTAATAATAATTAAGTAATAAGTAAATATTTCAGAATTGATAGACAATAAAATAATGTTTTAAAATGTTAAAAAATTTATTTATGTTATTTCATGGAAGAATATGTAACAAAAATTTCTAGACCCACATAATTATGAGTTTGGTTAAATGCCGTCCTCTCGAAAATTAAAATTAATAAAAAAAATCAAATTGTTAGCTATCAAGGATAAAAAAATTTATTTTCCTGAATGTGTTTTAGAAGGATTAATTATATATGTATGCATATATACATAGGTGAATAATAATGAAGAAAATATAAAAGATGAATAATAATGACGGAAAATGATAGGAATGGAGCACATGTTTCTGTTGGAGTATCGGTCATTTAAGCACGTTTTCAATCAGTTGACCAACCTGATTTAGCTGCTCCTCAGCTTGCTTTTGTTGCTCTGGGTCGATTGTGGCTCGTAATAATTCTGTCACTTTTCGTACATCCATCTTGTAATTGGTTTCGTAGTAGACGGTGATGTCCAAATTTTTAACTCTTCGTCACGAATTCGACCCGGCGCATTCACCTCGCTACTCCCTCATCACGTGACACAACAATATGGCAGCTAAAACTGATGTGCGTTACATCCGGCCGTTAACTGTATGAAAGTTAGAAAGGGAACTGGCAAATTCATTGCGTTGCAAAAGTATAGATAGCGAACTACGTTATAAACAGATACATGTGCAATAGCTATATTTGTTTATAGGTCATCGGTCGGTCAAAACATTGTAATCGTAATTGTATGCACCATAGTTAAAGCTGCACCATTTTTACTACTATTGCATTAACTTGAAAAAGATATAATTTAATAATATTTTTAAAATTTCACTTGAGTGAAAGTGTTAAGAATTTAATTAAACCAAGAACAGTGATATGTTGCAATTAATAAACCTGCCTGACATTGTTTTAGAGACAATTTTGTCTAACCTTTCGTACGATGATATTTCTCGATATAGAATTGTAAGATTATTTTTATCTTTCTTGTGGGTTATTGTTTGCTTACTCATATACTAAGTTTTTAAAAAAATTGTAACAGGTTTGTAAACAATTTGATCGAATATGTAAAAAATTATTAAACCGAGGTTTCAATTTGATGGAAAAATATCATGCACAATGTTTGCGTGCAGTAAAAAGTCAATTACCACGAAGAGAATCAGAAAGAAGGAGTCATCCTTTGGCACGTCATTGTGATATATTAACAGCTATTGAAACAAGAATATCTATGTTATCCATGACTTTTATAAAATATGTGGATCTTAATTTGTGTTGTTTCATTCCTGGAAAGGTAGGATATTAATAATTTTACCTCTTTTGATATATGTTTAATTAATATATATTTTTGCATCAGGTAATCGATGAGATTTTTCGAGTTCTTCGTTTAATTCGGGATTCCAAAACTCCACCTAGGGCTCATGAAATACTTCAAGAGTTAAGAGATATTAGTAGCATGGCTATGGAACACTTCGATGAAAAAATTTTACCAGACCTAAAACACAGTATTTGCACTTCAGTTGTTAGTAACGTAGGTTCTTATGAATTGCCAAGTGGAAGTTTAATGATTTCTCATCATACTACAAGTTCAAACAGTGTAACACTGCCACACAGTTTTAGTTCAGAAAAATTGAATCAGACTTTCAAGAAAATTTATAGTCGTACTAAAAAAAATAAATTATCTGTTCTGTCTATGAAAGGTCAAATTAGTAAAATGAAACTTCGAATGAAAAGACAAGGCTTTCAAATGAGATTACAAACCTTAAAATTACAAGAGCAGGCAAAGAAAATACATGATCAAGATACACAATTAGCTGAAATGAGAAAACATCTTGAAGAGTGGGAACAAAAAATGGTTGATTTAACGGCTGAACTAAGTCGTGCAAGAGAAGAAACACAAAAACCTGATTCTATAGAAACTTGCAAAAGAAAGCATATAGATATGATTAATCAACGGGAAACTGATTCATTGCAAACAAAAGAACTGCAAGCAAAGAAACGTAAATTAATTGTAGAAAGAATATCATCTAATGATGCGAAAGATGTCAAATTTAAAAAATTTATGACTGATCTTCTTGCAGGTAATGCTATAGAAGCATATCCATCAACTTCACATTAATTTACTATTTGTACATAATGAGGTTGTATATCAAAACAAAATTATTATTCTATGTGTATTTTGCATTTTGTATGTTATAACTGAATAAACTTAAATGTTTAAGCTTCTTGCATATTTAAATCAAATCTATACAACTGCTTTTACAATATAATTTAGAATTATTTGAAAATATAGTAGCGAAATATTTAATAAAAAGGTAGTATGAAAAAAATGATATGTTATTTTGAAGCGACATTATGTTTAATAAATAGAGATACAACCAAATCTTTTTAATTCAGATAGATAATATTGTATAATATATATAATAGTCCTCGTTTAATAGAAGCACACTCTGAACCGCGTCGCGTCTATTACTATACTAAGGGAAGTAGATACATATTACTGGCTGTTATCTGATTTTGGCTTGTACGTTTCTTAAATATTTACATATTTATATCAGAAACAAGAATGACAAACAGAGTCTGAAAATCTAAATGAAATGAAAGGAAAGGTTCGATAGTTATTTTATGTTAAATTCATTCATATATGGTCACGTTTTCAGCTATCATTTTCGCCAAAAACACTTAAGACATTCGATTAAGATAAATACGAAGTAAAAGATATAAAAATGTCACTTTTCTTATTTTGATGTTTCATTATTTGTGGAAATAGCCTGATGACGGATCAAAAATGACGCGAACGCTTGCTCTATGTAAAAAATTACAAAAACTGGTGGAATAACATTGCGTCTATGAGCAGAAAATACTGTACATACAAACACATGATAAATGAAATGTGTGATGTTCTCTATTTTGATGCAAGCATATTATTAAACAAAAAAATATGCGTATAAGTATAATGAATTGTATATTAAATTATTGTAAAAATTTAAAATACAATTAATAAACATATTAAAATATATAATTGTACACAGCATAATACTACTCATATATTATTTTAAATATATCATTAAAATGTAGATATTAATTATCAACTAAAATATTAACCCTTAACGCTCCGACTTTTAATTGTGAATATCGACTGGCAACTCCAACTTATCCTCATCATACTTCGACTTGCAAGTTTTTAAGTGTCAGATTTTAAATGCTACAATGACGTGTAAATAATAATATTAAAGTCATTCAAAACAATCTTTATTCGCCTTAGAAGTAATATAATTTTGATTAAAATATTTATATTAATTATAATTAAGTAATGTGTGGAATTTTTTAAAACATTCATTGGGATGCAAACTAGGTTTGCGTTCACAGGTCTCACAGCAGAAAACTGTTTGCTTTTTAACCACGTTACTTCCTTTTGGTGAACAAACAAGACATTTCTTCTTTTTCCCTTTTGTTCCTTATCTGTTCCAGAAGGCCTGCCATACACATTGTTACTCCGAAAGTTACTTACGAGCTGACTTACTAATAATTTGACAAACTTGTAGTGTGACAAAGCGTTTTCTTCTTTCCTTTCCTGAGAAATCTTGTAAAGTATATAAGCATTTATTACGCTTGTTTCTAGTCCCCAAAAAAACAATTTCCGCCACCATTTCAACGATTTTCTCAGGAAACAATATGTTGATGCATATTGATCGGCTTTATCTACACCACCCTTATTACTCGTATAATCAGCAATCACATTTGGTTTTGAAGCTTCTTCAATAATACAGTTTTGTGATGATCTAGTTATGACTCTTGACCCAAAGGTATGATACGTGCACAACATAGTGACAATTCGTTTGTCTTTCCAAGCAAGGAGTAAGTAATTTGAATGGCGCATTGCAATTGTATTTGAATTGATAAATTTCGGATTGGAAATTTCTTGTGGTATGTGTTTGCGATTTTTTTGTATTGTATCAGTTATGTGACACTTCATTAGTAACAATTCCTCTGCCAGGACTAAACTTTTACAGTATCTATCTGTGTAAACTTGATATCCTGCACAGTCAGGAACGGAATGCAATAATTTGTTACACAGATGTAAAACTATTCGTGATGATACTGGCAGATCTGGTTTTACAAGATCTTGCGATGTAAGTTCGCCATAGTATGGTAAAATGCCATGAACGTATGCGGATTTTGCGTCGGCCAGGACAAATATCCGTATTCCCCATTTAGTGGGTTTCTGTGGATTATAGTTTATGAAGGAGGATTATAAAACTAATCCTCCCCTTAACTTTCACAACAGCTTCGTTTATAGAAACTTCTTTTCTGGGTATAAAATACTCTCGGAATTTTTCGATGAAATTGTTTACTTTTTGAACTCTCGTTCTGAAGTCTTGAGCTTCTGAAACATTCTTATTCAAGTGTAACATCCAAAAAATTTGCAAGAAACGCTTCCGGCTGAATATTTTGCTAAAGAACAGTATTCGTGTTTCAAATTCCTTTGACCAATAATTTTGAATTTGGCTCACTTATTTGTTTATATGTCTGTTTCAATTACAATTTTTATTAATTCTCTCTCTCTCTCTCTCTTTCTTTGTTAATTATGATCGTTTTTTTATTATCTATAACAATACAAGATAATTAAAGTGTCCTGTATTGTATTTTTGTTTTGTAAATTTTATGTTGTGATACGTGGTTATATGCGAAAATACACTTGAGATAATACTCTACATAATTATTATTGAACATATTTCTAACTAAAATAATGTAATATAACATGAAATAACAAAAGATCGAAAGTAAAATATTCTAAGGAATAATAATATTTATTATAATTTTTTAAGATATTTAATTCTGTGACTCAATTTTTTCGCCATGTTTTTCTTCAGATTCTTTATCTAATAAACTTTTGTCTTCAACAAGTGGTAAATTGAATATCTCTTCATAAATCACAGCATGTGCATTCCGCAAATAAACTTGTTGCTTTTCTCTTATATTCTTTCGTATAGTAGTTCTTTCCACTTCAGGTAATACAAAATTATAAATCATATTAGCAACCATTTCTTCTTCTGATAATTTTGTTGCACTGAAATATAAAACAGTAGGAAATATAATATATTAGTCACAAAAAAATTTTATAAAATGTATAATATTCATCATACTTGTTCTGCGCAGCTTTTGATATACTGTCTATTTTATCGCACAATTCCGAAATATATGCTTTAGTTGCCTCGTCAGATATCCATTCAATGCCTTCTTTTATTATATCTTCTAAATAACTTTCCACAGATTCTTGATTAACTTTCATAGTTTGCCGAAACATTTCGTCAAATTCCCTACGACGATTATATTCTAACTGGCGTCTTCCAGCTTCTGCTGCTTCTCTCATAGCTCTTTCTCTTTCAGCCAATAATGCAAAAGCATGTATTCGACGTTCATCCTCTAATCTTATTAATTCCTTAAAAGTAAGAGTGAAAAATATAAAAGTTATATTTAATTATTTTTAATAATCGCAACTCAAAATGAATTGTACTTTGCTAAGAAAATCTAGCATTCCCGATATAGTCATTCCTTCTAAAGAATTAAGAATTTCATATAAACGATCTTCTTGCATAGATTTTTCACTTTGTAACTGTTGTAATTCTAATGTATGCGCTTTTTCTTCTTGATGTTGTTTTTTACTATATTCTTCTAATCCATAAGATGATTGTAATTCTTCGATTAATTCTCTACATCTATTGCGGCCTTCGAACATCTAAAACACGATTACTTTTTTATCGAAATTTTTTATCGAATTAATTGAAATACCTTATCTGGTCTCATTTCATATCATTTAATTTCTAATTATTACCATGCATTGGATAGCTCTTCCTTTAATTATTTTTTGAATAAGTATAGACAATTGATGCAGACGTTTATTTGTTATATCTTCTGTGCTTTTTCTATATGGCGTAGAAGGTAGAGATGGCAATTTATACTTGCGTTTCAATAATAGCGGTGCCTCTATTGTGTTAGTACTTGATCTACTTGCTTTCAGGTCACTATGTAATTGACTTAACTTTTCTTTTGTCCATCTTGTTGCTCTGATACATAAATCAGCTGACTTAGATCTTGGCTTTAATGCACTTAATATGTCTTCATATGTCGGAAGCCAATTTGGCAATGTATTTATTTCAGTTACATCTAAAATAATTGAAAAATATAATATAAAAAGTATCATATATAAATATAATAATACTTAATATTAATATACATATTCTTTTTACTTTCGATACAGCCTTCTCCTAACAACTCTTTTTCTATTACTTCGTGTCTTCTTTGAGGATGTTCGCCATAACGCATTTGTGGGGCATACAATTCAGAAGATGGATCGTCATGTTCTTTAATAATATCACGTTTAAAAGGTTGCGATTTTTGTTGTTGTTTTTTATATAGTTTTCTCAATTCTCTTCGAAGCTTGTGTTTAATAGAGTTTATTTCTTTATCTCTACGTATAGATAAAAAATTTGTCCATCTATCCAAACGGCCTTGAATCTTTTTTTCTTTTTCATATTCTTGTGATTTAGATATTTCATCCATTAATTCAAGCCTATAATCCACTATTGCTTGAATTTCCTAAAATTAAAAAATTTTATTTATTAAGCACGTTATTCTAAAGATGAACATAATTACAGTCTATATCTTATGAATTAAGAAATATTTACTGATTCTCTAAATGCCCATTCATCTATTTCTAATGCATTTATTATAGCTGATCGCTTTTTTATGTTTGCTGGTGTATCCATAGGGGGAAGAACTGCTTCCCATGCTCTTTTTCTTCTCATTCTATTAATGATTTCTAAATCATGAATTCCAATTTGTAATCCATGATTCCAAGATAAATGTGCTATTGATAATGCTTCAGGATAATGGCCTGGAAAATAATGTTAATATTCATCAACAGTTGAAAATATTAAGTATATCTAATATATTATACCTGATTTAATTTTATATGGTGGATCCCAAGGTGCAGTTTGTGAGTCACTATCCCGATAATCTGTTTGAGTTCCTATATTTCTAAATGGTTTCAATTTAGGTGAAGGTGTATAACATTGTTTTCGTGCATTTGTTACTATATCACTTAAAATATCATGATTAAATCGTACAGGAATATTCATACTTTGTGATTTTGATACTAAAAATGGTACAACTGGTCGATAAAAACATTTAAAACTGTTACAGTATTCAATTTCGGTTAATTTATGATGTCCAGCCATTATCCTACAAGTATCAGACATAAAGCAATTGTACGTGCTCACGCTCATTTCTTAATTATAACATAATGCATAAAAATATTGATTTTTAACTTATATAAATGGTTTACCTGCAAATTAAAAATTATAATATTAATTTATTACTCTAAATCATTATTTGATATATCAACTTGCTTAAACTCTGCAATCCAATTTTCTTTTTCATTGTTACATTGTCCCTTCAAGCTATACTCTAAATTTTTTACTTTATTTTTATATACATGCACATCATTTTTGTACATATTCTGCAAATTTATAAGTATGAAAGTTTGTACTACTATTATTTAACAGAAAAAGCAAGAATAATATCATAAAGCAACTCACATCTATAAAAATGTTCTGTATGTCAGATGTTTGAAATTTTGGTTTATTAGCACATGCAGTATATGAAGATTCTGTATATATAAATATATAGAAAGATCATAGAAATTTAATTAATAACATATGTATTATAAAATATATAACTTACGTTTTAATATTCGTTTTCTAGGCATCTTTAGAATTAAACAGTTACATACTCTATTTTAAAATAAATTGTTTTAGTATTTTAATTTTAATTAATTAAATAGTTCATATAAAAAATATACTATTGTTTTTTAAAAAGAAGTTGATATTAGCTGTTTAGGAAAAGCTTCTATATCAAATGGATATTGATCAAACACCTAGCTTCAGACTTTTTAGAATCATATAGTAGAGTTTTATTCCGTTATTATATCAGTAATAAACAATGTTTTTAGCAAGTTTTAATAAAACTACATTGATTGTGATATCTGTTTTATATAATACCAGTATTTTACACATAACAACAAGCGATAAGTTATATTCCATATCATTATGTTAAACATTAAAAATACCTTGGAAATAAAATATATTGTACATAAATTAATATTGCAACAATTGACAATCTTATAACTTGTACATATGTAAGTTATATAAGCTATAAACACACATACGTACATATCATTATGCGACATGTCAGTTAGGCAATAACATTGTATCTTTAAAATGTTAGTACCAAATTGTAGGTACTACAATCTAAAGATGTATATGTAGATATAATCTTGTATATATAATGTTTTCTTTTATTACATAATAAATATATATTAAAAAAATAATAATATATAGTTGTAGTTCATTGAATTTTGTTTATAATGTTATTGTTTAAAATCTAATATCTCTGATAAATTTTATATAATCCTTTAAAAAGAAATATATATTTATTATTAAAAAATAAAATATAAAACAGTTTTAATATTTTAATGGATTTAATGTTCTTTATGGAAAACATAACTATCTTATTTAAAAATTTGTTTTATAAAATGATTTAAAATATCCATTTCCACCTGAACCTAAATATTCAGGCCAGTTCTGATGCAAAGATATATTTTTGCAACTTTGATTAGGTAACATATCTTCTGGACACATACATTCTAATTTCATCCTATATATTGTCATTTGTCCAAGAGAAATTTTTAAATCTTTTTTGTTGCTCGTTTCTAGATTTGCTTTATAATCAATACCTCGTTCACCTAAACATTCTTTAATAATATCATCATTTTGTTTATACTGAAAATTTTTTTCAGAAAGCAATGTTTTCCAATGAATACAATTAAAATCTTCTTGAACTAATATTACAGATGCCTCAGAAGACGGTAACCAAACTGTAGAAAATACTAAATCAATAGAATTTATTCCTTGTGTTTTTAAAATAGATGGTAATAATATTCCAGTTGGTGGTTGTTTTTGTATACCATGCACTGAATACATTTGATTGTTAGCTTTTATATTCCGCTTTTTTTTTTGTTTTTTTAATTTTGATCCAGATTTATATCCTAATTTTAATTTTAAATCTATGCCAGTATCCTTTTTCTTATTCCGACCTTTCAATGATTTTTGTTTAGGAATTTTTTTTATAGCAACAGTTTCTTCTTCTTCTTCTTGTTCTTCTTCTTTTAATGCAACATTAAAAATTTGACGAGCATAGGTTTCTACATCCTAAAAAAAAATTTTCTGTACTCTTTCCCTATAAAATATAATTTTTAATAATCTTATTACAAATTAATAGTCTTACTATAAAAGTTTGATCAGTTGTTTCTTTTGTCTTATTTATGTCATAATGCAACAAATTAGTTGTTCTTTTACTTAATATTTTAGTTTCTCCATCGCTTGCATTGTTTTCAATGTCTAAGTTATGAGAGGTTTCATGTGTACTTGTTTTAACATTCGTAATATCCGTTTCATCATTACGCATATTTTTTACAGAATTATTTATTCCCTTATCAAATTGATTAGCAAATTTGAGATTAATGTCGCTTCTTTGTTCTCGTACTTCATCTTCTTGTTGGTAATCTATTGGCTGTTCTCTTTGTATGTTAATTTTATTATTCTCATCATATAACAAATCAAAATCTTTACTTGTTTGTAGAATATTCTGAGTCCATTCATTCTTATTTTTCAAAACATTATTTTCTCTACCAATAGGGGTAAATTTTTTCTGTTGTGTGTATTGTTCGTAAGTTTCATGAGAATCTTCCTGCTCTTGTTTAGAACTATCTTTTTTATTTTCATCTTTATATATTTTTGGCGATCGCTCAGATACAAAGGGTGTATTTTCAGGTAATTCTATTTTAACATTCATAGAATTATTATATTCTAATGACTTCCAGTCTTCAGAAAAATACAATGATATACCAGGTGGTCCGACATGTTGGCTTAAAGCATATAAATTTGTTATTAAAGTAGAGTTAAACCGTAGTTTACAAATATCAGCGCGTGATTCAGATATAAAATCTTCACTTCTTAAGAACTGATATTTTTCTTTAATTCCTTCATAGTTTAAACAATCAACTGACCAATGTAAAAACCAATCATTTCCAAATCCTTCAACGGTAATAGATAGGCCGGACATTTCTCTACTTAAACTATCTTCTATTGGTTTTTCTAGTAAAGATTTACCAGTTTTTCCATCTATGATTGTTGCAACTGTGTAGTAATATGTTGGAAAACCCGAACCTATCTGATGTTTTACCATAAAGTCTGGAATATTATCATCATTATAGTAGCCAGGAATCGGTATACTTATTATTTCAGAATTAGGTACTGTATAATTCCAAATAGGTTCAAGAGTTAATCCATTATAAACTATTATTGTAGAGTTAAACATAGCAGCAACAATATCTTCAATTCCATCTAATGTTACATCTACCAAAATTGGAGGTAGCAAAGTTCCTTTTCCTGTGTTATGGTGAAGCTTTTGTAGTTTCTATAACATACATATAATTGTATAATAATCTATTTATAAGTTATCTTTAAAAATTTAAGGAACTTACCAAGTTACTATACATTAAATTCACTTGAGGAATTACATACAATCCACCTGATTGTTTTTTACTACTAGTAACAAGGACAAAAATATTTTCTCCATCTGGATGGACTAATTTCTGAGGTGCTAAAAACAATTGCTCTGTATTTGGTAAAACTGAACTGTGTATAATATTTCCATTGATTCCTGATATCATAAGAATTTCACTTGAATGAATTTCTCTTGATTGTATTGTGTGTGATGCAATAATATCTCCAATGTCATCTCCATCAACATCAGCAATAAATTTAGCATCATAGATATCTGAAAGTTTCCGTTCTTCTGAAATTGATAAATCTCGAACCGGTATTTTCCATATACTGGCCCCGTTATAGCCATTAACTGCATGAAGTAATCCACCTCGACCACATATAATACAATCTTTAATTTTGTCATTTGTTAAGTCTATGCCACAATCAACTGAAAAAATAGCATGAGTCGTCCAATGCACCCAAAGGGTATCTCCTGTTTTTCCATTTAAAGCTAGAACTCCACCAAAACATGGAATTTGTCCATCAAAATATAATACACAAATGTATTCCGAAATGTCCATCGTGTCCAACCCTGTATATCAAAATAATGTTACTGTTTACTATAATTAAATGTAAATATTACAACTAAATATATTACAAAAATGATATACCTCAAAAACTGAAATATTCGGCAAAATCATAAAACTATAAATCTAAGACCTGTAAATCAAAAGGTAAATATGCTAAAAATTTAATACTACTAAAACACGTAAAAAATTATTTTAAGAAATTAAGCTGAAATATACTTGTTCAAAAATAAAAACCTGTACTAAATCCAATAATAATATCTTCAACTCCATCACCATTAACATCATTGCTTCTTATTGGTGATTCAGATGTTAATTTTGGAAATGATCTAGTCCATAAAATCTTTGATGCAAGAGATGTGCATGGTATTTTGTTAGATTCATGTAATGAATCTTTAAGATCATGTGACAACCAATTTTTTAAGATCGACATTGGCCCAGGAATTATATTTATGACATATATGCATATTATAATTAGGCTTAACAATACTATTAATCCTATAAGACCAAAGCCAGTCCTATTTGATAATCCATATGTCGCAAAATTATATGACCTTTTACATCTTCTACGAGGTGCCATTAAAAGCCGTTTAACTCCTCCATCATCATCTAATTTTAAGCCATTTTTTCCATCTCTAATGAACACCTCATCATCAATATCTGTTAAATCTTCATCATCAAAACCATCTTGCTCAGCCAATTTAGGTAAAATTGGATAAACAGCAGACATATTGTTTACCTATAAAATTTTTATATTCTTAAAAAACTGCTTACAAATTATATAATAAAAACTTCTATTTTTTCCAAATAAATGTAATATAATTAATAAACTGATAAAAGAAAATGCATTAACAATACACAACTATTTATACTCCTGAATATTAAAGGCAAAAGATATTTACATTCGTTATTATATTTATAAATATACGATAGAAATACACTTATTAAAATAACAAAATGTAAATAGAATATTAAGATATAAACACAAAAGATGTGTTTAAGTCAACGTCTACCGCATTGAAATAATTATTATTCGATGATAAATAAATGAAATTATATAATAAATAAGAATTAGTAAAATTAAAACATACTTCTTGTTTACGTATTTTTGGAAGATTCTGGTTTCAAGTATCAAACAAACAAAATTTGTTCATTAAATTCTTCAGAGACGTCGAATGAGAATGATGCAATAAATGTACATATTATACTTAAGGGTTATTCATACTCATATTCGTATTGAACATTAACATTGAGATACGTTTACAATTTTAGTAGTTGATAACTTGAAACATTATTGAGAAGCATAATTAATTTGTTGGATATTGTAATTTATACAAATAATCTATATAAGTTACACATGAAAAAGTTTACCAGTTAAATAACGTTAATAGAACTTGTTATATTAAGAATTTTAAGATACATAAATTTGATCTTACAAATTAGTGAATTTATTCCAGAATGTTTAATTGATTAAATAAGATTCAAATCTAAAATATTAATTAAAAGTAGCTCTTAAAAAAAAAAAAAAAAAAAAGAAAAAAAAAGAAAAAAGGAAGAAATATTATAGAGTTATATTATACATATATCTTTAAATCTAAATTTAAATGGACCAAGAGGGCAACTATTATTCGTCTTTCCTATTATACAAATATACTAAACTATAATTAAAAAATTTAATTATAGTTATCATTCGTTCCTAGGGTATTAAATCTGATATAATATTTTTCTACACTCTACATCATAAAAGAAACTTGGTTACTATTGTTACCAACTACCAACTATAACAGATTGAATTCGTGCTTCTTCCAGTAACCGGCAGCGTGTATCACCGGTGGATATTAGTTAACATAAAATGTCGTACACTAAATTCAATTTTTCATTTTATATCACATGCTGTTGCTTATCTTTGGGTCTCGTAAATGCAAATGCTCAGAAATCGTCGAAGAATTTTTTCGCGGAGCAACTTACCGAAGAAAATTGGGATCGTATGCTCATCGGAGAATGGATGGTGGAATTGTAAGTTGAATTGGTTCAATGTCGTTAAATTTGATGGCGTGTCGAAAGTCATATTGAAAACATTTGTATATATGTATTTTAATGTTTTATTTGGAATTGTATAAAATTTATAAGTTCAATTATAAAAGACGAAAGAAAAATTTTATTGGAAGCAAATTAAAGATATAAGGAAGCTATGAGAAATATTTTATTGAAACTTATTTGTATTTTAAAGTAATATATGCATTTATAACTAGACTATTTTGTGATTTAGCTATGCTCCATGGTGTCCTGCTTG
Source organism: Bombus dahlbomii (assembly GCA_037178635.1). Taxonomy (NCBI): domain Eukaryota; kingdom Metazoa; phylum Arthropoda; class Insecta; order Hymenoptera; family Apidae; genus Bombus; species Bombus dahlbomii. The sequence goes on along the minus strand of CM074105.1, from coordinate 18,035,361 downwards.
TAAAACATTGGAACCAATTTGGGAACATCTTGCTGCACAAAAGGAAAATTTAAATATCAATGTAGGAAAAGTTGATGTGACTGATTCTCCAGGACTTAGTGGAAGGTTTATGGTTACAGCTTTGCCAACAATATATCAGTAAGATTTTTTATTTTGGAAAAAGAATAATATGATTTAAAGTTTCAAATATTTTTAATTACATTTTAATATTTCCCCTAGTGTTAAAAATGGCATATTTAGGCAGTATAAGAGCCCTAGAGATAAAGATTCATTAATTGAATTTGTGTCTGAAAAAACTTGGGAAAAGATTGAACCAATTCCTGGCTGGAAGAGTCCAACATCTATTCAGATGTCTGTTATTGGTCAATTCTTTCAAATCTCACAAGTATTGCGGGTGAAGATTTAAATTAAATGTTAATGGAACTAATATAAATTTTAAATGTATTATAAAATAACTTGGTTATCCTTATAGGGAATACACAATAGGTTTATGGAAGATTTTGGATTACCTACATGGGGAAGTTACTTGATCATTGCTATTGCTACCATTGTCTCAGGTGCAATATTGGGATTGGTAAGCTTGAATAATAAAATTGAATCATTTAAACTAGAACTAATGAAACTAACGTATATATGTCTTGTATCTTGTAGTTTATCGTTTGCTTAATTGACTTTATATATCCACCGAAACCTGTGATGCTTCAAAACAAAAAGAAACAAAAAGATGGATCAGGTGGATTTATGCAAGAGAAAAGTATACAGGATGAAGAAATTGTTGAACATGTTAAGGATGATTTAGTAGATGAGGAATCAGAGCAAGAGGGATCAGAGACAGAAGAAAAAGAAAAAGATGCAGATAAAGATTCCAAAACTGAACCAAGCAGTCCAAATGTTCGTAAACGTAAGCCACGTAAAGCTGATTAGACATACTAATTTATTGTATGTAAATATCTAATGTCTGGTAAAAACGACAAATAATAGCACATTTTAATGTTGATCCATTTTGGTAAATGAGAATAGCAAGAGCAATACATAAATATTTTATGTTTGTCAAAAAATGTCAAGGGTTTGAGCAGAGATGGAAATAATCGATTGTATTAATAATTTAAAGTTATATGAAGCGTACAAAATATTTTCAAATATGACAGCTGAATTTCAATATTGCATAAAAAATTTTAAATGCAAAATAACTAACCTCAGGTATCATTTTTAACATTATAGAACATTAATCACACATAATACTAAAAAGTAAGATTCGGAATATTTTACTGTAAATTTATAATATCATCGCTTCAAAATACAAAGAATCATCTTTCCTTGCTTGTACGTATTAAATATTGCGTCACAATTATTATTGTATTATTATTATTATTTTTACTAAACTTTTGGTATTATAAAATGACAGAATGATTATTTTTTTTCAACAGCATTTCATTACATTCTTTTTAAGAATTTTCACATAAAATAATCTAAAGTTTGTTAACATAGTTAATTGTAAGTAATTAATATATTTTTTCCTGTACAAATTTTTATTTATAAATTCTATATACTGTATTAAAAAACAACTATGTATTATTTATACATACATACATACACTGTTTCTCCCATTTTTCTTATTTTTTCAGATTTCTTATATACTTAAGAATTTATTAGATAAGCCCATAGCTTTAACATTTTTTATATGATTGTATTGTACAATGTATTTTCCGCTTTTATAAAACTGCAAATTTTGTATACAACACTAAATGCACTTCTTAGAAGAAGAAATTCGTTCGAGTTAAATTATTTCGTAAAATTATGACTGCAAGTTATAAGTTTTTGATATATTGTAAATTATACTCATAAAATCTCATAGTCTTAATTAATTGTTACACTTTCTCTTATACTTTCTAATACAGAAATAAAGATATTAATATAACAACAAACCTCGTAATTATAAATAATTTTGTAATAACTACATGTAACTCATTGTATTCAACTTTTATATTGGTTACTTCATACGAAACGAAATTTTAGGTTATTGTACATGTGGCATATGCTAAATCAAGTCAAAAACATAAACTTAATAAAAATATATGAGACACATTGCATTTATAACATCTATAAATAGTTTATCATACATTGTAATTATTTTAGAAGTATTAAATGTCTTCCATGCATGTTATATATGTACATGCTTCAAGAGAAAATAATATTATTGATCAGAAATATATTAAATTACATTTTGTTGTATTAGATTAATTTACAATGAATATATTAACTGAAGTTTAAATATCAGACAGATATACATATATTTAAGTAATATTGCTTACATTCTTTGCATAGGAACTACACGTTTACATAAAAAATGTTATATGAGGAAACTACTTTCAACTAGATAGTACAAAAATTGTAATGCTAACTGCCTAATAAATGCATTATATAATAATTATGTCTTGCTTGTTAAAATTCATAGATTGAAATTTCCTGTTATGTTTATAAAATATTTAAACAAAAGAAGCGGTTGTACCTTTATAATTATCACATTTAAATATTAAATAATATATATACATTAAACACATAACAATGATATTACTAATTATATTATTTATATATAGAAACACTATCTAGTTAATAATCGTGCTAATAATTTGAAAAAAATTATTTATGTTCGATAAAAATTGCTATTATTTATAAAAATACATATGTACATATGGAACAAAAGCAAACCTTTCTTATAACGGAAGTGACGTGGAAATACAAGATTTTACTTTATTTATTTACGCACTATTTAATTACATATATATCGTTATTTGCACTTTAAAAAATATTGTTTTTGAGAAATATGAATAATTTAAGAAATAAATAAATGTCATAATATATGTCAAAAGTATAATAAAATATGAACGCGCATGCGTAATTTCAGCAGATCGAAATCGGAACTGTACATTGTTCACTCTTAAGCAGATATACGAGAGGCGCGTGCTAAAGTTAACCTCGGCAGTTGTATCCACGACCACGTTTGGGCAAGTAATTTGATTTAATTTCGTAAAACTAACAAAGTATGTATCTCTGTACTTTATATGTTATTTTAATCGAAATAATTATTGAGTATTAATCATTAATTAAAACATTTGTAGAAACTAAATGGATTTGCAGTAGTAATTTCAGTCTTAGTTGCATATATACCGTTAACCATATATATATATATATATATATATATATATATATATATATATATGCGTGCATACAAGTTCATATTTTGTTGAAATATTAAGTATATATATCATGTTTTAATTAAAATGATTAAAACATGAATTATATATACTATATGAAATATGTTGAATATGAAATTATACATAACAAGTAGATTTATTAGAGACAAGATTTAGCTGTTTTCTTCATAAAAGATGATTGCGTTCTTGATTCTTTTATTTTTCATTTACAGTAAATCAATATTTACATCATATAGCTAATTTAGTAGCAATGGCTAAAATAAATATAAATAAAAATATGAAAAAGCGATCGGCGAGTATGTCCGAAATAAGCGAGAAAAAAACAGAAATATCAGAAAATTTCAGTAAGAAGAAAAAAACAGAAAACGGAACCGTACAAAACGGACAACCGAACAAGCAAATTACAAAAAATTCAACTAAAAAACCTAAAACTGAAAAGAAAAATAATGATCTAGGAATTATTAAAAATCTTAAGAAGAAAATAACAAATGAAACTAAATTGCCAAAGAGCAAAAAAGAAACATTAACTACAGCAGAGTTGTTGAAACTGAGACAAGAATATCGCAAAAAACGTAAAGAAAATAGACTATCACAAACACATTTGTTATCATCTAATATGTCTGTTGAAGATATAAAAAAGAAAATTGAATCAATAGAGAAACGAAAAGAGCTTACAAGAAGTGCTAAGAGGAAATTGGCAGCGCTTAAAAAAAGGTTACGAGTAAAGGAAGGGGTAGGTAAGATGAAACAAGTTGCTAAAAAACAGCCAGAAAAAGGAAAAAATGAGAAGTCGTTAGAAATTGCAAAACAGAAACAAATGCAAAATGTAAAGTCAATGAAAGAGAAAGTAGACGCAAAGTCGAATAAAGAAAATAAAACGAGAGACGTTAAAAAAAGCAAAACTCTTTTAAAGCAAAGAAATAAGGAAAATGACGACGATGATGAAGAGAATGAGGAAAATGAGGATGATGTGGAGGTAGATGATGAATTAAGCGAAGATGCCGATGGAACTGATGTAGAAGAAGGTGATGACGATGATGACAACGATGATGACGAAGAAGAAGAAGAAGGTGGTGAAGATGATGATGATGACGACGACGATGATGATGATGATGATGATGATGATGATGATGACGACGATGATGATGACAACGACGACGAAGAAGAAGGTAAAAATGACAAGAGAAATGAACAAGACAGAGACAATGAAATTAAAAAAAGTAATGTACAGAAAGGAAAAGGAAAATCTGCAAATGTAGAAGAAGATGGCAAGAAGAAAAGATATGTCCTTTTTGTGGGAAATTTGCCATATAAGTAAATACACACATATATATATATATATCTTTTTTTTTATTTCTCTTATGCAAAGCGTATACATATATATTCTTGTATATATTCTAATAATTAAATTCTTATATTTTAGTATTACTAATGAAGAACTTAAAAAACACTTCTTAACTAAGGTCAGTCAAATAGTCGATATTAGGATACCTAGGAAAGATGAAAACACAGCACGTGGATTCGCTTATGTTGAGCTGGCAAATAATACGGACTATGAGGTAATTTTATGTAGTAATTAATACTTCGTTTATCTTAAATATTAGAATTAACCATCTGTATATATTTAATTACACATTATTATACTTATTTGTTAACAGAAAGCACTTTCATTAAATCATTCATTTGTTAATGGAAGAAGGATAAATGTGCAATATTCTGGACCTGACAGGAAAACAGGTGTTGCGAAGAACTTCAAATTACATGCTCTGCAAAAGGCAGGAAAATTTGCAGGTGGAAGAAACAGATATAATCAGAAATATGCAAATAACAAGGGAAAGCAAAATATGCGAACAGCGAAAACATAATTGTTAAATCAATATAAGTAATTGAAATAAATGTTTAAATCTATCTTCGCTACTTTCCTATTTGGACATTTAGAATTAAGTTTTTTTTATGTAATCAATATTCTTGATTGTAAAGACTTACATGTTGGATAATACAGATAAAAGTTTTATCTACTAGAACGTGTTTAATTTGTTTATGATATTAACCCAACTTGTATGAAATTATCGTCTATTTCGGAATAAAATCATCATACATTTATCAGAACAAAAGTTCAACTTCATATGTTAACATAAAGAGAGATCGCTACAAAATTTATATCTAGTAAATAGATAAAGAAATGTGGTTATTTTTTTTATAGCGATTCTAATGTTGTATATTATGATTGAGGAACCGTGGTTCCAACTTATAATAAAGAAAGGCTAGAAACGAATTTTGACAAGTTATAAAAAATGTCTAAATCAGAAATAATAGATAAAACGTTGCAAGATGAGATAAATAATTCTCTAGATTTTGACGTAACGATTCCATGGCCCAAAGAATTAACGGAGGTACTATTTTTGAATTCGTTGCAACGAGTATTTTATAAAATAATCATAATTGTAAAATAAGTGTAAAAGTGTGAACTTATATCTTTGACGCATCACAGGAAATTTTACCTGATCACATCATATTCCCAAAAGAATTAAATTTATTTTTAAGGAATCGGATACAGGTAATTAGGAGGATAAATATAGTTTATCATTTTATCAAAATGACATTTATAGAATATATTAAATATAAAAAAAATCGACCTCATCATAAAGTGAGATTAATATCGCAAAATAAATAACAGGATTTAATTGCTGAAAATGGTTGTCTGCGTCGGGCACTCGAAGAGGCGGAAGAGAAAATCCACAAAAAGCAAGAAATTGCTGAATGGGGGCATTCAACAATTTTAGGAAAACCTCATGAAGTAGCAACAGCAAAAATTATCGAGCTTAGCAGAAGATGTCGAGAACAGACAGCCGAGATTGAAGTTCTTAAATCAAAGTGCAAAAATCTAGAAGTGCATTTAACTAACAAAGAAACAGAACTAGAAAATGAGCGACACGAAAGTAGACATTCGAAAACTGATGATTCCTCTCAGAAGAGTGAGTTATATTAAAGATTTTTCAGTCGTACACGACATTTTTATACTGTTACGTTCTTCCATCATCGTTCCGTCATATTATGATCGAGATACAGGATGGTATCCTTGACAAAGGTACCAAGAATAGTCAGCCGAAGGGAGACGAGGATCGAATCAAACATTTGTACGAAAAGTTACAACAGACTCAAATAAAACTGTATGAATCCAAAAATATTTGTGCCAGTCTTAAACAAGAGATTAATAAATTGCATAAGGTACTGTTTTTTAAAACTTTTATCGGAAAATTTATATATAAATAAAGAAAATATAGGACACACATATAAGCGCGCGCGTGCGCGCGCATGCAATATATAATTTTTAAAGTTGAAAATGTAGTTATTGTACAGCGAAATTGGTGTAAATGTGAATTTGAATAATTTATTGAATCAATCTGGATGGCGAGGGAGAGCTGAGCAGATTCACCTGCTACAGCAAAAAATAACGGAATTGCAATCAAGATTGTCGGAATACGAAGGAACGCAAAAGACGTCCATCGGTATTAAAACGAAATTCCGAAGTTGTAGATTTTTATTTACAAGGTGTATGTCTTGTATGTCTTGTATATTAGTGTCTGTAGAACGGAAAAATTTGGCAAATCTTCGAAATGTTGAGAAAGAGAGGCGGCGACAAATAGAAGATTCAGCGAAGCAACTTCGGCAAACGGAAGTCATCGTTGAGGGATACAAGAGGAAGCTAGAGGCTTCGAAGGCAAGAATAAAAGTGTTGGAGCATGAGTTGAATGTTGCGAAAGGAAATATTGCCATATTAAATGAGAAGAGATCTCATGATAATCATTTGATCGAGACCCTCGATGTATGTATACGACGATATCGAAATTGATCGTTCCTCTTAAAATTAATGAGAATAAAATTAACAGAATCGGCTTAAAACTACCGAAATAAAGCACGAAGAACGCGAGACAGATATGAAAAATAGAGCAGAGAAGTTCGAACGCGAGTACACGAACTTAAAGAACGATCTACAGTCGGCGCAATTTCAAATCGATCGATTGCGTAGAAGATTAGAAGAACGAGAAATCGAGATAGATAAGTTGAGGTACTTTATTCTTGGAAAAAATTAAGTATAAATAAATTTTTATACAAATGTGTTGTTTATTGTAGAAATGGAACAGTCCCGAACATACGGGATATTAAATCTCGAAATATTGCGCAACCTGAAGAGTTATTAAATAATTTGAACGACAATGGTCCTCCTCATAGCGCTCGAAGTACGTGCGAACCTAACGAATATGTAACTTTGGCTTTTGCTGCTGAAGCTGAAAGAGAGAGACTGCTGGAGTTAATAACAATCCTCAACAGGCGTCTAGATAAAGAGAGAAACTATGCTGACACTCTTTCTGTGAGTCTTCAACGCTACATTGTCTTTTTCCTTTTCTATTTGTTGCTTGAATTTTTAATTAGGTGAATTATATATATATATATATATAGAATATCTTACGTAATGAGAAAGATAAATCGGCAAAGTTAGAATTAAAGATACGAAAATTAGAGACAGAAAGAATAGGGATAGTTAAAATTGACACTGGCTATAAAACGAAATTACCAAAATTATCGAAGGCTAGTGATAAAGAAATGAATGCTGAACAAATGCGGCTCAAGTAAGCTTTAAAAGCAACGCAAAAACAAACAAAACATATAAATATATATAAATATAGATATATTTAACAATTTCTAATGCCATGTAGAATGGAGTTATTACAAGAAGAATGCCTCGCGTTGAAAGCTAGATTAGACACAGTGCAACGGGACAAAGCTGAGGATCTTGCGACTTATAAGCAGATGCACGAACAAGTTAGAAAAATTTTTCACGAAGCCTGCAGGTATTTAAGAACGTTACGTGAGAAAACAAAAGTGTTAAAAGAAGTATTAAAGAGGAGATCATTCTTTTCAGAAGCAAACCACTGCCTCCCATTGGTAGTCGTTCTACCATTACAGTTTAATCAGAATTTAAAACTTTCGACAGCCTTCTAAGAGTCTAAAACATTCGATAACTTTAGTGGAGCGAAACTCGATAAATTTATTACGATTGTACATCATGAAATAAAGTATAACGGTTTCACCGGTGAATCATAATTTGATCATCGACGTTTGTTAGTTTCTTCCGAATGTAATTGTGTAAGAAGTACAAAACTGTGTGCGATGATGTAACTAGGACACGAGATAAGGTGCAACGCACCACGTAAACGCGCGTGACATCGTCGAAGCAACGGTTCCGTTTCTATCTCTCGTTATTCTTCCTCCTTTTCCCCTTTTATAAAACCCGTGTTTGCTCTAAACCACTGTAAACGCGTTAACTCTTGCCATTGATATCGTTCGTCAATTCTACATCGGAAGATTCATGCTTTTCCTTAAAAATTAAAAAAAAAAAGAAAAAAAAAAAAAAAAAAAAGAAAAGAAACGAGATGTTTAAAAATATTCTTTTATTTACTCTTATTTATCGTTTTTTCTTTCAATTACGATTATCGGATGAAAGGAAAGCTTCTTAAAGAGAAAAGGGAACTATAAGACTGCGCTACTATTTCTATGTAGTGGTATATCTTCTCCTTTCGAATGATATGACATAGTTCAAACAAAGTAATACTACCATCTTTCCCATATCTTTGTCGAAACTTTCACAAGAAAAGGAAGGTTTTATTAGCTCGAGCGGAACTCTTTTAATACTTTTCTTCGACCTTCTCAATTTACCTTCTCGATAGAGATTCTATTTCATCAACTATATTTTATACGAAATCTCTATTCTCAAATCCAATTCTGAATCCAAATGTAAAACTGGAGTTTTCTTTGAAAGCCTAACCGACTTTGAAAGATTAACTGCATGTTGCCACGTAGATATTTGTAGAGATTCGTGTTAAGAAATCTAACAAGTAAATACATCGATTGTAGGATCTCTGGTGCAGAAATATCTTTCGTAAGAAAATTCAGTTCAGGGCGTTCCCATCGACGCTAAGCTCGAGCATACAGGTGCGAGCTTACAGGTGTTGGCGCTTCTACCTGATAAGAAGCATACCCGTGACGTCAGATCAGCGCTGGTAGAGTATATGAGTGGCACCGGAGAGACATCCACGTCACTCGTTCTTGAACCTCTTCGTTCGTTTGTTCTGCAAAGAGTTGTTTTCTGGTTATTATATTATCCGTCTCGTTGATTCGTTGCGCGCCCCTTTCACAGCTTCGTTATTCCTCTACGTTTTCCTCACACGATGACGTGCAACGAGAAGAAGCTGCGAGCGGAATGTATGTTCATGCGGAAGTCTAGCGTGATCATTCATGGTTTTGGGACTCAGGGGTACCGATCAGGTAAGTCTTTGAGCCGCCACAAACTTTGCCTCAAAGTAGATTAAAGATACCGCAAGTAGCTCACTTCAATGCCATTGTATTAGAATTGAAAAAGATGCGATTGAAATTGGTAAATACGTTTGAGGACTGTTTGTATAAAGAATTTTAAAAGAAAAGGGAAAAAGTCATGTTATTTCGTCGAAGGCGCTCGTGTCCATCGCTGCTGAAGTTCCTGCAACCTCAAGTACCTACAGCTGGAATTCTTCGTGCCGTGGTCTTTTCATGTGTAAATTCCAGGGATATAATTGCTACTAGAGAATACACGACGTCAGTTTCGCGCTTGAACTAATGATTATGTAACGTACGGGCATCGGTAATGAAACATTTTACAACGACCCCGATAACGTTGTTTCTCAGGTATTCAAGATATTTGTTTCGCGACATTGTCTATCGAAGAAATCTTTTGATAAAGGAAAATATCGCATCGTTACGATATCTCGGTTAGTGTTCGTAGATATCGCATTTTCATCGTTATGACGGTGTTCTCGCAAAATATTGAAAATAACGTCGTAGATGGATCGTACATCGGATCTCAGGAATCTGGATGGATATTTGTCCGAAATAGTCATTTTAATCGATTTAAACCTAATCGGAAGACGCATCGGCGTTGATAATTATGTTGTTACGATTACTGCGATGACGATGTTAAACGTGCCTCGTATTCGTTTAGATGATTATAATATCGGAATCGAGAGAAATCTCAGTATGATGTTTTTAATATTCAATTTCTTCGAGCGAAACGCACAAATATTTTACACGTTGGCATGTTAATAAAACTATACTTTTTCGCAAATAAGCGCGCAAATAAGAGGATAACGTGAAACTCATTAAAGTTGGTAAATAGACTACGATGGAATAAAGAGAATCGGTGTATTGCTTGATTCCATCTTCTTTTATCTTGTTGAAACTAATCTTTATTAAGATCTTCCCAGGAAAAACTGTTAATAAGAAGTTCAGTTAATTTATTATTTCGAATAAAGTATAGAATGAAAGTAATTAAAGTTTTCAATTTATTTGATCGTATTTACGAGATTGCACAAGTTGCTTGTAAATTGAGCGACGAAATCCTTCTACTTGAGGATTTTTGGTAATACCTGTACTCTGTACAAGTCAACTCTTTATCGCTTTTATCGCATCGTCTACTGATAACGTGTAATCGTTGGCTTCTCTCAAAGGTGATATTCGATATTTGTCGTCAGATTTAACAAACGTGTGTTTTTATTGATTCTTCTTCGGGTACGCGATAGAAGAATATTTAAAAAAAGAATATGATATGTGCCTGAGCAATTATTGAAGATGCTGAACGTTTCATTATGCAACTTTGTCTAGTTTTCCTTTGTGCAACGAAATAACGAGGAAAGGCATAAATTTTGTTGTGACGTAATACAAACTTAAGACTTATGATATAATTATGAGATTTTCGCAGTTGAAGGCTGCGTGCTAAGCTATTTATCATATTATTCTATATTATCAATTTTTTAATTATCGTAATCAAGTTCGTACGAATATCGACGATCTTTGGTATCATAAGGTATCATAAATGTCCTACCTATTGCATGCGATTGATTTAATGATCATGATTTTGCCTGTGAAAATCATACAGATGATAAGAAAAGGAATAAAACGAAAATATAGTATATAAATACAATTAAACTCCAGTATAATTAAATGTTTGTCTGTTTAAGCAGTTGCTCAGAATCAGTAAAAATGTCAACTGAATAAATAAAGATTTCGAGTCTATGGTGCTACCTTGGGAAAATTAACGCGTTTATTCATTTTAGTTTATTTGGAAATTAGTTATTATTCGTTAATTACAGCAAACGTACTGTTACAGTATAGTTATACGGATACTGATAATTCACGATAATTTCAATTGTAAGTGTATTTTGCAAATAGTTGCATAGTTTTGCCTCGATCTTTAGATGTTTGTTAGCTCCTTTAAGATTCTTTATATTATAGGATATCTCTAAAATAGTTATGATTGATTTTTTAATTAAGTGGTATCTGATAACAGTTATCGAAACAACGAATTATTCGAACTTATCGCGGATTGATAGAATTATCGATCAATTTAGAGTGCGACTCTGCGTATCGTACGTTTTGTTATTACTTGAAATTTATCATTAGGTTATATCGTGATCATTGAACTGATCGCCTAATTGAATCTTGATTTGCAGTTTAATGTATTTTTAGGTTTGAACGTTCGGCAAACGCATCGGAATGAAGAAGAAAAGGAAGTGTTAACGACTCATGGCACGAGCTAACGCACGGAGGTTATGTTTACCGCGCAATCAGGTGGCAACGCTAAAGAGGAAGAAGTTACTCGCACCTCCTTGATAACAAGCAAAGCTGCTACGCTCATGTTATATTCCATCACGGCGACACTCTCTGTCTTTCAGCGTTTTCTTGCTTAATATCTTATAAGATATAAATGCTTTATGCGAATCAAATTTCTTTTTCTAATGAAGGCATCAAATGTTTTATATCGTTAAGGACAATACGATTTATGAAAATCAAAATCACTATAGCTGTAAAGAACGTTGCTGATAAAATGTGAAACTCTTAGGGTTTTAGGTGCCACAAGGAAGAGATTTAAATGAAGGATAACGACAAAAGGCGCGCGCTACGAAGAGAGCTATCCATCGACAGTATGGTGATAATAGACACTGTCATGGAGTTGCTCTCTTTGTGGACGCAGCTATGTTCAACGATTATCAACGATAAAAGTGGAACAAATACACGATTAAAGAAATTTATTTACTTACGTAAATTTAATCGCTTATTGTCAACGTATCATGGATATTCCCTATACAGTGTGAAATCTCTTTCTCGATTGTTTCCTGCGATAAATAGAAATTAATGTTTTTTTTATCGTTAAGAACGATGTAAACTGTACACAATACAATATTTAATTACCTTTTATCTTCCTACATTTATATTTTCCCTTTCTTTACCGGTTAAAACAACAGCAGTTCTTTATCCGGTTTACATGTTTAGCTTTGCCAGAAAGTTGTTCGCATCGGCGCACGCATCTATCAAATATTGGCGCGCATTTTTAGTCAAAGAGCCGAAAATTACTGCTGTATTTAATAGCCCTCACTTAAGTCGCATAATTTTCTGTTATCTGTTGTGGCTTAAAATATTTTCCTGGATCTTTTAACTTTAAAATTCGATTTAAATGATCTTATTTATTTTGTTCGGATTGGAGAAATTGTTAAAATTAACGCATAATGATACATAATAATTGCGAAACCGTACGCAACCGGAATATGATCTCAACATTCTAAAGAATCTGTGTACAAAATATTTAACAGGCACCAGACAGTAAACAAATGTTAAATCTGATATATTAACCGTGATAGCGCATAAGCTAATACGACGCAAAGAACCATTCGCGTTTCGAAAATGCTAATATGAAATCATAAATAACTTTATTTGAGGACTGTGATAAGTGTGTACTTATGTACATAGTCTACATAATAAGGAACGAAATTGCTTTGAAAAGGTTACAAATACCTATTTGATTTATTTACATTTTGAAATTCTTCTAATTTTGATTCTCAAAACGAGTAATTTTCAATGTATGTATCCATGTACGTATTCACCTTTAGTTCCCATCGCTAACAATATTATGATTGTGTTTTATGCTAAATCGATAATGTTGGAAGTGATACAAGAATGACAGAACATTAATTACAACAGTTCGTATGATACGAAAACTTATTGATTATTAAATTTATTTTAATAGATGAATACTAATATAAGGAAACCGTAATACGAATAGGATACAATCGATTGAAATTATTTAATACTAAAGACGATAAGTAATTTAATATACTCAACTGATAATGTAGATATTTTGCTGCGAATACAGCAGCAAGTTTTATTCTAATATTATTATCAATATTATCATAAATCGACCATATTTTCTATTTATTAACATTTGTGATCTATAGCAAATATAATGTTTATAACGTTTTGATATAATAGAAGTGTAATTATAGGGTTTTTGATTGAAATAATTGGAGATAATTAGAGCGTTACATCTAGGAAATTTTTGCGATATAACTTATATATGGCTGTATTGCAATGTAATGTAGCGCTTGAAGTTGGCCCAAAATGGATGCTGCTTGCAAATATATCAATTTCAACTAAACATCGATATAAAAAATGGGAAATCAATTAGTCGGTATTGCGCCTAGTCAAATATTTCCAGTCGAACATTATTTGACGGACCACAGTGATTTATTATTCGATGTAAAGTGAGTATTTTAATCCAATGCTACAAAATGACTAACATTTCACCAAAATTTATATACTGTTGAAGCTTTTCATAACATATTTAATCTAAATTAAAGAATCTCGGAAATATCTTTTAACTGAAAGAAATATAATATATCTCTATGCATTTTCTATAAGACAGAATTATTGAACGTAAATGATGAATCGTGTAAATGACATATAAATTATATTTATATATCCCTATTCGGTTTTTGCAATTAATCTTTGTATGTCTACAGCTTAGGAAGTACTAGATTTTTTAAAGTCGCCCGAGCCAGGAGCCAAGAGGGTCTTATAGTAGTTAAAGTTTTTGCTATCCATGATCCGACGCTTCCACTCTCTGCTTATAAAGAGAAGCTCGAGGAAATTAGGTCTAAATTAGCATCTGCCGTAAATTGCCTACCTTTTCAAAGAATGATTGTGAGTATTTTTAAGTGGTAATTACGTTGCACCGTATATTATAGATTAACATATAATTAAAAATAAATATGTGTTTATATAAGCTCACAGAAAAATCAGGATCGATAATGAGGGAATATGTGAAGTATTCCCTTTATGACAGAATTAGTACTAGACCATTTTTAACAAGCATAGAAAAAAAATGGATTACCTTTCAAGTTTTATATGCTTTACATCAAGCTCACAAGGTAAGACAATATCTAAAATTTCCTAAATGAATGAATTATGTTATTTGAAACTATTACATTAGATAATTATCAAATGTCAATTAACTATGTTTAAGAATTTCAGTTGCTCATTTCTTGTAAATTAGTCCTTAGCTGATAAAACAACAAGTTAAAATGCTTTTCACAGTGTCAAACAATGAACATAACTGCAATCCTGTCCTGAAAGGACATTAAACAACAAAATTAAAATATTACTTCTCATTTGACTATAGTTTGGAGTCTGCCATGGCGACATAAAACTAGAAAACATTATGATAACCAGTTGGAACTGGATTTTACTCACAGACTTTGCAAGTTTTAAGCCGACTTATCTACCTGAAGATAATCCTGCTGATTTTTCATACTTTTTTGACACCTCTAGGAGGAGGTACACGATCAAATAGCATAATCCTTAACAATCATTGTTATATTATTGTTTTAAATAATGATTCGTTCACCTATTTCAGAACATGTTACATAGCTCCAGAACGGTTTGTGAAAACACTATCTTCAGAATTAAGCAATACATTATTATTATCAGAACAAGAGCTAAAAACAGGTGACTTACATCCAATGATGGATATTTTTTCTGCAGGCTGTGCATTAACAGAATTATATAACGAAGGGCATCCACCATTCGACTTTTCTCAATTATTAGGTGAGTGTAATATACATAAAGATCGTACATGAGTTGTATATATAATATTATTTCAATAAAATATTTAAGAATTTCATTATTGTGATATCTTAAGCATATAGAAACAATGAATATTCAGTGAGCAAGCATTTGGATACAATAGAAGATTCAGGGATACGTGAACTTCTTGCATCTATGTTGGATAGGAATCCAGCAAATAGAAAAAGCGCTGAAATTTATTTAGCTCAAGCTCGTGGAACAGTATTTCCAGAATATTTTTATTTATTTCTTCAACCATATATGCTTATCTTCTCTGCTGCCCCGATTTTATCTCCTGATGAAAAAATTAATAGACTTAAAAAAGATATTGGTAATATCATTAATATTTTAAAAGCGGAGGAAAATGAAAAAATGAAAAGTGACATAAGAAACGCAGAAGTCACACAAAATAACCATTTTGAAAACAACGTGGAATCAACTAAGGACGATTCTGGTCACAGCGAAGATAATACTATCATAGAAGTTGACAGCGATCAAAGTTTTGACAAGAGCGATTTAAATCAAAGTAATCCAAAGTCTGTCCAAATTCAAAACTCTAATTGTAACAGCCAAACAGATCAGCAATCGGACACTATATTAGTTGAAAGTCAAAGACGAAAAATAGATTTAAAGAGCGAGAAAAAGGTTTTATCTTCAGAACCTGTTGAAGGATTGGTTATTATTACTCAGCTCGTTACTTCATGCATACGAGGTTTACATCATTCTCAATCTAAATTACAAAGTTTAGAAATATTACTTGAACTTGCCGAAAACACATCAGATGAAACAATATTGGATCGAATTTTGCCTTATATCGTAAGTATTGTAATACGAAATGAATAAAACTCCAATAATTGTTAACAAAGTTTATCTAATATATTGTACAGTTTCATTTAGTTCATGATCCAGCTCCGCGTGTACGGGTATCGGCAATACACACTTTGACAAAATGTTTGCATCTTGTAAAATCAATTCCACCATCGGATGTGAACATCTTTCCAGAATATATTTTACCTGGTTTAGCACATATCACACAAGATGAAGCTGTAATTGTTAGAGCCGCTTATGCAGAAAATATTGCACATTTAGCACACATTGCATTACGTTATTTGGAAAATGCTCATTTATCCAACTTAGGTAACAAAGAAGGTCCAAAACCAAGTTATGATAGTGAGCTTCAAACTTTGCACGAAATGGTAATTAATAAAATTATTTTTAACAATATTTATGTACGCTATATATTAAAATATGTAATATTATTAGGTGCAACAATCTGTGTCCATGCTATTAACAGATCCTCAGAATTTAGTAAAACAAACGTTAATGGAAAGTGGAATAAATAAACTATGTGTATTTTTTGGAAAGCAAAAGGCCAATGATATTCTGCTTAGTCATGTAATTACTTTTTTAAATGATAAGGAAGACAAAGAGTTAAGAGGTTCCTTTTTCGAATGTATTGTTGGTGTCGCTGCTTATGTTGGTTGGCATAGTAGTCCTATTCTTATGCCTCTTCTTCAACAAGGACTAGCAGATCCTGAGGAATTTGTAACCACAAAGGCTATCAGCGCAATGGCGACTCTCACAGAATTAGGTCTCTTACACAAGTCTGCTCTTTATCAACTTTTATATGAGACCATGGTCTTTTTAGTAAGTTATGTTTTAACAATATAAATTCATTATAGGATTGCTATTCAATATCTTGAATTTAAACTCCTTTGTAGGTTCATCCAAATTTATGGATAAGACACGCGACCGTTGGTTTCATATCTACGGCGGCAAGAACACTTAACTTAGTAGATGTTCAGTGCAAAGTTCAATCAATAATACAGCCGTACTTAAAGCATTCATTGATTCAAATAGAGAAAGAAGTTTTGTTATTAGAAGCCTTGGTATCTCCTATACCAAGAATTGTTTATGATTCCCTTGTAAAATACAACGACGTGGAGGAACTATTTCAAGTTCTTGAACAAAGACAAACTGCTCGAGCTAAAGCAGTAACGGGAATAGTACCACAATATAGTGAAATGAGTACTTCGTTACGGAATGTAAGTTGAAGATCTACTTTGTAAATATGTTTCGCAATTTTCGAGAAATCTAATGAATGCCTTTTAGCTTTTCAGACGTTTGAATTCGGAGTCAATGACTGAAACTGTTGAAGACCAATTATTAATAATGAAACCACATTTAATGAAAATCAATAAGTATAGAAATTCGATGGACGCGAAGCTAAGTACAGCTAAATCGATAGATGGAAAGTTAGAATTGAATACTATGAAGGACAAGATACGACATCATATAGTAATATTATATCCTGATACGAAAGGTGATCTAGGTCTTCCGCCATTTAAACGATTAGATCGTAGAACATCAGATAGTGTTGGCACATATGCAACAATGAATCAAGAATGGCGTACGATGTTCGCAGCTCAAGACAATGTTCAGGTAATTAGAAACATATGATCTATGTCCATAATTAAATTTTTATAGAATTGTAGTAAATCTTTTTTATAATATAGCACAATGTTAAAATGTCGGATACGACAGGAAGTAGTGGAAGTCCTAGTCAAAGTTTACACGGAGGGGATATCCACTTATCACCGCAACATAGTTTATCTGACATGAATAGTATAAATGACCATTCTCTTCATGAACGTTCATATATTCAATGTATGTGTTTTCAAAAATACTTTGGGATGTTAAAGTATTATTTATGTATTTATTTTTTTTTTTTTTTTTTTTTTTTTTTGCCACAAGACATACAGAAAAATTAATGTAATTTTTTAGACAGGTGTGCACCTTGTAGATTAGAAGTAAGACAACTAACGTACAGAAAACAAGAACAACATGCTGCAGCGTTAAGAGCACAGCATTGGGCTGATAACATTGCATGGCAAGCTGGTAATTAATAATTATAAAAATATATTTTTCAAGCGCAAAATCGGTACTATAACTATTTTTGATTAAAAAAAAGGTTCAAGGTTATTACCAAGTGGATGGAGACCTAGAGGGGTACCAATTGCACATCTTCATGAACATAGAGCTGCAGTGAATAGGCTAGTTTCTATACCGGATACTAGTTTATTTGCCAGTAGCTCTGCAGATGGATGCATAAAGATATGGGATGCAAGTAGAATGGAAGGTCGAAATATCGCTAATCGTTCTAGGTAAGATCTTTATATAATGTAACATCAGACTAAGTGTAATATATCTTGTATTCTAATTCCATTAGGCAAACTTACATGCATAGAGGTGGCCCTCTAGTTGGCTTAGCTATATGCGATCAGGGACAATCATTAGCAAGTTCCGCTAGCCAATCAGGCATTGTATTTGTTTTACGAATTGAATCAAATTCTAATAAAATGAGCGTTATCGGTACCAGACAATTAGATCTTCAGGTGATTATACGTTACTTATTCTATATTGTCGGATTTTTAAATAAATTAATGCTGGAACCTTGAATTATTGTATTTAGGAAGAAGGATGTGCAGTTGATTTACAGTATTTAGACTCTGGTTCGCAATCAGTCCTTGTTTATGCATCACTTTATGGTTCATTGGTAGGGTGGGATTTAAGGTGTCCTGGTACAACATGGCGTTTAGAAAATGACCTAAAACATGGAGTAATTACCTCGTTTTGTGTAAACAATTATCAACAATGGTTGACCCTTGGTACAAGTTCTGGTGTACATACTTGCTGGGACTTGCGGTTTCAATTACCGATAACCAGTATTAAACACCCTACAAGTAAATTTACAATTGTTTTAAATTCGTATAAAATAAAATGTATTGCATCAAATGATCCTCAAACTTTATAAAATCTAATTGATTTTAGATGCAAGGGTGAGGAAGGTAATTACTCATCCCACAGAACATTCCTGGATTATTTCGGCTGTTCAAGGAAACAACGAAATTTCAATGTGGAATCTCGAAACTGATTTTCGTCAAATGGTACTCTGGGCGTCAAGCGCACCTCCACTCAGTCACTCACAAGGTGGTAATAGTGTATGTGCAATGTATTCTGGATGTATCGATCGTTCAGGCTTCTTATTAGCTGGTGGTACTGATATGAGATTGCGTTTTTGGGACTTAAACACACCGAACGAGTCGTATGTTGCATTGCCTGCTGCTAATGATGTCACTCCTCCAAATTCATTGGCATACGAGTTAGTATTTGTATTAGAATTTGTTTAAAATAACATTGTTTATATATTATGACTAATGGAATATGATTTACATGTATTTTCACATATTACAGACAACGTTTAATTGATGGAACCAATGTAGTTCAAGAAGTTTTAGCCGGAGGTGGTCCAACTCCATCATCCGGAGGAGGAAGCAGTATTAGAACAAGAAATTCTGAAGAAGGTGGTCAAGGTCCAGAAACTCCACCATCTGGACATCACGACACTATTTCCGCTGTAGCTATGTCTAACACGTGTATTCTTACTGGTAGTACAGATGGATTAATACAAGTTTGGAAATGATTGTTTTCCATTTCATCGTATCACGTTACAAAGCTGCACGCATTGTACAAATTTTTTTAATGTACCACAGATTTATTCTGACGAAAACATTTTGATCAGACATCGAGATTTTTATGACCGAACTTGCGTGCTACAGTAATACTGTGATTTTATTTGTACATAATATGTAATATATAGATAACGTATATAAGCTCATCGATAGTGATAATTATAATATATAATGCATTTCTTAAATGGAACGTAAAATTTAAGTTACTTTAATACAGCGATGATTCTTGTGAAATATAAATGATTTATTTTTCTACGTAAAATAGAAAGGAGAAAGAGAGCTTGTTGTACTGTAATATACTAAGACGATAAATCAATGACATTTAGTTTTAGATAACGTAATAACAGCAACTAATTATGTGAACATAATACAATGGAAAATGTACTAACGCATACGATTAATGTACAAAAAAGTATCGTTAACAGAATCCCTCGATATATAATTTATATACCGGCAGGTATATACGACTGCGTACTTTCATGTCATTGGTTATACATAGTAAACTTGTATACCGACTGAAATACTCATAACCAGTGAATATCTTCGTATTCCCTGATATATTGTTACAATAAATTCATATTTTTAATGGATTTGTATATATAGTTCGATCGTTCGTGTTCGTACCTCCGTTAAACAAATTTGTCTGGTTACCAAGGACAAACTGGTGCAGAAGGATAAGGAACTTGACCCGGAAACGCGTAAGGATTGGGATTTATCGTCCTACATATTTCTTTCCATCTTTCCTTCCCTGCTTTCCCTTGTCGCCGTCTGTATTGCTGATTCTTGTAACTCGATGGTAGTTGATAATCATAATCTGGTTGTTTACCGAAAAGTATTTCAACCCAAGGGGCTGCAGACCCAACGGCAATCAACAATAAAAATATGAACAAAATTTTCATCTTGTTTGCGTTATTTCGAAATTCTTCGCTTTAAGAACTAACGGATATCTGGAAAGAATACAAATGAGTGAACATATACGCGAATACGTACTGATGGAGAGCATAGGATCGGTACTATGGATTCTCACGTTAAAAAGTTGACAAACGAAACAAAAATGACAAACAATTACCACGTATAATGTGTATTCGGTCGTCTTGTATTTTTACTTTCGAAATTCACACTTTCTGAACAAATTGATTAGCGACACTTCCTCCTTCAACTTTTCTTCGCTGTTCAAACGTAATTGACTGAACCGGCAAGAATTTGTTTTTACGCAATATCCAACTATTTATATTTTTCTTTTTTCTTTTTTTTTTTTTTTTTTTTTTTTTTCTTCAGACTTACGAAAGAATTTGAGCTGTACTCGCGGTAAGAAGTACACTCTCGCAATGAAGTGATGCTGGATGCTTGCTGCTGTTTTATAAACCAACACGATCCTACCACCCGGCAAAAAAATATATTGAATGGTATACTCGTAAACGCGTATACATTTACTACTAATTGTTTCATATTTTACTGTCCGCAGGAACGTAGGAATTCCGTTCGATTTTCTTGGTATTTTTCAAACGAAGCAATTGGACCAAATTTGTTGCTTTAAATAGCTGTATTCAAATTCAACAAAGTTTTTCTAATCTTTCGTGTGAGAAAGCAAACGTCGAAGTAAAGACTACGCTTATCGTGCCATGATTTATCGAAAATATTATTTTTGACTGATTAGTTCAAGTCACCATAGAATTTACGTATACAAACGTCGTACGTCTTACCGTCGCATTGAACTTGGGGAAGGCTCTATCTGCTTATTGTTTGATGTGAATTACAACAAATTTCGCATTCACGGCTCGTATCATCTTTTTTCGTATTCTACGTGTGTACAAATTCTTTCACAATAAAATACCTGATAATATAAGGAATGCCGACTTAATTATAGATACTCGTTTACGTGAAATGTCAATGCGCAGTAAACGCGATTGTACATTTCTGTAAGTACAGACGCTCAATGTTTAAATTGCCATTATAAAAGAATCATTAAAAGTCGATCTATCATCGCGTTCATTTATTTGTTCCAGCTTGTTAATTAAGTACAATTATCCCGAATTATTATAACGAAGAGGTTACACGAAGCTTATCGTTGACTCGTTCGTGAAACTGTACTGAGATTATATTACAGACCAGATGATAATTTCGTTGATTGTGAACTGTCCTACATTTGCTGTGCTCCTACGTCAAGGTTAACGCTTTTAAGTACAATATTGATATAATATTGATACAAGTACAATGGCATAAGTACATTGATATAAATGCACTGATATATTTATATGCATATTCTTATAATAATTTTAATACGTTGAAGAAAAATAATAATCGTTATTCTATTAATAAAGAAATGGTAGTTTAGTCGCATGTGGCAGTCGAAGTGCATCGGTTGCCCCTGATAGATCGCAAATTACCGTGCAAATACGTAGTAGTTCTTTGACTTAACCGAGTTGCACGTAATCGTTCTTATTAAGGTTCACCATGACTAGCCGTTACTATTTCCTATTACCGTAATAGCTGGTTTCCAAGTTGTCGATCTATTAATAGCATTTGGCAGAGAAAGTAAGTACGCTCAAGTTTTGCGCTAAGAAATTCGCGATCCTCGAATGGTTTCCCCGTCTCCGAGCGAGTCTGATTCAACTTTCGCGCTTGTTACCGATTTTTTTAAATTAGAGCAAACGATAAACGAATACGGGTCACGGTGAACCGTATCTGATTACGTCAATCGTATTTTGATAACTTAACTGCGTTTAATCTTTTACGCGAGAAACAAATTACGCGTCTATTTCGCGTTTCCGCGTATTTCCTTCTCGGAGGAGGATCTATTTCGCCGATAAGAAAAATATACGTTTCGAACAGATGAATCATACAACGTGGATGCCGAGTGGAATAAGATGTATTCTATGGATGTTCGTTCATTAGTATTCCGCGCGTAATACGCGCTTGAATATACATGAATAAATAGCTTCTATAATAAGACATCCAACGTACAGATGTACAATTTTTCGTAAATGAATTGCGTTTTGTTGCGTTTACGATAGGGGATAGATATTATTCTTTCGAGTTCGAATCCTGCTGCATCATTGTCATAATCTTTTAAATTTTCAATTTCCTATAATAATGTAATCAGACGATACAGTCAGTGCAACTATTTAATGGTTAAGAATTATTTTTAACGGAGCGTTCGAAGAATTCGCGATTCATTTATTAGGTTTAGAGCTAAATTCGATATGCCAAATTGTCTAAATATTTTGAACAGCAGTTTCCTCGAACCAACTCCTCTAACTCGATTGCACTATGTGTGCGTCAGTTCTACTTTACTTCTGATCGAGAAAGCTTCTGTATTTTGATTTCCTCGTGAATTTCATTAATCGGGCAATTTTTCCTTCCTTTGAGTATCTCTGTAGTTGATATGGAAGCTATTAATGATTTAGTAGGCCAAGTAATACATCTATTTTCATTCTGAAATAAACAAATCTCTTTTTCCTCATTGCAAACATTTTTTCTATCCTAGAAATTTTTAACGACCATATTCGTATCACGATAATGTCCAATAGCCTCAATATCGATAATAAGAGTATCGAACAGATTAGAGATCGTATAAGCCTCTCGTTAAAAATGCAACGGAGCTTCAAGAAGATGAAGAGGAGTATCCGAAAGATAACTGGTATGTCGTTGAAAATTTGGACATACGATAAGGTAGTGCAATATAAAGTTAATTATTTCTCGACATAAATTTATATATAGAAAATACTTCGATTGATTAGCCTTGATTAGCCACCTCGTTGTTACCTCGTTGACACTTTGATACTAGAATACCAATCACAATTTTAACAGAGTAAAAAAATTATCGTATATGAGTGTTTTCGATACTTTTAGAAACTTCGACGAGTGTTCAACCTCACTGCGTTTTCGTAGAGAACATGCAAGACGATGAGAAACAACCGCTGTACATATTTCCGGAACGGCTCTCTTATTTAACGTATCAAACGGGATTTTCGAAGGATGAGATACGAAAGCTGTATCGGGTCTTTAAACAGCATTGTCCGAAAGGGGCCGTAACCACGAACGATCTGAAACCAGCTTACGCAAAATTATTTCCGCTAGGAGACCCGGCGAAATACGCGCAAATCGTTTTTAACGCTTTTGATAAAGATAGGGATGGTATCGTTAGCTTCGCGGATCTCCTTAATGAAGTTGCTTTAATTATTAACGGCGATATAGATCAAAAACTCTCCTGGATTTTCAGGTGATCATTCAGTCGGATTAATATAGTTTACGACACGTTTAATGCTACTTTATACTTTTACCCCTCATTAGATTTTATGACTTAAACGGAGACGGTTATATCACAAGAAAGGAAATGCTAGTTATAATGTCCGCAATTTATGAGATGCTACATAACGGACAGATTATTCAACGGATGGCAAACAGACACGTGGACAAAGTTTTCGAAAAGATGGATGTCGATAAGGATGGAGTTATATCTCAGGAAGAATTTATGAGTATTTGTAAAAATGTACAGTCAACTATATAATGTTCATTGCTTAATCTGATAAGATATATCACAGAAATATTGCTTTCAAGCTTTTATAATATATTTTCATTACAGGATAGCGTAATTCAAAAACAGCTGGCAATATTTAATCAGTTTTGGTGACGGCATATATGTATACATTGAAATTTCTAAGTTATGCTAATCCTAAAAAAAGAAGGTAGCTTGAAAAGTTTTCTGTTTCATAAATATTCTTATTTTTTGCATGATAAAATAGTACAGTTACGAACACAGCTTTCCCAAAAGTTGGATAACAACGTTATACGTAATTATACATAAAGTTATTAATAATTCAACGACACTTCAGAAGAGATAACTTTTCTCTTTCTCCATGAAAGATATATATCTTCGCTTTCCTATGTGCAACAGTTCGTACTTTCAAAATATTCTTTTCTGTAAAATGTAAAAAACGCAGGCAAGGAAAAATGCAAATGCCAATGTTACTAAAGCTTTGTCGGTAACTTCCCTTCTACCGTATTTGCCTAAAAGTTTTCCAGATTGAACTATAACTTGTTGTTGATGTTCTAATTCGTCTTTGGTAGTGGTAACTTTATCCGATGATATTACTAAAGAGGTTTAAAGTAATATGAATTAATGATTATATCTTAATACTTAAAATACATTGAAAGAAATAAACTACGTACTCAGTGTATCCAATGTATCCGCACTTTTTTGAGTCGTTTCAGCTAAATGTCTAGATATACTTAAAAGTTTGTCAGAAAGTTGACTTGATGTATTTGCTAGATTTCGCTTGTCGTGCCTCCTACGAATAGCAGCTTGCTCCTCTTCAGGTATGGAAATCATTTCTTGCTGCTCCTTAGACATGGAGAGCAGTTCATTTTTAGCGAGCTTATCTATCACACATACGCTAACAACATTGGCTTTACGAAATGCAGCTAAAGAAGTATTGAGTTGCTGCTTGTAAGTATCTATCTCTGCCAGTAATTCTACTTTCTTTTTCTCTGAGGATTCTCTCTCCGCTAGTGATATTAATTTATCTATAGATGACTTTAAAGCTGCTATATCTGCTCTGCCTTCTGCGTTTAATTTATTAAGTAATTCCAAAGGGCCAATACATTGTTGAATATCCTGAAAAATTCATATTAATCGATGAATTTTCTTAATTAAATTACAATAAAAATATAGCTATAACTAGCCTTTTATTTAACCTCAAATAATGTTATTGTTAGCGTTGCAGTAAAAATTTCTATCAATGAATTATTTATAATTAATTTGATGATAATTACAAACATAAACGTAATTACTACGAATTTATTAATGTTATAGGTATATATATTTCACTGATATTGTCTGATGTTATGATATTACAAATCAGGTTATGCTGTGACTACTAGAAAAAAAGCTTTTGTTCTAAATAATATTTACTTGTATTACAGCTGTAACTTGAAGATGATTTTTTACGATATCTTGACGAATAAATTCTATTGCATGGTGCTCGGTGTCCATCGAGGCACGTGTTCTTTGACAGTTCCTTTATGTGACTCTTACTATATGTAAAAGAGAAATGTGACTTTAATACTGATTAACATATGAACGCAAAATTAAAATTTCATACATGGGCCATTTTTTAGTGTAAAATTTTTTACTCAAAAGATATATTTATGGGCATAATGTACTTAACTATGATGATCTTAATATTACCAGAATTAATTTGTAAACATTAAATTAACATCTTTTTGTTTCTTCTATGTACGCGATATTATAAATTCCTGTATATCCTACTTACCTAAAGTAATGCAAATAAAGATACATAATAAGGCTATACTGTAAAATGCATAAAAGTAATATGAGGTAGCATAATTTATTAATGTACAATTTGAGTATTACACTATTATCATACAACTGGCATTGTCTGGTCACAAACAGAGTCTCGGTTATAAATATAACATCGACACAAAAACGTTATACTTTTCTATTTATAACGTACAACCCTTTCTAAATAAGATCCTAACTTATATCCAAAGCGGTTGTTAGGTTACATAAAATTTGCGATGAGATAATACTATGCAACTTAACATAGTTATATTAGATATTTCTAATAACATGAAATGAGCATAATGCCCCTATTATATGTGATTCTATTTTACGTACAGGTCTTTTCAAATTTAATATAGATTAAAAATTAACGAAGGCAGTTTATTACGGCAGTTGTAAATTCTGTTGTAGAACTTTGTCCACCCAAATCCTTTGTTAATACTTTTCCATCATTTAAAACACGATTTAATGCATCCTTAATTTGTTCACTATAACGTTTTAAGTTCACGTGGCGCAAAAGTTTGACAGCACACAAAAGCATAGCAGTAGGATTTGCAACGTTTTTACCAACAGCTTCTGAATATGTGTGTCTTGCACCCTACATAATGAACCAAATTTAACAACCTCTAATTAATTAACCTCTAATTTTTCTTAAATTTAATCATACCTACGTGTTATACTCATGACCTTACCGGTTCAAAGACAACGCACTCGGGACTATAACTAGCACCTGCGACCACCCCGGCACCACCAACCAGTCCAGATGCCACATTGTCCAAGATATTACCATATAAATTTGGTAATACCATTACATCAAATTGATGTGGATTAGATACCATTTGCATAGTACAATTATCCACGATCATTGTTTCAAATGTAATTCTAAAGTTGGATGGAACGTATGTCAATTATATGTGTTAATGATAATTTATGAAGCGAAAGATATTTATAATTACCTAGGATACATCTTAGCAATTTCTTGGCATGATTTTAAGAAAAGACCATCACCAAGTTTCATGATATTAGCTTTGTGGACGCAAGTGACTTTTTTACGATTATGTTTCACAGCATAATCAAATGCAAATTTTGCAATCCTTTGGCTTTTAACTGCAGTTACTATTTTTAAACATTCCACTACTCCCTTTACAGATTCATGTTCTAACGCAGAATATTCCCCTTCTGTTTGTTCTCTAATAATAATACAATCTACATTCTTATGCCGGCATGTAACACCAGGTAAAGATTTTACGTGTACAACATTCGAGTATAAATCTAAACTTTTACGTAATTTCATGTTCAGTGTTTGAAGTTCCCCGGTCATAGAATGATCTGGTGTTGCTAAAATACCCTGTGAAACATAATTGACATTAAAACCTATATCCCTGTTACTATTAATTAATAATATTTTAATTAATGTATGTATATATGTGTAATATTTAATGTAAAACTACCTTCAGGCATACTCGATTTCTCGCAATGCTATTGGATACTTGTTCAAGGGGTGCACTTAGAGTTGGATTTACTTCTGAGAGAAAATATGGTTCAAATTCAACTGGTACATTTGCAGCTTTGAAAACATTTTGAACGGACACTACTAATTCTGGCCCTACCCCGTCTCCTGGTATAAGCGTACATTTTACCTTTCCCTCCTGTTCAACTACCTAAAAGAAAAGATTATTAATATTGTATACATGCGATAAACATTTTTGAATGATTATTATCATAATACATACAGATTCTTGTCGATGTACTGTTCCTACATGCAAACATCTGACAGCTCCTTTTTGAGCAGTCTGTAAATAATATTTTTATGCTGTAATCAATAAAAGGTATAAACAACGTCAGATGAATATAATTTAATGACGCAAACAAAATTTGTTATCTCCTTGTAATTAAGGAGAAACATATATTTCATTGAGAAGTTATATTTATAACGATATAGACGTGAATGTAATGATTAAATAACACGGTTATTAAAGTCAATCGTTTGGTCGACTTCGTGAATTGAATTTCGAACTAGTCCATTTATTTTAATATTTTCCACCTACAAGTTACTTATTTAGTTTTCTAAATTGCATTCACCATTAAAGAATATCTTCAGGTATTTTTTATGAAATGTCCTTGCAATAGTCATTGATAACTAATGAAATGAACGAACAATATTCAACGATATTTTGATATAGTTGTAATATTATAAAATGTCATTGATCTTGTAAAAGGAGAAATTGTGATAGTTTTATTGAACGTCCACATTACCTGTGAAAATACTTTGCAGAAGTTCCTCGCGAGTAGAGCCATTTTTCACGATGGACCCTAGTTGCCTGGTCTATTTTACTCTTATCGTCATGCGCCAGTAATGTATCAAATTAGAAAATTATTATGGAAATTTAATGAGAAACAAAACAGGAAATATATAAATGTATTTTTAATATATACCGTACAACAAGATTATTAAAAAAATACAATTTATATATTTCGATTTTTCATTGAAAATATTAATATTAAGTTAATGTTAAGCAATTTATGAATAGCACCCAAGAAGTATAATGTATGTGTTGTGTGTACGACCCTGCCACTTGAAATCGTTTTAATTCGTGTTTTATCGCAGTACGAATGTATGTAATAAACGTTTCATGAATATTAAACTTAATGGACGATACTCGTAATTTTAAACAATTTCTCTAGTTTGCTTATATATTATACATTGGTTTGTTTATTTTATAAACTTACTACATTCAACTTTTTCACTACGGCAATATGTTAATGGAATTATCAATTCATATATCGTACATAAACTTTCTTCGTGATAGTCCAATGTTTCGCGCCTGACATGTTTGTGTAGTTGTATCGGCTGTATCTGTTCCCTTCCCTGTAATCGGAAATGTCAAATACGATAACCTATTTCGCTGTTTCACAGAATTATATAAGGTCCGTTTGTTGAAATGTATATTTATGAAATTTTTCGATGACTTTGAAATTTCGTATGTACAAAAAAAAAAAAAAAAAAAAAAAAAAAAAAAAAAAAAAAAAAAAAAGAAAAAATTCTGGTGAATTTCATTATGACAAGTTTGCCGACATGATTTTCCATAGAAATAAATACAAGAATAAAAGGGATTGCAGATAAATCATATAATCTATTTTTGCAATATAGACTTTTATAAGAGAAAGTGTTAATATAATTTATAATCAATATTCGGTGAAAGTTTATTAAAGAGTATTTTACGAAAATGACTGAAGAACAATTGCGTGAGTAATTCTTTGATGTATTATAAATATTTATTTGTTATACGTATATATGTTTCAATTTCATCATATTAATAGCAATGTTAAATGATTTTAGCAATAGGAATTTATGACACATCAATTTGAGTCATAAATAATAATAAATTTTGCTTTAAATTCATGAGTTGTTAGTCTTAACATTTAGAGAGATAATAGTAAGAATGAATATGTGTAATATTGTAGAAAACATTAATGTGATATTTTTTAGCACCAGAAGTAACTAAGCATAGTTTTCGTCAAAAAATATGGGATTATTTGATGAAGAACGATTTAGTCAATTTTCCTCTTACTTGCAATGATCGTATACCAAATTTCAAAGGTGCTGCCGAAGCAGCACAGCGCTTGGCAGATTTGGAAGTTTTCAAAGAGGCAAAAATTATAAAGATAAATCCAGACAAACCCCAAGAACCTGTAAGATTTTTAGCATTAGAAGCTAATAAGGAAATATTAGTTCCGATTCCCAGACTGAGAACTGGTTTGTTTCTTCATGTTACACCAATTGCTGGTTCCTCGAAAAATGAATTGAGGACATTATCAAAAATTCATGGCTTGACGGAAGCTGGTAAACCACTTGGCGTAGATTCTAAAATAAAGGTATACGTCATTATTGTAACAGAAATTTGTTCTTAGTTAGATCTGCTTTCACTATTTTATACATTATCCTTATTTATTGTCAGATAGAGCTTGTGATATTGGGATCGGTGTGTGTGAGCCGCGATGGATACAGACTTGGTAAAGGCAAAGGATTCGCAGATTTAGAATTTGCTATGATGATGAGGATGGGTGCAGTCACACAGGATACTGTAGTTATTACAACTGTGCACGACTGTCAAGTCTTTGATAGTCTTCCAGCTGAGATATTTAAAGAATACGATGTACCCGTTGATATAATCGTTACACCTACTCAAACAATAATAGTAAATCCAAAATTAAGAAAGCCTAATTGTATTATGTGGCATATGCTTAGTGAAAGAAGAATTAAATCTATGCCGGTATTACAACAATTGAAAGAAATGGATGAAAAGTACGCGTTGAAAGATGTAATCGAGATACTATATGTTTACGTGTAAATATATTAAATTGCTGTTTTCTTTTTTTTTTTTTTTTTTTTTCTTAGAGAAGGCAAAATAGTAACTCTGAAGGAGGAGGATTCAGACATAGAAATACAAAAGTCTTATCGTTCTCATTACATAAAAAATAAGAGACGTTTCAAAACAAAACAAGTTGCGTCAAGTGGTAACGACGTTAACGAAGAAAGAGGGAAACAAGTAAAACCACGTTTTCCTAAAAAACGTGCATTCAATAAGTTCAAATCAAAGGACGATAATGTATTTTCCGATGCTGCAGAAGTAAGTAATATTTGTAATCGATGTATACATATATTTAATTAATAAATTATACATATATCGTATATATTTATTGCAATATTCTAGGAGAAAGTGGAAAGAAAGGATAAGAATATGCAGCAACGTCGTAAAAGTCTAAGACTAAAGTCTAAATCTCAGGTTGAATTTTCCTTAAAATTGTCAAATATTTCATCTGGCGCCAGAATACGTGACTTGAAGAATGCATTATTGGAGCGTGGTATCAAACCAAACGAAATAACCTGGCTAGGATATCGCGGGATTTGTTATCTCCACTTCAATAAACTTAGAAAGGATAATAGTTTATCGGAACAACCGATACAGGTTGATTCGATAATGGCAAATTTACAACAGCTGTGTATTGGGATGAAATCTAGCGGAAATGTGAACGATTTCATAGTAGTAGAACCAGCTAAACCAATATCTAGAATCGAAGTCACGGACGTGACTTCGGTTTAGAAAACAGTTGAATACATTTTAGAAAAATGTGCAGTTACTTAGAATAATACTCACTGTTCCAAGTAATTGTACAATCTCTATCGGCATTCGACTCGTTTTTTTTTTTTTTATAAATGCGTTTGCTCCGTCAGCTAACTGCGACTGCTAACTTCGTAAATTGATGGTCGACTATAAATTCAAAGTGTACAAAGCTTTATAAATAGTCTATAATGTATTTTCTATACATAATAAGAGCAAAATAATCGTACGTGTTGTATATAGCAAATTAAGTATGTATAATTATCGTTAAGATATTTAATTTATAACAGCTTATTTTTGATAGTTTGCATTGGATAAAAATTCATACGAAAATTAGTGGTTCGTTCGGAAGTTGAGCTAGATTTGCTCAACTGAATTCAAATCTGAAATGCGTATTATATTTATAAACGCGAACTACTTCTCGATAAAAATTGCATGTGTATTATTTTTATCGATAAGCTTATGATAATCATTAATAATTAATAATTCGAATTACGTTTACTGTGATCATATAAAAGATATTTAACGCTAAAGATAGCGGATCTAAACGTTTTCTTGCAAAATATATTACACGAAGATAAACGATCATGTAAGATTGATATCTAGCACTTGATAACGCTTATCCGACATTACAGACTGACAAATATAGTTTAGCTAATCTATGGGTAACATGCGAGGCGAACAGTACGAAAGTAAAGCCAATACTTTTTGTTTGTATGTATTTATTAGATGCTCTATTTTTCTGAAAGAATATTTTGATATTGCTGTACGTTGTAGGCGTATGCTTCGCCAAAAATTGGATAACGAAGAGAGGTAGCTAACAATAACGTGAGCGTGGTAGCCGAGGAAATGGCAATATTTTTGTGATATTAACAGATATGATTAACTATACTTAGGACACAAATACATATAGGCAATTATTATTTTTACCAACGTTATTAATAATTCTTTTATTACTAATGCTTTTATAGAAATCATTAGATACGCAAATAGATGGAAAGAGAAAAAGAGATTTTTTTTTTTTTATACGATTATCTCACTTATATGATATAAAATATCTGCTAGTCAAACTCTTTTTTTTTTTTTTTCGAAGTTTCATATCGGATAATAAATAAATTAAATTTTTGGATAACAAGAAAGTGATGAAATTTCGCTTTTCTTTATTTCATCTGTCCCGTTTTCTAAAATCAAATCGAATGGTTTGTGTCTATCGGGAAAGACATGTAAAT
This sequence comes from Bombus dahlbomii, assembly GCA_037178635.1. Lineage (NCBI taxonomy): Eukaryota > Metazoa > Arthropoda > Insecta > Hymenoptera > Apidae > Bombus > Bombus dahlbomii. Next base: position 18,002,970 of record CM074105.1, on the reverse strand, counting down.
ACAAATAAATAGAAAATGTGAACTTATTTAGTCGATTGCGACGACTGTACGGAATTTTCATCTTATCCATCGATTGGAAAAAGAAGAAGTCTGTTCGTACCGTCGATAAAAATTTTCCACTCTCGAATCAAATTAATCTTGATTAATGTTTGCTTTGTAATTTTTCTTTCGATCTCGTCCCGATAACACGTACTTACTTTTACCTTTTCTATCGCTGTATTTCCCATAATATCATGTCAAATGAACGTAATTGTTGGTCCCTTACGACCACGACTTTTCACATTTATCAGTATCGATCTTTCCTTATCGTTATTCTCCTATTAACGTTCTTAAGATCTTATTTTTGTTCGAACGCTACAAATTAAGGTCTCGAATCGTTCTTTTCGCACTTATACAACACAGTTTTTCTGATCGTTTAAACTGGTCGTAGGCTAAAGGAATCTTTCGTCGGAAACGAAAAGTGGAGAAACTAGCTTCGTTCTTTCACTTTTTGCTCTCTTCCTTTCAGCGGAACGGTGCTGTTTTTATCGATTATTTGACACTCCTTCCTTCGGTGGTCGTGCTCTACTTTAATATCAAATGCCAATTGAGAATTCTTTTTTTCTGCCAAACACCAATTACCAACAGCGTCGAGAACCTCGCATTAACCTAACGTTAACGCACACTTTATTTTTCCTTATCGTCGATTCATTTCTTAAACATATACCCTGTGCGATGAGAGATCGTGGACCAAGAGAAGCGATCGTATTTCCTCGTTTGATCGTTTCACAAAGAGAAAAATATTTTCGCTGATCGCGATTGTACAATCGATACACCATGCCGAGAAAACAGGGATAGACAAGATTCGAGAGGTTCGATCGTTTAATCATCGTTTAATTTCACGTTACAGCGTAGGGTTCTTTCTTAACGACTATTTATAAAATTACATTGTTCTTCGGTTGGTGTTCGTCGGTTGATTATCAGAGGAGCGATCGTCGATCTGTTATTATAGAAGACACGAGGTATACGCGAAACGGATGGCAGGTATGTATCATTGGACAAGGATATGAATCGAGAAACAACGAGCGATCCTCGTAACGTTAATCGTAATTTTCTAAAGCATTCGAACGATATACGAGTCTTCGTACGTATATCGCTACGACCTTACGATGTTAACGTTATTTAACGTTATAAAATTTATGGGAATCGAGACTACACGAACTTCCGTAACTTTCTAAGAGGGAAGTTAAACAGCACGTAGGTACAAACTATGGATTAAAAATGGAGTTGCGAATGGTACGTAGATTGTTCCGAGTATTTCTTGGACCGTGCGTTTGCTCGAAATTTTTCCCTTTCCAAGGAAAGGTGAGTTCGAGGAAGAAGAAAGACCATGTCCCCAGTACCTCCTTACGTCTTTGAACTAAGTTTTCGGTTTGGCAAAATGGTCCTTGAAAGGCTTTACTTTTGGTCGGGAATGTTTTGTTCTTTCGTTCTTTACAAAAATAAACGATACGCTTTTCCTTATGACAGACGAAGAAGAGGCGTGAGATCAATCGTTCGAGGTACGAGTTAATTTTTTTTCGAAAGAGAAATCTTATCCGTAGAGAAACGTTCGTTTCTTTCTAATTCTTTTCTAATCTTTTTCTCAATAAACTTCGAGTATATATCATTTCTCTTCTACGAAGATTAAAATGAAACGAAAAGACGACAGAAAGTTGGATCTGCGATCACCTTACTCTTATCGATTATCACGTTACTTTGTAAACTGTCATCAAACCGAAGAAATCGATCGTTCGGACGACTAGATCAATTTACCATTAGATCGAGAATTTTTCAAATTCTTCGATACGCTAGAAATCGGGGACTGAACGTCACTTTCAACGACGATCACTTTGTTTCAGAATGTTCTTCCCGAGAATACGCGTCGGCGTTCATTTTTCCTGCACAACGGATCGTTGAGGAGAAATTTACGACGTGGAAGGTTCAGGACTCGCATCGATGTAGTCGATGTCCGACGATGTTGCGGTACTGGCGCGTCTTCCTTGCCTAGGTGACGCGTTTATGCGTGTCTTTACGCTGGTTGTAGAGACGCTCAGTCGGTTTCCGGTTCGATGTACCGGCTGTTGTTTCGTCCTATAATTATCAAACGAAAGTTGTTGTCCTTCGAATAATTACAAATACGAAAAGATGCAAATGTTAACACGGCGAAAGGTGCGTCGCTTAATTTTTCTCGAATAAGAGCAACAATTTTTCATATTTCCAAGTTATGATTTTTGTAATTCTAAAAACAAAGGGAAAATAGCTTTTGCGTCGCGAAATTGAAAAGCATATCGGTCGAACGGTTCGAGCTTTGTACGCTAGAAAGCTTCGCTCTTTTCGCAGTTGGCTATGTTCCAAATGTAACGTAGAAACCGATATCGAAACATCCGAGGTAGAGGCAGGTATAGGCTGCTTTCGACCGATCGATTTCCTTCTATGTCGACTTTAAATTTGCAAAGATCGCCAGAAGCATCGATGGTTTGTTCGGCAACGTTGTACGGGAGTCGAACTCCCTGTGATCCCGATGGTTAATTCAAAACGTAGCGTTCTCTTCATCTGACACGTAGCGAAACTATAAAACTTGAGGCTATAAAAAAGCAGAATTTCGCAACGAATTGGTCGCTGTTAGTCTTTCTTATTGCACTACGAAGGAAACGTGGAAAGGTAATAATAACCTTTCGACCTAATCTCGCATTCTTTTTCATTTCGATCGATGAACGAAAATTAAACTCGTCCACGCGTACGTTACTATTCGTCTTTCTGTGCTACGCGATTATCTCTTTCCGCGGCTTGTGCGAGCCATTCGTCTTCGATCGCAAAACCCCATTTATCCCTCTTATTAAATTCTCTCCTGACTACCTCAGAATTACCTGCATCCTTTGTCTCTTAGGAGAGTAAAAAGAAACGACAATCGCGACGGAGTAGAGCGTTAATTAGACGAAAGGCTTAACTCACTTCAGTCTCTCTTCGGCACCCTTCATGGCAGTGTTCAAATCCTCCTCCCACTGTTTCTCCTTCCTTTCCCTCTCCTGCCTCTCCATCTCGCGTTCCCGATTATACACTCGATACTCCGGGATGAATGCCAATCGTCTGAAATCGACGCTCGGTCCGGCGCCTTCCGCGAGCCCGATCGCCGTGTCCTCGGCGAGATGATCGACTTTCAGAGATCTGCGCACGAAATGTCAGTAATCAGAAACACTCTGGTCCGTTTGTCATCTGGAAAGTCGTCGATGCGATCGGTCCGCTTCTCGATTCGCTCGAACTATCATCACATTCGTTCGATTACAGGCATTCACAATCGGACCGATTCCGTCCCAGCAACGATCCTCGGCAAAAATATTCTGCTGCAGCGAGATCGAATTTGCTCGGATCCGAGCGATCCTGAGTTTGCGTTAGAATTTAATCTTAAAGTTAAGATTTATTAAAATCTGTGGAAGACACGATGTTTACGTTAAAATAATATTTATTAAACGGAACTACAGAACCAAAAGTATATAAGCTGTATGTATAAGATCGTTGATTGTTGGCCAGTTACTGTCAGACTAGACGTAGGTAGCGTATCCCTTAAATATTTCGAATCTCACTCTATAACTCTATCACGGTAACGAGTGTGACCTGTGTAAGTGTCCTGTTCAAATGACCTGCGTAGTGGTCTGTGTAAGAGTGTTTGTGCCTATGCGCGTAACGTCGTTGTGTTCCAACAGTTTATCGTCGGTCAGATCGGTTCAGATTTTTCAGAAACCGTTGGTTTTCACCGTTGTCACGACGCGCTGTGGTGGTAGAAACGGCGATTTTTTGATCGTTTCCTGTTACTTGATTTTCAGTCTTAATAGATTATTAGACGAAATATCATTTATCTATGAAAGAGATAGCATTTTGCGTTTAACGTTTCTGCTTGTTGCGATAAACGAGGATCGTAAATTTTGTACAGGAAAGTACGTACTGTGCGTAAGTTGGCAAGGTAACTTGCTCTCTATCGCTTACTATCGGGCCTTGCTATGCAATTGTTACGTATTGCTACGTCTTATTTTATTTGTAGATTAGACGTTAGACTTTCGGCCAATACGCGTGTTTATCGGACCGCGTAATCGGACCGCGACCGGAAACCGGAAATCCGACGCTCGCCGACACGAGCGTAAATAACGAACGTACTGTCAGTTATTTCTGACAAATTCGACATAGTTGTAAAGATAAGTAAGCGTATTGGCCAAAAAGCGACTAAAAAAATAACTTTTTATCGCTTCGAATCGCCGTTTGGCTTACTTCGCGTCGAACAACACTGGGAAAATCGCGGGTTGTAAATAAACGTAACGGTTGACGGCAAACGGAGAAACTCGTTCGCGCTACTGGTTCAGTTTCGGACCAGTTGGATCTCGCTTCGGTAAAATATTTTGTTTCAAGAACCGTTGCCGGGATACGATCGGATCGAAACCACGGGATAATAATCAATTCGATCGAACGGAGAACGAATACGGATACGATAACGTGGAACGAATCTAAGAATATCGCACTCGTTCGTTTCTTTCGAGCGAATTTGGTTCCGGCGAATTACAATCGTAATTACAGCCGGGCAAGAGGTTTTAGAGTGAAACTGGAAATAGATTTGTGAACGATCAATCCGGTTACGAGGGATTATTATTTCGATGAACACTATTACTACCACTATTACCATTAGTAACGTTATTACGAGGCATCGATACTATTCTAATAGAGTTCTGGGAGAATCGTCGTCACTATTATCAAAATAAATATTATCGCCAGGGATCTGCTCCGAATATGATCGATCTTTAATAAAAAAAAAGATGAATATTGGAACGCAGTAAGGGACGATCAACCTCTTCTTCTTCGCGACGCGCTTACCTTTGTTTCGCCAGACGCTTCTTCTTCTTGTGCAACGGCTTCGTCTCGATGATCATCTCTTCCAGCTCGAACGTCGGATCGCAGTTGAGGTGATCTTTCGGCGGCGTGAACGATGGTTTGATCTGCTTGTTCAACACTTTGTCAAAGTCGAGTACTCTCATCGCGTTCACTTGCTTCAGCTCCTTGAGCGTCGATATTCGCGCGCCTGGTGCCACGACTAACAGTCTGTTCAGAAGCTCGCAGATCGCGGAGCTCCAGTCAACGGGTGTCGGTCTTTCTTTCTGAAGAACGTTCCTTTCGTTTCAACGTGTGCGGATGTGTACTCGAGTTGAGAAGCTTTTTTGAATATTAACGTACAACGGAACAACCCGTTCCAAGTTTTTCCTTTTAATTCCCTTCGAACGTATTCGTTTTCGCGAACGCGTGCGTTTTCAAAGAAGTACGAGAATAGATTCGATACTTTTAATCCGACGGACGTTTCCTTCTTTCAAGACGAGGCCGAGTTTACGGAGAAGCGTCGAAAATGCAATTTATTTCGCGTACGTATAATAAACTTTAGAAGAGAAGAAGCGCGACACCACGGAAAAATGATGTTTCGCGGTGTTAAGGAATGGATATTAAAAGACCAGGTAGAGAGAACGAAAGTTTCGATCGGCGATTTTACCTGCAGAATCTGTAAAGCCTCTCTGTGCGTCGTAGTGGAACAGAGAGGGTAAGGACGTTCTCCCGCGAGGGTTTCCCAAGCAAGAATTCCCAGGCTCCACCAGTCCACGGCAAAACCGTAGCCAAGAACGCCGTATTCCTCGCAGGAACACTTGTAAATTTCCGGAGCTGTCTCGGAATAACGTTCGAAGAAATATTATCCAAGCGACACGGAGATAACGACGATAGAAAAATCATAATCTCGATCGTTCGTAGTTCATAGAGCTCGGCACGAATTATTTATCGTCGTGTTTTACTACGTTCGATTAACCGAATCGATCTACCGATCGGAATACGTATAATCGATTCATACCTATGTACGGTTTTGTTCCCGACATCGACGTAGCCAATTCTCCATCCTCCAATACCGTCGCAATGTTGAAGTCCGTTACGTGCGCGTGTCCTACGCAGAACAATAAACCTACAATCGCATCATCTACGTTTGTTTAATAGAGACCGAGCAACGTTCGATATAGCCTCGCGGCGTCGCTACTTCGTCGTCTTTCGTTTCCCGGTCGATTTTATTATTCTCCTTTCAGTCCTTCGAATTAGCCGAGCGATAATGTGAGCCGGTGAGCCGGTGATCGTTGACGATGATCGTTCGTTATCTGTCGTACGACATCTGACGCGAACCAGATGCCATATGACTTGGACCAGCTTGGAGGGTCGAATATCTCGAACCCTTTACGCGTGGAATTATTACGTTACCCGAGTTTCGTGTTTTACCACCTACCTAGAAGAAATATAAAAGTTTCGGAGTAAACACGTGTAAAATATTGTTGAAAGCGTACGAGACAAGTCGAGACTGTCGCCTATTTTTAACATCGTGGCACACGAACGACATCTTTTTATTCGTTTCTCTTCCTTTCTTTCACTTCTCCTCTTCCTTTCCTTTTCTCAATTTCCTCTTTCTTACCTTCTTTCCTACCTTCTCGCCAATTTCGAATTTGCCATTCTTTATCCTGTCTTAAACGTTAACGCGAACCATCGTACGTTTACGATTTTATAGAACCAATTCAGCGATTCTATAAAATTAAAGAAATTGCCGAGACGAATAGGCGAACGAATAATACGCGATCTACGGAGAATTTTTAACAGCCTGGTTCAACGGCGCGGTCATTGATCAATGAAAGAGTTAAAAGGCAGCGGGATAACGCGCTTCGCACGTTTTCACGAACAATAGGGCGGGAATGGCGCGAGTGAGATGAAACGCGAGCCGGGTCGACACCCGGCCCTGGTAATTTTAAATGATGCAGAAGCAATTCCGAGACGCAAACAGCTGTCGGATAAATGCAGCAGGAAATTAGGGTTCTTCTACCCTTCTACGGGGAATACGAGTGTCCTTGGACCAGTCGTTTTCAACTCGACGTCATCGTGTACGCTTCGTTGTTCTTGGCCTGGCCTTTGAATTATAAATCTAGAGCTATGCCAACAACGAAGAAACGATCCGTTGAAATTTTAAAATACAATTTCTTTCGATCACGATAAAAGGCATACGTTATTTAATATTCGATATTTAATAGTTCGCCTAGTTATAGGCGAAGGATTTGGTAACTTTGAAAATTCTTTTAGAGTATTTTTCGAGTGCCGGTTCGTGACGAAAAGCGTAGGTAGATTCTCTTTTTGCGTTAACGTAGATTATTTCTAGATAGACAGATGCCTGAAAAACTGAGTCACAGGGTTGCTTCGTAACGGAGAAGAAAATTTGCCCGATGGACAAGAAAACCTCTTGTGACAAAATTGAACTTGATTAAATCGAATTGGTTGGTCTTTCGAACCTTTATCGTACCGGACGCGCGTAGTTAGGTTCTCGCGATAGTTGCAGAGCCCTTTTTCCGGCGCCGTACCGGACGGTCAAAGGGTGAAAGGTAAAATTTCCGAAGCACACGGCCTCGGGGATCGAATGGAAAGCGTAAAATTATTTATGGGCTGAGTCAGCCTGTCCGTGGTCGCGGTTAATAGACAGAGAGAAAGAGGGAGAAAGAGAGGAAAATGACCGGATCTGCGGCCTGCTACGTCACCGGAATATAATGCGGTTCTCTATTGTAGGCGTTCTTTGACCTTTGCTGAGAAATCAGAAGCGGTTCTCCATCGTTGTGTCTTCCTCGGCAATCCTTTCTTGCAACGAAACTCGATGGACAAACGCCAATTGATCGAACAATCTATTCGTCGTTGTGGTACGAGTCGTTCGATCGTTCAACTTTGGCGCATACGATTTCGACGTTCAATCCGAAATCGAACAGATCGATCTTCCCGACCGGTTGTTCCGAGTTTCGAACAACGGCATCGGCCGATTGGTATCAACGGAACGACGATTTTAATTAGTTTCTTTGCTTTTGTAAATCGTCTGTCCACCGAAAGGGCAACAAGCTACCGAACGTTCGTTTAGACGCGAAATATATTTTGTTCGTTTTAACCGCGAGGTTAAACGAACCTTCGTGCGAGCAACTTCTTTCCAGACTCTATTAGAATCCCGTGACCGTTTCCCTCTTTCGCGAACCGCTTTTAAACTTTGATTTTCGAGTTTCATCCAACTCGTTCAACCGCCGTCTCTTTTCTTGTCGTTTCGAAGAAGAAATATTAGTCGACGACTAATTAATAAAAAGACGAATTCGCAATCGGCAATTCGCCAATTTGGCGCAAAGAATCGTCATCGAATTTGACAATTGCGCGATACTCGTCGAAGTAAGACAATAGAAGCTTGGTAATGCGAAGATTCCAAACATATTCATCTTAAAGTTATTTAGCGTCGTTGCATCGTTGTCAGAGAATTTTAACGCGAAACGCTTAAAGACGCGTCGAAGCTGCCTCAAGTCGAAAGAAATTCGTTCGGCGAAACTTGATCGCAGACTTCTCGTTTCAAATCGCGCTCTTCCACCGAAGCTGAAATTCCAAACGATAAAACACAATTCCGAATCATCAACTAAGATAAACTGGTTGTCCAGTCGAACATTATCATGCAGCGTTACAGAGGTAAATGCTATTGATTTTTGTACCGCGGGTCGGTGCCACGTCGGTCGACGACGAAATATCAAAACACAGAGGCTAGTTCTTTCGCTCAACGTGCAATACCATGGATTTATGTTTCCATTGAAATCATCGTACGCAATTTCGAGGTGAGTCGACTAACAAGGTGCTTTGTGTTTATCCGTAACATCTCCGAGACGAAGCCATGGGTATTGTCTAAAATCTGAATCATCTTCAACGTCGATTTTAAGGGCAAATATCGTTCGCATTTCGATGTGTAAGTTCTAAGCTTCAGCCCAGTCGTCTTTGTTAGCGCGTTTCAAGGATGCTCGTAGAAAACACCGTAAATGGGGAAATTGAAAAATTTGAATTTTTCGTTGGAAACTGTTTTACGTACCAACGAGAATGCTGTAGTATGGAATTTACTTTTCTAAACAGCCATTAATAATGCTAGATGATGGTCGTTTCCGTAGAAGAAAATTTAAGTGCCAGATAATCGTTGCTCGATTTTCGTTTATGTCATCCGTTTTAAAGGAACGGCTTTTTTAAGCGAGTTTTCTTTACAACTAAGAGGTCACACGTACAGGCACGTTTCCTATAGCTGCTACGCTTTTCTTTCACGCGAATCGCTCAAAGTTCGAATCATCGACGAAGCGACGCAATGTTGGCGATTTACTTCGATCGAACGATGCGTTTGTCATCGACGAACGTGGAAATCAAGCGTAAACGGCTCGGTCGATGAGCAAACGAAGCGTACGTTCGCTTACGATGCTGGGACTTGATTTACGGGCAACTCGACGTTGAATATATATTCAACGAACGCGTGGCGTTAATTCTTTTCGCTTAATTCGACGTTCTTTCTTTCCTTTCCGATGGCATTTATTTGTAAAGAGAGTGGCTATGTTTCCGCGTTTACCGCTTGTAATCGCCGTGTATCCTAGCCAATTTTCATCCACATTTTATTTCGCTTTCCTTCGTACGAAACGTAACTTGTATCCCGTTCGAGGGACGCCGAGAGTCTCGAGGCAAATTTGCCTGCAAAATTCTCAGGGTTTTTGGATGGATGTTCGGTCGAGTCACGCGTATACGAGACCATAGGTTGCAGGAAACGCGTCTTTATTCGAAATTGTTCGGTTTTCGCTCTCGAGGAGTTTCAAAAATTAAACGCAAATGCGGTGAAAAAAGGAGAAGAGAAGAAACGCGTAAGAGCTTGCGGGAATCAGCAATCGTTGTTTGGCTCTGTTTCGTGGTTATACGCTCTTGTCTTTAAACAAAGGTGTGGAACGAACGCGGTGTATACGCGCGGATATTCGAGCGTCGACATCTTTGTCGCAAGCCCGGCGATCGTAAAGTAAAGAAGTAAATGTAGCAGTCTTAATAACCGCGTGTAGATCGATGCAGTTAATCCCGTGTGGTTCGTGTAATTGTTTGCCTTTTATCGTTCGTCGACGCGACGAATTCGTTTCGCAAAGCGTATTCCGACGACGATGAAACATCGTCGTCCGTAGTTACACGGACGGAATACACGGAAGCTTCTAAGGATATTGGACACCTCGATTGAACGACAAAGTCATTCGAGTAGTAGTCGATCATCTAATTATTTCGAGCGACAAATTGGATCGTCGGACGGGCCATTTTCCACTACGCTAATATACAAAGTTTGCCGGCGCCGACACTGTTTACCGTTGTAAGCTCTTAACTTTCTCGCTATCGAGTTCTATTCCTCTTCTTATCTATTCTTCGCACCGGCCGTTATATCGATTTTTCTTCTTTCTTCTGGAAACGAACGGTGTCCCTAGTTTTCTCATACTTTTCGTTAGTACGTCTTAAAGAAAGTTGCGCGTACCGAAGCTTTGCCTTACCGAAACGAATACCGAGAACAACGAAAGGAAAGACGAACGAACGGAGATGCAGAGATACTGCAAAGTCTTGTCTAGTCTGGAAATAAAGATCACACAGGTACTTTGTATTATAAAACATTAGGCGAAATATCTCGAGTCAAGTACATCATTTCGTTGGTACGACCGCGAGTTTCCATTCGAACGAGAGATCTCAACGAACGTAGATAAAACATTATCTTTCTACGTTACGTTTCTTCGTTTACGTTCGTTTCGTGATCGCGATCATTAGGAAAGTTAACGAATACCAACGATACGTTCTAATTTTCACGTCACGTGTTAAATTCTTTTGGTCCCTTGATATCGCGTATCCCGTGTTGCGCGATAATTTTCCTTGTCGGTTAATAGCCCGTGGACACGTTAAATCGGTAGAAATCCCGTTGGTCGCGGTTTAAGTACGTATCGGGGAATTTGCACACAGAACAACGTATTTGTAGTCTGTACGAGTAGCAGAACGAGCATAACGTAATTCGTGTTATCTCGGGAACGTGATTTGATCGGTTTGCGGGCGTGGCCGTCGTTTTAACAATACGTCAGTCGATAATACGATAATAGTTTGGGAATTCCGTGTAATTCGCGTGGTGAACGATCAACATTCGCTATTGACTTGATCGGGAAGAAAGAAGAAAAGAACGGACATTTGCGTGGTTGAAATCGATTAAATTCGATCGCTGTTCGCTTCGATTCGATCTGGCTGCTGGTTCTGCCGATCATCGAGCGAGGACGCAGATGCAAAAATTGCACGTACGTATTTCGGGCTCGAGTGATTAATAAACTTTATCGTTGCGTGTACAGTGTTCGCTCGCACCTTTCAATTTTATTAAAAAAAATCGAGGAACGTTGAAAGTTTCGAGTGGTGGTAATTCGGTGACCTAGGTAGAATTAGCGCACTCTGTGAAATTTCCCCTAAAAGCGATCGACGTCCTATTAAACTGTTCCCGGCTTGCCGGTAATTTTTAAATTGTCCGTTGTTAAAAGGGGATTAAAGCGTGGAAACGATATCGTTGCTATTTTACAAATTGCCGTGATTTCTGCGAAGAAGGAGGGAAGCGAAATAGTCAGCCCCTCGACAAGCTTTTTCTCCCGAAAATCGATGTTCGCAAATCGGTTGGCTTCTCGTTGGTTCCCGCGTTCAACGTTTCTCGCGACTCTACGCGAGATTCCCTCTTTCAAGAAGCAAAAGATCCCGGAGCGAATTGCTGAATTATTTCGCGCAGCCAACGGGCGAATGTACGGAATAGAGAGGCGATCCGTCGGTTCGTCGAGGTTCGTGCAAAGGAAACCTGGCACCCGGCTATGTCTTTTATACGACGACTGGCCACGTACCTTCTTCGTCCAACAGAATGTTATCGGGTTTTATGTCGCGATGTACGATTTTGTGACTCTGCAAATAATCGAGGGCCAGAGCGATCTCGGCAACGAAAAGCACTATGCTTTCCTCGGTGAAGACGACCTCTTGCTGGATGTGATACCTGAGATCGCCGCCAAGCAGTAAATCGGAGACCATGAACAGGTCTTCCTCGTCTGGAACAGAGAAAAGAACGAATTTCCTCGTTCGTCTTCCTTATTACGCCGATTAACGTTTAATCGGAGCAATTATTCGTAACAGATTTTTTTTCTTTTTTTCTAGCTCGATTGTCGTCTACGTAAGAGATAATATAATTGACGAGGGAAAATGACACGACGAAAGAAACTCGACGACCTCCGTAAATTATCCTCTTAACCGTCTTGCCTCCGTCCTCTTAACCGTGATTTTCTGGTTAATAGCGAAATTTCGTGGTTAAAAGCGGAAGCAAGGAGAACAAGCGTGAAAGAAGCGGAAACCAAGGGAGAAAGATCGTCTATCGAGTTAGTTCGGCTAATGCCCTTAGTACCGTTCGTCGTGGGAAAATCGATGTTAACGAGAGAAGGACGTTCACGGTATTCGATAGACAGATAGACTTACCTTGAAAGCTGAACCACAGGTTCACCAAACAGGGGTGTTCCAGCTGCGAGAGAATCTCCACTTCCCGCGCGACATTCTTCAACGCACCCCGCATCGCGCACTCACCCTTGTGCACGTACTTCATCGCGTACATGTTTCCAGTACGATCTCGTTTCTGCACTATGCACACCTATTAAGGAATAATTAATTGCCCGTTACCGGATTAGCGGTGAATTACGAGGCTGTTTCCGGCCGATCGTTGCATTATAGACGATAAAGCGCGCGTTAATTGGAATAGGGTGGATATTTTTGGGAGAGAGAGAGAGAGAGAGAGAGAGAGAGAGAGAGAGAAGCCGACATCAACGGAGGGTGGAAATTTTGTTACAATTACGACGACGTTTCTTTATCGCGAACGGTCTTCGCGAGTAAGAAGCGTAATAGGATAGGAGACGTTTTCGCGATCAATGGGGAAACGTGAAAGTAGATGCTGTTTGCAATGTCGATTCGTCGTAACGCGATTCAATGAGAAACGTATCGCGGTAACATAGTGGATATAAGTGAGGATAAATTACGAGACGTTTACGGACAGTTGCGCCACGAGATTCTATCCAAATCTGTCGAAGACGATTTTCATTCGCTCTGACTTTTCTCGTTATCGTCTATGATTTCTCGTTCGGACAACGAATCTATTTTATATTATCCAAACTTGCGATTCGGACGGCAAAAGTTCGTTTACACGATCGAACGTTAATCGAAATTTTTCTCCGATAAATGGAATTCGGACGAATAGAATTCGGATGAATAGAATTTTACTGTATAATTGGCATGGATATAAGATAGCTTGGGTGGAGGGAAGAGCGTTATTTCGTTCGCAGATCAAGCGCATTGTATTTTTCCAGCGATCGGGTTCGATTTACGCGTGTACGCACAGGTATACAATTTTTAACGAAAATTTATTCGCATCGAGACATTTTCGTTTGGCAAATTTCAATACGTACATTGAAATTTAAACGGTCGAATTTCAAATAACGATACAAGTTGAACGATGTATATTAATCCGATATCAGCTCGGTAACCGATGCAAGTATCATCGCGGTGTTATTATCCGGTGTTGTTACCTGCGCTGCGGTGTTAATTCGATTATTCGAGGGAATGATTTCGAAATTATGGATTCCCTGAACAAACACGGACTTTTACGATTCGGAAGAAAAGGAACGAACCCGTCGTGCCAGAGGCGTGCCAATAACTTTAGTCAGAGCTATGTTTGTCTGTCGTACCTTTCCGAAGCTTCCTTTCCCGATGGCTCGTAGGATCTGAAAGTGATCGAAGTTCACTGAAACGAGAAACGGCGTGGAATTAATAATAAAAGACCGTAGTATCCTGTGCTCGAAGGAAAAGGAAGGAACAAAACGATTTCACGAAATCTCGTTTCAACGATAGAACCGGCGAATCGTATCGAACGTTTACAACGTACGTAGCATCGTAGTACAAAGCGATGTTGTTCACAAAGGACCGACGGGGCGAAAAGTTGCCTACACGCGCACCGGAACTCGCGGTGGCTGTGTAAACTAGGCGAAAAACCGCCACAGGAAGTTTATAGTCGTTGATGTAGCGACCGCCTTCTCCTAAAATCGTGTCGGCGTATCCTGTCATCTGTCGTTTGCCGGCTAAATATCCGGTGACGGGAGAAATTTGAACAACTTTCAACGTTGTGCGTCGCCTAAATGCTAAGTAGATGGTCGACATCCGACGTACCAGACGCAATTAGCGTATCGATTTCGATGGCAAAACGATTTTCTTCGTTCTCCTAGTTCCGCTAATTGGATCTGCGGAGACAGTCGTCCTTGAAAATTCGTTCCGAGCGATTTCAAAAGCCGGCCGTCGAGAAGCTTTAAAAGCAAACGATGGTCTTAATAAAACTGTTCTTTAACTCGCGAATCTAGCGTGATTTCTTTTTTCAATTTCTCTAATTAAAATACAACGACCGAGTCTATTTCCCGACCTTTCTGTTCTCTCTCCGGAGACCTTGCTGCCGGAGCAAGTTGCCTTTTTCGCCCACATTGTCGCGCGTGTGTGCTTATCGTACGACCGAATGGCTTCCGTTCGAATGCGAAGCGCCGCAAGCCCCGTACGATATTACGGTTATTAGGAATATCGAATCGAACGAAGGAGAGATCTCTCGACGTATAGCGAACGTAACGGTTTCGTTAACTTTCTGCCCTGGCGGAATCGGAAACGTCGATAAAACGTTATCACGAACTCCGCAAGTAGAGTATTTCGCTAAATATTCGACTTTTATCCGTTGCGTCGACGATTTTTCGCTTCGTGGTTAACGATAAACGCAGATTCGACGGAAAAAGTTAAAGACTTACCTTCTTCGCCAGGAGTAGGCTCGTTCCGTGTCGACTGGTTGGCACCCATTTTTGCCCCTCAATGGATCTGGATACGTGACGCGAGTGCCGGTGGCCTGTGTAACGTGTAGCCGGATACTTTGATCGGGCCGAGGAAACACATCCACTTAGAATTCTCATGCTTCCACCCACTCACGGCTCGGTTATTCATTTGATCGAACGTCTTCTTTTTTCCACCGTCGATTTCTTGTCTTTATTCGTTGCTCCGCCTCTGCCGCCGCCCCCTTGTCGTCGTTTCGTTGCCCCAACCACTTAATCTTGTTTCTTTTTCTTCGTATTCCCTCCAGCCTACTGTCTCCCTGTTATTAGATCTCTAGCCCGAAGGTCGTTTCTCTCCGTCGAGATTCTTTCGTTGCTCTTAACTCGTCACCTTGTTTCCTCCACTCGGCTTTCACGGCTTTCACGGCTTTCACGGCTTTCACTCCCCCGCACAGGGCTGTTTATTTTTTTCTTTTTTTTTTCCACTACCGTTGCGCTTTTCCTTCGGTTCGATATCGTCGCTTTTCGACGTTCGTCCTTTTATTCTTCCTCGGATACAGCCACAGCGTCGCTGAAATATGTCACCGCTCCGACGACCCTTTCAACGTCGCTTCTCAAACTTCCTATCCCGTTACCTGTCTCACCCGGTTCGTCGTCGTTCCGCGTCCAATTTCGCCGAGTTTAGACACTTTGCGAAACTTCTTGCTCGATTTTCGAACCCTAGTTCCCTCGCTGCTCCCTTTCGCGCTCTTCCTTCGCTGCCTTCGCTTTGATTTGCCGTGTCGCCGTTTCGTCCTCGTCCCTCCTAACGCGTGTATACGTCTTTGGACCCTTTTATCGCTAACTGCTTCCACTTTCGACTACCCGTTCAAGATTTCGCAATTTCTGGTTGGCGGTCTCGAAGGGATTCGTCGAGAGATCGCGTGGATCTTGGACGATCGATCGACCGATCCAAGCGTTAATTACCGTTGCGCCGATTCGTGGATTAATTAACGGTGACCTGCCGTTAATTCGCGGAATAACAAGCGGCGGAAGCGCGACGGCTGTGATGATGGCCTGCAAGCGAATAGACATTTATCGGTGGGAAAGATTCCGTAGAAATCGGTTAATCGGCCAAGTAATCGGTAATTTGCGGATTCGCAGAATGAAAATCGCCGTTTCATTGAACGTTGCGCGAGAGAACTGGCCGTTTCCATCTGGAAATCGTTCGAATTAACGTTCCCCAGGATTTTTTCGCCAATTTCGGCCTACTTTTTCATAACTACTACTGACGAATAAAGCTGAGAGTTCGGAAGCTGAATTTCGTTTATTACGACCCTTTGATGCTTGGAAAATAAGCGAACGAACCGTGCTGCTTCGAGAGAAATCCCCTGCGAATAAAGGATCGCGAGATCTTGTAATACGGAAAAAATCCTACAAACAACGCGAATTTTCCGTCTTTCTGGCGGTTGGTAAGCGCTGCTTCCGAAAAATCTCATTAATTCGCGTCGTTTGTATCGCGGTATAGTGGACGAACGAACAAGACGAATCGAAGAACAACTCCGACGAATATCCTTGGTTATGTTTGAGATAGAAGCTCGGACAATTTTTCGCGATTACTCGGTTCAACCGGAACGAAAGGGACGATAGGGACGAAAGGGACGAAAGGGACGAGTATATATAATTTGCATACTCGCTTTGACGAACTACTGTTTCTTCACTTCTTTGTTTCTCCTGACAGTGAAACAACAGACTAACGGAACTTCCGTGTATCATGAAATTCAAAGGGAGATTTCCAAGGACATGGGGGAAAGTTCCCTAACTCGAATCCCATCTTAAATTGGATCACAGTCTTTGTACGCGTAGAAATTGTCCGCCAACGTTTCTTAGCACAAAGTTACAGTTTACATGTTGTTTGGTAACAGCGTTGAAACGAAACGCTTGAGATAATAGGTAATATCTGTAATATGAAGAATGCTATGTTCCGACGTCAGCAGATTTGTCGGTTCTGCCACTGATTCGCAGAAGCTGTAACTTTTGACTCGTACGTAACTTTCCCCTATCGCAAAAATCATCCCTTTCTCCGTATCCTTTTAACGTTTCTTGGTCGCTTGTCTTTTTGACAGATAACGCTCGATACCCGGACACTTGATTCCTAACAAGTAGGAAATAAAGCTTTTCTTTCTTCTCTTTTGATCCAACGGAAGAATCGTAGCATCTTTGCGCTAATTATTTCTTTCTTATCGGGAAAACGGTTCGAGTATCCTCGCTTTGATCGATTGAAATTTTTGATAATTGGCCAATTATCGAAAACTTCGATTTCCAGCCGATTTACCCCCTTGCTTCGTTTTCTCCTTCGACTTTTATCTATTTCCCTCTGCTTTTTCTACTCCAGGATCCGATTATTCTGCCAATTTTAACGGAACTGATCCAAGGGCGTCGCTAAATGCACGAAGGAACAAAGATCTCCGTCGAATCATCGATTTATACGACGATTTTGGACAGCAACGTTTACAGCTACAACGAAGGGATCGATGTAAACACGAAACACTTCACGAATCACGGTCGCGGACGTTATGACACGTCGAATCGATGCAATTCCTTTCGTTCTAGAACGAGTTTGTCGCCTTCGTGCTTCAGATTCATTGTTCGTTGTTCCGGCGAATAAAAATTTATTGACCACGGTGTATTACCGTCCTTCGACATGCGCCGCGCATGTACGTTATTCCTTTTCTTTTTCATCGTCTCCTCGACAGTGAAACGTGTTTCCACGAGATCGTAATAAACCGGAGATTGATGGAACAGGGCAAAAGCAGCAACGTTATGATTTCTTATCGCAAACTTTTCTTTGGACGACCATCGTGTTTCGTAGATCTCGTCGTTGGACGATGTCGAACGAGTCTTTTTTCCATCGCGAAGACGTTTCGCGTATCGATAGAAGGGACGTTTACAAAAATTTTGAAAATGTAATCTCTTAAACAGAGGAAATATTTTTCTTGAATCACGTATACGCACGATGCACGTATACGCGCGTTGACGTTGTTCGATATTTAATCGTTCGAAGGCTTTGTTTCTTCATACAACTCGCGTCCTCTGATCAATTGCCGCGTTATTTCTAGCACAGGATTATAACGAGCGTCGACGAAACGTCTGACGGCTCGATAATTTACAGGATATCGCAGAACGTCGATTCACGATCGTCCTAGTTTTACCCTTTGTCCCGCCTGTTTCTGACCTATTCACGAGCAAGTTGCGGTACGAAGACAGACCAACGTGAAAACGCGTGTAACTGTCCATGCCATTCTATTATCTAATTAAACGCTCTGGTTGTTTACGGTTGATCGATAAATGCGCGTGATCGTGATTTGACGAGATACAAGCGACTAATATAATTTTGTTAAATATAACAGATCGTTCGTAAAACACACATGGATAGAGGTTCGTTTCAATTACATATTTTCTACGTACGTGTCCGACATTTTCCTAATTCTAAGAAATACCAGCGTTAATCTAATCGGCTGACGATCAACGACCCTCTCTCGTAGTGTCTCGTAAAAAACTTTGACACTATCTTCGCGCGGCTATCTAAACGCGTTCTTGCGAAGCCAACATTTTCCCGCTACCTTTCGTCCTCGCTTATTCGCTCTTAAAATTTAATCTTAAAGTTAAGATTTATTAAAATCTGTGGAAGACACGATGTTTACGTTAAAATAATATTTATTAAACGGAACTACAGAACCAAAAGTATATAACCTGTATGTATAAGATCGTTGATTGTTGGCCAGTTACTGTCAGACTAGACGTAGGTAACGACCCGTGATACCTTAAATATTTCGAACCCCACTCTCTATACGATAACGTGTGTGACCTACGTAAGTGTCGTGTTCAAATGCCTGTATAGTGGTATGCCTGTATACTGTGTAAGGGTGTTTGTGCCTATGCGTGTAACATCGTTGTATTCCAACATTCACCAAACGTATTCCGGCGAATCAGAGGCAAAGGAAAACGAACGGAGAGCGAAAGAGGTAGCCGAAGGAAGCGCGTATCGTAAGCGGAAGTTCTAACGAACGCGACGTTAGTCGTGCTAATGCCGACGATCGCGTACCGTACTCGGTGCATATCGTTCGAAAAGCGACCTCAAGACAAAAAGACAAGCGAAAAAAGGGGGTTAGGGATCTGACCCCGTTTCCAAGTTACGGTCACTTTTGAGCTTCGCCGGGCTCGGAAGCCAGCAAAATCAATTTCATCTCGCGAAGCGCGGTACTCGTCTTTTCGAATTTTCGTAGTTTTCTTCCTCCTCATTCTGAAAATAGCCGTCTAAATACCGAGAAACGATTGTAGCATGGAAGCATAGTTAAACGAAGAATGACACCACATAGTTGCGTACTATTTTCTCTTTTCTCTAATTCAGTCTATTAAGCGACGATCGTCCGTACTCGCGGTTTCGACCCAAGATCGAAGGATCGTGCGACGACGTTTTCAGGTGAATTTTTTTCTTTTTCGACGTTCGTTCTTTTTAGAGTAATAGATAGATCGTTTTATTACCGGTCTGGTCACTGATTCGTTGTTATTCAACACGATCGTTACAGCCTCGTTCACGTTACTTACAACGGTTATCCTTCCGCATTTCCAATCGCACGCGATCGTTCTGTTCTCTGGAAACGTCGAATATTACTCGCAATTATCGCGTTTCGTTCCATCAACGCGGTAATTAATCGTTTATTTTCGTTCGTCCACTCGCAATATAGTACGGAATATAGTACACTTTCTCGACCGGGCGATATTTTTGAAAATCCTGCACGTCGAAAACATCGTGGTCGAAGCGGAAAAAAAAATTTTGTTGCCGATTCGTTTTTACCTCGGAGTGTCCAGATTTTCTGTTTTTTCCGCTTTCCTTCTTTTCGCATGGTCGCGCGTTTGTGCGTGTCCCTTTTCATGCGAGGAATGCGAGATACACGTTTGAACCTTTTTTCCTACGTGCTGCTATTAAAGCAACGACGGTTATTTACGTTCATACCGACGTAAAATCTCCGACTCGTACGCGTCTTTCTGTTTTTTCTTCGACCGGTCTTCGTGCCGTTCCTCGTTTCATCACGCGATACAAAAAGGACCAAGATGCTCTTGGTAACGCCGTTGAACGGTTAACTCGTCTCATTCTCTGGAAAATACGTTAGCGAGTATTTTTTATGAAGTATCGCGCGAACCTTGTTTCACTGCTAATATCCTTTCCCTTCGCATCCAGTTGGATGCGCCATGATACGCGAAATACGGAACGATGTTACGTCGTAAACGAGACAGCGTGTAATAACGTGGTGTAACGATGAGAACATAATGAAAATATTCGAATAGCGCGTAATTATCTGTACGATAATATTATGATAATATCGTGTGAATGTATTCGCGAGAAACGATGGGACGATATCGATCGATCATGTTCGACGAGGAAGAAAGGAATCGATACGAGCGTGGATCGATCCCGTTTTCTCAGCAAGTTGCTGCTAAAGACGATAGGAAACGTGAAAACGCAAAATGAAAGAATTTTCGATACCTGAATCGCGACGTTGTCGAGTTTGTTCGAGACGCGACGGAATAATCGAGCGGATTCCGTCGATTCTGTAACTCGCGGAACGTTGATTTCGAACTTTGATCGCGCGATTCTGGCATCGAGTTTCGAACTTAATTCGTTATCGACGCGTATTCGTTCGATCGGCTATCTTTAGCCGTCAAACTTTTCTTACGCGACTCTCGTACGTGTCCGAACCGCGTTACGCCTTTAATATCAACGGCGTTCGTTTCTTCTGTCAGCAGCATGCCCGAATCCTGTAATCGAGGCGAAAGAAAAGACAAATGGAAATAACGTTCACTCACTGATTCGTCTACGACTTCTTAATCATGAGAAACAGATTCACCGACATCTTCGGTTCTGCGGAACAACTTTTCTTTTCCGTACTAAAGAGGCATCCGAGACAGCCGCCGAGGCTGACTCGAACGAAACGAGCAACCAGAGGAACGATGTCAGCGATGGCGCGCACAAGATGACCTTTGCGGCTGATCTTCGTGGCTGATCTTCGTGGCAGCGTAGAAAGTCGCGCGCTGACGATCGAGCGTGGTTCCTTCGTGAGTCGGTCGCGCGCGACGGATCATCGTAGACGAGAAGGGAGCCGAACCACGACGATGACGAGGAGGATCGACGCGACGATCGATAGCGGAACCGAGCGTGAAAAAATCGCGAAGGTCCTTAAAATCGCGAGAGTGGCGATCGCGGTCGCGGTCGCGGTCGCGGTCGCGGTCGCCGCACGAGTGTGTCGATGTTCCTAGACGGTTCAACGGAACGACGCTCGAGTACGCGAATCTACTGCGGCGTCTGCGCCGAGACGCCGCCTTCGTGGCTGCGTTTCGCGCGTGCTGTGCGTGTTTCGGCGGCGCGGTGCGGCGCGTCCTCTCGCGCGTATCATCTCCGTATAGTCGCGGTATCGTAGATAGAATCTGTGGGTAATTGATCGATGGAAATTGGTGGAAATTGTCGTGTGCACGGGGACATTGAAAGGGTGATTTGGCGAGATTGTTCGAGGGGTCCCTTGATGTATTGCGAGAAATATAACGAGGGATATCGAGAGGGAGAAAGCTACAGGCTCTTCGGCGAGAGTAGATCATCATAGTTTTATATAGACGATAGCCTGTATAAACTCGAGTTTTATTTTATGAAAAAACGGGGTCTTTTGCGAGTGAGAGATAACGATTCCTTCGTGGGTGCAGGTATTTCCTCCTCGTTACGGGGTCACCTTTCTGTCTTTTTAAACGAATCTATATGTTTTTGCTTGGCGACTCGATAGACGAGTCCAAAGACCCATCGGCCTCAGCTCCGCGATGGATATTAATAGCCAGAAAAACATTGGAATTCGTGTTTCGCATTTAATGCGAATTTCTCTTCTCCTCTCTTTTCTTAGCGATAGCGTCGATGAAAGAAACGTAGCGAGGTCTCGAATCGAGCAAATAGCGGCGTCGATAGACGTTCGAACGTACCGATTTCGATGCAACGTTCTTCGTTCGTTGAATAAGGTCGGAGCTCGGGTATGCAGTTATCGGCCGTGTATATCGTGTCTCATTTTCGCATCGCCGATCGTAAGCCAAGTTTCTAGCCAATTCGAAGTTGCCACTCCCAGATTTCCGTGATACACGTTTTCGTTCGAACACGCGTTCTTCCCCCGCTTTCACCTGTCCTTTTGTCCATTTTATTCGCCTTTTCCTATCTCTCTCCGCTCTTTTTATTCCTGCATTCGCTAAAACCTCGCGTCGTCGGTGCTTCGGTAAGACGCGATGCTTCTCGTTCCTGAAATTGTCACCGCTAATAGATCGGGTTCGTATCTGGCGATTCTAGCACGGTAGGATTTATTTCGCGCTTGCACCTACGTTGTAGGAGAAAGAAAATCTCGGAAGCGTCCACTATAAATCAGGAAATAGGATACAGGAACGATTTTGAAGGAAACGTAAATGCTACCCACCATGGCGAACGATAGATCGCGAGTAGGTTGTACGGCATAGATCAGCTATCGGCATCTCGATATTCGCGAAAATCGAAAACGTAGGAACGAGTTTGATCCAAAGTGCGAAACGGTGGTCACCTCGTTCTTTTATAAATTTGGACGCGCGACGCTTAACTTGGAATAGCACCTGGTTGCCGGTAAATGCTCCGTACTACTTTTACGCTCAAGTCGATATATAATTCTTCGATAAGCTAAAGTAACGTAGTAAGTCCTTAAGGATTTTACGTGCTAACCTACTTGTAAGATGCGCAAGAGTTATCGCACGTGTAATCGCCTCCTTAGTGTTAAAAGGATAATCGATAAATAATTAACACGATGTAAAGCTGTATGTTCGAAAGTTTAGATTCTCGGATACCCGCGAGTTCGACGTATATAAGGAAAATGGTAAAATACTGCTGCGGCCCTGAGCGTCGTTGCGTCAATTGGTAGCACCGCTGCATTAATTCACAGCTATATACTTCCTTTGGCCTCTTTCGTGAGACTTCGATCATATTCCCTCCACCGACCGTGCCAACTCGCAGAACTATCCATCGAGGATGAAAGTGACTGAAAAATCGAACAGAACCGAGAATAAAGAGCGCACGACAGAGAGTAACGTCGAAGATTACTGTAAATCCAAATAATCGAATAAGAATTTGAAACGCGTAGCAGCAGCAGCAGCAGACGTCGGTCTTAACAAGTTTCGAGGCCGGATAACTCGCCGAAGAATCGAACGCTCTTACCGGACCCTACTCTTACCCTATTCTTCCTTCGATCCCATCCGCATCCTCGAAATCGAACGATACGTACGATGAGCTACGTACGATGAGCTACGTACGATGAGCTACGTACGATGAGCTACGTACGATGAGCTACGTACGATGAGCTACGTACGATGAGTTACGTACGATAGAACGACACGACTCGTTCGTTCGGTTTTCATCGGACTGTTCCGCTTCAAACGCGACGCTTTTCGTTCGCCGCTTTTGTTTCAATGTCATAAACGATCGAAACGAATCTCTCTCGTTTTCCAGTCGCGATATATCATTCGCATAGGTTTTAACCTGACGCGACGTTACGTTCGAGGTTTGCCTATCTGGACGGGAGAAGAGAGCAACAGATACTGGTGGAGAGAAGAAAAAAAAAAAAAAAAAAAAAATTCTGGCCGTTGATAAACGACAGAAAGTAATTTTACCTACGACCTTATCTCTCGGAGTGAAATATTCGATGTTCGAGTTGAAGGCTAATCCGAGTTCAGCCTTTTTTCCATCATTATCCTTAATACCAGCGTCGTCGTTAAGGCTATATATTCTCCTGTCATAAAATAATATATTTTCTTTCGATAATAAGAAAAAGCCTGGACTATAAAGCGTAACCGTATTTCATTGTTCGTTCCGTGGTCGCGAGAAGGAGTCGTTAGGACGCTGAAAGGCGTAACAGCGACCATATTTTTCTCTCGTTATCGCAGCGGCTATTGTCTGGTCCGGGGATCTCGCTGTTTGGTTTTTCGCTTTCTCGTACGACGTGGAAAGGAGGATGATAACGCGGGAGATCAGCCAGGCGTTTCCACGCTACGACGAACAGCATCTAAGAAACAACGAGGTGGTTCGCTTCTGTTCGGTTTCATCGAAACGGGGAATCTGGTCGAAGGTATCGAAGCTCGACGTCCAACTTTCTCGTTGTTATCGCAGCTGCCGTTGCCGCTTCCGTTTACGTATACACGCGGCTGACGCTCGTCCTGTCCGGTCAATAGTAATTCGCGTTTTACGCGCGCCTACGCGGTCGTCCATACTCAACGACGTTGTTTCTTCCTTTCACTTCGATCGCTCGTTGTTTTCACGTTGTGGAACGCGTGACTTTTCCTCTTCGACGTGCATGCTCGCGCGCACAACTCGCACCCTCTTTTCGTCGTGCCTCGATGAACATCGTGCTCCGGCTACCTCCGCCAACGATTAAACCGTTATTTCCACGAAACGTTGTTCTCGCGATTTGAACCTCTGGCTGCCTGCTTTTTCCTTCCTTCTCCGGATATTCCGATATTCCGAAGCTGACGCGCAATCTTCATATACGTGTATATAAAGTCGATTTTTATATCGGAGAATATTACTCGTTCATCGTCAAATTTATAGGCGATAAAACTTTTATTCGAAACGTCGTGAAATCCTTTCTTCCAAAGTTCGTAGCTTTTAATTCGTATTCTACACGACGAACGGGCTATGCGTCAACTAGGAACGACAAGCACGCGGTGCACGCGTTAAAGATGGGTTCTGCGAGGCGATAGATCTTTATTTAACCTTTCGTTGTACGCGGTCGTTCGATGAGCGAACGTACGTAGAAGAATTTCGGATTTCACCGGAGACGCGTTTCTTCGTTGGGGCTACTGACTCCATCCATGTTCCATGGATTAGCCGCGAGTCCTGCGCGTTCCACCGGTTCGAACAAACGATAGCTTCTAGGACTTTCGTATAAATTCCGTTTTCCTATTTTTTTGTCGAATAGCGGCGGAGTTTTCTATCTCTCACCGAGCCTTGCATTCACCTTTGAGGCGTTTTTCGCGAAGATGTTGCAACTTTTGAAACGTGCTGTACATCGGTATAAAAGACGGTGTTGCACAGCAAGGACCCGAAGAAGGTTTCTATTTTAAAGAGGAGTCTGCGGCCGAGAAATTATTTACGGCGCGGCCCATTTATTTTTGCAGTTACGCCTCGAGTGGAACTCGGTGAAGGTGGCCGTTCCTCTCCCGTTCAATCAACCGGGATGGTTAATTTAGAATAGTCTCCGACTCGTGAGAAATGGGTTTTATCGAAATACCGTTCGAAAGGTATTGGTACAGCCGCGTTTCGGTAAAAATGCTTCGAGTCGGAATGCATCGGAGCCGATATCCTCCGTTCGGAGGAAACAGAGACTTGCAGCGAGATGTTTCGGTCAAATCGATCTGAAAATGAAGCCATTTCTCGGGACGTTCGACTCGAGAAACACCGTCTCTTAAACGCCCTTCTTCTACGTGTATTTCTTCCGGACGATTTAAATCGTAAGTCTTAGCAGCGAGCAAACGTACTCCGTTTATTCACAAGCTTTATTTACAAAACGAAGATGGCACGACGGAGAGAGTTCTTCGAGTGTTGCTTGAAAAAACGAAATTTAGTCTCGGAGCTTTGCTATTTAATGTACAAGGAGAATTCACGGACGTACACGTTACGCCGAACGAAACGAAACGAAACGAAACGTTCTTAAAAAAAAAAAAAAAAAAAAAAAAAAAAAAAAAAGCTGTTATCTTTCCATTATCCAGAAAAGTTACTATTAAAAGGGATATTGTAGCGTAAAGAATAAACGCGGAGAAAAAATGCTGAATGCCAAACTTGGTCTTCCATCGGAGTAACTTAATATTCCACAACCGCAAACCCTACGACCCCAAAGTGGACGTACCGTCTCTTCTCTATAGTATTCTCCTTACAACGTCAAAGGTACAAGGAAAATCACGGAAAACTGTTTCAACCTTCCATTAACCGAAAACTCTCGCGCGATCCCATTGAAACGATCTTTCGTCGAAGCGATCGTTCGAGCTTGGTTTCGTCTTTCAAAGAACGATTCGAGCCTGGAATCGTAGACGAATCGAACCGCAGAGAGTAATATCGCGCCGATCGGGCTGGGATCGAATCGGTTGCCTGTACACGGGTCTCTCTATCGTTACTCGAAAGCGTTAACGATCGTTGGCAAAGCCACGAGACACGTTCCTATCCGATCGATCAAGAAACCAAGCGACCGTTCTCGTCGGCGCGACGGTCGGGATTGCGGCCGTCGAGCGTGTAACACAAAGGCGGCTACGAGTACGAGTTGCAGGATCGATAACGCCTTTAGAACGCTACCGGACATGTACGTGGAACGAGGCGTAGAACGCGATGACCAGCGGCGTAGAGGCTGGCCGAGTGGTGACCCTTCGACGCCAGCTACACCGGAGTGGCTACCACGTGAGGATAGAAGGCGGCGAACAAGGAATTCGATCTTGGATCTAGCAGATACGTATTTACCTACGTACTTGGAAATAGAACCGAAGAACACCGTAGGAGAAACGTCGTATGGGATTATTGAGAACCACTGGCTTCTACCTGGTCGTTAATAGGAGAGCGGAGAGCACGGAATGTCCTCGTAAAAGCGAGCGAGAGGGACGGCGAGATTGAAGGGGATAGACGAGGAGGACACGGATGGCGGGCCGGTGTTTAAAGAAGGACACTCGATATAGGAGGCATTGTACCCGGTTACTGTCAGCCGTTCCAGGTGCTGGAGGGCAGTCGGCTCTCGCCACGGCACGGGCATATACGCTTGCATTTCCTTCTCCGTGCGAACGAAAGGAATCATCGTGCCTCGTCGATCGCACGCAGCGACGGCCGCGTGTTTCTTCGAGACGAGAACGCCAGAAAAGACAGAAGAGAAGCGACGCGCGGCCTTTGCCGAGTTTCTCTAGCCGCTAGTCGGCGAAACCTACCGATCGTCATCGAGGTCGTGGTCGTGGTCGCGATCGTGGTCGTGGTCGTGGTCGTGGTCGTTGTCGTTGTCGTTGTCGTTGTCGTGGTCGTCGTGTGTCTGCACCGGGAATCGGGACGCACAGCCGGCGAAACGCGCGCGAGTGGGAGAGGATTGACGACGGCAGAGAGAGAGAAAGAGACTGAGAGAGAGTGAGAGAGAGAGAGAGAGAAAGAGCGAGAGAGCGAGGGGAGGAAGAAGAGAGCGAGACCGAGTAAAAGGCAACACAGGGGGGGAAAGAGAGTCGAGGAGAGAAAGAGAAAGAGAAAGAGAAAGAGAACGAAAGAAAGAAAGGAAAATAAGGAGGGAAGAAGCGACAGGGACGGCTGTGGATCGTGTGCCGCTCTGCAGTGCGACATTCGACGACAACACACGCTCGTTGCTTCCCGTCCCTTCTACGGCACACCGAGCGCTAATCAACTTTTGTACACAAGCGCGTTCCTTCGCGTCTCCTTCGGTGATTCCGCTTACGGATCCGTGCTGTTCTCTTCGTCGCCTTAAAAAACGCCGTTTCTCTTTGTTCCCGCGACTCCTTCGACCTCGAAGCTCGCTGCTCGAATCCGCGAGTCGATCGGACGCTGCACGCTCGTCGATACGGCTCGCGCGAGCTTGTCTCGCCTATACGTATATTATAATACGTAGAAGAAAGTTACGTGACTGTACAAGGATCGAGGGGAACGTTCGTAAGGGCCGGTTTCTAACGACGCGGTTTTCACTCCGATCGAGACGGTAGTTGCAGTACCGTTGGCGATGATCGATGTGCTGAACAAGTGAAACGACGCGTTCCAAGTACCATCAGGCGGAGGTATTTCAAGATTTCGTGAATCGATTTGCGAGAGAAAGGGAAAAAGAAGAGTCACGGTCGACGTTTTCCCCCGCGCGTCGTCAGAAAATCCGGCGGTTTGTAAACAGATATAGAGAGAGAGAGAGAGAGAGATAGAGATAGAGATAGAGATAGAGATAGAGATAGAGATAGATAGATAGAGAGAGAGAGAGAGAGAGAGAGAGAGAGTTTGGACGAGTGACGAAACGAGCAGACGCTTCTACTCGCTTTTATCGACGATCGTTTCAACGTGCGAATCTTGTGCGAAGGAAAAACGTAATTCGAACGGCCGAGTGCAACGTTGGCGAGACGCGAAGGCATCGACGAAGGAGGATGTGCAGGAGGTCGGCCTGGTGATACAGCCTGGTCGATGTCTTCCGGGCGACGGTCACGTCACGGACGGGATGCGAGACACGAGCCACGTGAATGTTGTACGCCGTTGAACCTTCCTTTCCGCCAGGCGAATTATTCTGGACCGGCATGGAACCCGTGAAAGCCAAGTACGTAGTTTACATACATCAGCTAACTGCAGGAAATTTCACAGAGTTGGAGAAACTTGTCGACGATGCGCGCGTCTCCGGCTCTTTGTCCGCCGCCTTTCGTCTACGATCCACGTTGGTTTCCGCTCGATATTAAATCGCTCCGATGCTTCGTCCACTAGTTCGCTAGTTTCCAGGCTAACTTCGAGATCGGTGTTCTCAGTTTGTACGCGTTATACGAACGATATTCGGTGACTGGAACGGAGACGAGCGATATCGTAGAAAGCCGCGTTTTCACTGACGTCGACGTCGTTTTTTCCTGACTCTGTTTTGTTCGTTGCGTGTTGTACTTCCTCTCGAGTAAACAAGTTCTGTTACGTCCTTCCTTTATCAACGTACCGACGTACCATATCGATATATCGTTTACTCGCACAAATATCTCTCTATTACAATTATCCACGATAACAAGCCGTTTTTACCTTATCTTATCCTTGTTTCTTTTTAAGCTGAAAGTTTTCGCTCGAATATTTACAACGAGATCTTCCAGTTCGTAAATTCTCATTCTTATTCCCGTGCTTCTCAAACGATTTTCCCCTTTGCACGAACAATTTCCTTCCAATTTGTTCGTTCTATCGTGATTTTATTTCTCTCTGCGTCGCGCTTAACTAATCCTTTCGGTCGAGAAGCAATCTCTGGATGAGAAATGGCGCCAAATGTTCCTCGTAATGTTCGCCTTCCACGGGTTTTTCGATCGACGCGCTTCGCGCCTGTCCGATCTCCAAATTTCTATTTATTACTATCTTCGACGCGACATTACCGTTTTGAGCGCGGACAACCGTGAAATGGAGTTTACGCCGGTCGCGATGAACGGAGCTTACGTCCGTATCATTGCCGGGCAAAATCGCAAAAAACGTTCTTTTTCCCCGATATCTGCCCTCGTGTAGAAATTCGTAAATATCTCGCGACTCGATTCGCGACGGCCATCGATCCATTGGAATTGGGCAATACGCGCAAAAAGTCAATCGGAAACGAGCCGGCCAAATAGAAAAGTGGTAAATGGGAAAAATAATCGTCGTTGTTCGACGTTTTCTTCCCGATCGAGTTGCTCCGTTGTACGATAGAGCCTTCTTCGTGCTCGAATAAATTTCTTTTTTCTCTCTTCAACGACAACGTAGTACGAAAGGGTCCTCCAAAGTGAATTTTCCGTATCGTTTCAGATTTGATATTTATCGTTTGCCGTTATCGTAGCGCGCGTCACGAAACGTACGATAGAAATTTTCGGCTATCGCTTTGTCGTCTGATACGGTCTGGCGATCTCTGCGAAAGTCACAAGACGCGTCTAACGCTTCGAATCTACGTAATTCGTCGCCAGTTGTCTACGCGAGTTGCAAAATTTCCATCTACGATTAACTTAGGTGCGAACAGGCTTGATAAAGTTACCGTCGCGTTCGTTATTATCGCGTTTGTAAAGCGCGGTATCGAAACGTCATCTCTGATCGGATATTATGCGCGTAACAGCGATCGAATACGGTCACGCGTTCGTACGGTTGAATCGAGCTCGGCAAATTTGCCGCGCAACATCCCCGCGATACTTTGGATAATTGAGTTTTCCACGACGCGTTGATAATCGAAATGTCGCCGCAATCGCGCCAATTCCGCGAATGGACGTCGACTTTCGCACGCGTTTCGACGACGCTCCACTAACGAAAGACTCTATCCGCGTATCTTCGTCTCTTTTTTGCCTATCGACTACACGATTATCACGGCAGAAACAACTTGGGTTTCGCGTACGTTGCGTCGATCACGATCACCGACAATGCACGTCGCTAACGCTATTCAAACAGACCTGGGTACGTACTCGTATTTGCTTATACCTCTCCGTCGGAGTAACGATCGCAGTCCGACTGATCGACCCGACGATCAAAGCGCACAGCTCCGTGCGATCTGTCGCTTCCAGTCTCGTCTACCTTTTACGTTCCGTCAATACGCGCGTCTTTCGCCAACGTCCTAAACGTTAGAACTCGAAACACGGTATGCCCATCGACGATCGAAACGAAGTAGCGGAAATCGAAGCGAGGCGCTTCAGCTTCGGCGATAAAATTGAATCGTTTAATTTAGGGGGTTTTCAACGCGTAAAACGCTCTCTGACGTGTTAACTACCGTCGCGTTTGTGGAAATTATTAGGCCGCGACAAAGCGCGTGGTTTTACTTTGAATCGATTCGTCTTATCCTGTCATGAGACGACGCGCGAGATATCTTGTCGAACGTTGACGATACGAAACGTGGGTTAGAATAAATCAGGTGAAAATAAATTTATTTCTATCGTCTTTCGTATGAAACAAAGTCGGTGTGAAACAAGGTTTACTTGCAAATATCGAAATACGTGGCTTTCGCAGATACCGAAGGGTTAGCATTCCATTCATACGAAGGGAATGTCGTATTCGAAGATTCGCGCGAAGATTGGGTATAGATACGCGGAAGTTCGGCCGAATCGGTGGCTACCGGAGTTGCAGAAACTCGCTTAGAAAGCGCACGGTTACTCGAACGTTCGCGCTTCTGTTTCACGATCGCCGGAACATGGAAGGTCTGGTAGTTGGAAGTCTTCTCTGACGGAAGGAACGTCAACTTTTGTAATATTCGCTAGAGTTCCGTAGTCTTTCAAGACGAGTTTCCTTCTAAAATAACAGATTTAAAAATTCAGTTTGTTTCGTGTTCCGGTCGAACAACATCGCCTACGACGACTTTCCAGCTCGTCCAAACAATAGGAAACGTTCGTCGTTTACCTCGCAACTTACTTTCCCCGTTCCGTTAGTCTCTTTGATTTTGCAACGCGAGGTAACACCGATTCCGCGTTAACATCCTTTCGCTTAACGAGGCTTGCTTCGACCGATCGTCGTCCTTCCCTCGATGCTTTCGTTCGAACAGACGAGACGAGACGAAGATTTCCGAAACGAAGTCTGAATGGAGCAAACGAGACACGTAATCTGTTACGGAACGGAACGGAACGTCGCTAGGAAGAAACGCCAACCGATAACCAAGCGTATCGTTGTTGTCGTCCCTTCGGATTTCTGGGTCTTCGTCGATCGTTCCGACGGTAAATCAAATTCGTCCGATAATGTACAAACCTAGTTCTCCGTACAAATCTTTGCACAACGACACGTGAGATTTCCATTGGCAAAATCCGTAACGAGATGATCGCGAGCGAGGAACGAAATTGTTAGTTTCTTGGACGATAACCTTGGAATCTTTACTTTTCTTCGTATTCAATGGCCAAAGGATTGTCCGTCGTAAGCTTCGCCGACGAAAATATCGCGTGATTTTGCGTACGTCGCAGGATGGAACGAATTGATCGGCATTTTCCTGCAGATACAATGGCTCTATAGCGTCTTGTGTCCAAGTCGTAACGATATTACATCGTGATATCACCTGGATCGATGGAGAAACGGGGCCACGTTGCAAGGGAAAGATAGTTGCATCAGCTAAGATGCGGTTGCGTTACGGCATCGTGTGAAAGTTTAGCCAAGTTTCGCACGCGGAGCGTAACACGGATGACATCACAAACCGGATCGTCTCGAATCTCGATCGAAAAAGTCGATTTCACTTCCGTGTAGATGAATATTCTCCGGCGTGGATCGTCTGGTTTGTTCCTTCGTGCCACGTCCGCGTCGACCGTGTACACTCGTCGCGTAGTCGGTAAACGCGATTGCCCATCGATCGCAGTTTTCTGCAACGAGACGATTCTTCGGATCATATTTACGACTATGGCGTGTGTCGACTGGGTACGATATTCCGGGCTAGCTAGCGCAGTTGCGATGATCGTTCGAGCGGCGGCGGTGGTGGATCGCGTGAAACGCCAAAAGCAACGACGCTCGCCGCCGCGATTGTACTCGAGACGTAGATGTATCGTACCACTCTTGCAGGGTAAATTTACTTTGAATTTACTTGTCCGACGGATAGAACGATTTCTACAAGAGTACAATCGGCTAGAATTTTTCACTCTTAAGAACGATTCTCGTTTTAAAGTCGTTGAGCTGGACGTTACGTTATTACGGTAGTAACTGGAATTACAGAAAGACAGAATACACTTTGCTTACCACGGGGATATAACGCGGCGAATGAGTTAACTCCTCGAGAATCTTACCTTCTCCCCGGTTAGTCCTCGTCCTTTCGCACGCGCTGCGGATCGAGTTCCCTTTCGAATTCGAATTGCAACAGGATCTCGTGCCCGTTATCTGGTTATTACAGCGCAGCGAGGTACGTACCTATGCAAGCAGCTGGTTCCCCGGTGAATTTAAACGCGGCATTAAGTCAAATTGCAACGAAGCCTCGTGCACGCGACGATCGTATCGCGATCCAAACTAACGTAAGGCAACACGCGGAATCGACTCGTTGCAAGTGGTTCGCAAGTGGCTCTGTAACTCTGTAGACTAGATCGATAGAGCTCGTCTACAGAGAGACCTCGTCGAAAGGTTATCCTTTCCCCTGGTCTTTCTTCGCTTCCGCATCTTCTATTTTCTATTTTCTATTTTCTATTTCTTCCCTCGTTGCATCATCCCGCGTTATCTACACTTATATTCCTTTTAAATTCGTCTGGAGAAAAACGCCGAAGGTCCTTGAAAGTTGGAACGATAAAGAGTATAGAGTACATTTGGAAAGAAAACGGCGAACGAATTTCAAATAGTACTCTTAAATATAGAGGCTTGGCGAAGATCGAGTGAAATCAGAGTCCTCGAGGCTTCGTTCGGTCGTTGATTCCGTAGATACGAAATGACAAAGCGAAAGGTCGACGCCGCGGGGTCTACGGCGAGGTCGTTTACGACGGTAAACTCTCGTAGAATTCAAAGGGACGTAAAATTTTTACGAACCGCCACGCGTACGATTCGACGAATCGTCCCTCTGCCTAGATACGAAATAAGCATCGAGTTATACCACGGTTTACGACGTTCAATTATCAGCGCGTACGGATCGTTCGCGCTCGATTCGATCGAACTCGAACTCTTCCTCTCAGCCGACTCGATATTTCTGATTAAACGTACCTTCTTCGATCGCAAGATTTTTATTTCTTTGCGTTACGGTACGATATAATGGAGCTTTCGAGGGTAAACGGACTTATGCTTGCAGAATGGCTCCTACAGGGATGCCCCCAGTCACCGGTGTTCTACAGTCATCCACGGGATCGACTCTGTCAGGGAGCACGATCGCGAACTACAAGAAAAGCTGGTGGAGAAGAGTGGCCTCCTGCTTGGCGTTTCTCGCCGCTTTTTCCACTGCCATGTCCTTGCTCCTCGTTTGGAGCGAGGCCGCGGCCTTGAGGTAAGTTTCTTCGTGCACGAAGCTAAAAACACGAGCAAAAGAGTATCCGGTAGTTGCTCGTTTTCTGACAATGCTTTAATTTCGTTTATCACTCCGTTTAGTACGTTTAAGAAATATGAAAGTTGATCTTTAAAATTTAAGTACGCTTCCTTTTGTACCCTAATTGTTCCTTACCTTGAAAAGCGTACATATACCCGCGTACAAATTTTACAATTACCGTAAAAGAGAAAACTCTGATGCTTCCGAGGCTGTCGCTCCACCATCCCCGTTAGTCTAGCGAGAATGTTTAGCGTCCCTTTTTGTTACTCTCCCTCCCCTCCCCCCCCCCCTCTCTCTCTCTCTCTCTCTCTCTCAATGTTCTGTATCCCGTTCGTTGAAATTTACAGCAATTCACGTGCCGATTTATGGCAATCAGGGAAAAACGAACGATAAATTGCGAATCGTATCGCTGATTTCGATTGATGTCTACCACAATTACGCATGCGTGTTGATCCATCGCGAAACCGACCGGTCGTCTGGCAATTTTTCGAGCTCGTTTATCGTAGAAAGTTAAATATTTGATCGCAGGCTTCCATCGAGATTCGAGTGACAAGGCACGGGGTAATCCGGGTAATTGATAAAGATCGTTTCAACTGTTATTAACGCCGATTGACGAGGTATTTGTGTAATTTGGCTCGTGATTTATACTTTTATGACGCGATTCGTCTCGCAGGCAAAAAAAAAAAAAAAAGAAAAAAAAGGGAAAAAAAGAGAAAGAAGAAGAAAAAAAAAAAGAAACAGAATATACTTTACAAGCGCGATGTAAAAGTTGTTTGCCTTCGAGCGAGATTCGATTAATTACGTCGTTTCATTTTGACGACGTTGCATCGTTTTCGATATAAAAAGTAACATTAACGTGTAAATGCGAGAGTAGATAAAAAAAAAAAAAAACAAAAAAAGAAAAAAAAACAAATACCTTTGGACACCTCGCGAGTGGTCGATATCGTTCGAAACGCGTGGAAACAGCTAGTCCCTTGTCTCTAGACGTTCTACAAAGAGCGCGTTGCCAGTCGCGTTAAAGAAATACGATTGTTAAACGAAGTTAATTACTAGGTCACTCGAGACGATTATCCTTTCCCTCGGACCCTCGTGACAAAGGCTGCTCGACACGGGTCTTTCAAAGAAGGAACGTTCAACGTTTACTTCGAACAGAATCGCTATTAATATCGAACGTTATTAATTAATCAACGTAATTAATTCGCCGTACTCGTTTGAATTTTAATCTCGAGCGTCCACGAGTTACGTAGTACTCCGTCGTACTCGAAAATATTTGCATATTAAAGAGCTGGCATTCTTCGCGATCATGTACGACCGTATACTCGGGTCGTTTTATCCCTTGACTCGATGCAACGACGGAACGTAACAACGGTAAAATAAAGATAGACGCGGATGACGCGAATAACGTAGACCGCGCAGCAAATCGCGACTCATCGTCGGATCTCCGAGTTCCAGCAAATCAGATTTTACGCTAAATCTGACATGTACGAACCGAGACTCGTGCGCTCAACTTGCGCGCAAGAATCCAACGAACCCGTCTAACGATACGTTCGACCACTTTTTACAAAGACTTTGATTTTCAAGCTTCGACGCACACGCGCCGTCGCTTGGCCGATAAACAGACGCGGGTATAGGTGGTACATTCGCAGAGACGTTCGAACGCGCGTCAATAGTACACAGCCTAAACGAGAAACGGTTCATCAACCACGTGTGTACATACCGGGCTTAATAAGAGCTCGGCCGTCGATGTGTACTCGCGTTAAAGCGGACGTTTCGTTGCAGGAGGCAGGCGTTCGACGCCAACATGACCAGGGACTACGTGTTGAACAGCGTCTCGATGGACAACCCCGAATTAGTCGCGTACATCAGAGAAGTTCAATTGAAGCCAACGACGCAGCAGGATCCGTTGAACGCCACTCAAACCACGAAGGAGAGGTACGTGGCGGGTCTGACCGAGGGAAAACGCGAGGGCGTGTACGTGGAGTACATCAGCAGGGTAAGGAGAGATCTTCTCGTTCGTTCGGGCGGCGACGGCTAATTTATCTTCAAGGTTGATTTCCTCCCGAGTTTTAACAAACAGCCGAATATTAGTAAAAGTCTCGTGGAGATCTTATCATCTCTCTTATTATACAAGTCAGCGAGGAATTCAAACGGTTTCCTGTACTTTTTAA
This sequence comes from Bombus dahlbomii, assembly GCA_037178635.1. Classification (NCBI taxonomy): domain Eukaryota; kingdom Metazoa; phylum Arthropoda; class Insecta; order Hymenoptera; family Apidae; genus Bombus; species Bombus dahlbomii. The sequence continues at coordinate 17,967,366 of CM074105.1, read as the reverse complement.
TTATTTTAACGCGATATTTTGATTCGTCACTCGGCTAATTAGAATAATATTTAAGTAGCGCGTATATTTAAACGGCAGTATATTTATCGAGTCGAAATTTCAGTCAGAGCACTCGACGACTAATCGAATTTCTGCCGAATAGAACTACCGCTAACGAGGCTTTAGCCTCGTGACGCCGATAAAAGAGCCTGAAAAGGATTCGAACGAGTCGACGCGGCTTTATTAGTTTCTTTTATTTTTATCAACTTTTTTACGTTCGAAGCATTTTTATTTGAATTTATTGACTCGCAAAGTTGTAAGCACGCGCGACGTTAGTACGGAGAAACGAATAGATAGAGAAAAGATCGCCTGTCTAGAACTCGGATACGTAGATAATATCTTATCGCGAGATTTATTTAACAATTGTACGAATTATTTCCTTTTACAGATAGGTGCCATTTCCAGTACGGGCTGGTTGGAACGTAACTTAAGTTGGAGAGGCGTTCTGATCCTGACTGATCCCAGAAGCTTCTTCGAGGCGCACAGAAGCACCAGAAATCCAAAGACCAGAGTTCTTCACGCTTGCCTCAGTACCGACAAGGATACCAAAGAAGTGAGCGTATATTCGAGATGTTCTTTAAATCACGCTAATCATCCGCCTGCAACGAGACTCTTATCACTATGCGAGCTCGTTCGAATTTCAGATTACCTATCATCAAGAATCCGAGGTTCAAGTTACCAAGTTAGGCGAAGGGCCGAACAGTCTTGTGTCGTCGGACGAGGGTTTGCCGACCACGAGATTGAAATGCTTCCCTTTGTACAGCGTTTTATTGGCGTACAGCGCCACTACCTTGGATTACCTGAGTCTAGATAGTCCGGATGCGCAAGACAGTCAGGTAACTGCTATCGTTGGGGATTTCCGAAATTCCGTATCCAATACGTTTTATGATATATCTTTTTCCGTTTTCGTACGACGGGGTTCTGTTCCTTAACCTTTCCATCGTCTAGCGTGGATCGTTACCGTTCAAAGAAAATATCTTCTTTTCACGTTGATCGTGTTTGTGCAGGTTCTGGATACGATCCCCTGGGAGACGACCAGGATATCCGTAGTGTCTATCCGCTGGAGTCCTCACCATAGCGAAACCGAGACGAGAAGCCTGATCGATAAGATGACTAGCAGACGATACAAGCTGATGTACACGACCGACACTGGCAACTTGATCTTCTTGTACAACGCGTTGCTTAAGATTTGAACTTGCTTGACTAGGCTTGCTTTCCACCGACACAGGCACCGTTCTACGTTCCTTTGTGCGTTTTTATTTTTCTTCTTTCTTTTTTCTTTTTTTTTTCTTTTTTTTCTTTTTTTTCTTTTTTTCTTTTTTTTCTCTTTAAGACAAACGCGAGCTCCAACAGCGATGAGAAATATCTTTGGAGCGAATGAAAAATTGTCGGCGAAACGGCGTTCGTGATTTTCCTTTCTTCAACGATCGAACGAAATCTGGGTCGTTGAAACGGTTCCGATTTCGTCGTCGAAGCAAACGGGACGCGAACTCCGTCGTCGAACGTATCTTTTATTTTCTACAAAAATATGTTTCTTACCGCGCGTGTGCCTGTCGGATCGTAGAGTTTGGCCAAGACTTTTCGTTTTCGTTCGTTTAAATACATCGATACGCGTCTAGTACCGACGAATAGACTATAGCCCCGTTTTCCTTCTTCTTCGTTTACCTTTCTTTTTTTTTTCTTTCCGCGACAAAGACTGAGTCGACAGTTATTTCCCCGATGTATAGTTATCCACAACGACGCTGATCGACCAGAGTCTCCGGCGTCGAACCTCCTTTCCGACTATACGGATTCAACGATCGATCGTCGTTTTCGGTGCGAACAAGCTCGTACGCGCTTTGCTTTACGGCGAACGAAGGGAAAGAATCGAGAGAAACAGGTGTATTTAGTTTCGTATTTTCGTATTTTCGTATTTTCGTATTTTCGTATTTTCGTATTTTCGTATTTTCGTATTTTCGTATTTTCGTACTTCCGTATTTTCGTATTTTCGTATTTTAGCGTAGATTCGTTTTAATGTAAGGTGGAACCAGTGTCGGATCAGGACGATACTGGCACGTTTTACGAATAACGTAGACTTTATTTTGTCAATGATCGACAGCATCGTGACCTAGTACCCACCAAAAACGATCGTTACTCGCGATTTAACGAACGCTGTCACAGTGATAATGGATTTGATTACCTACACCACGGGCCTTATTAGCACGTAAGTCGATACTTAACTAAGCTATAGCTAGGATACGATAAACTGATTGTCCTCTGCTCCTTACCAACGGCTCTATCGTGCCCCTTTATCGAGTCTTTCGTAGGATCCCAGCAGTCGTTGCTTTTACGACCAGGATAAAGTAGGTTCTTTATTGTTGGGCGGTGGGGCGGGGCGGGAGGGAGGGGGGGGAGGGGGGAGGCGGGCAGGGTTTCCGAGTTACTCGACACCAATCATATTCGAGCTCAAAATTGCCATCTGCTCGCTTTCTTTATTGATTTTTCACGATGGTCCTTACCGTACTTGGCCCACGGCTTATTCTCCGACCCCCCACAAACAAGCGATCGCTTTTGTTCTATTTTCTCTTAGAACAGGGATACACGATCGTTGGCCACACCTTTTGTCATTTTCTACGAAAGACTTTCGCGTATCTCAAGAAATTTGCCGTTCCGAGAGATGAAAAAACGTCCACCTAGATGGGAACGATTTCTTACGTCTGTTGCGAGGACCACCGTAGGAGCAGAGGAAATCCGATGACACGAACGCGTCCAGCGTGGCGCTTTCGGCAAAACGATAGCCGATTACAGGGAGCGCGATACTTAATTACGCTGTTCTCACGATAAACTTAGCAGGGTTTATCGGTCGTTCGGCCATGGCCACCGGTGTTGAGCAAACGGCAGTTTATTTTTGACCGACGTCTCGTCCGATGGTTTCGATCGAGGGAAACGGATCGTTCGTATTTCTTCGATCGAACGTTCGTTGTTCGCAGTGTCGTTCGGCTTGTATTCGGTCAGATACGACAGCCGATCCGATATTCAACGACTGTAAACGGTATACGATAATACGCCTTACGACCTATGACCCGTCGCTATCATTCAGTCTGGTCGACAATTACGAGCTGCGCTCGCAATCATCCAACACGTAGACGCGCGTACGCACTCGTATACGCACTCGTACGGGTTTCGCTCGTTTGTACTTACGTTATCGGAGGTCTGCTCTGGTCACCGTCTCCCTGATCGTCCGGTCGAACGATGCGTCCTCCTCAGCTGTTTTCTCTTTTCTCATCCCGAAAGCACCCCGAGAACACAGGACGTTTGTAACGCGTGTTATTTCATTCCGAGAGAAGCGGACGAATTCTTTCGGAGAAGAAGAATACACGTAGATATTTTGGAAATTCGTGTTTTTTTTATATTCCAATGAAGAAAAGTGTATTTTTGTTTTTTATATAAATAAAATTAGTAATTTTGAAAAATTACCGTCTTCGTTAAGCTTCTTATCCCACCTCCTACTGCTACTCGTGGAAAATTTCATTCGACAGACGGCGCTAATTGCTCCATTCTATGGCTAGAACCGCGCAAATTCTCGCTTCTTTGTCTTTCGTGGGAAAAGTTTACAAGGTTCGTTCTGCTAAGAAAGTAGCGAACCACCAAAGTAAAGTTAACAGAGATACGTTCGAGTACGCGGTAAACTCATCGGAGAAAATACGACGATTTATCGACAAATCGCGCAGATCATATTTTTAATACGGCCTTCCACCGCATCGCATTTCCATGGACGAATCGTCTCGACGCGATGATCGCCTCGAGCGTTCTACGAAGAACATAGAACGACGTAGCGCGTGAATATTTCTACGGTTTGCGATTCTTGTACGTACGCTCGAACGGTAGTGGAAGAAAACCGTCTTGAAAACGGTACATACTTGACTTTAGCCAGCGATTTATTCTTCACCGAAGGAACAATTACGATTCGATATGAAAGGTATTCGATTCGTTGAAAACCACGGGTCGAAGGTTACGAGAATCGCGATGGTCATTTTCCGCCATTCTTCTTTAACGACAGTGCGCACCGTGTATGAACTTTATGAACAATTTAGAATCGTTGGGGGAAAGGCAAACAGAATTTCTCTCCGTTCAAGTTTGCGCGCGAACAAGATTTCGGGAAGGGAAATTCTCATTGCGAGAAATTTGCTCGGAGAACGTGGAACGTTTCAGCGATCCGTCACCCGGATCAGATACTTGTCAGAGGGAAAAGGCGTTTTGCCGGTTGTTTCGTTAAAGTTTTCTGATCGGTCACCGTATTATTGTACATTTATCTACGTCGCGGATCGTCGTGCAATTTTATACGTTGCATCTCGCGACAGAAGCGAAGAAAATTACCGTCGGATGCGGCATCATCCGGGTCAACTCGGATCGTGTCGTTCAACGTACGATTCTTTTTCATTAGCCACGTAGGAAACGTGGAACGAAAGAGGTTCTATCTCGCCGACATCATCCGCGTTGCCTCTGCTGCGTTTTAATTAATTAAATTTCCGCCAGACCACGCGCTACTTCTCATTTTGATTTTTCGTTACTTCGTTGCGGCACGCGATCCGAATCGATCACCGGCAAGTAGGTCAGCCCACGAAATAACACGGTTTTCCCTGGAAGCGTGCAACAAGGCAATAAAAACTGGCCAGTCGTTGGTTCCTCAATAAATTCCGAGTTAGCGAACGTGAACTCCGAGATGGAAAGCTGTTACATTGTGCCGGGATCGATGGTTCCGTCGTCTCTCCGTAAAATTGAAAATAATAGATCGACGCGAACAAAGAAAGATTCGCGGCAAGACGTGTCAACGATATTGCAAACGTATTTCGCGTTTGGACGTTCGTGATCGATCGCAAACTTGATCGATAGCCGAGGACTATTGTCATCTAATTATCTTATCGCGCTTCGATGCAAATTCTCTGACAAAAATCTCGCAACGAGAACGATGGAACGATGATTCGATCGAACCGAAATCGGAAACCGGTTTTTACAGTTTTTTTTTTTTTTTTTTTTTTTTTTTTTTTTTTTTTTTTTTTTTTAAAGCGACAAGGCGAGATCCGGCGAAGGTGAAGTTAACGGTAACGCTTACCGCAGTTCGTTCCATTTCAAAATCGTTTAAATCTTCGATTTCCGGATTTCCCTATAATAGCCGTACGTTTAAGAGCATGTCTATTCGCGTGTCTATTACGTTCTCGGAGTAGTTTGTTACCAATTTATTTGTACGTATGTTAGTAGCGTAATACGTATGTACGAAGTTGCGCAGTTTATGTTACAAAAGGTAGAAATAAAGGAAAATAAATTCGATCTTATCCTTGGCTCGATTCTACGCTAGAGAAAGCAAATGCGAAACGATCGACGACGCAACTCTGTCGGCTGATCGATCGATCGACGTCGTTGCAGGGTGCTTTAATTTAGATCGTGATTAGATCGTAACGACTACCGTGCATTATAGTTTAAAGCAAGATCATGGTTGAACGTTTAATCACGAAGGGAAAATCCGGTGTCGCTGATAAGTTGTCGGTTTATCTTGGAAAGTTTGCCTTCGGTAGTTTCTTTTCTTTTCGTCGGCCGTATCATCGTCGAGATAAAGATTGCAAACGGCGCGCGCAAGTGTTTGTTATCGTTTGGGATCAAACCGAGATTTATCGACGGTGCTCTTTCCTCGTTCTTTTAACGAATTCCAAACGAATTAAGATAAAGTTTCATTGTCAACCGTTTGATTTATCGCGCTGCTCGTATATCATTCGCGATTTCACCTTTCGCTACCGATTTCCTCGTTCGTCGCTGAACGATCTGGAGAATTCTCTGATTACATCGATGCGTCTTATTCTTCGCACCTTCTTATTTGCCTCACTTCCACTTATTCGTTTTGTTATTTTTTCGCAGATTCGCGAAAAAACGGCGATGATTCGTAGCCAAGGTGCGACGTAGGTTCTTGATTTACGATTTACGAGCATTGTGAGAAGCCGATAACAGTGATTCGACGATGAAGTAAGCACGTTCTAACCGATGAAATCAAATCGAACCGCTTGATAAATCGACCCATTTAATTGCTTTTGTTCGTGTTTGGGCCGATTATAACGCTTCAATTATATTTCGATTAGAACGCTGTTTTCAGATATCGATACCGGGTTTACGCTTACGTTTACCCGCCGTTCTATCACCGACCAAACCATCCATCGAATAATTTATGCTTTGCCCGTTTCTCCTTCTCTCCGGTACAATCGTTTTCTTCGAAATGAACTTTATCGTAAAACGGTGCCGAGAATTACGTCTTCCCCGTTAATTTCCACCGGTATCCGGAAGCCGAGCACGTGCACGGCGTTCGAATAATTAAATTCTTGCGGTGGCTCGACCAACCTCGATCCACGGAGATAACGTATCGCTCGTCATTGGTACACGTGCCAGCGAACCAATTTATAATTGTCGAATAACGAGGATCGCGCGGTCACCGTTCGTCGCAATTATAATCCCTACGTGTAACGGCCACGTTGCGGCCAGGCCGACGTTCCGCCTCGGATAATCGTCCACGCTTATCTCTTCGTTTCGAATTTTCCTGGAATTATGTCCAGGCTGGATGTTCAGATTTTCGCAACGATCAACTCTTTGGATCTTCTATTTTCAGAGTTCCTGTCGTCATAAGAACCTCGTTCGTTTCGTCTCGTGCGTTTAAACGCGCCAAGGGGCTAAAATTCTCACGGCTGTTCTCTTCTCAGTCTTCCGACTAGAAAATTTTAAGAACGTTGTTCAAATTTAATTTTAAGATCGTCATCGGTGTGGCGGCTGACGAATGTACACGCCGTTATTGAAAAAATGTTTACGGGACAAAAATATATAAAAAAGGATCATTGAACGATACGTACGACAATGTTGAATATAAATTAAAGACGGCTACATGTATGGGAGAAAGTTGTTTCGAATATCGATCGTGACAATATATTTGGAAATAGTTTGAAAATTGAGATTCCACCGGTGAAGATTTGAGTTTTGGCGTGATACGGTCTTACGGTTAATCGCGAAAAGATTAGGAACGTTCGCGAAAATCAGAGGCAGGGAAAAAGTTGCGAGAAACACGATGGTCGAATTGCGATTAGATCGACGACGATTCGAAACACGACCGAAAGACGATAACGTTGATCCGAGCCACGATGATTTTGATTAAAACAATCGATAGAAGAGGCGTGTTTAAAAATTGTTTACCGACCGATTTACTCGGATTAGTGGAAACTAAACGCAGGCTTATAGAAAAGCGGCGATTTAAACGACATGGTAACTATGTTTGATATTTTGACGATTAACGAAACGAAACATGATTTCATCGATCAAAGAAGGAAGAATCTCTGTTAGCTGTAAAAAGAAGGAGATAAGCGTAGAATGTTTTTTTACACTTTCGTTCGTGTTTCATTTTACAAACGATATAAAAAGTACGATAACGCAAGTGCGCGCATTTCTTTCGAATCAAGAGCACGAGAAGGACGAAAATGATAAACACGTTGCGCGATGCAACTGAAACGATCGTCGCCTCGATCACGATCGATACGAACAGATTATCGACGAGCAACCTGCCGCTGCATCGGTAATTATCATTCGGTTAACGTTGTACGTTTTTCGAATCGTACGCTTTTAGTTAAATCGAGATTTAATTGGAATCCCCTGGTCAAACTGAGAGTCGAATATACTCTGTACGTATCGACGAACCGTGTACGTACGCGTTTGTTCGTCCAATGCAAATGAAATTGCGAATTACATCGTATGCTGGTTAACCAATGGCACAATGGTATAATCCATCGATCCAACCACGTGTTTCCAACGAATCCAAGCAGAAATTTCCATAAATGGTATCGTACAATTCGCAATATCTAAATACTTGTACGTAAATAAACGTCGCTCGTCAACGGGTTGATGCATCGAAACAGCGGCTCGCAATATTTTGCGTACAACGGAAGACGGATCACCTGCGCGATCTCGCACGACGTTTCCCTGAAAATCGAACGTATAGAAGATATTAGCGAAATTAAGGCTCTTAATTATTCCATAAAAAACTTTCTTTCTCGCCAATTGGCGTATAAGGAAAAAAAAAAAAAAAAAAAAAATAAGGATTATAAGCGTCGATAGCAGAAACCATTTTGACAGAAATTTCACTTCTTCGAAATCAACGAACGTAAACCGTCCTAACGCTTCGATTCCTTGTAAACATCGATACCTCGTCGTGATTTCTACGACGCTTTTTTTCTTTTTTTTTCTTTCGATTATAAGCGATAATAAATGAGACTAGTGATAATGATGGACAGATAGTGGCGGGTGCGATATATGCCGGCCCCTCGCTGTCACCGAGATCATTCGGTTTCACTCGATCGTCTCTGCTCTATCCGAAATATGCGGTTTACCTAAAGTGTTCGTCGCGTCGATTACCGTGCTCGTTTTTCGCGTTGAAAGACTCGAATTTTCTCGCAGCAGAGAGGGAAAAAGACAGAATCGAGCGGAAGAGAGAGAGAGAGAGAGAGAGAGAGAGAGAGAGAGAGAGAAAGAGAGAGAGAGAGAGAGAGAGAGAGAGAGAGAGGAGGAGGAGGAGGAGGTAAAGGAAGAAGCTCGTCACCGATTACGATTCGATACGGTCGAACGGCCGCTCGATCGTCGAATCGCTGATTTTTCAGTAAATCGTCTCGGTCTGGTGGTGGTACGTGACGTTCTTCGAGTGCAGATTCACCGATCGACCAGGCTAATTCGAAGGAAATGGAAGGCACGGGAATGATTAATGACGCGGCCGTCCGCCAGGAGAGCAGGAAGCTGTGGCAGTACCTCGCTTCTATTTCCGGTATTTCCACGGAAACGGCCAATCCACGTTAACCTTTTCCGTTTTCTTCTTCTTTTACAATTTCTCGCAGCTTCGTTATGCTTCGTCGTAACTCGGAGTTTTTATCGAGATGCCGGACGTTTCGATGGGACGAGAGTGGAATAATTGATAAGGGAGACCGAGAGTCTCGTCGGAGCGTCGACGACGTCCTAATTCCGTAATTAACGAAGCTAAGTTTGTAGTATAATTATAAAATTACTATAAATTATAAAAGGAACAGTAACGTACGCGTCAACTATACCGTTCGACCGTTTTTGAAACTTTTCATTAAACAAAATTTCAAGATTCCAAAGCTGCGCGTTTTTATCGTTCCATTTACCTTCGATTTCTGTTTGCTTCGGACTAACTTACTTTAAAATCGATTGTGTACGCTCGTGGAAAAAATGACGCGATATTGATAAAACGTAGATCGGAAAAACACATACGTTCTCGTTGAAACGGGATACAACGCGATACAACGAAGTCACTGTTTCGCGGAGTCAGCAGCGATTTGCGACTCGAGGATATCCTGAAAATCGTCCGATCGGAACAACGCGTTTCTTCAATGTCCGATGCCCGTCCTAAGGTCGATCGATTATTACGGTAATTTATTTTTTAAACGCACGAATTGCGTTGCCTCCTTCGTATTCACGACATATTCGCGATACGAGTTTTCTGGCAATTGCTCGACGTTATCTCGTCGTGCCTCGTTGTCCCTTCGCGTGACGCAATTTTATAATTGAATTTAAGTGTAATACACGAGAGTCGACAGAACCGTAAAATTATCGGCAGATAATCGCGTAGTTACGTAAACTGGCAGATCGATCGACGAGCGTTAGGTGCGCGAAATATAAAAGTTGCGAGTAAAAATCGGGCGGACGATTTTTTGAAAAGTTCGCAGTCGTTTCAACGGAAGCCTGTTTATTTTCTAGCATGTATACTGGTGGTCGGTGTGGGCACGGCCCTGGCATGGACCTCACCGGTGCTTCCACAGTTGTACGCAGCCGATTCGTGGCTGGTCATCACCAAGGAACAAGGTTCCTGGATCAGCTCACTACTCGCGCTGGGAGCCATCGCCGGTGCTCTAGGTTCGGGATCGATGGCGGACAAAATGGGACGAAAAAAGTCTCTTCTTCTGCTATCCGTTCCATTCTTGCTCTCCTGGGGTATCATCCTTGTCGCCACCGAAGTGAAGCTTCTCTACATCGCCAGATTTTTGGTCGGTATCGCCGTTGGCGCAGGATGCGTCCTCGGACCGACCTACATCTCCGAAATCTCCGAAGTCTCGACCAGAGGAACGTTGGGCGCGCTATTTCAGCTGTTCCTCACCGTTGGAATTTTCATCGCGTTTATCCTCGGAAGCGTTCTCAACTACACCATGTTGGCCCTTGTGTGCGCTCTTATCGTCGTTTTCTTCTTGGCTACCTTCTACTGGATGCCCGAATCTCCTGTCTGGTTGGTGGTTAGTAACGAGGAATCTCTATCATCGTAGCCTTTACGTAGGTTGACGTTGAGACGTCGACTTTGACCAACGGATCCTTTACGATACTTTTAGAATCAAAACAGAAAGCAAGAAGCCACGTTGGCCATGTCGGTACTCAGAGGAGAGAACTACGATCCCAAACAGGAACTGAACGAGATGCAAAAGGAGGCAGAGGCCAGCACGGGCAAGAAGCCCAGCCTCTCCGACATGGCGAAAGATCCGGTCAACAAGAAGGCTATGATCGCTTCCTTCGGTATGATGTTCTTTCAGCAGGCTTCCGGCGTAAACGCCGTCATCTTCTACACGGTGATGATCTTCGAGGCATCCGGAAGCTCGATGGCGCCGGAACTGGCGTCCATTCTCGTCGCGTTAGTTCAGGTTTGTTCGCTTCAATCGATTCTTTCTTCGATCGATCTTTCTTCGAATCGTGCGACTCTTCGGAAACCGCAACGAACAGTTTCGCGTTTCAGCCGCGAATTAACGATGCGATCTGTTCGCCAGAGACGTTGACGATGCAAACGTTGTTCTATGCGCAGTTGGTGATGTCTGGTGTGGCGGCGTTGATCGTGGATAGAGCAGGAAGGAAGCCGTTGCTCATGATTTCCACCAGCATTATGTCGATCAGTTTGATCGCGCTTGGATATTACTTCCAGCAGAAAGACGGCGGAAACGACGTCAGCTCGCTAGGCTGGCTGCCGCTGGCCTCCCTGATCGTCTTCATGGTCGCCTTCTCCATCGGGTAAGTCGATTTCTCTAATTCTAATTCTAATTGGATCGAGTTCGGATTGGATAACGTTCGATAGGCTTCTCGTTGGAGAAGAAAAGTCTCGCGACGAATACGAAATGGATCTGTTATTTTTAGATTGGGTCCGGTACCGTGGATGTTGATGGGTGAGCTGTTCGCCGCGGAAACAAAAGCGGTCGCCTCCAGCGTCGCGGTCATGTTAAACTGGACGTTGGTGTTCATCGTAACGAAAACGTTTCCGATGATGAACAAGGAGTTAGGCACCGACATGACGTTCTGGATCTTCGCCGTGGTGATGGCCTGCGCCACGGCGTTTACGCACGTCTTGGTCCCGGAAACCAAGGGCAAAACCTACCAACAGATTCACGACGAACTTCAAGGTGGCCCCAGCGTGGATAAATCGGTTCAACAGATGAAAGCTATCGCCTGAAAACGATCTTCGATAACGATCTTAACGTTGGAAAAATATTTCTAACCTTTTCGTACATTCATCCACTCGAAACGTTCGAATCTTACGTCTTTCCCATCGCTTTTAAACGTCGATCGGATCACGTTGTCGTATCATCGTCGATCTCGTTTATCGATGGCGCACGACCGTGGCCTAAAATCGATTTGTTATTATTTCTCCGACAAAATCACGAACGGAACAACGGTGCGGAGTCTCGTAACGTCTCGACTCGTCCGACGAATCCGTTCGATTTAATTCGTCGATCGATCAACCGATCGCCCGGTGCTGTTGCAAGAAACGCGACCGAGTGCTCGAGACGCTGTTTATATTGTCCGTTATATTGTCCGTAATTTCTATCCCGTCGAATTACCGTCGTCCGAAAAGCCCCGACGTCGCCTCTACCGTCAATCATCGACGCTTCGCCTCTTGCAATTTTTATCACGTCCCTGTATTTATTGTCCGTACGAAAGCCGTATCCGTTCGATACGGGTGCTCCATCGTCGATTCATATTTGATCGTTGTTCTCGTAAGCGATTTATTTTCGTTCAGGCAAATCAGTCGCGACGATTCGCTGTGACCCCAGCGACAAAGAGCAACACCGAGTTTCTCGTTTTTCGGTCGTTTAATTTCGTAACGTCGATCCCGCGGTCGAGGAATGTGCCCACGCCCGACATCATTATCGCCAGTGGACGATTATCTGGATGACGTTCACAATGGAAAGATTCACCGTTGCATCGCCCGGCCGTTCCACGTATCTCGCGCTATCGTCTTTTATTTTACATTTTCCTCGATTTCTCGAGGATATGGACACGGCGACCGCGGGACGAGTGTCTCGTGCCGATAACCACGATAACTGTCGCGAGGCTATCGTCCAGTCTGGTGGTAATCGAACGATCGACGCGTAATTCTTTATAGCGTCTGTTTCTCTCTCCGCCGTTTCTCCTTTTTCCTCCTTTACGATACATTTTCTGACACGATCTCGTATCAACGAATCGTACACCGCGTCGTCATTCTCACGGCCGTCGTAAAGAAACAGCTATCGGTTATAAAAAAAAATCAAACTCGACGTCACGATTCACTGATTTTTTCGACTTTTTTACCATCTTACCACGTATAAGAAGATTTATAATATTAAAAATGTATGAAGATTATCACGCTGCGTACAATAAAGCGTAAATGTTAAACTCGTATGCACGCTATTGTTCCTTTGTGATCGTTTCTCGTCGTTGTATTCGTCGGTCTTGCTACTGTGGCGGAAAACGAAAAGAAGGATAATTGCGAGTTAATCGTTGCCAACCAACGTAATCAAAATAAACAAACGAAATCACGGATATGCTGGCGAATATGTTCGTACAGCGGTCGTTAAATCGAGGTAATTTTCGGTGTCATTAAAACGCAATCACGGCTAGATGTATAGATAATCACGGTAAAAGAAATTCGAAAACGCGTGTGAGCATAATTTTATCTCGACGAATCGAACAGCGGCCACTTTTCTTTCGAAACAAGGTTGTTCGCGGTACTCGAGAAAGTTGGATAATGACGTCAGATACTCGATAATCGTTCCGTTAAGTCCGTGCAATTGCCTCCGTGTCTGGGTAAATATTCCAAGCGATCAGAGTGACGACGAAAAGTCGAGAGACCATCGATCCGCCGCCTACCTTTACTCGATGTTCGCGTTCCTTCGATCGCGAGATATAGTTTACGCTCGCGATTTTACGATTTTTAGCACCTATCGACACGATTATAGCAGCTCGTTTATTAGTTTCACGCGAAATGAAAAGTGAAATCGCGATACGAACGTTAAACGTATCGAAACGTATCCACGGTGTACGTGTACGGGTACGGGTAAGCATCGAGTCTCGTAAAAGTTAGGATTCGCAGGGCGACGTAATCGCGACGATCGAAATTTTCCCAATGAAAACGTAAACGAATAGAAGAGCAAAGAAAGCTGATCGCGAGTTATCGTTATCGGAGTTGACGGTGACCAGTGGTCAACGTTATCGCGTACGTCAATTACCGATAGCGGGCCACAGAACTAAAACTAGTTTCGGTTTCCTAGAGAAGGCCGTATCATCGAGAAATTTTACGCGTCGTCGGGCTATTTGAGCCACGTTCCGATTCCGAAATGTTCTTCCGTTCCATGCTTGTTCGACGTACGTATTCGACGTTGGAACATCGCTGCGACAAAGTACCTTCGTTCGATCAATCAAAAGATCCCTACTGGACTTTAACTCGTTGATCGACGATCGAAATCGATTTCGGTATTTTATTCCGATAAGTATGATGAAGCAATGCGAAATGTATACGCGGCTGCTGTATACGACGTATATCGAACGTAGTAGCGTCTCACGACGAGAATCCTTGAAGAGATCCGGAATAGTTTCGATGGTGTAACGTCGAAACAGTTACGAGAAACGTCGGTTGTCAAAACCAGTCCCGTAACGTCTAACAGCGTTTTAGTTGGGATTACCGAATCAAAGGAGTCCCCGAGTGACTCAGGTATCCGGTACCTGGATTCCTCTTACTTTCACTTTCCTATTCTTCGCTCCCTTCGCTATTATTCCTTCCTCTCCTCTTTGCTCTTTTCAAAGAAATCCCCGAAAAGATCAACCTACCTTAATAACCGTGCGCCGTTCACGGCGAGTCTACCAACGTCCGAGAATCGTTGCCGATTGAAAAGAGACCAGACAAAGAAGAAACTTTCCGCGCAACGTGACGATTTTCGCACACGCGGATTCGTTGGCCGTAGCTTATATATCGTAGCGGCGATCGAGCTTGCGCGTATCGAAAAAGGAGCAAACGTGCCGAAACGTTCGGTTCGATATCGCGTAGTAGATCATCGTCCTTGCCCGTGTAACCTGATTGTAAGTATGTTTAGCATCGGGCTGACTTTAGATTACCTTTGGCTTGGCTTTGGACTAACTTTCGATCGAGTTTGTATTAGATTTGAATTCAAGATCGAGCTGTCGCGAAATTTCGTGATGCGAATCGAACGTGGGTATGCAGAGGTACGAGCTACCTCCATGGAATTGTACGTGATCGAGTACACGTACTCGAGAAGCATCGAGAGTTTGACGCGACCAAATTTTCGGGTCAAGTGTTTTGCGTGTGTTCGATCGGTTGGAACTTTCGGTGGATTTTTTAGAGATTGCTTTGTAACACGGAATTCTTAATTCCGGGATAGAAATCGGAGAATCGCTTTCTTAAAGAAACGCGTTCCGCCGCGAGTATCTTACGTAGAGGCAAATTTCCTTTCCAGGGAATAAGCATTCTTGCTTCCATTGCTTGTAAATATTCGATTCTAAAGTTTCAAACAGCTTCTCTTAAGTAACGTGACGATTTTTAAATTATTCGCGAAATATTCCATCGAGCTAGGTTAATATTACATGGAACGCAAACTTAGATACGTCGTTAAAGGCTATACCTCTTTAAAAGACTTTATTTTTAAAATTAAACGATTTTTTCCGTCGTCCTCCGGTATCTTCTTTATTACGGTTCTTCGTTGAAGCAAAAAGTCGTTTAAACGCTCGTCTCGTCCGAGACGAACGTTACTGGAGTAATCGTCGACACGAACGATAACTGCGAATGAAAAAACGCGGTCGCAAGAAAATGCGCGTCTATCGATTAACTCGAAGGTATCGGTCTTTGTTCGGTTCTGAAACGATTGCGGAGCACCGTTTGCGTTCTAAATGCAACGGACAGTAAACGGATAGGTATCCGCCTCGAAAAGAGTGTCTACGCGAAGGCAGAATTAATAAAGTTCGTTTCAACCGTATTTCTCGATTCGTCATACAACGCTTTCTCGTTAAAAACGGTAATTCGAGTAATTCGAAGATCCTCGGTCCTTTTCGGACGAGCGACGAAACTTTCTCGATCCAACGAAAGAAAGAATTCGACGAAACATCGTCGGAGAGGAAGGGACACGAGATACGTCGATTCCCGCGATAATTGCTACTTGCCACTTGTCACTTGCCACTTACGTAGCTTTATTTTCTTTGTTCGAATCAGCTCGTGCTTTGTTACTTCGCAGTTGTTATTACAATCTTTTCAGCCTCATTTTTTATCGCGATCGAATCGTCGATTTATCGACACTCGACGCCAAAGTACTCGAAGGACTAAAAAAGCAATATCGTATCGATCCAACGTTCTTCGCTAGATACGAGGTAACTGTTAATTATCGAAATTCACGTGTTTCCCGCAACGCCGTGCGAACATCGTTGCTCTGGTATGGTAGTTTATTACGCTGTATCGTAATTCGCAGGACGGCAGGGACATTTGCGGATATTTGCGACAACTTTCGCGACAAAGTCAACGGAGGGGAAGATGTTTTCTCGACGACGAAGGTGTTTATGCAAATTCTGTTGCAGAAACTTTTCGATCTATCGTCGTACGTCGCTGACCGCCGTAAACAGCACGATAGTCACGGTTACCATTCGACCGTGAAAACCGGGACCTATTCATTTTTCGAGAAATATTTTTCCAACACACGGAAACGAAACCAATTTAGTAGAGTCGAGAGTACACGAAACGTTCAATTAGCTCGTCGAGCGTGTTACCGAAAAACGTTTAGCATCGTCTAGCGAGTAAATTATCGTTTCGCGTCGATCGGCGATTAAGCGATTTATAACGCACGAAGCGTTTAACGAAAAGCGGGAATAATTATGAAAATACAAGTTATTGATTCGATAGAAAGTACGATTAAAATTTTGGAAGAATGGAAAACTGGATATAGATACCGGCTGCTTGATGAATATATCGTTTAATATGCAGCAGGATCCACGGAACTTCGTTCGTCTACCTGTCCTATTATACTCTCGAGTTCACAGTCTCGTTATAACTTCCCTTAATTCCCTTCTAATTTATTCACCCCTCTAACGGTGCTTTCGTCGTCTCATCGTCGTACGTTATTTCTTCCTAAAGAACAAATTTTCATGAATACAAAGAAGATAAGGAAGGCGATATCGAAGCTCGTTGTCATCGAGTCAACGTTCACGAAGTCACGTTGTTCGACGTGTCTCCAGCTGGACGACGCAGCGGTCACGAGAGTCGTAGTAACCTCTATGATTATTCGAAAAAGGTCCGAAGATGGCAGGAGATTTAATCGCTGGCAACGATAAGGAATTTTTCTCGAGCGAGCAATCTCCTCTCTCTCTCTCTCTCTCTCTCTCTCTCTCTCTGTCTCTCTCTCTCTTTCTCGTTCGTTAACGTTAGCCGATGAACGAAACGCTGTCGACGTCAAAGAGACTCGAATTTCGACGTTGAACGGATCGACGTATCGTCGAATCGAAACGTAGGTACGTTTATCGTTTCTCGATCGTGCGAGCTTGTCGGCACTTTGCCGGCCGACGTAATCCTTGGCACGAGTCTCTCGTCGAACGATAGGAAAAATTTCTTAAATCGTTTAGCGGCTGAATATAGCCGATCGATCGTCGTACGGGGAACTCTAGCGACGTCTCGAACAAGGACGAAGAGTAAACGGTAAGTCGGCGACGGACGATTCATCGGCGTCGCGTCGCGTCGCTTTTACCATTCGCGTAAGTTCGCCGATTACGAGAGGCGAGGTTCGCGTATCGATCGACGTCCGTAAGCGCCCGCCTTTTCCTGCGGTTTTCAACGTCTTGTAGACATTTCTCGATCCGTACATTAGATTGTATAATTGCCGTCGAGTGGCCGCCGTACTTAGCCGTGATGTTTTCAGTTCGAGATTTTAGATTTCGTCGTTCGATCCTGTTTCTTCGAAGTCGGCGTTGTATTGCGACGGTCGAAACGCTCGAGCGTATTTCGAGACCTAGTAAGATCTATTCCAAGTCAAACATCTCGTGAAAGTTTTAAAGAGGCGCGTATTTCGGCAAAATCATGATCTTAGATAGATATTGGACGACTTTGGCACGACTATGACTAACGCGCAGATAAACTCGTTTCGAATCAAATGGAAAAGCTAGAGAATTCACCGACAACGCCGTAGAGGCGGACACGGCGGAAAACGGTCGCAACGATTCGCTTGGCTCGTGCGATAGGTATGCGTTTGAACGAAACTCGCAGTTGTCGCCATCGAGCGAATCGCGTAGAACGATTATTATTCGTCGTCTTCGTCGTTGGAAATTTGAAATCCAAACGACGCTCTCGAAGCTTTCGATCATGATACGATCGACACGATCGATCGTACGTAACCGATTTTATCCGCAGACAATGTTATCTCGCGCTTATTTGTACAAAGAAATTCGTAGCGCGAGCCGTTTTACAAATTTAAACAACCATATCGCGTTAAAATCCGTCGTCGAAAATCGCTTGTTACGAGTGGTCGACACGGATTAATCCATTAATTTCAAAACAAAACGCGCGTTTGATCTACTACGATTGATACGACGATTTCGTTTTGTTTCAGTTGTTGATCGACAGAATTCCTGTCAACATGCGTGGTTGACGTTTAACGATCTCGATTACCGTTTCGTACATGCGTTCGTTTACTTACTCGCCGAAACTGGTTTTGGATCGAGGTGGAAATTCGATACAATTATCGATAAGATTACGTTTGTTCGCTATTTCGTTCTAATTTAGGAGGATAATGGTGAAAATGATCGTATATTAACGATACGGTGCGAGACAATAAACACCTTATTTTTAGCGGCTGATCGCCGATCGGAAAAGGTAAGAATAAGAACGGTGTCACGATCGTTGGAAACGGGGCTCTGATCAAGCGATTTGGTATTGTGGATTAAATGGTCGTTGTACGACGTCGAATTTCACGACGTCACGCCCAGGCGATAACTAGACTTTATTTTTATCGAAGTAAACACGTTCCATCTATCCGTCGTTCCCTTCTTTTCTCCATTTAAATAACAGAGCTACGAATAAGCTTCTGCCGCGACACGTGCGAACGAACCGTTTGAACGAATTGCAAAACGAAATTCTACCGATGTTTCACGGATTGCGTCTCTCGACGTGCATACGTAAAATACCGATTGCAAGGAGATTGTCACGAGATTCAACGCCGGTATCATCTGCCTCTGTTGTGTATCGAAATTTCTTCGTGCGTGCGTAATTAAAAATACATGACGCAAGATGTTATCTCGCCAAATGGATCATCCTGTCCTATTTTAGACCGTCGGAACCATCTTCGTGCCATATTTACCTTTTTGAGTGGGGCGAATTAGCCGAACGACGAGACGTTAATTAGCGTTTAATCCTCGATCCGCGCTCAGTCCAAGTGGCGATCGTCGCGTTATCGGGCGCGAAACGGGCGCATACTAAAGTTTATCCGTGCGTGTCCGATGATACACATTCTCGGATAAAAAAACGGTTCGAGTTCGTTATATAACGATCATCGAGTGTCTCTGTACCACAGGTGCTTCTTAGGGAAAATACCATTTTGACAGAGTGCGCGCACCTTGCCGGTAAGTGGATCGTTCTTTCACTTTCTCTCGTTTCGAGCTAAACTCGCGTTTAATCTCGCGTCGTATCTTCCTTTCCCGGAATTTCGGTGGAGATTTTTCTTGGTTGACGCGCGACCAGATCGAGTTCATCGTCCACGACTATCGCGACGTTACGTTTCTTCTCTGCGCGTAGAAATACACAGCGACTCGAAGGTGGAAGATTTATCGGTTTCCGGGCAAGCCTGGATTCAACGAAAAATGGACTATCTAGTGGCCAGGAAATCTACCGGAACCGATAACGCTAATACCATCGGCGTCCCCGAAATCGAGGAACGAGAAACGATCCTCGAAGGACGTTTTTATCCACGTCGCATTCACCAAGAGTTCACGATCCCAGCGACAAAAAGTTGCAAAACGTCGGTACGAGAACTATGAAGGAAAACTCGTTGCTTCGCGTTCTTCCGCGTCCAAGCGAGTTTCAGAACGATCGACGTACAATCGACGTTCTCGTGTCGCTTTTATTCCACCGTACGAGAATTTCATTTCATTTCCGAGCAGTGTCCGATATTCGTAGAAACCTGCGATCGTTTGTAAAAAAAGAAAAAAAAAAAAAAAAAAAGAAAAAAAAGAAAAAGAAAAAAAAAAAGAAATCGCAACCGTTGAACCCTGCGAACATACATGCCGATTACTCGGAAAATTCTTTCATTTTCTGACGTGTCTATATCGTCGTTTAATCGTACCGCCCCTACTGTCGGCACACCTATGCAAACGGAAGACACGAACGATAAACCGACGGAAACGTAGCGGATCGCCAAACGTCGGAACTATAGCACCGATCGTCCTCGAACATCGTTTTCCTCGAATCGATTCGTAATTAGTCACGTATTTTGCGATAACGTAACGATTACAGAACGAAATAGATCGCGCGCGGTACAACGATTCAGGATCGACGACGTGCCTCGTCCCTGGCGTCCCTTGTTTTAATCAGCGTGATCGTGGAATTACCAGAGTTATTCGCTTTTTCAACGATACTCCACCTATATCTAGAGGTTTGCGTCAGCCAACGATCCGTCGACCAAATTCGCCGAGTCAAAAGAAAGTCGAAAAGTCCAAGAAAAAGGCAAGATTTTCCTTCGTTGCTTCGAATTCGATTTACAGGAACGGCAACGAACGTATCTTTGATCGATCAGTAATTTAACGACACGCTTGTGTTTTATTAAGGCTAAATAAGTACTCGAACACGTACGATAGTAGGATAATCAAATTCGTAATTGTAAAATATCTTCCTCGACGTACGCTTTCGCAATATGTACAAGTAATCTTCGATTATCTTCTGTCGAATCTTCGAAACATGTTAATATCGGCTGCAAATAAACGAAAGAAGATACGAAATACAGCGTCGAGATTAAATACAAGATCGAACGGGTTCGAAAAAAATAAAACGTATCGGGTTTTTGTCATTAGAGTATCGTGCAACTTGCCGGTAACAAATCGCTATTTCTTTTTTTTTTTTTTTTTTTTTTTTTTTTTTTCCACCTCTATCCGTAATAGAACGCGATTCACCGATCCGAGCTAACGATTCGCGTACGCGAATTCGAACGTGGAGCACGGGTCCGATTTCGTCATCGTTGACCAAATATTCCACCCACGAATCCTCTTTTCACGCGTCTTCTCGTACGCGGTTTCCTCTCCATCTTATCGGCCGATAAGACCGACATTTTTTCGGTAGCAGATAATGGCCGTGACAAATAAGTGGTTCTCGAGTCGTAGATAATCTGTCGAACATAATTCGCGATTTTCTTTTGCATTTCCATTTAAGTGGTATCGCGATGGTAGTCGCGTAACGTTGAAAAAACTTCTTGGAACGAGATAGATAGGGCGGACGGTGGTAGTGGTGGAAACGATACCGGAGATTTGGAAATTAACCAAGAGCTTTTAATTGCCGTCTTTCGAGCGGTCGGAGCATTTTGATAATTTCGATAATCGGCGTGAAATTATCTTTGAACGAACATTTCGAATTAAAACTATCGTATCGCGAGTCGAAAAATATTTGTCGTCGAAGGTATCTAAACAAATACACGCGAAAGGACAGCAACGCTGCCGAGATAGAGATCGATCGATATCGAAAATACTTGTACGAAAGCGTCACGCGTATTCTTCTTGTAAACACCATCGATGTTATTACAGTTATGTTTGCTCGCGAAGCGTTATACATATCGCGAGTGGACGTATGAAAAATGAGAAAACAACGAAAAATGAAAACAGACGATCTAATGGCGTATCTATCTTTTCTTCGAGAGACGCGCCTGTCGTGTAAATATACGATACTCCGTTCTACTACCGACGTTTCAAGTATCGTTGTAATTGTACGTTATGCCGGTGTTGTTTCTTTGTCCAATTATCGTGTAATTAAAACATCGCCGTGTAAAAAATGACTGAGAAAAAGAAAAAAATTATGTAACGTTTTAGCATCGCATATGCGTTGCGAATACCGGTAGAATGTTTATTACACGGGCGGACGATATCGACGACGTCGATGTTGTTACTTAACACGATTTCGTGTAACTAAAATAATTATATCACTGAAAATTGATTTCGACGACGCGAAAACCGCAGCGAGAACGCAGCGACGCGTCTGCTTAGAGGCATCGAATCGGTGGGGATTTCCGAATTGCGGCAGTCGCGCGCCGTCATTCGAACGAAGAGGACACGCGTTACGCGTACTCGTTATCGTTACACTATTACGTATGTTTCGCGTTTATATTCCAAATATTTATCGTTTTATCTGATACGTATGTGTACGTATGCATGAAAAATTTTAGGAAAATTTTCAGGTTACGCGTAATACGTAACAACGTACGAAACACCTGTCGTAATATTTAAAGAATGGAACGAGTTTCTGTTTGGATTCTACGAGAAATGGATAAAGAAAAATTCACAAAATTTCGAATTTCGAAAACACGCGATCTATTCTAACTTTTCGCGAATATATTAAAATATTCGTATTTCTTTGTTTTCTTTTATACTTGCTTCAGATTTTGTAATAAAATCTTCGACACTTCGCCGGGATAGGAACTAACGGAGCGGATTTTTTAATGAAAAAACGCTTCCGGCTCTTGTAACAAGCACTTCTCGTTGCAACCTTCGGTAATCCCGAGATTCTAGAAATCAATTAACTCGGCCCCAGGTTCCGAACGTACGAGCAGAGGAGACCCGTTCGTTTAATCACGGCGCTCCGATACTTTTTCTTTTTTATCTTTATCGATCGTTCCGACAAACATCGGATGGAACTCGCCTTTAACTCGTTTTTAAAACAAACTTTTTCCTTTTTTTTTTTTTTTTTTTCTTTTCTTTTCTTTTTCTTTTCTTTTTCAAGCCTTACACTACGAACGTTACACAGTGCGATTTTCCTTCGATCTCGTCGAACGATCGTGACGATCGTAACGATCAGCACGAGTACGAGAGACGAGTGTAACGTGCTTCCCGTACCAGGGAAATCGCTGTAGTACGCTGCGGAGTGTTCGCGTAGCGCATGAATGAAAATCGACGAGCGGAACGACGATCATTGCGAGTGTGAATGAAACTGAAATGCGCATGGATAGACGCGTAGGACGCGGAAGCAGCAAAGACACGCGGTCGTCTTTGGACGGTCGAACTCGAGTCGGTTCGTTCGTCGGCGAGCGTAAACGTCGGTCAAAGATAAAGTAAAGTTCGATATCCCGCAAATTGCGATCATTGACGTAATTCATCGTCGATAGATTATATAAACGATATGAAGGAACGCGTCGTTATTTATTTAATAGCGATACGTGGACGATCGTTCGACGTGGTTAATGGAATTCACATGCGATCGTTGTTCTCTTCTCTTTCATCGTCGATTCGCATCGACCCTACTACTTCTATTCGCATTTGTACATTAGCATATAGCGACTCGTGTTCGATCATTTTCGCTCGAACCTGTTTGTGACAGCGTGTGTATCGTCACGTTGAACGTTGGCATTCGCATTTCCATCCCCGTTAGTTCACGTTCAAAACCCTTTGACACGAGTACAGCTGCCAGCTGGTACACGTGCACGTCGGTAGCGCGACCAGTCCGATTTGGTATTGATTTTTCGTGCCGATGCTAGGGGCGCGCAATAATCGAGGGGTAAAGTCTTTTTAACCGTCGTTGCCGACCGAATTAATTCGCGGCCATTTCGTCACGCACGTATTCCTTCGATCGCAACGAACGTCTCGAAACCCGAAGAAAAATGCGATACGTTAGATAGTGCAGATACGGAGAACAATCGCGATCGTCGAACAGCGATATACAGAGAAGGACGAGCGAAGTTTCTACGCGACTATCGCGATATTTTTTTTTTTTTTTCTTTTCTTTTTTAGATTTGCTTACAAAAATTTCCATCGAAAAAGATCGGTAAAGAAAGACACGAAGATACAAATTTTTAGGCTGTTTCGGCTAATCCGGGTAATCGAAGCTAGCTCGAGTTTCCGTAAGAAAGTCGAAGAGCGGCCTTCGTTCGGTGGATTATCCTAGTAAAAGCGTGAAACGAAAATGGCCGAGAAACACGCCCAGTCTCGGCTCTTTTTCTCGAGCGAGCGAGCTCGTTTCTTCGCAATGATAAAATTTTCTCTCGGACAGCTGCGTAGATCGACGAGATACGCTGGACGTTCGTAGACGCGATAACGAACGCGAAGAAAAAAATGTTCTGTAATTATAATTATATAATATAACGTAACGATCGACAGCACGTAGGACGATCGTTAACTCGGTCGGACGAGAAACGAATCGCGTCAGGCCGTTGCAGGCTGCTCGACCCTGACCCTCGTTCCGTCTCGCGACGCTAACGTCGACGCTAACGTTAACGTTAACGTTAACGTTAACGTTAACGTTAAAAGCGTCTTCAGCCTTACGAGCTTGGTAGCTTGAAAACACGAAACGTAGGCGAAGCAACGATCGCGCGAAGTAATCGTTCGATCCAGAACCCATAGACTTTCTTTCGTACAGCCGGTTTAACACGCTCGATAACCGCGGGAACAGCTGGCACGACTAACCCCGTGACGGTGAAAAAGCGAAACGATCGGCGCCGCGTGGTGCCTGTTGGCGTTTCAACCCCGTCGGTCGAGCGTATCGACCGACGATCGTGCGACCTTGGCACGATCCTTAGCTGGCCGCAGGGTCGAAAACTCACGGGTATACACGGTCGTTGCAATTTCAGCCGGAGAAGGAGACTGCTGGTCGTCGTCGCTAGCTGGAGGGAGAATCGAGAAGCGTGCTAGAGTAGGACGAACCGACGAAGCTCGTTTCGCAGGAAGGAGGAAGCACGAGGGAAGGGGCGAGGAGGTGGAGCGGGGCTTATCGAACGGGGCCGTGTACGTGCGAGAGACAGTAACGGGCTGAGGCGACGCGCAAGGAGAGAGGGAGAAACAGAAAAGGAGAGAGAAATGGCCCCCACCCACGTCCAGGAGGAAATAGAGGGGCGCTATAAAGAGTATGCCTATAGCCCTGTACCAACGAGTTGCACTTCGGCGGTGTACTATTCACCCACCCTTGGAAAATATCCGATAAAGTTTGGTGGTAGCTTACCCAAGTATCGTACGATCGGTGACCACGACAAGTGTCCTGCCGCAGAAATGACGGAGAAGGGCTCGACGTTGCTTCAATATCTCGCCGCTGCAGCCGGTAAGTTCCAACCCTTTTTCTCAATGGCTAAACGCGGACGTACGATCCGCGTGCCAGGATTCTCGGGGAATCGCATCTATCGACGAAGCCGTTCGTCAGCCTGAGTTTAGCGACCCCAGAGACGCGCGTTGTTGGCCATCTTTTCCGTTGGCAAGCGTTCCATCTTCGCACGACGCGCCGCTGTTAACGGATCTCCTTCGAAAATCGTTCGACGAAACGCGCGATTTGTCGACCAATTTGCAAACGTTTTACCGATAAGCAGCTTAATAATTATCTGCAATTATTTGACGTGATCGTTAGAAGCTTGATATTTTCAAAGGTAACTGGAATTTTCAAGCGAACGAATCGCGGTATTTACGGTTTAAAGTTCGAAGGCAGCCAGGTATCGTATCGTTCGTAGAGTTTTACATAGTCGTGGAAAAGTTTATTCGGTAAATTCGACTTCCACGAAAAGAAATTTACCGAACCAACGAGTCCGTCGAACGGATGATAATATCCGTACGACGTAAGATTTCCAAGATACGGATTAGATAAATTCAACAGACTCGATTCCACCAACGAACAGCTATGAAAAATTCATTCTACGTACAATTCTCCGTTAATCGTCGACGGATTCGCCGTTGATCGTACAACGCTTCGGGAAGAGCAAAGTTTCGTGCTTCGCGGTGATTCTCCGATTCTTCTGGCAAGAAGAGAAAGAATCGCGATCTTCGTTCGCGAGCAGAATCGAAGCCGACAGTTGCTTTATGAAATTAGTTCTTATCTCGTTCGTTTCCGAATGTTTCGCCGTCGTAATGTTAAACGGACGAATTGAGTCGTAATTGACTTATTATCATGCTATACCGCGATACCACGGTGACACACGGTATAACGCGTTGGCCTGTAACGCGCGAGAAGGAATATCGAAACGGATGATACGTTCTTCGGAGATATTTCGCGCACAGGTGGCGAAACGGTCGTCATACGACCCTCGATTCCTCGCTCGATAATCGCGATTGCCGTAATTAACAAATAGCCCAAACGAAATAACAGCGTAACAAGCAAACGATTTTCTTACTTAATCGCTGACGTTCGAGCAAAACGATCGCGTAAAGTATAGCGCATTATACATATCGGCGGACAAACAAAAGTAAATTTACGTGTTCGTGCGCAAAACAAGGAAGCGATGTAAACAGACGATCGGACGAGAACGCGTTTTCGTTGGTCGCGTGCGTTTTAAAGCGACGTTGGATGGAAACGCGCGCGCACCAACTTTGCCGCGAGAATACGCGACGTCGTGCCACGGATACATTCTTCCTCGTGCGTGTGTCTTTTTCGAAAGATTCGTACTATCATTATCGGTATGGCAGCTATCAAATGGTAGAGTCTAGCTTAGGTTTACCTCTCGGTTCTCGGTAGATCACGACGACGCGTATAATTTTTCTCGATCAAAGCGAACGATACTTTCGAAACGAAATTGCCCATTTCGTGCCTCTATAAAATAATCCGGCGTGCATTATATCGGATAGCTAAGCAAATATCAATTTGCGATCGAGCACGGACGAACAGTATCGCAGTTGCACGACTCTTCACGTCGAACTTTTGCTTCCGTTTGAAACGACGAGTAGATCGTTCAAGAGTCCAAATCTACGAGAGTATCAACGATCCGCGATATTTGTTTAAACGTTTGCCGCAACTGATCCAAATCGCCATCGAGCTGTACGTAATTGTAAAGTAAAATATCGGCAACCGATATGTGCTCCTTCGATTCTCTCGATTCGCTTCGTTTTCTTTCCGCATCGCGATCGTGCGCGTAGGCGGACGTAGAGATTCTCTCGAAATCGTACGCTTCAGCGAGCGATAGATTTCGTCGAACGTCGAGTTACTTGGATCGGACCGTTAAGGATGAGATAAAGGATTGTCGGCGACCGAACCGATGGCATCCACGTGTTTCACGGACCAAGCGGAGTGTCACGGTTACTCGTCGAATCTCTCGCGTTTCTCTAAACTCATCGTCGATATACGTATTCGGACAGTGGCACGTTGCTGTCCAACGAATATCGTACCGTTTCCGTGTTTTCAAGCGGAAAACGTTCGCTCGAAATAATCTGAATTCCCGTGACTCATCCTACACGCCCTCCTTCTTTTATTGCACTTTGAATCGACCAATTCCACCCGCCTCTCGTAACGAGCGACGTATAGTCGGACAAACGCTCGACAACGGAGACTCGAACGAGAGAAATAACAACTATTAGCGTTACTCCGATCCAGCCGGTCGACGACATCCACAGTCCATAGTTTTTCGTTTCTCTTTCGCGTTCCTCTTCGCCTTTCTCTCGGTATATTTCGAGACTATCTTTCTAAATATATCGAAATGTAATCTCTTAGGCAGGAGAAAAGAAAAAAAAAAAAAAAAAGAAAAAAAAGGAAAAAGGAAAAAAGAAAAAAGAAAAAGGACAAATCGAATAGCAGCGTACGAGCGTCAAGGAAGAAAATCGATATGCCGTGACTGAAAATAACGCCGTTTATGTTTAACGCGGTTTTCGTAGGTGACAGACGCGAAGGAAACAGCGTGGCGCGATAAACGAAAGAAACGAAACTGGAAGACGGAGAGGGGACGCGACAAAATCGGCGTCGGTTCAAAGTTGGAACAAAATGGAAGAGAAACACGAACACGCAGTATCGATTCGTGCGTCGATTCGACGAATATACACGAGCGATTTGCCGTTCGTGTCTCCAACGTGTTTCCTTTACGAATAACGAATAAATATGTAACTGGTGCAACGTTCGGTTTCGTTTCGCGAGCTCGAAACGATCGCAACAGAAAGCCGAATCTAGAGTGATCGCGAGTTAGCGTAAAGTTTCGTTCGACGTAATTTTCGAACGATTTTCGTCGTAAATTTGTGGAGAGACGAGGGATCGCGTCAAGGAACGACGATAGCTATCTCGGGCAAAGATTTTCACGTGTTTGAAGAAGCTTGAAAAATCACGGACAAAAATGTCGGACGAAAGAACGTTTCGAGACGGCGCGATTTGTTTCGAGGTTTTACGTATCGGATGACCGAATTGTTACGATGTTGTGACTAACGAGGATGTAGTTTGAGTTGATTGGAATCTTCAGCGGGCGTGATTCAATTTGGACGGACACCGGATGCGAATCGTTTGATATTCGCGGCCGTTCGAGGACACGAACCTCTCCTCGCGACTCTTGCTCCCACGTAAATCCATTGTCCTGCACGCGACACTCTTCGCATTTCGTTCGACCATATTCTCGATCACGTTCCCTCGCGTCCATCGTTCCGCCGATATAAATCTCGTAAAAGGTTCGCCCTCTTCCTATACCATACCGTATCGATTATCTCGTTCGCGTATAAGAGTCGAACGTGCCGAATATTTCAAAGATAAATTTCCAACGTAAATCTCGCGATCGTTCCGTCGAATATCGCTGGAAATTTTTCAGCCGAAACTGGATTTAAACGGTGACGAACGGCCGTTTTCCACGCGTGGATATTGACCTACGAGGGTTTGTACGCCCACATCGTTCGATTTTAACCATCCGTGTGCGAGTTTATCCACTTTCCTACGAAAGTCGTTGGCGTAGCCTTCGTTGCTTCTACGTAGGTAGAGGCGCGTACAACGTCTTAGGAAAAATCGAATCGTTTGGAGATTGCTACGATTGGGGTTTCGTTCGTTTTGCTGGTTTTACGCGTCGTCGTAACGGGCAGGACGCGTCGCAGCAAAAGACCGTGGAAAATTCGAGAGATCGAGGCTTTTCTGCGGCGTGATCGACGGTCGTGGCTCGCGTTTATCTCGAAGAAACGAGACGCGCGTCCTTCGTTTCGACAAAGTCGTTAAATTTCATTTCGTAATTCGCGCGAAAGACGAAACGATCGTTAAAGTAACTTTTTTACCGCCTTCCGCAAAGATTTACGCGGCGACGTATGCGCTCGGCAAATTAGGTCCGACGCGATGATCGCGTCTCCGCATCGAACAAATCGATTCTTCGCGTCGAATAAAATCGCTCGATCACGACGGCTAAGCTCTAAAAAACCTTTTTCCTCGTCCCTGTCCACGTGCTTTTATCTTATCCGAACGGAGAGTTTTACATAACGGATTTCAAGATAATGCATCGATCATCGAAGATTAGTTGAGAACGCGAAAACAAAAAATCGATCGGTCGACTCCGTAGTCGTATTTGCGCCTTGTCCGACTAGTAACTACCGATCGATGGTATAGAGGATCGACGCCAGATGTATGACGAGCTACCGCGACGATTCGTTAAAAATAATGATAGTGTCAGTTGGCTCGATAAAGACGTAATTATAGCAAGATAGTGGTCTGGTTAAAAAAGCGTACTTACTTGCGTAATCGTTCATCGGAATAAATACGATTCTGCTTATTAGTATACATAGCCTACTGGTTCGCCCTTATTAGCATTCGAAAAAATAGATCAATTATCTCTAGAGCGTTACGAATAATTATGATTTACTATTTTTCGAAGGTTACAGCAAAAGCGACAAATCATCGTTACCGAATAGAAAATTTTATGAAAACATAATTTAGAAAACTTGCGAAGCATCGAGCTTCGATTCGCGTCATATTATCCAAATTTACCGCGTTCGAATCGTTCTCTTTGAGGGAATCGTGGACAGTTCCAGTCGAAGGAATCCCGAAAACAGCTTGCGAACGACAACTTATCGTGAAATCTTAAGTATCGTAAGAACGTAATTCTAGAGCTTTTAATCGCGATTATTTTCAAATCTCGAGACGATCGAGTACGTAATATCTGGAATTTTAATAGGTTCGATAGGCCAGGCATACGTAGAATTAATTTGATCGTACGCCCTGTCAATTTCGATAAGCGGTATTTACCTACTTTATGTTGTGCTCTGTCACGCGGCTCCCTCGATGATGCCAATTTCCCGTTCGACGTGACGAATCTTGCTCGACCAGAGGCGCGTATCGTGTCACGTGTATTTTCACGTTCGTATTCCTCGTTACCTTATAAATTCTTATCTCTCAGTTATTGTTGAACATTCGAGCAGCGATATCCTCTTAGTGTCAAAGATCGCGAATGTTTATCGGAAAACGGAATAGCTGCGCGCTACGTACGTTCTCTCGATCGAGTCTCGACACCGAACGTCGAGATCGCTCGAGATCCCTCGAGATCCCGTAACGCGACGTTCCGTTTGCAAAAATATGCTCGCCCTTTCATCCGATTGTCGTAGTATCGCCTTAAAATATAATTAAAACGCGTCGATTTTACGCAAAGATAAATCGATCATCTTCGAACTCGAGCGAAATTTCAACGAACGATACTTTTCGAACGAAGAAAGAAATTAATCCGACCGAGACGTTGCTGCGATCGCCTCGTTTCGATCGCGAAAAAAAAAAAAAAAATACCCGCGATAACTGTGTTTCTGGTAGCCGTGATTTTCTCGTTATCGCCTGGAACTGATAACACGATAAATCTAATAGCCACTAGATATAGTAGTTTTCGCTTGATCTTCGCTTGATTTATCCTCTATCGTGCAAGAATAAGCGGAATTCCGATTTTTACCCCAGAATCTTTGTTGATGGAATTAGGATTTTTCGCAAGTTTCTTTGAAATTCATCGATAGCGTTATCTGGTTGATTGAACGAGGATCAAGAGGATCGGCGAAAGGTGAAAAGTCAATATCGAAGTGGATTTAGATAATTTGCGAGAGATCGGTGCGTTATCGGGACGAAAGAGCACTGCGTCGAGGGAGGCTGGTCAAACATCGTTCGATATGAAAACGCGTTGAATTCGTCCGATCGAGCCTCCGCGAATAGAAATATTTACGTTTTCCAGCGCTATTTTTTTATAGGAAAAAGATTCCGCAAGACCGAAGAACGGAAAGAATGGAATAACAAGGCCGACGACGATAAATCTGCGATAATCTCGTGTTTCGCGTTTCAATCGAGTTGCATGAAAACGCAACGGATCTGTACGGATCCACCCATCCGTATTGATGACGTATTACAAACGATATGGAAACAACGTCGCGCCTAAGCAGTTTCTCCTGCCGTCAGAAACTTTCGCTTATTCGTAAATATCTTTGACGAAAGATTGGCAATTTAAATTGCTCGTATTTTCCATTTATTCGACGATCTCGCTTATTCGCGAATCAGAGTTTACCGCGTTTCGGTTCGTCGTTATTAAAGGTACCGGTTGGTTACGATCATCGCACCATACTTTCTTGCTTTCTACTTCGCTCGTTATCGCGACTGTTTTTTTTTAATTGAAAATACGCGACAATCAGAGACTCTCGCGTGAGAAACGGCCAACTTTCTAATGCCGCCATCGAGATAATTTCCTGTTTTTCCGCGATCGTCGTTCGCAACTTTCTACGGCAACACCTATTATTATTGCGATTATTAACGATTATTATCGCCAACAGTGATACGATTTTGACGCGAGACGTGCGAGATATTTATGCACGTTTAGTTTGTCCTAGCAATTTAGGAGTAACAAATTAACGTATACGTAGAATTAGAAAGTTACGAGCGTAACCGTAGGATCACAGAGAGGGAGATTATCGCGCGAAGAAATGAAAGAAGAGGAAAGAAAATTCGCATCGCGGTCCGTTTTCTGGTGGCCTTGCGCAAGCGACGCAAAATTTATCCGCGGTCTGGCGAGATGGATTCGTCGATCGACACCCGCGACATTCGTGCGTCGCGTTTCAAGCCAGCTATGCGTTGGCCAATGTTTGGAAACGTTAGTTTCGTTAGATTACTCGTTTAATATCATCTCTGTTTAGACGACAATGTTTGCGAGTCGGAAGCTTCGAATTTGGAAGAAAAATCCCTCGAAAGATCTAGAATTTTATCGCGGAAAAATAAATGGAAATCCGTGTTTGCGCAGCTTGTAAACACGCTTAATTGCTTAAAATATGCAAAATGTAGGCGAAGTAACGGTAGAAACATCGCTGAATTTGCAAGTTTCGTGATAGAGTGCTCGTTGTAGTAGCGGTGACGTTACGCCTATCGTTTCGATTTATATTAATTTATATTAATCGTCGTTATTTTATCTTTTTTTTACGACACAAAAGTTAACAAAGTTAGCTTACGCATTATCTAGCTGGTAATTGATACACGTGACAACTCGACGCATAGGTATTTCCATCCCTCCTCGAAGCAAGGAAAAAAAGCGGTTTCTTTCATCGTCGAAGAAACATATCGTACAACTTGATAACGCAACGTTCTCAAGTTCATGAGAAACCTTATCGACTTGAAAATTTCCTATGTTTCGATATCCCTTCTGCTTCTGTTTTTCTTTAGCGCCGGCTACTGTTTTGCCATTCAACGGTAATCACGACTCCACTCTTGTCTAATCGCATAAATTTACAACGACGTAGTTTCTGGTCGCCCCTAGGAGCTTCGTTATCGATAAATCGTGCACCAACGACCGTCGTTTCTCCACTGTCGCCTTCTCGTCGGCTGGACGAGAAAATCGACGAGAAAATCGACGAGAAAATCGACGAGAAAATCGACGATAAACGGCTCGCGACGTATCGTCGATGTCATTTCGATTTCGCTCGAAGAGTCGACGACGAGAAACGAAAAGACCGTGGGAAATCGAAATTCAGCCATTTCGAATTGCCAGTCGATGCGAGAGGCATGCGCGAGTCGTGAATCATTCGTATGATATAACGATTAGAGAAGAACGATAATAAAGATTTTCAAGTGCGTGACAATTTACTGTAATCTGTAGTACCGTATGAATTTAATGTATACAGCGGTGGAACACGATTGTGTCTATAAACGAGTATCCGAATCGATATCTGTGTATGCCAGAGCGCGGATTTACCACACGTAGCAACGAACGAAAGATTTACTACGTTAATAACAGCTTGCGATCATTCTGTAAATAATGATGTACATGATGATATCGTTTCCGTCGAGTTTATCGGTTGAAAAATCCAGGAAAAACGAAGGAAATAGACAAAAGTACGACAGATGGCGAATCGCGACGATCGATTTCTTTCTCTTTCGTAATCGCCGACGAAAACTATTTTTTCACCTTTCAATGACGATCGAAATGTTTGACAGAGCGTTTGGCAATGGTAATTGGCAGGCAGGCCAATTGGCGAAACATCTGTTCAAATCAAGTAATCGATAAATTCGTTCGGGATCCATCGAGTTTCTTTTCACTTTCATCCTACGAGGAATATCGACGAGGGAAACGCGTATCGTAGAGTATCCGATCGTATCGTTAATTATCTTTATTAAAATATGAGATTCGATGGACTCGTTAACGCGATAATTCTTGGCGATGTGAACACCGTTTCCGGCAGAATATCGTCTCCGCTCGCGATATTATGGTAATTAAACGTATCAATGGTGAAGTTTCTTTGTTATTTCGTTGCACGTTTCTCGTGGCTGTAAAACGGAAGAAATTAATCGATCCATTTACACGACCATTAAAACGATTTATAACGATTAACGAGGTTGCGTTCAATTTGCTGATCGATATTTGCTTTCTTCGTTTCCACGTTTATCCCCTTCGAAGAATCAATATGTGTTCAAATGTCCTTTCCATTTACGCGTTTTCCAATAAACAATGATATCTCCGATGTTTTGACAGAAGAACGGCAGATATCTCGTTTCTTGATTATTAGAGATTCAAGAATTCGGACACAGCGAACTCAGCGAACAAACAAGTCGACGATGTCCGATATCGATATCCGAACGAGAGATTTTTCACGCGGCGACCAGCGCAACCATTCGTCGCGAGGAACACGCCTGGTTATTTTTATTTCGCGTTGCAATGTCGCGCGCGATCGGATGATATAAGAGCGATTCCGCGACGATTATGTAAACCTGTTGCATTGCTCTCGGCTACAACGTTTAACGCGTCGTTTCGTCGCGTACTCGGACTCCTTCGTTCCTTAACTTCGATCGCCACTTCGGAATACCATGCCGTTCGAATGTTTATTACGCCACGAATACTTTACTCTCCACTCTTATCCACCCCTTTCGTTACGTAAATTCGAACGTAATCGCGAATCATCGAATCGCGTGACTCTGTCCAGTTTGACATTTTCTTCGATTTCCTAAAAAAAAAAAGTTAACTCATTTCGTTCTACCGGCGATAGTTTCGACGTTCCGACGTTCCAACGTTCGATGTCCGTTTCAATCGCGTGCAATATCTGCATCGTTTCAACAAGAAACTTTTCCCTCTCAACGTAATCGACCAGTCCCACTTGATCGAGATTTTACGGCAGTTTCAGAGCGTTTCGCTGGATAAAGACTTAAACTATTCATCCGCCGATTACCTTAATCAGTCTAATTCGATCAATCAGTCTGCTTTAACGTAGTCTCGTTCAATTCGAGAACACCGTGCTCGACTGAACGTCAGGTTCCCGTATCTTTCTATGGATATCTCGGCACACCTGTGCCGAGATTCTTGAGCGTTGTCTTTGAAATTGCCGATCGTGCGAAACGTCCTCCAACCGACCGACCGATCCTCGAGTCGCGTTTCAGATTCAGGAAAAGCAGGTTGCAAGATACAAGTTATCGCATTACATTTTGACTATGAAAATGCTCGCTGTTATTCGCTAACGAGAATCGTTTCAATCGTCTTATCAAAGACTTAACGGAACGATATTGTCGAGGAATAGATCAAGTTCCGCGGTTTCGAACTATCGGAAGCTTTATCTTCGAAAATACCAAGGTCGCAATGCAATGGACGAAACAGACGTTCTAATTACGTCAATAAACGTAGGTTTAAGCTAGGCCGTATACGTAAGTAGAGAAGTTTCGTATTGCGATAGACATCGGACGCTTTCGAACGTGCATAACGTTGACAGAACATTCCTGATTTATGTTATCCTCGATGATATCATCTCTGCAACGAGGACAGAGAGTCAGGCGCAAGATGCACCCGCGTTGACGATTCGATTCTTTGCTATCGGTTCGCTCTACCAGTGATCGATCGTTGTGACCGATCGTTGTGACCGATTCGGGAGATATTCGATTTCGCGTATCAACGATCCAACTTCTCGCGTCGAACGCCAGAAAAAGGAGAAAAAGAGAATTGGGAAAAGATCGAGGAAAATACCGAGAAGAGAAACGATCGAGAGCGGTGATGGGAGGGGGAGGGCAGGGCAGACACGGAAGGCGTCGAAGACGAGCAGATAATCGAAAGCGATAGTACGAACGATAATTAACATAATAGACGAATCCGGCGTTAACGGGCACGAAGAAGTTCTCCGATTAGAGTTTATCCGTCGTGCGAGCCGTTGTTCGTATATTTCTTGAACGCGTTATCGACGGCGCCGTTAGCATATTGTTCAGCGACTCTGACGTTTCGGCAGCGAGGAGTCCCCGTCCCTTTCTCTCTTATGTAAATCTATTTGGAACATTGGTCGTTCTCGTTTCCGATGTCGCACACCGAATCGAGAAACGTGACCAACGGTCGTTCTCTCAGCAGACGTAACTTGACCGTGACTATCGCGCACACGGAAAATATATACTCGAAGGAGATCGTTGGTTATCGTTTACCCTCGTTGATCGTAAGTAAATCTTGGATCGCGTGAAACCAGGCTAACTAACCGTCTGTGCCGTTTTGCGAATACGTCGTGTCATTTTCTTGCGCGGATACCGTTGCACCAAATGGACGAAGAGACTGATAACAACGAACGTTATGATTTCAGCAAATTTGTGCTGCGTTGCAGCCGGTGCTTTGTTAGGATGGACCAGTCCGATATTACCTAGGTTGAAGGATGACGTGAGAGACAATCCTCTCGGCAGAAGAATCACCCCGGATGAAAACTCTTGGATCGGCTCGTTGGTCTCCGTGGGAGCGGTGATTGGCAGTTTCGCAGCTGGATATTTAGCGGAGAGGTATATCGCGATTTCTACGAAACAATCGTATTATCTATTATCGCGTGTACTGGTTGATAGGCCTAGCACGTTCTAAAGAGCGTTATACGTGGCCAAGGCTTTCAACTCGAAGCCTTGACCACGTGGCTGATGGAGCTGCGAACGGTCTTTCGCCAGAATTATCGCGCGTATAGACGCTCGACGCTGGAAATTCGCACACCGTCGTAAATACGTAAACGCAAGACGTTGTTGCTGCAAGACGGTTCGTCTAATCAGATCTGATCGGTTCGCAGATGCGGTAGGAAGAGGACGCTGCTACTCAGTACGGCACCATTTCTCATCGGTTGGATCCTAATCGCAACAGCTGGCGTCGTGTACCAACTGTACGCGGCACGAATAATTCTCGGTTTCGCCTTGTCGTTCGCTTTCACGGTCGTTCCTATGTACTGCGGCGAAATCGCCGAGGTAAACGTCGCGTCTGCTCGTTCTAATCCGAGTCCTTCGTTATAACGCGTTTAATCGATATTCCATTCTGTTTGCAATTACGTAGACGTCCGTCAGAGGAGCTCTAGGATCCTTCTTGCAACTGTTCGTCAGCTTCGGTCTCCTATATGCGTACTGCATCGGGCCGTTCGTATCGTATCTGACGTTTGCCATACTCTGCGGCATTATACCGGTGATATTCGTCGCTTGTTTCTTCATGATGCCCGAATCGCCGTATTATTTGCTGAAGATCAACAAGAGAGAAGAGGCGATCAAAGCTTTGGCCTGGTTACGATGCAAGTCTCCCGCTAGCGTGCAAAAGGAAGCGGACGAAATGCAAGTATGTAATGGAAAATTAATAAAAAAAAAAAAAAAAAAAAAAAAAAAAAATACGATTTCCGTTTGCACGCGTCCGAAAGGTCACGTTGATCGCGAGAGAAGCTCGTACGTACGAATCACGTGTGTCTGAATGTCGTAACACCGACGAAGATGACCGTCGTTATGCGAGACGAAATTGAACGAGGCCTCGAGATCGTTTCCGTTACGTTAAAGCGACGAGGCGGTCGTGTTAGAAATAATCGTAATCCGAATTGAACGGCGTGATAACGCAGAAATAGATACAAACGAATAATGTCTGTACGGTGTCGTTAATAAAAGCAACGGGGAACCTAGCAAACGATAAATATAAACAGAGTTTTATATGACGAAGGAAGAAGAATCGGAAAGATTGATAACATGGTCTCGCATAAACACAGGAATTTTACCAAAAATCGATGCGGGGAGCGAGAGTCGATAAGAGGAGCGCTACGATAAGACCGATCGCGTGGTAAAGCGTGGGTAAGCGACGCGACATCGTATCAGTGCGACGTTCGGCTAACGTTTGCTTAACGAGGTCGAGGGTAAGGTCGTTCCTTGATCCGTCAATGATGACAACGCGGAGGAGCGTTCCTGCCACCTCCAACGTGCCTCCATACGCTACCGAGTTTAACGTAGTCTAACGTAGTCTAACGTAATCTGACGTAGTCTAACCAGATCTTTCGATTTCTGCGGCCGCTTTATTAAAATTCTATGAATTTGCGATAGATCTCGATCGATAGGTCGCCGAACCGATATTCCTGTTTCCACGATTTCTGTTTCCTCGATCTACTGCTTCCATCGTTTTCCTTCGACTTTTTCACATTGTTCGCGACAAGTAGCGCGCAACTTGTCTATCACTCTCTAAATACAAATTTTTCTTTGATTCATCGATGGACGATGATTCGATTTTTTGGCACGGAAATCAACTAACTTTAGCGTTTGCGACATGGTTCGAATAAATAGATGATCGATCGTAATCCGTTTGTTTGGTATTTAGGCTGCCATCGACGAAGCGTTCAAGAGCAAAGCGAAAATCGGCGATTTATTCAATGTGAAGGCGAACCTTAAAGCATTGGTATATACGTGCTTGCTCGTGACGTTCCAACAGTGCAGCGGTATCAACGTGGTCCTCTTCTATATGGGATCCATCTTCAACGCTGCGCACAGCGCGCTACCCGACTCCATATCTACTCTGATTGTCGGCAGTGTGCAAGTGGTTGCTTCCGGGGTGACGCCGGTGATCGTTGACAAACTTGGTAGAAGAATGCTGCTCATTACCTCCGGCGTTGGCGAGATTGTCTCCTTGGTAAGTGAAATATTTCTGAAATCAATGTTTATCGTACAAATTTATCGCGTCGCATTCCAGTTACATGGCTACGTTACTACGTACGCTCTACGGAAGTAGCGATTGTACCGTACAAAGATCGTACTATCGGTCCCTTGCTATCGCGTTATCGTATTGCTTTCGTTCCAATTAAGATCGATGTATCTCTTTACGATCTCACCGCGCGAGTCGTGTTTATCGAAAAACAAGGCGACGGAGATGTTAGTCCTCGCGAGGTGAAAGTATAAAATTGCAACGCTTCTATCGATTGTCCCCGATAACGCGTGCACGTGGAATCAAACGACAGCTGCGAGCATCCTCCGGACGCTAACCAGGTCTCGTACCCTCCGGTGTCGTAACGATATTTCGCAAAGGCTACCTTTACGCTCGGAAGCATCGGTTAATGGCGAACAAATTATTCCGCGATCGTTCGAAACGTACGAAACGTGATCGATCGTCATTCCAGGCAGCATAACGCGAACTGCGAGTTTCGCTTTCGCTCCGTGGCCACCTCGATTATAAAACAACTCGTCGGTGACGATGCGTTTCGACGGTCACATAACCACGTTTTTCGATCAGTTACCTAATCGAGTTACGTGACGTGCAATTTTCGCGGTATTTCATAAGTACCTGCGCCACGATTCCCACTATTCCACTTGGAATATCAACGATGCCGCGAAGATTCGCGGATAGAATTTACCTGGCGCTTGATCGACTTCTCCTATACGATGATAACGATCGATAGCGATTTCATTCCGAAACGTTCTAAGATCGTGATTTGTTTGAAAAAATTCCAATGTCACGCGGACCATCTACATCTCTGGCAAGTCGAAACTATTGTTCTTCGTGTCAGAGAGACGACATGTACAATCAGTCTTATCTCTCATCTAAATGACAAGTCCCATTGTTTCCACGATAGATTGACAGCTCTTTCAAAATTACATTATCGGTTAATTAGTATCATCGACAAGTTGCATAAACAGCCGGAACGTATCTACGGAACGTACGTTCCATCACGGTTTTGAATCACGATTGTAATTTCAAAAATTCGGAATCGTCGAAACAAAAGGGAGAGAGAGAGAGAGAGAGAGAGAGAGATTACCCGAAGCTCGTGGAGAATTTGCAACGATTTGTCGTTGTATCGCGTATCGAATGCGCTTTTCCGTGGCCTTGATCCACTGTCCATCGCGTACATTTCGCAGGTATTGCAAAATAGCGGCAACAAATCGATCGCGGCCTTGCGACGCCTATTCAAATCGATTTATGTAACCTCGCGATCGTGTGTAGATGTACTTCTGATGCGCGTCGCATTCCATCGCAACGGTGCAACACGAACGCACGACCTTCGTTCGCTCTTTTCTTCACCGGCCTCACCAGTGAGATCCACCTTCGTCGCTCGATTATCGAAAATATATTTGACGCGCTCCGATAAAATACCCGGCTGAATTTTTTATAACGCGGTACAAGTGGTTTTTCATGCACGTTCATCGAGGCTTTTCTTACGCTTTTACGCGTTTTCGACATCCTACTGATCTTTTACCACGGCCAATGAATCCTTGATTGCTTTTTTTTTTTTTTTTTTTTTTTTTTTTTTTTTTTTTTTTTTTTTTTAAACGGAACGAGCCTTCTTTTCGATTCGAACATCGGACGACTCGCTGAACCTTCAACTACACGGATATAGGTATCGATAATTTGAATTAATTGATTAATAAAATTACTCCTCGTTTACCGTAACGTTGGGAACGCGTGCCTGGAAGAAAATTTCCGTAAACAGAAAGAAGCGACGCGTCGACACGGAAATCGTCGGTTGTTCCGATGATTTCACGCATCTGGAATCGTGAGGTCGAGCAGTTAATTATCCATAGCCGTAGATTGTTGCACCGATCCGCGGCCGCGATCAATGTCAATGCCTCGTTACGTGCACGCGTACGCAGGATCGATCGTTGCTTCGCCAGCCGTAACGCTGTTTTCTGAATTTCGTAATAACGGTAAACGGATGACGAAGGTAGGAAAAAGAAAAAAAAAAAAAAAAAAGAAAAAAAAACGACGAGAAAAAGAAGTTGATCGCGGGGTATCGAGCGTTGCCGAGACACGAGATGTGTCTGGAATGCGGTTAATTACCGACAGCGCTAATCTTCCGATACATCGATCGGTCGATCGCCAATTGTATTTCCCGTCTTGCAAGCATCGTCGGACGCGTGCCGTCCGAACGATCAGAATTAAAGTTTGTTCGAAGCAAGCGGAGCCCCTATTTATCTCCTATTTATAGCCGTCTTTGTTTATTTATGTCTTGTTTGATTTGCAGATCGCCCTGGGTCTGTACATGTTCCTCCAAGATGTTTCAAAATCGGACGTTAGCGCCATATCGTGGCTTCCTATCGTGTCGCTGGTCATCTTCATCGCGGTATATTGCATAGGTTGGGGTCCTCTTCCATGGACCGTGATGGGTGAGATGTTCGCATCGAACGTGAAATCGAAGGCTTCCGGAATCACCGTGTGCGTGTGCTGGTTGGTCTCTTTCTTCATCACCAAGTTCGCCAACAATCTGCAGGATATATTCGGCCAATTCGCGTTGTTCTGGATTTTTGCCGTATTCTGTGTGGCGAGCGTGTTGTTCACGGTGCTGATATTACCGGAGACGAAGGGAAAGAGCCTGCAAGAGATTCAAGAGGTGTTGAGCGGCGTCGAACGTTCGGAGATACCCGAGTTCGGAGGCTCGAGTAAAAAGTGAAAACAGTATTGCGGTTTCGGGTGACTCGAGTACGATTTCGAGCTTCGATTTCACCCTCGTTCGCGTATCGGACCGATCGTATCCGTCGAACGATTCTTGCTCTTCCTATTTCTATGTACGTATATACGTTAAGCGTGCCTTTATACTGCCAAAGACCATGGATCGCGATTCTGGATCCTCGCGACACGCCACGATTGGATAGTGTTTTCTTTTTTTTTTTTTTTTTTTTTTTTTTTTTATCGTTAGAATCGTAGGTACGGACCGGAACGACAACGCTCGACGATTTTTAGTGTCTTAGGTATACGCGTATGTGATAAGACGTCGGCGCGCGTTCGATGCGATACGTCAGTTGTTATCGATCGTAAAGAACGACGAGAGAAACGCGACAGAGATTCGAACGAGTGTCCTGTTTCGTTTTATAATCTGTTCGAACGATACATACGTAAACATGGTAGAGACGTCGAGCGATAGAACGAATAACGTCTAGTTTTTCGGTACTCGCCAACTGCGCGTTTCTCGCCTTCTCGCCTGGTACGCGCGATAGTAGTTAACGAATGTATTTATTTTTTGACAAACCTAAACCGTTCAACGTACGCGTCGTTTCCTTTGTACGTAAGATTTTATCCGATCCTTCCAAGTACCATAATATTTAATAACTCGACGCCGCGTTAGATACGTATAGACGCGAGGACGAGATCCGCTAGACCGACCATCGAACAATCGCACCGATATGTATTCC
This sequence comes from Bombus dahlbomii, assembly GCA_037178635.1. NCBI lineage: Eukaryota > Metazoa > Arthropoda > Insecta > Hymenoptera > Apidae > Bombus > Bombus dahlbomii. Next base: position 17,926,301 of record CM074105.1, on the reverse strand, counting down.
GTTTTCGATCGCGTAGGTTTCGTAGAATCGCGAAAAGGATGGCGGACAGACGAGAAAAAGAGTCTTCGACGATCGTTCTTCGACGCAGTCGCGAAATCATACGATTGTAAAGCGGAACCGACGAGCGATTTGCACGCGGGAATTCCGCGAATACGATCGATCTTTATCTGTGACGAGCGCTTCGCGCTTTGTGCTCGTGCGCTTCGGGCGGAATAAATCCGAAAGAAAAGAAAATGACGCAGTCGGTATTTGGGCGCTCGCAACCGAGTCGTGCAGTTTCCACCACCGAGACGCGTTAATCGCGTTTACGGGACGACGTTTACGGGAAGATTAATTAGAGAAACGAATCTTGTTGTAATGGACGATCGGATAGGGAGAGAGAGAGAGAGAGAGAGAGAGAGAGAGAGAGAGAGAGAGAGAGAGAGAGCACATTCCTATTTTGCACGCGATCGTTGGAACGTTCGTGGAGACTCGCGTTCCTCCTTGTTTCTCGTCATCTTTATCCTTGTAATTAAGAATAGACTTCCAAATACAACGACGAAACATGAAAGAAGGTTGTTCTACGGAAAATTATTTCTCGAAATTATTGCGCTATACTTCGTGGACACCTTTCGTCCCGTTCTTAGGAAGGCCAATGCATAATATCTGTGACCAAGAAACCAGACGACAACGTGTTTCCGTAGCAGCGAGCAAAACCGAGCGAAGTCGATGACACGTTTTAACGCTAGCGCACACATTTCCTATTTCTTTCCTTCTTTTCGCGCGGTGGCGTTGAGAGATCATTCTTCCTTTAGTATTTCGTTTTTTTCTTCGACGAATTTCCCTCTCTGGTTATAAACGGCATTTCGCGAGGATTCGTTGAAACGTTGATTTCTTAAGCGTAATATTTTCCATCGTAAGCCGTAACGTAACCTTTTTATTCAAGTATCGATAGAGTTCGTTTTCTGTTATTCGTGCGATCTAGCAACCAATGTACTTGCTTATATCTCACTCCAATTAACACCGGTTTCGTTGAATCGTTCGTTTCGGTTTGCAAGAATTTTCCTCGACGAGATATCCTTCACGCATCGGCGATACGCGTGTGCGCAATACTTTTTTTTTTTTTTTTTTTTTCTTCTTCTTAACGATTACGAACGACAATCGTATTTGCATTTACGCGATAGCCTTAAAGATTTGCCAAATATATATACTGTTCTAAGAAGGTCGCGACACTCAAGGTATACGGTCGGCGAAAAGAGACGTATCGACGTGTGGCGGTTGATCGAGCTGGACGTATCTTTCAGGTAGAAAACGATTGGATCGAGCGTAGCACGATGTACCTATCGAACGATACCCGCGAAAAGATCGGAAAATCGAAAGAGAAGAAAAATTATTTTCCTTCTAACGTGATGCGTAATAGGGGCAAGGTATTCGCGCGGACGAAACACGGTTATTGGTTGATGCGTGCGCGTTAGCGAAACAAAGAAAAAGAAAGATACTGGAAATAACGAAGGGAGAATGAATAACCGACCGCGTGTACGACGATCAACGATCAACGATCGAAGTCGATCGTTGCGTGCATATTCGTCGCGATGAAAAGTCGAGCGCCTCGATCGGATTTCAACGAGGTCAGAATTGTCCGAGTATGGGACGAAACATATCGTCCATGGTAAACTTCTCGAGAATGCGAAATCGTCGTCATTGATAGAAACTGATTTTCCTTTTGCGCGAATCAGTAAGCAACGATCACTTCCGATGCGTTTGTTCTTCGTTCCGATCGTGAAAACGGATCTAGACGTTGTAGAATCATTCCTGAAATGTTCCTCTATTTCAAAGAGCAATAAGACTTTTCCTAAGATATGCTTAAGATGACCCGATTGTACGCGCGTGTGAAAAGTAATTTAAAAACTCGATTAAGAAAGAAAAGAATATGGCAGGAAAAAAAGAACCGCGGCCAAGTGACGTTCGAATTACCCGGTGTATGGAATTTCCACTTGGATCGAGAAGAGAAGCGCTCGCAGAACGTGTTATTATCTTCGTTTTTTAATTTAAGTAACGTCATGTTTAGAGGAAATTGTACTATTCACGGAGGAAAAAAAGAAAAAAAGATCGAAGTACGCGCATTGTTCGCGAGGCCTTCGAAGCGATTAGACAGATCGAACGATAACGATTTTCCACGCGATTGTCAGCAAAGTAGATTTTTAAAATAGAGTATGACGATCACGTGGAATATCGTGTAGGAAGCAATGAGAGAATGTGATAACGTTTAAACAAATAATCAGGGTACAAAGGAAATCAACTTTAGGAACTTCTTATCGACGATACTGTATATATATATACAAATATCCTATGCAACTGTATATATATGTACATATATGTACGTATGTACGTATTGTTACGCATTAAACGTATAGTGTAATTACCATACTTTTGTTACAACTAAATATAAAAAAATAAATTATGACTTTAAAGTATCACTCGCTAAGTAACGAGCGAAATCTTTTTCTTCCTTTTTTTTTTTTTTCTCTTTCTTTCTTTCTTTCTTCTACCTCAATCTCGTATCCCATCTTTTCCACTGTTTTAGTAGTACGAGTCTGTTCGTATCAGACGCAAAGATTGAAATTCGAGAGGTTCGCGAGGCCTTGGTTACTCACTCTGTGTAACTGACAAGCGAGAAAAAGAAAAAAAAAAAGAAAAAAAAAGAAAGAGAATCGAATCTGTTACGCGAAGAGTCGAGAAAGCGTCATCAAATATTTTCACGAATCTCGTCGATGTAAAAAATAATTTTCCGTTAAGAAGGATTCACTGAGATTTTGCAAACTGTGCAACGATGGCTAAACTCGGTTCGCGAAAGGAGTCGGAAATGGTAACCATATTAATAAAAAAAAAAAAAAAAAAAAAAAAAAAAAATACCAAGCTTTTCATTCATTTCTAATCAAGGAAACGTTTGTTAGAACGAGGAAGACGCGCGATTGCAAGAAGAGCTGTACCAGTTGGTCGACGTATTGATGGTAATAATAACGCTATATGCGATTCACTTTCTTAACCTAATAACTGTCATAGATACGCATGTAATTACATTACACAAAGCGTTAGCTGCTAAAGCAATTTCAAATTCAAATACAATCGTTACCTAACTCAAACCTTCGTCGTTTTTTTTAATTAAAATTCGAGGGGAAAGACGAAGATGCAATGTTGATATCCCTGAGTCAGCTTCGATTGTTGATGCAAACCTCGACAACGTCGATGACTTCCGTACCAAAACCCCTCAAGTATTTGAAGAGCTCGTACAATGATATGAAAAACGCGCATAAAAAGATTCGAAGGAGGGACGTGAAACGGCAATTCGCGGAAGTATTGAGCGTATTATCGATGGCCGGGGCCACGCCTGGTTCCAAAGAATGTCTGCGATACTGCACCGATGGTGAAGTGACGAACCCTGGTGAGTGGGGTCACGAATACGTCAGACAGCTCGAAGCTGAAATTGTAGACGAGTGGACGAACGCCCCTGTGAAGGATGAGGACCGTATCAGGTATTTTTACATACCTTAAGAAACGCGATAATACCAATGATATATAAAACGAATGGATTGCAAGAATTTTATTCGTTTGTATCCTTCTCTCTATGGTAGAACACAGCTTACTCCTTTGGTGAACGGTATCATAAAATTCGACATGAAGCACAACGCCGAAATACCTGGATGCGATCTATGTTTGGAGATCGATCAATTGAACTTTTTAAACGAAAGTTTGGATAATACGAATTTTGAGAGGGTTTGTCGGTATCTGGAGAGTTGCGCGGTCTACAGGTGAATTTTTCGAAACGACAACTAAATAAATTTAACCAACGTTATTCCGTTTTTTAACCTCTTTCGAACGGTCAGCGAGGATATCGAAAGAAGACAAATATTGCAGACCGTGGTCGATCATTATCTACGATTCCAAGAATATTGCAAGGCAATGTTAGTAGCCCTTCAATTGGGAGACTCGGATCTTGTGCACAAATGTCTCACCACCTGCCCCGACGATTTAATGCGAAAACAATTGTCGTTCATACTCGTGAGACAAAGGGTAATTCATCGGATTCTACACGAGTTATTCGCGCGATCCTGTTCTCCATTCGCATAATTTATCGCTTTTCAGGAGAATCCATTGAAGAAGGATTACGAAGGAGCCGATGCCAAGGATATCGAAGCTATCTTGAGCAACGGTCACGTTAGTAATCATTACAATTTGCTCGCGAGGGAACTCGACATTCTGGAACCGAAACATCCGGATGACATTTACAAAACCTGGCTAGAAACTAATACCCTGAGACGAGCGGAGTACGATTCAGCCAGGGCCAACCTAGCAGCTACGTTCGTTTCCGGTTTCGTTCACGCTGGCTTCGGTCAGGACAAACTGATGGCCAACACCGCCGATTGCTGGGTTTATAAAAATAAGGTTTTCGTATGAATATCAGAGATTTTTGAAATAGAAACTTTCGAAACAGCTTAAATCGAAGGAAACTGTTTGACAGGAGCACGGAATGCTCTCGGCAACCGCTTCTTTGGGACTGATACACATGTGGGACGTAGACGGTGGTCTGGTACCGATCGACAAGTGAATCGCGTCTCTTATCGTAATGAAACTATGATCTATAGACAAACTAGACAAGCGGACTAACATACGCTTATCTCGCAGGTATCTATACACCAACGATCACAACATCAAAGCAGGCGCTTTACTCGCGATAGGTTTGGTTAACTGTGGCGTTCGCAACGAATGCGATCCAGCGTTGGCGCTTCTCAGCGACTACGTGTATTCCGAAAACGTTACACTGAGAATCGGAGCGGTTTTAGGACTGGGTTTGGCCTACGCTGGCTCGCAGAGGTCCGATGTTACGGAACTTTTAACAGGAGTATTGGTAGACGAAGCAAGTACGTTTACGATGATTAACTGCTGGTCTCTCGGTACGAGATATTTTCGAGATGGACAATCTTTAGGTACCATGGAAATTGTGTCTCTCGGAGCAATCGCGATAGGTTTGATAAACGTTGGCTCTACCGACGCCGAAGCCTCGTCGACGCTTCTGCAGAGATTGATAGAGCTTACGCCGCAAAAGCTGTCTAGTACCTACTCCAGGTTAGAGACAGAAGTATATCTATCAAATACGTTTCATCACTATGCAAGAGGGTTCCGTTCGATCTTGTTTTTGTAGATTTCTACCGTTGGCGCTGGGCATGATCTACATGGGTTGCCGCGACATCATAGACGCACCTTCGGCTGCTCTCGAAGTCTTACCTGACCCTTACAAGCTTGCTGCACAGACTATGCTGGAGGCAATGCTTTCTTCTTTCGCAAAATTCTCTATGATACAATATGCTGAATAAATATTATGATCTTCAGGATTACGAAAAATGTTTCGTTGGTCTCAGGTGTGTGCATATGCCGGTACAGGAGATGTATTGATCGTTCAAGGATTATTACGAATTTGTTCGGAACCGGCGAACGGTGAAGACGTTCCCGTCACCCCGGTTAACAGTCCTACGAGCTGCTGCTGCGATCAACGGTCTCGAATCGTCGAATTTTCCGAGAAGAGAACAAAAGAGAAATCAGAAGAGAAGCATGCAGGATCAAAGTAATCGCGCGTTTATCTATCGTTAATGTCTACCGCCACTTTTCTACAATTTCTTGCGTACTCCTCAGGGACATTGGATCGACGCAGGCCATAGCTACCTTGGGCGTCGCTGCCGTCGGGTTAGGAGAGGGAAAAGAGGGCTCGAGGATCTTCGGACAGGTGATGAACGGTCCTTGAACACGAATAAAGGTGATCGGTCTGTTTGCACGAACGATCGTTTTTCATTCAGATAGGAAGATACGGTTCCACAGCTGCGAGACGCGCAATGCCACTCGCTCTAGGTTTATCATTTTTGTCAAATCCAGACTTGTCAGTCTTGGATGTGCTGAACAAGTACAGCCACGACAACGATTCCGACGTAGCTAACAACGCGATCTTTGCTCTCGGTCTGGTCGGTGCTGGAACGAATAATGCGCGTCTCGCCACTATGCTGAGGCAACTAGCCTGTTACCACGCGAAGAACCCCACGCACCTATTCCTCGTTCGAATTTCCCAAGGCTTGGTCCATCTTGGCAAGGTAAAAAAGAACGATTATAAATTGTATCGATCCTGATCGACGAATTAAATCGATCGATTTACTAAATAAAAACTTGTTTATCAGGGTACGTTGTCTATATCTCCTTTGCGATACGCTTCCAAGGTGTTGGACAAGGTCGCCTTAGCTGGATTACTGGTAGTTCTGGTGGCGTTTCTCGATTGTCAAAATCTGATCCTATCGAAATCTCATTATTTGATGTATTGTCTGGCGCTCGCGATGGAACCTAGATGGTTGGTCACCTTGGATGAAAATTTGCAGGTACGTACTGACCATTTTCCTCGTGGGCAAAGATAATTTAACGCTACGGGAATATTGGAGACCGATCGGATTGTATTTTGATCAGAGTCTACCGGTGTCTGTGAGGGTTGGAAAAGCTGTAGACATCGTGGGCAAAGCTGGCAGTCCTAAATCCATCTCCGGCGGATACGTTCACACGACACCAACGTTGCTTTCGTCCGGAGAAAGAGCAGAACTTGCTCTAGACGAGTACGAGGCGTTGTCCAGCGTTTTGGAGGGCTTCGTTATTCTTCGAGAGAAATCGAACGTTTCTTAGATTTTTCGCTGGAATAACAGAAGAAGGTTTCGCTGGATAATAAAAGAACACGGCAGATTGCGAAAGGCAACGCTGGGACAAGTGATTTATTTATTTCATGAGATAGTAATAAGAAATACGGTCGACAGAAGTGTATTATGTAAGGCGAAGAAATTACTAGGAACCAAAGTGCGAACGACGAATCGTTTATATGATATATCGTAATGTATAATTTTCCATGCGGTTTTTAATAAAAAGTAGGAGTAAAAGTTTTCGAGAGAAAAGAATAGTCCGAAGAAAATCTTGTACAGTAACGGATCGATAACCACACGTGTTTGTAACGCATCACTTTGACAACGACGAGACGTGGAAAGTACGCGCAAGTGATACGAGCAAAGGTTCGAACGCGTCGTTGAATGCATCGATGAGAATGCGAAGAGACGCGTGAATACTAGGTGTAGGTTTGCGTTCGTTTAACTCGAGGGACTAGCGGAAGCAATGTGCTCTATACAACGGAAATATACATTGGTTCGCATTGCACGGTAATATACGACACGGTGCACCATGATCTTACAGCGGTCACTAAATCAAAATATATCATTAACGTATGACTCTTGTTCGATCAAAAACGAGCCGAAAAAACGTAATAGGACGAAGAAAATACAAAAAGTAAGTAAACGGAAGCGAGACGTAGGAAAGAAAACGAGATGATAAAACGTAAAAAATGACGCACGATCGACGAAACAAACGAAAGTAACCTCGAGTAACGATCGAAATTTGGCTTCTATCGATAAAACGTTGCAAATGAAAGAGGAATATTGCAGTTTATTGGTTTTGAGAGTGTGTACAAAAGCGAACTAACTAGGAAACGGGAAACGATATCACGCGAATAAGAGAACTCTCCGTTCCTGTCCCTTTTCGTTTGCTCTGCTAAATATACGCACAAATGATATATTCTTTCGCGCAGAGTGCACGATTACTTTTCTCCTTAAATCTGTTCTTTTTTTTCTCTTCGTCTGACGAGTTCGCAAAGTCGCATTGCACAAGATCATGGAGCACGTTCCCATCTTCTCGCAACGAAGCCGTGAGAAAAGTATTGCAAGAAATTTCACGAACGTACGCAACGCGTACTTTATCGAAAGTGCTCTCTCTCTCTCTCTCTCTCTCTCTCTCACGACTTCGCGTGTTCAGAAATCTCCGCCGATTTATATATATATCTAGGCACGTATGACTCAGGGCGAGACGAAACGTCGAATATAATGTAATTTTCAGCTCGTTCAAAGGACGCACATTCCCGCGTGTATGTTTTTCCCGCCAGATCGAAAACGTACCCCTCATCGTTATTTCTTCTTTTTTTTTCTTACGTTTTTCATTACGTTGTAAAGTTGCGACCGGTTCCGATATACGTTACGCTTCGCGAAATCGTACGAGAATTTGTATCCCGTTGGATCAAATTTAACAGTTGCATTTCAACGTACGCACACCTTTTCTTTCGCGTCTTCAGCTTGCCGCCTGACATACTCGCATAAGGTAGAGAACAACTGGCTGTGATAAATGTTATTTCCCCCCCCCCCCCACCTGTTTTATCTTTCCGTTTCTTTATAATTTTTGTTTATTCGAATACACATAGATACGTTCGCGATATATATCTCTAATCGCCCCAACTGCAGAACGTTTTTTCGTGTATCGTCGATACAAGCCGAGGGAAATCGAGTTAAGGAAAATCTTATACCTATGTAGAGTAGTTTGCCAACAGATACGTCGTCTGCACGCATGTGTTGAAATAGTGTTGAAACAACATGCAAAATTGACGATAATATTTAAATACGTTGATAATTACGTCATCCGGCAAGCTGAACTTCCTATCTACTTATATGTATCTTAAATTTTTCATGTTGCTTATAGTAAAATATAATAATAATAATAATAGTTAAAAATTAATAATAATTATAATAATAATAATAATAGTGATAGCTCCTATGATAGCAGGCAGCGCGTTTGTGTTATAACCTTTTGCAAATAGTAAATGTGTTCCGTGATTCAAGCGAATTCTCAAAATGGTGTATATACGTATGTGAACGTGTATACATATACATATATATACATACACACACCCATACACACCCATATATAAGTATGTATGTATGTATATATATATATATATATTTCCTCGTACTTCCGTTGCTTCTTTCATCCTTTCTGGTTCGTTCGTTTATTTACAACAACGCATGTATGTCAGCTACACAGTGTTACCATTTCTCCGGCTTTTATTCGCTTTAAATCTTGCACATCTTCCCGCCGCGCTATTTTATACGTCGACATTCGTGGGAGAAACTCCAAGTTACAAGACGACGTTCCTGTTAAATGATAAAACCTCGGACGATGTTTGTCACCCTTACGTTCAGCTACTTCGCTAAAATTATTACCCATCTATCGTTTTCACTTTTCAAACCGTGAAATTCATGGTCATGAAAGTGTACATGTTAGATACAGGATGACAGCTTCCTCTTTCTCAAATCGTTCTCTCTGAAACGATCATCGATAACAGTGGTAGTCGATGTACGACCTTCCCTCGTTAATAATGTCGGATCGAGCGTTCGAAGGTTTCAACTTGTTTCCATTCTCCGTTTCGTCTTCGACTTATATTTACGGCTGGTCTTTTTTTTTTTTTTTTTTTTTGTTAAGCACAGAAACGGATAAACATATTTTTCTCCCTTATTCTTACGAACAGCGAAGATTGTCCCGAAAGAAGCACCGAAGTCACAGGGTGATGAAGTAGTTTGTCAATGATCAGAGTCAAGCTGCCTGTGGATTCGTTGCCGAGAGAACAAAATTGACATCGAATTGTAGTGCGCTCCTTTGTGTCGACGAGTTTGATTATTCATCGTGTGAACGACGAACACATGTTTGTACGCGTGTGTATGCATCTATACGTTTTCTTTGCGAGCGTATGAGGGGGTACGATCGAGATTCTCTCGATCATTTTTCATCCACGACGATGACGATGATTCGATATCGATGTTCGTGATCGAAGACCAGTACGGATCGTTGGTTCCCCGAACATGTGTTCCTCATTTTCTTCTCTCTCGTTATACACCTATCACGCTGAAGGAATGTACACTCTATAACACGATAACACAGTCGTGACACGATGAAGGTAATAAGTAGAACACGTAGCGTGGTTGTTGCCGGTTAAAACAGCCGGGCTCGTCTTTTAATTTCGTTACGACGCCATTGCGGTAGTCTATAGAACTCGGCACGAGTAAATTGAAGAACTGCCTCGAATTCCGCGTCAGAAAGGTGTCGCTGGAAAACACAATTAAACATCAGTCAAACAATCATCTCTGTTCGTACCGTCAGTTTCGACCATTTGTTCCATTCATCCATCAATTTTCTCTAGGTCCTATACTTTACTTTTTTTTTTTTTTTTTTTTTTTCTTTTTTTTTTTTACGAAATAAGAGAGGAATTTATTGGGAAGAAATTCAAGCGTTATTCTAGCGTCCTAGATGAATTCTACTACGCGTCCTGGACTCGGCAGTTATAATTAAATGTTTGAATAACTCACTTCGAGATTGCAACGATCCACGTCAGCGGGCAGCCTGTAGTTGGTGATGACAAGCAAGTGATAAGGGTAGAGTTTCGGCGGTTCGGACGGCGCTGTTCCCATATCTGGCAGTGATCTCCTTACGTGATGGCCCCCGTGACTTCCGACTACCGAACCTAGGCCACCTGTATACGTGGTAGATGATGGCAGCATTCCACCATCATTCTGAAGCACCATTCGATCGTTAATTTCGTTGTAACGCGATTCATTACGACGCGTGATGAGCGTTAATAGCGGTGCAGCCGTTCAAAAGCTTCTCGCATGAAATTTCAATTTTGATTTTCTGCTTGAATCGATACGGTAAAAAAAAAAAAAAAAAAAAAAAGGAAAGAAAAGAGGGAGGGAGAGAGAGAGAGAGAGAGAGAGGGGGAAACGTACACGCTCTAAAAAATTTGCGAGAATCTTTCGTCTCTGCGACGGAACTATTGTTGCACGTTACAAGAGTCAATATATCGCAGCAACAAAAAAGTTGGCAAAACACCGCGTTTGTTAATGACCGATTCGACACAACTTAACACGGGACAGACCACAGAACTATGACCACATAGCTAGACTGAAACTGAACGATAGGAACTGGCATTTTACGGATCAATTCTTTGACTCGTTGCTTTTCGATAGGAAATCGTTGCGTGCATGTGCGTTAAACTAGTCGATACGATTGTTGTACGATTCGTTCTTTTACTTTTTTAAATACTATTCGACAAACCAGAAAGACACGAAAGCAATCCGGGCACGTGCCACACACGCACAAACTCGTGCACGTTAATTTCAGTTTAGGCGTATTTCAGTATAGTTCCGTTTTCCGTCGCGTACGCAAAAATTATGCCATGGATGCAGAATATGCAGTCGAATCGTGAGAATGGCGCAACCACCCGTCAGTCTCGTTAGCGTTATTCGAGATTTCATCTATTTTCGAAACTCGTACACGCGTTCGAGGATCACGATCGTCGCACACGAAACTCACATCGTGTTATCGCAAGGAAATAATAAAAGAAAATAACGAACTACGTAATATGGCGCGAATCTATCGGTCTAAGGAATGAGCAAGCCGATTCAACTTTCGGTCTATACTAAGACATTGCGAACGTTCAGCTAAAATCTCGCGATCGTGTCCGATTCTTTCGCAAGATACGAAATCAAATGCAAACTTCAAATATGCCAAGGCGAGAAAAAAAAAAAAAACTTGTACAAAAAGATGCAAAAAAAAAAAAAGGATCGATTAAAAAAAGAATATCGCAGCAAATATACAGCATGTGCATGCGTAGACCAATGTACAGACTAGTATGTACAAACGTTATATTATACATATATAAACAAACCGGCAGTGCTCGTTATGTACAAATACGTTTAATCCGATCGGTCTCTAGTCGAACGATTTTGCCGACGCTCGATTTCTCAGTTCTACGCAAACCATCCGTGTCACGAGAACTCACGAAAGTGTTTAATATTACGATTAATGCGCGGCTGTGGTAATATGCTGTTAAATATAATTCATATGCAAAACAAGCTACAAACCATGCTAATTCGCCGGGAGTAGTATGGGGCTGTGGTACATACCAATGCCCGTCGATCCACATCCGTGATGCTGCCTGTCGATACTAAAATTGGGGGAAAAATGGGAAAGAAAACCATGTCAAACCATATTGCACAAACCATTTCGATATGTTAAGTACAATCTTTTCTTTCTATCGATCGACCGATCGATCGTATTCCGTATCGATGGAAAAAGAAAACTGGAAAACGTAAGAGATAACGTTACGTCAACGGGTTAACGAAACCAGTTGAACTTTCAAGGAATGCGATCGGGAATCGGGAATACGATCGAATCGATCAAATAACTATAAGCGAATGTTCGATGATTATATTATACATATGATTTGAATTCAATCTCTAAGCTACACGTTATGACCAGCTGTCAATGATCAAAGAGTTATCGTGTCATTATAAGTCACGTTATTGGCGAATAGGAGGTACTGTCGTTTGGGCACACTATAAACTCCTCTGGTTAATGGATCAAACAAATCTTATTATGCAATCTTTAATCTAACACGGAATCGTACCGTTCGAATCGTGATACTCAGGCGTAATGATTAAATCAAGATAGAAAAAAGAAGAGATAGTGTCTATGATAGAGCAATGATGCATTAGTAAAGCATGCTCAGATATTAAAGCCGTATAATCAGATGGAATAATCGAGAACAAAATAGTCATTCTCACGAGCTCTTCCTACTCGTGAATTAAAAGAAAGGAGAAGTAAAAATGAAAAATTTAAAAAAAGCATGTACAAACTGAAAAGTTCGATTGTACTTTGGAGAAAGAGAACTGCAAGATAACCGTGTGTGTGCGCGCGTATGTGTGTGTGTGTGTGTGCGTGCTTGCGTGTGTGTTTGCGTATGTGTTATGTGTGATCGGTTTCCTTTCTGGGTTTACTCACTATCTGATTTGCCAGACGAGAAATCAGTGCTGTGCGTCTTGTCTCCCATCCCACTGAACGAATAATCACCCTAGACGACAGAAAAGCGTAAATCTTAGAAACAACCGAGGCACAGGGATCCGTGATCTAGTCAACGGATACGATAATTAAAACGTGTATCATTATCTCTACAGCATATATATATATAGATCTTTTTTTATTTTTTTTATTTTTTTTCATTCTTTATTATTTTGTAAATATCAGCAACAACGGTGCAAGAAGATTTTTTGTTTGGTCGTCGATTGTGACGCGGTGCAAGACTTACAGGGAGAGCAGATACAGAACCGCCGGTCGAGGAGAAGGTGTGACTTCGCGGTGCCAGACCGTACCCTGGCTTCGGGATGTGCCGAAGGGAGCTCACAACTGGTTTCAAATCAGTCAATCGACAGTATTACTGATTAGTGTCAACGGGAATAATGGAATCGTTCATTCCCATACGAATGCCCAACGTTCGCCAAAAAATACGTTTCATTAAGGGGGGTTTTTCATTAAGAAAAATAGAAAGAAAAAAAAAAGAAAAAAAAAGGGGGTAAGAAAAACACACATTCTGTGTATAATTAAAATAATTACAGAGGTTGTCTCGGTTTCGCTCGTGTACAAAATTGAATCATCGAGGGATTTCACTCTACTCTGTTATCTTATATACGTTTTATCTCGCTTCGCGAACAAGAGGATCGAAGTTTGTCTTTGACGATCTTCCTTTTAAGGGGAGGCATAGAAAAGAAAATCGTCGAAGGTGGAAGAGAAAAAAGAGAGAGAGAGAGAGAGAGAGAAAAAGTAAAGAAATCTTGCTACTATGTAAAGATAAGTAGTACCCTCTTCGTTCGAGTTTTAACTTCAAGTTTTGTCGACCTGTTTATATCGCATCTCCACGACAAGATGGTGGAACGTACCCGATGTTCAAAGTGCACAAGCGTTATTTCTCGTTCGATACTGTGCAAGGTATCACGTACGTGTGTACAACGAAAAAAGATTAGAAAAAATATGTATATATAAATATATATGTTGTACGTACGTGTGTATACATATATATATATATATACACACACACATACACACACAAAATATATAATACGTATGTACGAAGAAGCCAGCACCTATGTGTATAAATAAGTACGATCAACGTATGTTTCTCCAAATAAGCTTAAGAGAACAAAAAGCATGCCTCCCGTGAAGACAAGTCAACGAATCATCGCGTCGGTTGAAAGCGTTTTTCTCTCGATCTTTCTTACGCGACGGCTGCTCTTAAGAAGTCTCGTACGTTTTTCTTTTTTTCTTTTTTTCTTTTTCTCTTTTCGCGATTCGCTGAAAAAACGAATCTCAGACCAATGAAATTCGCTCGCGGTACACTGCCGCGTCGTCGGACAAAAGAGAGAGAATCTCTGTTCCTTTCTTTGCGGTGTACGCTAATTTTGGACTTGACTTGAGATCAACGGTAGGTAAATTGGAAAGTTCTCGGACTCACCGAATGATAGTGCCTAGCGGCGTTTGGAAGAGTGAAGGCGCGTTGAGTACCAAGGGGTGGATAGTTTCTGGGAGCCGGGGAACGTGCCGATGACCTCCCAACTGCCGCCCACGCAAACACAACACAAACACAAAAACACAAATAGAGACACGATGATACAGGTAGCTGGTGTTGGCTAACGTAGATAGCGATAAATCCTATCGACTTTTCTTTGAATGTTCCAACATTGGAAGATATTGCCAGTTCAATCAGGCTAAAATATCTCGCAAAAATACGTCAGCCTACTATCGAAAAGTATACGTACTGCAACGATAATATTCCTTTTCCTGTACGCAAAGCGATACAAAGTAATGCAATGCTGAAGGGATACAACTTTCATGCGCCCAAACGAAAATATGTACACGCAAATATACGTACATATATGTATATAGCACGATATTGATAATGTACAATAGCGTACTGAGCGTATATTACGATTATCTTCCAACATTGTGTAGTAATTAAAAAAAAAAAAAAAAAAAAAGAAAGAATAGAAAAAAAAAAGGAAAAAAAACATTCCAAAAAGGTATGAGAGATAGAGAGATAGAGAGATGGAGAGAGTATGAAGTTTGGAGCGATATGTGTTTGTGTATGAATGAATGAAGTTGCCAAGAGTGGAATCTGTAATAGATATTACCATGCCAGAAGGGGGAAGAGAGGAATAGAGAAAATGTTGACTGGGTTATGGTATACGTAGATATAAACATCGGTGAATGATCACGTATGAAATAATGGGAATCGATATTACGCTACTTGAAAGAGGATGAACTTTTCACGCACACTATTTCCGTTACTCGAATTGGCGTATGGAGAGATAATCGAGAGAGATAAGAAGAGGCAAGCACATCGAAGGTAATATGCCGACCACATGCAGAAGCGGAATAAATACATCACCTGTCACGTTAATGGACGCCCAGTGTGTGCTGTGGTATTTGGTGCTATGCCACTTAACTTATAAACTCCTGCTCGAGTAGTTTACACGTACTGCGTGTTATCGTTCGTTAATCGAGCATCATCGCCCCTTCCCACTGCAAGATTCGCACGTTGCTACGTTGCGATCCACGATAGAGAAATTTTTTTTTATTTTTGTATACTATATCTTTCTATCCTTCTTTCTTTTTTTTTTTTTTTTTTTTTTTTTTTTAAGTAATACGAAAGGAACGATCTTTTCTCGCTGGTCCCAACCCCGCTATCGCCTCGAAATCTAACGAGCCGATGTTGCATTAAACGGTAGAGTGGTAAATGTTAGTGTTATGTGCGAACGTGTGGACATGTATGAGATGAGATTATCACTTAATGTTAATGAAACGATCATGAGATATATATGTATATATATGTATATATATATATATTTATATAAATATTTAATGACGACCAGATTCAATATGAATCCGAAAGAAGCTTACCGTTATAGCTGGGTCCTACGCTCGATCTGTAACTGAAACCATCGTCGTCTTCCCACGGTCGGGCGTGATCTATGTTTCTCGATGGCGCTACGCGAAAACATTTATACAATTTAAGTACGAGCATCGGGGCAGACAGAGAGGCTAAAAAGTGAATCGCGATAACTTACAAGCGCCAACCGGACTCTCGTATCGCAATCTGTAAGTCGGTTCTCTGGCAGCCGATGGAGTTCTCGATGCGTTTCTTGGATCGACGTTCGCGGCTTTGTGTCTCAAATTTTCCCGATCCTTTTCACGATCTTGCAAGAACACCTTCGCTATTCCAGTGTCGATTTTACTTAGCTCGTCCTGTTCTTTCTTTAGCTTCTCCTCCACCTCTTTTATATACGTCTTGTTGTCCACCTCGTCCTCGTCATCCGATGCAGGTACACCCTGAGAAATCGTGGATGAAACGTCGAATCGAGAATAAAATACGAAATAGAAAAAGCTTACAAAGTAAGTGGCATTCGTGGTAATACCTTGTAAGTGTCAGACCATCGCCTACGTCTCTCAGGATCTGTATAGGGATAAGGTGGGGCAGGGAAATCGTCTCTTTCGATCGGCGGTTTGGTTCCAGGAGGAGGTTTCATGGCGTCCGGATAATGCGCTAGCTCTATTGGCTCGTCGTTATCTACTTGACTGGCCGGTGACTTGGGCCTGGTCTCGCTGAGAGCATCGACCAGAGCGCGCATTCCAGATCGGCTGCTGCGTCCGCCACTGCTTCTTATCGAACGTGACGCTGAAATAAAACGATGACACGTTTTAGCGACGCGTGTATATCGTCCACGATCCGATTTCTATATTTCACTATGCTGCGCCAGAGAATCGATTATCCTTTCTTTTTCTCGTTCGCAGTAGAATTTCGTTTCGTTCGATCTTACGAAAGAAGAAATATAGATACTTACAGCTAGGTCTATGAAAGTGTGGGCTAGTCGGTGGTTTGTCGTACGGCTGTATCGGACGTCTCAAGTACCCTTGGCTCGGCGTTTCGGTCAAGTACGAATAAGTATAAATCCTAGACACGTCTTCGGATGGACCACGTCCGTACTCTCGCAATATCAGTCCAGGACTGCCAGTTCGCGCAGGGTAATACTGAGGCAATTAACGTATATTATCACGGCTAAACTCGTTCTCTCTGTTCGATGGATCGTAAAGCGTCTCTCATACGGCTAATTTTCAGCTATTTACTCGGCAAATGAAGATAAAAACTCAACGCGCTTCGATTCTCTCTCAAGATAACCCGATGCTAGGAATACCACTGAAAAACCTTGTATGATCGCAT
The DNA here is from genome assembly GCA_037178635.1 of Bombus dahlbomii. Lineage (NCBI taxonomy): Eukaryota > Metazoa > Arthropoda > Insecta > Hymenoptera > Apidae > Bombus > Bombus dahlbomii. The sequence goes on along the minus strand of CM074105.1, from coordinate 17,909,326 downwards.
ACGCCAGCTTCGTCAAGGATTTGCGAATAAATTGACATAATGACGTCATCCTGAAAGGTTTTTGATGAAACGTAGTATCTCCGTTGACTAGAAGCCCCGTTATATTCACGACACTCTAATATCGTTCGAAGGCTGGGCAGAGGAGCGATACAAGGTTAGTTGGAAATTATGCATTGCCGTTGGAAGGTTTATCCGAAGTCGTATCGTAGTTACTCGAGATCGTTTTAAAGTAAAAAGGACGACCGAGCAATGGAAAATTTTGGAGGGCGCTACACCATCCACCACCAGCGAAGAAAGGTTTCAAACCCTTAAACGAAACTAACCGTTACAGGATCGAAATCGCGGTGATCTACGAATCGTTTTAAAGTAGTATTTATTAAATAATCGAAGGTATCTCTTGAGAGAGTATTTGTGCTAGGCTAGGAGATACATGGCATACCTTGCGACTGAGGCTGCTGTAAGGGCTGCAGAGTGATCCGTTCAGGCTTGGCGTGCGTGACCGCAATGAAAACTATACACAATGACCGTGCCAAAAAAAAAAAAAAAAGGAAACAACAATTAAGAAAGCAATAATAATAAAAGTGAAAAATAATAAAAAAGATGAAAAATCATATAGTAAACTGTTGATGTATGTACGTATACATGTGTGTGTATATATATACAAAAATATATATATATATACACACACACACTCACACATATGTGTGTATATAAAACTTAGATATCGAAGCGTGCGGCAAAAGTACGACATGTTAAGGAACAAATGCATGTTTAAAGCCACGTAACACGTATATATATATATATATATATATATATATATATCTATATATATCGTCGAATAAAATGGAAACGAAGCTATACACAAAGCTGGTTACGAGTAAAAAGAAAAGGCAGATACTTTAGGTTCTAGAATGATCTACTCTAAATGGCTGTGTATAACGGATAGAAAAATTAACCGAGCAGCAAAAAATGTCTCGCATGAAATACGTGTTGTACAACAGTTCAAATATAAGCACGATGCAAGCTGAACTTCGCGTTTCGTGTTTTTTCAGGCCAGAAACGACTCGAAGGCAACATACTTCCTCCTCTTTTGGTTACTTTTTTGTCTCCTCTACAATCGGATATAGCAAACTTCAAAATTCAAGTATGCGCAAGGACACGATTTAGATCGTTCAACGGTGTACGATGCAACTGAACGAGGAAAAAATGCGATTGGCGGACGTAGACAGCGACGTGCAATTAGGAATGTCGACGTTCGAAATGAATGTTATATGCGGCGATTGATCACGGCGTTATAACGTGTTAACGTATAGAAGCGGGCGACATTACATTAGATATTACATCCGCACGGAAAATGCTAATGGTGTGCGCTTCTTCTACCAAGTTCAATGACGCGTGAATGATTCCATGAAAAATGAATGGCAAAACAATCGCTGCTCAGTGATCAAGACGGACAACGATAAAACGACGAAACGAACGGACCGACCACCATCTTCTATACACAAACGAATACGCAGTAACAACGAATATACACGTATGATACAATATTTTACAGAAACAATATACAGTTCTCGCCAGTTTCAATTTAACGATCGGTTCGCGGTTACGACAGGATAAAACTCGGAAACCTCGATCCTATTTTCTTAACGATCGATCGAAAGCGATCGTCGTCTCGATGAAAATAGCGAAACGTCCGACGGTCTTGAACTTTTCACTTCTTCCATGGAAGAAGTTGGATTCTCGCGGTCTTACCTGCATCTCCGAAGCGCTGCTGGAAATTCGTTCCGACTCTCGATGCTGCGGCGTGTGAGCTTCGCCGTGACCATTCACGATACCGTTCGGACCGCTAGGACCCGGACCGCAACGGGGATGCCATATGGCTGCACCCTGCAAATACATTTCCTCTCCATCGCCGAAAGGATCGCCACACTTGGTGCAACGAGCACAGGTCGGATGGAAGTGATGATTGTCTCCGGCCTGTAACACCTTTCCGCTGATGTAACGGTTGCAGTAGGCACATTTCACGCCGAACTGCTTCTGATAATCCTTCTCGCAGTAAGGCACTCCATCTCTGTTAATCAAATTGGAGGAATTTCGTTGGTAGCGGTATCTGTGTTTGGCGAACGATCTGGATAAACTGGGCTACCTAACGTTCGATCGGTGACCAGCTTTCTCCGATCCTAATCTCGCGCATTTGGTAAATATTAATTGCCCGGCAATTTACTCTCTGGCTATCGAAAACCAGCGAAATTTCAACGCTGTTCGAGCTCTTTTCTAAATCGTGCTTTCTCTAATTTCTTTTTCACCTAGCCATGTTTACATGTGTGTATATATATATATATATATATATATATATATATATATAAACTACACCTATTTATTCGATGAAAATTTTACAAGCTCTACGATCTCCAATTAGAAATCTCTCGATACGATCGAAGTGATCGTAGAATACGAAATCGAAGATATGGAATGTAAAGTAGGTGTTTGAGAGACGAGAAACGGATAAGCAATTTTTCCACTCACTTTCCCATGTATTCTCCGTGAAGCACGGTGTCACAGGTGTGACACTTGAAGCACCATACGTGCCACTGTCGATCGAGAGCGACCAAAGCTTGACCTTCCCGTAATTGGTTTCCGCAACCAGCGCAGGCACCGGGGTCGGAGGGCCCGTCTCCGGATCCTCTGGTAGCGGAGCTATTACCGACCGGCGTCGAGGCCTCTCGAACCGGGATACCGACGCATCGATGACACAGAGCTTGACCTATAGATAACGCTCGGTTAGTCGAGATTGGACAGATCCGGTCGACGATCTGACCGCGAACGACCGACTCGCTGACGCATACGCTCTATTGTCTTTTATTCGAGAAACGAACACGAATCAACGATCATGCACGCCGTATCTTCGCGGCTGATTCATCGTTCGTACGCGTACAAGCAACGCGGCGTAACGTCGACTCGCGGCGAAGAAGCATTCGTGGTTTGTTTAGTCGTACGATTTACGTATTTTCGCGTATAAATAGCCGACCGTACTTGGTCGCCGTCCATCGTTACGATCGATCTTACGATCTTACGAACGATAGGACCAATTTTCTCCGAACGCGCTCTATGCGCTTCCAGTCGGTGGAGTTGAAAGGTCGGCAAGCGAAACAGAGAATCGAAGCTTCGCGCGTGTATTTGTGGGACTAGTGCTCTAAAAATACGCAGCTTTATCGGTATCCTCGACCAGCCAGATCGATAAAGCAATGGTAAAGGATGCGCATAAATATTTGCACGGGATAACAACGGGGAGAAGCGAAACGGGGCAAGTTTAACTCGCGATACGCTCGTTTCGACGCACGCATATTTTTAAGCGTTCGCCGCGTAATCGTTACAAGGCCACGCGAGCGTAGCCTCGTTCGATGGCGATATACACCTAACTGGTAATTTGCTTTAACAGGTTTACCGGTACTTCAATTGCGCCGATCGAATAGCAACGAACTCGAGCCTCGCGCTCCTTACGAGGCGTGACCGTTTCGCTGATCCTGGAAGGAAGCTCACCTTGAACGAGGGACACCTTGGTCCCTTGGCCGAGTAACGGTTGCCTACACCGCTGGCAATGGAAACAATTCGGATGGAAGGCGTGCTTGTCCCCTGCGGTGACCACGTCGCCCTCCACGTATTCTCCGCAACCTGCGCACTTTGTTCCCCAGCGTTCTCTGTAATCCTGAAAAATTAACAAATCCGCAAAACCGTTACAAAATATTCACCAGACATCGTACCGCGGAGGCAACCCGCGAAATTCGTCGTCGTACCGGACGCGATGCTTTATTTGCGTATTTGCCAAGATAAATACTCCGAACGAACGAACGAACAGCTTTTAGCGAATCTTCCGCGGAGATTTTATCGAGAATTTCTGCAACGTTCTGTAACGCGATATACCGCGACTGTTTCGTCCTTTTCTTCTTCTTCTATTTGTTTGTCAAATATTTCGAGGCAAAACTACAGGAAACAAGAGAAAGGAGTAAAACAGTTGTCTATTTATCGCGTTTCGAGTTACGCGCTCTATATAATCGCGATCCTCTCGCTTTCTACGTCATTCTTATCGTCGCCTTGGTTTCTTATTCGTACGTTCCAGTACCTTCGTGCAGTAGTAAGAGCCCTCGCGCGCGAAAAAGCCACCCTGTGCCAAGCTCGCGTTGCACTGAGCACACTTGAAACACCCTATGTGGAAATACTTGTCCTGCACTCGTAGCACCTCCCCGCTGCACTTCTTCTTGCAAGACTGACAGAATGTTTTACCTGTAATGAAAGAGAACGGTGCGATTTTATACGAGATACAGGATACGTTTAAACGAATCGTTTAAAGCGTAGCGGCATCGGTGGACGATGTTCGGGATTTCGAGTGGCCGTCCGTTTGACTCGGACAGCACACCTGTCTCTTTTCGGTAAGTGCGAATTTCCTACCTGTCGAGTTTTAAACTTTACGACGAGGACCTCGTCAAGAGGCTAATTAACAGCCTAAGTATCCGATGAGTTCGCTCTAAAGTAAACATCCCGCGTTAATCAGCAATACCAGAGGATATACGCCCACGAGGGTATACAATTGCAGGATCGGAAGAAATAGATCCCCATCCCATAAAAGCCATTGTAAGAAGGAAAAGCCAGGGACGAAGAGTTAGTATATAAGGACCAGGCTAAGTTTCTCGAAGAAGTTTTGTAATAGTCTTCGTCAGGTCGCCATACTCTTCGTGTTATATTACACAGTGCAAATAAATTAACTGAACATCATACTGTTCCGCATCTTTAATTTACCTGCACGTTGAGCGTTAAATCTCGTTCAAGGTTCGCGATATCAACCGATCAGTTGCACTGACACCGCCAGTTAGTTGAGAATTCGCAACAGACAGACCAAATGAAATTTTCTTTGCTAGCGTTCGCTATGCGACTACGAAGTTCCTGTTCGCACGACGCCCGTTCGACGACATTCTGACAATTCTCCAACAATTCTGACTCTTTCCCATCATGCTGCGCTCTTAAAGAATTCTCACGTACGAGATTCGATCTTTGTACGTACACTATCGTGCATTCGAATCTTCACTTGCATTTCTAGAATCGCTCTTTATTCGCAACCGATACTTTAAAAACTGAATTGACGACGGTGAAAGAGAAAAAGGTCCGTATTGCGTGTACAAAGCAACCGAGTTCTAGGAACTCAAACCGTACGTTGCTCGTTGTATGCTGGGACGATGGGTAGAACTATTTTCCGCGATAATCAGGATGTGTACCCTATAGATCCAGCAAATTAAAAACAAACTATTTCTACGTTTGTTCGTTTCTGCATTCAAACGTCGGATGGTTAATCGCGCGATATGACTAACGAGTTGATGTCTGACAAGCCGATTGTCGGGTATTTTTATCGTGATCGCGAAGTGCCGCGAAGGGTGATACGGGTGTTGTTCTGTGACCGCGTTTATTAGGGTTAACGTTGAACCGCAAACTTAATTTATCGATCTTAGTTCGATGAACACCGTAACTGTAACGAGTTCGCGCCACGTGCAACGATCGTCCTCCCAACGAACGATCTCCAGCGAACGATCTATATACACTGTGTACTAAAGTCTGTCCGTGCTTCGAATCCAGACTGGTCTGGTGGTCTCGTTATCGTCGACGGTTAATTTCTTGAACGCATTGTTTTCGCGAGGAGAAAGGAGATCTCTTCCCAGTCCGAACTTTTATCTACACGACTGTCGGTCTTTCACTCGTCGGAGATAAAAGTCGCGCACAAACGGGTATTCTTTCGTTTTATTCATTTCTGTCCGAATGATAGTCGCGTTCTTTAGGAAGAAATTCGACCGACCACTTTGTCCAGACTCGAACGGATAGCTTTGAAATTTAGCCGTCACGCCAATTAATAGCAAATGGAGTGGAACTGCTCGTGGGTTTTACATCCTCTACCGTAACTTGTTTCTAGGAAGCGGAAACGTTCTCGTTGCATCGACTGTTTCTTTAAAAACAAGCTTTTGATTCTTATCGTTCGCGAACGGCAGCTCTCTAATTGGATCATGGTAATAGAATAGTGATATTCGTCCTAGATACCAGTCTTTTCAACATTTATGCCAGCATCGCCAATTCGCAACGATCAAATAATCAAACGATGGAGAACAGCTGTGAGAACGATGAAAATTTCAAACGAAATGCTGCGCGTCTCGAAATTCCATTTATCTCCCGCGATCGAGCGCGATTTCTCTTTTACCTTTCTACCGGTCTAACTTCACACGGACAATTACCGCCTCTTTCTCCTCTAATTATTTCAAAAACTAACGGACAGATCTGTCGTGATCTATAAAGGTAAGTCGTCGCGTCTCTCGTGAATTCTCAGTCGGATCTGTTTCACCCGCGTACACACTGGAGCATGATCGATTCACGAAACTCGTAAGACGATCGTGTTCCCGGCGGGTCGGCTTATTCAATGGAGTTGGGTCCAATCGACACGCGACGCACGTATCGCTCGAATATGGCGCGTTACACGCGTAATCCGTTCGTCGTCCAACTTCTAAAGCGTGACTCAAAGCCTGCTTACCGCGTGCGTCAACGTGTCGTCTGCGAAGCGATACGACGAGCAAGAGAGAGAAAAAAAAAAAAAAAAAAAATGGAGAAAAAAGCGAGAGAACAACGAAAACAAAAAAGGCGGCGAAGATGGAGGGGGACGAAGAAAAAGGCGGCTCGAGCACTTGTCAGAGTGCTTACGCTTACGCGCGAGCCGCGTATCGAATCCGGGTGAAGGTCTGACTCTTTTACCAGCGTTGGAAGCGGTCGGACCGGGTGTAGTTTCGAACGTGGTCGTGAATTTGTCGTCGTCAAGACTATGCCCCGATTGGAAAGAACGATTCCGTCGTCGCACGATCGAATCGTTGCGTCGCGTACGATAAAACCTGCACGATGCAAAGATCTTTCGCAATAATTTTCAACGTCTGTCGCTTTCCATTGGTTTAATGGACATTTCGGCGTGTTTCGCGTCTGCTTTTCAATTATCCACGTGCTTGGTGACGCAAAAACGGCACGGTCGCCCGGTTTTTACGTTAATTGGACGCTCGCTCGATACGCTGTTTAACGGCGATCGTACCAATCACTGTGTACCTCGCGTCGATCGTAATTAACGTTTAAATGACGTGGCAGATACTTGCGCCGCGCGTCAAGACAACGTTCGACCGATGAAACCTCTCGATAAAACGATTAAGAAGAAAGTTTTCTTGGAAGGAAGGAGAAAAGGGAACGGGAGATCGCTGATCGCGTAACGATACGCTTACGTTCGTACCATTCGACCAGAGTTTTTATATCGATATGACCTGTGCTGACCTAGAGAGTAAATACTCGGATGCGCACGGTTCGATTACGTAAAGCTTATAAGCGGTCTCACGGAGCAGATTAACCGGAAAAAGTTAGACGCCATTGACGCGAGTAATTTACGAAGGTCGTAAGGTGTCGAGATGTTACGATCTCCTGCTGTAAACCGAATCTAGGACATCCTTGGACACGGTGTTCCCCGTAAATCAAGTCTTACAGTTTCTCAGGTATTATTACATTCTCTCGCGGTTTGGATTTTCTAAAGAGGTGTTTCTAACGTAGTATCGCGTCCTCGACGATATAAACTTCGAGGTTTTCGGTATATTGACCACATTCTCCGGAGTCGAGGGTCGACTTTCGAGATTTCGATATAGGTAGGAGTTTGTTTCGGTTCTCGGTATCGTAGGAATGAGAATTCGAACGGACGAAGGAAGACCGAGAGAACGCTTATGACAGACTATCGAAAACGATCGACGAGCGATTTAAGAAACGCGCATAAAGCAAGTGCTAGATGTTTTTCTAGTCGCATGCGCGTCGTGTGTCAACGGAAATCGTCGAAGTTGGGAGCGATAGTCAAAGTTCACGGAGAACAGAGTCTGAAAAAAAAAGAAAAAAAAAAAAAAAAACGTGCCACGTTGAACGAATCACGAACAAACTATTATCGTAGTATCTCTGCTTTATCGTTCGTATAATTCTAATTACTTTATTTTATCTGTACCGCGATATCTTTCCTGCGCTTCCTACGATATTCCTAAAGCAATATATACCAAGTTTCCTAGCAAGCTAAAAATAAACTTCTTTATAACGCTACTACACCTTCCAACATCCTGCGTGTGGTGCCAATTGCTCGAGTTTATTTCAACGTAGCGCCACGTTTCTCCTAAGGCGTGAACCTCCGACTCGATGTTTGGACAAGCTAAAACTAGCCACCCTTGATGCAACGACGCGATCTATCCCCCGCGTCTGCGTTGTCATCGAGCAAGACAAAGGATGAAATAACAGATATACGTACAACTTGAGATATACCTGGTTACGCAACGATCGACTCTTTCCTTTTTCCTTTTTAATGTCCGGCTGCCAGCTTCGTATACGACGATGACTAGCGAGAAGACAACCACGAACGTAAGTAAGTAAGTACCTCTTTGCTCGGGTAGTAGAACGACCGGCAAACGCGTTAAAGGAAATAACAGTACGATCGTCACACGACCAGTCCGAGCGGCGGGCTGACTCACGCCGCAACTTTTTCTCCGTCGTTCACGGCTTCCTCGCGGTGAAATGAAACGTTCCTTTCTCGCCTCGGGAAACGAAACGACCATTCAATTAACGTATATCCAGTAAATCCCAGCGATCTCTAAGGTTTACCTTGGAAACGCTCTCCTAATAGTCGATCCTTGATCGGCATTGTTAAATCACGATACTTTATGTTGGAATTTATTTACTTTTCATTCGTATTTTCTAGTTTATACGGTAAATTTCATGCATGGTTCTCGTCGCGCGAGACTCGGGACACTAAATAAACCAAAGCCAAGGACAACCGAGTATATAACTTGATTCTCGAATCACGGGGAATCGACTCTGTGATCCAAAGATGCCAAGATCTGGGATTAATCTCGGTTAGACTGGATATAGAGCTTCGAGGTTTGCGTGACAGCCTCGATGACGAACCGGTGGAAGAACTTTCCCATGTGTACGAGAGAATCCGGTTCTACTAATTCAATGATTCAGTGCCCTGTCAGAAGCCGTTTCTTCGTTAAGTTGTAAATCCTTCGTTCCTCCTTTCTTCGTGTACACGCGTTCATCAATTATCTCCATCTATCTACGAATTGGAATATGGTTACGTAGGAAAAAGAAACGAGACTGCGACAAGACTCGAGATTCATCGATCGGAAAAGAAGGAAGACTGGTTCATCTCGTCGTTCGGAGCCGATCGATCGTTATGCAAACAACCTTATTTCCGTTGAGTATGGTGGAACGGTTGGCGGTCGCGCAACTCCGTTATTTCGTAATTCGCTTTCTCGATGGATCGATGGATACTTGGGTCTCTTTTCTTTCGCGAAAAGAGATGCGGCTGCGATTCGTGCGCAAATTTCACGTATGAAACTCCCGTGTCTATCGACGGCGAAGGCGATGCCATCATCCGAACGAAAATACGAAATGATTCAAAGATGGGATCGTCGAATTTCGGTGGCCATCGCAGACGAATGGAAGGTCAAATTTTAATTGGTCGCGTAGGTACGAGTTTTCGCACGATATAACGACTCGAGGAAATTATATTTTCGTGCGTGGAAATACGTAGAATGATACGTATGAAGATAAGAATAGTTTATTGCCGTTACCTCGTGCAATGCAACGTGCAACATTTTGCAAACTTGGAAGGTAGAAGCTAACGAGCGTGCTTGTGGTAAATGTACAAAATAGTTTTTCAAGCTAAATTTAGGTAACTTCCGAATCAGCCTGTACGTATACGCGAGCCAAATAATTACATCGTGCCGAGTGTATCAAAGACGGTACACCGTTCAAAGTCGATTTGTCGGGAGATACGTGACATTTTTTCGCTACAGCGGGACGATCAGTCTCGCTTTCCGGACGTATAAATCTCGTTTAGCCTCGTTTAGCCATGGTGACACCGAGCTGAATCGCCAAATCATGGATACGCTCGAACGGACATGGTCGAATCGCTAGTCAGACCGAAACGTTTATTTATCGAAGTATTTATCGAAAAAACGAGATAAGATAAGCGTTCGGACGTAACTCCTGCCATTAATATAATATAATTGAAATTGCAAACGCGCCTTTCCAAAATTCTTTCTACTCTTTTTATCGATGGCGATAAAGTAGATGCAAAAATACGTACGATCGTCAAAAATCCGTGTTTACCACGTTCACACGGCGACAAATTTAAAAATACGCGATGACATCACGCCGACTCGCCGTTCGTATATTTGACGTCACCGTGCTGTCACGTGAGTTAAAAGCGATTCTCACGCGGCTGTATTTTCCGCGAGCGATTTTAACTGTCTATAGGAGTGCCCGATGACGAGCAATTTTCATCTACCTGCTCTGCTCGGTGATAGTTAGAACGCGACGGTGCACAGAGTCAAGGAACAATTTCGCCAGAAATTATTTGCGGTTTCACAGACGGGGATTTTCTCTATTTGCTTCCATTTGGCAACAAAGCTGCAATTTCCACATCGATACGATACGTTACGATACGATATCGCGAGTCCGCCATGAAACTCATTGTTAGCGAGAAACTTCGATACGAGGCGTGTTCTGTATGGAATAAACAGAGTTTGCTCCGTCGAAACGGCACACCCTCGACGACCACGCGTCACTGGCGCCTTAAAATTTACGCTAGCTTTCGATCCACTGCTCGTGTAGGGTTAAAAACTGTTCGTGTAGGATTAAAAGTTACTCGTCGGAGAAAGTCCGGTACAAGATCGCGCGAATCGCAATCCCGTAGAATCCATTGATTTCCAACCTTTCAGCACGTGCTAGTTGTTACTCGTTGAATCGTAGCAGGTTTAGAACGATCCTAAAATATTTTTTACCAACGATCCGGTCGTAATTTTTACAGAACTTCTACGGAGGTCTGTTCGATTGTAGCCGTGAAACTATTAGTGGCTGATTACGGTTAGTCACGATGACGGTCGCGAAGAGCGAAATGACGGGAAGAACGACGAATACAAACTGTACAGTATCATCGTGAGGCTCGTGGAAGGCCTTTGGTCTTATTTACCATTCGCATCGACTGTTAGCAACGAGGCCGATGCTCTGTCAGATATACGCAAGGGATCACCTCGACGCATTTATACTTTGCAGGACTATTTCAAAACGCTATAACATTAGAACAATCGATTAGAATAATTGAATAGATCAGTTACAACAGCAAGCTACGCATACCAGCGTACGAGCAAGAAATTCCGTCTACGAGTAATCTCGAACGACCTCGTTCCGATTCTAAGCCGAAGCGGCGATAAGCAGCGATAAGATGGAGGAGTGGAACAGTCGAAAGCGACGATCGCTTTGACAAAAACTGAGCGCGTTTGTCCATTTCCTCGAGCTGTCACGATTCTCGCGTGTGACGTTTCTGCAATGGCGAACGCGCGTGCCATTTGTACGCTCCGTGTAGAAACAACGCTCGATAGTCCCCGCAAACATTTCTGGCGTGGAATCCAACGCGTTAATCGCACGCAATCCGGCAACAGTTCGTAGGAGGAGGCCAGAATTTCTAACGAACGACGATCGAGCGGAACCAGCGTCGATAACGATTCCACGATCTACGACACCTACGAAACACCGCTCTCGTGCCTTGGAATTTTTCTTCGTTCTTCACCGCCGAGCTCTTTCGAACATCTCGTTAGACGTTCTAGCACGATGAGAATTCATCGACGTAAATAATTACCGTGTTCGAAAGGACGGAACACGGATCTGGAAAAAAGGAAAAGTTACGCAATTGCGGTTCACCCACACGCGCGTCGTCCCACGTACACCTCCATCGCGTTAATACGATTCATAAGTTCGTTTAAATGGGACGTCGGACGAAACCGTGTTTCCAGGTTACCGAAAACCCGATCCTAAATTCCTTGTTTATTAATTCCGCGGGTCAAAGACCTGCTCGTGTGCCATATTTCCGTTACGTTACTCGTTCAACGTGGTACTCGGTTCTCCTTAACGAATCTTGCTCCGCCGAGGTATAAATACACGGACTGGTTTAGAATCTATTTAATCTCATTAAGACGCGCGAGCGCGTTGGCGGTGTTCGCGTACTTGTAAGGGACGGACGACGACATAAAGGCTACAGGAAGGTTCGTATAAGTGGCAGCCGATCAATTCCCTTGTATCCATTTTTGTAACAAGGGTTACTTTAAACAAACCATAGGACTTTACCGCCTTTCACCCCTTGATTCAATCCCTTAAAGCGGGTCGCGGCAATAATGAAACGAAGTAAGACGAGTGCCCTGATTGTTCCCTTGGTCTCGAGGATATTAATCGATCCCCTAAAGCCACGGATGTCCACGCGTCCGGAGAAAAAGGAACTTTGAACTCGGCAGTGGCGTCCGTTCTACGTTCGATTCGTTTCGCGTTCGTTCGATATTACACTGCCAATTCGCCGTTCCACGATGTTAGATAACGTTACTGCGATCGACGAAATCACTGAAAATCGCGCGGATATTTTTCCCTTGACGCAGGAGGAAACCGGTTTCGCTCGCTCCACGATGTCGCACGATTCAGCTCGTAATGGCAATCCATCATCCAGAGCGTAACCCGTTCCACGTACGTTCCTCTCCGCTTCGGTATGTTAATATGATTCATAAGTGGTCTAAATAGGATGTCGTAAAGTGGGGTCAAACACGACGACCCCTAAGTGGCCGGCTCTTTCTCCTAATGCACTCTGTGGGTCACACACGAATCGACCAACGATCGAACGTATCCAATGGATCTTACGAATTACGATTAATAACTACGCATCGTTTTCGAGTAACAGAAACGAACTTGCAAATTTTCGTCGAATATTACGGAAAGCTATTACGGAAAGCAAACGGCACTGGTTAGACTAACATAGCGCAACGTCGTCGTTCGATATCAAAACAACGAAGAGTTATTAGAAAGATTCGACTTACGAATTTCTTGGTCCGTATAACCGCTACTACGATTCCAACCGTTACTACGATTACGTACAGACTAATAAAATTCCGTCGCGGCGATTCCACCTTATCAAAGGCTTTTAAATGCTCGTTCTACGGTTATCGGTATTTTTGCGCAGCCTATCGAACAGTACCAATCATGTGCCACTAAATCGTTCGTTACGATTCGATAATAATAGTCCAAAGCGTTATCATCAATATCCAGTTTTGAAATTTCCAACAGATACAAGTAGAAAATTGAACGCTTTTTGAAAATCGCGTTTCCAAAAGAACGATAGAACGTAGTAACGATATATCGATGTCGAAGCACGTTCGCTGTAACCTGAAGTAATTAAAACGACGCATCGCGTAGCGAAACACCGTAATCATTCGTTGCTTATGCAACAGGATGCGATGCATCTTTTGTGTGCAATTAACCGCATCGTAGCTGTGCGTTACAACTATTTAATAATGTATCGAACATGATCGGGCGGTAGCCCACGAGACGCAAATGCACGAAGAATTGAATTACAAAGTGGCCTGTATACAACGGCCACTTAACTTTCATCGAGGCGTTGCCGAGCGATTAGCGAAACGATATCGCGATAATTACTAGCCACGATGCGAAGCAGTCACGTGGTGCAGCTTTCTCGTCTTTCTCTGATTTCCATTAATTTCTAATCAATGAGAAACAATTACGCGCTTAGATGATATCGAACCGTGCTTCGCACGTGGGAAACACCGTGCAACACGGGAACCTATTTTGCGTCAATATTTTTAACGAGAGAATGTTCGACGAGTCGATGGAAAAACAACGCGAAGGAATATTAAAATTCGCGAGATGAATTTCGAAGGGAAGGAACAAAATCTCGAAACACGGGATTATTTATCTTTGCGCGAGTAGCGAGAAAGTTGTTGCTCCTTTCTCGGGGCTTTTCATCGGCGTTCTCTGCTTAAAGATGCATCGATCGTGCCTGAACAGTCACGTTCTTTTTGCTGGTCACGTCACGAACATCGGAGGGAGAAAATCGTGACGAACCGTTCGTGGAAACGGCGGAAAGAAAGGGACCGTACCGATGAACTTTTCGCGTGTCAGCGAGCAAATTCGAAGGAAAACGTCGATTATACGAATGGCCATTATCGTTTTCCTTCCTTTTTCGAGATCGGCGACTGTTCTACTTGGCTATTCGTCGCCTTATCTAATCGCGGGATCGCTATCGCGTTTAGTATTCAGTCGTCGCCGATTTCAAATTTGAACATTTTCCATCAAAAACAAAACCTTCTCGGCGTTATCTAAGAGTCGCGAATGATGTCACAAGGTGGTCGAGCGTTACGTGCGATTTTGCGAATCGACGCAATTACATCTGCCTATCGTGATTGATCGATTAACGAGAAATTCGAGGTCCCTTTGCTGAACTCTGGAGTTAAATCGTAAGGCAGAGCAACCGCTTTCGTGAGTCGACGCTCACGAAATTCTTCTTGCAAGTATATTGTATTTGCTTGTGCCAACGTAAATATTTGCGGAATAATATCGTGGAATAATAGGGAGTGGGAGCGCGTAACGTTTTCGATCTTTTCAATTTAATCAGAGCGGAAGAAGAACGCTGCTCGATACAAACGAAGGATCGCGAAGGCAAAACGGCTCGATTCCAAACACCCACTACACGCGTTTTTTCGTACCGTTAAATATAACTCGGCGTCATTTTCAAGCGTGATCGTCTCGGTTCGCAGTTTTTATTCGACGCGAAAACAACCTCTTACCACTCTTGAGCTGTTTCTGCTTCAGTTGCTGGTCCCTCTTGACCCCGTTACTTTCACTCGCAATAAAATTCTCGCTCGTCTTCGACTTCATTATATCGGCTGGTCGCAACGATCGCGTAATATTCGCGATAATCCCACAAGGCGATCTACACCTTCCTTCTCCTCTTCTCGTCTCTCGTCGGGCCGCGATAAGATAATCGATCCGTATCACGATTGGAAGCAGCGAAGGATCTATCAAACTCCTCGATACGATCACTCCGTGGAGAAAAGGCAAATAACGAATACAAAGCGGGACAGAACTTTCGAACGAAAAAATTTACAATTTCCCGACACTCGGCGACACTTTGCGAAAGATTCGCACGAACGCGCGTACAACGGGTAGCGATCGCGATCGATGTAGCAGATTTCGAGTCACCGAAGCGTACGAAACCAACAGCACGAGCGCCGATCGCCGACTGACTGACGAGAGCAGTGGCGGCGGCGGTGGTGGCGGTGGCGGCGGCAGAGAGCGATCGAGACCGGAGGCGCTGAGATTCGTGCGTCGAGTTCCGATTGTCAATCGACTGCGGCAAAGACTGACTGACGTTTACTTTTCACGGCCGTCCCTCCGCCGTGATTGCACGCGTGCACATCGACGATCTCGGCTCCTCGATCCACGCCGAAAATATCCGTGTATCGATGCGTCCATCTCACCGATTAATTCGCACGTCCAGCCGTAAATGAAAGTCTTTGCTCGGAGACCGACCAAAACCCGGCGATCGTTACGTAATTCGGTGATGTTTCCATGTTTCTTGTCTTCCTTGCCTTGTCGACGCGTTTCTAAGAAAATGATTTAAAAGCAAAGATCGCTTTTAACGGAGGACTGAATGCCTTTGTTCGTATTGCTTTAAACTTTAAACATCTACGTATACATATCTTCGTAGATGCTAACATTCGATATCGCGTAGCGACGGAAGCACGAAATGTAAAATCATCCGCGAGCTCCAAAGAGCAGATTGTTCGCAAAGGAAGGCTTATTAATGGAACGCGAGCTGTTTCCAGTCAGCGTGCAGGTATATTTAATCGGGCGATACCTCCCGAGTTATTTCAAAACCGGAGTATCTTGCATCGCGCGTCTCTATTTCATTCTTTCCTTAAAATAACTTGCCATAGCTCCTTGTACGGGTGGGCAATTATGGCGTTTTAAGGGATAAACGAGGATAACGGATACGATTACGACGACACTGTGATCGAATGCTTAAAAAGAACAATGTGACAATCCTAATCGCCTTCTCGGCTGCCGAAGAAGCAACGAGTCTGCACGATGTGTACATGATGCGAGGGTCATCGAGGTACGCGACGTATCACGGAACGTAATCAAGCTGGGAAAAGAAATCCTACGTACTAGCATAGCAGCGGAATAACGACCAGCGTCGCGTCCTCTTGAAATAATTAACGGTAGGACTGGCAAATATGACAATCTTACTTTGCGGTTCTCGTTCACGTTTCTCGGTACTATTTGTAGCATCGAGTCACGTATGGTAACGACAGAACTATACAGGCGACGCGGAGAGCGGTGTCATTAGGTCGAGGACCAACGAACGAACACGCAAGAGAGCTTGCATAAATTCCTATTTACATTTCTTTACCGAGAAACAAGCGGAAACTTGCGCGTGCAATTTCAACCATCGGCGATCAGCTGCCGATACACGACAAATATTCATCGTCAGACGATAAAGTCGATAATAGTTCGTTAAGAACAACGAAATTCCAGGATAATTCGGTCGCTTCGATAGGCCCAATTTTTAACCTTTCGATCGATCGATCTTCATTTCGGAGAAGAAACGCGATCAAGGATGAAAACGAGATCCGAATAGTTGGCCATAGGTGGCGCACGATACGACCGTGTTTTATCTCGAAATCAATTACGCGACCGTGTTATTACATTACCAGACGTATATGCAACATACATAGGGAATTCTATACCGACCAGGGCTTATCTGCTTTCAGATAGTACTGGTATGCGTTGCAGGCACGTATGCGTGTTATTAATAAATACCTTGCGATCAAATGTTAAACTTACGCAATGGCAATTGCAAATATAGGATTTAGATGTACATATATATCTGTTAAATGCCTTTTTCGATTTTTGCGTTCTATACTAGACGACGATCGACGCACTACGTTCATCGATCGTTCGAACGATTAAAATTAACGGATTAGTCATAAAAGAAAAGGTTCGTTGCTTGGACGATGAAGTACGTTTCGCTTGTAAACTGAAGCAGCTTGCGACGCTTGATTATAGTCATCGAACACCTGTGTACGTTCCCGCACGCGCCACGTGTGTACGTACGCTGTACGTTCATTTATAGAGCGATACATAAATACAGGGTGTCTCGATTCAACGAGACTGTTCGACCGTTTCGCGGGGAAACGCGATCGCGAAGAAGCGAGTCAACGAAAGAGTCGTAAATTCCCGTTACGATTTGATAATCGACGCGACGATTCCATCGATCTCCTATTTTCGTTAAGATAATAGAGTTAACAGTTTCAAATATACAGTTTATTCTAACAATCTTGTAGATATAAGTAGTTGCGCGTAGTGCGTGTAAATGCATTCTCAGCAAAGTGTAAGTAACAAGTTAAGACGATGACCGATCAATGAACGGAAAAAGCAATCGAGATAGTGACTGGTCAAAGAATGAAAACCGAAGGAAGTTCGGTGACGATGCTGTCCCTGAGGAAAACTACCGAAGGGCGTTAGTTATCCATAAACCTGTTTTTCCCATTTTCTACTTGACTGAACAATAGCCCTAAAGAACGTCTCGACTCGAAGATATTGTAATAGCGCTTAAGGGCATTGGTGGTAAAGTGAAAGTGCTTGATTTTATGACAGTTCCTTAGGAAACTAGCTGTAGTCTCGACCGAGGGATGGTTTCTGGTTTACGTAAACAGTCACCGAACGTAACAAGAACCATTGCGAAAGCTGGGAAGAGACTACGCGTCTATATTCGTACAATTTCGCGCGAATTTCGAACTGCGCTTAGAAAATTCTCTCTATCGTCTTTTGAATCGCCTACGAATCTACAATGTACGTATACGTGTAACTATAACGTAAAGATGAATCTAAGGAATGTACAAAAATTCTGCTGACAGAGTAAAAAGAGAGAGAAAGAACGAAGCGCGTGAATGAAAGATGAGCGGGGCGTGATCGATCAGGGCGCGGATCAGGAACGCGTGACGGCTGGTATCGTGCAACGAATCGAAGAAACGCGAAACGAGAGAGAAAAATAAGACGGTAGAGCGTGATGCGCGTCGAGTGTCGATACCTGAGTGAGCGAGTCGCGTAGCGGCTTTTTAAACCTCCTTTCTTACCCGATATTCAGACGTTATCGAAAGGCCGCGCTTCCGACCACCGGTCCCCGTTCTTGCTATCGCGCGCGCACTTGTGTTCGCGAAAAGGCAAGACGTCGGAAATCTCTACGCAATAACGTCTCCGTTATCTCATCGACTTTATAATGCTTTCAACAGGCTAAACAACGAGCGAGAAGAGCCTACGTACGTACATAAAGAACGTCAATCCGCTTAAGAAGACTCAAGTCCTTCGTGCGTTACCATTTTGTCACGCTCAACTCGTTTCCATGATAAGACAATTAAGTTGCGAGTCGGAGACTCGCGTGATTTTCTTTGCTTCTGTGTTTTTTTGAATTTGATACGCGTTAACCCTCCGCAAACCGAGCTGCGTTCGCATCTCGTCCTAACTGGTTCGTACGCGATAATTTGCGCGTCATTCTCGTAATTTTGCGATCGACCGGTTGATCAAGGTCTGGCTTAAAAATAGGTTCCTATCGGAATACGCGTATCTGGAATTTATATATTTTAATTGGCATCTTTAATCGATCGATGCAGCGAGAGTAGAGAATCGAGCTTCGAAAGACAACTTTCGTTTGTTCTCGCTTCGACGTATACGCTCCTGCTTTCTCCTTCTTTTTCAACGGTTGTTTCCAGCAAGCCTCGGCCGTGTGCCCTGACATTTAACATCGATTTTGCTCGTGTCGAAGATTCTAGTAACTTGCAACGGTTATTAGCGACTTCTCGATAAAGAGGAAATATATACTCTAGGAATTTTACCATAACATCTAGAGATGCTTGTAGAAAAAGAGGACGTGTTTTTTCCTACCATTTGACACGGGCAACAAGGAGAATCGCAGACGAACGTGACGAATTAATATTTAGACGTAACCGTATCTGCTTATGGGATAATAAAGAATATTTCGTCGCAATCCACAGCTTGTGTAATCAAGGAGTTACGTTACATCCACTCCGGTGACTTCCTCGAAGGATCTCCACCTACCAGTAACCTTTCCAGAATACGACTAGAGGTAGATAGATAGATAGAATATCGATCGGCAGGTATTCGCAGGTATTGGGGAAAAAGGACCGACGGTCTGGGCGAGGTAGATGAAATCCTTTTGAATCTGCGACTTTTTGTTAAAAGCTGAAAACAAAGCCTGGCGAAATACTACATTTCCTACAACGTTAGCGTTTCCTTTTGTCCGCAATTTCTAAATTATCCACGCGATCTATAGGAATCGCTAAAAATTTGGTCACCCTGTATAAATCAGATTCCCTCGAACGCACCCGACACGCAACTCGCGTAACCGCAGCAGCAATGATCTGGTCTCTTTCTTCGGATAGAAACATTGTTGCAACCATACTTGCTCTATTTTCGAATCAGGTTTCTCAACAAGAACGTAATCTCGGTATAAAAACGGCTTTATTCCGTAGTTTCGATCAACTTGTTCGCGTTTAACCACTTCCTCGTCGATTATTTACCGTTTATTACGGCCCCGCGATAAGATTCCAAGAGTTTGTACGACTGCACGTGGCACGGATCCGACGCGTTCAGACTTTCAGTCGTCGTTCGCGCAAGATCCACGTTATGCACAGCGTGTACTGCTCGCGTTAAAAAGGGCGCACGACCACGCCAATTTCGATGCGTTTCGCTCGACGGGATTGTCCCTTCCGGTTACTGGCGCAGCGTGAATCGGGCACGAGGGGGCGGGTGTATCGATCCGCAGCGCTTGCAGTTTCACCGAAAGCCGGCAACGGAGTTAACGACATTCTCCATGGATAGGACCCTTGTACCAAATGTATGTCAATATACAAGGGACGCAAAAGAAAAGAAAAATCAATACTACTCGTCGATCGGCGTATTATTTAACACTTGGTTGGAATAGGCGCGAAAAGGGGAGTTGCGCGGGATGAAACGTTAGCTCGATAAAGTGCGGAAAGGGCCAACTAATTCAGGGTGATCGACCTGAGTCGTTCCATACGAGGATCGATCTGAACGTAAATTATTTCTAATTATACGCTATATTCTCGACGATGTGCTATACGTAGGATATATAGTACGCGATAAAGATAGCTATGTAACGACGTCGAAATATGCCAAGTATGCGACGAAATTTAAGCACGTTAATGGCGAGTGTAATTTCCTGCGGCACAGATAATATGGCGATTATACTCGAGGGAAGTCAATATTTAAAGGCAATGGACGCGCGCGACGCCACGCTACATATTACTTTGGAAAAAGCCGCACGATTCGTTAAAAGCGCGCCGCTATATTTGCCTCGTACGTACAGGATTGATATTCAATTCGATGTTTAACGTACGATAAGTCCCTCCCCCCTCCCCCCCGTCGTTGACCCGTTTACGTAGTAGACGATGGAATAAATTGAAATCGGTGTATTTAAATATATCGAGAAAGTGAAACTGAATAGGGTAGCGTCGAAATAAAATGAAAGACGAGAAAAAATAATGAGCAGTAGCGTAGCGTTTGTCGTAGAATGCAGTACCGTAGAGCTCGTGAAATTCGCGTTGCAGTACGTCGCTACTCCTCTCGACGTTGCATAGGCATTGAAGCGCACACACGGCGCATCGTGCGAGGTACGGTTGCGTGGGTAGAACGCATAATTGCGTGAGCAAATTTACGAGCGTGGCGTCCTCAGATTCCGTCCTGCAATTGCTGCTACACGCACACGGACTACGGACAAAATTCGACTCGAGTCCATATTTTATGCTTCGGACGATCAACGAAAAGAATGCTTTTATGTCGTTTGGAAAGAAACAATCTCGACCTGTCCGTCGCATATATATATATGCTAGGTTCGCGAGAATAGCTTGCAGAGTTGAAAAGTCTTATGCGAACCAACGACGCTATAGATTATTTCCTTGAAATAATTCCATGTATTTTGCGAGAAACTCTCGTGTATATTGGACGTCGAAGAGACCGGGAATTGCAGAAATTAACATTTGTATTCTAAACGCGCTGGATTACGCAACAGTTATGGCACGTTGAAAAGGCTGAATGGCACACGATGCGTTACTTTGTTTTTCTGCCTCTGTTGAATCAATGAAGCTCGTGGAAAAAAGTGTGACTAGGAGAAAAGAGAAGCGGTGGACTTTCCCGTGAAAATCGCTGTAAAGGTGGCAACCCTAGACGAAGATCGGATACGAGCCAGCATCACTCGAGAATGCAGGTCACTCTCAAATAGCGGGAAAACAAAATGAAGAGGAGAAACAGTCGGTGGAGGTACAAATGTCGGAGGGGGGGGGGGGCGGGGCTCACCCTAGGAAACGTCAAACCGATGGATCCACCTATTTATAGCCCCCCCGAGTGAGTTTAGAGATACGATCCTTTCAGAAAACATTCGACGTGTTCGTCACGAGGAAAAGACCGTGAAAATCAGAAGGAAATCGCAGGATACAGGGGCGTACCCCGCACACACACACACGGTTTCCAACTCTTTGGCAACGGGAAGCACACGAGCCACGCACACACGTTCGCCGAGAATAGCGAAGCCGCGGAGAGAGAGAAAAGCTAGCCGGCATTCACCACTTGGTTTCCGCCTTTTACTCACCCATCTTTCCGACTGGCACAAGCTACGATGCTTCTAACGGCGGTTCGTCGCAGACGATCGGTTACACGATCATATTATAATATCGGTTACGAATAGAAACGACACGGCCGCGTAATTTCACTTAGAAAATCGCGAAAAACTCAAGAGACCGTCTTACTACCGAACGCTCGACGTCCGACATTGTAGTGGCGAGCGATCGCGACAATGCGCAGGCGCGTCCATCGTCTTCACTACCGTATCTACGATTCCAATCGCCTAGCTGTACGTATCGGACAAATTTTGGGATAATTTTTCTAACGTTTCATGTACCGATAAATTCAGCGATATATTATCGTCCCTTTGTTCGTAGTTATCCTAATGTAGTTATTCGATGTATTTCTAAGATTATTTCTCGTTAACAGATTGACGTGGAACAACAAAATAAATCAAGCCTGTATTATGCTATCGTAGATTGAAATTTTATTCGTACGTTTTCGCAAAATGGCGCCAAACGAGAGCAACGTTTCTGTTTATTTCGTGCTTTCTATATTTGTGAAATTATGAATTAGCAATTTATTGGATCGTACCTTATCGTCAGTAAATGGTCAAGTCGAACGATTTCCTGCATAATCTCGATCTATTTCGCTACAGTTCAAAATTTCGATGTAGTAAGTACATATATTTAGTGTGCTCTTAATCGATGTCATAATGTTCGAACGATGTTATAAATTTATTGTTACGTATTACGCGGGATAAATAATTCATTGATACAACGAATACCATTTGCATTTTTGCAAATATAATGGGATAATGTCGGTGATTGAATTTCAAATGAATCTGAGTAGGAAATACGGTTAGACTATGATTGTGTAATATGTTATAGGATACAATTATTTATTTAAATATAGTTTGATATTATTCGACTGTTGTCTATTATCTATCTTATTTGAAGATATAGCTTAATATTTTGTAACTCTCGATATCAGCATGTAATAACGTAAGCTTCAAGAACCGTACAGATTTATATAGATGTTGAACATTACCGTCGTCGATAATGACGATATCGTCAACAATAAAAAATTATTGATTTTCAATTTTCCTCTTTTAATGCTTCCATTAGAAAGGAAACGAGAATGCTCACGCCCGTAGATCTAGTTGTTTCACGGTACAGGTGCTGCACCATGTGGCCAAATGCCGAGTTCAATTGACATTAGCATGTACAAGAACCTATAAAATTAGGGATCTGCCCTGTTTGGTTACACATTGATATAGACGAGAACATATTGAGTTTCACGCTACAAAAATCTATTTAATCGTACAATACTGTGGAAAAGTTCAGATCTACTATTCTATCGAGATAGACAAGCATAAAAACGACGAAATCATGCAATAATGAAGCTAGATGTAAGTTGCCGAAGAAAGAGAAATCAATCGTTTACTATATTTTTGAACGATGACATGTATAAAGTAGGGTTAGAAACAGTAAAAATTCCTCTCTCGTATTACAAAATAAAAATTCTATATGACCTATAACATCAATTAGTAGCAAAGTAAATAAGTTTCGCTACTAATTTCGATAGTATCGCTATCGATTCGCCAAGACTATTTTAAACTACTAGTTATTGATAATTTTTAAGGATTGCATTTGTCTTTAATAGAGACACTTGTAAAGCAAGACAGAACGATTCTCGAATTTTATGTAATAATAAATAGTAACGTACCAACATGTAAAATAACATACCATATTTTATGTAATAATAGCAACTTTACTCGTGTAACACGTGAAAGCTGTTCATTAAGAACATAATCTTATTCGTAATCGTTACCGAACGTTGTCTTAAATATGTTTCCTATTCCTCAATTTCGTCAATTTCACTGTTTGAATACACCAAGTTTGCGCGCGCTTGTATATACGAAAATCGTGCGCTCCTATTTGCGCGATGTATCGCGAAGTCAAATCGAGCGTGCCTATTGGCGCAGAATATCGTCAAAGTCAAATCTGGCGTGCCTATTGGTGCAGAATATTGTCGAACGAAATTGTGCGTTCCTATTGGCAAAATATATTGTCACGTCGAATCGAGCGTTCCTCGATTGGTGCGAAATATTGGAAAGTCGTAGTTTCGCGGAGAAACATGGGGTGACATACTCTTGAAAGTCGTGGAGCGAAAATTCGTCTCGTCGAGCGTTACCCTGTCCTTATTAGTACTTTCGTTTCGACTTTATCAACGTTTCTACACTTCTATCTGCCTCATACAAATAGTACGTTCGTATTTAACCGCTTATTGATTATAATTTTAGTAAAATTACGTAGTATCCGAAATCTTCTTTTACTTTCGTCGTTGATTGCGTATGTAACAGATTACAATCATCGATCGCTCATATTACCACCGTCCTTTGAGGTAGACTTTGGATCTTATTATCGCTTTATCTTACTATAATTTGTTACGTTATTGTAAATTATTGGTTTTGTTATACGTTTATTTGAGATTGCTTTGGCTTTCTCTTGTATAGATTATTGGCCGGTCACGGGACTGAAAGAATAGGGGTTCACGTCACAGACGCCATAGACGATTAATAATCGATAATTCGAACTGATACGAAATGGACGCCGGATTTAGCATGCTTCGCAAACGATTAGATTATCAATATTCCTAGGTTAAAAATTGTAAAATCTAGCGTTCCTATTTTTATAGTAATTGGATTTTAACAGGATTTCAATTTTTATTATTATTAAAATTTCCAACAGAGATATAGATTTAGATTAGAGTTTAGAAATATCGAATAGATTTTTATTTTTCATTAGCTTAGATAGACAATGGAGGATATATTTTTAAAAACAAATTATAATATTTCCCATGTTTTGTTTCAGTTTTTCATAACTTCTGCTTTTTCTTGTGCTGCAGAAAGGACGCGGTGATGCTTCGAAACTAAGCGTGTAAGAATCTTTGCATATCGTATACCAATTAATTTTATTCCTTTGATTATTCTACTTCAATTATCTATTTGCATAATGAAAAAACAAGTTTGATTTTTAAATTTAATATCAGACTTTCAATCGTTGGAGTAATTAGAGTTTACTAGCAATTTAGTCTTTATATTATTATTAAAGTTCAAAGTTTTCATAAAGTTACATATCACGTTATCTCAAATTTTTTGGTGAATCATCACTTGGTGTTCAAAATATATTATTCACGGATACATCTCACGGATATATGTATAATAAGTCATATTTTGTTAAAGGTTTATCGCTTCATTCTGTTGCTTCTGTTTCCTAAAAAGGACCTAGTGGAGCTCGAAAAGCCAAGAGCGTAAGTAATTTTGTAATCTATACTTTGTTTAATTCTTGTAATCCTTGTGTTTCAATTTGCTATTTCCGATTTAAATATTGTCATTGAAACTTTAACAGAAATTAATCTTCCGCTGCTTGAAATTTTCCAATTAATTAGCGTCATATTTAAGAGTAAATTATGATTTTCCATGCATTGTTACAGTTTTTTCCACGATGGAATTGCATGGCTCCTTCCTGATGGCGGTCTTCGCGACGATTTCCCCTGGGCTACCACAGCATCGATGACCACGTTCCTCGCATCTTATCGTGAGTCGCGTGCATTTTTCTCGCTCCGGTCGCTCGATCACGTCGTAGGACGAAAGATCCGGATCGACACGGGTGATTGATCGTATTACGTAGAATTTTTTGCGAGCAGAGTAACCGCGGGTATTTACTATACCCGTGAGTAGTAACATTTTCTTTTTCTGTGTATTATTTATTAGTTCAGGATAGGTCTTCTTGCGCATCGCGTTTTTTTTTCTTCTTTTATATTAATTACACGATACTCACAAATTTTGTATTAACCATATTAACAATGGTACTAACTGGTACAAACGATATTATATTAACGATTAATTTGAATATTTGTGATTGAAGGTATGTTCGCCAGAATTGTTTCGAAAGTCGGAATATATTAAAAATGTATATTTACAGTAAGAAATTGCAACGGCTTGATGAAATATTTCGTAGTGACGAGGTCGGATACCCTTCGACTTTGTTGCGTTTAAAATCGCAATTATTGCGTATCTATCGATAACGATAATAAGCCATCTTTTATTTTCACTTACTGTTCTCCGATGGCATTGTTTCAACGGACTTAATTGTTTGCCATTTATTTTTAAATTTCACTATCAATTTAAAATATATATATATAGAGAGAGATATTAAAGTTGAATTCTGTCGTACAAAAACGTATGAAATTTTACGTGCAAGAAGAAATTTCGCGACAGGCAAATTTTGGAATCGAAGCAACAAATTTTGTTGAACGTAGCCTTCGCATTTTCGATAATATGCTTTGACGAAGGGATTGTTTGAGTCAATTATCAAATAAATTTCCTATCTATCGTGAATTTGTCTCTTTCGTAATAGAATTTCAATAATTCATAGAGTCTAAATAAATTCGGTATTTATTAGTATTGTGGTAATTTATGAAATTAACGAAGTAAAGCATACAGTGTTACTAATTGAGATAAAATTCAAAGATGCAAAATGAAGAAAGATTAGCCGGTTAAAGACAAAATAGATGCGCTAATTTTAGTTAGGATTTTCAGGTTTAACCCTTTTCGTGTCCATTGCCAGAATCTCGCTCACGTGCCCAGGTGCTACTCGGGTGAGAGAAAGGCAACGGGTACGATGACCATTGATTTTATAACAATTTCCAAGCGACTGACGACGCGTTAGCGTGTCGTATTTTCCACATGGTGTTGTGTGGTTTTAAGCTGTGGAATCGCGTCGTTTTAGTATTATAAAAAATACATTCGAATCAGAGACATCGGTATTATTAATCTTGTTGTTAAATTGTAATGGTCGTTATCCGCTAATAATCACGAGCTGATAATCACGAAGCGAATTAAAACTGTATGCGGTAGAATTTTCTTAAATTTTTCGCAGTTTGAGTTTCTTTCGGATACCATTGGGAAACCAACGAAGGAAGACATAATTATCCCGTACAATATCGTACACGTATAATATCCCATCCCTTTTCCTTCTAAATCGTAGGTTTTCATATAGGTAAACATAATAGGTAATAGGTGTTACATAGTCTTTACTATGTACTTGCGATTTCTCGTTCATACAGCGACATTTAATGGTGTGCTAGCTCGTGTTTCGTTAGAATAAGCGAAGGACGGGTTGTATCCGATCTGCTCTTTGATACACGTAATTACAATGGTCGCGACGCAACGTTATAAATCGTAGATTTTGATTTTTTTCAAGGTCGGTATTTCAGAGCCAATTTAACGTCAGGACTATCCTGTGCATAGTAATAAAATCACGATAAAGTCACCGGTGAGATATTTAGTCGATGGTAAAGTATGAGCGATAAAAATTATCGACTTTTTGCAACCGCGTCGATTATCAATGGAGATTCATTTGGAAGCTCAAACGGTATACGCTTACTCGGACAGTTTACTTTTCACGAACGGCAGATGGCTCCATCG
The DNA here is from genome assembly GCA_037178635.1 of Bombus dahlbomii. NCBI lineage: Eukaryota > Metazoa > Arthropoda > Insecta > Hymenoptera > Apidae > Bombus > Bombus dahlbomii. The sequence continues at coordinate 17,882,244 of CM074105.1, read as the reverse complement.
TCGCATTTAGGAGCGTGCATAAGAAAACCCATAAAATTCGCGCGTATGAATATTAACTTTGTAATTTAAATAACCTCTGGATGCGTTGTTTTTTTTATGATTGGCGATCAATGGCTCGACCGCGTATAACGATAACAATGTATCTAATTAGCAACATGATATATTAGATACGCGCAGGTTCGTTCGCGCCAACTACCTATCACGTCGGAAGCCATCCTATTATCCTAACTGTAATTTCCTCTGAAACATTAATCACGGAAGTTTTTACAGTGAATACGTAAATAGAATGTACATGGTAGACGGACAGACTCGCAACAGCATTATTTCTCGCTTCATTACTCGCTAATTTGTAATTTCTAATTTCTAATGATTGCGTGTCCTCGAGCATACGGTATATCCGAGTAGGAAGAGGTTGAACGCCATTGTGCAACATAATTTAGCACGGACTCATTGAGAGCGTATTGTTGGTTGGGTTCGGTTTCATCGTGTTTAAATCGCCGGTCTAACAGGCAATTCAAATATTTCGTTTTTCCATCTTTGGCGCAATTTTATTAACTTTTTCCTCCTTGAACGCGTTTAAAACGCGAAGCCAAGGGCAACACGGACAATGTAAGTGCATCGAAGAAAGTCGATTTTTAAACGAACCGTAAAATTAGGGTAGCGATATCGTCGAAATAGCCAGGCGAGCTAACGAAAACTCGGAACGTTAAAACGGATTTCGTTAAAATCTCTCATTTAGAGGAACGGGAATCGCTGCTTCGTTTCGCTGTTGCGTTAATCTCGTCCACTCGAATCGATGGATCGACGAGACAAGAGATCGATTTGATGGCGAGTTTAACGGGAACCAGGCGCGAGATTCGAGATCTCTAGCGATCAAAGTGGTAGACAGGTTGTTAAGCAGCCATCGATGCGCGATCGCACGCGAAACCAGTTGCTTTTTAGTAGCGAGGCGTTATCGCGCGCGAATAGATGGAAGAGCTAGTAGCCAGAGACACGAAATTCAGACACGCGAACGCGATCGGTCGCGAGATGCACGTTGAAAATTAACCGCGCGTCGTATCTTTGTCCGATAGTCTATGTTTATCCTCTTTGCATCGAAACGGTAACGTTTAATCACGGTACGGTTTAAACGGAATGGAATTACCGGTAGCATGCATACGCGGTTCGTTATTTCATGGTCCCGTGAGATCGTTACCACGCATCCGACGTGTTAGCGACGTGTTCGCGACGGTGTTCGCGACGGTGTTCGCGACGGTGTTCGCTGCAAGTTCGTTAACGCTGAGCGAAATCGCGACTTTCTCGACGACGCGACGGTGCGCAGGCCACAAAGGGGTCGAACGGGTGGGAGAGGGCGAGGGAGGGAGTATGGTTAAAAAGACGGCGATTAGTCAAGCGAAATCGTCCATCACGTCTGAACATACGAGGAACACATGCGGGGACTAGCTTCTGCCGCACCTCTCGAAATAGAGAAAGAAAGACGGGTAGAGAGACGGGTAGAGTGACGGGGAGAGAGACGGGGAGAGACGGCGATGGTGCGATACGCGCGTACGTGCGAGGGAAAGAGCTGAAAGAGCCGAAGAGAGCAGAAGAGGGAGCCTGGAAGTACAGAGTTCTTTTCGGCTAACCGCCTACTTAATTAAAACAACATTAAGCCGACCGGCTTACGCCGTGAAACGTCGCCCTCGATGGACCGTGCAACGGACGGACGAACCGCGTAACACCAGAAAGAAGAAGGTAGAAGGGGGGAAACGCGCGCGAGGAGACGAGCCGCGTCTTCGTCGTAGCTGTTAAATCTCGGTTGTAACAGCTTGCCGCGTGGCACCCGCGCCGCCTCATAAACTACGTTCCTTATTAAATTACGTACATTTCGACGTAGTGCCTTTTCGCATCGCGCACCCACCATCTTGGATTTGGCCGTCGCGGCGGATCTTCTCGACCGCGGCCGCCCGATGGGAATAGTCGAGATTATTACTTGGAAGCAGTCCCGTCCTCCTCTTGCTGCCGATGGACCACGAGCCCCAACGACCGAATGCTCTTTCGAACGTGTGTCCGTCTCTCGGGAATGCTCGGAAATGCTCGGCGTTATTACCTCTAACTAGTCTCCGCTTTAAGCACAACGGATATCGAGGGCGATCCTTGCGAATCGATCTGCGCACCGATCTGCGCACCAAGGACGACAGGAACGATTACTCGATTACGATGGAGAAGCAGCCGAAGATGATACCCCTTTCCGCAGCGATTCTTCTTCGTCGTCATCGTCACGGTCGACGATTCGATCGAGATTCGTCCGTCTCTAAAGGTTTGGCAACGGTTCGTCGTGGTGCAACGAGTGGGAGGTTGGGAAGGAAGGAAGGAAGGAAGGAAGGAAGGAAGGAAGGATGGCGAACGCTCGACGATGACTTATGTTTCCACTACATGGTAACGATGTCGTAAAATACGTTTATTGAAACGGATCTATCCGGTCGACTTAACGAAGCTGTGAGCCATTTGTTATCGCTTATTTGGCAGCAGGAAGAGTAAGCTTTCTCGAGTAATTGCTCGACCATCGGAACGGGCCAATGCTTCCATCGTTGGCTTGGAAATCGAACGAGTTTCGTTTAACGAGCGCGAGAGTCTCTCCTCGATAAGAACTCTGAACACGGACGCGAGTTCAGCACCGCGAGAATAAAACGAGCGAGTAATAAACTAACGAGCACGATGGTTGGAAATAGCGAGTTGGCCAGTACACGCAAACCAATTACGCGCGAAAACACGAAGCACAATGCCAAAGCCGAGACGCGCGTTAAACGCGTGTTAGATTCGAAGACTGACGGATGCTGTTTCACCGCGTCCGTTCTTTCTATCCGATCAACGACGAATATTATCACGATCGTTTTTAAAACGCGTTACGCTCGCGTCGATCGTTGTTAAACGCTTATTAAGTTTAATTTCTAAATAACGTTTTCTCGCCTATGGTTAAAATCGAAGACGAACTTGGTCGTCTTAGCGAAAGCAAGCATCCCGAACGAACGACGAATGGTTTAAAGCCGCGTTTAATTTAATCTCGTATCGAGTATCATGAAAATGCTAGGCTCCGAGCTGAGACTAATTCGGAGTAGACACGCGCACGCATGCCGCATCGGACGTGGAAACACGCAAGCACGCGCTAGCCAATTAAGTGCAATGCCGAAGACGAAAGGGTGAGAAACGACCGTGACACTTGGCAGTCTTAAGTAGCAAGATTTAGGAGCGACAGGTGCACCGATAGCATCCTTGCCTCGCCTTTTTCCACCGCGATACAGGCCGGGCCTCTCGTGGTTGGTTTTCCTTGGAGAATACACCGTGCCGAGGAGAAGAAAAAAAAACAAAAAAAAAAAAAAAAAAAAAAAAATAGGAAAACCACTCGGCTTTTGGCGAGCGACGACTCGCGTATTAATAACAAGCGCTTGACGCCGCGCCAACCGTACCGCGTTCTTCTGCTCATTTTGCCGAAACGTTGCTAAATTGCAAAGCGAAATTTGCGCCAAGATACGCGCGCCATTTCGAACATTTAGCCAAATGTAAACTAGCCTCATTAAACATCGGTTCGCTTCTCCCGTCTTCTTAAACGAAACTGTACGTAGCGTGGGAAGATTGGTTTAATCTGCCCTGAAATAATTCAACTACATTTGTTAGATGAACGTTTATTTACGACGAATTGTATCACGTAGAAGCGCAATGATATAAACGGCGAGGATCGATCGCCTGGATGAAATGGCAAAGTTTTCTAATGTAACTACGAACGTTTACGACTCGGTTACGATTCGGTTACGATTCGGTTACGATTACGCGGGTCTTAAATTATCCGGAGAAATAGGAAAGCAACGTTCTGCCGAGTTTCATGAATAAAAGAAAATAATGTTCAGCTTTGCACCATCCTCTCGCCACGCAAGTTACGATAGGAGGACGTTCTGCGAGGGTAATTGAAACGGATCGATTCACCCGAACCGAGAAAGAGAGAGACCCTCGCAGTATCGTACAGTTCACGGTGTATATACAATGAAGTAGACCGGCATGTTCTGCGAAATGTAACTACCGTGGCGGTAATAAAAATGGCGAGGAAGAAGGAGGCGGTCTGATATGGAAAAAATGACCGCCTACGTGTACGTCTTTAGCGTATTGTTAAGGAACGCACCGAAGCGTAGCTCCTTGAGGACTTGGCCACGTTCGTTCTTGCCGAAGAGAGGACATCGCGACCGGTAGCGTTATTTTGTAGCCAATGAGTTTTCGTCAACGGGCAAATAATATCGTCGTTCTTGACCTGTAAACGCGCCAACTTTACAAGAGACCCTTCAAAAGACGTCGTACGCGTGGAAGATACGACAGTTCTCGTAGAAAACTTTTGTCCGTGCCATTCGTCCGAACGAACGTAACCAAGACCTTTCCTTTCTCACGAATATATACCACGTTAACGCGCCGTAAAGGCTTCTTCGCCTCTTGAAAAAAAAAAAAAAAAAAAAAAAAAAAAAAACCGCTTTTACAGCGTTTTCTGCCAACGCTTTCCGATTATCGACGAAATATATTTATATTTGTATTTCGTAATGTAACGTGTTTTGAAAACGATCGTATCCAAGATCGAAAGCGACGTTATAAGTCGACGAATCGAAATTTTAGGCCACACACGACCGTTTGTCGCCTGTTGGTTAGTTTACGCGAAACGTTTAATTGGTGGCATGCGCGCACGAGAAAAGTGTCTTGGAGAGATTATCTACCCCAGACATCGGGCCAAGAGTTTGGTAACGAGGCCCGAATCGCGAGGAGCGAATTTAATTGACCGCTGCACGTTCACCGTTTCGGGTTAAGTTCGTAGCGTGAAACGTTGACGAACGAAGCTTTCCATCGGAGATTGTAAAAATAGGCAGGCTCGGACCGACTATAGTCGAAATTGTTTCCTTTCGAATTCGAAATTTAAAAGATTCGAGTTCAAAATGAATGGCGATTTTAAAGATAATGGTATTTCGTCAAACCTTTGAAACCCGTTGCAACGCCACCGTTTCGTAGTCGTAGTAGCATCTTCGTATAAAGCGTAGTGGCATTGTCTCAGGGGGAACATCCAGCTCTTTGCGGTTACGCGTCTCTTTCCTTTTTTCGGGCTTTTTATCAAAGAATGATCAGCTGTGTCTGTGTCAGGTGTTTTAGCAAAGAAGCGGATACAAACTCTTCCCTCTTATTTTCTTCGATGAATCCACACCACCAGTGCTCCTTTTCGAACCCTTACAATTTCTAACCGTTTTCGATTTGCCTTTCTAACACTGCTGACGGATAATCGATACGGAGTGATCGGAACACGTTGAAATTTCATTTTACGTGGAAACGTGGATTTCGTTGCCGTTTAAAAACAACCAGCCAGTATTTCTTTCATCGTACGGCTGCTACTTTTAATTACGAAAATATTTTTTTTTTTTATCGTTGATCGTGTAACGCTAAAATGGCAGAAAAGGCAAAGGTCGAATGCATTCTCGAAACGAATATTCTCTTCTTGGTTTTTGATTTCGACCTTTTAATTAAATTTTCACCAGATACCGTTTGCGGTTAACGTTGATAGAACGTTTGGTTGAAAACGCGTCGACCGGCTAGCGAACTACCGTGTGTCGCTCATTTGCAATTGCTTAGCGCTTGTCCGCGACCGTTGTATGGTTTCGCGAAACGTCACACAACGCACGCTGGCAATATCATTCTTCACTTAGGCATACGTGAATGGCACATTACCAGGCCGCGTGCAAACGGTAGTGACACCTGAGCAGTAATAATCGTATACAAACGGCAGTTCGCTTTATAGTTTGTCGAGCCGTTTCTGTTGCACCGCGAGCTCCGCTCAACGGCGTACAGCGGCTTTCGTTCTTTTTCTCGTCGATCCGTATGCGCGTGTTTATCGGGCAGTAAAAAGATTAACGAGTCGCATCTGCGACGTTTGGTCGTATCCGAGTTACGGACGGAGAGAACGAAGGAAATTCGCCTAGTAGCCTATCTTTTTCGATAGGAAAACGCGTGTTGCTTTTGTCTTTTCGTGTAGAGCGATAAAGCGTGGCCTACCTGTATTTTCGTGTTTATATCGAGGTCCGTTCGATAAGCTCTGGCAAATTTTAAGCCGAGCGATAATGGTAGAAATATTGGTAATAAAAAGAGTGCCACCTTAAAGCAGTAAAATAATACGTAACGGATAACGATTGTAGAACGATTTGGACGAAGGTTTAAAGACGGGAGCAGAAATTCTTGAAAAATAAAGTCGCGGCTTTTTTCGCCTATTCGCACTCTGGTGAGCGACGGTCTGCGAGAGAGCAGCTTGGTCGCTCCGAAGATCGGTCGCGTTTGCCGAGGCAAAGACATAACGAAAGGATTTAAACACATTGTTAAAACTCTACTTAGTAGCTACAACTTTTATGCATTCAAAGGGAGACACGCCCCCGCTTCCTGGTCCAACTCTCGGGACCGCGCGTAGACCTCTGGGCGCAGCGTAGCGGCGGGAATCGAATTTTATATGGAGATTGCCGCTCTTCCCGAGAACACTAAAGAGTTAAGGGCCTCTTAAAATGGCTGTCGTTTGTTCGTAAGAGAGGCAGCCAACTTCTTCTCGATGGTCCTTTCCGTGGCGCGGGTACCTGGTATTATTATTATTACAAAGACGAGTCCGTGGCATAAATAAATCGTAAATCAAGCGGCGTCATAAACGTCGAAAAGCTTCGAGACAGTTCGGACCGTGCGATCACCGCACAATGCCGCCGCAATTTTGCAATTTGAACGCTTATAACCGCCCCGGCCCTTTCCCCTTTTTCGCGTACGCCCACCGACCTTCCCTCAGTTCGGACATTCACGAATCGAGCGCGAATTTCCACTCTTTCTTTTCCCTCTTTGTCGATCTTTCTGTTGGTTATTTCACGTTGACGAAGGAACACGTGATTCCGGTGTGAAGATTTGGCTCGCGCCGTTTCCAAATCGCGTCCGACGACATCCGTTCCAACTCATTTTCGCTCTCCGAAACTTCAACCAGACGATTCTCGCCGCCGATTCGCTTCTACGTCGAAGCGAAGAGCAGATACCGAAGGTCGGATCATGGATCCTCTGTGTCGTTATTTATTAGACTAGCACCTTTTTCCAAAGTTCTGGTTCGGGTTCCTTCCCATTGTCTTCTCGAGCTCCGAAACAAAAACCTTCAACGAAGTCGTTCCGTTCGAACGATTCTATCGCGCCAATCGATCCGTTTTTCTTCGCGCGTTAGAATAACTCGCAATTAGAACACCGCTCGTATCGGCATTTACTCTTGGAACAACCGCAAAAACGACTTAATCTCGCGACGAAAAATCATCCGTACTCGCTCGCCGGTTATCCTTCGTACTTTCGTCCCAATTTTGGAAGGTTTCGTAAAGTTTCGTTGCAACGCGAATCGCGAACCCGAAATAACTCTTCGAAATACTTTGCAAAAGGGACGAACGTGTACGCGAAATCAAAAGATCGTTTATGACGTGCAGCGGCATTTTTTTGACAAATTTCCTGCGGCAATGTCATTAAACGATAAACGTTTTCTGGCCGGCGTCTTTCCTGACACATTGGTCGAATGACGCAACGCGATAAAGAGCGACTAATTGCGAACATGGTCGGGGATAGGGTAGGTGAGTCGGGGGTTCGACTTTGAAAATAAGAGCAGATTCGCTCGAGGGTGCGATTAATCACGGCGAAAAGAGAGCTGCCTTCCGGGGTTTTATCAACCAATTACCCGGGACGCGGTATATTTGATGCTTCGAATAAGTAGCCGGCAAACAGCGCCAGAGAATTCATTAGCGGATCGTTGGACCAGCATGCTCGGCTTTATCGGTTCTTCGCTGTTTCACGGGTCGCGATACCTAAGCATCGAATTGCCGAATCAATTTGCAGATGCGATAAGGATAGTCGTTTTTCGAGTGGAAGTTGGCTACTACGTTACTTTTCTTCTTTTACCTTCGCTCGTGACGCGAGAAGTAGGTTTCATAATATTTGTAATTAAGTAAGTAACTCGAACAGAGATTGGAAATATCAAAGATCAAAGTACGTATATACGTATAATTTAGTCTCGGTCCCCCGTATTTTGTTTTCTCCCGTTTAAAACGTAAAAGGCCGCGATATTCTTGGTGCGCAATGCATAAGTTAAGCGTAATAAAGCAAAGCGTTTAAGGTTGTTTTAACGACAGAGTGAAACGAAAAATGACAGAAACTCGAACGACCTCGTTGCGTCGGTTTTAAGAACGTGCACGCATCTATGCCGCTATCGATTCCGCTATCGATTCCGCGCACCCCCGACAAGCGCGAATTTCTTTGGCATCGTTCCACGGCTGTAATATTGCGAGCCGATATCGCAACGGCAACAACACGTTGTAACGTTTAGCTCGGTTACATCGTCCAGAATCGTCGACGTAAAAATTTATTTGTGCCCGATAGCCGGTGCTTTTAACGAGCCTGGAAGATTGCCGTCCGACATGCAACGGCGACGACGGCGAAGAACACGGCTGCCAGCGCACAAAGCACAAACGACATAATAAGATGTCTATACGCGAGACAGATGGACCCGAAAGTGAGAACGGAACGCGTTGCCGTTTCCCGGACCGAAAACGAACCATACACACGTAAACTACGAAACTTTGACAAAAATAGAAAGTCAGAAGAAAGAAGCAAGCCAGTCAGTCAGTCAGTCAGTCAGTCAGTCAGTCAGTCAGTCAGTCAGTCAGTCAGCCAGCAAGCCAGCCAGCCAGCCAGCCAGCCAGCCAGCAAACAAGCAAGCAAGAAAGAAAGAAAGAAAGAAAGAAAGAAAGGAAGGAAGGAAGAAAGGAAGAAAGGAGGAAAAAAGGAAAGAAATCGCGAGATGGTTCTATGCAAACCACGAGAGTGGCGTGCATGGTGCTCTCAAAAGCGTGATTTCGTGAGAGCAAGCATGCGCGCGGTATTGTGCTGGAGGAGGATTCGCGAGGAGTCGCAAGGGGGATGAAGAAGAAGGTCGAAAAAGAAAGAAGACGTCAAAGAGGATGCGGCGACGACGATATAGAGAATAGCATATTGCAGTTTAGAGGAGCGCGCGGTGTGCGGCTTAGTAACGCGTAGCGGCGAGCGTAGCGTGTGGCGTGCATACCACCGTGGTTGTATGTCTCGTCCGATCTCGTCTCTCTCCCCCGCAGCCTGCCCTTTCGCTCTCGCTTTCGCGGAGGTACCAGCGGCGGCACCCTTTGATCTCCCTGGCCACGCCCCCTTTTTTCATTTTTTCACTCCTTAAAAGGCAGATGGACAAAGTGTATTGTAAAGTGGGCAGCGCGCCCGGGAAGACAGTCAGCGAGGAAGAGCGTGCGAGCGAAGCGGACGGAAGGATAGATCTGGTGCGAGGGAGAGGCAATATAGAGGGTGATAGAGGAGGCGAGAGAGAGAGAGAGAGAGAGAGAGAGAGAGAGCGGAAAGAGCGAAGAAGAGGCACGGCGATAGGCGAGGCTCCTGGCTCCGTGTCCAGTTACAATTATTAAGGACTCTCTGCTGGCCTGAGCAACGGGAGAGAGAGAGAGAGAGAGGAAGAAGTCAGACCGGGAGAAGGAGGTAAGAATCGGACGAATGCTTCGCTAATTATCCGATCCCCGCGTCTCGGGGCTAATGGGCCAGGCGAGAGGAACGGAGAAGTCTGTGGAAGCCGAGCGAGACACACACCGACCGGCAATATCCAATTGATCATCCGACAAACCTTGCTGATGAACGAGGAACTTCCTATCCCATCACGCGCGCGTCCTCTTCGTAAAACCTGCTATCCCGATAGGTTGCCGATATCGAACGAGCGACTCGCGTCAACTTCACCTAATTTCCTTGGCGTCGTTTGTCTTTTATCTAGCGTCATTTTATCATTTCATCTAGTCGTTCTACGCTTCGATTCGACTCGACTCGACTCGACTCGACTCGACTCGACTCGTGCCACCGTAGACGCGCTATCGTACGAAACCCTCTTCCTGTCGTTGATCGGTTAAGAGTTTACGGTGGATCGTGATGAAAAGGGGGATCGCGTACACACCGACCGACCGACCGACGACGATCTTTGACTCGAACGCGCGTAACAGAGGACTCCTTTATGGGGTCTGACACGGCTAATCCGTTTCACGGTTCGATCGAGAATCCGAGCTCGAGCTATTCAAATTTTTAACGAATCACCATCCACTGCAGAGTGTCCGAACGGTATCCCGTAGGTGAGAAGCCGAGCGACCGAACACCGTCGAACTAATTCTCCTCGTTTTCTTTCCCGATTGCTCGTCTCGGCCGGAACAACGTTCTTTTATTTTATCTCGGCGCTCGCCTCGACCACGCAATTGTTGTCTCTGTACCGGTTATTGACGTTCGCCTTCGCGGCGAATTACTCTGCCCTCGAAAGTAACGTCTTAATTGAAACGCACGGAGATGCGGAAGCTACTGCGTATAGCGATGAAAAAATATTCTTTCCAAACGGTCCTTTACCTTCGGATTCTGACATTTCGCCTACGCGCATGGTAATTACCGTGGTATTTATAACGAATCGAGAGGTATCGAGAAACGACAGAAACGAAGCAACCGTGCGTTGCGAATCGGACAGCGTTTTTTCCGCGTTTCCTCGACTTGGGTTTAGTTTAGCCGTTGGAGAGTAATTGTTTTATAATAGTTACGAAATACGGGGTAGCAGCAGAAGTTTGATAGCTGGTTTATCGCGCAAATAGTCGTGGCGTATGATTTCGAGGTCTTTCCGATTGGAACTCGAGCTCGACGTATCTATAGTCGTGGAGCAACCCCTTAGAGTTGTTGCGCGAACGATTGTTTCGAACGAGCATGATCTCGTTTATAGTTGGATGAAGCGAGATTAGCCTTTTTGCGCGATTCTCGTGGAATTACGTTTCGCACACGAGTTTCAATTTGTGGAATAATCAACGGCGAACGCGTTACCTGAACTCGTCGAGTACGTAATATCGAGTACCTACTCGTCATCTCGAGATTGAAAGCGGCCACGAAGGCGCATATGGCGCATATGGCGGAGGCAATTTTCGGTGCGTACCGAATGCAAATGGAGTGTCGACGAGTTCATTATGGGAGGAAGGACGTGTACCCCCGTGGCCGTGGTCGTGGCACGCCGACACCTTTCGCGTAACGGCAACGACCTTTCTTTCCTGTGGTCGGAAGCGATATTAAACTCGGCTCGATTTTCCTTGGCAATAGCCGGTGACGTAACGCGTTATACCGAGTTGCGGAGAGAACGTCGCGTCGCGTCGCGTCGCGGTCGCCTCGCGACGGGGGGAGGGTTTCTTCGAGTGGCGGGGCACTCTGTCTTCGACTGATCCGCCATCTTACGAGAAGGCCGAAGGATGTGGTTATTAAAATTGCAGAGGAGGCTTACGTACGAGCCGGACTTGCTCGAGGTAACGAGTGTGCGAGCGGCACGGGACGAACGCGCTGGCTGTTTTCACGCGAGCGCGTCTCGTTGACACAGAAAAATTTGGCGTGTAGGTGCGTGCGTGCGTGCGTGCGTGCGTGCGTGCGTGTTGTCACGCACACACCATGAGTCACCGACATTTTCCAGGTAACGTTGTTTGCACGCACTTGGATGTTGCGCGCCGGCTATCATTAGCCGGGGCACAAAGTGGTGCGCAAAAGTGTGCAAAAGTCGTGAGACTGTTTTCCACGGGATGACGGGGTGGATGGTTACGAGCTTCTTTGTGCGTACGTTTTCGTTTCTTTCGTTTATCGCAAACAGAAGGGTTCTGCCTGGTCACGAACGAGCGACGTTTCTGGGACTATTTAGCCGGTTGTGCGTACCGGCAAATAACGTACAAATTGGTACGTATTAAGACATACCCACGACGGCAACAAAAGAATCGTGGGGACGGGTCTTTAGGACATTAGGCGCCATTTTGAAGGCAACGCCGTTGCACCGGCCGGCTAATGGAGGGAAATGCATTAGCCGGTGATTTTCGACGTTCTAGACCTTAATCCTAGGAATTAAAGAACCATCCGTGTCGTTGGAGGTCTGGTCCGTAACTCGCATCGGAAACGGTCGCGGTTTCTTAATTCACACGCGGCATCCGAGATTTCTGCTCCGCTGTTTCAGACCGAAGAAATCATTGATATTCTGCGTATCGTCTGCCCGATGCGCAATGATTTTCTTTAAAGCGCAACAGTCGTTCCTTCGAAACGTCAATCGCAGCCGCTCGCTACCATACGACAGTTTACATATTTAATCGCGTAAGTCGAGCCAGTGCGACAGTATGTCCGACGCGAGGCAAACGTTTGCTGATCGATGATGTTCTCCGTTAATTTGAAAAGTTTTGATCGCGCGGAAGACGCAAATCTGAAATTGTTGGCGTGCACGCGATCTACTCGCAGTAGATACGGTCGATTCTGGTCTGGCGCTACGAGACCACAGATGTTGCGAACGTTGGTCGAATAATCTAAAGCTTAATGCCATCAACCTGAAATTTGAGATCCAAGAATGCGACGGACGGACGGACCGACGGACCTTCCACGTTTTTCTTCCGATGTACGTACGTGTCTCGTGTGCGAAGAAACGTACTTATTTATTCGCTCGATCAGCGATTAATATCCGGTTGGTATTCGAATTGGCCTGCCTGCAATAGCGATTTTGGTCGTTTTCGGGATTTTGTGGGAGAGGAAACGCAGAAATTTACGTTAAATTCCTTTTACGTAGTACGTGTGATCTCGATGATATGGATCGCGAACGGCCGAGCGACGTCGCAGACGAGAACAGACCAGAACGGATTTCGAAGCACCATTGTTTCTTGGCTCGCGTTTGTACCGTGTTCTTAACTGGGAATCGTGGAGTTGGTGACGTTACATGGTTAAAGATATATACAAGTTGTTGGCAATAAAGATCGTCGTAAAAATCGTAGAAGGTCGTTGCAATTGTGTCTTTAGATTTAACGTTTGAAAATTCGTAACAGCGTATAATGGTTAACGAAAATTGAAGAAACGGACGAGCAATATGGGTGTGTTTTGCTCGTTGTAATTGACCTCGGAAACGGAAGAATTCGTAACTAAACGTTTAACGGGAAATTGCGAAAGAATTGTGCTTCGTTTTAGCCGTTAGCTGGATATTACCGGATGAAACGGAAACGTTTGGTCGAAGCGTAATAGCCTTTTCCTCGGATCTCCGTGTCCATCTAATCGCGAATCAGATAGATAGCTGCGCGTAATTTTATCGAATTACGTTCGTAACTGTAATCCTATTTAACTCGCTATATCGTCGATCGTCAGTCGTCAGTCGTCAGTCGTCAGTCGTCAGTGTCCAGTCCCTGCCATTGCGAACCGCGACGATTACTAGAAAGCCGCGATCGTTCGACAAACCTACGTGACTGACATTCCGGTGTTAATGATAGCAGACCGATTACCCGCGTGCACGCAAAGTACTCGTAAGCTCGTAAGCAGGCTAGGCGGCTCATTCGTCGACGGTGACGTAGATAAGCAGAAAAGCTTTGCGTCGTTCATAGATTAACGAGACTAACTATACTGGAAGCCGTTGTCTAGATAAACGAGCAAGTAGTACCATTTTCATTTATCATTCTCTGATGAATCGAGCCAGAGGACGAGCAATTTTCATATTCAACCTTTCAACCGATCGTTGTGTAGGCACGCACGCGAACGCGTAACATCGTTGCTTAATATCGGGTGGAAGATATCGGAGGAGGCGCGGCGGTTAAGCAAAGGGATGGCCATTGGAACGGTTCCCGTTTGTTAAAGTCGTTGGAGCGTTTGCGTTTACGCGACACAATGGGCAACGTGGTAATTGTCGGCCGTGTTGGGCGCCGTCTGTTTGTTTGCACGAAGCTGCGAGACCGTCAGCAAAATGAAACAAAGTGTCGGATCGAACGCAGAGCTCGATGTGTGTAACCGGAAGGCAATTACGTTGCAAATGACAGCGTTGTGTAGCAGCTTGCGAGATGGCGGACGCGGTGCAACCCCACAACCTGTCTGCCTCCCGCTTGTCCTTTCCTATATCGTTTAATTTTCGCTTTCATAACGATTTTTACTCGTCGCTAGAAACACTTTAGGATCTCGTCGTTGTTCTTATTCCCAGCCGAAGCGCAAAACCTCGACGAATCGTCTCGATGCTTTCGATTCGCCTGAAAATGCGAGATCGTAGATCGTAGCTCTTCGAATCGTTTACGCGTTCCTTGTGGATAAAAAGTGGCACCGAATGAAACGAGAGACGCGAAAAGCAACCGGGTTTTATCAAAAGTATTAGAAGAAACTAGTAGGTAGATGGATGAGGGTGGCAAATGGAACAGGGCTGGATTTCTTGAATATTTGATGCGTCTACGACGTCGGCCATATTGCGTTCCATGCCGTGCAGCACTAAACAACGAGGGTTGTTAGCCTCTTTATCTATAGGCTTGGCTCCGTACACTCGCGCCAGGAACGTATACGAGAACAAGGCGATACGACGTCAAGGTGTCGTCAAGGAATCGAGTCGCCATTTTGGTGCGTTCGTGGTTAATCGACGGCGTGGATCGAACCCTCGCGTTACCATATTCCTAAGTCGTATCTACGGGATTTCCTTCGTTGTCTTCCTTTTGCTGCGTGACGAACGATGAAACGAGAGAAACGCGACAACGAGTCGGAAGGCGGCACATGCGCGGAGAACGGCGATACCGTAACTTACGGGAAGTCGTGAATATCGCAAACGGATAATTTACATTTAGCGACAACGGCACACCGTCAGGTAGAACGGCGATCGCGTAACACAATACGCCGTTCTTGTGTACTTTATCGATGACTCGCGGAGCCTATTTACGAGGATACACCCACGTTACGATGAAATTATGGTTTTCAACCGCGACCCGATTGCGTTATAGTAATTCGTAGTTAGTAGGAAATACACGTGCATCGTAGATATCTGTCCTCGGACTATTATTCTTCCTGCTTTCTCTTTCGATAGGTCGAAAACTCGCTATTTATTAGGGCGTTCGAACCGATAAACGCTATCTTCGGATCGGGAAAGTCGTTGTCGAAGTTGGAAATACGCCACGTGAAGTTGGTACGACGCGACGCGACGCGACGCTCTCGTGACGAGAATCGGTAAAATGCGATCCGCAAATGATGGTGGAAATTGGCCGCGGCTAGATTACCGTTGTTAAGCCGAATCGAAAAAGAGGTTTAAGCCAGACTCGGCTGATTGCCACTGCAACTCATCTGCATCGGCGAAATTTGTTTCTGACACGAACTAGTAACGTCGCGATTCTTCTATCTTTTCTCTCTTCTCTCTTCTCTCTTCTCTCTTCTCTCTTCTTCGACGGCTAACTTTTATTTCGTGGAACGTTTATTACCTAAGGAATCGTATTCCGTATTCCTCTAGCAATCTTAAGAAAAACTATTCCGAAGAAATGATTGAGTTTTCCTAACGCGACGTTCGTAACGTTACGTTCTTCTGTCCTCTCTGTTTCGACGATCAAGTTTCGTTTCAAGTTTGGCAAGAACGATCGCGTTCCCGAAGAATCTTGAGAAACAGTCCGAGGGCAGACGGTTAATTCTACTTTCTCTTTCTTCTTTCGTCCACTTCGGCTCACCCTCCTGCCAATACTTGATACGGAAACTCGTAAGAGTTATTAGAGAAATCCACGGCAGACTATAAGCAAGACGACCGCGATAGAAACTCTAAACGATCTTATAGACGGAACGAGAAATACAACGGTGAATCCATGACTCGAGACACGCTCGTGGTTAACCACACAATCTCGAGCGTCGAGAATCGATATAATTCTCGTCGTACGAACAAACTAATTCGATTCTACGCCACAAGTTGGTTTCTCTCTTTCGGCGACAGAAGCTTCGCCGCGTCCCTGGGAAACGCGAACGACGTAATTAAAACGATCCGAGATGGTCCGTGTCTGGCATGGAAATCGGCATCTACGTTGATCCACACGGAGGCGATCCGAGGTAATCAACGAAATCCCGTAACCGTCTCGTACGGTTTTCCTCCCCTTGCGCTCGCGCTGTTTCTCTCTCCATTATCGTGTCCGCGCCACCCCGCATGTAAATTGTCCGCCGTCCGCGTTTCCACGTATAATATCATTTTAATGACGAAAAAGTCGCGTCGGTGGCAATTAATCCACGGAAAAAATCGGATACACGGTGTTGCGAGCCGTCGATTATGATACACCTCGATTGCCTCTTGCTCGTTCCCGCATCTCGAATCTCGTGTCATTCGTTTCTCTCTTTCTTTGGTCTCGTGCCGATTGCGCTCGACTGTATGAATGGTCGACACGAACGCGCAATCGAGATTAGAAAATGTCATTAGAACGGTCGAGGTACCCGCTACTGGAAGACGACACGAAGTTTGTCTCATCCGAGGTAAATTGTTGGAAATGTTCCGTGTACGAGATGCCACCGTGCCGAGGATCCTGATGGACGTGCAAGAGCGTCGGTCGGAGATGCAGATAGCAGGCCGCCGGTTATTATCCGTACTTGGCGGAAACTTTTCGTGCCGCGCGTATAATTGTTGCGCAGTTTCGTCGAAGGACTGAGCGATTTCGTCCGTGAAAGGATCGTCTATTATTAGTTTGACTTCTCGGGGGAACGAACTCGGGCTAGATGGATCTATCGATCGTTCGGTTTCGTTTGCGACACGACGAAACGCGAGAGATTTACGTAGATAGACGTTGATTTTTCTAATTCGCGCGGGAGATAAGAATATTATACGCGGATGGGAAATGCGCGAATCAAAGCATGGTAAAAATAATTTCGATTTTCAATGGTGAGATCGGAACGAGATAATTATTCTTGCAAGGATCCAAGTGAATTTTGTCGCGCGTAGGAATCGAAACGTAAAGATGGTCTCGTTGGAGTAACGGCCGCGGAAGAAACGAGAGAGGAACATAGAATCCGGAACGAGATTGGTTTTCGTGGTCGAACGACGATTTATCATCGATCGAGCTGTCGCGGCGAGCCGCGTGGGTGTTACACCGCTTCGAGCAACTTGCAAACTATCGGAATAAAACAGCTGGCAGCGCGCGTGCTCTCTCTCTCTCTCTCTCGTCTGCTCGCGCCAATGTTGAATCAGTTTGATAGTCCGTGACTGTTTGGAGTTGTTGGTTCGTGATCGAGTTCTCAGAACTCGTAACTACAGCCTCGACTACGACTGGACGGACAAACGAACGAACGAACCGTCGAGAACGTTCGGTCCGGTGCAAAAGTTTCTCGTAAAGACTCTCCGCCGTATAATCAATCTTTCGATAGTTGGTGTAATCGCGCGGCCCTCGTCGTTTCGCCGTGAAACTATAACGGTATCCGGGGCGAGTATGCGCGAGCGCGAAGCGCATCAGAGAGTTTGCGAGCCGCGTGCGAGCCGCGTAATTGGAAGATGATACACCACGTTAGGCTTTTAACCGACCAAGGTAATTGCTTGTGTAATTCTTAATTTCACGTTACGCTGGAATTCTGAAAGCAAAGCAGAACCCTCCCTCGGGGTATCTCTCGAATCTCTCGCGGCGCCGCGCCGCGCCGCGCTCTGTCCTCGGGCGCAACGCGAAGCGGTGCCGTGCTCGCGATAGACAAACGCTGACACGCTTCGTTAACGCGGCCTCTCTCTCTCTCTCTCTCTCTCTCTCTCTCTCTCTCTCTCTCTCTCTCTCTTCGCGTTCGCGTTCGCGTTAATTAATTCGTAGATAATTTTTAATTTCACCTTCGGTGCGCGCGATCGTCGGCGACCGGTTTGATTCACGATCACGCACGCTTGCGTAATTAGTCGACTTTGCGTTGATACAAATCGCGATAAAGCAAGACTTGAAACGCGATTCAACGCGATGCGTACACACCGTCGATGCGATCAAGTTGAAGTTTACTTTACGGATCCGACTGTTCTCCCGTTAACGCGTTTCCACTTGTTCGTTTTTCTTTCCTTCATTTCCCATGTTTGGCGGACCGCCGTATTCACCGTCTCGGATAGATGCTCGGATATTCCTATCGGATCGTCGAATTCGTATCCGATCTGGATACGTTCGTTAGGCGCGTGACCGATCGATCGGTCGATAATACCAGCCGATTCTACGTCCGACAACGAACGTACTTGTTCCAACGACTGTTTGTATATTAGCTCGTAGAATTAGCGAGGACTGGAACTACGAGTCGCTAGAGGCCGGAGGTAGAAAAGAAAACGCGTAGATGGAAGAACGATCCCGCGGCTCCGGCACGGCCTTTATCGTTTTGTTATCGTTCACGAGTGTCGTAACGTTCCATTAATCACCGGTGATTTGGCGTGGGCTCGCGTCTAAATATAATGCAACGATTAGAGCGTCGACAACTCCGCTTCTTGGCCGATGCTTGCACGTGTGCTGTGCGCCGTGAGCGCATTTATTAAATGTCAAAGCGGTAATGGAACGTGCTCGGGACGATCACAACGACGTGCCATAATGGCCGTTAATTAAATCGACCGTTGTCAGCTGGTGCGTCGATGATTTCTGCTCGCATCATATTATCGAACTTTCAACGAGTAAACTTTGATCGATTCGTTACGCTCGTGTAATTCGAAGAAAGAGGAATTCCACGATTTCTTATCAGACGTATCGCGGTCACGATCTCAGGTAGCCGAGCATAAAGCGTAAGCACATGGCGAGGCGTGTGTTGGAGGTGTAAAAACGTCGATGAAGGAAATGTACGAGGAGAGCGTGGTGGAAAAGAACTCGCAAGGGCGACGAAGACGGGATTCAGTGGGAGAGAAGGAAGCAGCGAAGAGAAGTTAGCGTGGCGGGTAAAGGGATTGAACGAAGGGTTGCGGGGTGGGGGCAGGAGACGGGAGAAGCGACTCCCACCAGACGCGGGTAGGCAGAACATCAAAGGGAACCGACTTCTCGTTCGCGAGGTGAAGAACCGGCCATCTCCGGGCCACACACGAATTGCTTTTATATACTTACTTCAACTTGTGTACCACTAAAGTGTAATACCTTTTCAACGGTGCTGCGTAGAACGGCGTAGAACGGCATAGGTCGGCCGGTCGCGCATCTACGAAAATCCCCGCTCGGCTTGTCCACCGAGCGTTTAGCGAAACGCGTTCTCTAGCATTTTACCGACATCGCGAAATTCTCCTCATTCCTTCTATCGAAGGGACGACGTTTCTCGAAAAGAACGTTAACGAATTTTGTAATTCGAAAGTGAATGCCGATCTTTGTTCCACGTTCGTACGTATAATAATACAAAACAAGGACAACGAAAGGAAGAAAAGGAGACAGAGTATCGGAACAGGGAGTAACGGTGTTGGAGAAAAGATATTAGCCGGTCGCAAAATTCGTTCCCACGGGGATGTATCGCGCGACCTAAACAACGGAAGTTGATCGCGTCATGCCGGTGGCGTTCCGGCCCTGATGCGGCCAAATTGAAATCTGCCCGTTGTAACGCGTCGTTTTAATCTACGTTAAAACGTCTCGGCACTCTCTTTGCCTCTTGCCTCGATGAGTGAAAAAAGAGGCGCGAACAAAACGACTGGCGGGTAATACGGGCGCCTAGAGTCGTCGTTCCGTGCACGTTCGAAATATCAAGTCATCAACGACTATTCAGTGGCTGGCGAGGACGAATCACGCTCTCTGAGCATGACGAATTCACGCCGATGTCGTTGTTGGCTCGACTAACTCGAAGAGGTCGGCAGAGGCCTGGTTGGTCGCGTAGCACGATCGACGAGAGCGACCCTTCGGTTCGATTGTGTGAAACGAGCGGGGAAAGGGACGGCGTGAGGCGCGAGCCACAACGGAAAATTGATGGAACGTCACGGACGAGTCGCCGTACAAAAGAACGTTCGAGGTTGGCGTCGATGGTTGACGAAAATCCACAACGTGAATCGGCCCGTGAATGGTCTGCATGGAAAGAGAGAGCGAACAACCCGCCTTCCCTCTCGAAAAGTGGTTAGTGAAACTGATTCGAGCTAAATGGAGCCTAAATGGAGTTGGAATTGACTGGCAGGGCTGTGCCGCTGGCTCTTGTACAACCGGGACATCTCGAATGTTTGACCACCCTGAGCCTTACAATTACGAGCTGAATGCGGCTCCGCTCGTAAGCCAGAGTACGGGGCCTTTTGTCACCAGTCGCCACGCGCTACTTTGCGTCGAAATTGCGCTCTTAAATTTGCCTCTAAGATGTCCTTTTTCGATTTTACGATGAGACGGAGCGATGCCGATTCAAAGCCGTTTTTCGCTCGATGACGTCGTCCGTTTGATTCCGCGACACTTCGACTCGCGCGTTTCTCCGCAACGATGAATGAAAAGAGAAACGCCAATGAACGGCGGATCGTCTTTACGCGCAGCAAGTAAAAAAAGAGATGTTTATTGCCGAACGTTACGAGCTTCTTCTGTTGAAAGGGTAATTTTGAAAATCGTATCCCTGTCGATTAGCCGGATCACTCTACACGTCGCCATGTTACTCCTCGACTGCGCGACTGCGCCGGCTGAAAACGCAGCGGTAACCGCAACAGGAAATACACGAGGAATTTACGACGTCGTATGGCAACCGAGCAGTGAGCGCACAGTGAACTGCGGTTAATATCGACCGCTACCTGACGACGAAAATATCGCGAAGCATCCACGATTTCTCTCAACGAAGAACGACGACGCCTGTCTCTACGAAGATGAGCGATCCCGGGCCACTTCCAAATCTAATCCTCGAATCCTTCCAACTATCTAAATAATACGTGTAAGTAACCGTATAAAACTACAACTGTACGAATGATATCGATGGCAAGTAGGACGCGTTAACGCGAGAAGGAAATACGCGCGTCGTGGCAAACGCGTACGACGGCCAAGTCGGCGCAAACAGGGACCACCGGAACAAAGAATAGAAGACACTCGTCCTTTTCTCTGTAAACCCGCCCCGAACTAGGTCGACAATGCCTTTCCGGAAGGACAGGACCGCCGTCGATATCCCTCTACCAATTATCAGGGTCATTCGATGAAGAGATTTATGTAACTCAGCATGATGGAGTATCCGGCTCCCCTCGGGGCAAGCGGCTCGAACTACGCGTCAAATTGCGAGGAATGACTTATATCGCGAGTACGTGTGCGTGTATTGGTTACGGTGGGCCCGTCGACAGCTTCATTCGATGCATTCGAGGAAGGGGCAACTTAAACTGTTCGAAAATGCAGGACGTTTAAGTTTTTTGCCCGACGAGGAAACGACCGTTCTTCGGCATGGACGGACGATGATCGCTTTTCGGCGAGATTGATACCTTCTACGCTTTGGTAGAGCGTAGAGATTAAAATTCGTACTATTGGAATAGTTTGAAGTGGTTGGCCGTTGGTTGGCATGCTTTCTAACGCGGCTCTAACCTCGCCGATTCTTACATAATTTATAATTTAAATGCGTCGCCTCGGGGCGACGTTTCGAACATGGGGAATAAAACCGTCGAGAATCGTTGATTGGCCGATCGCTTCCACTCGTGTCACGACTTTCGGTCGTTTCGGTAGAATAGATCGGTCGGTAGCAGCCACGGCGATTTATTAGTATCGATGGGCGTGACTGATACGGTACCCGTTTGCTATCTTCTCCATGGTAGGTAGACGTCCTTTATTACGAGCTTTGACTATCGTCCCGCGCGTATCTCTCTCCTCTTCTTTCTCTATCCGTTTCTCGTTTCTCCTTGTCTGGATCAGCTTTTTCGAAATTTATATGGTTCCTCGCTAACCGATAACCAGCAATTTTGAAACAGTCTCGGGTTACAGGGACGGGTCTCCGCGCGTCGATCGATCTCGAAACGTGGACGATCTTCGATCGCGTAATGCGTCGAAACGCAACGCTCTGTTATCGTTCTAGGAGTCCCCGCTGAGACAAAAAATGGAGCAACACCGCGCAAAAATCGTTGTTTGTACGTGCGAACGAAAAGAGAGCGCGCGTTTGACGAGTCGTTGGTACGGTAGGAGCGAGTGGAAGAGAGCGGCGAGCGTTTCGGAGTATCGCGAATCGATCGGAGCCAGAGTCACGCTTGCAAATAAACGCCTGCGGAGAGCTCGAGCGATGTCCGTGTTTCGCGTCTCTACCTGGGCTCTTTCTCCGGTGAAACACGGCTGTAGGCGTCGAACGCCATCGTTGGGCCCACCCATAGATACTGCCCGAAGTAGGCAAGCGTGTCTAACTGCCATAGAATACGAAGGTGAAGAGAGACAGGCGGAATCGTGGAGAAACAGTCACGGATAGTGGTGAAACGAGACGGAACGAGTTCCTCGAGTTCCTCGAGTTCATCGTCGAATTTTCGATTTACATGTCGCAAGCCTGGCGGTGATTCGTCGCGGCTACGAAGCTCTGCGAATCTGTGGGAAACCCTATGGAAATTAATAATAGCGAGACGAGTGGCCGTGGAATCGGCGAGAGACGAGGAGAATGAAAGCTGATTGGCCCGATTCTTCTCTAAACGGAACAAGCTCGAACACTTTTGGCATTTCGGGGTGAATTTCAAAGATGGAGCGAGTGGATTTGGCGGCGATTGTTGCAAGGGGAATCTTTCCATTTCGAGTAATACGTACGGTTTTAACGTATAATCGGTTTCAGAGTCGAAGATTCGTCGATAAAAGACGGTATCGAACGTAGAGCGAACGAAAAGAATCTCGAAGGAGTTTCACGGTGACCGAGACGAGACTCGATTTGTCAGCACCCTAGCTGCTCCGCCGGGTCAGACGTTCTCCGGAGCTATATCGAATCATTTCCGAGCGATAGAACACGAATTCCCTTTCCGCCGGAGCGTGTAAGGAGCGTGTAGAACCGGAAGACTAGCAAGTTTGGTTTAAACGCCCTCGACGGTGTCATTAGTCTATCGACAAAGCGAAAACTCTGGCTCCCGGAATTGTCTGGCCGTGTCAGCGAAATGGCTTCGTGCATTAAGGAAAAGTGGCTGATCGAATTCGTGCCAGGCTAGAAATCTTCTCTTAAAACATAGTCTATCAGAAATTAAAATTCTTTAACATCTCGAAATACCACCGTATTAATTCTATAGTAGCGCGATTATATCAATTTCGTTTCAACGTAATCGATCAACGATTCGTTCTTCGAACCGAAGCTCTCGTTCCATTTAACAAATTCGAAACGTCGTCGTAGTTTCCACTTTGATCCGGCGTCGTTTTTTTTCTTTTTCTTTTTTTTTTTCTTTTTTTTTTTCTTTTTTTTTTTTGTTCCACTTTCTCTGGAGAACGAACCCCTTTCTCGCGGCCGATTCAAATAGAGAAGCTGCTTCGATCGTCACCCATCCGATTCGCAGTCGAAGAGCAGCCATCTTCGTTGTACGGGGTCGCGTGCCTATTAAGAGATGCTTCGAGGTTCCGACACCTTCGCAGGGGTTAACGATGACCGGTCGTTTGTTCGATTGGTCGCGGTCATCGGCCAGTTTCGAAGGACTCCTGATCGTTCGGCGGTAACCTATTTACCTCGATCAGGCACAAAAGCGACCCTTTGCACGACTTTTTCGCATTCCATCGAAAGTAGCGTTTCCGCAGTTTCGTCGGAACGACAGTCGACAGAGTTGAAATTCGCGTCTCGCGAGAACGAATCGATCTCTTCTCCGTACCTTATCGTAAATTAAGACGGGGTCAGCTTCGCAATTATTCGACTCTTAACTCTGTGTTATTTTTACACATTTTCGCTCGTGTATTTATATTCTTTCCGTATTCTTTGCTATACACCTAGCATTCGATGTCGTAGAGCCTTTTCTTCTTTGTACCGCAGAAGGTGAGCTCGGAACCTACTAAATAAATAAACAACGAGCACGACACGGCGCAGCGATTCAATTTCGACGATCGTTTCGTCGCATCAGCGACGTCGACTAGCGACGTTCTATCCAGCGATTTTCATTTCCGCTCTTCTTCACCACCCCCTTGGTTGGTTCGTGCTTTCGACGCGCGTTTTCGTCCACGGAGACAGATCCATCAGCAATCTCGGAGTAAAGCTCGTTAAATCAGTGCCTGGCCACGTAATTTCGTCAGAGGTAGTAGGAGTCTGGCGCGTAGATGAGAAAAATAGGCGTGTAGCGTAGGGTGGTGAGACGCGGCGAAGCGTTGGCGCAACCCCCGTTGGACGTAAAAATTTCGCGACGAAGAGGGGTGGTGATGGTGGCAGTGGTGGCGGCGGCGAACAGCCGCGAGATATAAATCGGTCCCGGGGATCAGCGTCGCGGCGCGTCGAAACTCGTTCGCCAATCAGAACGGGGCAGAGGCGTGGACTGGAACGGAAGCGGCACGGAGCCGAACGAGCGCAGAAGGGTGGTGGTACCAGGAACAGGCAGGATAACCTTGAACAGGAGAGAGACAACGAAACGCACGAGGGCGTGTTGAGGGCTGTACGATGGACGCGAGTGGGGTTAATTCAACGGCATGTTCCCGATGCTGGTGAGTACATGCCGGAGGCGCGTAGAAGGGGAAAATAGATAGGCTCCCTACCCCTTGCGACGACAACGACGACGACAACGACGACGACAACGACGACGACAACGACGACGATGTCGACAACGACGCGGACTACGACGCGGACGACGACAACGGTGACGACGATGAGGACGACGATGAGGACGACGGCGAGGACGACGGCGAGGACGACGGCGAGGACGACGGCGAGGACGACGGCGAGGACGACGGCGAGGACGACGGCGAGGACGACGGCGAGGATGACGGTGACGGCGGCGGTGGCAGCGGTCCGGAGGAAACAAGCGGAGCGGTGCAACGAGAGGAGAACGCACATGCGCCAAAGCCACGTTAAACTGCTGTCGGAGAGCGGGTTCGCGTGACTCGTCCCCGGCTCTCGTCAATTATGGCTAAGTACACGTATCGCGTCTAACGCGGAGAGGACACAGAACGTGATGGAACAGGTCGATAGCGCGGCGAAGACGTCGTATACACGTTATTAGCGGGCGTCGTCACGCCGCGCTGTTCGATGCCTTTGATTAAGACCAAGCCTCGCCGTCCGAACACCGAACCGTGTTTAGACTAATGTTATTCACGGGTGCAGCCCTTTGTGCGATTCGTTTGTCCTGCTACGAGACGCGTTTGTGCGGCCGTTATGCTATACCTACGAGCCAGAGAGAATCGACCAATTGTCTATCTGGGCAGTGATCGTTCGAACGTTCGAAGAACGATAGACGGACAAAGACGATACGTCGCGAATATTTGCTCTTGCTCGTCAGCTTCGATCGCGGAAACTGTTGCAATTTACGGAAAAGCTCGTTCGCAGCAGATTCCCTGGAAAGAGAACATCGTGCTTTGAAATTTCATTCGCTTAAGAAGACGGTGAATTTCGCCGGTGGAACGAAAGGGACTTGTACGCTTGTACGGATGACGGAGGATGAAGCGTACGACGAAAGGTTCTTTTAAATTCTGTTTGATTTGAAGCGGAGGCAAGGCCTCGAGGGAAGGCCAAGCAAACAAGCGTTCCTCCGCCGTGGGCCGCGCGAGTTGTTCACCGGTTCGTTATTACGACGAGATGCACGCGGCAATTACCGTTAAGTATAGGTGTCCATTATATCAGCTGAAAGAGAGAACCTCGGTTTTGATGGAACGACTCGATAAGAATGACGGCGTACTGGATAGTTATTAGTGCTCGTCACGTCGCTTTACTCGTACGAGTGGCAGCACGGTGTGCGGTATTTCGTTAAACGTAGACCCGATGTAAAGTCATTTTTTCCTTGCCTCGGCAAGCCGGTGTGCGTGCGCTACGAAGCACCTACTGGATTTCTCTGTTGGTAGTAATGGTAATTTTATCGGTAGTTGCGAACCCGCCTCGTTTCGCGTGCTTAACGACTTATTAAGTCGCAAGAGGGGCGTGTTAATCAGACACGGATTTCGATTCTTCCATAGGAAAAATATGTTTTTGAAACATCTGCGTTTCGGAACGAGAAGAAAGATTTGTTGCTTTGATTGTTGATACAGACCGGCGTACGGATAGCTGAGTGACATTCAAGACTCGAACTCGTTCGGAATCTCGGTAACGTGTCCGTATCGACCCGCTAACATTCCCATAAATGTCAGGAATTTTCTGTTGTAGAAAAGTCAGAGTTATGCACCGGTTCTGCTAGAACCGCGAAACACTCGAGGACGTTGCGAAAGGTCTACCCGTGGCTGCTTATTTATTCGACCAACGAATTCGACGTGCATAGACTACGCGTATCCAACGCGATTGCTGTTCGGCGGATAAATAACATTATCCGTTAGCGCATAAATAACCTTTCATTAAGTACTCGTCGAAGCTGCGTCGAACCGAGAGGTTTCCTCGCGAGTCCTTCCGTCACACGCTGCAAATTATCCGGCTGGATCGTTGTCTCTCTTTATTTCTTCATCGAATTATCCACAGGTATCGCGCAAGTAAATTTTTCATTCAATCTGGCGACAAGCTAAATACCTACGTACACTAAGGGGATCGATAAGGTAATCACCGAAGAAATATCGGAGAATCGATTCGTCTTTGAATTTACGAGGTTCTTGGCGGCGCACGCGTGTGGTCTACGATCGAAGGAGGGAAGCGAGTTGGACGAAAGTGTAAATTTCTGTGAAAAAAGCCGCTCATTGATGAATAGTTTATCGCGTCCCAGAGAGTCCCAGAGAGAGGGAGGGAGGGAGAGAGAGAGAGAGAGAGAGAGAGAGAGAGAGAGAGAGGACCGTTCCAAGTTCGTGGTCCTCTGACCAACCCCACCATAACGATTCGCTGCACGAGGTATCCCCTTCCACCAACAGGACACAATGGGCCCTACCTAAATATCGGGGGATCATGCTAAACGGCGGTAGATCAAAGGGACCGACAGAATCCAGTGGCGAGCTATCATAATAATTAGGCTCGCTCGCGCCTCTTTGTATCGGGATAGAAAAGCCGACGGGAAGGCCGGAGAGACGAGAAGAAAAAGGACCGGACGGACCGTTGTTGCTCTGGTTCGGTATGCCTTTGCTGCTCCAACTGCACTGCGCTATCTCTTCTCCGTGCCTCTTACTCCTTCCCGCCTTGGTCTTTGCCAAATCGAACGCGATTCTCAGTTACGCGTTGATGTTTGATCGTTGTCGCGATTTCCATTCGTCCGCTACGCTCGAAACAACGAGTATATCTCTTACGTAAGTCCACCGGAAGAACCGTAGTATCGGTTTGTATTTTGTATTTACGGGAATTACGTAAACGTAAGGCTCGTATTACGGTTTGAGAAGCTACGCAACGAAAGAAACGGGTCGATTTCATTGGGTTGTGAGTTAGTTTATCTTTGAGAACGACGAGGCTCGTGAACCGTAAAACGATAGAAGCTTGCGGACATTGTTGGCGTATGGAGCAAGATTTGCGGACTGCTTCAGCAGTTTGTATACGATATTCGCGGTCAAGGTATGCGGACGATCTCTGCAAATGACTTTTAAAACGCGTTGATCCAACCAAATTCCGTTTCAAAAGCTTGTCCATCCGAATGGAAATTAATTTACGAAGATCGATGCGTTCACTGTGAAACTCCAAAGTCACGCAACTGTTTCTAAGATAGAGACGAAAAGAGAAAGAGAGGCCGGAGAGAAGAGGAGAGAGACGAAAAATACACCGGTCCTCTCTAGCGAACTGTGAAGCGGTCAAGGGGGCAAAATTCGATCTTCTCTGGCAAGAGGCTTGATGGATATTTTCGTGTCGTGTCGGCTGCTAGTTGTCGACCAGATTGCTACAATTACATGGCGAGTGAATCGATTCTCAGCACCGATCGCGGATAATAGTCTGTATGTAATAGTCGCGAGATACCTTTCTAGACTCGTTCCGGACGAGCGCGGCTCGAAACGACGTTATTCGGTCGACGATTCCTTCCATTCCTCTCCTCCTCCTCCTCTCCCTCTCCCTCTCCCTCTCCCTCTCCCTCTTCCTCTCCCTCTCCCCGCCCCTCCCTGTTTCGACCGACCCTACACGACGATCGTTCCCAACGATTCCGGAAACATGTTCGCCATCGAGCACCGCGGGTGACTTCCGCTTGTCCCGATCGATCATCATCGATGGCTGAAACCTCGATTTGGATAGACAACGCTACGGAGCAGGAACAAACATCCATAAAAGAAGTAAATACGAGCTGCGATCGTATCGAGCTTCGTCAAGGTCGGCCTTCGTAGAAACGAATTTCTTCCTCGACGATCCCGATTTCTTGCTTCTGTTTTCTTGCCAGAGAAAATGTACGCGCGTGTACGTAGATTTTGTTATCGATGGATCAAATGGAACGGGATTGCGCTGCCATTACCGTGATCGACTGTGACAAGCGCTTTTGTATCGAAGTTGAAGTAATAGCGATAAAGCGATATGTGTGTGATAATAAAGGACGTTTCGCATCGTGGCAACAGTGTCCGTTCACGCGTCGATGAACGAAGCAACATCGGAGAAACTCGGATATGAATCGGGCCATACACGGACGATGCGACGTATAAAGGAAGGAAGGAGGAAAAAAAAAGAAAAAAGAAAGGAAAGAAGAGAGAATGGAAGACGATGGCCAGCGAAAGAGGACAGTGGTCGAACGCGAGTTTGGAAATCGCGCTATTTGGTAAGCGGTGGTCCGCGAGTGGCGGCCGAGCGGAACTTGGATATCGGCAGTCCGGGTGGGATGAAATCACGGTGGGCCTCGTTAGGCGAGCTTTTCGTCGTGGAGGGTCAATCCCACGTTCGCAGTCAACTTGGACGAAGGCGGAAAGAGACAAAGAGGAGAAAGGAGAGAGAGAAGAAAGAGCCGGAAAGGAGGAAAGAGCGCTACGTACTGCGTGTCGTGGAGGAAGGAGGACGCGAGCAGAGGGAGGGACGAAGTGGCGAAAGAGGAAGAGAAAGAAAGAAAGAAAGAAAGAAAGAAAGAAAGAAAGAAAGAAAGAAAGAAAGAAGGAAGGAAGGACGAAAGAGCCGGGGTACGTTAAGGCTGGTGGAGCAGCGCCACAGGACGTTAAGTACGTCTCGTAAAAATTCCATCGAGGCAGCGTCATTTTGCCGTGTCTAAGGGGATACGGTTAGGCCTGACCGGGGGTTTGGATAGGCAGGACTAACCCTGAGGCCGCCCATGCAAGACCGACTAGGAACGTCCCATCGGTAGAGGTGGTGCACAAACCGACCAGACGTAGTAGGGGATTCGAACGATCGTGCTCCCTCCTCCGGTCGTGTTCGAGGCGGTCGAGAGCCAAGTGCCTGCCCCTGCAGGAACACCGGCCCGAGATCCCCGTCCCCGTACCATTTCGAGTCACTGGCTTGGCCTGGCCTGGCCTGATAGCGAGCCACGAAATCCCGTAGCTCGTTTACCATCCACGTATTGACGTTTCGTCCGCGTCTACGGAACCGACGTTCGATATGCTCGCGTCTGACCACCGGATCGTCGGACTACTCGGATCGTTGTGTGCTACGAGGCCGTGATAGTGTCGCTATCGAGACGTCCGACAGCGTTGCGCGCGTGTGAAATACCGTTTCTAGCGACAGGCAACGCTCCGCGTTCGTTTCGGAGCGGACTCGTTCTGGAGTGGACTCGTTTCGGAGCGAACGACAGAAAAGTGTGAGCAGTGGACCGAACAGAACGATCGAAAGACACGTTGCTCGACTGCGAAGACGGTGGTGCCTGAGTGCCTCGGGATCGGACGAATCTTCGTACGTGTCGTTGGATCGCTCCGTTTTCTCGTTCGTGTCCTGGTAATCGCGCGAGAATCGATTGGAAAGGCAGATCGTTTCGACGAGGATCCAAGGATGACAGGTACGCAACGACGGACGGTACGGTGGGAGTCGTAGGAGGTTGCCGTGATGTAAGAGGGACCGTTGAAACGATGACTGAGGACGATCAGCGGGAATTACAATGACGGTGCATCGTTGAAAGCAGAAATTGCGTCGGAAAGTGGAGCGGCGGTCGCGTTGCCTCGTACGAAAAGCACATGATGACTCGTTGGATCGGGGAGGACCAGCAGCCGGTCTGAACGAGACTCTCGACGACTTGGTCGGAGAATCTAACGCGAAAATGCGGCCAAACGATCGACGAAATTTCAGTGTCGATGGATTTTGAGAAACTCGCGAATGTTGTCGTTTCGCGTATGGGTGTAGTAGCGTGCGAACCGTTGACCGTCGATTGAATCGATCCCGCGATCGTTCGTCTCGTCGGCTCCTTACGTCGTTCCGAAGAATCGGCCGCGCGTCACAGGGATCCGACGATCGTCCGTCAGGGATGTGCACCACGGAAATGACAGAATCGTACACTATGTCACCGTCGACGACGGTGTCTTCCAGCGCAACGACGCCGGGCTGCCTAGGATCGCCGGCTCACCGACGGACACCTTGCCGAGCTTCTCCCGGCCGAGGCGACGTTCAGGACGACGAGGACGAGATCTCGGTGGGTTGCCCGAGTCCGTTGCCTCTCGTCGTCGTCGCTCCCAGCGCCGACGAGGACGAGAGGTTGTCCCAATCGAGGGAGGAGTACGCGGAGAGACTGAGCCCGCGAAGGAGTTACCCGAGAGATTCCGTGATCGACGACGAGGACAGTTATTCTCGCGGTGGCGATTACAGAATGTCAAACGGAAGAGGCCTGCGCACCCACGAGAGCAGCGGTGGCGATTCCGTGACTACGTTGAGAGACGAGGAGGAGGACGACGAGGACGACGAGGAAGCGAATAGCAGGACCAGCAGTAACGGTGCCTCGGCGGCCGGTGCTGCGGACGATTACTTCAAACCCTTGAAACGGCTAAAAATGGTGCAGATGCAGCACTCGGACGAGGAAGATGACAGGGATCGAGACACGAACGAACGAGGTGTGAAATCTTTCAGCATCCTGGACATTTTATCGCATCGGCCAAAGGCGAAAATCGTACGCCCGTGGGACACGGTCGAGTCGAATCTCAACCACCACCACCACCATCACCACCACCATCACCGTCATCATCTCCAACAGCAGCAGCAGCAACAGCAGCAGCAGCAGCAGCAGCAACAACCTCATCATCAGCACCATCTGCATCATCATCACAACCATTCCACGACGCCGAGGGATCTTTCTTTGATGGGTATGTCCCTGGCGTCTATGTCGGGCTCCATCAGCGAACCGCCTCTTAGCAGCTCGTCCTCGTCCGGAAGGAGCTCCGTCTCCGATTCCGGAAGTCCCGATCCGCTGGGTCATCATCATCACCATAGTTTGCACCACGGTATGCACCCTGGACTGCATCATCCGGTGTTACAGCAGCAACAACACCAGCAACAGTTCAAGAGGAAATCGTCTCAGCAACACGGCTCTCAGAGCGGACATCACGGGAAAAGGACAACGGGACAGGGAAGTCCTCTGGACGCGTTGTTCCAAATGACCAGCAAAACGTTCGACGCCGGCGAGCATAGTCAAGGTGAGCATTTTCGTAACAGGCTTCGATTTTCACGCGTTGCGTAAACTGTTGTCATCGACGAGCACACCAGCTATATCTATCTGCATCACCACTTGACAGAATTTATTCGGAAAGAGAATCGTTGAACGCGTATCGTGCGCACGCGGCGAAAATAGGAATTATTACGGAAGCATGATGGAGCAACTGATTACGTGTGTCGTATTTCAGTCGCGATATACGTATCGTCACGATATCCCGGTGTAACCTATGAAACAATGCCTAGCACGATTCATTCGCACATGCAAATTCCGCGTCGAGCCAACGACTCTTAATAGAATCGAATGGACGGTCTCTTTATTAATGGTGGAAGCCCGCTTTTGTGTTCCCATCGTGGCATCATCGATGAATGCGGACCTTAATTTTGATGGATGTTCTCGCCGAACCTCGATAACCGCCGTACGTTCGCTTCTTTCGTTTCTTTCGTTTCTTTCGTTTCTTTCGTTTCTTTCGTTTCTTTCGTTTCTTTCGTCGATACCACCGACGATACTTTGCTATTATTATCGTTTCCTACGACGCGACCGATCGAATTCTCTTCGCCTTGTGACCCACGAATTCGCTCTCTTACCCCCTTCTCATCCGCAAACATTCGGATAACATTCTGTTATCAAAAATATCAATCACCCATGATCGTCTCGAACGAGTGTGCGTTCCGGCGCAACGCGTTCGTCCTGGAACCACCGGAACACGGTTGATCTTCGTACGACGCGAATACTCGATCTATTCGTCATCCGTCGTCTGTGACAATGCGCGTGCAATATAAATCCTTCGTATTGTTCTCGTTGGAACGACGAAATATATCCGCCCGTCGAGAGATGGTCTTAGACAATAGACAGAAGAGGAGATTTGTTTGTTTCGCGAGCCAGCGAATATCGAACGATTAGAGCGAGTATGTAAGTAGTTTAGACGAAGCCGGTGGAGGCGCCGTTTCGTTGGATAGGCTGTTACGGTATTTAGAGACGAGAGAAAAGCGCGCACACGAGCGTCGTCGAGCACATACCAAGTGCTACTTTCCAGAAGCAGGCTTCTGCGAACGCTACTAATATTAGTAGCTGCTCTAACCGTCTGTTGCAAGACGCGTCGTAATTGAACGACGATGACATTTTTCACCGTGGCTTGGATTTTACGCGTTGGCTCGTACTCGAAACGAAACGACGGTAGTCGATATCGTTGGCGTTGGGCTTGTTTCGCGCGTCGATTCCCGGAGACGCGGAAGTATTAATCTCGAGACGACCGGTTGACGGCCACGATTGATAGTACACGAGGGACAGGCTGGACGATGGTACGCATCGTGTGCGAACCTCGTGCGCCATTGACGATATCGGACGTTGCGTACGATTCCGTATCTCGCTAAAGGGAAACGGATTGATCCATGAGTCATCTTGGATCGTTAACTTCGAATAGACGCGGCTAAACCTGGAATTGTACGCGTTTGTCTTGCGAGTTGGAACGATTTCCCCGTGAATGAGTTTGTTTTGGATCCCCTTTGTCGGCGTGGGTTTAAAGGAGGCGCGAGTATCGACGAAAAACGATGGGCTGTAAAAGTTGTACTCTCGTTCGATCGTCGGAACATCCGATCCAGGCACTCGGGGTCCTAATGGAATTGTAATTTCATCGAAGATGCAATAAACACGAGAGTCTTGCTCCGAAAGAAATATCTCGGGAAATCTACAACGCAAACGGAGAAACTGTGCGGCGTCCTGTGCCGTAATCTTTCTGTAATAGAATTACCTGCAGCAACAAAGCCACCCGACATGGAAGCGTGGATGCGCAAACACGTGCCCTTTTCCGAGCCCTTTTTCGTTTCGGAGACGGCGGATCGTAAAACTCGGTTTTCCGTAACCCAGGCCGAGACCTACGGTGCCTCGCAGATTGAACTTGGCGTCGTCGGTGGGATTAAAATCGTCGAAACGGACGGAGAAACTCGCAATAATCATCGTAAAATTAAGGGTTTTATGAAACGAAAAATTACGGACGGAAGCCACCCTTTCCGTGGACCTTGAAATCTCTCCAAGTCCCTTCAAACGACCATCCTCGTGATCGTCCATTGTTTGCCATAGCCTCGGCAAATTGTTTTACAACGCCGTTGGCTTATGCTACGCGTTGCCGCCGTGTTTGCACGAGAAAAGGAAATGATCTTTTTTCTTTTTTTTTTTTTTTTTTCTCGAAAGCCTGGTCACGTAAACAAGCAGCTTGCTATTCGGGGGTGGCCTAAAGCGGATTTCCAAGCGCTTCTCCAGAAACTCTTATCGCAGCTGCCATAGGAGAGAACCGATTCTCCCAGATACGTGGCCGAACGTTGCATTGTTTCGTATCCTTGAAACTCGGACTACGTGTATCTTGCCTGTGTCGGTCACGACGCGGCGCGCAGCGTGTTAATGAAAGAAAACTTTCGTAAGAATACGAGAAACGCGCGTATCCCGATAAACGAGAGCGGTAGGAAGAAACAGACGGCCGATATCCTTGGAGATTTCAATATTCCTTGACACGTTGGTGGCGCGTTAATGACAAGGAAACAAGGATGCCGCGTCCTTAGACAGCCGGATTGTTCGGGCATCAAGACGTCGTTCATCATTTTCATGCCGCACTTCCGTTCCTCTCGACCAATTACCCCGTGCGTACGGTGGCGGTAGTACCGGTGG
Source organism: Bombus dahlbomii (assembly GCA_037178635.1). Classification (NCBI taxonomy): domain Eukaryota; kingdom Metazoa; phylum Arthropoda; class Insecta; order Hymenoptera; family Apidae; genus Bombus; species Bombus dahlbomii. The sequence goes on along the minus strand of CM074105.1, from coordinate 17,848,292 downwards.
CGTAGGAAGAAAAAATTTCACGACGAACGCCGCCCGATATAGTCGAGTTTAAAAGGGAAGAGAAAGAGAAGAGAAAAAAGAGCAGCAGAAGAAGAAATAAAAGGGAGAGCCCGTTCCCTGACGAAAGGACAGTTTGGCATTACGTTCGAGGGGCGCGTAAGAGGCACGTATTATCCCATAAGCCGTAAGACGACCAGACGTGGATGGTCGCGCGCGCACACGGACACCATAGCTCGTTACACGTTTCGGTCGGTGTCTGGCCTCGTTCATCCGTGTGTGTCCCTGGCAGGACCAGTACGTAATTTTAGGCCCACCTATACACCGGCGATCTCTACACGAGTAATTTATTATGTGGCGCGGCGAGAGCATATGTCTCATTTGCATATAGCGTGATACAGAAAACGCGAGCCGGTACTTCCGACGGCGGCAGCGGCGGCGGCGGCGGCGGCGGCAGCGGCGATCGCGGCGGCCAATATGAGAAACATTTCAACAAAGAGACATCGTCGTCGCGTCTTTTACGTCGTATACGATACCACCGCGATCGTGTCGATGCGTTTCGTGGCCCGTATGGATAGCGACGAGAAAAGATCGAAAGGAACGAAAGTTTTCTAAATCTTGGGACTTTTGTATTCGAATTTTTATAATATCTCACAGTCACGAGTTGATGTTGGGTGAAGAAGAGAAAGGAATCGCTCCAGAGTCGAATCGTCTGAAATACCGCGCGCTTCGATCGCTAGTGTCGGTATCGGCACGTAAGAGAATACCGACACCGCGTGAGAAATATGCATCGGCTGTGATTGATTCTCGTGAGAAGGTTAATTTATCTAGAAATCTCGTAATCCAACGATGCTTCGATAACGAAGGAATCGCCCTTTAACGAAGATTCGTTGGGAATCGCAGATTTACGCCGCCGGGAGTATGGTGTGGGTTTTATCAATTTTATATTTCGTCCGAAATGCCACTTTTTAACGGCGCGCAAGGGCGTCTTTGAATCGCGCTGGAGGAGAGAAAGGCGGCAAAGTAGAAGGGGAACGGTTCGCCTCGGGCAACGTGGTATAAAAGCCGGTGCGCCTTCGCTTTACGCAATTTATGATACGTTCTTTAAAAGGGCTAACATTAGGCAAAGAGGCAACAGCTACAGGGGCCATTACGAGGTTCCGTGATTGGCCGCACGCGTATTGAAAACTAGCCGAAATTAATCAAACTCGGTCATCTTCCTCGACAAATTATTTTATCCGTGTTGTTTAAAAAGAAAAACCAACTTATTAATACCGTAGAGAGATCGTGTTTAATACGCGCGCGTACATACACGCATTTTCCAAAATATCGACGAACATAACGTAATATAACGTATGTGCGATTTCACGAAACTACGACCGTACGTACCGCGTCTTGTCGATTTCTCACGTGCCGTACCGGGCTCCCGATGGAATTCGATCATCTCCATTATCCCATAGGCTGGTGGCGAGTCTGCTGGGGGTTTGATCGTCGGCGCGAGATCGTCCGTGTAAGGTTTTTGCGGGTGAACACGACGCGATTCGTCCCCTTCTTTACCCCGTACCACCCGGAATACGCATAAAACGCGTTGTTCACACGAGAGCCGATCGGGGCCAGCGAGCGCGGCAGTCAGACAGGCCGGTCGAGGTTGCCTTCTCGGAGAGAAGCCCGCTTGCGGTCTCGGGACCAGAATTACAAATGATATCGAATCGAATCGCTCGTAATATTATTCGATACGTGTTCCATTACTGGCGAAGTCTGAGCTTCAGGGATTCAAATTAGATTACCGCCGGGTTAGGTATTCCCGATCGTACGTATCTGCCGCGTTCTGCTACGTTCCACGCGTACCAACGCATCTCTCGATATCCATAGAAATTTATACGTACGTACGTTCGAACGTATTTTCGTAGAGGCGTATGGGTGAGCCATTGGCGCGTGTATGGGATCGAACACATCGACGAAATAAGAGAAGAACCGAAGGAACAGAGAGACGCGGTCAGCGAGGCCCGAGGCCCCTACAACACGGTAGCCTCACGTATCCGCAATTTACTTCTGATTATTATGCTCTCTATACTTACGCGGCGTTCTTATCTCGCCCTCTCTCTCTCTCTCTCTCTCTCTCTCTCTCTCTCTCTCTCTCTCTCTCTCTCTCTTCGGCCCCTTCGTTTTCCCTCGATCCAGACGCGTCCTTCCTTTCTCTCTGGCTGTTTGTTGTTCTTCGTCCGTCCCGCGCGGTAAGCTTGTGGACGCTGCCCTGTACGGGAATCGAGGCAGGTATCGATTTACGACGGTACCCAGTCGTTAGATTCTCGACGATATATGCCCTCGTCATGCTCGGGCCACTCTGTCTGTCCGCTTGGAACCCTCGCTTTCGTTCGTATAGCCCGCTCCATGTACCTCCGCCTTATCAGAGATCGGCCGAACCGTTTACGCGACTTCGATAAAATTTGCCTTCCGGAACACGAGGTGGTCTTCGGTTGGAGAAAGAGTCGGGTAAGAGCGACCTTACGTTCTCATCGGTCGCTGTACGGGCCAAGTAGATCGTTGCAGCTGCATTGTCGAAACTACGGGCCAATTATCGGCAACGCTACCGTACGTAAGCTGATTCCGGAAGCTGGGTCAGTCTTCTTCCGATCGTATCTCCGGGTACAAAGTATACCCCGGTACGCCTCAATTACGTGTCGACAATTAGCGTTTCTTTCGGATCGATCCGTTTTATTACAAATTATATACGTTGAGGTTGACCGATAGACGAAACGAGTGGATGAATTTCTAATAGAAAAATATATATTGAAACAAGTATAGGTATAGTGCATTGCCGATCCATATTCTCACTCTCTCGGTGTTACGATACGATAGAACGTGATAGGGAGCAGGTTCATGCGTTTATAGCAAAGAACATTACCAAAAAGGTTAACCTTGGTGGTTGTCTCTAGCCGAAGGCAACAAGAAACAGCAATAGAGATCTACTTATAGCTATTTTGCTTCTAATAATACAGACCTCTTCTTGTCTCTAATTTTTTGCCTCGGTAAATTCTATTTTCTTCGTAACAGCGGTGTCAGAAGAAAAGATGTAAAGTTTTCCTCGAAGTAATTTCTTCAACGATGCAAAATTTCGATATCGAAAATTTTACCTCTCGGTCGTTCGTAGAAGTGTACACACGTCGTATACCTTTCGATTCCTTGCAGAATCTTCGTCATTTTCCGGGCCCAACTCGTAAAGCGTTGACAGAACGTCATACCATTTACAGTTTGTCGCTGCGTCCTGTTTACTACCTACCACCTCTCAAGTATTATCCTTTTACGTGCATCTTATCGCTATAAAAAATATATTGTATAATAGAATAGAATAATAATAAAATAATAGAATAGAAAAAGAAAAAAAAAAAAAAGAAAGGAGAAAGAAAAAAGAGCAGAAGGGAGAAACTGCGTAAGAGTGGAATAGTTTTCCTGGATAAAAAGTAGGCGTCGCTGGGAAAGGAAGCAGGCGTTCGCTTTCGTTTAATAAGCGGCGTTAGACCGACGCCGATTCGGCTGGTTTAACGCACAAACGAGGAATCGATCGGCAAATTGTATCTGTCCGTCCGGTGTGCAACGATCCCCGGTCCGGTTTGCGTGTTTTTATCGGTTACCTGCTTCGGCTCGCGCGATCGTTTCGCGTTTTCGTGTTTACCTCAAATTACCGCCCGCCCGGAGTGGATTTTTTCGTTTTCTCGCGCGCGCGTCGTCCGTCGAACGTTGGAAGCGTTCCCTCGTTCGCGGAACACGCATAATATAACACTCGAGGCGGCTTTTTACCCCGTCTGCTTGACTCGAACGATCTAACGATTTCTACGCGCGACAGCCCGCAAAATCGACCGCGCACCGCCTCCGTGCATCGTAAACAGGTCGCATCTCGCGCTGGCTCGGATTTTCTCGTTTTTTGCTGCCGAACCCAGTTCGCGGGACAATCGAGCGTAACGACTACGACGGGCTTCTAACCTGCGAGCTGCGTATCGAACAGCGCATCGAACAGCGCATCGAACAGCGCGAACAAAAGATACCACGTTGTCGGGTAACGATCGGAGTAGTGTATAACAGGTTTGTCGGGAACCTCGAACGAGGAAGCAGCAGCACCGAACCCTCTCGATGAAAACGCGCTCGTGTTGCTCTAGTTTGCGGCGAACGATCGGTCTAGTATTTTGTTAATCGTTTTCCCGATAGCGTTGATAGCGAAATGACACCGATTGTGGCGAAATTAGCCACGAAGCAGTAGGATATCCAAGAGCTCGAGCTCTCGAGAGCTCGAGAAAGACAATCGGCAATAGTAAACGAATTTCATGGTGTACGATAGCAATGCCGATTCGTAATAGAGTCGCGAGAATCGTGTAATACGCAAAGTGATCGCTGTACATGTTATATATTATGGTGGAAACATTTTTACGAGAGATGAAAAATTGTCTGTATCGCGTCTACTCTCCTCCCGTTCAACGATCCGATATTACATGCGATTCTGTAGTTGAAAGAAGTTAATTAGTTTAGTAGTTCGTTACGTACACCGTACACCGTACGCTTTGTCTGTTAATCTCGCGATTGTACGATCTTCGTTGTAGAGTCGATGGATGGTTAACCAAGCGGTCTTTCGGTTATCAATTACACGTCAATTAGTCTAGCTCCCCTTTTTTCAGCGCGTCTGTTTACCATCCGCGCGTTCTGATTGGCACGCGTCCGCGTAGCCGCTCGTTGCAACGACAAACGATCATGCTGGTAATTAAGCGAAGCACCGACGTCGCTCTCGCCGCGTAACATAGTCGCGGCTGAAGTTATCAGTCATAATAACGGGGCTGACCGTGTCTCGCGATTAACATAGAGCCGGACGAAGCGATGAAAATATTTACGCGGCGTAGACGATTCTATGATTAAACGTGGCACCTACGCGTAGTCGAGCCTATTTATCCTTGGTCCCGTTAGCGCCATTTCACCGATAACGATTGCGCAATTCCTCAGATTCGGCAAATACGTCGTGCTTTCTTGTTTTCCCAATCGGTACAAGTACCCGTTAGCCGCGTTGAAGGAATACTCGAGTCGCTGGGTCTTGCGGAGGTGAAAGGGTGGAAAGGGTTGGAAGAATAGCGTCGCGCGCTTGTGTGATCCCTTGCACAGTCTTGCGCAATCTTGTTTGCCCGGTTTCGACTGAGTGCAGAGATATCGACGTATTTTTATGGTACCTACCTAACGTACGCTTCTTACGGAGGTGTGGTCTTTGGTGCTGTTGCCTCGTGGCGAAGAATGCCGCTACGCAAAGTTGTCGAAAGCTTTTCTAACCGTCCGAACCGTACGAACCGAACGTTTGACAACTCAGGTTACCTCTCGTACAGGTGAAATTTCTACCGAGCTTTTTCTATCTCTCTTCTCTAAATCTATCGTTTACGGGAATAGAAAGGGAATATTGGTAAATTTGAGAAACTGTCAAAGTGACATTATACGACTGATCGTAGACGAATGGCAATTTGCGAACAGACCATGGAAAGATGGTTGGAAATCGATATCGATGCGATTCTAATGCTGTCAAATGTTGCTTGTCAAAGCTACAGCCACGAGTCTCTTTCTTTTCGCTTCGTTTAGCTAGTCGAAACGCAGTCGAGTCGTGGAGGATCGTGCGATCGGTCCTCGAACCTGTCGTGCGTTTTCTTTTCCAAGCGACCAAGGAGACACGCGTATTAGTCACGTTAAAGGGCCACTCGAGTTTCCGGATCCTCGAGGTTAAACGAGAAGGAAAGAGAGAGGACCGGGGAGAGGTAGAAAGAAAAAGAAGACGGAGGGAAGATAAAAAGGAGGGTGGGTCGTTCGTTTCGAGTTGTTGTGACAGTTTGCCGAACAAACAAAACACCAGCCGCCCACCGCACCCCCTCCTGGACGAGAAGGAAAGAGAGAGACTCCGGATGCCGGCAGAACTTTTTACTCGACAAGCAGGCACCCCCGCTGCGTTAAGTGACCATTCGGTTTTCGAACAAGTGTGCGCTGTCTTTTCGAAGACACCCGACTCTTCTCATGCGCTCTGACACGCTGACGATTCTTACAGCCTCTAACCGAAAACGGGAGTCCTGTTGCGCGTTATCTCGCGTTTTTCATTTACGTCGAGGCCTGCCATCGAGTTACGTAAGTCGAGAAACGTTTTAGAGAGGGAAAATCCTCGTTGACCCAGATACGTTCGTCATCGTATCGATAGCACGATCGCGAAACGATTCTCGTTCGTATACTCGTACGTAAGATTGCTCGAACGAGACTTCGAGACTTCGAAATAAGTGGGTACTTATTTCGAGAAACGCTGTAGAACAAGAATGAGAGAATTGGAGGATACGCGGATCAACAGCGTGTGGAGGGTACTCCTTTGCTTCGCCTTTTTCTGCATCTTGGCTTGGTATATATTTTTCTTTCGCAGAGAGCTCTGTAAAAAGGGATAAAGAAACACATGGTGCGGAAATCTTGGGGCGGCAATAAGCAAGTAAAATCGTGGCACCAGGCGCAATTGCCGCGGACAGATGGCACGGTAGCTGAGAAATAACGGCGGTTTCGATTCATTTCGTGTATACATACACGGTCGGCGGGTGCTGTCCGCTCTAATCGAGGCAAGCAGAGTATACGCAGCAGCGAGTGCGACCTATTAATGCACGCAAGAAGGCTTGCGATCGGCTCAGCTGGAAATTATGACGCTGTCGCGGTTCGTGCAACTTCGTATTACGGGGTAACTGTCGTGCTGGCCAAATGACCGGGTACGAAGTTGTAATAAAACGTCACGGCCGGTCAAATTGGACGTAAAGCGATGTTAATGATATCATTTTAGCCCGAGGGAAAGGGTGAAGCCCCAGCACGTACGGAAACTCCCTCGTTGAAAATTAAAAGAATTTCCTTCTTACCCTCTAGTATCGAGGACTTCTTAAATTTCGTTTTAAACGTTTCGATTGTTGGACGGGTTGGACGAACTTTCAACATCCTGCGATGTCTCCACCGAGAAACGTGCAATTACGCGACATTCTTCCGTCGACTGCTTGCTTACGTTATCTGCTTCTGAAATACGTACGACGCGTACGATCCTTCGTATTTCTGTTTCCTTTCGAAAGCAATAAATTACGATTCAATTACATATTTCTGTCATACCTCGGAGTCTTCGTGGCACGACGTTATTTAACGCTACGGTGCATCGTCGACCAACACATTTTCGAGAAAATTTGTTGGAATCCACCATCGCCGGGGGACTGCTACCGAGCGAAAGCCGAATCTCCTTCGAATTCCGGAGGAACGTGATTCACCGGTGCGTTATGTTTGAGCAATTTCATTAGGGGAAAGGGTAGCGGGGAGAGGAGCGAGGGGCGGCGAAGGGGGCCGCGTAATCTCGGTGCGTTCCTCCGGACAAGATTTCCTCCGATAACTCAGCGAAATTAGCGGGGAAGCGGTGTGCAAGTTGGACGCTATTGCGGCCGAATAATTCTCAATTAGTCGGCGGAGATCGCGACTCGCTAAGTCGTATTTATGCCAGTCGTTGGATGCTCTCGTCCAGCCCCGGCCGCCTTCGGCTTTATATTACGCCGTGCCGGGAGATTTATGCGATCGATCCGTCTCAGTTTGCTCGTGGATCCCCGCGTCCAATAATCACTCCGACCCGTTTCCCCGCCGTCTACCGTCCCTCGTGTAGTTGCCTGTTTCACAGTCGTCTCGCACGTCGTGGCTCGGCCGCAAAACTGCGAGACGCGTGCCCGAGGAAAATCGCTCCCGTGGCGACGCGACGACACGATCCGCGCTGAGGGATTTCGTGGCGTGCGCGGGAGGGGGGGAGGGGGGGGGGGAAGCTGATCATCGACGACCCTCCAACAACGACAAATAGAAATAAATTTCACACGGATCACGCGACGAACGACGTTTCGATTCGCCCGATTTTTATTGAGCTCTCGCCGGCTTTATTGCCTGTTTTCGCCGGTTGATCCTGCCCATTCGTTTCCTTGAGTCGGTCTCGATGGAAGTTGTCGGACGAGAGAGTCGAGGACGCGGGCTTGTACGAAGAAATAAAGCGGCGAAATAAAGCACCGCGTAATTTCGTTTTATTCTTCGAACTCGCAAGGTGATACTTCTGCTTACGCGCGCACCCTCCTACCACCCTCGTGCGCTCCATGTTGAAAGAAATTCTCCGCGTCTTGTACGCAGACAAGGCCACGCGTCCAAGCGAACGTGGAACGGGCAGCGTGTGTATATCTTTTCACGAGCTCTCACGTGGCGAACGAACACTCGTATTCCTCTCGGTGCACCGAGGTCGTTTGATCGCTCTATCGACGCACGACGCGCGTGTGCACGCGTCGAATGTAAAATTGGAATTTAATACGGCCATCGTCCGGAATGGTGGTCGGCTCTGTTCGGTATCGCGGCTCCGTTGTCCTCCGCCGGGGAGAAAGAGAGGCGGCGGAGATTCGCGCCGAACCGCGGACGAAGAAGCGAGCGAGGAAGGACGAACGGTTGCGAAGGCTTCTATAATAGGTTTTACGGCCCGGGGACGACGGGGCAACCACCGTTGAAATTGATTTTCGCGTGTCACGTATTTTTCGACAGGGGCGAGAGCCTGATTGTCAGAGATGGCGAGATGCTGCCCGCAGCAGCGGCTCCTTTTTGCCTCTCTGCTTCGTGTGGTGCGCTCTCTCTGGGCCGTCGGGTTGGTAGCCGTGCAGCGTGTACGAACGAAAAAGCCGGTCCGGCTGCCGGGGAACACCGCAGAACGGCGACGAACACCGAGCTGAAACGAAAAGAGCGTAAAGGGAGATGGAAAAGAGAAGAGTTGGAAACGGCTGCGAAACGCGGCGAGCGGACACGAACTGAGACGAAAAGAGGAAAAAGGGCGGAAGGGAGGGAGGGAGGGAGGGAGAAAGAGAGGAAGAGAAAGAATGACGTAGAATAGAGCCATAAAAGCCTTTTAGAAGACTCGCGTCGAACCACCGCGTGCTCGTTCGCGCTCGTCTGTGCTCGCCTGTGCTCGCCTGTGCTCGCCTGTGCTCGCCTGCGCTCGCTGGGCCCTTCTTCGTTGTTTCGAATTCGAGACTTCCGTTCGAGAACCTTCCTCGTCCCCCGTTCGTCGTTGATGTTCCGATGCTTGTTAGATAGCCCGTCCGAACAGACGGTCCGAGGGGCAACGAGAGGCGAGACGCGACAGAATGAAGACGTGAAGCGGTCGTGAAATTGGCCACCGAACGCATCGATTTCGAGGAAACCATCCTTTCGGCTCAAATACGCCTATTCTAATGTAATTAGGCCCCCGGTGAATTGGCGTTGCTTCGTGCTTCTTCTTTTTCTCTCTCTCCTTTTTTCCCTCCCTTTTTATCTCCCTTTTTCTCTCCCTTTTTCTCTCCTTTTTCCTCCATTCTCTCCTACCCCTTCCTCTCGCTTCCTTTCCTCCCACTCCCCTCTCAGATCGCTGCTCTCCTCTCACGTTTTCTTCATTCTGTTTCTTCCCCCACCTTTTTCTACCTTCTGTTTCTCGTTTTATTTTCGTTTCGCATGCAAATCGCACGGCACTCGGCGGACGTTCGCGGTGCGCCTTCCACGAAACTTTACGGTCGTGCTAATTCCTCACCGTGCGGAGGTGCTAAGTGGAACAAAACCCAGGGTCGCCTCGAATCGCCAAAGAAACGCGGTTTGTTTTTTTTTTTTTTTTCGCCTGCGTATCGACCAACGGCGTATGCAAACGATCCTATCTCGACCGGGATCGAACGACTTCCGGCCCGGCCGTAATTTCGGCTGCACGGCAACGAGACCGCCAAGATCTACGGCGTATTAGCGTCTATTGTTGATTCTTCGATGCCGTGAGCTTCGCGATCGCTTACCTTTTATCAACGGATAGCGAAAGAAAAGAAACGAGTGGCGGTTCTCTCGTTCCCTTTCTCGATCCATTCCCTAGACTGTTTAGCGAAACGAGGTTGCTCCTGTATAATTAACCGTTGCGCTTATCAGAAATTCATCGTACAGACCTTCTTATAATTCGCTATTTCCTTGGAAAGTTCCGTGCAATGAAAACGGCAGGCGTATTAACCGAATCTCATGAATAATACACGCTATTTCACACTCGCGACCAAGCTTAACCTTTTTAAACAGTAGCTATCTTGGACAAGTTGTTCGTCGCTCGAGATATAATTCACGAGGCAAACGATGTCACAGCGTCGCCGCGAAGGCGATAGACGTGCCGCTGTAAATCGCGTAAATAGAATGTCGTCGTCTGAAAGCACGTGTCCGGTCGAGCTGGACGCAATTTCGTCGCAGTTTTACTTCGTCGAACGCGTTCCAGTTCCACTGAAAAGCTCTTTCCTTGCGTGAAAACCAATTACGTTTATCGATACGCGCGTTTCTTTTTATGCCTGTAACGCGGTGTTATTCATCATGCTCGTAGCTAGGCAGCAACGACTCGTAGCTGGTGCTCCAAACTATAAAGTATGCCTCTTGAACGTCTGAATCTTGCGCGCGTCTGTTCGCGCCACAACGATATTTCTACATTCTCAGCCGCGAAATTGCATTTCCTCTTTGAAACAAAAGCGCACTCTCGGACGACTATCGCGGTGGATGGTGGTAGGCATCGATCGTCGCAACGTACTGGCAGAAATCCCCGACGCGTTCAAACTTTCGTCCATGTAATCGATAACGGGTGTATCGTTACCGACTCGTTAAATCAATTTTTCCTCCGCTTCTACCTTGAACGATCGTGGTCGGGCGATTCTCGCGTCGTACGTATCCCAAAGTCTGTACTCCTCTTCACCGAAAGTTACCTAAGACACGACAAATTCACGTGTTTACCCCCAAGCAAAGTGTCCAAAGTGTCCAAAGTGTCGAGCATTAAGTTTCTTACGACGGTATACCGTTGGTCGCGTTCGATAGAGGAAAGAAGTACATTTACGCGTTGTACCTGTCAAACATAGCGTAGGATTACGCCGAGTATCTCCGTTGTGGGCGAAAAGATCGAGGAATCCAGTTCCGAGAGCGTGGCGGAGGAGATACGGAAACACGCGGCGAGACACGCGGAAATAAGACGACGAGCGTGGAGGCTAATCGATCCCGGAGTCATTAGCGCATTAGACGCGATAGCCTTGCTCGATACGCGAGCCCAGAACGGCCATGTTTGCTCTGGATTAATGTCCCACGGACACGAACGCCAGGCGTTTCGCATTCTTTAATTGGACAGTCCGGGAACCGAGTACGTCCCGGCCACGTCGAATATTCGCACGGCGAAATCGCGAGGGGAAACCGCGAGGGGAAACCGCGAGGGGAAACCGCGAGGGGAAACCGCGAGAAGAACCGCGAGGAGAGCGGTTGGTCGTCTAATCGCGAAATCTCGCCGGGCGATTTTTAAAACGTCGCCAGAGAAGCCAAGTGGCCGAGCCGGTAATGCCTCTTCGCGATCGTTTCAATTGATTTCGCTCGTTCGTGAAAACGTGCCAACCAGCCAACCAGCCAGCCAGCCAGCCAGCCAGCCAACCAACCAACCAACCAGACGCGGTGATTAACGAGGCTTCGCTCCGTTACTTTCACCGGTGATTCGTTACTTTTTGGCAGATTCCTAGAATTCGCGATTCTTCGCGATTTACTCGAGTCGACGCGTGGCCCGTTTGAAAATTGTTACGCATGTTCGAATAGTTTCCTCCGTAATATTAAATAAATGGACAGGCAAAAGCGCGTTGCGTTATTATTTCGTTGAATCTCGCATCGATCGAGTCTAATCCTTGCGTACGTTGTATACGTAGACGGGAAATATCGCGTACATTCACGAGGCAGTTTCATTTTTACGACTCTATAGACGAAACGTGGATGTAGCGTGTTCGTTAAGAGGCGACGTTGGTGTAAATATTGGTGGTACGAGCGAAATTGAAACCGTAAGATATCTCGTTGGTGGACGCAAAGGGGGTTAAAGACGGCCAGGCAGCGGCATAACGGTCTGGCCGGTTAATCGACGATTCTCTTATTCCGGTGGTTATAACGCCACACTGGCAGCCGAGCTATTTGTACATTATGCTTACATTAACCAGTCTACTTACCTCGATCTTATGGACAAACGATCGAGCGACCCCGGCTCGTCCGAAGCGTGGCTGAAATAAATAACGAACACCTACCTACCTACTTGCTAAAGTCTCGTGTCTTACACGAGCATTGTACACGAGTATGTATGCACCGGATCGTGTTCGGTATAGAGGCACACGGCTATAGCAGAGCGTGTTCGAGGAGCGAGGAGACGTTCGAGAGCGGAGTATTACGCGGAGTTTTCCATCCGGTGGCTTTATAATGTTGCAATTAATAATAAAAAGGCCGGGGGAAAAAAAAGCCAGGCATGCTCGACTACCGGCCAACTATTAACAGTAATGAATCGTCGTATTAACGATAATCGCGTGTATCGCGATTAAAATTAATCGGAGTAATTATTGCGCGCGGGTTTATGGCCGATCCGCGGGATGATTTATTCGCCGCGGGGCATACGCGGATAATGAATAATCGGTATTTCACGTAAAGGGCAAATCAAATGCAATTAAATCGCGGCGAATCTCGCGGCTGTCGTTGGACACGTTGCGAACAATAACAGACCCGGCGTGGAGAGCAGAGCTACCGCTTGCCCGGTGGCTTGTAATTTGAGGTCGTTAAGACCGGTGAAAATTTTTAACGATCGCGAGCAAAAAACTCGGCGATACTGGTGCAACGTCGAATCGTCGGGTCGCAACCGTTATCGACGTTTCTGTCATCCACGGTCAGCGGGCCTCACGACGGAAAGCAGCAAACAGGTTGCAGCAGGGAATATTAAATTTCGCGCGACCAGACACGGTCTGATAAATGGACTGCTGAAAAGTCACGACGCTGATCGACTCCGTGTACTGAAAAGTAGAGAGAGGTGACGATGTCAGGAGCATTTTTCCCCCTCTAAGCTTACCTCGCTATTTACGACCATCTATGCGATCTTTTTGCCATAAACGATTTCATAGACGCGAGTCGTTCGTCTCGAAGGAAGTTCGGACGGTTTATATAATCGCGTAATCGGCCAGCGGAATGGAGAAACTCGCAAAAAGCAGCGGGTTCGTTCAGCTATGAAAAATACGACGGGCCGTAAACCGACGTTAGATGATCGGTATCGCGAGATAGCGGCTAGTCAAATCGATGGAGACTCGTTAACGCGCCGATGAAAAGAAGCGAGAAACGAAAGGAGCAGCGATGGAAGCGGCGAAATCCTTGCCGGTACGGCGAAGAGAGAACGAAACTCCGACGGTCTAGAACTCCGTCGTTTCGAGCACGAGTAAAATTCGAGCGCGCATTAGGACGCGGATACTGTTACATGATTGAACTAGAGCAAGGTTTCCCCTGCGGGGGTTAACGAGTGTTAGCTGTTGCCACATTATAACGAGATATCGAACGAACCGCGCGCGCGGTATCGCGTTTCACCCTTAAAGAGCGGATATTGCAGGAGATACTGCGTGGGGTGGGTTTAGTGGAGGCGGGCCGGAAGGGGTAGAGAGAAGGTAACGGAAGACAAGGAAAATGTTGGTAGCAACCTTCGGTAGCCGCCGACACTCGAGCATCGTCGAGGTGCACGGAGCAGGGTGCACACGCGATCCTCATTACGCGGATATGCCGTGTCGTGATCGTTACCCCACGCAGCCGATATTATGTTTTCATATCGGGTAATAGCGGCGATAACGCGGTCAAATGGTTTCGCGAGCCGATTTCACGATTCGCTTCCGATACGTCACGCTTCGGGGAGAAAGGAGCGTCGTCGCGTCCGTTTGGCGTTAAAAAGACGCTCGTTTGTTCCAATCGCGAACGAACAATCGCGATAAGGAACCACTGACACGAAGAAAGGTGACAGCTGCATTTTAATTAAGAGAGAGAGAGAGAGAGAGAGAGAGAGATAGAGTGATTGAGTGAGAGAGAGAGAGAGAGAGGGAGAGCGGGGGAGGGGGGGGGAGTATTTCCTCGAGGGCGAAGACAAATTTTTACGGTACGAGTATGACGAATCACGAAAGCCAAATGACGGAAGAGAATTTAGAAAATTTCTTTCGAGATGTTCGTCGATCGCGACCGTTTAAAAACCTTTTTAGGGAGCTTCTTTCTTGCTGATACGTGCTGATACGAACGACGTAAAAGCCAAGTCAAGCTTAGAATAGGAAAGGAGAGAACGCGATGAAAACGATCATAAACTAACGATTTGAAAAACCATCGACTCGCAGGAATGAGAAGCGTGAAGCGAGAACGATGCTCGTTGGTCGGTATCCGTAGGTACGGCTCGCTCGTATCGATTCGTCGACAGTGACAATGACAATGTCGCTCGCGTGGAAAACAAACGATCCAGCCCCGAGCCCGGTAGGGCTGGAAGATCGGAGGCGTACCGCGAAAATGAGCTTCTGGCCGGGAGCACGGAGGGTTGTGAATAACGCCGGCGTTGTCGCGTTAGTAGCAGCGAATGTCAGCGAAATAGGCTACACCGTGTCTCGTTCTATCGTGTTCGTGGCGTCGCCTCGATCCCGAAAATCCGCGCGACACCAAGGACGGAGGCGTTACCGGACGATTCGAGGGACGAGGAGGGAAGACACGAGGCACGTCGAAGGGAGAACGCGCAGAGGTGACGATGGCGGCGACAAGGGGTTGGTACCGATGTCGTCGCGAGGAAATCGGCCGGAAAATGGGAAATCCAGCGGCCTGGTGACAAATGGTTGATCGCCAGCTGGGTGAAGGTTGGCTTTTGGCGTGTACCGAGCGATAGACGAGAGTCGAGTCGGGGAATGGGGAAAGGAACGGCCAAAGAGAGGGAAAGAGGGAGGCACGTCGTTCCGGGGTGAATACGCCGCGGTCATTGGGCGATAGCGCGGCTAACGCGAACGAGCGGAAAGCCTTTACACGATTCTACTCGCTTTTCTTAAAAAAGATTTCTTCGCCGTTTCTTTCGTTCGTTTCTTTCGTTCGTTTCTTTTCTATTTTGCTCTTCTTTATCATCGGTCATTTGTATCGCGTACGTGCCGAGCGAATGAAAGAGCAAATATTTGGATTTTGTTTTAAAAAGACGATCGTGGTTTTCCTTTTAAACGAGAGTTATCGCGCGAGAGCAAACATTTGAACTTTGTATTTGCGAGCCATTGAATATTTTATCTTTGACTTTTCCGAGACAATGATCGACTAAATAAAGAGTCGCGCGGAAAGTTTGCAATAAGGTTGAAGCGAAGATTACGTTTTCTATGGATAATGAGATCGTACAATGTTGAAAAGAGGGCATAGCTGTCTCTTTTCATTGTAAATACATAATCCGAAGTTGTGGCGAAACGCGAACAAGGCCGATCGGTGTTATGCATTCGGTGGCAATGAAGGTCGTGCTATATCCTCGCACTTTTCCACGGAACGAAAGGGAATACACGAAAGATCGACGTGTGTACACGAGCTTTTCTCGACACAAGAGATGTCATAAAAACGCCTCGGAAATAGTTGCGTATAGCACTTTCGCGGCTTAGGTACCACGTATCGACGGTATCTTCTCTATGCGCGCAACTATTCTTGAACGTCGCTCGTCACGTGTTCGATGCACAGCGCGAAAAGTTCACGGCGTACGACGCGACATTAAAATTAATTTCGTGTTTCGCTGCGACGTTCAACTTCGTTAACCTTTTTGTAATACGATCAGCTTGGCCCATATTATTACCGCTTACGCTCGCGAAATGCTTCAACTATTCGACGAATTTGAAACGCGCGTCGCATCCACCGCAAACCTCTCCACGATCGTACCACCACTCACTCGCCATATCCTCCTCGCAGTAAAAAAGAATCAGGTTTACACGCTGCACGTTAACCGATCCTCTCGATATCCAATAACCATCTCGAGCGATAACCTCTTTGTACGGGAGGTTGGTCGAATGCTCGAGGAAAATGTATCGACATAGCTGAGATTTTATTAGGCGAACTCTGCCGGTGGGGGCTCATAAATCGGTCCATTTATTTCACGCGGGCAAGAGCCAGGCTATTGTGTTACATCGCTGGAAAAACCACTTTTCGGGACGCTTCTATACGGGACACGATGGTCGCGAGGAATAAACGTCGCTCCTCTCCTCTTCCGATCATCCCGATAGGTTCGAGCGAAAATGCCGCTGGCCGTTTCCTGTTTTCTCGAAGAAACCCTTCGTGAACGTCGAGAGCGATACCGCGCGGCGATAAAACGGGAAATTGCTGAATTCCTGTGGAATAATTAAATGGCGCCCTTGGGCGTTTAAAACGCTTGTTTGTACCGTTATCTGGAATCTTCTGGGGAGGAAGTTTTTCTCCCCCTCCCCCCCCCCCACCTCCACCCCCACCCTCCGCCCTTCTTTAACCTTCATTTTTTCCCTCTTCTTCCGTTTCTTTTTACGGCTCGTTCTTCTTTGTCCTTGCAACATCACCCAAAGCGCAAATTGAAATCTACGTACGGTACGTCGAAAGACTCTCGGGCGGCGATACAACATACAACGAGGCGAACGATATCGTTTGAAACTGAGAAACAACGCGCGACTGGAAGCACGATAAAACGGAAAATTACTAAATTCCTGGAAGATAATTAAACTTGGCTGTGACGGGACGCCGCGACCGTATCTCCAGTGGTTCGCGCGTCGACCAAAGCGGTTCTACGCGTTTAAAGAAGTACGTACACTGCGCGCGATCACTTATACACAGATTCGTCCGTACGCTCTTTCGTTCGCACAGAGTCGAAGAAGTGTTTCCTTCAAGAAGAGATGCAAAGAGATTCGTTCTTACCATAGAAAGGTTAGCGAAACGATCCCGGACTCGCGGATATCGTCGAAGAGAAATATTTTCCTAACGTTCCCCGTTGTTAGTTAGTTTCCTCCGTGTCTATCGAGATTCGTTGCACAGAGTCGGTAAAACGGAAAATTGTTCTCTGCCCTGAGAGAGGTTCTCTGAGAGAATAATTAAACGACACCCTCGCCGATACATCGCACCCTTCGTTCCAGCGAGAGTATCCAGCCGGCTTTTCGAATTTACTGTGCCGCTCTCGTGGATCTTACGGCCGTTGCGAATCGGTTACACCTTTCAGCGCGAAACGATTAACGTCGCAACCCCGGTGAAACACGGTGGTTGGTGCTTCTCGCGGCTGGATACAGGGGTTGGAAGCGGAGAGCCGGATAAATAGAGAACGACACCGTGGATCGAAGGGGATGCTCGAGGAAACCGACTAAATGGGAGATCGCGAGAGGGGACCAGACAGAGACAATGTGGCGGATAATCGCGCGAAACGATTTGCTCTTTTCACGGCCGATTAAGCCCGCTCAATCTGTTGGTCGAGCGAGAAAACGACTAGGGCGGATAGACTGTGAAATGATAGAACGAATCGAGGCTCGATTCGCGTCATCGGCGTCATCGGCGTCATCGGCGTCATCGGCGTCATCGATACCTTGAACTCGAGCCTTGACTTTTTCACAAAAATCCAACTGTTTTTGCGTCGTTTCGTTTATAATCCGTTAATTCCAAGCAAGCGACAAATGGATACGCGGCCGAGCACGACGGAGCAGAGTTTGCTTCGAGAAGTTTGTATCTAACTGGTGGTAGAACGGATTTCACGTCAACGAGCTTTAACGTTCTGCGAAACGCGCCTTTTACATAAACGGTTAAACATCGCGGCGTTGGTAAGACGCCGTACACGGACTTTCCATTGTTGAACGCGCAACGTATCCTGGTTTTTTATGACAGACGTAGCACGTAATACGTTCTTGAAAGGACGTTTCCATCGAAAAGTGGGAACGCCAGTTTCGATTTGGAATTTTCGAGTACCCCGAGGAGATTGTTAGTTGGAACACGTCCCGATGACAGATTAGCGATCGCTCGAACGCTGTTTCGGTACCAAGAGCGGCCATTTTCGTGGTTCGACCGATAAGCAGAAGTGTCTCGGGGACGAACCAGGCCTCTGCTTCGAATCACGAGCAGATAGCCGCGCGGGCGGCTTGTTTGATCACTTATCTCGGCCTCTGGTCTACGGCTGTGTTGCTCCGTGAGCTTGAACATGGTGCCATGCCGCTAGCCTGTTCGCCGCGGGCGACCTCCATTCATGCGTCCAATTTAGACGTCAATGATGCAAATAAAGCATCGGGTTCCTTAATCGATCATCGCACCGATCCCAAAGTATTCGTTCCCTTCCGTTCCCTTCCGTTCCTTTCCCTTCCGTTCCCTTCCCTTCCCTTCCGTTCCCTTCCGTTCCCTTCCGTTCCCTTCCGTTCCCTTCGCACACGGTGCATCTTTTCTATCTTGCCACCGTTTGCGTTTTTTCTTCTCCTCTCCGAGATGAGTATCATGAGGTCGGTTAATAATTTGAAAGAGTTAACGTCAGAAATTTTACACAAAGACAAAGGAGGATAAAACAGAGAGGAAAAGGAGTTGCATAGAGACAGCATCGACTATGACGGTTAACAGGTTTACCGTGTATACGCGTGGAGATCGAGTTGACCATTCGTTCAACGACGCGTATGCGACAAACGAATTAAAAGCCAAGGAAATTTTGAAAGAAACTCTCGTAATAATCGGCAACATAATCGGCAACATAATCGTTCGACAGGATACGACTAAATCGGCCTTGAAGTTTCGAATTGGCTTCATTTTCCAACGATATCCGTGGCTGCGTTTACGCGTTAAACGAGGTTCTACCGAGCAAAACTCGTCGAAGGTGGCGCGGTTGTCGCGTGGCAACGATCGAAGCGTGCATCGACGAGCGTTATCCGCGAGAACGGGGACAAACGCGAGAGAAAAGAGGGGCGAGAAAGACACGCGAGTATCGTTAGTCGAGGCGCGGTAATTAGGAACGAGCAAAGTCGGGGAAAAGCAGCGGGAGCCGCGTTGCATCGTAATTCACGCGGGGGACAAGAAAATCTTTTATCACCGCGTCGCCGGTGTCATCGGTCCGCGACGCGACCCGCGTGTTAGCCGCGCTCCAATCCTCCTGCAGTCATTACTTAATTACTCGTGCCGCTTTATGAATACTCGCGCGCCGGACGTTATCGTTGGTAGGGAACGTCACGGAAAAGAAAAACGTCCTGGCGGAACAGGACTGAAGAAAAAGCCAGACGAATCGGCAAACGTCCGTTACCACGCTCGACACGCGTTTTTACTTGTTGCAATTAGCATTTTCGTTCGTAATTGGACGATTAAGGGCCAGAGTTTCGCTAATAAAGCCCCATTTGAAACCGCTTGAATCTGAAAGCTCAAATTTGAATTTAAATGTGAATTTAGATTTGAATTTTACGCCGGTGAAGTGCTTCATAAACGAGAAACACGTTTCGTATTGTCGGTAGTCGGGATCTAGAGTCGGCCGTTACCCGACAACGGAGCAACGGTCGTAATGACCTCGCGATAGATCATCGGGCAACCCTCATCTTGCAAGAGTTCAAAGGGTAAACGAGGAGAACGCGTGCATGCACACTCATAGATTTCGCAGTTCCGCCGAATGGCCACCGGCAACAAACGTTTCGGCTCGCATTCCACGGAAGCTCGAAGGAATGAAGTTGTTCGCGCGAATATCCCGACACGACGAGAGATTTGTAGGTCGGCGCGCTGGTCCCGCAGAGAAAATATTTTCGTCTTCCACAGAAGCTCGGGCGAAACTCTAGGCCGAGATACGGGGGAGAAAAAAAAAAAAAAAAAAGAAAAAGAAGAAACGATTAAAAAAAGAGAGGAAATAAGAAAGGTGGCCAATAAAAGTAGCCCGAGCGGCAGTAAACGACGACTCTCGAACCTTTCGACTACATTCCATGTAAATTAGACACGCGCGCCTGCTGCATGACGAGCTAGAACGCGCTCACTCTCTTGGAAATAAACACCTGCTAATGTCCATTAGTCGATTCTTCTTGGCTACAGATTTTTTCCGTCTCCGTGTGAATGAACACGGCGGTTTAATGATATGGAAGTACCTATCTAAGCGTTATACTCTATTATGCGCGGAATAGAGTTGCGCCAAAATCGTTTCGACACACCGATCGATCGATGTTTTTCCGATTATTCCGCGTTTCTTCTCTGGAAGGATGGATTTTAATTACAACGCTACCGGTGTTGATCGACCATGGACGAAAAATGGCCGACGGGCGTTGGAATTGATCGATCGGCAACTATCGTACAGGGAACGTAGTTCGAAGCGTGATTTATCGGAACGTTTAAATCACTATACAGAGAGAGAGAGAGAGAGAGAGAGAGAGAGAGAGAAAAGAAAAAGAAAAAAAAAACGAAGAGAAACGTCAAAACGCGATCTTGGACGAACAGCTTGTACCGTACGAGGCTTAATGGAAGAATACTTTGCCCTACAGAGGGTATTGCGTGCCAATAATTGACGCACGCCGCGAAAGGTCGCGTATATCGTCACTTTCTCGCTATTGCTCGCGCAAACTGTACAATAAGATCCGGAGCTTTTT
This sequence comes from Bombus dahlbomii, assembly GCA_037178635.1. Classification (NCBI taxonomy): domain Eukaryota; kingdom Metazoa; phylum Arthropoda; class Insecta; order Hymenoptera; family Apidae; genus Bombus; species Bombus dahlbomii. Next base: position 17,827,890 of record CM074105.1, on the reverse strand, counting down.
GTCGTTGGAAAAAACGCGCCACGAGCGAATCGATTCCTCGAGGTAGGTAGGGCGATGTGCTCGAGAAATCCTGTTGCTACCAGAGTATACGACGCTGGCTTTTCGAAAGCTGTTTAGTCGTGGATATACACCATGCAGTGTATCGGCGAAACATCGTCGGCTCGTGAGATTGCAACGCGTTAAAATGTCTGACGTTTTTGTTTCCTGTGGCACGCTCGATTTGCGTACTTTTATGGCCCATTACTTAAAGGCAAACATCGTTCCGGACAATAGTTTCGAACGTAGTAGTCCCCGCTTTTATTCTTCCGACACCCGCGCCACTAACACACCGTCCGAGAGTCGTTTCTCTATGGCTCGATAAACGACGCTCGTCGATCGTTTCTTTGCTCGCCGAACGATTCTTTTAATCGGTCGTCGATTTCATCGAAAACCGAGAGAAAAAGTTTCCTAAAGCGCAACGGTGCTAGTTTTCGCTAGCGATCCGAGTCTCGCTTTCCCATTGTTTAAAAAAGGGGCAATTGGTGCACAGTGTACAATGTATCAACCGATCTACGTCCTGTCATTTTAGCTACAGTATACCCGGTTATTTCGCCGTTTTACCACTTGCGCTGGAAATAATAGATGACGCTCAATTGCGGAATTCTTGATAAGCTTCGCCAAGCGTTCACCGAACAGAGAGAGAGAGAGAGAGAGAGAGTCCCCTTGTCGCCGTTATTGGATGTAAAGACAGCCGTATTCGCAAATTCTACGTATCTCGTATATAACGCGACCTATCGAAACTCGTAATACTACGACAGCAGAAAACATGCGAGGGAACCTTCCCCTTCTAACGTTAACCTTTGCCGATACTTTGCTCGCTAAATACGTAGTAACCATATTAAAACGATTCGTAGACTCGACGATTCGTAATTCTCTGTCCAATCTATTCGAAACTGATGACAGGTTTCGCACGCGATGTTTATTCTATCGTCGGAGTCGGAGAAGTAAGATCGCGCGAAAGGAATGGCGAAGAAACGCCAAGTCTATGCCAAGTGGAAGAACGGTATCGATCGGAAGATAATGTAAGAAACGAGCAGAGTTCACAGTCGGAACGATCAAAGCTTGGAAACGCGCGGAGATTGTTTTTCCGTTGCAGTTGGCGAACGACTCTGACGTCGTTGTAAACCATCCTCGATGTTTACTCGAATCTTGCAGTTCGCCTAATGGAAAACTTGCTAGGAAGCAGCCAAGAACACCTACCGCGACATCTGCTTAGCACACGAGTTTTCAACAAACTCGTGATCCTAGGCACCTATATCGATTTGCCTGTAAACATCTGCGCGATTAGTCGCGGCCGACTCTCACGAGCGAACGACTCGATCGAAAAGCGAAGGAAAGCTTGGGTGAAAACGCAATCGGCTTAGCTACGCGTACAGGTGGCGACGTTTGACACGGTGCACCGGCACGTTCCATCTCGCGATTACCCTGATCGATCGACGAAGATGCTTCCAATTACGCGGCCCGTTGCGCAACGATCGTCGACAGGATCGTTTCGACTAGATTTTCCAGCGGCCGCAGGCGCGCGCGACCTTTGGAACGAATCGCACAGGGGCTCGTTCGTTTCTCCGATCGACGAGGGTCGACGTATAATATCGACGAAGTGGACGGAGTGGACGGAGTGGACGAAGTGGACGAAGTTGAGATGCACTTGGCTCTGCCAGCTATCGCGCCAACTTGTCCGCGTGCAATTGATCGATCGATCGATCGATCCCACCAATTACGGGTCTAATGACGACTGGACGTAGAGACCGGGTTGCGAAACCCGTATGAAAGACCGATCTTTTCGCCGTGGAAATGCTCGTCTTTCGGGATAAATGTCGTCGCGAATACGAAGGATATTTTCTAACGGGGTCTTTGGATCGACGTATATCGATGCCGTTCGAAATGGCGTTGGGGGGCTATATTTCGGCTCGAACATAGTCGATTTTCACGTCTGGCTGTCAGAAAAACGACATGTGCCTGGATAATTAATTATTCATTAGCCGTTCTTTGCGATCGCTTCTATCCGGCACTTCTTTCTCATTGGCAATTTCCAACAATAGAACATGACAGATTTATCCTCTATTTGCGGCACTGGCGTATTGGCGGTGGTTTCTCACGCGACGCCATAAATCACGCGTCGCATTGACGATTTAATATCGGTTGTCGTACCGCGTGTATTTAATAACTCTTCGCGACACCATGGCAATAAGCGCCACCCACGGGAAGATCGATATCGATGATAACTACTATACAAAGCCACCGCGCGAGTTTTACAAAGCCGCGGCGCTTAATTACAACCCGTGACAACAACATCGTGCTCCGGTGAACAGCCGCCATTGTGTTTCTATTTTTCGCTTCGTATCAAGCGATCTAATTAGCCGCTATTTAGTGAGAAAACATGGATCTTTTTATACCCTAAAGGATTAGACGTGTTTGTGGAAGCAGAATCTCGCCCCCTTCTCAAATACCGATCGAAAGAATAAACGCGTTAAGATCGAATTCGTTTAACGTCCGTTGACACAGCTGCCTTTTGAGACCATGTCTTCGCCCGTGCCTTTGCCCGTGCCTTTGCCCGTGCCTTTGCCCGTACCTTTGCCCATAGCTTTGCCACGATCAACCGGGCGCTATTCGAGTTAAACGCTTCGCTAGGAGACACTCGGTTAACCAACGTAAACGTATTTCTAGTAATTTGCAGGCACGATGCCTCGCGAGCCTTGCGATATTCCAGTGGTTGTTTTCTTGATTGGCGGAGAAGTTGGAAAGTATCGTCGCTAATAGCCACCGGGTGAATTTACACGAGGCGATACTAGATGGCTGTTAATTAGGCTTAGTAGTCGGTCGGTTGTCGTTCATCGTCGATCGCTGCCTTATACGGAACAACGGCTAAACTAAATGGCGGATCGGCCGAGAACGAAGGAGGCAGCTTACAGGAGGAACTGAAACCTGTCTTTTCGCCTCTCTTCCACTGTTCCTCCTTTCTCCGCAGACCTCGGCGATTTCTCTTTATTGCCGGTTTCAGGGTATCGTTGCTCGAGCCGGAATTGTCGCAAGACTAGGCAAGTACCAAGTACTTGCCGTCAGCGATATCATACTAGAATCGTCTGTAGCAGCGACGTTAAAGCTAAAACGTTAAACGCTGAAACGTTAACGCTAAAACGAACCAAGTGTCTACGTTGTGTTAAATCTTCTTGCTTTGCCAACGGTAATTTCGTTCTCGTAAGAGGATATCGTTATTTTTACGCGTCTCGAATATACTCGATGTCTTTCTCCCGTCTGTTCCTTTAAATCGACGCGAACTGTACACGCAAGTGCCCCAATCGCGCCAAAAGGCGGCGATCTTGAAAAGTTTCCGCACGATTTTTTGCAAGGTCCGCTCGCGCGAAGAACCCCTCGGTCCGCAACTGTTTTTACAATGCGAATTAATTCGGCGAGGGCGGAAGGGAGGAGGGGGGTGTGAGGGGTATAGATTCGGTCTTTTCGGACAAAGAGGCAAAGGAGCGCGATCCACGACAATCGATTCGGACGGGAAATTAAGAAGCTGATCAAAGACCGTGTTCTATTGTCTTGTTTTCCTTTCCATCAACGAAGCGTGTCGAACCGGTGCCGGATCGGATCTCATAGAATCGGATCATCGACGATCCGTTCCGTAGACGCTTCGCGTTTTCATTCTATTCTCGTTTATTGTCCTCTTTTTCATCGTTTACTTACCGCCCGTCGAGAGAGAAAGAACCGCTGGCCCGGTGAAAGAAGGAACCGATAGTTAAGCGATCATCGAAACGGAAGAATCGCGAATCGAAACAATCTCATTGTTTCTTAATAAAAATGAACGGTGGAATGACTCCGGCGAAACTCAGCCACGAGTGTCGTCCTCGCGCCACCTCCGCTCTCTCTCTCTCTCTCTCCCTCTCTCTCTCTCCCTCTCTCTCTCCCTCTCTCTCTGTCCCTGTAATTAATTGTTCGATGTGTAACTAATCGCAGGTGTCGTTCCCTCGATCAATCACTCATTAGAATGGTAATTAACAATAATACCGTCGATTAATCATCGGAGTACTTATCGATAATTTTATTCACGCACAATCGCCAAGATAAAAGACGCGTTATTGAGTGGTACGAATTCGTAATTGATCGATCCTCTCCGATGAATTCATTTTTTTCCTTTTTCCTTCTTTTCACCTTCCTTTTTCTTTTTTTTTTTTTCTTCTTTTTCTTTTTTTCCTTCTCGTGACTAACGCTCGTCCCGAGCGAAAAGCAGTTTTTATTTGGCGATTTAATTCCCGCAGGTGCGTTAATAGCGCGAGTCATTAAATGGAATCATTTGTCCGTCGGAGGTTTTCTTAGGTCGACAGACCGCTGAGATGCCCGATGGTATTAATATAACTGCGTCAAACTATCGACTATCGAGTATCGCGCGTAGTTCAAACGTAGCACTGACGAGTGGATTATGCCGGGAAATCTCTTCGAGACACTTTGATCCTTTCACTGCCACTCCCGGATGCTTTCGTTGCCGTATCGCCCGTATCCTTCGATTCGAAGCATTCGATCGATCTCGAGGGAAAAGAGAGGAGAAACGGCTGCGAGGCAGATTTAGGAGCTCGTTTGCGAATCGTTCGCGTCCCGTCGGTGGATACGTTGTTCCTTAATTTCGAAGGACATCCATCGATGACAGTGGCATCCATTAAAATCGGAATGAACGACGCGACCAGGTCGGGACTCGTCGCGTTCGAATCATACCGATTTCATTGAATCTCCGATACGATATTGAAGAGTCGCGAGATCGATCGAGCGATAATATAACCGGCCAACCCGACCAACAAACTCGTAACTCAGCGAAATCGATCTGGTTTTTCTGGCTGCGGCTGACTAACGCGACTTTCAACCGCTGTCGTAACTATTATCGACGATGTTCTCTCGCGTCGTGAGCGTATATATTACTAGATGGCTAGTCGCGAGCCGTGTCGGTCGATCGTTTCACGGTGATTGGCTGTACCGATTCGTTGCGGCGCGGCGTCTTCTCGGAAGGCCCATTAAAAATCGACAAGCATCGGCCGCTCTTTCTACCTTGCAACGACGATTCGACTTTTCCTTTATCTTCGAGCTCGTCTGCGAGAAGAAAACGGTCAAAGACAGGTTGGATTTCCAGTGGAACGCGATTACAATCGCGGTAATTCGACGGTGTTGCTTGATACGACGTCGCCCTTAATCGAACGTTGGATCATAATTTAACTTTGAAAGTTTCGAGAATCGAAGGAACGGGAACGTTCGGTTTGTACGGGTACGGAGGAAATTAACAGTAGCTGATTCGAACGGATTTACGGCCAACGACACGTTAACGAGGGCAAATGAAGGAGCGCGCGCGAGAGAGAGAGAGAGAGAGAGAGAGAGAGACCCTTGTTAATTACACCGACCGCCAGGCTAATTCGCCGGATTCGATCGCGCTTTTAATTCGTCATTCCATTAGGCAAAACCAGGGTCTCGAGCGACGATCGGTTGCCGCGTGGCAATATTCCAAACGATAATTACATAGTTGCCAGCCGTAATATTTTTTGCTCATCTTTTCCTACTTTTCCTTCATCTCCGTTTTTCTCTCGCCTGAATCTTGCCTGATCTCTTTGGTTCGATCTAAACGACGACGTCTGCGCGATCGAGAAAAAGGCGGGACGATTCGTGATCGGTTTCACGTTTGAGAGATATTTGCGTTTGACTTTATCATTCTGTTCGTTGAAGAATGTTTAGTTGAAAATCCTTTGATCCTTGTCGATCTTAGAACGCGTTGAAAATTGTATTGTAAAAACATCCGAGACCATAGGGAAAACACCATAGGGAAAACGATCGAGTTCAAAGCGTTGCTAGAGGAATCGCGGTAATTACCATGGCGAGAAAAGTGTCGGGAAACGCGTACAGGAAGGGGTCGAGGATCGATAGTAGGGAACGATCGGAGTATTAATTTTCTGGGTTGGTTGTTGGCGTGTAATTAACATATCAATCGAGAGGGAGATTATTTCATACTCGTGCACGTTGTCTAGGCTGGTCTGTGGTTGTTCGTAGTTTATCGAGAACACCACCGCTCTATCATTTGTCTAGTCGATAGCCACCGCCCTTCGGTACTCATCACGCCACTTTCCGCCCTTGCTGCTGTTTGCGACGATCGCCAGTATCGCCGCCTCCCTTTCTAACTAGTTGGTACGTGTCAAGAACCACCACCGGCCGAATAAAGAACAACAAAATTGTTTTCTCTCCGGACGCCTCGAGAAACCAGGCTGATTCAATCTATCGGTTAATTTCGATCACCCGGACGATGCTACTGGTTTTTTCTTTTCTTTTTTCTTTTCTTTTTTTCTTTTCTTTTTTCTTTTCTTTTTTCTTTTCTTTTTTCTTTTTTCTTTTTCGAGAAGGAAACGTTGTTGTCCTCTGGTTTTCTCGTTGCCCTAGAAAGGAACGACCAAGCTCTAGGGAAGCAGCTTACCCAAGAAATCTCGACGGTCACGACGAGCGCTGATTTATACGGGCGAAAGCGTCGGTCTATCCTCACGAGGCGACCGCGAAGCCTACGTTCGTAGAACCGTCGGAATGCAACCCTGACGACAGAAATTGTTTTCCAAGAAGGAGCGTTGGCCTACGAGCGTTGTTACTCAATACCGTGTAAACTGTCGAACCTCCGGCTGGATATTGGACTCGGGGGAATCGCGGCCAGTTTCCGGGGTTGAACGCGTCCGGTGAAAACGAGGTTGCGCCTCGTAATCGCGCTCGTACGTTGACGCGATTTTCCCGACCGCTGAGAGACACGGAAATCGTTCGGTCTGTCTGTCAACGACGCCGCCGCAGTCGCTGACAGGGATCGTTTAACTCGTGTTAATTAACACCCAGACGCTACATGGTAAGAGCCGATTCACCGAGATATCGAAGATGCGTATAGAGTGGAAATTGTAGGATAAGCATAGAAATTACTAACTCCTATATGCTAAGGATTGTTTATTCCGGAATTAAGAGTTCACGCCATCGAGAAGTAGATGTTAACGTTTTATTCGTTAAGCATATCTTAGAGAATCGGGAACAATGAGAAAATTTGTTGAAAATTTATCGAAGAGGAGGCGTTCGGGACACTCGTAGTTCAAATTTTACCTCGTGCCGTTTGTGCCGAATAACTGAAATAACGCGAAACTCGAAAAGAAGAAGGGGCAAAGGAACGCGATCTACTTTTGGTCGGCTCGGGAAAGGCGAAACCTGTCTGTCTCAGGGTTGTTCCCCGCCGTTTAATGGGAACGTTTTCGAACGTAAGTACCTACGGTGGCTACGTTAACGCGCTACCTACGACGCGACGCATTGTCGCGGGAGGATCCTCTTGGGAACGCGGTGCCGGCGTGTCGACTCGCTTGCCAGGAGCAAGCTCGTAAACGCGCTCGCGCTCGGAAGGCGCACGCGTGTTTACGCACACACGGGTACGCGTGCAGACCGCGCGAAGGGAAGAGAGAAAAAATGCTTAGTGGCTTCTAATTGCAGAAGTGACGACGCCGTAACTAATGACCGGGAGACGACGTCCTGTCAGTAGCCGCGACGAGACGAGCGTCCCTCGACGAGGTGCGGACGAGCGCGCATTTTAAATACGCCAATGAAAAACATGGTCTGTGGCTGGCTCTTGCTTTTCTGCTTCCGGCGATCCTGTGTTTACCGTTGCGTAGAAAGCGTTCGCTTCTTGCGCCGGTGATCGCCGGACCGATAGTTGAACTCGCGTAAACGAGGCAGCCTGTGCCTTCTCGCTCGTTTTCCGTGCGAATTTCCAGCCCGATGAAGATTAACGTTAAAGAGTCGTATAGCAAAAACCTGGGGATTACGTCGTAGTATATAGACGGAATATAACGTAGGATACGAGACTCTGCGAGCGTTACAAGACCGGGATCGAGCGCGTTCGATCAAGAAATTGCAGTTGAGATGAAAGTGCGTCAATTTTCACGTGACGTAGAATCGAGAGCCCAACGGTAGGAGGAATGCCTGTGATAATTACGCTAATCAGCGGCACGTGAATCGAGGGACTGTCTTGGGACGATTTGTGAAAGCCGGTAAAAGCGGGCGAAAGGGGACTGGCGCCGGAAATAGAAACGGCGAAGAGAGAGAGAGAGAGAGAGAGAGGGTGAACGCGCGACGCTCGTCACAAAGATGAAGCAAGATGAAGCAAGATGGAGATCCGAGAAAGAAGTCCGTTTTAATAGGATCATCGCACCGCGGCCAAACGGCTCTTGAAACGTCTGTTATTTCAAGAGACGAGAAAGAGATGTCTCGTCGTGGAACGTTACGTTGCTACTTGCATCGGGCGCGACGCGTTCGAAGAATTATGTTGAGCGAGGCCAACCCCCTCTTAAACGTCGTGTCTCTCGTCGACGAACGCTCTTTACCGTAACCGTTGTTCATTCATAGACTTGGTAATACGATTTAATTAGAGACGAGAATCGCGTTTCGTTTTGCCGTTTCTCGCGACGGTGAATGAACGAGATAGCCCGTCCTCGGTTGCTCGATCTCGACTGTCTAAAATTAATTGGTTGCTCGAGGTTACTAAGTAGAGCAAGCAGCGACGCAAGATGCGCGTTCGTTTCGGCATTCCGCTTTCGGATCAGCGTCGCGTGCACTTTCGCGTAAACTTTCGCGTAAACTTTCGCTGAAATTCGAAGATTCGCAGTTTTATTCGAATACGAATTCGTTGGAAAGTGGCGAAAACGTTACCGGGAAAAGGAGTTTGAACGATCGGCAAAAGGTTGGTACGTGAAAAGGGCGAGAACGCGAGGCACGCGCGACGAAAACATATCTATTCTGCACGACACGGCGGGTAAAGCTAGGACGACGGGGGCAAATAAGTCGGTTCAGGCAGGTCGTAAGCCCGGCTACGAAGAAGACGAAGGAGAGCCAACTGTTGGCGTCTTCATCAACGGCTCCGTGAAGAGGGACCACCCATCAGGAGCAATATCGTTTCATCAGTCGCTAATATCACTGCTTCGAGTGGTTCAACACCTTGTAACACCAGGTGGGACGTTAACGGCGCCGCAGGAAGTCCTAATGAAGACAAATCTTACCCAAAATGGCGGCCATACTTATTTCCTGCTCCGCCTTTCGCTCTCTTTGCCCGCTCTCTTTTTTTCCTCCCCTCCCCCCCCCCCCGCCCCTCCCACCTATCTCTTTGCTTGTCCACCTAGTATCGTCCGCGAACGACTCCGACGTTGGCCATTTTCCCTCTGCTGCTATCGAAATTGAAACGGTCTGGCTGATTAAATCTCCTATTGGGAAATCAACCGACGAAAAGAATCGGTGTTTGCTCGTCTAGCCACCGATCTTGCGATTCGTTCGAGGAAAAGGCCGCGAGTGATAAATTTTAACAGGGAACAGGGGCAAGAGTAACGCGGTAAATCACAAAGATGTTGCGAATCCCTCGTCCGTTAATCCGACAAGGGAAGGAACGATGAATATTGATGAACCGGAGGATGTAGGTGAAGCGTCGGGATCGATAAATCGAAGAAGGAGTCAGCTGGCACGGAATAACTCGTTTGACGTGTCAATTTGCATCACACCGAGGGAAGTATTTTTACCGCGAACTCATTCAATTTATCCAGAAATTACCAGAATCTACGAACGAAAGAAGCGACGTTCTCGTACTACATCATCGGCAAACCGACGATTCGTTTCGTCAACTTCAAAGACACGGGGCGTAAGCGTGAAGCGAATCTCGAAACAAGAAACGGCACGAAGGAAAGAGAAAGGAAAAGGGAGCGAGGAAGAAAATGGCATTTATAAACCGGCGAAAAATCAAACGATAAATCTTCGACGGTGTTCTGCGGTTCTGCCCTTGGGCCTAAACGACTAAATAAGTGTTCCAATTTCAAAATTACCCGCTAAACGATTTGTGGGCCGGCAGAAAATATATCGTTGACATGTGGGCAAAGCCCCTCGGGTTAGCCGGGGGAGGGAAGGAAGTTCCCGGCAGCTCGAGAGATGGAAAAAGACGGGAAACACGGTCGACAGACGGGGAATCGCGGTAGTAGAGCTGGAGAAGCGAGAGAAAGAGAATAAAGAGAGGAGAGAAGAGGAGAGGAGAGGGGAGGAGAGGAGAGGAGAGGAGAGGAGAGGAGAGGAGAGAAGAGGAGAGGAGAGGAGAGGAGAAGAGAGGAGAAGAGACGAGAGGAGAGGAGAGGAGAGGAGAGGAGAGGAGAGGAGAGGAGAGGAGAGAAGAGAGAGAGAACGAGAACGAGAAAGGACGCGCATGGTTGCCGCTGGGAGACAAATGACCGTCGACCGACGGAAGACACATCCAAATTGCTCCACGGTGTCGCTGTCCCGCCTCTTTTTACGTGTCCCCTTTACGTATATCCTTCGTGGCGTCCTCTCGAGTCACGAGCGAACGACCTATTAGCAAAATATTCGGGGAAGCGGCGACGCGTGCCACCGGCGAGCTTTTCTAACGAGTATTTTGATACCGGCGATGCCTCGGATGTTAGCCCGTCACCGGACAGCCTCTGTCTTATTTATAGGACACTCGCGAAACGTTTCCTTCGCAGCCGATGGTACACAGGGTCGGCGGGTTTGGGGATCGAATAGTCGACGGGGATGGTGGCCGCCTTTCACCTCTCTCTCTCTCTCTCTCTCTCTCTCGAACTCTCTCGAACTCTCTCTCGAACTCTGAATCGATCTTCCGACAATGCAACTTTGTTCTTATTAATACCGAAGTATTAAGTGATATCTAAGATAGAATCGAAAGGTATTGATGTTTTAGGATTTCAAATTTGAAATACCTGTGTTGAGGCTCGAAGTTGTACCTTTCTTCCACGCGATATATGTGCCGTACAAACGTAAACACGCAAGAGGAATAAAAGGTTGAATGGTCTTATCTAGAGAACGGTCGCGGCGATGCCGTGACAGGGATCCAGCGGATAAATCGGTTAATGATCGATTAAGATACCTTCGAATTTTCCACTTATCACGATACAATAAATTTATGAGATCGTGGAAGTAGCCTCGTTCGATGGAGCAACGCATCGGTTATTATCGGATCCGCAGGCCGTTTCCCTTCCTCTTTTTATACCCTGTCCCTCTTGTCTCGCGATTCATGCCGCTAACCGGTCGGCTAGTTTTTCGTCTCGCTCCAAAAATCACGTCGATGGGCTTGCAGGCAGGTCGTTCTTCCAGCATACCTGTCTGCCACTCGATAATTCCGCATTATACACGCTTCTACTTTCTTTGTGATCGCTCTTAACCGCCCAGCTCGTATATACGTTAGTATCTCGAATAACTACACGTCGAACGGTTCACGAAGTTCCCTTCGTTCGATATTCTCTTCTTTTTCTAGCTAACGAACGCGGTAGAAACGCGTTACAGGCATTCGAGCGAGAGCGGATTCTCAGCCAACGATCATCGACGTTACGACGTTTCAAAATCAATATAGATTACTATGTATTTTATAAAGAGTGGTGAAACAGATTCTCTTTCGCTGTAAGTATTGGCCAGAGAGAGAGAGAGAGAGAGAGAGAGAGAGAGAGAGAGAGAGAGAGAGAGAGAGAGAGAGATACAGAGAGATAGAGGAAAAACGCGGTTAGTATTAACGTTCTTCCGCGGATAGCCGAAAAACGTAATAATTTTTACGCGGCCGAATATCGCAAGGATCTTTCGTCGAACGCTGAACAGAAGGAAACGCGACAACGCTCGTTCGTTCGAGTACAAGGAGCGAGAAAGCGTTTCACGCGTATCGTCCCACACGGAACGATAATACACGCTCGTTAGTCGACGTTGGTCGAGCGTTGTTTCTTCTTTCTTGCGAAACTCTTCTCTCGTGTAAATCAAAAACTACTTTTCCAAACATGCTCCGGACTTTGTTCAGAACGATCTCGTTAATACGCGCAATCTTTCGTATCTCCTTCGGATTACCCTTCGGATTACCCTTCGGATTACCCTCCGGATTACCCTTCGGATTACCCTTCGGATTACCCGTCGGATTACCCGTCGGATTACCCGTCGGATTACCCGTCGGATGACCCGGTTTCCGTTTTTCGTTCCATCATCTCCTCTGCTGTGTACTTTCAACAATGAAACGTACCGATCGATAAGCGACATTCGGAGAAATTATTAGTAGGATGAATGAGCGGATCGGTCGAATTTTCCTAAGCGAGGGAACCGTGTTCACGGTTTGACCGTATCAAAAGTCAGTTAACGAGAAACTGTTAGCGAATAATTTATTGGATCGGTAGCCGATCGTTTGAAAATCGTGTCTCAGCTTCGATACCTATTCTACTCGAGCGGTTCCTGTTGGAGCGGAACCAAAATGGCCGCCGAACGCTTTCGTCCCTGTTAGCCAGCCGCGTTTTCACGAGGCTACCTCGTTCGTTCGGATATGTGTACCGATCGCAAGATATCCTTCAGTGATTGCATCAGGGTTCCTGCTGACATTTATTATCCAACTTTTTATGCGTGCCGTTCGTTAAGGCAAGCTGGTTTCTACACCGTAATTAACGCGCGATTTATAATTTCGTTTCTCAGTCCGCTAATTTCATTAACCCACGCACCGTTCTGGCGTAATAAAACTTTCGTACGATTCGAAACCTATTCTATGATAATTCTATTTTTACAACAGTAACGTAGTCTTTCTCGAGTTTGCTCGATTTTCTTTCATCTTCGTGAAATTCAAATTCTCGCGCGAGCCATGGGCAAATAAAAAAACGTGGCGACGGTTGTCGGTCTTCGGCTCGTCACGCGTCACCGTCGTTTCATTTCGCGGTCGTTCAGCGGCCCATAAAAAGTCACGAAATTTACGGCAGCACGCGCGAATCGACCTCTGACACAGGCCACCGACAGTATCGATCGTACATCCTATTGCCGGTGGAACGCCGCGTACGAGGCGGTTAAGCACACGAGACGCCTGAACATGTGACAAAAAACGTCAGTAGTTGAAAAAAAAAAAAAAGAAAAAAAAACAGGGGGGAGGGAGAAAAAGAAACGGATCCAAAGGTGAAATTCCAACTGCTCCCTGTACAGGTAGGCTATCTCCATCGCTTGTACTCTATCGGCACGGTATCAACAGCGAACGGACACGCCAATTGGCGTGCGGAAACTCGGCTGCCACCGCGGCATCGAGTGCCAACGCGATGACTTCCGCTTGAAGGGCCGTCGTACGTCTGCGGATTAACGCGTTAAAATAAAATTTACGTTGATAGCTTATTAATGGCGGACAGGACGCGAGACGAATGACGCCGCTGCTTTTAATATATTCGCGGTTGTAATCGACGGAGAGATACCGACCAAGGAGGAAACTTGGAAGTTAATGACGCACGACCGCTTTGCAACTTTGAATCGACGCCCGTAACGTCTACGGTCCTCGCGTCTTTCGAATAGTTTCCTCGTTTTTCCATTTTTCCCTTCTCCTATTGCCTCCTTTATGAAACATCGTCGACGATCCATCGCCCCTTTCGCCCCTTTCGCCCCTTTCGCCCCTTTCGCCCCTTTTGGCTCGTTTCGCTCGTTTCGCTCGTTTCGCTCGTTTCGCTCGTTTCGCTCGTTTCGGCGAAACAAGGGAGAATGGACAGGGATAACAGGTCTCGTAATGAAGCGCGATTTCGGCAGAGTCACCGTGTTAATCGAACGACCGTTGCTGGCCACCTGTGGTCCACCTAGCTAGAGAGTGCGGCAGGTGGTCCGATCGTCTTCTCCTTTTTCCCGTGATCGACGGTATCGGAAGCGACGAGGGTCGCCCGACGCCTCGTCGATCCTTTTCTTATCAGCCAACGCCGCTTCTTTCGCTCCCATTCGCTTTTCTTATATTCCTGATAGCGACGAAACGAAATTATAAATTACGGCATTCCACGAAATGAATTAAAATTCTCAGAATTTGAACTCGCGCTATCGAATTAGAATCGATAGATTAAGAAACAAAGCGTAATTTGATAAAGATACAAATGTATAGAATACGCGCAGTGCGTATCATCGCTGAGACGACTGAAGGAACTGAGTACGAGTCCGCGCAAGATTCTGTCCTTAGCTGTCTGTAAAGAGGGATGATGCAAAAGCGAGAAGAAGAGGGTGCTGACGAAATACAAAGTACCACATAATGACAAAGAAAGGTGAGAACATGTACAGAACAAGGAGAGGAGGGGAATCATGGAGCAGCAGCAGCAGCAGCAGCAACAGCAGCAACAATAACGGCAAGATACAGAGAAAGAGAAGCATTGCGAAAGAACGAAGCGGCGAATTCGTGAACATCAAACGAATTAAATCTCCGCGGCGAGTCAACCGCAGAAACTAATATCTCTGCGAGCTCTCTCGTTTCTTTCGTTCTCCGTCGCTTCTCCGTCGCTTCTCCGTCGCTTCTCCGTCGCTTCTCCGTCGCTTCTGCGTCGCTTCTCTTTCCTCGACCATCGCCTGCCATCGTTGTATTTCTGGATTCTGTTTCGAGAGATTCGAGCCCCGCGCAACAGACAAAGTGTACGACGACGGGACGACAAAATTATCGTGTACTTTTCTCGCTGGAAACGCGGCGTACCCGAAAAGAAAAACCGTGCTCGCGTACGTCACGTTCGGATGGGGAAAACGAAGCGAGGATAGAATAGAAAAAAAGATTGCTTCTAAATGGAAAACGACGACGACAACGACAACGACAAGAAGCAAAACTCGTAAACCGAGGCAAAACGTTAATCTTTACGATGGATGCGGAGCATTTTTGCGGCAGCTTCTCCTTAAACAGCCGTCAGATGATAAAGTAGCGGCGAGACGATGTAATTTTCGAGGTAAACGAGCTGGTACGAGCGTAATTAGCACTGCCACTTGTAGCGAGCCAGCGCGTTAGACGCTTACAATTAGACAATTCCTTGGATTGTAAGGGAAAAGTTCTCTGAGCAATAAAAAAGAAGGAAAAAAAGAAGGAGCAAGAAACGGACTCGATCACCGGAGGCATTAAAACGGTGAATCTGCATGCTTTACGGCGATGTAATAACACTTTCGGTGAACGCTAAACGCTCTGTGCTATCCTACTGGTAATTAAGTAGTTTCCGGGTGTGGTTTAGAAAAGTAGTCGAACGTGTCCACCGTGCCGGAGGAAAAACAAGCGCGGATAAAACCGAGAAAAGCGGATAGAAAAGCGCTTCTCCTTGCGCGCTTGGGGGGGGGGAGGGGGAGCAACCGTTACGAAAGCAGTTTCCGTCGGTAATAGACATCGTAATAGATATTATCTTGGTCGATAGGTGCCGATAACTCGGCGTGGATACGCGGCGGCGAAAGTCCACAGAGATGCTCGACCGAATCGCGAACGCGTGGCGATCGAGAACCGTGAGAGCCGGACGCCATTAAACCGGTAATTTACAATTATAAAGGATCGAAATCGCGATCCGCTTCCTCGGGCGATTGTCAACGTTCGTTCGAATTACACGTTTCGCGAAACGTATCTTTCGTTTCGAGTCGCGATTTATTGGGTTCACCGATTTTCCAATTACTTCGGATTAAACGGACTAGAGATCGTTCTATTAAAATTCCCTCCTCGAGAACAAAATATACCTCCGATAGATCACCGATTTGTTAAAACGTAATTGGACGGGTCGATAAACTCGACGGACGAGCGATTAAATACAGAGTTCTCTCTGTTTACGAAAATTTGTTCGATCGACTAAGAAACAAAGGCACGAGAGTTAAGGGGTGAAGATATCGCGCGTTTAAAACGACGTCGAAAGAATGACGGAAGGTTGCATCCTTGAGGCGAACGCTTACGAAGCAAGGCCGATCGTTGATCGGCGAGGTAGTTTTCAAGCTGGACTGTACAGTCGGGTTGCGCAGGTGTGACCGATGGCGGCGTTCTTTGATCCTGTAGAGACTCCGCGGCTACCTTGTCCACGACTCATCGGCCGCCTCTCTTTTTCGTCGCTCGGTTCGATTATTTCCTAATGGCTAACGCCATCGCGAAAACGGCCGTCGCTAATCTCGCCACCGTTTCCCGCCGCGTTCGGCTTCCTGTGTACCCTCCTTGAGGGATCGCCGAAATGGATGGAAAAAATTGCGAGCGTGTCGCTAAAAACGAGCGCGCGATGAACTGTTCAAACGACTTTATCGTTTAGGAAAGTACAGCTCGATTCAAAGTGGACGGCATGCGGACGTTAACCGTCGGCGGTATCGCGACGCTTACGAACGGCGTTTGCCCGACGATAAAGTCAGCCGCGGATGGATTCTCGATTTTCTGTTTCTAGATCGACGTTTCTAGATCAAGTTCGAAACTCTAGATACGGCAAGAAAGGCTACGAGAGAAATATTAATATCGAATCTCTGTAATTCTGAAAGCAACTCTATAACTCGAACGCTCATCGAACAATTATCGTCTTAACCGTGCATCTCGGTTCGTATCGTCCGCGTCCGTCAAATCGGAATCGTTTCGTCGAGGGGTACTACGGCCGAAAGCAACGAAAATTCCAACATCCGGTGGACGAGAAGCTCCGTTGGAATCCCGTCCTCTGAACAGCGTGACGAATAGGTAATACGATTTTTATGGAGAGATCCCTACCATCGCACGAAAATGCATCTGATTTGTGGCCGTGGAAGCTGAGTGGAGCAACACCGTGCGGGGGAGACGAGACCCTGTTCTAGGTGCCGGGCATTCAAACACGCCCGACCATGTCCGATTCGTTTTGCGTTTCTCCTTTAGCCGTCTCGTTCGGAGATTAAGAAATTTCGATATTAGAAAGAGGACTAGAAAGAATCGGCCCTCGAATTTCAGAACGTATTTATTTATGACGGGACGCTCCTTATGCCGGCGGGATGCGCTCCGTTCGTTTCCAACACTCCGAATTCGTACATCTTAAAACGCGAAAGCTTTTCAGAGCTTTGGAAGCGTTGGAAACGATTGCTCTACGTGCACGTGTCGTACAGTCGAAGGGATTTGTTCGATGTTTCTAACTCGATATTTTCTATTAGGCGAAAAAATTCTTTGATCGTAGTCGACGCGATGACTACCCACATCTGTTGCTAACGATATGGAATAGAAATCATTAACGTCCTCGATTCGATGGGATTCGCCGACAAGAAGTCACGCATGCCTCGAATCGATTGGTTCTACCTTATTTCTCCGCGCACACGTTTCCGCAATCACGTTTCTTTACCTTGAGCCGCCGGACGAGAAACGTGGGAACGATCACGTGACACGTAATCGCAACTCGTTGGTACTTGAAACTCTTATCAACGGGAATCGATTCTATCAACGCGATGAACGCGCGAACGCGAACCCGTTCGCAACGAACACGTCTCGTGTCTAACCATCTGTCGAACCGTATTTGTTGCAGAGCAAGCGAACCACCTAAACCTGTTCAACAACCGGCAGCAGCCGAAGAAGAAGCGCAAGAGTCGAACGGCGTTCACCAATCAGCAGATCTTCGAGTTGGAGAAACGATTCCTGTACCAGAAGTACTTGAGCCCGGCCGACAGAGACGAGATCGCCACGCAGTTGGGTTTGAGCAACGCTCAGGTAATCACGTGGTTCCAGAACAGACGAGCGAAGTTGAAGAGGGACATGGAGGAGCTGAAGAAGGACGTGCAGACGGTGAACCCGTTGCTGGTCGCGCAACATCACAAGACTTTCTTGGAGAACGTCCAGGATCTTGGGATCTTGAAGAAACGACCTCTGCCGAGCAGTATGGACGAGAAGTCGTAGGGAACGAGGCGCCTCGATGCTCGTCGTTGAGGAAAAACCGCGATTTCTTGCAACTAGAGGCTCGCGAACGCAGCCGTCTACCGAGAGTAACCAAGGATGATCGATCATCGTCGATCGATCGTTGAAAACGTTCCCTGTGTTTCCCTAACGCGACCCGTGGCAGGCTACGCGAAGGTCGAGTCGAACCTTCTTTTCTACGTGCACCGACTCGATAGGATTGCGACAGTATCAGCACTTTCGCAGTTTATTACCTGCTTGCTAAGAGAGAGTACGAGGAAAATACACGGGATCTATACGATCGAGATTATCGTATAGATCGGCCGTGATCGTCGCGACAGCGTGTCTTTCGGGTGTATCGTAATCGATGCGCGGGGACGGAAGGACAAGGCATAGTACAAAGAAAGCAGCGTCTTCTTCGGCAACGTATCGCGGAGAACGGACGAGGACGAAGCCGTTTTGGCGTGATTGTATAGGGTTGGAAGAAATGGAATTTGTTCGCGGAGATAAAGTCGTCCGCGACGTTTCTTCGTCGTGAACATGTACAAAGACTGAGTAAAGTCTGCAAAAGTCTGCAACGGTCTAACAAGACGGATAATAGACGTCGTTGGTCGTTGGTGATCCGGTCCAAAACGATCGTGTCGACGTGTCAGCATGGGGATACCGAATGGATAATCCTTTCGGAGGTAGCGACGTATCGATCGCTGTAAAATGTTTTGTAAATTAAAGACTGCCAAATATTCACAGTTAAGACCCGTCGATGAAACCGGACGTCGCGACCGGACGTCCGTTACAGTCGCGATCGGACCGCCCTATTTTATCGGGTGTTCTACGTGGATTCTTATCGCAAAGCGTTAGAAGGGAAGCGCGCGAGCAAAGTGTAATACGAAAGAGAGAAAAGTGTACGTATCCTGTAGGAAACGTCGAACGAATGTCACGTTTTCTCTAGCGAATATCTAGGACGAACCGCTGCGACCGTTCTGCGGACACCTGTACCATATTGTATTTATTTGCGAAAAAGCGAAAGAAGATAATCGTGGTGAATAAAAGAAAAAAAAAAAAAGCCAAAAGTAAACCGGAGGAAGCATCGGCGATTTACGTAAGTTATTAAGTAATTATTATAACGTATAAATTATAAAAGAGAGCCGCACAGTCGTGAAGTGCTCGTCGTTGTACATAAGCTATATATATATATATATATATTATATATATACACATCGTTCATCCCTCTCCCCGCTCTCCCCTCCGATAATATTACGCATAAACGAGATAGATTTGTCGAGCATGAATTAGAATAAACGGAAAGGGAGACAACAGGACAAACAGATATAAATAAATAGATAAATAAATAAACGGAAAGAGATTTATAAACGATAGATGGGATACTGCAATATACCTGGTCAACAGTTTAATTAGTGAGCTTTATGATCGCGTAAGATGTAAATCCGTATCGCGCTTGATGGTCTGCGAGGTGATAGACGCGTGAAAGGGAAGCAGAGAGTGCGTGTGTGTGAACGGAATCTTAGTAGCGTGTATAGTGAGTCGAAATAAACGAAGACATTTAAAATAAAGGCGAGGAATAATTGTGTCCTGTTCCTGGTCCCATCGCCTCCCCCTTAAACCGATCCGATTCGCTTCTCCGAATGGGATAGAAAACAGCGGAAGGGTAAGTCGTCCGAGGCGAGACGGACCATCAGATGGACGATTTATTTCAACTCGTTGTCCGCAAAACGAGACAATACGCAAAGCGACTACCAAGAAAAACGACGGTAGACGAAACGATCAAACGACTTTAGAAATCGTCTAGTGGGATTACGTTAGGTACAATTGCGAGTTACTGCTACGAGTTAATACGAGTACATCGTAGAGAGTTTCGCAGAGACATTCGACGCTTTGAAAGGGCTACACGAGGATGAGAATTATTGTCCGGAAATAGCGCGATACACGCGGCCCTTCCGAGAATCTTTTTGATGTTATTCACAGGGTTTACTCGAAGCAGTAATTTATTAAGATGAAGTAAGTCATTTCGCGATCCGAATTCGTTCGCGGAAAGTCTGGTACTCGTCATAACCGAGCCAAACTCCGTTTACACGGAAACTTGCAAAATTCCAAAGCAAGTTATATGCATTAGATTATAATTCCAAACCTAAAGGCAATATCGCGACTTCGAAAAATAAACTTTTTCTACGAGATTCGTTGATTCCAAGGCATATTTCGAATCCGTTGCGCGCTTTTACGTTCAAAGTTTATGTACGAAGTGTCACGTATCTCGTTTTCTCGTCAAAGATTCTGAAAACATTAACGAAACGCGGATGGATCGTGAAAACTGTCACGTTATCGAACACGATGCGTGAGAAGATCGACAGCCGTGAACAAACGATCGAGTTTTTAATACACAGTCTGGTTTTAATGGCGATTCGCATGTCGCGCCGTTAGCTTCTGCCTCGTAAATAGAAGAGCTAATCAGACATTGGCAACGGCTCTCTCTCTCTCTCTCTCTCTCTCTTTTTTCTCCCCTCTTTACCTCGGTCGTCTCTTCCCCGTCTCTGCCCAAACAAGAGAGATATACGACAAGATACCCGAAGCGCGTATTACCGACCTACTTCCTGTTAGCGGAATATCTGATGCTAAACGGAACCATTTTATATCGAGTCTCGTTAATGAGCCCGTCATTAGCCTGTCGTCATTATCTCGATATAAAACACGCGTCGTTACCGCCGTCGTTGATCGATTAATCGAGGCTGAATCTAGGATGTCTATTAGAGGTGTGATTACTCGCGATGAGCATATACACGCTGATTACACGTTTCGCTTGGCTCGCCTCGTGTGCAACGACGATACCACTTCGAGACGTTCTCCCCGCAATATAGACTTTCGCGATGCGGTTACGTAAAACGCGGCAAGAACTAGGAAAGCGAGAAGAATCGGTGAAAGAAGGAAAGGGCAAGGGAGAAGGAAAAGGCGAAGAAATCTGATTACTACATTTCCAAGTATGCGCGTACGCGCTTTGAATCCGCTTGGAACAGGAGATTTATTTAGCGTTTGGAAAAGCTCGCGTCGTTAAAATTTTCCGCGAATTCACTGCGTATCCGGTCGTTGATAAGTTTCAATTATTGACACTATTGTCTACTGACGTAGACGTTCGACTGATCGATAAAAGACAACGATGGACGCGTAATCAAAGATTCGTTCGAACGGAACGACAGTGATGATTCGATTTAGAACGAGCCGCGCGCTGGTTCGAACGAGACGTGGCGTTGTCGGTTCGTAGCCGTCGCTGGTATCGACGAGTCCACGTATGAAGCAGTAAGCAAGGTAGCCCACACCGCCCTGTAATTCAAGCGCCGCAACATCCAAATAAAGAATTCATAATGGCGATGATGACCACCGCCAATTTTCTCGATATAGCCGATACACCAATAACTCAACCGATATCCAACCGGTACATCAACGTAATTTCGCTTATTGTCCGCGGGTCCGGCCGAAACGAGAATGACATCGTTGGAAAATAAAACGACGTTGAGCCGGCATTATCGAACCGGATACACGCGTTATCGAACGGAGGACCGATAAGAAGAGCAAACAATCCTTCGCAGATAATTAATCGTGTCACGCGACCGACCACCCCCGTTTATTTGCACCGTTGTGCAATTACCTTGCTTGTCCTTTCTCCTTGTCCGATTTATTCACGCTTCCAGCTACGAGAACCGCGATGCAAATTGGCCCTTGAAAAGAGGCTTCGTCTTTCATAGGGTTTTTGGTAAATTGGCGATCTGCTATTCAACGCTGAGATACGTTACAGTTTGTCCGACGATTCGTTTAATCTCTCAAGGACACGGGAACGGCTATAACCTACTCAGAGATACGATGTTTTTATATTCATTTTCCTCGAATGGCCAATATAAATGTTCCAATTAGTATAGCGCGACCGATGGTATCGTAATGCGAAAATGGAGACAGACGGACACAAACGAAGTCCAAATAACTCGGAAATCGGTGATCGGTGCTTTGCTGAAAGCGATTGGCGCTTTTTGCATAATCCTCGAAGCAAAGGCGAATTCCTGCGGCACGGCCAGGGCAGAGGATCATTTCTCTGGCATTGACACGCCCACGTAATTCGGACTCATTTACTCGTTGACTCGCTTAACCTGCAGCCAGTCATGCGTCAGTCAGTCAGTCGTGGCCCCGCGCACGGCAGATCCATAATTTCGACGTGATCCGCTTCAGCACGCGAGGAACGAGTTTCCCTCGGTCCGCGATGTAATTAGACAGCGTGAATCTAGGCTGGACCCATCAACGGGCCTCGTTAATACGATATCCGCCGGATGGTCGCTCGTTGCGCGCCCAAATCTTTCCTTCCCTCCTTCAGCCGCTTTTTTCTTCCACTTCTTCTTCTTTATTTTCTTCTTCTTCTTCTTCATTTTCTTCTTCTTCTTCTTCTTCTTCTTCTTCTTCTTCTTCCTCTTCTTCTTCCTCTTCTTCCTCTTCTTCCTCTTCTTCCCTCCTGCCCCCATCCTTCGTTGTCGTTTTCTCGGCCCTTCTTTTTTCCAGCCGTTTTTTAGATTCCCCGTAGACCGACTGCTCCGTGCTCGTGAAGGAACCCTCTCTACCTGCCGGGGTCTTTGATCTTCCTCCTCGCCAACGAGTTTCATTTACACGGAAGGTGGACTTTTTTTCGGGGCGAAACTAGCCACGCTAACGAGAACTCGCGAACTACGATTCGGTGGCCCCTTTTCGATCTACGCCTCCGTGATGGACGTGGACGAGGCTAATCGGCATGCTAACGAAATCTTTGCGCTTTCAACGAGATAAGAACGCAGAATCCACGAGGGACCAACGTCGACGAAACCTCGCGTCAAACTCTATGAACGATCCCTTGATGCACACGGAAATTGGATTCTAGTAAATTCTCTACCCACTGAACGGGTTAAGAGTCCAAATCTGTCAGAGTTTAACGAAGCAAGACTGGCCGTGAATGCTAACAACGTCTTTGTGACTCGAACAAGGTTAAAATGCTACAATCTACAAGGAGCTACCGTATCCATATCTTTACGTACACGCATCGCGGAAACTAACATTTAATTAAATCTCTGCTCACCGAACTGTGCAAGAGTCTATCTCGTCTGATCTATCGTCTAGTTAGATTCGCGAGAGCTGAACGCATTAAAAGACACGAAACTATCTCTGTACTCGGTAGTCGGACGATCGAGCGACAAGTTTTTTCCTCTCCTGCGTGTGATACTACGGATCGTGATAATCGGGATCGAAGAAGGCGAAAGAAGATCCCATCGCGAGCACCAAGCTAGGTATAAACGTAACAGAAACGTTTGTTTCGTCGTCGTCGTCGTCGTCGTTGTCGTCGTCTTCGTCTTCGTCGGTGGCGGCGACGGCGGCGGCGGCGGCGGCGGCGCGAACGGGACAGCTGATGAACCGGTGTCCCCGAAGGCGATCGGCCGAGACCAATCAGCGTCCGTCCGTTCGTCCTCGCCCTAATGACACCTGCAGGCTAAAAAGCCATGATATTCAACAGTCCGGACGCTAACAAACTCTTGGTATCGTGCGATCCACACGAAAATCAACGCACGACCGATTCACCGCGATCGCGTAACATCTCGTGTCTCGACAAAAATCGCGTAATTCGTTCTAGTATTATCGTTCTTGGAAGATGCTTAGAGCAGAGACATTTCTGAGAAAACTGCACGATCGTCGTGTAAAGTATCTGACGAGGATGTTCGAGGGATAAGAGGATCGTGTTTGAAACTTTGAATTGTACGATTAAAAGATGGATGACTCTGGGTTGTTCCTTTCTTTTTTTTTTTTTTCTTTTTTCTTTTTTTTTAATAATAGAAATACGATCGTTGTCGGAAAGATTCGATAAATTTTTCTAGATCAAAAGCCAGACGTCTATAATGCAATAGCGAAGAGGCAACGAGATAAACACGGCAGATTACGTAACTCCTTCCGTGTTACGCGGCGAATAAGGAAGCAGGTGGAAGCTGCAGGACGTCGGAGCGACGTAAATGATAGCACGGTATCGGTCGCGCGCCGTTAACGGGTCCAACGATTTAATCGGTTGGCCAGTTTCGCCGGGTCAATCGTTTGGCCATGTTCGCTCGATTAATCATCGTTTGACAGTTAAATGAACGGTTGGCGGGAATTAGTCTCGATATTCGTACGGGGCTCTATTATAGGAGGTGGTCGACGGTGTTGTCCGCCTTGGAGATCGGCGTGCGCGCCAGTGTCGAAACGGGTCGCGTTTGTTTTCTAAGTCGCGAGTCGCCGCCGGTTAGTCATGTACCGTGCAATTTTCCGTGTATGTGTCATTAATATCCTCTGTGCTCGTGCGGCGGTCGCCAGCAAATTAAACCATTTAATAAACGCGTTGGACACCGGTTCGGTCGGCTTCAGTCGGCTTCAGTCGATAGCCCGTGAACGCCGCTAACTAGATCTGTCCGACGCGTCTATCGTTCGCCACGGTCGCCGTTAGCCGAACGATCCCGTGCGTATCGTCGTTAGAAAACTTGTATCGGCCGATACTCGAAATCGTCGACAGTGCACGGTCGGAATAATAACAGGGAAAGCCGGTAGACTGGAATAATAAATGATAAAGTTGGCTAGCGGAAGTCTGACGTCGATTTCATTCGCCTGACAGCCTGTAAACGTCAAAATCAGACCCGTCAATCATCCGTTCTGATTACCCGTTCGATCATTCCCGGTAAACAGTCTGTCCGACGGAACGAGTCCTCGATGACCGCTAATTACGACGACGATGGTATATCGGTATCGGCGTTAGACGCACCGCGTGCCCATAAAATATACTCCGATCGAAATAATCTATTTTCCCATTGTCCTCGATGTGGAGCGTACGATATAACGTATTATGGAAGAACGGACCAGGCGAATCAACGGCTACTTTTCCCTCGTGAGCTCCTAACCTATCGAACGGAAACGCATTAACTCATAAACGAACGAACGAATGGATTTTACTCGTTTCACTGCATAAACGCTCGAAGCGATACAACTTTGCGTTTCAAATGCTGTTAACCGACACCTCGTACTGGTATTCGACGAACGGAACGATCGTTAACACGTTTTATACTGCGCCGTTTTCGCTCGACTTTTCCATACGGATCGCATGTCCCGTCGATGGTTGGTGTAAAGCGGCGATCTTAAAATTAAACAATTTGTTTCGTGGTCGAAACGAAAGATGACGCGTTACGTACGAAACCAGTTCACTTGTCTCGAGACCGACGGTATATAACGCGTGTCGATTCGGATCAAATCAATTTGCAATACGAAGAGCAAAGATTTAATTTTTCATTCGTCATTTATTTATACATATATACGCGCTATTCGTTCGACGTTAGAACTCTGTCATCGACTTTTCGTAGGAATTCGATAAATTTACAATTATCGTCCGTTTAAATGCGTTATCCTCGAGCATGTTTCCGTGATTTCGTGATTTTCACATATGACGTCACGTTTGAGTTTCTTTGTTAGAAATTCTAGCCTTTAGTGGTCGATGGCCTTACGCTGTTGCATCGAAACCGCAAAGATATATCAACATCCTCGAGTTCGCTTCTTTTGGAGCGAAAGCAATTAACCAAGTCATAGACAATCGCATCAATCACCGGTGGAATCATCGTCGCAACGACCTAAACTAGTCCTAGGAGGATACCTAGGAGGCAGGAAAGTTGCATAGGATCGATGTACAGGTCGTTTCACGCGGCGAGGATACGCGCGTATAGAATGATCAGGGATCACGATGACGTCAGGTTGACGGAACGGAACGGGTACCGGATAGGTTAATGGTAAGGAGGCCCAGGACCAGGCGGCAGGGTCTGCCAGCGGCTCGGCTGCTGATTACAGACCTCTGGATCCCCTACACTCTCGCTCTCACCTCGGTTATTGTACCGAGCGAGGCCGGGACATCACTATAGATCACCGGCCGGCCGGCAGTTTGTCCGATCAGCGCGGCCAGAAGTGTTGCAACTCGTAAGCGTGGAGGTGGTCCCGGGCATTCCAGTTTCCAGAGAAATTTATCGGTGGCGTTTCGCGGCCTCCTCCTGATGCGACTCTTTCTTCGTCCTCGATCCTCCCGCCTCTCGAGACTCGCCTAGCCGTCTTCCGTTCGTTCTCTCGCAGGAAGGAGGGTCGAGGTGATCGTCGACGCGACGGATCGTGAATATTTCGATGTAATTGGATCGGGCGCGATAGAACGGAAACGTACGATCGTACGAAAGGTCGACGAACGTCCACTGAATCGTAGAAAATGTCATAATCTACGACAGTTGGAAAGTAGAAGCACCGTTGGTCGGAGCCGGTTAACCCAGAGATTTAGGTTCGTCGACGTCTATAGCAGGTTCGGCAGCGGCAGCGTCTACTAGGTGCATAGCGTGGCGTGTGTGTCGGCGCAGGCAGATTAGAGGCCGCGGGATAATTAAGTAGCGCGTTCGACTAACGCCCAGGCTACAACGGTCTGCAGAACGATATCCGATATTCGTGCCATGGATTTCCCTCGAAGAGATTTCGCCGTTCTTTACCTTCAGCTCTATCGGATTCCGATACCTCGAAGCGTGGCCGGTGATATTTCGAACGGTCGGCCCAATTAGCGCTGAAAAATGATACCTAATGGCCGATGCTTCGTTTCAATGCTAAGAGTACGTGTACATGCGACGCCATTCTCATCCCCTTCCTTTTTACCTTTCTCGTACGATAAACGAGGATTAAAGAGGAAACGTTGGAAGAAGACAGGTGTCCGACTAACGCGAGAAACAATTACGTCGTACGATTTAATCGTCGAAGAAGAGGAAGAAAGAAGGACGCGATTGCGAAGTAGAATTGTACGGAGATTCGGGGCTGGAAACGGTGGACGATTGCGAGGAGACAAAAGCCGGCCATGGGTTCGGACACAGAGAATTCCACGGATCCCGGGAACACGGCATCACAGCACACGGGGGTTCGGATTATTAGTGAGCGGGTAGTCGTAGAAGGTGTGATTCTGACGTGTCGGACGCCTCTTCACCGCAGGTGAGAGACCACGAGACCAGAGAACAGAGAACAGAGAACAGAGAACAGAGAACAGAGAAGGGACCGGAGAAAGACGGAACCTCCTGATCGGACGGAGAAACGAGAAATCACCGCGGTGAAGAAGAACCTCTTCGTGAGGAGAGCGCGGCAGAGAGAGAGAGAGAGAGAGAGAGAGAGAGAGAGAGAGAGAGAGAGAGAGAGAGAGAGAGAGAGAGATGGCGACATCGAAATCGTAGCGACGGAACAGGCCCCAGCACTCGGAGCACGAGCAACCGAGAAGTGAGAAAGAACGATACGCGGCACGGCGAGAGGCAGAGGAAGGTAGGGTGGTGGGAACGGAAGGGGGTGCAGGAGGATGACCGGGGTGGGAGAAGATCAAACGAGCCGACAAGCCACGGGGTGGTCTCTACCCGCGCTCCTTTACCGCTGCTCTCTTCCTTCTCTTCGCCTCTGCCTACCAGCCTCCACCTTCTCCATCGTCCTTCTTCCACCGTCGCTTTCACCGTCTTCCTCCTTCTTCGTCCCGTTCGTTTCTCCTCGGACCACGCCGTGGTCCGCTCCTTCTCTCGCTCCTTCTCTCCTGTCCCTCGCCCCTATATTATTCATATTTCCACGCTCGTGTTCGGCCGGCTATGTGGTTCGACGATCATCCACACGCTCTTCTCTTCTCCGTGTGCGCGTCGGGCCGCGCGTGTAACGCCCGGGACATGCAATCTCCGCGGGGTCCGCGAGAGATACGCCGACCGGCCGGCAACATTGTGTCGAGAGGCGGAGTGGTCCTTCTGCTTAACTTTTGCACGGTGTTACACGTTGCCGTGGAAATTCGCGAGTGCGCGAAGGGGATAGCCAGACGGAGAAACGTTCGATCACAGAGAGCCGCTCGATAGTCGATCGGTCAGCATCGATTCGCCATCGGTGCTGTTCCGAGCTTATTCACGACGCAGACCCGCGTCACAGTCCAACGACGACGAATGGACCGATTTATCGCATCGGAATTTCGCGTCTCGAGAGAAAAGATGGGGCCGTCTTTCAACGGAGGAGTACGACGAGTCCTCGAGAACTGGTATACTCGAGGGTTACGAGGATCATCCACAATGTCGAAATGTATGTACATTCGCGAAAGAGAAGCACCGCGTGGACCCACACCGATGGTCGCATTAATAAATTCGCAGCAAATCACTGCGAGGGTGAGGATTGCGAAGCGAACGGGGCGATTTTAGTTGCAAATCGCCGAGCGCCGCGAGACCCGACAAAGGCTCCATCAAAAGGACCGCTTTTCTTCCCCTCTTTCTCCCTCTTCCTTCGTCGGACTCCTTCCACCCGTAGCTTCGCGCTTCTCTCTCTCTCTCTCTCTCTCTCTCTCTCTCTCTCTCTCTCTGTCTTCCTCTTACAACCTGTTTTCTTCTTCTTCTTCTTCTTCTTCTTCTTCTTCGCTTCTTCATCCTCTTCATCGTCTTCCTCTTCTTCTTTACCCTTTCCCTTCTATCGTTCCTCGTCCTCGGTATCGTGGTGTTGGTCTCTTTTTCTCGAGGTGTTGGTCTCTCGGTGCTCTACGTCCAGCCTCCTTGCCGACTTACCATACGCTACACGGCGAAGACACTGATCGTTTCTCGATTTCACCCCAAGTGCGTCTCGAGTTTCTTCTCCACACCTTCGTTATTATCATACAAACATCGACGACCCGATGCCGGAAAAGCTGCGATCTCCCGACCGCAACATTATATCCACGCTAATCGTTCCGAGCGAAACCGTTTCCTCGCCTCTCGACGCCCCGGATACCCCACGACTTGAACGAAGATTCTCCAAGGTTCGATTTACCTTCGACTTGGCAATAATAGATTTGAAATAATCTACGCGAGCAGCTCGTCGTTAATCATACGAGAACGTATTACGAACGCTTCCACCTATTACCAGTTTTTGGTTGTTCGTGATTTATCGCCGTCGATGTAGATATCCAGCAGCTTACCGACGCAACACGCGTCCTACAAAATGTTTCCTGTCGTAACGGCGTGAAAAGAAGCGGATAGACGGCGAAAGGGAAAGAGCTTCTCATCGCCGGGCAATAAGGCAATAGGGACAGGTACCGGTGTCGAAGGGACTAGCGATCGTCTCGAAATCCTGTGAAAAGGCAGACTCGGTCTTTTGCGGTAAAAGAACAGACCAGGTGCTGTAAGAAATTAGTGGTGGCAGCGTGTACCGCCCGGCCAGGCCGTCCAGGCCGTCCAGGCCGTCCAGGCCCCTAATAACCTCGCGCCGGATGGTATCGACGATGCTGGTCCACACCGTGTGCACCCCCCACCCTCGACGAATGGCCGGACACCCCTCTGTTGCATTACCCTCGGCATCTATAGCTCAATTTGCCGACACCTCGCTAAGTATAGGTTGGGTGGGTGGTCCTTTCTGGGACCACGAGGCGCCCACGAGAGGAAGAGGAGCGAACCCGACCCACGGAACCACGACAGACAGAGGATTAAAGAGGGTGAGAGGTAGTGAAATGGGGGAAGAAAGAGTTTACGTCGTATATCTCGATGAACCATGTGCAACGCACGGTCGAGATCGGCACGGTCGCGATCGGCACGGTCGCGTTCGCGCCACCCACCGGACTCGTGGATTTATTTGACGCCCGATGACCCGTGCAATCCATTTGGGTGGTTCCGTTTTCAGGGACATAGTCGGGGTCTGGGTTTCAACGCGCGATCGAACGGGCTTGATCGCGAATTTTACACGGTTTCAAGCGGATTTCCATTGTCGTTTTTCATTCACCGCGATTTCGAGTCGGATGTACGAAGGCCTTGGGCGTGACTGGTGCGAAGGTTATTTTAAGAATCGACGCCTCGTGTATCGAAAGCAAACGTAACTCGTCCGCCGCGTCGTTTATCGCGCGGACAAGCGAGGCTTCTTTGCACGAAACACAATTATTGCTGTTAAGAAGAACTCGTTCGAAGGGGAACGTAAACTGGAAATTCCTCCGTCAGTCGGCCTGCCATTAACATCCGAACGCCTTTATGGCTACCGATAATTCGCTCTGATATCGTTGGAGGATCGAGATAACAACGACTCGCGGCCAATTATTCTATATCCGACGATAATTTTATCACGACTATCGATATAAATTTAAATATGATACAAATAACCCCTACTTTGGACGATTAATTACTGGAACAGGTATCGCGTAACAAATTGAATCGACCAAACAGAAATTACCACATGCAAAGCACGCTAATACGTGCCGTAATTACGGTCACAATTATCGGTGAACGAGTTACGTACTTTCTAAATCATTGGTCTCGTGCCACGAGTCGCTTTCTAGACCAAGAAGCGAGCAACCGGTCATAGATCGGATCGCGGATCGCGGCTGTTATCCGCCCGTAGCAACTAATTGAAATACGACCGCGATGAATATTTGTCGTTCATTACGATTATTGCGCCCGTCGACGTGCCCGAACGACGATTCAGTCCCCTATCCGGCAAACCCTGGCCTACCGTCAAACATTTCTTCCACGAACGACCATAGTTCAAAATTAGAGCGTGCGTGCCATCGGATCTACGAATGCAGCAACGTCGATCGTTTTGCTAGCGGCGAATCGTAAACGGTTGGTCGTGTTTCGGTGCGAAAGCTCGTTCGTTTGTTTGTCGTTGTCGTTAACCGTTGCGTCAAAGTCGCAGGAATTTGATTCACGGCTGGAAATCGGTAGAAACGCGAGACGCAACGTACGCGTATACCGTATAGAAAGTCTTAGGCGCGTTACGTGCATCTCCGAACAGCTTGGTTTCTTGGTCACAAAGAAATTGTGAAAAGATCTGCGAATAAAACGTTGGAAACGGGGGACACGACGACAGGCAATGTCGTGGACTCGAGCAACGACCAAGGCACGGAAATAGGAAGCAGCTAATAGCCGATTCGATGGTTTCGAAGAAATTTAAAACACTTGTTACACTTGCGGAGGCAGCGGGTCGAAGTGCTTAAACGGTTTGGGTGTTCTTTTCGCGGGAGCGGTAGACGGGAGCGCCAGGAATGCGCTCGAGGACGAATCACAAAGTTGCATGACGCGGGCAAATGAATCAGGGAGAGCGCAGGTCGACGCGGGAGGGTGCACCCTTCTTGTTCTCTGATTTTATTTCCGTTTGCGAATATGGTATAATTAATTCGTGGTTACAGCGTCGTCGACCGTGTTACACGGCCTTGGTCGAGGTGGAATTCAACGTACGCGAGAATCTTCATCGTCCACCAGGGGTTGAAGAAAAGACTACTTACTGCTTGCGAAACGACAAGGATTCTTTATTACGGAACGGTATGTCGATGTTCGATGTAACGAGCACGTAAGGGACTCCAATTGCTCCGATTAGTCCGTCGATACGAGCATAGATATCGGCGATCTTCGTGAAAAGTGCCGACACGATCGGTCGCGATCGAACCGACGATCGGACAACCGGATTCGTTGATGGTTGAAATTACGCGACGATGCGATACAGCGACGAGTATTTGTAACGCGAAGCGAATGGTTGTAATGGGATGTAACGAATGGGATGCAACTGTACGCGATGGTTTTAATTTTGCGATAATAACTTTGCGACGCAATGTCTGAATGACGTTGTCAGATCGAAGGAAACGTTCGCGTAATTTTAATCGTCGTTGGCGCCAGAAGAGACAAGATTCTTCGATTTGAATCACTCGTTGAGAGAAAGATTAATCGTCGTCGGACGGAAGCTGTATCGCGTTTCAATGGCGTCGTAATTGATCAGAAAAAGGTATTGTTACGCGTTTCTAATTCGTGTAGCGGTCGATGGGCTTGTAAAACGTGTAAAATCAACGTAATCCAACTGGTAATCGATCGAACGCGGCGTTATTAGCCAGGTGAGAAAGCAGCGAAGTTGGTTGGTTCCCTCGCTGACGAATCGGCGGGAAATTAATCGGCGCCGTACGAACGCCTGTGTCCCCGGGGTGAAAATATCGCGAAACGCAATTAGCTAATGAAGTACGGCAGCGTTCGTGCTTATTAATCGTCTTTATGCCCGCGTGTTCTAACCTGGTCACGGATCTCGGACTGCGAGACGCGATAAAATATATAGAAAACGACCGGGTAGCGAAGCGGCGGTGAAAAATCCGGCGGCCGTGTACAATAATCCACGAATCGATCCCGACGTCCATCTGCTTCCGTGCCGGCCCCGAGCAGCTCGATCGTTAATTAATTTAAGCGCTTAATCCCCTCCACGGGCATAGAACCGCACCGGCGGCCCCCTTTTTCCAGCTTTCGTTCCGCGCGGCCACAATCATAATTTTCGGTTTTAATCGATCTATGAGGCGCGGGCGCAATAATATTTTCGGTGCGGTAGAGACGCGGTGCGTGCGGCCCTGTGTGACTCGTGTAATTGGCTCCCAACTGGACTTCAAAGGGTGCCGCTCTCCTTCATCCGCGCCGACACGGGCTCGAGAAAGAGCGAACGATCGCGTCGGCTCGCTCGTCCGGCTGCTGCTGCCGTTGAACGAAGATAGATGTACGCGATTAGGCAGCGTATAGAGGAGGACGCGAACAGGAGACGAGGATGAGGCTACGTGAAAATTACACGCGCCATGCGCGGGACGCGAGCGCGTAAAGGACAGAGAGTGCCAGGGGATGAATGGTAGGGATGATTGGAGTAGGGGAAGAGAACGGGTTAGAGATAATACGCATGCGCTTGACCTATTGGTAGGACAAGGACCGGTATATACGTGCAAGGTGTTGGCGAGATAAAGATGACAGCGGGCTGTCTCGTTGGAGTCGAGACGAAGATGGCGAGTTGGAGCGGAGCGTGAGTTTAAAGGAGACGGACGAAGGTGAGAGACGAACACGACGAACGAAATCGCTCAGCGATGTTTCGATATTGGGTAGATAGTGTTCGATACGGGAGACCCTTGTCTCGTTTGGTTAATCGTCGGACGTATGCGTGTAAATACACCTGTACCGTTCGAAAGCGGCGGTCGCTCTTCTACCTCGGTCGCGTCGCTCGCACGTCCCCTCGGTTCCTGCGTGGTAACGATCGATGATTTCTGCGATTCGACCTCGCGGATCAATCACACACGAACAGCGTGATTTTTAAGCAGCATTTTCGATTTGACGTTTTTATCGCGTTCGTAATTCGTATGGTTCGTTCGTCTCGTCGATCGTGGCCAACGAGGGCTGAAGTTGATACGACTCGAAAAATTACACGTCTATTATTTCACGCGGCCGTTTCGACCGGGATGCCTACTCGAATCTAGAAACGCTGTTCTTCGTAAAACGATTTGCGAAACGATTCAAAACGCGCATTTTATCTTCGAAGTACGAGAAAAGGTAGAATCAACCGCAGCGTTCGACTAATTTTTACAGCAGCTTGTCGAATCAACTATGCTCGAACATAAAGATTACGCGTTATCGCGTACACAACTCGTGCCGATCGAGCGACGTCGAAAGCATCCTACTTAGAAAACGTTCTACTCTTCGAGCAACGATCATCGTCCTTGGTTTCCGATTAAACCCTTCTGCGGTCTTAAGAGCGTTATTCGATCGTAAAATGAATTGGGATTCGTAAAGACATAAAAGTTAATCCCGTCGCATCGGTGGGAAACGCGGCCGAGTTTGGCAGTCGGTAACGAGGGAACCCCCGGGACTCCTCGGTGAATCTCGGCCAAAGGAGAGCCTAACACCCGAGGACACGGGTCGTTTAGGCGGCTCCTTTCTTCGATCATTAGTCCGAGGCCGCAGTCGGTCGAGGGCTCGTAAGTCCGCGAGTGGCATCCTCTTTTTCCTCCCTGTTCCTCCTCTTCGCCTCCGCCTGTCTTTATTCCCGTTCGTCCTGCTCTTTCTCCCCTCTTGCTCTTCCGTCTCGTCCTTTTCCGCGACCACGTTGACCTTTCACCCTGCGCTCTTTCGTCTCCGCTGCTTACCCGTCCCATATTCTGAATATTCTGAATATTCTGATACACTGGTTTCTCGGTCACAGGCATATATCGCCACGATATCGGATCGAAATCGTCGAGCATCGGGTACTTCGACAGAGCGGTTGGAATCTTCCGTTTTGAAATCCTAAATCTACGTTGCTAACGAATACCGTCGTCGGTCGCTCTATTATCCAAACGAAAGAAACGTGTTGACATAGTGTATTGACAAAACGATTCAGCGACTGTAGTGTACCGTTTAGCGAACAAGAAGCGCGAACATGCGACGATGTCTATCGGTGTTGATACGCGTCGTCGAAAGGTCTGTTCGGTAGCACCCTCGAACAATACCTTTTCTCTAGAAACAACGGTATTTGTATAATCAGCTCGTTTTCGGTAGCTCGGTTAATTATCGTCCGACACGTTCGCCTAGAACCGTGGTACTTTGCACGAGCTCGGTGATTTCCGAACGGTGGCTACAAATTTCCGAAAGTCACCGTACCTCTCCACACTCTTGTCCACTTCGAACTTACTCTTCTATGCTTTAACGTGCTATAATCTTCGCCAAAGCTTCCCCTCTTTTTCTTCTCCTCTTCCGACGATCTTTCAAGATGGACATTTAAACGTTATTTTCTGAGAGACACCGAGAATACGGTTTCACTCACTCACGGTCGTTCAGAGGGGGAGATCGGTCCCGTTTAGCTCGGCAACGTCGGCTCCCTCCCCGTACGATGTTCTGCGGAAATCGTCGAGACGGGAGTTCTGGAAGCTGCGCGTACGTCTGTATCAGGCTGTTTCTGCGAAAAGCCACGCTCAGGCGTCGTCGTCGCTCGCCAGGTACGGCCCTGCGAACGACTATGACTTGGGAGTATCCGAGCAGAATGGCGACGTCGTCAAAAAAATTTTCCTGCTAAATAGAGACGAACGCCGTTTGCTCCGCGAACATCTTCCTACGCGGCTTTTTAGAAGAAATACGCGCGGGTGAAATCGCGCACCCTATTCGCGCTTCGTATTTGCGCTTTCCCCGCAGAAAAAGCAGCCACGATGTTCCTCGACGGCTCGCTACTTTATCCTTAAAGTAAAAAGAGGTCAACGAGAAAATTTAGGCGCGTTTAAAACGTTAAAGATGTTGGTTTTACAGATGTTTTGTACGACGCGAAATTAGCCCCTTTTTTTGCGCTTATCAGAAGTTTAAGGCCCGCCAACGTTCCACCATCGAGTCTCGTTCTTCAAAGTCGTTAACAGATTCTTTCGTTTTTGCCTTGGCAAATATCGCGCCGTTGTCGCCTGTGACAAACAACGTGACAGATTGTTGCACCTCGTTCGTCTCCCTTTTGTCTCACCGGCGGACTTCCAGGCCCTTTCAACGCGGCTGGACCAACGATCGAGCTCCGGGATTTCGAAAGATCCGAAAGATCCGTTGTAACGCGACAGCAAGACGCGAAACGGGGACGCGACGTACTTTACGGTCGAAGGAAGATAACGCCGGGGACGAGCGCGCATAGTAGGAGACGGATGGACGAATTCGAGGTGACGCAAAGCCACGCAGGACACCGTCAGCGACAGTATCTTTGATGGAGTGGACCGAGAATCTCTATTAAACCCGAATACAGCAGCCGCTATTTGCCTAGCCACGCGGCTCCGCATATTTCGTGAGATTGAGTTGTTCGCAAAGCGAAGACGAAGCGAGCATCGTCGTCGTGCATCGAGAAGAGAACGATCGACCAACTTTGACTTTTAAAAGCTTCGGCAAATTACGTTCTTGCCATTACGGAGAAATAGAAATAGAAATTTAGAATTGGAACGTTGTATCCGGATTTTTGTCTTCTTTCCTACGCGACCTCACGATTTTCAGATTCCCTTTTAACGTTAATTAAAAGAATCTTCGTTTTTACGACAGGTCGGAGGATCGGCAGGTCGGGGAACATCGAACAGCCTATTGTGTTTATCTCCGTTCCGAAAGCTTTTTATTTGATTGTTACGTCCACCTATAATGCATATCCCTAGACGTGTTCTTACTTTTATTACCGAGCCGCGGCGGCAACCTTTGATTTAATTAGCTCTTGAAGCTGTTACTCGACCCGTTACCACCGCGCGTCTCTCGAAACCACGAACCATCGAACGGGATCGAACGCTCCGTTTGCTCGTCAACGATCGTTTCTCGAAAACGAGAAACTCTCCAATGTCGTCCAGTCGATCGAACGTTCGAACGTTGGAAAATTATTCGGAAATACTCGAAAACGCTTTGATTTCTAGAGACTATAGGACTTGCCGACTTTCTCAGGCACGTCGTATTTTAGTAGAACATTCCGAGACACGTACAAGTATCGGCCATTCTCGATTTTAGAACTAGCCGAAGAACTTGGAAGAAGATAGAGGTAAATTTCCGAAAACCACAAACGCGCGGTAGCCGCGAACGGAAACACAACGAAACGCAAGAACGAGTCGTTTGCTAGCCGCGAGCTAGACCGAAATTTATGCGCGAGTAAATTCAAAGTCCCTTTAAAACGGACCGGCGCGGCCGGACCGGTCTTCCTTTCTTCCGCTTCGAAAGAAAAATACGCGTTTCTCTTTCCCTCGCGTCGTCCTTAGCTTCTACCCTATCCCCTACCCCCTACCCATCCTGTGTGATCACAGTGTATAATACATTCGCTGATTACCGAGATAGATCGCGTTGCTTCGCTACGTAATCATCGGATCGATGGTCGAATTTTATCTTCTGGTCGCTGATAAAGCCGCGCTTTCCGCGCGAGAAGCAACGCGAGAAGCAACGCGAGAAGCAACGCGAGAAGCAACGCGAGAAGATCCGCGGCTGTAAATCTTATCGTGCTAATTGCAGAGTGGCTGGGCCTGTTGGCGCGCGTTCTGGCCCGATTTAAAATGCAAATCGTTGCTCGTTGCCGGCAGCTCGCGCGCCATTTGCCTCGCCTCCGTTATAGCTCGATGAAAATTCAATGGTACGCGTCGATCACGCTTCGTGCAGGTAGATCGCGGAGGTAAACGACCGCGTATCCCGGAATTTCTGTAGCCGATTTTCTTTGCACCGATCGCTACCGATCGCTACCGATCGCTACCGATCGCTACCGATCGCTACCGGATGTTGTCGCATCGTTGACCGAGTTCGAAGGAGCGAACGTTTTCCAGGGCAAGGATGACGCCATGTTTTTGCACGATCGTCCTTGATTCTCGTTCAAGGACAGGCTGATGTGGGTTCACGACGACGGACAAAAGGAATAAAAGCGGAGGAGCTGGATAGGAGGAGGACGACGATGATTAATCAATTAGCGATCTCAGGACGACCTCCTTTAAGGCTGATGGTGGGCGAGCTTGAAAAACTGGCCAACCAAAGGAACCGTCGATGACGCGGCTGAATCCTGCTCGTGGTTTCTTTTCCTACAGCGATTCTACCGGTGTTTCGGGAATAAGATAGATCGAGTACGACGATACTCTGACCATAACCTAACCCCGATATATCTTTTTCTAGATCTAGCTATCGGTGAAGGATCTTATTCCACCGACAAAAGTCTCGAAAATTCTGCCTCGTAACTGTAAACCCTTCTTTTTCATCGATACGCTGTCTGTAGCGCGCAACCTTCTATCGCTGCGAATCGCGAATAGAATCGTCGTTCGGTTTCCTTTGTACTCGATCGATCCTCGGATAAAAAAAAAAAAAGGCGGTGGTTCGCCGGCGAAACACGGTAAGTTTGTATTTCTTGGGCCGATCGCGTTGGTGGCGCGTTTCTTGTCCTTTGCGATCGACTAGCAAGCATTTCGAGAGAGCTGATGGTTTATCAGGTTGTAGCTTACGCGACGACGCGATCTCGATCTCATTCGATCGAGGTGGTCTTTTTTCATCACTTTCCTAACGTTCGTCAATCTCCGTGCCATTTCACCGCTTTATTCGCTGCAATTATTTCCAATCTGTCGCGGTGTTTCCCATCCGATTCTATCGCGCGAAGCACACATAGTTGGCATAGAAATCACCGACGAGCGATTCACATAGAAAATCTCAATCATCCCCGGCCGGTTTCTTTTGTACTTGGCGCCCGCTAAAGGCGGCCGCCGATTGGCCGAGGGGCGTTCAAAGAACGCCGCCATGACTCGCAAAGCGGCCGTCTTTTGTTTGTGAAACAATGGTGCACGCTGCCCGAGCTCACTTAGCGTGCCAGCCAAATGACAACCTCTTCCGATGCTTAATCTATTAGGAAAATTAGCGGTCTGCACGACCGGCCTGACCGAAGGTGCGAGGATCCTTCGCCTATCGACCAATCACTTCCTATTCTGCTACGCAGATTCCACGCAGATACGGGATCCTCGTGGCCACTTAACTAAACCGAGTAATTGCTTGCTACTGCTTCATTTTCCTTCTCCCGAACGTTACGACGGGGTTCGATCTTGACGATTTTTGTCCATCCTCTTATCGGCTAATCGCAAGCTGCCTAACCGGTCGTTATTTAATTAACTCGCGGAATTCTTCGTCGTCTCTGAAACGGGCGAACGCGTTTTTCTTCTTTTCTTTTTTTCTTTTTTTCTTTTTTTCTTTTTTCTTTCTAATAACAGATAACACGAAGTTGAGGACATCGTAGGATTTAATTTTTCTTTGCTCTGCGTATATGTCTAACAGGGTAAAAAAAGTATAGGCGAAAAAAGGGTGATAGATAATTCGCAAGCTTGCACAGGTTATTACGCGAACGATCGCCTCGGAAGGGAGAATCGGTTTCGAGGCGATAGCTCCGGGAAAAAGACTTCTTCCGTGGTGGCCTAATTGCGAGCCGGAGAGATAATTCTTCGATTATTCACACTCGCTCCGTCGAAAACGAGAAAAAAGAAGCGGTGCCTACGAAAAAAAGCCAGGATTTATGGGCAATTACGATTCGTTCTAGTAGTAGGGTGAAATAGGCTGGGGGAATTACCTCGTCATCTACCGGCTACCCTGCAAGCGTAAATCTGCGACAGCCGCGACCAACATGTTTTCTAGTTTATCGACGTCGCTCGTACTTTCCACGGTTGTCCGACTCTTGCAGAAATCTACTCGGTCCGTGGACGATTACCGTCGAAGATTAAAACTCGCGACGCGAGTGTTTTACCTACGTTAGATACGCTGTTCCGTCACGTTTCCAACGTTACCGGCCGGCTATAGAATAAGATCGCAACGGTCGATAACGGTTGGAATTCGAATTAAACGCAATCGTGAGATTTCAACCGAGGCAACAGAATGGGATAATATCTGATCCCCGAAAAACGTAAAACGTTAAAATTCTCGTTCGTTTTCGTCGATCGGGTAAGACGATGCTAATTTTTGACAACGTTCGCCGAATCGAGTCTCCCTCGACATAGATTCGTATAAATAATAAATTTGTTGTTCGTCGAAGGCATCGTCGCCAATACCGTTACCACGATTTTCTTCATAGTAATTATCGCGTCTGTGCGAATCGTTTAATTCGTCGAAATCACGCACACAGAACGAACAGCATCGTTCGATGTCGTTTTGTCGCAGTGGCGAAGACGAATACGGTTAGCAAAAACACGGCTCGCTATCGTTTCGTTTTAGCCGCGATTTCTGCGTGCGACTTGCGCGAGCGAGCTCTCTCATAAAATCAAATAATTCGGTCGAAAGCGGGCTCGAGGAGCCCGATATATCCGCGGGAACGGCAATAAAAGGGCGAGCACGCCGGTGGCTCTCGTTCAACGACCGTATCGAAAGGAAAACGAAACGTTAACGTAAACTGAAAAACAATCGAGTGAGCGGCGGCTGTCACTCCGGCGACGAGGCTGGCATCCGCAGCCCGAGTCATCTGTTTCCTACGCGGCTATGTCGTTTATTTTTCCAAAATGGCTGCTAAAACACCGGCTCCCGCCGTCTAACGCGAGCCCTCGCGAGAGTAATTTGAGACCTATTTATAGGTGGCCACCTAACCCAGACCTATTGATGAACGGTTTTTATAAAGTAGCAACCTCGATCGAGGTTGCTCCGCTACCGGCGCACTTCGATTCATACCTTTGACCGCGTTCTTCCAATAACGGTCGGCTCGCCATGTTCGTAATAATACGGATTGGATTGGGCGGATGAAGAGAGCTAAAGAAGATGGAGAAGAAGAATCAACGAAGGCATACGAGGGGTTGGCAATATTTAGGTGATCAACTAATCATTTAGATTCGGATGACAAGGAAAATAAAACGAAGTTGATCGTGGATCGAGTCCTGGAGCGCGACGGACGTTTCGGAAATAACGATTTGTTCAGAAGATACGAACAATGCACGAAAAATAAGATTTTCAGTGTAATTTCAAAGGATCGTTCTTCTTCTCGTTAGGTTTGCGATATCCTCAACGTTTCTTCGACGAAGGATCAAAATCGTAGATAAATGAGATAAAAAGATAAATACAAAATATTTGAAAATTCAACCAGTGAATTTGCCACGAATCAGCGGGCAAGTTTTCAATTTTCCAAAGGCCAGGCTTCTTCTCTCTAGAAATCGTCGCTTAATTCTCAACAAAATTACCAGCGAGAAGTGGACGCTTTCGAGGCTGCTGTGTCAGGGAAGAGGAGCGTAGAGGAAAAAAGAGGGAAAAAGAGGAAAAAGAGTGAGAAGAGGGAAAAGTCGAGCGAAAGAATTTTCCGAACTCGTAGCCGCGGAGCTGCATGAAACGCTGTTGATTGGCCGGTCGTGCGCCAATTTTCCTCGGCGTCGCTACGCCACGAAAAATCGGTAAATTGCTTCTTTGAAATGCCGGAAAAGCCGGAGGGAACGGTTTCCTTCGTAGTTCCTCGGACGACTCTTTCGTTCGTGCAACCGGAGCGAGCATCGTCGTAGTACGCTCGATGATCCGTGCGCTCTTTGACCGATTCTTTCTCTCGTCGTCTCGATCCGACCGCCAATTTAGAACACGCGTCTCGTTACTCGAAATTCCGTCCCTCTGACGGAACTCCGTGGCTTTCATCCTCCGACGTTCGACCATAAAAGTTTGTCGTTTTCGCGACGAATGACGAACAGACGAGGAGAGGGCTGGTTTAATCGTCGATACTTTACCTTCGATACTTGGTATCGTTCGATTTTTAACATCGATACGGTATCGTAGATATTAAAAATTTCGACTTTTCTGAAAATACGTGTTTTCTTTTTTTTTTTTTTTTTTTTCTTTTTTTTTTCGATATGAAAATGAAGAAGAAGCGAACCGCACGATGTGTTCGTACTACTTTCCGGTTAGAAATCGAGAAGTACGTGGTCGTTTCTTCTTTTCTTTTTTTCTTTTTTTTTTTTTTTTCTTTTCATCGGTATGGTAGCTCGCGCGAAAAAATGAAAAATATGAGCCGTTGTACGAGTTGCGTATAGACGCGATTACGAGAGTCGGGTCGTTGGCGTGTCAAAACGGAGTTAAGAAAGCGACACGTTCCTCGAGGCAATGGTCCGACACGGCGGTCCTCCGACAGCAGGAGGTCAGGCTGATTTTTATTCAAGCACGCGGCCTGCTCGTAAGGCGAATGGAATTGCCGGTTCGAAGTTTGAGATTTTCTGCCGCCACTTGTCGTCTCTCCGGCCGCGGCCTCTCGCCTTCCTTTTTTCATCTCTCTTACACACAGACCTCGTGACTTCTGACACGCGTTTCAATCGGGACGGTTGCCAAGGAAACCCAGGAACCGGAGTGTCACGCGGACTATTGAAGAGGTTAAAGGGGACTGCGATTCCTTTTCGTCGAGTGCGCTGGAAACGCGGTGACAAGTTCCCCCTATTCTCGTACAAATTACGAGGACGGTCCAGAAACATCTTTATTAGGTCGTTGTAACGTAGTTGTTACCTCAAGGAAGATCGTTTTTTTTTTTTTTTTTTTTTTTTTTTTTTTAGATGATCGTTCTTCGATCGATCGGTAAGTATCGTTTGATCTTTCGGTTTTCGACGATTTCTCGCGCTACGTAAAAAGATATTTGAACGCGAGGAAGGATTGGCCGAGCCGCGGATTGGATGAAAAGCAGGGATCGCACAGTGTCGATTATACTTTTAAATTCCTGTTTCGTGGCTATTGTAAGAGGCGGGTTGCTGGTCCCGTTGCAAAAAAGCGCGATTTTTTGTTCCGTCCTGAAATGGTTCGTATGAAATTGATAATAGCTACCATCTAGCCAAATAAATTCTCCCTCGTGAAACCCTTTGAAAATCGTTGCCAACCGAACTCTGAGCTTCCATTTCGTCGCAACGAAAATGTTATCTTCGATGATAAACGGCACTGGTATTCTTCTCACGCTGGTACTCGTTCTGTGCGATCTACTTGCACCGAGTCTAATTACCCTTCGTCTGCGGCGCTAACGAACTCGTGACGGTGATATTTTTAAAACGGTTTGCGTCTTTCCGAATTAACCTCGACGCGGAGAGTCTCGACTACTTGGTTCGCAGACGGTGGAAAACGTCGGAACGGTGGCCGTGGAAAGGGGTTGAAAGGGGTGAAGAGGGGTCGCGCGGCGCACGGTCGGACAGCCGGAAGACCGTTCAGCGCTATTAACAGCTAATGAAAATTAGCTTTCGTCGGTTGATTGAGCGTCAAATCGTCCCTTTCTTGTTTCGGGAGAGAGAAGTCCGCCACCGGTGTCGTTAGACCGACGACGTACTCCTGTTTCGAATCCCAGTGCTCTCCTCGTCCTGTTTTTCTCTCTCCTACTCTCTCTTTCTCTCTCTCTCTCTCTCTCTTCACATTTCACTCGTTCGCTCGTTCGCTCGTTCGCTCGTTCGCTCGTTCGCTCGTTCGCTCGTTCCACTCTGTAGCGGATCAAGGAAATTCCGGAACGAAGTGCTCCAGTCCTCGGCCTCCGTTGAACAATCGTACAGAATCTCGTGCAACTAACGCGAGAGTCGATGTTAATTCGTATGGTGGAATTTGCGAGTCGAGAGAAGCCGAGGACGATCGCGAGTTGTGATTCTTGCAGAATTTGGTGCAGCATAATTTCGCGTAGAATCGCGATCTTGTTTTTAAGTTCTCCTCTCTGTTTCCGAGGCTGTGAATCGAGGAATTTTGAACGGTCGTTTCGAGTTCGTGGTAGAATTCGACGTAAGTATACGCGTGCTTCGTAGGAAGAATATTTGTTGTTC
Organism: Bombus dahlbomii; assembly: GCA_037178635.1. Classification (NCBI taxonomy): domain Eukaryota; kingdom Metazoa; phylum Arthropoda; class Insecta; order Hymenoptera; family Apidae; genus Bombus; species Bombus dahlbomii. The sequence goes on along the minus strand of CM074105.1, from coordinate 17,785,225 downwards.
TTTCCCAGAATGTTGCGAATTGTTTCGAGCTTCCGTGGCATTCGCGATAACGTTCCATCATTTTCTTCGTCGCGTGGAGTAACGCCGAGTACTTTGCTCCTCTCGATCCCTCGGTCCCTCGAGATTTCACGGTATCTCTCACATTTACCACGAAAGCTCGGAAAAAAAATCGCACGAATAATAGAGTTTAGCCGGCGATGCGTTGCGCAACGAATATACTCGTGGCGCGTTTCCCTCGAAAATCGAAACGAGCAACATCAAAAATAGGTCATTCGATTTGGACCGTCTCGAAGGTTGATTATTCCGTCTAATACAATGGACCGCGTTAATTTCTTAATGGAAACCACAAGTAATCCCGAATAGTTGGGGCCACTAGTTACGATCGCGTGTCAGCACAAGGCTTCGTTTAACGCGAGAGCATTATGGCTTTCGAATGTTTAGAAGACTATATAAACGTAGCAGTAATGGACTGCAGAAACGACTATAAAATCCATCTTACGAACCGATGCCGAGTCGTTGCTGCGAGTCAACTTTGTCATTGATGGTCTCGCGGCTGGACGATTTAATTGCAGCGAAATTCCTCCCGTTCTTTTCTCTCTGTTTTACGATGGTCGCCGTCGGCTCAGCGTTGGCTATTGCTGTCATTCGTTCGAAAAAAAAAAAAAAAAAAAAAAAACCACGCATAAAGGCGTGGCGTTACGCGACAGCAACCCTTGTCTCGATTTGCTCGCTACACGGACGATTGTTCGAGTTTTTATCGCGATTCGCGAATGAGAGTCTCGAGCGAGTCTTAAGCTCCGGACACGGTCGTACTTCTTTCGTGGAAACGTTAGTTTGGAAAATCGTGGAACCAAAGGGAGAGTACGCGATAAGTCTTTGCGCGTAACAACTTTCAAAATCGTGGCCGGCATAGTAGCGGCGTTTTGCTTTTGAACATCCACTCCATTTTCATGCAGATCGAGGTGAACGAGCCGCAAAGACCCTTTGGGACAGGATAATGTAACTCCTTTGTTTATAACAGATGAGTGTCGGATCTAGCTTTTTTCCTTCGTCCGTCGGTTAAGTCTGCTCGTCTTCGCGTCTGAATAAACATATCCGATGTCCGCCGGGCCCACCCAGACGAAGCTATTAAAATTCTTATGGGAAAGTCCCTTCCATCCGAGGGCTGATAGCGCGGTGATTTTTCGCGAACGCAGTTTAATCGACGCTCGTTCCTTTCTCGTTACCGGTATCGAGTCGCCGAACCGCTCTGGTCAAGCCGGTCTAGCCGGATACGCGTACCACGTTTGCTCGTGAAACCACTCCGATGCAATTTCCAATTATACGTCTGTTAGAATCGACAAAACTCAAGCTTCCTCCATATGGCTGTCGACGATTCTACGCTTTTAACAAGGACTCTCCGATTCGTGCAAAAAAATTCTCCACGTTGTCCTCCAGCGACACTGAGAATCGTAAAAAGAACTTTCGTTTCGAAGAGTAAATCGTTTCCAATGTTTCTTTATTTTTCCAACAATTAAACGGCTAACTGCGGGCTCTCGTGCAAGGAGTAAAAAAATGCCGACGTTTTAACGCTGCTCTCAGGAACGTACGAGCATAAACGAGATCGCAAGCAGCGGCCCAGAAAAAAGGAGCTACTTCTTTGGAAGATGTCTCGGGTCAAGCACGTCAAGTTTTTACGATCTCATGGAGCTTCGACGTGTAGACATTCGAGAGAGTGACTCGTCAAGGAGGGTGTTGCAGGCAAGAAGACACGCTTGTTCTATCTCTTTTTAATGAACCACGTATATTTCGAATAGATCTGTGTGATCACATATGTACGTACGCAGAAACAATCGGAGCGTTTGGCTCGACGCGCTTCTTACATTACGGTGACTATAATTAATTAATCGGTGTCAGTGTCGATCGACTTTATTGCACGTGCTTGTTTCTTAAATGTTTCTACTTTATTTCCTCTCTTTTGTTGAACTTTCTGTCTCCCTCTCGCTCTCTTTCACACATACACACACACACACACACACACTGTCTCTCTCTCTCTCTCTCTCTCTCTCTCAATCGAAAAATTTATAAATTTAACAGCGTTTGACGCAGTTCCGATATCGAGGAAATTACAAGTACAAGTTGGTTAAGTACAAACAAAGTAACAAAACAGAATACGACGACACGTTTGAACATTAAAAGGAAGTCGATGGAATTTGAAGGTATAACTATTAAACGATGTTAATCGTGGTTTTCGTGACAGCCGTACAGAGCGATAGATTTCTATCGTTACGTGCGGCTTCAGAATAAATAAATACTCCGCTCACCGATGTCGTTCGAAATTCCATTTTATACAGTTATTTACACGCTAATTTACACGACCTTCGTCCTAGACTCTGATATATCTATAAGAAAATTTATAATTAACGCGTACAGTAAATTTCTCGGACACTACGTGGATTAATCGATAACGTGCTCGTTTGACCATCATTGACCGTTGCTTCGTAGCAGGTAGTGCGAGCGAGTGACTGTAATTACGAGCCTTGCTTCGTATCCATTCGGGGAGAACGAGAACGTCGGCTATTTAGATTTACATTGCGATCGAGGCGCGTTTAACATTCAGATGTGTAGCAGTCTCGTTCAGCCGATGACATTTTTCGATTCGCGTAGAACGTCGGAAGGTAGTGGACTGGTCTAACGATGACCGGATTAAAATTGTACAAGGTGAATGAATAAGTAAGTACAGCTACAAAAACCAGCAACCGTTGTCAAACAGCCTTCCGTAGATCTGTTCTTTCGCCGATCAAGTAGAACATCGATAAAAAAAAAAATAAAAAAAAGAAAAAAAAAAAAAAAAGAAAGGTAGCGAGAGAATCGAGCACTTTGAAACGGACTAGTTTAATCGCGATCCGAGAATTACACGATCTATAACTTCTTTGGAAACTTTGATTCGGTAAGGATAACGCGATGGGCGTACACGATGAACGCCGGACGATTCGGTGGTAGCTGGAAGCCGTCGCGGTCGACCGAATCGATCGACCAACGACGCATTCGTTTTCGATCCAAGCGAAATGGCGAAATTTTCGCTTTACTTCTCGTCGTTGAGTTTCGCCAGCTGGCTCGGGTCGAGGTCCGGCGCGATCGTGTTTTGCACCTGAATGTGAGTGGTGTGAAGGGGCGGGCATAGCAAGGGATGATAGGGGAGACAGTAGTACGGGAAACCGCCGAGCGCTTTGTTCGCCGGATGAATTTGCGGGGCTGACATTTGCCCGGGAAGTTGCCCGGAACCACGAAGTGGCAATCCCCTCAGATGCTCGTCCGGATGCACGAGCACTCGTACCGCCACGCGCCTCGCGTTTCCGGAATTAACCAGCGCGCCTAGCTCCTGCTGCTGTCGTCTTTTGGTCTTGTACCTGGACCGTCGACAAATTCCAAATTAATTAACATTCTATGATACTCGAGTTCGTATTTGTCCGATTCGAAGGCGCGGTTACGATCGAATCGGTCGCGAATGTTTGATCTCGGAGCAGAGTAGAATTGGAATGTACGTATTCGCGTCGAAAGACGAGAAATTAACTGTTCGACCACCGATGCTCATGCAAATTCACGTTACTATCTAAATAATGATTTGTTTTAACGGCGCATATTATTCGCGTCCGTTAAATTTATCGTAAATGCATGAATATCCGCGGTCCATCGACTACGCTGTACCATCGTACCGTCTGTTTTGGAACCAAATCTTGACTTGAGTCTCGGTCAGCTTGAGTCCTCGCGCAAGGTCCGCTCGCTCGGGCCCCGACAAGTATTTCTGCGCCGCGAATCTTCTCTCCAGTTCGTAAACCTGGGCGTGAGAGAAGGCCGCCCTGCTACGTTTCTTCCTGCTCTGCAGATTCTGTCCGTGATTCTGCGCCTCGAACATGTCTTCCTCCCCGTCCTCTGCAAAATCACAAGACGTTAAAAACGTCTGCGACGATGATCATCGAACTCGAGGATATTCGCGAGGATATCGGCCGGTTGATCGTTCTAGTTAGAAACAAACTCGAGTTACAGACAGAAATTCACGATGGAGCTTCTCCAAATTTGCGTGTAAACAAACGCGTGGATCGGGAAAGGATGATCTATCGCGATCATAAATCAAACGTTTCCACCACACAACGACGAGAGGAGAGAGATAGATAGATAGATAGATAGATAGATAGATAGATAGATAGATAGAGAGAGAGAGAGAGAGAGAGAGAGAGAGAGAGAGAGAGAGAGAGAGAGAGAGAGAGGAAACGTTGGATAGAGAAACGAACGAGTAACCATCCACGGACAGCAGCCATAGAAGCGGCGAACGATCGGAGAGAGTTCCGCCAGCTTTTGATGTCTCGTTCAAACATTAACACGTGCACTCGCTACTCCGACATGTTTACGCTGCTGTTCCACGGTAATTCTCCTCTAAGTTTAACCGGTTGCAGTGGAGTGCAATCGCGTTCCCCTCGGCTCCACGAAAATTCCACTCCCTTGCCGACGGTCATTCTGTTTCTCGAGCTTCGAGCCAAGGAATAAACTTTTAGCTGGGAATTCGGGCTATTGTTGGATTTTATGCGCTACCTTGAAACGGGTTTCTTTTGACAGTTTTATCATGTATCAGTGCGGCGTTGCGTGTTTTTTTTTTTTTTGGCGATTGCGTTGAAAATGCACTTTAGGGGAAAGGGGTGTAGACAAAGGAGACATCGAGCCTATGGTACGAGGAGACGAGGGTGAAAGCGTAGTAGGCGGTTTGTATACGATACAGTCGAGGATCAGACCGAGAATAACGATTAGGAAGAAGAGCTACGTGGATAAATTAGCTAGCTATCCGTGTTTGCTTCTGTCTCGGCGATATTGTACAATTCTCGGCCAATTGTAAAAGTTACGATCGAGTCGAGATCGTTTTTTTTACTCAGAAAGATGAGTTTCCAGAGATTCGAACTTCTTTCGCGTAGTTTTTCCAGCTGGCAGTTGGTCCCTTAACGTCGTTACGCGCAAAGCCGACCGATCGTACCGAGTAATCTGCACCGATTTTCATCGGCCGTTGCAGAAAGACCGAGAAAATAGAAACAAAGAAAGTAGAAAGAAGAAACAAAGTACAGCGGTCGGACACGGAACAAGTCGTACGTTGTTCGAAGAATAAAAAACACCGATCCGATGTATTCGACGAACGTGGAACGAACGTTCGAAACAAGCCAAGACGAAGAAAGAGAGAAGCCCGAAGAAATCTCGGAGAAAAATACAGGCTGAAAAATCAGTTTCGTGTGACATCATAATTATTTCGTCCGTAGCCCGGGTCCTGCGTCAATGTTTATCGGCAGTAGCCTGCCCGATGGGGGGACTCGAAGCATTTAGAGAGATCTATATTTGATCACTTTCGACGTCAACTCTGTGCCATCTCGTCCGGCTAATGCGTCCCTCCTCTGACGCTCGTCAAACATCTCCTACGCGTCCCACATCGTGAGTGTTCGAGAGCAGCAAGTGCCGTTTGCTCTCACTCCGATTACATCGAGAGATGACCCTTCGTGTGCACCTTCTCCGAAGCGGCCGCTCATCGTTTTCAAATAAATTGATATGGTCACGTTAAACCTCGATCAAACGAAACGTTATATCCCCATTTTGCCCGGCGAATCGTAGACGTGTGCACATTTCGATGAATTCTTTACACAAACTTGACTCTCGCGATAAGTGAAACGAGATATAAGAGTTTGTCTCGACTTGGTTATCCTGCTCAAGACGGACAATTGTAGGTATCGAAAGGTAACGAAAGGTAACGGAAGGTATCGAAGACGACTCGAACAAGCTGCTCCGTCTACGTTCGACACGATTCGACGGTTTAATATTAATATCAAAGGGGATGGAGTTGTTTCGCTTGGGACGAGGTTTCGTTAAGAAAGTGCCAGAAGAATATCCTATCCATTACCGTATTAAGCGTTTCGAAAGCATGGTGGCGGAAATCAGGGGACTCGGTGATTTCGTGAGTGAGACTTGAAACGGTGCCAGGTCGTGCCTGCTTCCCTCCCAACCCTCTCGAGCGGCGAACAAGCGACGAATCGTCGCCTACGAAACAGCTTTAGGTGGGAATTACTTAATTACCGGTCTCTCGTTATCTCGCTGTATTTCGATTAATTAATTCGGCAAAATGGTTTACGGCGAATCGAGAAGGAACGTTGCGATCGAGCGATCGCTAACGCTTTGGGTCGTCGGACGTATTCGACGGATGTCGAAGTCTCGAAGGATGAAGAAGTCGAGGCGAACGGTAGAAAAAGCGATTTCTTTAGAATCGATCTAGGTAACCTTGATCTAAATTTGTTTTTTGCCGTGATCCACGGATCGTCGAGGATCCAAGACAGAGCAACAGTGTGGCCAGAGATCGAACAAGTGCAAGAAGCAGAGTGGCCGTCCACTTGTGACGTCTGCCGTAGTCGAGCACCACTTATGCTACTAAAATTACATTCGATCACGTTATCTGCGCTCGGGTTAACTTAAAAAACCCTTGAAAGCTCGCCTGTTACAAGGATACCGGAGACCTAAATGATCTCTTAAGTCCGCATCCTCGTGGCAGACACACGATCACCCAGAAGGGAAGCGGCCTCGGGATTTTCACTCTAAGTGGAACCGACTCCTCCCTACTCTCCTCCGGTTCATTCAGTTCTATCGGGCTATCAGGCCATCGATAGACAGAGCGAGCCGATCGCAGACCTCGTAATTTTACCTCTAGTTAACCCGTCGTTAGAGATCAAGAGAACATTCGACGTGGAAAATTCTTACGACCTTTCCTTTCGTAAATTCTCTAAGACATCGCGCGAAACAAGTCGATCCGACGTACGTACGTACGTACGTACGTACGTACGTTGAGAACGGCCGGCTTTCATTCTCACGGTTGAGAATCGTCCGATGAGAGAACAGTATCGTTGCGATTGTCAACGCTCACCCAAATATTTATTCTTGCTCATGTCCAACGCCTCGTCCTGTTGCCTCTGCGAAGAATCCCTCGAATCCTTCACCGGCTGATAACCACCCATGTTGCCCAGACTCTCCAGATGCTTGAACGTTCCCTGAGCCAAGTGTGGAATATTTCCAAAGTTGGAGATATTCGCGTGGACCAGGTTCCTCGTCAGGATGTCCAGTTCGCGGGCCACGTTGAGATCCGGCGAAGGTAGCCTCGAGAATCTGGCCATCTGATTACGATCCTCCGAACGAATTTCCCTGTGGCCGTTCTCCAAACAATCGTAGTCACGTTGATGAGATTTCCTCGCGAACGATGCTATAGCTTGCGCTTCTTCCGACTCCGAAGGTCGTCGTTCGGTGTACGAGGTTCTTCTACTGAGGATATCGGCGATACTGAAGGGAGTTAATTGAGACGGTTTCGGGGAAGCTTCGCTTCGTTTATCGTCCTCCACGATATCCGACATCTCTTCCACTTTCTTGTATCGAGCTGGATTTTCCGCGGACAGCTCTGTTCGAACCTTGCTACCAGAAAAGTCTCTCGATTTCCCGCACACTTTGTCCTTTGTCTCTATTATATTTTCACAAGTTCGACGATCGTATTCCCTCGATGTCCATCGTTTCACATCATCTTCGCACTTTCATCGGTCACGTATCTCCGACATCGTTCACTACCTCGGTTTATTCCTTTGTCGAACAGCGGTCCAGCCCGATCGATCTCTATTCTCTTTCGTTCGATCCTCTATTCAGTCAAACCCTCGTCACCGACTCGAATCGAGGGTTTTTCTATCCAGCCCACGCTCGATGGTAGCCACGACTCGACTGGCCGGCCCGTTGGCCAGATTCTCGTACAGAGGAGGAAGGAAGAATCGCGCTGAAACGACGCGACGCGTTTATTAATTGTCACTCGGCAGCGCTCGAGAGGGCCGCGTGCACCCTTCCGCGGCGAGCGTGCTTCGGTCAAGTGTGCTTGTCGCTCGTGGAGACTTATTTTTCGAATTAGTCCGCGGCCACTTCGCCGCCAGCTTCCTTCTTCCCTTCCACCCACGCCCGCCATCTTCCCCTTCTATGCCAGCCACCCCCACCAGGCCAAACATCCCTCCACTCGCGTCGATCGGTGACGAGTGACTCGTTCTTCCTTGTCCATCGAGTTCCAGGCTCAGGACACGGCTTTCACGTGTCTGTTCGGTGATCCTAGAACGTTTAACCGATTAACGGGAAACGGTAGCGAAATTCTTCCTAGGGGTGAATGGTCGATCGGTCTTTTCGCATGATGGTTGTCGCGTCATTTCACGGTATTTGTATCGACGGTATTTGACATTAATCTAGATCGTGAGCTTTAACTGTTCCGGTTAAACAGGCATTATTCTTTGCCAGGATACCGAAATCTTTTCAACGTATCCTATTTTTACCGGCTTCTATAACTTTCTTTCGTCCCAGTTGGTCGGTACCAGTACAGTGGAATAAACCGTGTCTCTACAGACCTTGCTCGAAGAAGATCGCGCAGTTGTTAGAGAGCGTGATCTTTAATCATTTGCTGGTAGACCGTTCGATGTTGTATCGGCATTTTTTCAAGATCGCCGCGATCCGTTGTCCCACCACTCGGACTCGTTTATTTTCTCTCCGGTCTCGTTGCCGATCCTTTCGCTGCAACCCCGAAATTCGCGTTCGTCGAATAACGTCGTTCGCCGGCTTAAACGAGCTCGTCGTGTAGGTTAAATTCGAGTTTCGCGGGTTGTGGCGTAGGTGGAGCTTTAAACGAGGTGCAGGTTGGAAGCGGGACGCCCGACGAGGCTTCCGTCACGACGCAAGCCTCGCCCTACGACCAATCCACGACTTTGGCCGCGTTGTCGCTTTTCCCCAGGAGCCAATCGACGATTCCTAGAAGCTCTTCAGCCTAGAGGTGACGAGGGATCGGCTCTCGGAGTGGGATCCTCCGTCGCTTTTTTTCACGGCCGCCGCGACGAGGGTGACGAGGGTGGTGGCGAGGGTGGTGGCGAGGGTGGTGGCGAAGGGTTGCGACCAAGTGAAACTCTTTCGGGTATCGCGTCCCCGTTTCGCGAAATTAAAGCTACTTTCTCCAAGTAGTTCTCGGTTCATTGTGCAGGCTGCTGGGAAATTTTGATTATCCTTCAGCTTGATGAACCACCAAACGTGCGCTCCATTTGAAGGATCGAACCTAAGCGACACCGGGCTGGTGTTCGCTTTTATATAGATACTTGTAAGATCGAGGTAATTCGAAAACATTGCAATACTCCAGATGTTTAGTTTTCGCTCAAAAAGGACGCCTTGTTCGTGATCGCGTCGGAAAATAATTCCGTAGAAATCGCTGGTGCTACAGTAGTTTTAATTAGGACGCTTTAGGGTCAATTCGAACGCGATTATGCGATCGTATTCGATCGTGAAATACTTTTTGCCGCACGTTTTCCAACGATCCTTCGACGAAATTCGAAAGAAATGGAATTCTCAAGAAACGGACAATTAATTATCAAATCGATCGTTGTATTCGTTCGATTGTACGTCGCGATCTTGGCAGATTCGATTACCTTGAAACCAAGTTGTCGGTATTTCTGCGACGATGACGCGTGTCCTGTTTCTCTCGACCGTTGCAGCTACTTGGAGACACGGCTCTTTCAATATAAAATCGGTATTTCACAGGTGAGAAATCCAAGCAATTGGTCGCTCGTGAATCGTGTCTAACGCTTTCAAAAAGTTACTCTGACTGTGGATGTGGGTAGATAGAGACGGTTACGGTTCGTACGTACTTCTCGTCTCGTATCGAGTCGAGAGGAGACGAGCGGTGCATATATAGGGTGTGCTTTACATAACAATCGCCGCTAAAGACTTGCAGCATTGTCCGCCACGTGCTATCAGCCGAGTTCCTATGGAGGTTTAATTAAGTGTGAACCACAGGAGCGTGGATCACGCCTCACTTGATCCGATGATGGCCTCGCGCGTTCCAGATATCGACGAGGAAATAATTCCACGTTCCTTTCGCCGTATTTCTTGGAATTCTCCTCGTTGGTTCGTTTCATTTCGATTAAAAAAAAAAAAAAAAAAAAAAAAAAAAAAGAAAAAAAAATGATCTGTGACTAATCGTTTTCGGACGGATCGTATTCTTACTTATCAACAGCGAAATTATTAGAAACGTTTGTCCTTTGAAAAGTTATCAGAAAAGAACGCGTATGATGACATCTATTCTTTAATTCACGATCAAAGCGCGAAAGTGATTGTCTGCTACGTACGTGTCGATCGATGTACGACGATCACGATCGCGAGTACGATTCGTGCGTCACGTATTGTCGCGGGCAACGAGAGATCGCGTGGGAAAAATCGCGCGAAAAGTCGACGAGCTCATCCCTGTTCATAAAAGTGGCACCCTCGTGACAAGTATTTCTGCGGGATCGATCGGCGCACAGGGATCGGCAATTAGCAGGTGACGGGTAATCGAACCGGAAAAACGACGTCCGCCATTTCCCTATTAGCCATTCCAGGCTCACAAAGAGAGAAGATAGACGGAGAACGTGCCGTCTCGAAGACGGCGATCTCGAAGACGGACTACGGTCTTCCGTACGGTCGCGGCACTCTTTTTCTCGATTCGATCTAATCAATAATAAATTATAGGGGGGACTTCGTCGGTACATCTCTCCCCTAGAGCTAAGCCCTGACCCTCCCGCTCAATTGGTCGCAATTCTTAAAGACCTTAATTGGCGCGGAAAATTATACCTTATTTCAGTTACCCTCGAACGAGAACAGCCATCCCTTCCCACCTCCTCCTCCTCCTCCTACTCCTCCCCCTCCCTCTCCACCCCCAGGCCCCTTCCTTCTTACCCGCGCCGAACGAACACCGTTACATTCGCCCCCGCGATTCGCCTTCTTACGAGTTCCACTTGGATATTTCCTTTCGCCTTGCCCGGTCTGATCGAGCAACCTCCGATCCGTGGAAACTGCACCAGCCACTTTTCATCGCTGCGATCGCGACCGTTCCGAGCGTCGTTGTTTCCCACGCGGTAACCGCGGCGTTTTATAAATAGCGGATCTCGCGGATCGGTAAAGACGTCTCGATCGGCAAAGATCCGAACGAGATCTGGTCGTGTTTGCCAATGTACGAAGTTAGATCGTCGAAGTTGAGATGCGGACGGTTTGCGGAAGGGTGGAGAAACGCGAAACGCGAAACGCGAAACGCCAAGGGCAGAATATAGATGCTGGTTCCTCGAACATCAGACAGGAAATTCGTGGATGGCGTTTAACTGGCATTCGACGACACGAAAAGTAACGAAGATCTCTGCGAGCTGAAAGGGAGAAGAGTAGAGGGGGAAAAAGAAAGAAAGAGAGAGAGAGAGAGAGAGAGTGAGAAAGAGAGAGGGGCAATGCGTGTGCTCTCTCTCTCTCTATGGGCGGGCATAAGAATATAAAAACAAGAAGACCGGATGACTGCTAACTGTTTGTTAGTCTTGGGTTTTAAAGTCCGCACGTCTGTCAGTCCAGAGATGTAATATTAGTGCTTAGTATACGCTGCCTCCACTGCCTCTCGCTCATTTACTTCTTCCTCCCGTTTCATCCTCTCTGCGTTTACCTTTGAGTCCTGCGTTTTCTCGTCACCCCTTACGTCTCGCCCCTTAAGCCGAGGAAATTGCTCAATGAATCTTTTCTACCGAGATTCTGCCCGTAAACTCGACGCTTTTTTGTTTCGTAACGTTCCGCGGTTGTTTTTCCAAAGCTTTCGAAAAGTTCGCGTTAGGTTCGATGAGACGGAGATCTCTATCGCGAGATGGAACGTTGACTTTTCAGTTCTTTCTCCTATTCGCGGTATTTATATCGCGCCTCGAACCTTTTCTAATCGAGGGATCGAGGTTAGACCGATCGGTTTATCGTTCGAAGATCGCACAGGTTCTTTTTGTGCAAGATGTACGCACTAATATTTGGATAACCGAACCAAAATCCAAGAATCAGGACACGTTATATCGCTTGTTAGGCGAGTTGATTGCTGTGCCACGGCGAGATGACAGCAGAAACTCCTGTTCTTTTAATGGTTCCGGTAGTTTGCGGATTGGCTGGTTTATCGGTACTATTTTCGGCCGTTTGTAGCCGCCGATTCTAACATTAATGAGCATTTGAAAGACGAACGACAGCCAGGCTATTTCCGATGACTCAAAATTTCCTCCGTAATACGACCGGTGATTAAAGAACGAACGACGATTAATTATTTGTCGATCGTTCGGACTAATGGCAAAATCGAGAATGTAACGAATAATCTATCGAACTACGCGTTAATGGTCGAACATTAAAAGGCAATGAAATTGAACAGAGTAGTTTCGTGATGAATTGATTCGATTTGTATATTAACAAAAATCAGGTTGTTCTTTTCGAGCGAACGACATAGAGTGCGCTGAAAAGGGGGAACCCGATGAAATAACTTTGATATACCTTTACCGCGGTCGATAAGACGAACGTCTCCGATATTGACCGAGGATAGAAACGCGATCGTTGACCAAAGGCAGGATAGACGCGAACATATGGAACACGAGGAGGAATCATCGAATGTCAGGGCTATTCTATATTTAGTCAATGATAAAGTTTCGTCTGTATCTCGTCCGTGATCTCGGAGCGTTCCTGCTGTACTTTCGACCGATTATACAGATATCTGTAGTACGGGACGTTGGCTTATCCTTTATCGGTATAACAGATTATCTACAAACGATTTGCACAAAGAATTTATGTACGAAATGGAACGCAGAAGAGAGAAACGCGGAAACGTTTTTAGACATTTTAACACGTCGCTGTATAACAATATATATTTCGAAGTATGGATAAAAAGTACGATATTGTCCGTGTCCATTCGATTTACGAACGTCATCGCTATAATTAACCGTCGGTGACGTCATATTTCGCATCGTTAAAATGCGCGTTCGTACTTCATTATCCATCCAGAAGTACTTCAACTTGGTAGCAGAACGATCTTCGAATTCCACTCGTTTACGAATAGAATTCTACTCCAAGCAATTACGCGTTCTTTTAATCGTCGGTTCGATATTCGTTGAAATAATATACTCGATCGAAGTTGGCAGAAGGAAAGAAATACGATAGATAGGATAGTGATTAATGAGTCGAGGATAAACGCGGTCGTCTCTAAATAAATGCAAACGATTCGCCGCGCGTTCTATGCATATGCACTCCCGTCTTTATTTGAACAGCGTCAACATTTTGTATTCCCTTTCGCGTTCGGTGGATATTCACCGAACTGCGATGCTTTCTATCCGTTCGTAGGCAAATAGGATCGGGTTTCGAAGTTTAACGTACGGTGATTGATTATGCGAATACACACGATCTCCTCCTAATGGGGGCTTTCAGAATTCAGGCTGGCAACGCGGAAGGAATTCCATTTGGTTCGCAAATTGCTCGATTCTGCTATATCTTTATTTTTTATTAATCGAATCAAAAGCCACCACGACGCAGCAGTTTCCGATTGACATAGATAGATAGATAGATGGATGGATGGATGGATGGATAAACGTGTATGTGATCGTAATTTTAAAAGTAGACGAGTGTCCGAAAGATGATTTGTACGAAAAACACGAGAGCCGCAACAAAATATTGCAACGTGCAACGAAACACGTTTCACAGCTCGATCTTGCCGAGAATCTTCGAGCTCCGTCCATCTGAACGTTCTGTTCTAACTATTCCGCCCAACTTTCGTTCACAACGTTTTCTCGAATCTCTCGTATTTTCGTTGATATTTAATCCTATTCGTCGTACGATTTGTTCGTTCGATCGAATGAAAATTAACGCGTAGGCGGATGCCTGACGAAACGTGTCTGGAACACGTCCGCCGAACGGAAGTCGATCTCGAGGAACAAGTGCGGGCAGGTGCTTCGCAGGTGCGGCCAGAGGCGGAGTCGACTCACCGTTTCGATAGGGCGGTGTCTGGGGCTAGTCGTGGAAGGTGAAAAGGCCGTATATGGTAAACGCCACGCGATACGGCTGAAACATCGACAACGACATTTTTATCAGCTTGTTCCCATGGTCCTTTATGGCGGCGGTAGCACCATGAACAACGATTACGCCGACGATGAATCGTCTATGTGAAGGCACTTGACTGCCAGATGACCCGTCGTGCTCGCGCGATAACCTAAAAGCTAACCCATGGCTTCGCTCAAGCTGTCAGAACTCACCTATTTATAAATGCCATTTCGCCATATTTTTGTTTTATCGACCTAGAACGATGTTTCTCGCGGCGAAACACTGTAACCGCGCGTATAGAAAGATACGCGTTGAAATTTGGCACAACTTTTGCGAGGATCTCACGATCTCACGATCTCACGATGTCGGAATTTTTTAACAGGGCAAGAGAAACGCTTTTGACGTGTCGATATTTTTAGAAAGGGAGTATTTTGCTTTGGGAACGGTGGCTAAGGTGAAGTAAAACGATTCCAGGATTTAGTCGTTTCTTTCGTTTTATTTATTTTCTCGTATCCTTGTTTCCGTAATCAATCGTGAACGTTGGTACAAAAGTGCAGCGTAGTATCGCAGATTTTCCATCGAAAGAAACGTTCGATGCGCGATAATCGAAGCGAAGTTCTCGCGACTTCTCCGGTTGTAAACGTATTCGACGGATTAATTAAAGAACCGAATTACCGAGAGCAAAGAGACAAAAAGAAGAAAGAAAAGAGAAATAGAATTACGAGAAAGGCGGGGTCTGCGGAATACGAGGTAACTGATGTTTCCGCAAAAGCCACTTGAAGCAATTTCCGTTCGGGCTTCTTGAGCGGCGCGTTACTATTTCGAAGGGGAGAGTGTATCTTACCTAACTACGAGAGAACCAACGGGAAGAAACAAGAAGAAAATGAAATACAGCTGCCTATAGGCCTTACAGTCTAACTATATCGAACTTAAAGCTATCGCAATCGCGGTGATCAAAAGATGCACCAGCCACGATTGCTCTTTGGCTACCGGTTTGGTAACGTTGTCGCGCGATTCTCCATCGTTGTTGTCAACCGTCGTTCTAGCAAACGACGTTGGAGATTTTCGGATAAATCGTCCGACTTTCTGTTTTTTTCATTTCTCTATTCACCTCGCTTTTCGACTATCGAAGTATTGGAAATTTGCATTTAACGAACACAATTTATGACTTGAATATTTTAGACTTGAAGTCTGAAAGATCAGCGATATAATAAGCGACGGAAGGCCGAAATCACCGATTACAAAAATAATACTCGAAATATCTCGATTCTCTTACGACATCGAACAATTTTCTAATATCTAAGCTTTGGCTGCGACGCACTCGAATCGAAGGCGGAACTCTAAGTCGTAAAACACTTTCGTTTGAACCGGAAAATCTTCTAAATTTCATGGAATACAGCAGCATTTCCAATCTCTCCACGTGCTCGACCGTGTCCCTTCGAAAAATTGCATCGATTTTTCTACGAACGTAAACTTACTGTATGTTAAGCTCGATCAAAGATTCGACGACACGGTTGACAGACATAACAGATAGAACACAGCGTAGAACATTGAAATCTCGAAATCTTCTCCTACCACAATCGTTGCAGATTCTGGTCCATAGGCACCTGTTCCATGTAATTGACGTACTGCATCTGATAGTTAGCCGGACCCAAGTAATTGGAGAATCCGTAATCGCTGCTGGAGACGTCCATCACCGGTCTTCCGTCGTTCGCCATGATCTTGCTCTCCGTGGAAATATTTTTCAAATCTGGATACGGCGCCGCCTCGTTGCCACTCGCGTTCCCTTTCATTTGCCTGTGACAATCGTGCACGGTAGCTCGAGGATCCGCCGACAAATTATTTCGGAAATCCGTGGTAACGAGAACGTGTTGTCTGGTGGCTTGTATCTCTCCGTTCAAACTCGATTTTCCGGCGACATCGGCACCGATTTCTGTCTTAAACTCGGAACTGATATTCGCGTCCATCCTCATGTCGTTCGTCGATCTGAATTCGGGACTCGGTCGAATTTCGTTCATACGAAAGTCCGGTTGCATCGAAACGCCGAGCTCTGGCCTGACGTTGGACCAGTACGAAGGATTGTAGGATTCCTGGATGTTCGGTTTACCGTCTCTGATCAATACCGGCACGTGGATCTTCTTCAGAGACTGGTTCTTCGCGTTCTGAGCCTGAAGTTTTTCCGCGTCCTCTAACCTCGCGCGTTTGTTCTTGTACCGTCGGTTCTGAAACCAGATCTTCACCTGGGTACTGGTGAGTTTCAGAGTCTGAGCCAGTAGTTCCCTTTCTGGGGCGCTCAGGTATCGTTGCTGCTTGAATCGTTGTTCCAGCTCGTACACTTGGTTCTGTAAGAAAAGAGATGGTAGTTTTCAGTCGAGGTTAACAGAACGTTCGAACCCAGAGGGTTGGAATCACGAACGAGACGGCATCTAACAGCAGGATATGGTAGCGAAAATAGTCTTGCGAGAGATATCTCATTGTTTGAAGTATTACATCGAAACGATTATGCTTCGATTATTACGTTAAAATTATTCTTAAAAATTACTTCAATGATCGTTACTGTTACTTCTTACGATACAGAAACTTACTTGGGAAAATAGCACCCTCGGCTTCCTCTTTGTCCTCTTGCCGGATTGACTCTTTCGCAGCTCCGTTTTGCTCGATGTAACCACGTTACCTGTAAAACATTGCCGATACTGTATGGCTAGAAAATGGATCGAACGAATGATAAATGATCGAAGTATCGCGAAGCGAAGACAAGGCATCGGCCACGATATACACGGATCATACGCACCGTCCTCTGTAACCGGTGGATCCTGGTACGGAGCAGCGATCTGATTCAACTGATGAACGTGACCCAAGTCAGGATAGTGAGGATAAGTCGGCATCGATTGTTCCTTGAACTTTTCCACGTCCCAGTTGTTGTCCGGCACGATATTATAACCGTAATATTCCTGAGGCACGTGTTGTTGTTGAAGCTGATGTTGATGGTGGACGGACGGGTAGCAATCCATGATTCCAAGCTGCTGATCCTCGCTGAGAATGTCGCGAACGCTGAACGGGGTTCCGGAGACCGAGGATGGCAACATTCTAACGCATTCTCGACCAATGTTGGCGACTATTGCAAATACTCGAACGACAAATTTCACTTTCCGATGCGTTTTGTCGCGCGAAGAGTCACTTTTCAAGCACACCTGTCTGCGACCTGTACCAAAATCCTGTTTCGTCGTTGCTCGTCGACGACAAATTCTACGATTTCATCGTTGTCCTACAAAAGAACAGTGCCACTCGAAGAACTCGCGCGATCTTCGTTCAGAAGAAGCCCGGTATTCAGCCATGAAACTCGCTGAAAAACGTTTTACGACGTTCGGACGACGTGCTCGAACAACGATAATTCCGCAGCTCGCAACCACCGACTTCTTCAACCGTCGTCCACTTCGACTAACGGTAATCTTCGATGACAACTCGAGCCAACTTTCTCGTCCGTCTCGTGCGGGGTTAATCGCGTTTGAAATGTCGCGAGAGGATATCGTTATCGGCAAGGGCTGTCGAACGAAACTGTAAAGATTTCGGGCGACTCGTTGGAACAACCGTGGACACGCGCGATCACCGCATTGAACGCCCGCGGATCGCCTTCTCGGGGGATGACGGCCACGGTTGAACGGTCAGGCCGGAGGGCAGACGCACAATGTGACTTGCTCTGACAGAGGGAGTCAAGTGTTGGTCTCTCCTCCGTGGTCCACACACAGGAACAGGAGGTGGGTGTGCGTGCGAGCGCGGCTGATTTTTACCAGCACACTCCCACCACGTCTGTGAGCCTCGTAGAGCAGCGCAAACATCAGTTCTACGGGGTGGTCGCGTCCTCCGATTGGAGATTTTAATTTGTCTCTGGGTCGATGCGAATAATTTGCAGGCAGTTCGCGATAGTCGACTCTTCCTTCTTGTTCTTTTTTTTTTTTTTTTTTTTTTTCTTTTTAAACTGCATAAGTCGGGGATGAAGTTTAGGATGCATTAGGAAATCGAGTTAATTGCTTTCCTCCCGTTCGTCTCTTTTCGTGAGTTTCGATGTGCTTTTAACGATCGATCGTATACGGTAGTCTCTGATATTTTCAGCCCTTTTTCCTATACTTGTTTAGGCAATGTTTCTATGGAAGAGAGGCTTCTAGGGGCGAGCTTCGATGGTTGGTCGTTTCTTTTTTTACGTGCTTTTTACGAGATTCCCGAACGTCATTGGGAGTCGGGTATCCGTGACCACCTAAATACAGTTTCAAAGTTAAGTAAGTACGGTTACCGAGCTCGTGTTGTTAGCAAACGATTATACGAAAAGCGTCTTGTACGACAAGCCATCGACCGTCGATGACGCGCGGTAACATCGAAATCCATCCGGCGTGTTTTCCCCGTCTGTACGCAAAGTATCGGAGCACGGAATAGGTCGGAGCTCGGTTAAGTGAAAAAAATTCGACCGATTCTCGCGTCGCGTGATAATTACGAGGATCGGAAGTGCGGGGTCGATCAAGGAGATGGCAAATCGGTTTTTGCCGTGGGTCAGCCATAACGCGGCGACTAACGTTGGGGCGGAGGAGAAGACCGAAGGCCCGCCTATGCTCCAACAATCGAACCAATCCAGACATACCGTGAACGAGGCTTCTAAAACCGGCGATTAAATCTCGATTCGCGTGATTACCGCCTTCTACCGTCTCACCAGTGATCCCCCTGCACCGCAACTCAAATCGATCAACCAAAAGTGCCGCATAAATCAGAAATTCATTGGTGATTAATCGGGTCTTTGAAAGACGTTTGAATCGAATCACAAATCTTTATCCATTCTCGAAAGTCTCTGCTTGTATTTTTCTTCTTCTCCTCCTTCTTCTTCTTTCTTCTCCTTCTTCTTCTTTCTTCTTCTTCTTCTTCTTTTGCAGCTACGATATCTGTCAAATTTCGAAAGGAACGAAACTCATCACAGGGGTGTCAGAGACGTGACAAGTTATAGCGATCACGGGATATCGATTTCACGATGGGATCGCTGGTGGGCTTGGAACGGGTTTGGAACGGGCTTGGTAATGAAAACAAAACAATTCGTTTTTCTTAGCCGATGCGACGGCAGGACGAGATCCTCGTGGTTCATCCCCGAGTCCGCGACATCGACGAGTCGAAAGTAACATACACCAGACGCGTCTTTCGGAACACACCGAACCCTTGACGCTTTAGGTCCTGAAGATTTGGAATTCGAAAAATCGATCTGTTTAAGTCTCGATCTGTCTACCTACCTGGTCCTTCGTGTGATTCTCGAAACAGCACACCATCCAGTCTTGTATATTTTTTCCTTGCAAACCTCTCGCGCTTGTCGATGGATTTGAAAAACGTAATCGTACTCTTCGTTCCTATCTAGTGTCTAGTATCCTACGGATCGTCGATGATATTCCCGAGAAAATTTCCGATAAGTTTGCGTTTAAAATTCTTCCACGCTGTCTCGTTACACTCGTCGCTGATTCGCAAACGAAGAACGGTCACCGACGACGCTTTGCCAATTAACAATTTATATTCGCAATGCCTCTGTTTTCAGCAAAATCGCCAAATTTTTCCTCTCGTCAAGAAACTGCAAAATTCTCTACGATCCGTTCTTTGCGATCAAAAAATTCGAACGCGCAATTTTTTTTTTTTTTTGTTTTTATTTGAAAGAATTTTACGATCAATTCTCATTGAGAAATATAGGTAAATTATTCTGGCGTGGTACTATGTCGCGTTTAACAAGCGTTTATCGTATGCTTGACTCTAGTTGAATGTAACGCTTAGAGCTATAGGGTAACGTCTCTTTAGCCTGCGGATCTGATCCGTCGTGTCAAGTAAACGCGCAATTTCACGCTGTTGGAAAAAATCGTCGATCGAGAAAGGTTCGTTGCCGAACACTCCGCGCTCGTTACAACTCTTGCAAAAGAGCTATTGAACATCAATGGTGTCTGGTTTAAGAGGCTCCGGAATTCGTTGTTAATTCGCGAACGAATAGCAACCACCGACAACCCTTGCCAACCGAGACGGCTGTTTATTATTCTACGCGTGGTAAGTACGCGGAATTACACGGAGACGGCGCGTGCGTGCGTGCGTACGTGCGTGCGTGTGTGAATGTGTGGCCGTGTGATGCATGGTAGGCGCCAAGAGATACCGAGGCGCCTTCTTAATTGTGGGAAAACGGCGCCGGCGTCTGGAGAGCTTGCGTCGTGTGAAGCCACCGCGTCCCAAAGTCGCTAGATTTTTAAACAATTCTCCACAGACCGTGCACTTTTTCCCCGGAAAGATCTGGAAAATCTCGGCCATTTCTTTTTTACTACGCTCTCCGATCTTTGCCTACTCGACGAGACCACCTTAAACGCACCCGCTTCGTTCGCCCTGTCGGTTTCTAACTTTCTAAGATCTCTCAAACGCGATATTTAAACATACATTTGAATGTACGATATTTGAATATATCGCTGAAGCGTAAAGGAGAAGTTGGCTGGGTGAACAACGGGCAACTTTACGCGAATTGAAACTGAATGAAATCTGATACGAGTTGATCGATTAGGTGTATGTACTTATAACGTGTATGTGCAGATTCTAATGAATTAAGTTCTTGTTCGATCCGATGAAATCGACGCAAGATCGACGGGAGAGTATAGAGTCGTTATTCATAATGTTACTCGTAACGCGTTCATTTCTAGTTCGTTTATGGTAGAATCGAAAGATCGCTATGGAAAATTGTACGTTCGCATCTGTTCGAGTAAATAGCAGGCTCAGTGACATTCTTTTCGTTCGTAGCTTCTAAATACTTTTAATACATTTAATAATAACGTCACGTTGCTTCGTATTGCGAGAATTCTTCTTACTTTTCGTGTCTTTTACGCGATAAATGTCATCGTGGATCTTCGTATTGTATAAAAAATATGAGATACAGAACAGCGATGAAATAACTCGTCGTCCCCAGCCTTCGATCTTTCAGCGTTTATCAACGAAAATTTGTCTCGCGTGTAATTAGCGACGGTGCCGGAATACGGGAAACAATTTCCGCGCGCACGGGAGGACAAGTGGTTCCTTCCTCGCGCGGAATCGTGCTCGCGTAACGAGGCTTTGCAATCGAGAAGCTCTCTTCTCTGCTGCAATGTGGTGTCCAGTTGCAACACGGGCTGGCCGTGTTGGCCCGTACAAAAGGGTCCTTTGTGCCGTCGCCTCTCGTTTAAATAGCCGCATGCGGCCTCCACGATGGCCAACTATCCGTGTACGGTTTATAGAAAAATCCCCGTAGCGCACGTTGCCGTATCGTCTAGCCTCCCTGGATCGTGGGGGGTCGGATGCCGCCCATGAGGGCCCGTGTTTCCAGGATCTGCTCTTCTTCTTCCTTATCCCTCCGTTATGTGACCAGCAACGAGACAACACCACCGGTAGACGAGTGTCCGACAGGTCGATTTCACACCGGAAGAAGTGTTTTTATCGTCCATATGTTTCGTACCGACGATCGTGAAAAATTACGTATAATTATCGCGACACGCGATCATCGTTCGACAATGAGAGTTATCGAAAGGTTTCTTCCTCTTTGTTCGTCGTGTCGCTCGTCTGTCAGGAATCGCGTTTGATATCGAAGCTATCGCAACGAAAAACGAGAATATTTTTCTTTTTTTTTTTTTTTTTTTTTTTAATTTGCGTTTATTTTAGAATCAATACTCCTTGGAGAATTTTTTGGAGTAAATTTATCTGGCGTGGTACTGTGGCACGGTCGATAAGTGTTTAATAGTATGTTTGATTCTACTTGAATCTAGTGCTTAGATCTAAGGTGTAACGTCTTTTTAGCTTTTTTTTTTTTTACCTTTTAGCATCTGTTCCGACGTGTCGAGCAATTGAGTAATTAGAGGGTTTTGGTCGTTGTTAACTCTCGTGCTACGTCTGTTGCTGAATTTGGATAGTTCTTCTTTGACCGTGGGTATCTCGAGTTCGTGATGTATCGTTTCGTCGGGGTGACGTACCAAGGTGCGTCTATCAGGGATCTTAAGGTTTTCGATTGGAATCGTCGGAGAGTTTCTATGTTGGAATTACTCGCTGTTCCCCGTAGTTGGATTCCACAGGTTCAAACAGGTTTTCATATGGCTTTGTATAGCGTAACTTTACTTTGCGTGTTTAAGTTGGAACGTCGGCCGACGAGCCAGTAGAATTTTTAAAATTTTGCTTTCAGTTGTTTGGTTTTATCCAAGATGTGTCGTTTCCATGTCAATCTTCTGTCCGGAATCATGGCCAGATGTCTGACTGACTCTTTATCTGGAATAGGTATATCGTTTATCGTCACCCGTGGGCAAGGAAAAACGATATATTCGTGGTCTATCTCGCGGGAAACCGAAAAACTGTCCCTCTTTTCGTTGCAACGATCCAAGTGCATAGACGCGTATCGGATCAATCCTCTCTCTAATTCACGACTGTTCCAACTCCATTTTGCAAAAAAAAAAAAAAAAAAAAAAGAAAAAAAAAAAAAAAAAAGAAAAAGGAAAAAAGAAAAATGTAATTGACCATTCTGCGTACGCTCGATTGGTATAAAGAAGACAAATTTATAATAATACGAAGAAAATTCTGCTTAGAAAGCGACAAATATCCAGTTCTTTTAACTCGCAATTTCATTCGGTAATGTCTCGAATCTTTCGAACTTTGCGCTCGGTTTTCTCGGTTTATAAATCAGTTGGTGAGTTAATATTCGTAGCAGCAGATCGTCTCTATCTGGTAAAAATTTCAGCAAGCGCAAGCGGTACAGAGAAATATTTATTTATTCGTTCGTCTAGCCACAATCGCGTCCAGACGGATTCTCGCGATCCATCGAATCCAAGTCTGTTAATCGTTAATTAATCTTAAGCGCCGTTTGGCAAACGCTAAGAAACGCTAAGGAGACGGAGGCAAAGGCCGACCGTTTGTCAGGAAAGAGGATCACGTGCAGTCGCTCTATTGTGTCGGAAGAGTCCAGAGATGGCATTTTTGAAGTTAGGCGCGCTTAGCAAGTTTTCTCACGAGTGGGCCAGACAATTGCGTGGATCTGGATGTCTAGACGGGCGCATCCCTCCTTTTATTTTCTGCGTTGCAACCGAAAACACAGCCACGTTTGCCAGAAACTTCGCCTCGATGATACGGCTTGGCCACTCGTTCCTTCCTGCGCCTTTTCCTCTCCCTCTTCTTTCCGCGCCTTTTCTCTCACTCTCTCTCTCTCTCTCTCTCTCTCTCTCTCTGTCTCTGTCTCTCTCTCTCGTTAAGCCTAGCGGAGACTGTTCTTTCCAAACCTGCGACAAATCGATCGGCTCAAGCTTCGTTAAGTTCCTCGCAACCTTTCGTTCGTATCTTATCGATCTTGGCGTCGATTTTTCTTTGTCGATTTTTTAATTCTTCGAAATAGTTGAAATTTTACGAGGGTCGAAGAACGACCTGTTAATTACTAATTACGCGGGTAATAATTTGATGGGTTGATTGCCGGTCGAGGCGAGACGCGTTACGCGTAGCTTATTTATAACCACGAATGTTGCTGGCATCGGTAGCGAACAACCGGGTAATTGGATAGCCGGCCGACGTCTTCTATTTGTTGTTCGATACTTAAAGATTCGCTGAGACAAGAGCGGTCCACGTGCTCTGGTCAACGTCACGACGCGAGATCGCCGTATTCTCGACGTCGGACACCGCGGATGCGATATCAACGCCATTGTTCCTTTGCAACGATGCGACGTGATTTACAAGCGAATAGAGTTTCCAACAACCGGATCGTGCGATTTCCACTCAGAAAAATGAAGCGTCGTGTCTCTTCTACGTGGATATTTTACGTGAAATTTGTGTAGTTTTCGCGTAAATTTATTTGACACAAGCCGATATAAATTAACGAAAGTTTTTCTAAAGCTACGTCCTAGCGGAAGATGGATAGAACCGAGAGCGCTATCTTGTCTCTGCTTTCGTGAAAAAAATCTGTAAACTTTTAAGTGGAAGGACAGAACGTCAAAGTGCCGTTAATAAACTTTACGTCAAATTAAGACACGTTCTGACTGTTTCTTTCCGTAAGGAAAAAAGAAGCAGGGAAGCGTGTCTATGGTGCCACTTGAGGATATCTCCGATCCCTGGATTACCTTACTGGAACTTCGTGTCAACAAACTCCGATCCCTTTTAGCGTCAACTTTCATTGGTCCCTTAAAGTGGTTTGGATGCCTCGGATACTACGGGATTGTCCGGATAATACGGTGGTCCAGATAGAAATCTCTCGCATTTGTCATGAATCGTTTTGGGATCGATTTGGTTAAAAAAATTGGTTCAAACGTGGTTAGGTTACATTGAATAAAGTATTAAAAATATAATGCGAATTATATCCTCGCGGATGTTAAGCGGGGATCGATCGCGTTAGTCAATTTTATTTTTTAAGTTTCGAGAAGATCTTGCACGTATGTATATGGCAGTTGTTTTTACATTTCGTCGTTTCGCGAGTACGCTTTGCTCGAGCAGTAACTTACCAGTGGAAATCGTCACTTACCTACCGAGGATACGCGATCGCCTTTTACGTTCTTCAAAGTCAACGTTGTGAACACAACGGAGAAACCTATTTTACCGACGTCGATACGTATTTCAAAAGATGTCCTTCATCGGTCGTTCTCTCGATAGCGTTCGCCGTTGTTTGATCAGATGGCGACACACTCTTTCTTCCAACGACTCTTCAACCCCCTGAATCGTCAAAAACTAACTAACGAACAAACCTTACGGTATCCCGATCGGTGTACCCCGTCAATTAAACCGTTGTCGTAATTAACAAATCGGACAGAATCCTTAACGAGAGAATTGGCGTATCTTGTAAATTTTTAAAAGTTATCGTCATATTGTTGCAGCTAAATTTACCAACTTGCCAAAGAAGAGAATATCGAATCGGAAGAAAAAAAAAAAAAAAAAATAATCCATACGACTCGTAATGCGTCGCAATCGAAAAACGGCAACCGAAAACGATATCCGTGTCAGCGATCGCTAAATCTCGGGAACAGGATGTCCCATAAATAAAGCAGGGGGCGGGAGGGGGGAGGAGGGGTGAGAGATGCGGAGAAATTCAATAAGCAGGATTATCGTTGAAGAAAAACGATCGGTCCACGGGTCGACAGGGCGAGATCGTTAACGAGGGAAAACGTTGGCGGCGATATCTCAATCGGTTATCGGACGTTAATGAATTTCGAGCAGCGGCCACGAATCGGTGTATTACGAAATTAGCCGGGACCTTTAGACCGTTCCAGAGGCTGACCGGCCTAGAAAAAGTCGGACCCGCGTTTCCAAGCGTCATAAATCACGAAAAATAAGGCCAGAAGGGGCGAGCTGGGAGCAGGGCAAAAAATCGGGACGCTGCTGTAGAGAATAGGAGATTAACATTCTTTTCTGTTCTACCTTTCTGTCATCAGGGGAGATTGCGAGCGTCCCCGAGCGTGCACCGAGAATCATTAAGGGATCCTCCGTAATTTGCGAAGGTGTCTCGTGTGCGTGGACGGTGATCAACGCGCGCGTTTCAGAATAAATCAACACCGACCACGTTTTCTGATGAACGTGCGCGCGCGGCCAGCGAAACGCGCCAGTATCTCCAGCGTCTCGTTTACCGGTTAAGGCGATTCGAGGCTTCTGGGTAATTTGCGCAAGGTGATCGAGCTCTAGCTACGCCGATTAATAAGCGTCCTCGTAGCTCGTGGCAATATCCTACCGACCTCTTCGATGCTCTTATACGATGCGAAACTAAGTTGGCAAACTACGGACAGGCTTTATTTCCAAGTTCCCTCATTTTCTCAACTTAATTAATTTGCCTCTTGGCGCTGGACCATCGTTGCCGATAAAAGGCCACGATAATCGTGTAGATTTGCAAATTATTTTTTGCTTGGAAATTATATGTAATTATATATCGAGTCGATGCAAGGGGTGAACAAGGATTAATCGAAATCTCGTCCGTACGGAAAATTATTATTCGTCAAGCGTTATTTGTTTAGAACGGCGAGACTGAATTTCACGATTCTCTGTTGTATCGAGGAGCAGCTCTTGCAGCTGCAAGTCGAAGAATCGGAACGAATTCTCTTAAGAGGGTAGCGTGTATCGATGGATGCGACGCGACGCGACGCGACGCGACGCGACGCGACGGTCGAACGAATCCTCGAAAATATCGTGTAGTCGAATTCCTCGCGTACAAGACAAGCTTCTCTGTCGGGATCGTCGTTATCTTGATATCTCAGCTGGTAGCTTCGGTGATGGTTTTTGTTTTGGACAGCGCGTCGTGTGCACCAGGGGGTAGGCCCAGGGTGGTCCAATTTGTCTGCCGGTTCGATATTGTTACGAGCTCATCTTTAATAATGCAGCCTCGAACTGGCATCGTTCCTCGACGTTTTTAGATAGCCAAACTCGCTTTGTCGGCATCCCGAAACACACTGTTCGCATCCGCGGATATAATAAAATCGTCCTTGTTTATCGATTAGCTCGAATCTTATCGCGTTGACGAGAAAACTTTGAAAGCGTTAAAATCTCTTTTTAATAATGCAACGTTCGCGTCGTTCCAGTTTGTTTAGCAACAGTTATACCACGCTTATCTCGAACGTTCTTCCTGTATTAATTTTCCAATTTATCTATCTACTCTTATCGGTCGAAACTACAAACTATGCGACGATAACCGCGAGTTAACTAATTCTCTAATCAATGTTTCCCAATTAATTATCAACGGGACAAATAAAATGCTGGCAATTACATGGATATCGGCGTGGAACAGCGACAACGATCGATAGATCGATAGATCGTCGATGTGTAATTCGATTTCTTTGCGCGTTGCACCGCGATGACTACGTTAAATATTACTAGGAGCGGTGGCCGAGCGGCAAGGAAATCGATCTATGATTAATCGCGGCAGAACTCGTTTTCGTTGGCGCTCGTAATCTGGAAATCGTTGTTGGCTCGTTCGAAATCGTTTTTGTGGCCTTGCGCCTCGGTCACGTTACTATGTAATTAACGTCTACCGAGGCGTAAGATTTGATTCGCATCATTTCGTGGTTTTCTTGCCGTACGGCTTACAAGCGTTTCCTTCAACGCTCGCCTCCTCTAGTCCTATTAGATAGTTAATTAAGTTTCCGTCTCAACGGCCGGAAATTAACAAGATCGTTGTTGTTCTTCGCGGCGTTCGATCGCGCCAGTCGACACGCTCGAAGAGAAAGCGTGGAAAGGCTAGTTTGCTTAAAACGATTACCATAGATCGGTTGCTTTCTGTCAATTCATTCTGACGATCGACGGATTTTAGGAAGAGTACTTATCCGAGCGTCGTTTATGTGTTTTTTTTTTTTTTTTTTTTTTTTTCGTGGTAGACGTTGATTTTAATTTGTACAGCCGCAATTAATAAATGGAACACTTTTCTCGGAATAACGACGCGATCAAAAGGGTATCTAACATCGAGTCGATTACGGTCGACGGTCGGAAGCTGCGATAGTTCAGAGCAGCTATTCATACGCACGGAAATAACGTTGCTTTGGCAACAGCTTCTAAATTCATTCGATCGCGATAACTCGGCGCGCGTTGCACAACGAAATCATCAGCGTGACAAAGAGGTTCCCTTGGTTTCTTATCCCGACGACGGTTGAAATAACGCGTATCGAGTTCAAATTATCTATCCAACTTGCAACGTAATAAACACGTAACGTAATAAAGCCTGTTTGCTCTTCCTCCGCGTCCGATTCGATACAGATTCTTAATAAACGCATGCTCGAGATCAAAGCGAGATCAAACGCTTTAGAAGCTGCTGAAAGGTTCTCGTTGGTCGATAATACGCGACGATGAAACTAATCTGGCTGTAACGACGAAACAATCGTCGGACGCGATTCAACGGAGCTGCGAGGGGAACGATGACGGCCGCATAGAAGGAGGATCGAGATTACGCAAACGCGGATAACAGAGGGCAGAAAACGGGTGTTGGCGTCGTTGGGTGGGTGGCGAGAGCGTGGTGGTTCAAGTTTGTGGCTCGTTTGTACGCGATAACGGCTTATCTAAATAGTTTAGACATGAATTACACAAGCGGGAGTAACATTTATGTTTCATCACGGCAAGAGCCGACGGGGCCGTGACGCTCCATATCTGTTCGCCGACGTCGCTGCCAACCGAACGGTTCCTTTTTTTCCTCTGTACCCTCCTCCGCTCTCCTTCCCGCGTCCCTGGTCCGTCGTTCCTTTTCTTTCCCCCCCCCCCGTTTCCTCGCTCTTTATTTTTTTACCGTTTCGACCGAACGTTACAAATTGCTTATCGTCTCGGCGTTGGCAGCACGTTGGGTCGTCTTATCGCGACGTTTGACCCCGTCGTTCGGTCGTAGACGAGATTTCAAGCCAGACTTCTCGACGATTCAACGGCGAGGCACGACCGATATCGGAAATTGAGCTGAAATTAATTCTTCTAGCTTGCTTTTTCCTCTTGTTTTTATACGCTCGGAACGAGGCTGCGACGAGCGGGAGGTTGCGCAGTCGATGAGGTTTGAAATTGTTCGTGGAAAGCTGTAAACGATAAGTTCTGCCCTAGATAGAAGGCTGCCGTGGTAAGAGATTCTTTGGGCAGAGATACGTTGTGGCACGCAGGCTACGCTGCAAGTGTTTTCGAGACGATCGAAAAGAACGTACATCGTAAGGGAAATTATTGGTGTCGCATCGACCGCGTTGAAAGCTGATGAAAATGGTAGAAGGCACGAGCTACACCGCGTCGCTACTATCGCCGATGTGACCGTCCCCGTGCAATATGGACGTGGGAGAGATCCGTGGCGCAGATAGAGCTCATGAACAAGGTATAAAGAAAGCGAGGAAAGAAAGCGGGTTTTACTAATGGGCGGCCGGGCCAGGGTGTAGCCGAGCGTCCCGTGAGCGTGAGCGGCACGTGAAAACATCTCCATTCCACGGGTCACAGGGCCCGGCCCGGCCCGGCCCCTATGTGGAATTCATAAGAGAATAATGTCGGCCCCTTGAAAATTAATTTAATTTGTACTAGAAACCGGCCAGAAGAAACACGGTTCACGAACGAACGGGCGAAAGAGGTAGAAATGCGTCGGAAGAAGAAAAAAGAGGATAGAAAAGGAGAGAGCGAGAGAGAGAGAGAGAGAGAGAGAGAGAGAGAGCTAGAGCGAGAGCGAGAGGGTGATGAGGGGGCGAGGAGTGGATCGAGGAGAATAAGAAGGTGGATGAAGGAGAATAGACGGCGTTCTTCTTGGAGGGCGCAGGTTAGGGCAGCGTGCACCATTGGAGGGGGTAAGATGGACCCCTGCTGGGTAATATATAGCGGGCCAGTTGGCTCGAAAGGCGCTGCTCTGTCTCCGCGGCGGACTCCTTAGCGGGGCACTGAAACTTTACCTCCCATAATTGATACGAATGTCTTTTCAGGCCGCGCTCGAACATCGCACGGCCATTTAGTCGAGCTCTCCGCTTCGACTCACGGTCAGCTCCGGATCGTCCCGTCTTTCTCTCTTTCGCTCGTTTGGTCCGTCCGTTCGTCTGCGCCGTGGCACAGAGACGATCTGCCACGTCAATTATCAGCGCGCGCGGCCTTCTTCACGGTCCAGGCCGACACTCGCCACTTGACCCTTGCCGGATAATTATTGCCGCCGACGCGAATCTTTCACCGTGTCCGCCTTTTCCGTTTGACGCCTGGCGGCGGTGAGGGGTGAGGGGGGAGGGGGAGGGGGAGGAGAGGGGACACACACAGCCACGACCGTTTCGAAAACATTCACGTCTGTTACGCTGACGATGACGCAATTGGAAAGATCGTCTTCCGAGGTGCTTCGCCGAGGTACACAGGCCCGATCGGGCCAGAAGCAAAGCTTCTGGAAGAAGTCGGAGCGAAAGAGCGAACGAGCGACTCGTAAGATACGTTCGATCTTTGATCGATCGTTCCTTAACGGGGAGATCTCTGCGGTGCAGATACGTCGAAGCCTCTTACGCGAAAATACTACGTAACGTCATGGAGTCATGGAGTCATGGAGGAGGTCATAATCAGTTTGAATCTACGCGTTGGAAACTTTACTTTTGCTTGATCGAGTAGCTGGGGTAGAAACTTGAAGAACACGAATGTATATTCTTTACGTAATGCTCGATTGGATACGACGCGTCGGATCCTGTGTTCGTATTTCGCGTTTATAGCATGTATTTGCACGGAATACTTTTAAACGTTACCGCGATAACGTTGATCGCAGCGCCCTGTATTCACGCAGATAGCGTTAATCGCAACGCGTGAAATTCAAGAAGATTCCACGAGTCGGGAGGGCGATCGAATGTTCTCGATAGACACGGGTAGAGGCTCGCTCGTGGCACGGAGAGGCCAACGCCGGCCCGTGTGCACTCGCAGAAGAATTAATTAGTCGATCTCGCGCGTTGGTGGGCCCGAAATCTTTGTTCCCGTACGGTCTCGTCCTAACAGCATCGATAGAACGAGCCTTGGGTAATTAGTAGGTACCAACCGATCACCATCTGCAAGGTGAACGAGCATTACCATGCTTAATGAGTGGTGCGCAGGGCACCGGCAAACCTCCTTGGCCGGTGTGCGAGAGGATTTCACCTCGGCCGTGTTTCTATCTCTACCCGATCGGGGACGCGGTTGGGTCGCGCGAAAATTCCACCTTTCCACTTCCCATAAAACGCTCGCACGCTAGCGTGTCATGTTCTGCTTGTTCGTGGCGAATCCGTCGATTAATCTGATTTTCGATCGTTGAGAACGTTTCGCCCGATATCACCAGAGCAATGGTCAAGGCGAATGGTGAATTTTCGCTAAATAATATACTTTTTTCGAGTAATTAACCTGTTCACCGTAGGAAATTTATTCTTCGCTCGCGATCGGATTGTCCGCCTTACGCGCCTAATAATTCCTCTGCTTCGAAACCCTGGACACAAGTTGCTAAGTATCTACGTTTGCAGAACCGAGCCAACCTAAGAGGCTAATCCGATTTTATTAATCTATAATTCCAGGTCGATAGAAGTTTCTGTTTGGTAAACGATACAATTAACAGGTTAATTACTCATAAACGACACCGTGTAGTTTTTGGATTGCGTTGAACTTAAATAGAGCGGTATTCTTGTCTCGTTTGTAGTTAACGAACTTTCTTACGTTCTTAACCCCTCGAACGTCACGGTTCATCGCTGAAAGCGTACTCTACGATCGCCATTAGCGTGTATGATGCACGTTGTAACAACTAAGTGGACTACAACTGACTGCAGGATCGAGATTATTATTGAACGGAAGAAGATTAGTTTGGACGAGCAGGTTAATACGAGACGAGACTGTTCGAGGTTTCAACACGGCGCGATCTCGCCCGTCAACGTATCCAACGCAAAAACATTGAGATACGCAAGAGATTTTCATAATCCGATTATATCCGTCGTCGCTGCGACGACTGCTGTG
This sequence comes from Bombus dahlbomii, assembly GCA_037178635.1. Classification (NCBI taxonomy): domain Eukaryota; kingdom Metazoa; phylum Arthropoda; class Insecta; order Hymenoptera; family Apidae; genus Bombus; species Bombus dahlbomii. The sequence goes on along the minus strand of CM074105.1, from coordinate 17,753,941 downwards.
GACTGACTTTGGACTCGACGTACGTGTGCGGCGTAACCGTTGCTCGTGGGGTTAGGAACTCGCAAGAACCGAACCCAAAAGCTCTGCGAAACATCTCGAAACTCGAACGCAACCCCGAAATTTCCACTTTGCTCCTCGATGTTCATCACCGTCGTTATTCCCTCGATCGTTATCGATCTCGTAGCGATTCTTCGAAGAAGCTGCGAATAAAAGGATAGAAGGGGCGGAGTCACGTGTTCACGTATTCAAGAAGGGATAGAGAAGGAGAGGTAGACACGGCGCGTATAACTACCACCGAAGTCAGAACCCCGGCGAGATTACGATCTAAGTATCCCCAGAAACAAATGCCGAATGCAGTTCGCCCATTGCCGGGCCCTTTGTCGGCTCCGCGACCGGTGCCCTGTTCAGGGCACCAACACCTGCACGGGGCCCACGATCTCGTCGCGGTACCACGCTCTCGGAAACGAGCCGTGTGCGTCGCCTGTCATACAGGTCCGTTATTGATTGCCGAATGCGAGAAACCGGCGCAAACCGCGCGCGTTTGCGTCCTCCTCGCCTTCGACACTCTTACTCTTCTTCCCTCTTCTTGGAACTTTTGCTTCTCGAACGATAGCGCAGTCTCTCTCTTTTGATTTTTCTACCGGTTGTCGGCGAAATCGTGGGGAGTGTCGCGTGGAACAAGACGTCTGAATCGAGGCGCAGTAGAGATCGGGGTGTCGATCAGCCGGCGAAACACTGACGGACTCCTGTAACATTTTCTCTAGACCGTGAATGCTCACGCATTTATTTCTGAGAAATTTCGTTGCGCGTAATATTCAAAGTCGTAAAGAATATCAGTGGTGTAGAGCGTTATACGGTATAATACTCCAAAGGATGAAACAAATCTACATCTCATTTCTTGTACTTGCATTCGTGAAAATATTAACTTACCTAACTATCAGCATAAAGTTTTTACGTTAAGTATTCGTTGATGTTGCTCTCCGGTGTCAGTGGGTTCGAGTTCAGGTCGTGGCAATCGAGTTCTATAAATCGATGATTTACTTTAAGGCTGTCTTAAAATAAGAATCGTAAGCGAATCGTCGACGTAAACCAATGCATTCGATTTTACGCTCGTTCTAATGGGGGCTATTAACTGCGAAACGTTTCCCGAACACCTCGTCAGGCGTATATTTATAATTGATCGAACGTCAGGTAGTCGTCGAGTTCCACGAAAGCCGTACGTACCGTTTGGTCTCCACCTTCACGCTCTCGTTACGATCGACTCGGGGCCATGGGACGACGCGTGTTTCGCCAGTAAATCAAATTTGGCTGGCGTCCACCGGTGCCCTGAAGTGGCTGCTTTTGAAGTGACTCTCTTTTACAGTCGATTAGAGGTATCCGTGAAACCCTCGAAGAATACAAAAGAAGCAGGTGACTCGACAGTGACTCCTCTCTTGACCTGGACTCGTTCTTTGTTACGTTTTTGTGCCTGGAATCAGCGACGCCGAAAACTGTAATAATATAGTTCGACTCATGGGAAACCCGGTAGGTGAATCCCCCGAGACGAGTCCTTAATGAAATCGTGTTCACGACGTTTCTTCGCGTGGGAGTCGATCACGTTTGGAGAATTTTCCGGGCGACCGGTTACGCGTTCATCGCGTCTCTTCGCTGAGAAGCAATCCGTGAAACAGGTAGGAACGACGAGGACTCTGAACAATGCCCGGCAACGAGAAGAAAAATCGTTTCTTAACGTGATCGCGACGATCTCCGCGTCGCGGTGTCGAACGTGAAACCGACGACGTTTATTCCCGACCTGGTAATTTGTATTTTCTACCTCGCACCAGGGGGTGGAGCGGGAAAATTCAATTTTTTTCGGCTCGATCCCGCTCGAGGACTTGGTCGAGAGTCGTTTGTCATCGTTTAAATAATTCCCTTTGTTTGCCTCGGTTTTTCCTCGGTTCCCTCTCGTCAAACAGGTACCACGGTTGTGGAAATATTTCTGCTCCGGAGGATCGAAGCGGAATGCTTTATGCCACCTCTAGCAGGTATCCGACTAAAAGTTGACGGCTGCTTTGGAAACGGAGTTTCAGAATCGTTTTCGTGCATGTTGAGACGATTCGTGGTCCCGCGGCTCATTCGATAATTTAACATCGTGGTCGCGGGTCGGATGATCCGTTCCACGAACCATGTTTCCTCGTTCGCATCGATTTCCCCGCGCCTGGCACGCTTCTGCGGCGTCGGCCCGCTTTACGGCGTTAACCCCTCCGACCTGTACCGTCTCTACGCCTCTGTTTCCGAATAAAATGCAGATCCGAATTTTCGTTTCCAGTTGTCTGAAACGTAGAATGCAACTGCGTAGTAACGAACGTAAATATCTAAGAAATCGAGGAAAATGAAGGATGTCGTTTATTGTGAGAATTCGAAATGGAATTTTGCGTGATGCTATGTGAAAAAATGGACGAGGACGATTGATCGTTTAGCTTGAGAGAGATAGAGTTTTCGTTGGAACGGCGAAGCGTCGCGGATGGATTGCGATAGTCCTACCTCTGATCTTATCTCTGATGTTACCCCTAACTCGCAGAACGCAAAAGTTGTATCGTCTAATAATTTTGCGTAAATCACCGAACATTCCTGCTTCTAAGGATTGGCACGAAAACGGTAAATCGAGTTTACCAAAACAGCTAACTAGTCTACTTAATGTGCTTTATATCAAAATTGTCGTCTTTTCGTGGAAAGTTATGCCCACAAAGGGCTACTAGATACATCGGCCCTTAGGGTCCCCTTCGAGACCCTTTAGAGTCCCTCTAGAGTTTTAGAGCGCCACTTTACACTCGACTCCCTGGCCCCGACGATAAATTCCTGTCGCCATTGGATCTCTGCCAATTAGCACGGAGCATCGGTCATTAGAGAGTAGCATCGATCGTACGTGCCACCTGTCCGAAAATCGTGCATCGGCCGGTGGAATTGGACCGGTCGGCCCTTTCCTCCAACCCTGTCTACGACATCGGGAACTCGGCTCCGAGATAACCGATCTCCATTGTCATTTGTTTGTCTATGTTAGCGGATTAGAGCCAGTCATTCGCGTCAAAGGCGACCGCTCGTCCGATCGAACGGCGATATCGAAGATAGGAGACCGATCCGCTCGGGCCACCCCTGAGCAGATCGTTCTCCATCGTTGGAAACGGGGTTCACGCAGAAAGAATGATTAATCCTCCGGGCTATGGTGGTTCGTTTACGACCGATGTCGATCATCGGTGTTCGTCTCGTTTCGTTTTGTCGACGAAAAGCTCGATTGCGTCACCGGTTGTGGCCGGTTAATTAAGGAAGGATTTTTGCGCTGAACGTAAAGAAGCTAATTCGATCCTCTTACGGGGTATAGTCTTTTCGGGAAGGGTGAGTTGGTCGATGGGTTGTAGTTAGATTAGGACTTAAACCGAAACGATCGATATCTTTCGAGTTCGTTATTTCGCTTGTCGTTTGAACCTGGTGTTGGCGCGCTTGAATATTAAGCGTGAATCATTAGCAAAACCCGCCGAATACAGTTACGGTATTGTTCGATATTTCTGGAGAGATTTACTACAGCATGTTTCGGTGAAAACGACGGTCAAGTTTTTAGGAATCTTTGCCAGTCGACGACCGACGAGGGGCGTGACGCGGTTCTATTGATAGGATCCCGCGAAAATGCGTTAATCTTAAGAATTCTAAATCATCGTTGAGCACACCCTGTCGACGCAACGAAACGACACTCCTACCGGTGATAAAAGTCGTGCACTGTTTCGTTTGAACGTCTCCTCTCAAACGTTCGACTAAATTTCCAGCCGAATTGTCTTTTTCCTAGCTTTATCGAGACGAAATAAGAAAGACACGCGAGAACTATTCAATAGATAATAAAACGAAACGTAAAAACCGACAACTAATAGCTAATAACCAAACTCCTGACGAACGATCATTTGCATAAACGACACCGCTACAAATACGAAACGCATTAGCATCCTCGTCATGCGCGAAATTAATTCTCGCACGGATACACGAACGTATTTACGAGGAAGACGCAAAGAGAAAGAGAGAAGGAGAACGGAAGAGGAGAGCAAGAGCAGAAGCGGAGTCGTGGCCGACAAGCAGAACGTATTAATTAACCGTTAGATATCGCGGTATATCGGTGTGTACCGGCGGCTATGGACCGTGGATCGACGATTTATTCGTACGGATCGACGGCGCATTAAAAACGCCGACATAGTCCGGGAAGCATCGGCGTCAAGCAGCGTTCAGGCCCTCGTTTCTTCGTCACGATGGAACGACTTACGGTCCTCGCCGTCTAACCGATCGTACATTTCCTTCGAATTCAAATGCGCCGCGATCTAGTGGCGCAGCCTGCCTCGATCCACCGGGGAACGAACCAGACAGGATAGAGAAAGAGAGGTGGACGAGAGAGGGAGAGAGAGAGAGAGAGAGAGAGAGAGAGAGAGAGAGAGAGAGCTCGCGAGCGTTCGTTTATTCAGCGGCGCTCGTAAATATGGTGCCTCGAAGGCATCATGGCCGATACAGCGAACCGGCGATGTCTCAATCTTCAATTTTCCTTCCCGGACCTGGAGCGCTGAGGTAGATTGATATCCGCCTTTTGGTAAGCTGATGAACCGCGATATCTCAATCGCAGCTTTTTCCACGGGAAAGTAACGGCCAAGTAACGCGATCAGACTTTCCTCCTGGCTTACCCGCGTCAGCATCGAAAATCAACTACTTTCGTTCGCTTCGATGTCTCCGCGTTCGTTCCTTATTTCTTTCGGATTTTCTGAACTTGCGCGGCTATCTTCACGATATCGGTACCACGATCGATCGACGTATCGTTTGATCGTTAAAAATCTGACCACCGAAAACTAACACGGCTCACAGCCAGTGTTCGCCATCGCGAGGTGGCTACGTTTTCTTGGAATTCAAATGTGCACCGCGTTCTGAGCGCGGAGAAAGACGGAGAGGTCCGTGAAATAGTCGACGGAGTCAAGATCGTACGAACGGAAACAAACGGAAGAAGGAAAGAAATAGCGAGGAAGGAGGGAAAAGAAAGGGGATTGGGAGGGCGGTCGGTTGGCAAGCGCACGGTTACACGGCGTTACTCGTAAATACGGTGCTCCGAAAGCATCACGGCTGGTACAAAGAGGCCACAACGTCTCAATCCCAGAGAGCTCCTTGGAGGGTCCGCGAGGCTACGTAAGCTGCACACACACTCCGCCTCCTCCTGAAAGGATCCTCGGTTACCTCCGCCTCCCTGCGCCGCGCCGGTGTGCTCACCGTGTCTTTCCGCTCTCCTTCTCCCGTTCCCTGTTCACGGTTACGTTCGATGGCCCCTTTCGATCGTAGCAGCCCCCTTTGCGAAAGCGTGCAGCAGCTCGCGAAAGGGGTACCACACACCGGGCCTCACAGATCACCCCGCTATCTCAACGACCAGATCTTTCAGTTCGGTATACACCACGGTGTGGAGCGCAACCACCGCGCTCCTTTTCCCTCCTCTCTCTTCTCTTTTCATCTTTCCTCCACCTCTTCGTCGTCTTTTTCCTTCTCTTTCATCCCGTCTCCTTCTACCGAGGCCAGTGTTTCCTTTCGTCGGCTCTTCGGATACTTTTCCTGTCTCTGTTTACTCACTCGCCTCGACTCTTTCTCTTTTCTAGCGTTGCCAACTTTCCGTTCCTTCTTTCCTTCTTTCCTTCTTTCCTTCTTTCCTTCGCCTCTTCGATGAGCGCCGCTTCATCCTCTTCTTCCTGTTGTTAGTCGTCGTTCGTGGTCGTCTTCGAAAGGCTTCTGCCTCGTCCTCCTCTGCACGCCACCCGGTCACCACCCGAACGTCGTGAAGAACACCGACGAACGAAGGAGAACGTCGTCGTCGCCGTCGTCTTCTTCGTCGTCGTCGTCGTCGTCGCCGTCGTCGTCGTCGTCGTCGTCATCGTCGTCGTCGTCGTCGTCCTCGTTGTCGTCGTCGTCGTCGTCGTCGCGGTGTGTTGGATTTGTTTTGTCCCGGCGAATCCGTGGCGAGAACGTATGTAGGTGTATCCACCCTTTGTTCACGTGGCTGCAACGTGGGCAACCGCGAGAGAGCCACCGTGTCGGCCTGGCCAGGGAGCAACCCGACCGAGTTTATGCGCCGCGCTACGAACGCCAAGGACACGTTCCCTCCGCAGAATCTACGAGCATGGTAGATAGGTCCATTTAACTCGTTTCGCAGCAGCCTAGTCTCGACAGTCGCAGCCGTATGTTAAACTTCTGTCGAAAGTCTTTTCCATGCCGAAGATTCATTCCGCCTCGCCCTTTGATCGAAGCAACTCGGTATCCTTTGGTCGTCTATGCTACGCTCGAAATCCGTGGCTGTGGGCTCGATACTCGGGCGATACGTCGATAGACATCTTAAACTACGAGGCGTTACCGCGAGCAAAGGATCGAGGGGGGAATCTTTTAGAAACTATCGCGAAAAGCTAACGGTATCGTGGGTGAAATTTCGCCCGAGTGCATTTCTCCCATTGAAAATTACTATTTAAGACGGTTACGAGTAATATCGCGATAATCGTATTACAGGATGATGATGTTAAGAGATACGCGTGGGACGAAGTCTCACTTGCCACGCCTTTTTATGGGGTTCGTTTATTGAAACACTTTTAGATGCATATTCTTTATCTGGACAGCATCCTGAGAGATACATTCTCAGAGATATGCTCTCTATCTAAATGGTGGAAGGGCGCTGCACGTTACACGACCATAATCGTTCGATGGTCGAATTTCGTTCGTCTTGCGTTGTTGCCGGTTAAATCCAACCTAAATGGCGAATAGATCAAATTTTGTTCGCGCTGAACAAAATCGGTAGCCGATCTCGGTCGATAATTACTTCATCGTTGGCATTAAAACCAAGCAGGTCTCGCGTGGGTCTGTAATTACTTGGAACGATCCGTTTTGCTTTCGATCCCCTGCCGATCACGACTTTGATGGCCGATCCGCGACCAGGATTATTAGCTGTTTCGGGTACTTGCTCTGAGATACGGTCCGGTAGGGAGCCGCGCGCTCGTTAAATCCGAGCGAAAAAGTCGGTATCTCGCAGGCAGAAATCGCTCGATTCGGTAGTAAACTTCGTTTCTCGGAGAAGGGACTACGTAAAAGACACGGACGATCGATAATCGCGAACGTCGATCGAGAGATACCGGGGTGTTTGGAAATTAAATCAACGCCGTTATGTTCGTTCTATTATTGAGAAATTGAGCTATTAACGGCGTTCCATAAATACAAATATTTCAACGCGTTCTACGAGAGTAAGAGTAGAGTAGCATCGTTTTCGCTGGTTCGTACGAGCATCTAACGTATCGCGTTCTACGAACCGCACTGGTTGCTTTTCATAGCTTGAAATATAATTTTATGGATATTACAGGATCGAAGAAATCACGGATACAAGTGTAGAGATCGCCGAATTCGAAGATCGAGGCATTAGACGGAAGGGAGCCGGACGGTCGCGTCGTTTTGGCTAGACGTCTTCGTCCCTGGACCACGGTCGGGGAATTCGAAGCTGGTACAATAGGGGGCGGCCGCGGACAGGCTATGGTAATGCAGAATGTCATTTGTTAATTTAAATATCACGATAATTCAGTCTGTTTCTCTGTCTCGGCCACGGTGCTCCTTTCTTCTCCGTCCTTCTAGTATCTGTCTGCGGTCAGCCGCAGAACCTACACCCACTTTCATCCTCCCTTTTCTCCCTCTATCCCTCTTCTGTACCTTTGCTCCGTCTCCCTCGTTCCCTTTCCGGTTGTTTCTCGTGGTCTCGCGGGGCCATTCTTCTCTCCGACTCCACCGAGTCCGCCGAGCGGAGCGCACCTTTTCGTTTCTTCGATCTCCCGGCCCAGGCCGCTTTCCTCCTCCCCCGCGCCCCTTCTTTTACTTCGCCGACCCTAAGCCGGGTCCCGGCTTTAAAATTTCAAATTAGCTTCAATCGCATTGGCTACGTGCCGGTCGTATCGTTTGCGGACGAGCCCCGTCCACGATGCAATTGAGCTTCCGTTCGGGTAGCCGGCGCTTCCAGTACCAGCTTCGATAAGGATCATTGGCGTAGCGCGTCATTTGTTCATTGGTTCCGCGTCGGGGACCCATTTCCTTCTCCATTAACTCGCCGTATTACGGTAGCGAACGTTCTTCGATCGCTCTTTCGATTCTCCAACGTGAACGAACGGATCTGATTTCCTTATGGATGATAAAAAGGAAGAGGGAAATGTCGCGATGGGTGTAGATGTAAGCTAGAGGAAGAAACGTAGAGGTCGAAAAGTTCGTGGAAAAGTAATAAAAATCCCAAAGCGTACAGATATCGTTTCTGCCCGTTGCCTCGTAGATGCGCACGGAGAAGAATAGAGACGTCGAAGGAGGAAATGGCCGAAGGCTATATAAATTCCAGTCGAGCTGGCAATTTCACGTCGAATTCGTGGAGCAGAGACGCAGGCTGCGTGCCAGGGATCGAGGGATCGAGAATGAACGGTGGAGAGGAGAGAGGAGGCACGAATGAGCGGCGACCCCGACGTTGAACCCTGGCCAGGCTATATAACGACTCGCCTCGCGAACCAAGGGAACGTGGCGGCAGCAACGGCGGCAACGGCGGCAACGGCGGCGGCGGCGGCGGCAGCGGCGGCGGCGACGACTCTCGAAAAAAAGCCTTAAACGCGAGAGCAAACACAATTAGAGGCAGAGCCGGAAGGGGGCTGCCTCTTCTTCTGCTTTCTCCTCTCGGCCGTCGCGAATGTGTCCCGTTTTGTAGAGCTTCGTAGGTTAGGAGGAAGGAAGAGACGAAAGAGAAGAGGATGCAGAAGCGGAAGAAGGACAGGACGAAGAAGAAGCAGAACGGTTCACGGGCGAGAGGCGCTCTCGAGGCTGGTTCTCTACAGCGAGAAGAGAATGGCACGGTAGGAAGAGACAAAAGGAGGAGGAGAAGGCGAAGAGGACTCAATCCTGCGCGGCTCCGCGCGCTATATAACCGACGAGGAAGGAGACGGTAATAGCCAATCACGCGGCGAACGCAAAAACCTCGCTGAGGAGCATCGTAAAGCTCGGTGATGCTCGCCTCGTTCCGTCCTCGTTTCGCTCGCGCCTTGCTTCTGGTTCTGTCGCGTCCGCCTCGGAACAAGGGCCGTGCCGGCCGCGAGAAGAACGAGCTCGAGAAACGTTCGAAGGGTTGTCGACTGTTGGGAGAAAGACGGACGGCGAAACGCGAGCGTAGCACCGTTCCCTGTTCCGCTCCGCTCGTCGTCGAGTGGGGGAGATATTAATTAGAATAATTGCTGCTAACAGGCTCGTTAGCGTTGAACTGAGATAGCAAACGAGCGCGCCTCGGACGCGAAAATAAAATGAGACGGTCCCGACGACGTCCCCGGGCAAGAGACGGGTTGCTCGCGCGAAGACGGAGGAAGATGGGAAAGGAGAGGAGGAGAGGAGGATCCTGGGTAAGGGATCTTCTCGTTCGCGCTATGGGAGAGAAGAGAAGTACCTCGATCAGGCTCGAACTGCGTCATTTGCATATTTCTTCGGGCTGGATTCTCTGCCCCCTGATTTCGTTCGTAATACCGCCGTCCGTTTGGCCGAGAGACCGATCGACCTCTTTGAGACGATTTTGCAGAGTTTCCCCGGGAAAATTCCCCGACGGAATTCAGACATCGAACATACGTAGATCGCAAACTTTCGCTTGAGATATGTATTACCGTATTAATCGGTTCGTCGATAGATGAATGGACGGACGGACGGACGGATGGATGGATGGATGGATGGATGGATGGATGGATGGATGGATGGATGGATGGAATACTTCGTGAAACCGGGAAGAAGCCAAATACGTAGAAAGAAACAACGTATTACGGCCGAGTAGGATGTCATCCGCTAATTGTACCGTCGAAGGATAGACAGCGCGAATAACGATATCCTTGTGAAATTCCATGCGCGGACAGGGAACGGGTGATTTTTGCGTGGACTGGGAGCAGCTAATAGGGTGCTGGGGCCTGTGCACCCTGGTTCGCGACATGGACGCAGCGACGGCCTGCCGGATCGTTGCGCTCGTCTGGCCGGATTTTTTCTTGGCTGCAGGGGAGAGAAACGGAACGAGAGAAGGCGCGTAAGAGAGAAAAGAGACACCGGTTGGCCGAGCAGCAATTCCGTCTTTATTCCGCGAACGAGTCCGGGGCCCCTCCTAATCAATTCCAATTAGAGAGCGGAATATTTGCGGGCCGGGCGCAGCGCAGCCCATGGAAGGGACTATTAGCAGTCCTCTCTTACTACCGAGAGAGCTCCGCTCCCGAGACCCGAGTCTCGTTGGCCGTAAATCAAGCACCGGCCCATACAGAATCCACCGTACGGAGGGAGAGATCCTTGTGCCCTGTGTGTTGATCGTTCGTGTGGGTGTGCGCCGATGTCGTCGATGTGTACGTCGATCTCTCCGCGGGACGAAGAGGCGGAGGGGAAAAAGTCCTGGTGAAGAAAGAAGGACGAAGAGATGGTCGCTGGTGGACTTGGATTCGATGGAAGAGAGGGATCGAACGGGTGCGGTGGCTCGGGGATCGGTGACTAACGAAGCGAACATAACTCGGCCGATACAACTCAATACGCGATCCACGGTGACAGTCGGTAAAACAGAGTATTTCTAATTGGCTGGACGGGACGCATGCTGATTAGGCTTTTCTTTTATCCCTCGTTGTGGGATCGCCAGCAAGGGTTCCGCTGCACCGGCGGCCCGTGGTGGCCTCGGCAAAGAAACACGCTGATTGGACACGTGGGGCATGCCATCGTTACACGCACCATCCTGCTGGCCTGCTTTGCCACGCTGTGACCTGCCTCGCTTCTCCTCCATCCTTCTTCTATCCTCCTTCTTCCGACGATCTATCGCTGGATCGAGTCGATGTTAATGTCGTAATTAGCCGGACCGTAGCGGTAACGATGGCTGGAAAAGGCGAGCATTCTTGGGAAACCGTTTCGGTGCGTGATCACGTTACTCGATCACTTTCCACGTGTTTCACCGTATTTCAGACCAACGGATACGAAGTTTCGTTACAACGTTTCCCCGCTAATTCTCCTCTCCATTCGACCACACCAGTTCCAGAACATACGACACTGCGAAACCTTTCATCGATCGTAGCCACGAGAACGAAGAGGACCGGAGATAAAGCGCGCTTGACATGAAAAGATTACCAGAGTGGGACGAGGGGGGATCGTTTGAGAATAAAAGTCGCCAATCCATCGGAGGGTTCGCGAAACGGACCGGTCCGGGATGGTCGTCGAATGGGGTCGGCCTCGCGAGTCCCGCGTACAATGGTCGTTATTCAAATTCCGTGCGGCCCGTTCGATTTTTATTCGGCCGCCAGCGCGGAGTTTACCTCCGTGAGACGTGGGTCTCTCCCTCTCTCTCTCTCTCTCTCTCTTTCTTTCTTCCCTTGCACGCCGTCGGTGTAACCGAGAGATCGTGAATCGAGATTTCGAGGGAATCCAACCACGCGGATCGTACCACGTGGCCAAGCCAGAGCCCTGGCCCGACGCGTCCGCGACGAATTTAAAATTCTAATCTTATGATTTGTGGCGGTCGACCACCGCTTCTGACAGCGACTGTACCGGCTACGACTCTATTAGGTTGGATCTTTGGCCAGCGCCGCGCCGCGAATCTTGGCCCTACAGAATCTTACGCCGTCGTCCGGGTTCCTTTTCTTTTTCCCTTTGCGCACCCCGCCCTTCTGCTCGCCCGTTAATGAGACCACAGGGTTGTTGAGAAAGTGGAAAACGCGCGGTCACGGGATCGGCGAATCTTGTAATCGGAGAACTGCCGTGGTTGCTCCTGTTTGCTTGATTTCGGGGTGGCTCGTTTTCAAACAGACGACAATGAATCGACGAATTACGCGAGACTGCAAACAGGAAGACCGTGTGCCGTTATCGAGTTAGCGGTGGATTAATGAATCCGCGCTGCTTAATTAAGATCTCACTGGCGGCTATTTACGAGGCAGGGTATGCGCGACGCGATAATTAAGACATCGATGGAACGTAAAGTTTCAAAGGCGTTGGCTCGCTTCGCTCGGGGACTTTATTAGAACCGGTTGAAATGACAAGTGCCAACACTGTCGAAACCGATGCATCATGCCCGTCTGTTTCGATCGTTAGCCTCTTTACGCGTGTATTCGTCACGGCTCGTCACGCCGCTGCGTCTGTGACTCTCGTAAAGCGTTTCTTAATGATCATTTTATTAAACGCCAACTGCGTTTCGATGGAAATTTCCTTCGAGGAACGATCCTCTTTTTCCCCTCGGCGTTTCTCAAAAGCAAAAGGAAAAAGACGGTAGAAAAATTTCGAGCAAAATGATCGGCTAGAAGTGTGACGCATCGATAAAGCTCGATAAAAGATCGAGCAACGACAATGTCTCCCTTGTTTCATTGTCTTCAAAGGTTTCAGCTTTTCAATCGTCGATCTGTTCGGGAATATCTCATTGAAATAACGAAGCCCGGCGGCTCTATTTACGCGAGCACGCATTGCGTGCCGTGGCAGAATGGATCGAAGACGCTCCGGCCAATTTAAATACATATTGTTAGCCCCGGTTTAATTAAGCCTACTTAATTTTCTCTCGGAGGGCCCGCGCCAATGCTCCTCGTAATTAGTACGGACGCGCATGCCGGTTCTGTGGCTTCGTCTTGGTTCGCCTTTTGTTTTCTCTCTTATTAGCCGCATTAACCCCACCTGTATACCCATACTCGTAGTCTCTTCTCGCTCGTTTCACCTCTCACCTTCTCTTTCTCTGCCTGAAAAGAGAGAAGAGTCACGGCCTCGGAAACGCATCGACGAGTCATTCTTAACCCTTCTGCGCATGCTGCTTATTTTTACTGCGTGTTCTTGCCACCTCGTGATCGTTCCGTGTCGAATAAAATGCGTTTTCATGCCTGTACAACGACAGAGGTGGTTTTCTTGCTCGTTGGTAATCGATGATTGGTTGTTTGTACGGGATCGTTGAGAGGATCGAGGGGTTCGAAAGAAGATCGGAGGTGGTGACGTTTCGGTTCGTTTTGTTTGGCAACCAGGATCAGAAGAGACTAATTTTCGACGAATCGTAATTACACTGTGTGATAGATGCTACGAGCCGTCCAAATTTACGTCAAATACATCGCTAGTGATTTTATTGATATCTCAGAGTACAAAAATCATAGAGTTTCGTATTTGAGACAGAGACGAAAGTTCAAAAACGTCGCTCTAATAAATGTTAATTGCGGTAAGTAAGAAGGTATTCCCCTTCTGTCGGAATTATCGACGATCCGCTGCAACCAACTTGCTTCAGCCATACCAAGAAAAGGTACCGATGTATACGTAATGTTCTCTTAATAGAATGATTCTAATTTAAAATCTTTTTCAACAAGGAGAATCAAAACGTCGTACGATTCGTTGCATCGATTCGCTCTGAAGTATACAACTTCGCGATAAATTCCTTTCGCTCGAGCAAACTCTATCGAAGCTAAACCAGTTGCACCGAATCGATAGTCAATATTTATCCTACACGTAGTAAACTGCGTGTAATTCAACTTATAATTCACAAGGAGAGGTGATCGTGTGCTGAAGAGTCTCTTAAGCGACGAAGCACCGCGTCGAGCCGGCGGATACACGCATAACCGCTCTTCGTAATGTAGGCGGACGTCGTTTTTCAATTTCTCCCTTTTGTCCCGGTCATCGGGGGTCCCGTGTTCGCGAGTCGGCGCGGTACAAAGCGTGAAATCGGCTTACCGTTAAGAGGAATAATTAACGAGGCGCTCGAGCGACGTTCTGTCGGCTGCACGTGATACACCACGATCCTCGAGTGGAAACGGAAAAAAAAAAAAGTGGATCGGTGAAAACCCGGTGGCGTGAAGTGCCTGTTCCCGGTGATTTTTCATCGATTTATCGCTGCTCTTCGTCACCGGAAACACTTCACACTCCTGGAGAATGGTCGAGAAATCATCGAATGCCAAGCATGTATTTACGACTCGACTGGAAGCTCTCAGGATCTCTTTGCGTCTTTGCTTTCGATATTTCACGCTCGTTGAAGCTGTCGGTTTTATCAGGTTTTCGAGCGAAGAGATAATCATCCGCGAGATCGAGGGGAGGGAGAAGTGTCAAAAAGTGGAAAGGAAAATGAATCGTTTCGATGAAATATAAGATCATAACGGGTAAATGATAAAAATTAGGCAGGTACCGTGTTCTTCCGTTGAACGAGGATAGGCGGTGAAAGAATCGCTCATTGGGAACGTCTGAATCAAACCTGTTAATAGTTAGTTACTGAATACGCTGCTGAAAGACAAGAACAGAGGAAGATGCGAGTCTGAATCGAACCCATTAATAGCCATTCACCGGTCAGCATATCTCGTTAATGGACACGCGGATTCCTCGAGCCATTCCAGCCATCACGATATCGAACGCTTGGAATTGCGCGACGAGTCGATCGGCAACCGGTGTATCGTAAAATCGCGATCGACGAACAAAGGCACGGAGTCTCGATGCCGGTCGCGCCGAAAATACCACGCGTGGCGTTCGCTCGACAATAGGAGTCAATTGGCGGGCTATGACGTCTGTCTCTTCACCCTCGGTCCTCGAATACTCGAAACTCGCACGCGCGTTAAACACCGGTAACGTACCGCGTACTTTTTCTATGGCATCGTTATCCCCGTGTCTCGTGGCATATGCTCTCCTCCCTCATCGTCCCGACGAGGGGTTGAAAGAACTGGCTGTCCCACCGTGAATCCCGTTTCTCACCGCGGGGGAGCTGAAAGTGGCCGCAGAAGTTAATCCGTAGTTAAAGCTCCGGTAAACACGATTAAAACGTCGGATTTCGATGATACGTTTGCTGGTCCGACGGTTCGTTTCCAGCCGTAAAAATCATCCGTAGTGTTTGCTTTTCGCACGACGATGACGGGTAATGATCGGTGAAAAACAGCGCCACTGGGAAATTTTGAAAATGATGGGATTTTTTGGCGAAGGAGGGTGTCAAACCCTCTTTGTTTGAGTTGCTATGAATTTTGTCCGGGAAAAAATGTGTGGATGAATGGATGTTGTCGGATTACAATGGAAACTTTTCGACCGACATAAGACATAAGTTATTTATAGGACGCGCGTTCGTTCGCGTTATCGAAGACGAATGTGGAAGTAAAAGTTTTTTCGATTTCACGTTTCTTCGATGAGGACCGATATGGTGTAAGTACGTCTGACGAATGTACATGTACGTTCGCGTGACCGAATGCGATGATACTAAAACGTTAAAAAAGATTACAACGCGATCTTTGCAAACGAGTTATACGTAAAATGAATTGCACGAATTGCACGATAACTGTCGGAATTTGCCCGTTGACAGGCGTTATCCGTACGAATCCCCTATCGATTAACCACGCCTCATTATCATATAATATCGCGCAATATCCCAGCACCCCTTGTTCGGCGACGTCCCTTCCAGCGTCCGCAGAAATTAATAATCGGTCCCGATATAGGTGTACGGTAACGGACACGCATATTACGCGTGTCAGGTTAATACTCGCGCACGCGTGCCAATCTACCCATGCCCACACATCGATGTACGTTTGGTATAGCACGCGTGCACACACGGGGTGGCAATAAATTCATGACTTAACCTCCGCCCGTATGCAAATCGAGGAATGTTATTACAGGCCGAGAGAGATTACACGCGACGATTTCGTTGTATACGTTTCCCACCAGCCCATGGTAATGGAATAATCGTTCTTCGAGGGTGGCTTCGTACCACCATCGCCCCGTACCGTCGGTTTATTAAAAATACAGTCGAAAATTTCGATTTCTATTTTGGAAAGGCAGCACGTTCACGGCGACGATAATCGTCCAGCTCGGAGGGTTGCTTTATTAGTTTGTTTATCGTCGTGTTGGCTGGTCAAACCGGCGGAAGATTACCACCGATTTTTATTAGCCACGGATGGTAAGCCGGCCTGGATTCCCGCGGGGTACGTGTGGCTCATCAAGATTAATAGATCTCCAGCTTGGTCGAATAATCGAGATTGCTACTGGATCTCGCGGAGTTTTCTCGCCTAAGAATGTGTACACGACCCCGAATACGGGTAATCGTTAGATTTTTTTTTATTCAATTTTTTTTTATTAAGCCGTGTAAAATATACGAAACGCGAGATTGACGCGAGAGCGATGAAACTTTGCTTCGCACGATTTACTATGGTTAACTTTATTGGTAAAAATTGTATCCGAGATCTTACCAGGTTAATAAATTTCCTCGAAGAAAGTTCCTCTTTACCTTGGTTCTAAATTAAACGTATCAATGGATTTCTTATATCGCTGTTTAGGGATAGTTTAAAAAAAAATAGGCATCACCGATCCAAAGAATATCAAATATTTTACGAGCAACGACCGCAAGATACTTTTAAATCATGGAACCGTTTGAAACGGTTCCCCTGGAAAGATGATGGGCGTATACGAATTAATACACCTAGTTCGAGACGTAGAATCGGCCGACGTTAAATCGAATCCCTCGGCGTAACGAAAAAACCGGAGGCGGAACCAATTTTTCGCATTAAAATTCCCCGAGTCAGGGAAAGGGCTGTGCGTACGGGAACGAGCAGGGATGGACCTACACAGGCCCTTATACAGGTAGGCCTAACAAGGTCCAATACTTTTGCTACGAAGCGACCAACGGCAATATATTAGAGCTCGAAGCGCGGGGGGCCATGGCATTGTTGCCGCCTGTCTCCTTCGTGTCCCTGGCTAACTTTTGTCCCGATCTTCGATATACGCGGAAGGCCTTGCAACGTATCGAGCCTACCCTATGCTATCCCCCGCACCTCGTACGCCACGATGCAAAAGATTGCAAAGATGACCCTTTCCAAGCCTCCTTTCTTCCCTTCCCTTTCCGTCACGTCGCTATTAAAATAGTCGACGGAAACTCGGTTGAATCTCGTTCTTTCGGACGAAAAAAATGCTGGACAAATACCGTATAATCGTAAGTATTAAGTAAAAATTGTGGAATGTAAAATTTATAAAATAGAAGGAACATGGTATATGGGGAATGTATGTAACGGAGAATTGTTTGATTGTGAAAAAATTCGTAGAGTTGACTCTGGGTCAAAAGTACCATGGATGAAAGTAACGAGTAAAATATCTAAAAATTATTTGTACAAATGATCGTGTTGACTGTACGGAACAACGTAATTCTTGCATCGATATTAACGCAGAAATAATTTTGTTATTAGAAAGGTGGAAAACTTCGATTGTCTGCAGGCAATTAGAGGAACAGGATCGAAAAAGGGAAAAGGGTTTGGGCCGACGATCGGCTGGAAGTAATCGCCGGAACAACTGTTCATCCGGGAGCATCGGCTGGTTCGCTCGTTAGTATTTAAAGTCGCGACAAGGAATTTACGTGTCGGCGAGCTTAATGAAGTAATAGGGGCTGGTAATCGGCGATCGGCCGCCATTATCGGCACGAACAGCGGCCGCGTAGACCGGCCGACGAGATTTCGTATCTCGCGTCGATGCAAATTCGCCGAATTTTACGGATGCCCGGCACACTAAAGATCACGGATTCAGTGCGGCTCGAACCGAACGGGTTGAGTGGTTAATTGCGTGAAACGTTCAAAATATTCGGGGACCAACTACCGTAAAACGAATGGCGACGCAGAGACGAAGTAAATATAATGTATAAAGGAAGGATCGTATCGAAATGAAAATAATATTCGATTTAGTCGACGGCGAACAGTCGTGTCAATACGGAAGAATGTAGAAGGTAAAAGAAAGAGAATGATATCCCGGGCAGGATAGGAAAGAAAAGCACGAGAAATAAAAGGAATGGTAGGAAGGAGAGGATAAATTTTATTTATCCGAGAATTGAATATTTTTCACGTATTTGTACACAGTTCTCATGGAAAAATTGGAGCGTGTAAATCGAAGCGGCCGGAAAGAACAGAGACGAGAAGATCCGTAAAGTTCACGAGACTGAAAAAAGGAGAAGAAAGATGCTAGAAGGCGACGGTGCGCGTCCTCGTGGCGCAGCCCATAAAATTTGTTTGCATTCTCCTGAAAAAAAGAGCCGGGCAAAAAAGAGCGACGAGGAAGGTCTGCACGGATCTTGCAGGAGAGAGTGGAGAAGAACGGGGAAAAACAAAGGTGGGGCCGAAAACGGTGGTACGGTTCGAGGATGGTGGAGAAGAAGAGGAGAACCAGCTCTCGTGAAGAGAGGAAGTTCCTTCTAGAGGAGAAAAAAAGGGAAAGAAAGAGGAGTACGAAAGGGGGAAAGGGTAGAGGGACAGAGAGGAGCGGACAAGACTGCGAAGAGGACTCTGTTCTTCGAGAGGGAAGAGAGTGGGGCCCGTTTGGCTAACGGATGATTTAATTAAGAGAGGCACAAATTACAGACCCGCTGGATGCTAATGCCCATCCATGCTCGACTCCGCCGAAGCTCCTTAATTAGACGGGCCTGATTCATTGAGAAATTAAGACTTGACGAATGATACCACTACCGCGGTCCGTCTGTTTCTTTGGCGAACGCGCGAGTTTCATTACGCTCGATCTTATTCCCCTCTGCGCCCGCCCCCCTTTCCCTCTCTTTTCTTCCTCTTTTTTCTCCCCCTTTTTCATTCTTCCCTCTCTTGTTCTTTTGTTTTTCAACCAGCTCGCTGAGTCGGTTTTTCTTTCGTTTCGTTTCTTTTCTTCTTGCGTTTCGTTTCTTGTTTCGCGAACGCCGCCAGGAGAACATTAAGTAACGATATGTTTATTCCGTGAGAAGATGATTCCGTAGTAATTGAGAACAAACTCGTCACAGACGAAGCCAGACGAAACGGAACGAACGCGAGTTTTGTGCCCCGTTGAGAGAAATTTATAGTTACAATTAGCCGATGCTGATTGTCATTTCTACGTTGCGATTACGTGCAAAAGCGGAGGAAAAAGAGGAAGAAAGAGAGAGAAGAGAAGGAGGGAAATTCACGTGAGAAAAGGATCGTGAAAATTGTCGCCGGTAACGATTCGACAATGGAGCCAGCGGATCGTTAATGTTGCACGGGCTGTAATTGCATGTAAAAATGGAGATGTATTCAGAGGGTTGGCGGCGATACGGCGTGTCACGGTATCTTGATGCGGTGTTTTTCAGCGACGGTAATAAACGCGGAATTATGTATTCGATTAATTTATTTTTAAATAGCCCGCGTAATATCACGCTCGCCACGTTTTCATTAACAACGGCGTCGCCGTAAATTACCACTCAATTTCAGCATCGTCGGGGGAAGCGCTAACGATATTTTCTTCTCTCTTCCCCTCTCTTTTTTCTCTTTCTTTCCCTGTGCACGGAACGTTCCAAAGCGGAGCCGCGCTGCAATTCATTAGGAACAAGAAAAAAGCAAAAAAAGGAAAAAAAAAAAAGAAGAAAAAAAAGAAGAGAATGAAACAATATAAAACGAGACGAGAAAAGCAAGGTAATTACAAAAAAGGAAGAAAAAGCGGAGCCTCTCGCGTTTCGTAACACGAAGAAAAAATGCAATTTCTTGTACGCGTTATCACCTGTTTCTCACTTGCATTCTTCCATGCGAGCCGGCCGTATCTCGTTAGATTGCCATCTTATTCCGAACGAATCTCTGCCCATTTCAAATTCTAATGTCTAACTTCGTTTATCGTGATCTTATTTTGCCACTTCTTTCTTTTTTTTTTTTTTTTTTTTTTTTTTTTTAAACGTCATAGCAAGTTTAAACGGTCCGAGGAAAAAAATGTAAAAGCAAGAAGAGGAAATTTACGCGAATTTACGCGAACGCGAAGAAAAGTGTTAAGGGTTGAAGCGATTATGCGAGGCGTTCTACGCCAATCGGAGTCGTCGGTGTATCCGTCGAGAGGAGTCGTGTAAACCGGTGGCCGAACGAAGAGGAGAACGCGCGGAGGAAAGGGGAGCGGAGTCAAGAGGAGTGTACCGTAGTAGTCACCGGTGGCGAGTGCGTTAATTAGCAGGATGCTCACGCGAGCCGGCAATTAAAACAACATCTTCATTATTAGGTGTATATAGGAGAGGTCCCAACGGGCCAGCCACGAGTGCAAGAGATGCCAGTTACTGCCGGTAGTCTATAAACGGAATACATAACTTGGTAAACGCGTGCGTTGCTACCAGTTTGTTATTGTCGCGTTATCGCGACTTGCAGCGTTCAACTACTTGAAACTCGATTTGCATCTCGACTAACGAAGGAATCTAAACTCGATACGATAGAGCCATTTGTTCTACTCGCTTCGTAGCGTCCGATACGTAAGACGATACGTACGATGTGAGATATACGTTGATACAGCCGCGTTCGGGAAGAATGTCCTATGAAAGAATCTCTCTCGCGATATGTCGATCAAGCCTCTTTTCTGTCATGAATATTCCTCGGACTCTGTTAATCGATGCTCGAATGTTTTCCATTATAGTAAACGGGAGTAAAGGATAATACGAGTAAACAGGAAATATTTTCCATGATTTTCAACTTGCACCGTCATATGCTCCTTCGAAATATTATATTACCTTCGACGTTTATTGGCTTAATCTACTTGTCCGTGCGGTTCTTCTTATCAGCTTGTTGTCATCGTTGAAAAATTGCTGATGGTCGATACACGGGCTCGGGGGTCCTTTCCTCCGACTAACCGGTATAATTAGTCGATAAGAGAACGCTCATATTCGCGTGTCAGCCGGGCAAGTAAATTACTATACGTTATTCAGATCGGGCGTGTGCTAAACTTGGCAATTTGCGAGCGGTATCGGCCGATAAAGATGTTGTACTCCGGGATCGCCGAGCGATCGAGTTTATCCGCTCGATTGGCTCCGTGTTTTCCGATCGAGCCGCGATATCGTCGTTCGCGGAACAGAGGAGCGCGTAAGTATTTATTGAAATTCGTCGCGACGCACCTGCCTCGCTTATCTTCCGGCTTAAAGCGATCCTCGTTAACCTGCGAAGCGGACAAACCTGCTCTGTAACGCATCAACGTCTTCGTCGCATTCGTCTTTAACCGGCATCGGCACGGAATCCTCTCTGGCCGAGTGAGAAATACCGAATTTGCCGAATGTCTCACGCTGAGCGATATGATAAGTCGAAGGTATCGAAGCGTTATCCGTGACAGGTGTGGCAGCTTGATGAACACTCGTGATCTGGTGTGATTATTTGTCGTGAGATCATCCGTAACGCGTTTCAGCATAGAGACACGGTTCGCAAACGTTGTAGTCGTTAGAATTTTCTTCAACCTCATCGACAAGCGTACGATAAAAGTTCGATTCGATAAGTTCCGATGCGTTTGAAGTTCCGTTTCGAGATTCAACGGCCACCGAATTCCATTCGAAGCATCGAGATATCTGGAGCAATCTCTGAAAATTGGGGAATTTCGTCGGACGGGGGAAATGAATTCGCCAAGCAACCGGAAGTCCGTACCACCAAGGAAAAAGAGAGCGGTGAAAGAAGGGGAAGTAAGTGCGAATTAACGACGTAACCGACGTTTTCCTTCTGCGTTTTTACCTCCCGTTCCGTATATTTTATTATTTAATTTCAGGCGTCGAGGCGTTATGAGACATGAAAAAAGTCTTGGCGATATTGTAGGTGGATTTCCAGGTGGGAGAACACGCCCCCGAGTCGCGGCCTCGGCCGACCGGGCACCGCGCGCCCGGTGACATTATTATTCGTTATGAACGGGTTTACGAGGCCGCAAATCATAGCCGTGTTCATATTTCGAACGGCAGCACTCCTCGTTATTCAGTTTAATGGCGCCGGTATTTGAATTCTCGATCCTCCCTCCGTCGCCGCCGCCCTCGATCCCCCGATTTTTCGCTGCCTCCACACGCCACGTTCTCCTCTCCCACTTTGGTTTCCCGCCTCTGGAACCCCTCTGTCATCCGCGCGTTACAACGTTTAACGATAAAGAATGCCAGAGGCTGCGCAATGCGGACGTTCCCTTGTCGAGACCTCCCTTCCCTCTTTCGCGACGGTTCGACGAAACGAGGGTTGATATTTCCGACACAGAGATTGCCAGAGCAACGAACACTCGAGAATTCTTGATTAGGAAATTTGGCCAACGTTCGGTAATCGAATGCTAGAATTGCTAGACCTCTCGAATTGACCGATTTTGAAGTTTTCTTTTTACAGTTCGCAAAATTTCATAGATTCTTTCGACCAAATGAACCGCGAAATTCACGGTGCAAGTTGCTTATGCGTTTACGGGATATTTAACGACGAAAAAATATATAAAATGCTCGGAGTATAGCACTCGTTGCAACATTTAGCGGATAGAACGAGTCTCTGCTCGGATCCTGTCGAACGAAACGAAACGAAATAGATCGGGAATTTTATTTCACGAATCTTCAACAACGACAAATCGTTAATGGATGAAACGTAGAATTTAGTCGTGGGTCAATTTGTGGAGGTTTTCGGATGTGCACAGCTCTTTCGTCTGGTAGAATTCTTGCTAGGTTGTCGTAAGATCGTATTACCAGCGTGTAGCGGTTCCTTTGGGAAACCAGCCAGTCCCGAGTTTTGCAAAGGCGCCGCCGACGCCTCTTGAGTAGCTTTACGCATGGACGTCTTTTTGAAAATGTTTGGTCAACGTCATCGGTGGTTTCTGCACCTGGAGAAGGGTTGATACGACGCAGAGCTTCCTGTCGTCGCCTGTTTCTCGCGTACCAGAATAGCAACCAACGGATCGGCCTTATTTTCGTTCCAAACAGAATACACAGTGCTTTTTTCGAACCCTTTTTACTTTTAAATACATCGTCGTTCCTTTTTCTATATCTACGCAGCCTGACGAAAGCTTTCGAACACTCGTAGACGCTCGTTTTACGAATACATGTATTACGTGTGTTGTACGTAACATTTTGAAATTTCATTAGCGGTGCCGTCATATGTTCTATATAAAATATGTTTCCCTATATTTTATATAATACGCTCAACGTAGATACGAAAGTTTTCTATATGTAAGCGTTGAAACGCTTTTGCTGGTCGATGTATTCCAATATTTCCATAGATATTTAATTAAGAGGAATTCAACGTCGAAATTGTTGGCTGCCGTGACAATTGTTTAGTTTCAAAATGGCCAATAAATGGTTATTTTCCACGAATCTCCAATCGATTTTTCCCGATCCGCGACAGGACTCAAGGGTGGTGTATCATGGTAAATTGGGAAGGCGCGCGTGTCGCAGAGCGCGAAAATTAAACGCTATAAATCATACGCGCGTTTCGCGTCGCTAGCCCATGAATATTAATGGAAATCATTGCGCCGTTTACAGGCCTATTAATCCGGGGTTAAAGTATTCCGTCTTTGACGGTGTTTTATCGGTTTGGCGTAGGGCTCGCCCCACGCCGCGTTATTAATCCTATCAATCATGCCGCCCACGGGTTAATTCCATTTCTCCCCGCCCTTTGACATTTCTTTTCGGCCGCGTTGCCTCCGCTAGCACGCATTAATCGTCGACGAAGATCGATCACGGGACACGTGACCATCGATTCACTGTGTCTTTAACAGCGGGTGATTAATTCAAAGCTTGAGAATTAACGGGGACCGTCTGAACGATCTGGATTCTGGGCTAGACACGAATCTTTGAAAAATTTGCTCTCAGTGCGAATACACGAATAACAGACAGATAATAGCTGCGACAGAATCATTCGTAGTAGCAGTTCGCTAATCGTTCGCACTGTGTATACACATGTTCTTTCGTAGAACCCTTTAATCGTTCGGAGGGGACCGAACGAGATCTCAATTTTTAGAATCAACAACCACCCATTAAAGTGGAGAGATCGTGAGAGTCGTGAGAACCGAGATGTCTAAAAGTTGCAACGAGTTCAGCATCGAAAGTCAAATACAGTCGAGGGATTTTGCCTCGATAGCCGTGGTGGGTTCAGCACGGACCCAAGGGGTGTGTTTGAAACAAAAGGCATTGTTTAACGCAACGGCAGCCGTCCAACGACGTATTCCCGGATTTACATGTCGCCACGGTGTATTTCCGATATACACACGTAACGGCGGAACCGGTAGATAAAATTCAATCGCGCCGCCTTCGGGGATAAAGCTGAGAGCAGCCTCCGCGGATCCGGGATGACCGTCGTCCAGCACAGTTCTCCGTCCGCTATCGGAATAGAAGATCCGTTTGCACAGAAATCGCTGAATTACGCTAAATTCTGGCCACCGTGCTTACCATCGGTCTCGCTGTGGCCTCCTCTAGGGAACCCGTTAAATGCCCACTGGCCCTCGTCATTTTATGGTTATGCCAGATTTCTCGCGCGCCAGTATTCCGAGTATCAGGAAGATGGATCGTACACGGTCAGTGAGACCTTTCCAGAGAGAGAGAGGGAGAGAGAGGGAGAGAGAGAGAGAGAGAGAGAGAGAGAGGAGAGTAGGGATTGCTGCTTGCCAAAATATAGCTCAGATAGATGGTACACGATGATCGACGAGTGGGCTATTCTTATGGTATTAAGTTTTGGGGTTCCGTGTTCGAAAATTGACCGAAATGAGAATACACGTTGGGGATACGCGTAGCCGATGATCTTGTCCGCGAGTTTCCTGACTACCACGATTCCTCTAGTCTAATTCCACGCTGTTAAGATTTCTAGAGGATTTAATTCGTATGTAAATCGTGATCAAAGGAAATTATAATGTATTATAATGTATTAGGACTGTTGTTACTATTTCATTCGTCACGGATCATTGTTCACTAATCGAGTCTTACTTAATCGATTAACCTACTTGAGCAATTAAGAATTAAACGTTTCAGTTTCGTTCTAGAACGTCTCACGATTCCACCGGCAAAGGAATACTTGCACCACGGTAATTGGAAGGCATCAATCTTGGTAGGAAGAAGTATAACGATCCTCGGTGATATAGTTTCCGTTGTTCGAAGGTCTCGAGACTCGTTGGAACAGGGACCCGATTGGGCGAGTACAAACCAATCATTTGACCTATTGGATCCGAGAAAGGGTGGAAGGGATCTACGGGGGAGGGAAGAGCGGGAAAAAGGAGATCGGCTCGTTCGACAAAGGGACTCCGAATAAATGAGACCGTCGATATAAACCGACGTGGAAAGCGCGCTTAGACAGGGAAATAAATAAGGAAAGAAAGAAGGAAAGGACGATAGCGTTGGCGGTGGCTGTGGCGGGCGGCGGGGGGGGGGGGCGGGGGGTCGCGAGGGCGGCGGATTTGAATATTGATTCGCTTTATTTAAATTCCGCTCGGTCTTATCGCCGGGTAGATATCTCGAACGCCGGAATTGGACGCGATAACGAAAAACGGAATGGAGGAGATCGAGCGAATAGGCCGTGGATTGCAGTCGAAAGAGAGAAACGGCGCTGGGAAATGAGGCAGCGTGGAAGGAGAGCCAGTCAGGACAGAAGGGAAATGCAACCGGCAGCCGAATGGAATTTATAAAACGATTTTTCTCGTCTTCTTAAGTGCCTTCGTCGAATCGCAGACGCGTTTCAGCCTCGGGATCGCGCCATCGAGGAGCGTACGAATCGCTCGTGTGCCATCCCCACGGGAGCCAGGCGAGAGATGCGCCTCCCCGCTTTCGATAGACTTCGAAATTTCTCTCGAATCGACAACGTTTCGTTGTTTCCTTCGTCGTTCACGGGACTGGAGCGGAAAATCTCGCAGATTCCACTTGATTTACATTTTTTTTTTTTTTTTTTTTTTTTTTTTTTTTTTTCAAAGGGAAGAAGAAAGACGAGTAGGTTATTGGGTTTTATTTGAAACGACGCGACAGTAATTTAACCCTCGCTTAAGAGGGTCTAGTTATAGATGTCTGAGTTGATGGATACGTAGATCGTGGCGGAATGGACGCGGTAGACGGACTGTTCTATGTGACAGGATAGGCGCGAAGGGAAGGTGCCTCTTAATAGGAGTTACGTTCGCGATAAATTTAACCCGGAGCATGTATAAATCAGAGGCGGCGGAGTACTCGAGAATATTGCCCTTGGTCGTAAGTAGATTTTGAACTTCAACAAGCGGTCGTGGCTTTTATGAATGTGGCCGGGTGAACGTTCTGGAAAATTCCTGTCGTTTCCCGAGAAAACGTGCAACCTGTACGCGGCGTATTGATTTCATTTGAAAAAAAATCTCGTTTTATTATGTATTCACTTTACGTCGAATCAACAGGGAAGAATAGAATATTAAAACTGGTCGGAGAGGAAAATTTCGGAAGGGAGGTGACGATTCATCGACCAGAGAATAAATTTTAGTATCTGCGTTAATATTCGCGTTAACATCCACGTACACAAGGCGATCCGACAGAGGGAACGAGAAAAGACAAGGAATGGCCAGACAGTTTTTATAAGGGCGCATAATTTTTCGCTCTCCGCGGCTGCAATTAAGACTTCTCGCGATGGTTTTCATAAAGCCGCATTAAATCCTGTAGCCTGGCCGCTTCCCGGCCGCTACGAGCAGAGGAAAGCCACGGAAAACCGGCAGGGACCGAGAAAATATTATTTCTTATTCCAGTGAACTTCCACGGTGTGGCCGGCATTAGGCGGGAGCGAAATAATTCTAAAGAAATTTCATAACTGTCGCCCGGCTGGGGGGCTCGCGTTGCTATAAGAGATGCTCCGGGTAATAACCAAAGCGAGAAAAGCGGTTCTCATACGGAGACCTTCGAAAACGAGCTGCTCCATGAATATAATCGTGATTTGTGGAACGGCTGTTACGTCTTTCGTTCTATCCCTCGATTCTTTATCGTTGCCCGACCAAATGAATCTTTATAATTTATTTTATTTGTGACCAGAATATAAAAACGTTAATTACGAACGAATTAGGCGCTACCACAGGCGTATGGTGCATGTATCGTAGTAGTTTCAACTCTGCGATCATTGGGAAATTCAAAAACACATCGGTGTTTCTGAAACAGAAGAACGAGTCGTGAGGCAGGCGTTTACCGCAATTTCCGGTCTCGTAGTCCGCACTCTGCGTGGGATGTGCACCGGATCCTGTAACCTGGAAACGTCTCTCGCGGAAGTCCACGAGATCTAGAATTGGACGTGTTGCGAACTACGCAACAAACTACGGAGACAATGTTCCACCAAACGCGAGAAAATTGCATTGGAAACAACCACCAGTCTCATAATTCATAATGGCGCCGTTGCGATATTGCGTACGATAACAAATCGTAGGACAGAGAAGCCTGCGTTGAAATTCAGCGTAAGAGGAGGTCTCGTTGGTTGCCTGGAAAATGTTGGAAACGAGGTTGAATCGAGAGTAGCAGGAAGTCTCGAAGGCGCCATATTTCCAAAGGGGCGTAACTCCGTCGAGGGTGGAAGAAGGATTCTTTTCGAAATTTCCTCTCGACCACGTAAGCACCTCTGTCGCGCGATCTGTCAACCTCGTCTCTCTTCCCCTCTCTTCGCTCTGTCTCTCTTAGCGTAACCTCTCTCTTTCCCCCTACATTGGACTATCCCTCTTGCTCGATCGGTTTTTCTCTCGTCCTCTCTCTTTCTGGCCTCGAGCGCGCGCTCTCGAGGGCGTTTTATTCGCATTCAAATGGCAGCACTTTAATTTGCATGCTAAGAGTGCTCGCCGGCCTCCCTGCCACTCTCCCGTCCGGATTTCCATTTAAACTCGCAAAATGGCGCTGACTCCGCGGGGCTACAAAATTTTTTATTGAAAGATTCGACGTGGATAGCGCGAACGGTCCGGATAAAAAAAAAAAAAAAGAGAAAGGCGAAACGACCACCGTGGAAAGGGATGAAGGTTGAAAAAGAGGAAGGAAGAGTGCGAGGATGAAAGAGAAGGAAGTAGGTTGGATGTAAGAGGCGAGAAATAAGGGAGGTACGAACAGGGACGAAATGAGGAAGAGTTCACGGTTATTCCACGAGATAAAATGCCCTTTATCTGTCCCGCCGCTTCTGCCAGCCTCTCTACCCTGTTATTTTACTTCAGCGTCGTCTTACTCGCTTTTTTCACGCCCTCAACGTTCCTGGGTATTACGGCCGCGAATCGCTGGCTAATTCGATTCCTTCTTTGTCCAACAGAGCTCGTACAGCTTCTTCTTGGTATCCTTTTGGGGAAGAAAAGTCCGAGGCATTTTTGACGTCTTCCTTTGATTTTTCAAACGTAGGAGGCTGACCTTTCGGAATTTATTTTTTCGTGGCTTTTTGCAATTATACAAATAGGACGCTGTATCGTAGAAAAGCACATGTCGCTTGTATTCTGACTAGTTGCAATTGCTACGGTGAACTCAGTTTCTAGTTGGAGAACGTAACGATTACCAAGACGATATTGTTTCGAGTCGAGCTTAATAGTGACGTTAGACGCTGTCTTTATACCCCAATAACATTCTAACACCTATACCTAAGCGTATCGCCTGCAACTCTGTCTCGTCTTCCGGCATAAACCGTGCCTTTAGCGTAAATTTTACCGGAGTAATCACACGAGAATATTCAAAAAATTGAAAAAACAAACGCTACCATGAGATGTCCATATCCAGCGACAAAAACGTAATTAAGGAAGCAAACTAAGCTTCGATCGCGTTAAAAACTGTCCCCGAGACCGGCAAGGAGAAAAAAGCAAATGTTTTTTCTTAATAACGAACGATCGAGCGGAATCGTTGGAAATGGTTTTAATGGGGTCGACGGTGGACCACCTTGAGTTAATCGAATGCACTTGCATCGCGAGTGTGGCAATACGCGGCCGATAATCGAGCCGAACCGTGTCAATTAGATGCCGTGGTTCGTCTGAGGCCTTCGCACAATGGCCATTCGGCGCCGAGTCGCGGCGTATTTATGAGAATTGTACCGGAGCGGTTCGAGGCCCGGACAATGGGCGCTATTGTTTATGACAAATTAACGTGAACTGGTTGCGCAATCGTTAGCCGAGTTGTGCAAAAAGCGTCATAAATTAATTTGTAATGGCTTCCTAAGACAGAATTCGTCTCTTGTTCCTTTTACGAGACTGTTACCGATCTCATAAATCTTTGTGAAATTGCTAGAGGAAAGCTACTGTGTAGCTAGCGGAATAGAACAGGATATTGTTATAACGTGATAATGAAAACGACAATGAATTCTTAATGTGTTTGCACAGTTGTTGCGATTGTTGATGGCTTGATGAATCGAACGAAACACGTGTTACGTCGCAGGAATGTCGTTATCGAAGAAATAAAATCAGACACGAGCTATACTGGCGATCGAATTAGGATTACATGCGAAAATTTTAATTCTCTAACGTTAAATCGCGTACACGGCATACCCCACAGAGAGTTCCTTTCATCGAAGAACATCCTTGTACTGTTATCGTCAAGCGATTCGACCGATTTGAACAGCCTCGGAGTTAAATTCTCGGCCACCTACGTCATCAAGTTTGAAGGTAAAAATTCGAAATGGCAAGGATATAAAACAATGCTCGCTCGTTCCTTTCAAATTTAATAAAAAAAAAAAAAAAAAAAAAAAAAAAAAAACGAAACATATTTGCAAACGGTGGATAATATTCGTTCGATTACTGAAAGTTGCGCAGGAGGTAAAATCGTAATATGGTAACCGGACGATAATTCGATAAATATATTTATTGGTATTGGAAGGTTTTTCGAGAAAAATGGAGCATGTTACCCAAAGGTGGGTCCCGCTTATTGGTCCAACTGGGCAAACACAACCCCATCGATAACTCTCGAAGTGGTCGAAATCCAGAAACCCTGCTGAAACAATAAGCCGTTGACTCAACGTTATCCGCTTACAAGTTAAACTCCGACGTCGGCGTTTCCGCTCGGATCTTTTCGAAAAATTCGGAATCGCGCTCGACTTCAAAGCGAACCCCCTTGTTTACGCAGCTATTAGGATATTTAGGCATTAGGCTGGCCTGGATCCCGTGTTACTCGCCTTCGTTCCCGTTTACATCGCGCTGAAACTTGGATTTGTCTTCCGCCACTCTGACAGGATCACCGACATCCGATCCCTCCGACGCATCCAATTGTTTCCGTTCTCTCGTCGAAACAGGGTAACTATGAATTTTTGTGTGATCGACCGGGAACGTTGTTTAACCGACCATTAAGTTTGACGAAAGGAGATTAATCGATCATCGTGTCGGTACAGCGTTCGCGAAATTCATGCAACTAGTAAATGACCGTTTCTCGGGTCAGGCATCCATCAGGCGATAGACTTCCTCTTTTACGTGGCCGATAAACGAAACGCGCAGTAAGAAAAAAGATTTATTAAAAACTACTATAAAATATTTCGCAAATACTATTATGGTATGTCTATGTACATTTAGTGTTGTACAATTTGTGAATACCGCGATATATTTAATTAATGCAATCCTGTTGACCCTTTAAAAAATTACTAGTATTTACCGTAAAAATGAACGTCCATAACATAATTCCGAAAGTCGAAATTAGCGCAACCCATTGCCCGACTCGCTTAGCACGCCATCACGCTTCACACCCACCCCGCGCTAAAATCGAAATAAACGCAAGCAACGATAGAGCGGCGGCGATCGTCTTCGATTCGGGGGTGAACGAGTTCGATCCAGAATGATCGTGGCTTTATCGTAGCATCCGTGAGAACTGACGGGGTTGCGGTGGAGGGGTGAAAAGTACACAACGAACGCAGGCGGAAAGACTTGGGAGGGATATCGGTCTCACCCCAAGCGATGGATCGTCGAAAGAAGATGTATGAAATTCCGGCGCCTCCCAGTCGGTTTTCTCCGCCGTTGGAGTAGAATATATTGGATTCTGGTAGTCAATAGAGGCAGTTAGGGGTGGCAACACACAGCCAGAGGCCGGCGGCGTTTTATCACGCGCCTTGATATACTGGGCGGCCGCTGTTAGAGGGGTTAATCTCTCACGCTCGGTTAGCTCCTATTTCTAACCTCCCCTTTCCTATTTCGTTCGCGTCTAGCCCCTCTTTCTTCCACCCTCTGTTTTCTACGCACCCTTATATCGTTCTCCCACTCCGGATATGAAATAATCATTCGATGCTTTAAATCGAACGAACGAAGACAGAGATAACGATGATGCTAATAGAACTTTAACTCTCTCAAAATGGGTGAGTTGCTTGCTAGCTAAGAAGAACGGATTGGCGATTTCGTGACAATTATGATACTGGCAATATTTTTCGCGGGTCGTCCTAAGCGCGGAGTTCTGCTGTATTCTTATTGGAAAAAACAAATTGCAGCGACGTAATATGGGAATTTGAAAGGTTTAACAAGTTATATACGTGGTTTTCGATGAGCCAAAGCTCGGCTTCCTCGAATCGTCCGGCGGATCTTCAACTTCTTACCGCGATACCTCCAACGAGCCGCGCGTTTCTCTGGACGGCCTTCACGAACGAACCATCGAAGCAGGCTGCCAATGAATTGTGCTTACTGTTCTTCCGCAGCGACGCGGTACGGAAACGGTATCGCCTCTCGGTGGTCGTCGTTAATTCTCACCTTCCGTTAACCGGTGGCCGCGGCGCGTACCGAACGCGCCTTTTCTGCTCGAGCATCGCCGGTAATTGCCGCCTGGCTGTCGTTTGCCAGCGAGCGAAAACATTCTCTTCACCCGGATGCCTTTGGAATTTATTAACTGCTTGTACCAACGACACTTCGCAGTCAATATTCTTCGGTTGCCGTTCTACTTGTTAAAACAGGCAGTCCGTAGCTGATTAATATCCGTTGCCTCTGGGAAATATCTGTTGCCGAAGCCGCTGCGACCATCAGCTGCGTGCGAGAACGACCGTAATGCTTCGCGCAGACGCGTTCTTAGTCGCTTTAGAGCGTTCGCGAAGCGCGAGAATGAGAATAATCGCAAGTATATGGGGATTCTAGGAAATTTGCCAAGTTCCGTGATTGCGCGTGGAAACGTATCGTGGATCGTGGTGCTACGAGTCAAAATTTGTAGAGCTTTGATTTAATTACGCGCGCGTGTTTCAATTTTTGAACGAACTATCGCCCTAGTTTTTTGTAATCAACTATCGTATGTTACAGGTTTCTTCTCTGTCAACGCATAATGATAAACGCAGGAAGCTATGTTTTAGAAACCAGCAACGGAATGACACCTACTCTGTAAGAAGGACATACAAAGGGACGATGGAGAGTTTCGTTCGAGAGTTCGTCATCGAGAGTGAAGACTGGTTGAAGGAGAAGCAAAGTTCGCTCAGCTGTTCGCAGACGCGAATCATTAACGGAATATCGAGACACCGAAAATAGCCTAAAAGATTCAGCGAAAGAAACGACTGACGCGGTGCGTTATCGTGACAATTACCGCCGCGTTCGCTCGGTTTGCCTCGCGAAACAAGGGGAAGGCTACGCTCGAAAAGCGAGCGGAGGTGTTAAACGCGGCGAGGTGCGCGGCAAACAGCCGCGAAGATAAAACGTGGACGAGAACGAGAAAGGAGAGTGGGGAAGGAGAAAGAGAGAGCTCGTTAGGATTTTTCCGCGGGTGTTAACCGGCCCGGCGACGAACAGAGCGACGAACAATGCTGTCCTGTGTGGAAGCGCAGCGCTAACGAGATGACCGAACACACCGGCTGGCCCCCGTCAATTGTTTCAGCAAACAACGAAACAATGGACAGTGGCCGAGCGATACTAATGGTCGGTTTATACGCTCCTTAACTCGTCGGCTCCCTCTCTCGCCGGACAGAGAACCGGAGACCTCTTCTCCAGGCCAACGAGAAACGCTGGAGCCATATTGGGCCACCCTGATTCTTTCCGCGGTCTGATACCTCGACCTGGCTTTTTCTTTTCACCTCGTCTCCGACGCCTACTACCTTCCTTCACTATCGATATTTATACAGATCACCTGTATACAATCGATGAACGTCCAACTATGGATGTTACAACTGGATGAACGTAACTCTTTGACAACGATGGACTGGAACGGTGAAGTGCATGAGATCATTTTGGAGGACAGCGTGTTTGGAAGTTCTTTGAAAATTCAGTCGACGAATCGATGTATTACGCGGGCATGTAAAATCGTAGCCAGCGAGAACTCCTGTTACGCTGTTGTATCCCCATTTTCAAACCAAATCTTTTTTTATCAGTTTCTGAATTTCATCTTCACAGTAACAAATTTTTGTAAGCCAATTACTTGAACCTAATTAATCAGAGTAGCAGTAGAACGGTATGCGTGCCGTACTTGTAGCCACTGTACGTACGTAAACTCCGTTCACTACAATAACTGTTCATCACCCGATTATTCAGATAAATAGCGGGTTCCGTACTTAATTTTCTAAAAGAAATGCACGTAGAATCGTTTAGAATTTACCGTTGCTCTTTCTCCTTGGATAAATATTCAACCTACGAACTCAAGCAGCTTATTTTGGACGCAGCAACGTGGACTCGGTCAGACGACAGCGTGAAAGAAGCTTCGCGATATCTGGTCGACAGGATCTCGACAGTCGTTCGCAGGTCGAAGGAAGGGTCCTGAGACTTGGCTCGTGGAAAGGGTAGCGCGACGCGAGGCGTGCACGCTCACGAAACAGAGAGAGCGTCCGATTCCCGATAGGCCAAATTGTTAATAACGCTTCACCCTCGTCGCGCGAGATATCGCGCTTCGCTCGCATTACCATGTGAATATAGTCGTACAGTCGTTCCTGGCGAGGGTAGAGGCCCGTTTACAGGGTTGACACCCCCTCGATACATTATTCTATGGGCGCTAATGTAATATGACGAAGGTCGGGGAGGGTTCGTACGAACGCTTATCGTTCCTCGAGATAAGGAGGTCCCCGCTAGTTATCCAGTTAGCGCGTCATTGTCCGATGATTTTAGATCGCCCACCGATACATCGTTTTAACGCTATCGACGCCACGTGTGACAACCCTCCGCCCCTTTCGCCCCTTACCGCGTCTATAGTCGGTTACCATAGTCATCGTGGCCCCTCTGGCACGTCTCTCCACAGCCAGATACGACGGAATACGATGACAAATGACGCGCGGGACGATCGATCTCTTCCAGCCAAACAGATTCTCGTTCTACGAGAGTCGAGATAGCGATAATCGCGGAACCGAACCGAACGCGATGGAATTACTCTTGCGGCGAACGTTCCTTTGTTTGATTCCGTTGCTCATGATTTTCACCCTCTATGACGATACTTTTCTCCCGAGGAAATACTTGACGGGGAATGCTACTGGAACCGATAGGGCACGATAGGTATCGCGGCATTACGACGTGCTTGAAAGAGAAAGGAGTTTGTTTCCACGTTTAGAAAAACGTTCGATCTGCCCTCCTTTTGATTTAACGCTAGATCGATCACGATATCTACGGATTATGTGTTTCTTCTACATTACGTTACACGATACGTATTTTCTATCCGTCGTCGTAATCGCTCCACTACTTTGTTCTTCTCGCGAGAAAAATTCCAAAGGAATTAACAGAAAAACCGTTCCGTTGTATCTCGTTGCGCTTAGTGCCATCATAGTTCGCGCGTCACGATTGTTATAACAAAATCTTAAATCTTTCTTCTCTACCAGCCTGAAATATTCTCGATCTTTTCTCTTCCGCTCTATCGCACGTTACATAACGTATCTGTGAAACACCGATTTCATCAAACTCGATTATAATTTCGCGGAAACTGTGAGCGCTCTAAGAAATGATAAGGCAACTTGAAGATGCATCTGTACAGATATTTCTTAGCTGGCTTCGTCAAGTTCGCGGAATACATGTGGGACGAGCATCCGGGTGGTGCGTCGCGGAGGGACACGCGTGTGCATCGACGTGTGCACTCGTGCACAAAGCCGGACCGGCTTGGCTCGGCGCGGAACCGCGGCGTATATACGATCCGGGGCCGGTGGTTCATAACTCGGAGGGGCCCGCACGAATGAAGTTGTCGTCGTAGGCCTCGTCCTGCCGCGGCGAAACTTATCGGTGAGAGACAATGCGACGCATAAATATCTCACGAGTTTCCTCTCTTTCTCTTTCCCTTGCTCTTCGAGATACGGTGTGTGGGATCGTGTGCGATCACGGGCACACGTGCACCACGATGCTCCGGCACACGCGCGCGTTCCGCCGTGTTCGAGCTGCAGCGGGTCAAAATGTCGAGACCGAAGGGTTCGGCGCAGAAAAACTGGCGCACGATCCTTGCCCTCTCTGCTAAAGGATACGCGCGATATTCTTGCGAGAATATTCCCCCGTGAAAGCGACTATTTACGACAAGCACGCGGACGCTGAGCCTCGTTTCACGCGAGGCGTTAGTCGGACAGGAAAGCGGTTGGTTCGAGAGGTATTAGAGTTTCGAAAGAATGTGTCAAGTTGGTTGTCGAGAAAAGTTGTCGAGTGGATTTCGCATGAAATTGTAAAACGTGACAAAGAGAAACTTCGTACGATGCTGAATTTCAGTAAATGACGAGGATGATGTAGAGGATGATTAGGTTATTGATACCTTGTCTAACGATAATTTTTCATGGATACGTGCGTCAGGGATTTCGTATTAGTTCGGAAATATCGTACGCGATTCGTATTTAGTAATCTCAACTTCGATGCAACAAGATGTCTTCGTTGTCTTCGAGATCCACGATGCACACTGCGACGTGCGACACAACGTCATAAGACGAGGGGATTAAACGCGTTTCGCAACACACTTCGGAATACGATATATCGAAGAATTGCGCATCTTCGTACCCGCGAAGAAGCCGGTTCTCGCATAAAACTTCAATGAAGCCTTCTACCCAGAAAATATCGTTGGAGTAGGTACGGAGGAAAGGTATACGGTACCTTTCACAACGTAGCGAGATATCGAGAACAGAAATCTGAACGAGTGATTTCAAGATTCACCGTCGGAAGTTGTAGAATTTCATCTTCGCTCCTTTTTCCACGATTTCACCGGGAAATTTGCATAGCCGAATTACATAGACCGAAAATCTTGTGTCTCACGAAGTAAGTACGCGTACCATGGACCGAATTTCAGAGAGAAAGTCAGCCTGCAGGAAGGATTAAGCGAAGAGGGAACAACTTGGTCCGAGTTGCTTGATCCCCGGCGAAAGCGTAAACGGGTTCGCAGGAGGCTCGAAGCGGAG
Source organism: Bombus dahlbomii (assembly GCA_037178635.1). Classification (NCBI taxonomy): domain Eukaryota; kingdom Metazoa; phylum Arthropoda; class Insecta; order Hymenoptera; family Apidae; genus Bombus; species Bombus dahlbomii. The sequence continues at coordinate 17,718,059 of CM074105.1, read as the reverse complement.
CGGAATTTAAATAGCCGCCCCCGACGGGATTAACCGCCATTTTGCGCTTCCACCCTCCGACAGAGCGGCCGTAAAGGGAGGGAGACAGGGAAAAACAAGATGGCGGTGGGCGAGAAGGGTGGTCTTGCCACTCGCGGCAATTAAATGCTATAATGGCGTTAATTATTGTAGAACGTAGCGAGGCCGGAATAATTTTGTCCTGACGCCGGAATCGTCCCTGTAATTTACCCTTTCTTCGTTGCTTCGCTACAGGCCACGTTTCTTCTTACCCCCGGAAGACTGGAGCATCTTTTGGAAATCGAGCATAAGAATTCTTCTCAGAGTTGAATTGTTTTCGATCATCGTAGTCTGTTTAGAAGATTAATTTACGATTTCGAAGGTCCATTTGGATTCTTTTAAATACCTATAACAATAAAGAAAACGTAGGTTTGATTCGTTGAATTTTGAATTTTCTATAGTTCTCGTACTGTGAACTCGAAGGAAGGTTCGTCTTTTCTAAAATTTGAAAGTTTGAAGCATTTACCTCGTGTCTGACCATAACAGCGTGACACATTCTTCACGCCTAATCCAATTCATTCTATCTACGGCAAACGATATAAGAATAGAAAATTTCGGTCCATGAAGTTAATCCGGATCATCCACCATCGTTTGTTCAACGTCGGACCAACGTGAATGAGACGAACCTTCGATTTTTCCTTGGTTCGATCGTCGAACAGGGCCGTGTAATGGCTGAATGGAAACGTTGGCCGGTTCGTTTGTAAGTGAGGTGGACAGAAGTTTCTCCGTCGCGGCGGACAATTTTGGTTCGAGTTTAATTACATCAGACCCGAGGGACAATCAGATATAAACGGCGTACAAGGGCGACCGCCTTCGGCCACCTCCGCCAAGGGTTGGCACGGAGAAAATGGCCGGAGCCTGGTGGTTCGCTGACATTATCGGCGAAAAACGAGTGAACCCGCCTCCCGAGGCCGGCAGCCTGGGTAATTACGAGTCTTTCTTAACAAATTTTTAATTTAACCTGTTTTTCTCCCTCCCTCTCATCCTCCTCCTCACTCTCTCTCTCTCTCTCTCTCTCTCTCTCTCTCTCTCTCACTCTCTCTCTTATAACTCTCGTAATAGGCGAACCACCGCCGAGGAAACGCGCGATAAATAATCTCTCCTTATCTGACGATCTTCTTGCAACCTCGTGGGGACTCTGGCTGATAATGGATAATAATGGAGATTGAGCTGCCGTTTGGGTTGGAAATGAAGTCGTTGCGAATGGTTGTTAAAGCGAATAGTAGATTCGAATGGAAGATGTTTCGAATCGGATGAATTTGAAATTTATATCGTGACTTCATACGAAATTTTCGAATCACCCTGCACGTTTCTACGATCGATTAAGTCTTCTATCGTACTATACGTTACTTGCACAATTATTAGGAACATTATTGTTTCTCTCTTTCCCAAAACACGAATAACTTACTTACTTGTTCTTGCAAATTCGTTTGTCGCGAGAGAGTTGTATTACCCGATAGTGAATTTCAAGATGCGTTAGAAAGAACCATTACAACTACAATTTTGTCGGTTTTTTCCACTTTGAAATTTGCGAAATTATCTATCAATAGGGCTTCTCGGTAGTTCGATTAGCGCGTGTGTTAGGTTTAAGATAGTCGTGTGGATAGCGAACTATGTGTCCTTCCTATGTGGAACAGAGTTTCCATTTCCCTGGGCAGGAAGCGGTTAATATTACCAGTTGGAAGTATTAGCAAAACGAACGATTCTCTATCAACGACACATTGTTTCTCTGCGAATTTTGCGACGTAACTCAAAACCACCGTGAGAAAGATCTCGTCGATGGGTCCAGAAATTAAGCTCGAGATCGAGCGTGAAGATACTCGGGAGAATCTCGGTCGAGCGAGTAACTACAACGGATCCATCGAGACGTGCATTCAGCTTGACCTTTCCGCACCTCCGCGTTCCATCCCTTCGACGTTTCTCTTTTTTCATCGAACAATCTGCTCGACGGTGTTAATATAGCAGCGCGATAGACTCGAGCTTTCATTTCGAGGAGTAAGACGTTTCAAACCCCTTGGAACACGGCCTGCGAACGCATTCAGAAATTCGAACTGGGTCGTGCCTCGAGATTCCTTCAATAGATCGTGTTTTCCCTTCTTTTTCCCTCCTCGAGTCACAATAACCCTGGAAACGCACTCTCTCGCGGGCTTTTCAGGTTAACTCGCTTTACTATCGGCGGCCACTTTTCACGTTGCATTCAGCCACGATGAAGTCATCGCTCTTTTACCGCTTTTTTTCTGTGTTGTATAAAAGCCGAGACTCTTTCTCGTCCTTTTCTCCCTATTTTCTTTTCACTGGGACACGCGTGTATCATACGAGGAGCAGGTCGCAATTCAGTTCCTTTTCATTTTCCTGACGGTGTTGATGAGATTTCTATCGATGTCACGTTATACAAGCTTGGAGCTAATCCTGCTTTTATTACTCTAATTTATTCTGTTATTATCGAGGAATAAAAATCACGAATGATATACGTATAACTTTAGCTTTAATTTGTAGCGGCTCTAAAGACGAAAATAATTATTTTACGCCTATCGCTGTGTTTCAAATGATCGTGAACGTTCCTCTCCGCGAAAGGTAACAACTTTCCGATAGTTCGACGTATCACCTATCAACGAAATCCTGCAATTCTATTATCAGAGAGATTCTTTAACGCGCGCACATTGTAAATACATCTCCATCGCAAGGATCTGTATGATCTTACGCAACGAAGGAAATCTAGATCTCTTTTAACGCGACAGTTTCTATTTCTCCGTCTCGTAACGATCTTCCACCGTTCGCTGTCGAAGGGTCTGAGAAGAAATCTGCCATCTCGCAAGGGTGATCAGCGCCAGTCTTCGAGCTGAGAAACAATAATGTCGTGTGCTTTACGATACGAGCGTGCTTTCGTATCGGCCACCTACGGTCCAGCTACACGAGCTACCACTTTGCGCACACTTAGGCGGTGCATGAGTAACAATTCACCGAGCGCCCTTGCCATCGAATAAATTGCGCGAAATTACGGCACGATGTTACGTTACGTAAATGGTCCGATAGAAAGTTCCCTCGGCACGTTATATCGACGAATTCATTGGACGATCGGCTGGCTAGCTTAACGAAGATCGAAGATCGTCTCAGAATTTCTATCAATCGCGGGTATCAAAATCGACCGGCGATAAACGTTCTCTCCGAAAATACCATCGTTCCGCGTAAGTATCTTCTATTTACGGTGTCCGTTAGAGATACAAGGTGTCGCCTGTCAAAATGTACATCGTTTTTAAGGGATGTATTAGCCGATCCACGAATTTTTAAAATTTGCTTCTAATGTGTATTTATTGATTTCAATCGTATGAACAATCTAGAGCAGAAGCGAAACATTTTTTAAAGATGCGGACCACGTATTTAAAGACGTTTGAAAATCGAATATTTTAGAAAAATCAAACACCATCCTCGTGAGTTTGCACGATTTTTTCCAAAGTATGTAAGGATCTGGACGTAATATTTCCATAAACAACCTCAGAAAGTGCGAAATAATATTCCGACTGACGGGTCATCTTTGCCATGCCACTACGAGCGAGATGGATCACTCTAACGTAAGTTACAATCGTTCATGAAATCGATAATTATCTCGATGGACGGAAAAAAGAGTTTCTATTACTATCTAATATCGTTCGCTAATATCGTTATAAAATTACGATAGTCATTGCCTAGATATGTTGAAGCATTTGACCACGGAAAAGATTGTCGAATCCAGAAATCTTCGAAAGCTTTGTACTTTCTTTCGATGTAACAATTTAAACTCTTTTACGCGCATTTAACTCGATGCTACTACCGCTACCGATGTCCTCGTTTCCGGTATGTTTCACAATGACGCACGAACAGAAGTCAGTGTTAATCGAAGGCAGACCGTAGGGATCGACTGAAACCTATTTACATAGGGTAATTAGATTCCGTACGATAGGAGCCCTGGCCGATTGCTTTCCATGCGAAAACGATTTTCGCGATAGCTCCGACTCGACGATTAACCCCTAAGTCAATCGTGCTCCTTCTCTCTTTCTCCAAGAAATATATTTGTCTTTTATCCACGCAATTAGTAAGTCAACGATATCACGATGACCAAACGCGTTTATAACCGGTTTAGGATTAACTAACATCCTCTCGTTTCTTTCTACGTAGCTTGCCTCTTTCTCACAACCGTGTTCCCTCCGCTCTCCGTCGTTTCGATTTTCTCTTTTTCTTCGACACCGCTCGCCGCTCGCCGCTCGCGAGGAATATTAATTAACACGGAGATCGATTCGGATGCCGTGTTGAAGTTAACGTTAATTCAAGGCCCGCGATTGAATCGTTCGCGGCTGATAAATGACTCGCGTCGCTCGCCACGATGTCTCTCGCGGAAGGCCTCGCGATTTCGCCTCGGTAATCTGCGATTTTCGACCGTGAATTATACTCGTTCCCCGGCCAAGATGCCGATCGCCCGCGCGCTAATTGCGTCGTCGCGTGTCTTTTCCAAAGACGCTCCTGTTTTTTGCCTCCCCCCCCCTTCTCCTCAACAGATTTCGATCTTGCGTATTATGTACTTTTTAGGGACCAGGCATTAATGTCTGGTGTGCATCCTCTGTAGCGCATTTTTAGTAGATCGAGCGCGCAAGAATAATTTGCGAATTTTTTTGTTGAAGGCGAAAGGGGGAAGCAGGTGCACGAAGTAAATCGATGTTACATCGTTACGTTTAAATGTAAACGTAATAATTTATCTCGAATCAATCACGCGCAATGATCTTCCGAGATTTAATCTCTTGAAGGAAGGAAAGATAACGAAAGGAGAAGATGATAGGGTTTAAGGGAACAGTCCTGTTCCATCGACGATTCTAGCAAACTTTCCAGCCAACTGGACGAACGTTCGCACGAACCGTCGTGATAATTAAATTCAACGATGATCGTGGCGGTATCGGACGTCGAGGAACGATTCCGTTCGAATCACTTTCACTGGAAAAGTATTACGGAAATTTGCTTTAATGGCGCCGGATTCCCTTGGAGCAGCTCCCTCCTTTGGATGGACCGATCGTCGATCGTCGATTCTTCGGTCGCTTTGCTCCGCGAGCGACTAACTTTCGCGTCCGAATGAAATTTGCATCCATTAAGCGTCGATTAAAAGGAAGGCGGCCCCGTTGCGTCGTTACGAGCCGGACGAACGTCTCGCGAATAAATTTTCGTACAAATTCAGACTCGACTCCCTGAGCGAATCTTCGACATGGCAAAGAAGAAGACTTCGACTTCGGTCGCTTCGTTTTAAGCGTTCGTCAGCTAAATAGGAGCGCGCGTTTCCACGAACGCTTCGCAATCGTTCGGCGAAATTGCTTATACCGTAATTAACGTAAGCGGATAATTAGCGAGCAAGCCGGCAAATGAGCTGGAATTGATATCGCTATCGGCGACTGTCATAAGTGACAGAAAAACACGTGTTACATAACGAATTAGCAATATCCACTTGCCGAAAGGAATTCCTTCTGCTCTTTATATCTCGTTCTCGCCCTCCTTTCGATATCCTTTTTCTCTTCCCTTTTTTCTTTTTTCTCTTCTCGAGGCTCTTTCTCTACAACTTTCGTTGAACGTGGACTGTCGACAAACCGATCAAAATATTGATTAACTTTTTGCTCCTTACCTCGTCGCCATTCGCGCTTTCTTAGCGTGAATCTCTCTGCCGTGCCCGTCGTTAATCGTTAACAATTAGCAGGCCAATTCGCGCAATCCGCAAGAGAGTCTGTGGCGAACGCGACTCTAACGATCAACGACGAAGGGAAAAATCAGCTTTCTACTCGGATCGATGGACGCGGCTAATTATTCGACGAGTGGTTACAATTGGTTACGAGTGTTACGTAATCGGCCGTAGAATCCGTCGTTTCGACGAGACGACGTTGTGAAACCAGTTCTGCTCGGTTATCGGACTTTTCTTATTTTCTCGGCAACTATCAATTAAATTGCAACTAAATGTTGCTGTTTTTAAACGACGATCATGCACTCTTTTGCTTATTCTTATTCCGGTCGATAGGTCAGCTAAACGGCACTGGTTTTTGTGAGCTATTCATAGAAAAACGTAGCTTCTATCTTTATTTCCTTTTTTCCCCGATTTCTGTTTAGACCAGATGAGATAACGTGGAAAGCAGCGTGATCATTGCAATTGCAGCGTCATATTGCATCGAGATTATTTGCTTTCTCAATTTTGACGTTACATACGTACTACGCTGACAAATTGATATAAAATTCTGCGAAATATACGAACGTCCGTTTAGATCCGCTAGAAAGGGAAGGACATGGAGAAACTTTGAAATTTAAGGAATCGAAGAACCGCTATTAAAAATTTCGAATAACAAAATACTTTACCTGCGATGAAAACCATTTTTGTAATTTAGTTTTGTAAAATCATCGTTGCTCCTATTGTTGGAAAATTTCCGATTAATCGTCCGCGAAATACGTGGAGTCCGCGGAGTTCCTGAATAACGATCATTTTAACGATCAACATGTTACAGAAATTATTTTATTCTCGCAATGTTATTTGATCGAGCCAAAAATTTTCAATGAACGGGCTGTACAAACGTGCAAAGAAACGATTCTTGGCACTCGGAATATATGGTCGCATTTTCACAGCGATGCGACGCGACGCACTGCGAATACAAACTGTCAGTGTCAGAGTGGCGATTAAGCGATGGAATCGGTTTAAAAATCGGGACGGTTATCCATGAACGGATTCATCAGAGATTCCACGTGTACACGTACACGTACACGTACACGTACACGTACACGTACACGGAGAGTATATCGGCGAAATAATCTGCAATCTGTATCCTCGCGTGTTTTCTGCCACGCGCTTTATCGCGATCATTAATACATCCTCTCACGGAGTCCGAAATTTATCGGCAGATAATTAATTTCGTTGCATAACGCCGCCTTTAATCGGTCATTAAGCCTTGCTCCCTGGGGCAGGCGCCTTTAATTCGACGACAGACGGTGTTTTATTTGCTCTGCGTGCGTTCGCCGAGCTGCCGGCATTGTTCCATTTCCAAGAAACTCGGACGAATATGAATGAGTTTGTACCAACGAATCGTTCCATCTATAACACGTCGGTATTTTCGAATTTTTAACCTCGTTCCTCCGGAACTTTGTTGCCAATTGTTCAAGAAAGATCGAATGAAATTCGAGATAGAATACTTACGTGTTTCGTCGTGTAAAGCGGAAATTGGATACGACGCAACGTAGTCTGCTCTACTTATGCTTCTTCGAGCTGGAAAGCAGAAAACGAGTTAGAATTTTCGTCCGTCTTCGATTAAAGAGAACGTCGTGCGTTCGATTAATCACGGCAATTTCTCGAACGCTTTCGACACTGAAAGCATGTATCAAATACAAAATAAATAACCGTAGAGAAATAAATAATCGAACGAAGCTGGATCTGTGGCAATCTTGAGTCTTTTAATCTGTCAGCATCGTGCTCGAACGGAGTGGCTCGTCTAAAGAAAAGAATCGTTTAAATTTTCCGAATTCGAACTCGAACAAACCAATCATTCGTAAAATACGAAAAGGTGTTCGTGCTAAAATTATTTTTATTTTTAAAACATTTAAAACTTTTGTGTAAAACTTTGAAACGAAAGTGGTGGTTCATTGAAATTGGGAAATTTAAGGATCGTAACAGGGTCAATCTATTAACGTGAAAGTTCCTCGAATCCTAGTGGCGTAATTACGTGATTACTCGAATCGCGATGGGGCATCTGGCGTTCGAGCTAGAGTTATCGTACGACGTCGTCGAATTCTTGGAATCTCGGGTCCGCCGTGACCTGTATTACAATAAATTTCGTGGCGGCCAGCTTGCATCGTTTATTAAGTCCGTGGAAAACCGAGGCATTGATGCTGCGTACCGATAAAACATCCGAACGATGATTTTCCAGCGGAGATGGCTGCCGGATAACGCTCCTCGAGGCCAACGAACTGACCAGCTTCGAGATCTCTGGCTGTTCCTTATCTCGTTACGAAAATAATCTCGTTCGATGGAACTCCTCGAACCACGTCAAACGAACAGGGACAGGAATCAACAAATTTTTAACTCTAAAAATTGATTTCGAGTTTAAAATTCTTCCACGTATATGCGAAACGAGATAATAAGATAAAATAAAATTTCTATTTACTTATTTTAATTACTTATTTAAACTGCTATCACATGCAATATCATATGCCTTGTACGTAATAGCGTTTACGAGAAAATTTACGGTGACACTTTAGAAACTAGAAAACAATAAGAGTATCGTGATACGCACGAATCCGTGCAGTTTGCTGAAAGCGCTCTCGCTTCGAAGCATTCCATGTAATATCAGAAAGACGACATCGAGGTTTATCAAGGAGTTTAAATAGTTTAAAACATAACTACAGCGTTATTCGACGCAATCTAACTTGCTACAAAAATTAATGCTCAAAGCATAGCAAAGGGGAAGAGTATGTAAAACCGATTATTAACGTTACTCTTTCTTAACGTTACTGATTCTTACCACCAATTGCAATACAAGTCACCGCGACTAGAAATGATTTTCTTGCTCAAAAATACCTATATCTCGATATCTTCTTATCGATGAAAATTCCGGACGCTTCGTTCGTTGCACGAAGGCTCACGGAAAATTGAGAATCGTCAGATCTTACCGCTAAATCTGCAAAATTTCTAACGCGTGTTCCACACGAAACGCGCGTCTGATCTAAGCGCGAACGAGCGAGAGCGTGACGATCGGAAAGGGTTCTTCTCGCGGGATCGGAAACGAGAGATTGGCTAATTAGTCGAGAAGATCACGCGCACCTGTAACGACAGAAACGAACGAAATTCCCTCTGACTATTTGCTTATCGATCGGACGCGTAGGTAGGTCGATTTTTCTCTGGCTCGCCCATTCACGGCACTCGAGATAATGCGGCATTAACGTGAACGGATTACGGAGTCGCACAGTTAGGTCTAACAAGCGGACCGGTAGCTTAGGCGATATTATCTGACCGATGTTATCTCTATACATGAAACAGCGAGCAAAAGAACCGGCGAAGAGGCGAACGGTCGCCTGATGACCGGCGACTAATTACGCGATTAAAATTCAAGCGTACCGAGCAGAAAGCGGGAGTCGAGTCGCTGGAAACGGAGCAGTTCCGATAACGACGGGGCGATACCAACGGATACGCGTGTTTCTCCTTCGTGCAGCGGACGATTCCTGATTTGGAGGAGGTGGCAAACGCGAGGTTTTGAAATTTCCGTCTGAAAGCGTCTTGAATCTTATTCAGATTGGAGCAAGTCGAGTTCGAGGAATTTGAAACCTCTCCAACACCGTGAGTTCGTTATTTAGTAATCTGAAAAATCATTTCGAGTTTCTACGCTCGATCTTAACTTTGCTACAGTGACTTGAATTCAGGATTTGGCATTTTTTTCAATGCTTTGAGTTTCGTTCAGACTAGTTCGATCGTTTCGATTCGAGAAACTTGATTTCAAACAACTTGAAACCTCTTTCGCGGAGTTTAACTCGTTATGTATCGTGCTGTGATCGATTCTCATAGAATTCGAATCGAACGTTTCAACATTTTCAGCCTTTGTTCCGATTGATTGAGTCGCTTCTTAAGTTTCTCTCGAAAAACAGTTCTTCGACGGCGCGAACTTATTAGTTGGTTTGAAATCTCTTCAAATTTCTACGACCCTAAATTGATTCGTGACTTCAGATTAAGTTATAAATTATCTTGATACAAGTTAAGTTGCTCGACATCCTTTCGACCCAATTAACCTGATTTACTTTGCTTCAGATCGTCTCTGTTCTTCGACAACAGCCAATTTCGTTTTCTAGATTCTTGTAGAGCGATAAAATCGTCGTAGAACAACCCTGATATTCGTCGGAGTTGATACAATTTATCCAAGTTAGATTCGTTCAACATCAAAGAATCGACGGAAGTTATTAATTATTCGATTAGAGGCGAAAGCACGCGTTCAACATCGACGGATAAGGGTGAAGGTTTCCCATCGAGGCGTCGCTAAAAGGGAAATTACATCAAGGAAACCAACGGTCGAAAACGGCTTATGACGAAGGATGCTGGTCGAGAAAGGAACAACCGGGCGAGCAATTAGTATGTTTTTAAACTGGCGTTAACTAGTCGACGAAACTCACACGATATCTACACGGAACAAGCCCACATCTCCACTTTCGCTTTCGATACTTGTTCATACACGAAGAAAATCAAAGGAACAGTTGCAAATAAACTTGGTTAGAAAATTATAACTGTGTTCGATATTATTTCTCGTGACACTTTATCGTACGCTTATCGTCGTTCGAAGTACATCGTATCTTTTCAAATCGTTAGATCGAAGCAACGATGCTCGAAAGAAACGAAATACGTGACTAAACGCGATACCGCGATTTTCGGTCTGTCGATTTTCAATGCACCGAAGAGAGGTCATCTACTCAACAAAAAAAAAAAAAAAAAAAAAAAAAAAAGAAGAAGAAGAAGAAGAAAGTGGAAATACTTATCGTCCAGCTGATAAGACAGCGACAATAAGAAATTAGCGAACACCAAGCTGAAGGGTAAGAGGACCGTAGAAAAGATCGTAGAAAGAGGAGAGAGTACGAAGAAGAGAAAAAGGAAGAAGAAGAAGGGGTGGCGGTTGAGGATGGAGAAGCGGACGGGCCACCAGACGAAAAAATTCGGAATATTTATGCTCGGTATTATTAGCGTACGTCGGCGATATCTCGGTGGGCATCGCTAATTAGGCCGCGCGAACGACGCTCTCGAGCCTTTCGGCAAACAGTGCTGGCTACTGTCTTTAAAGGTTCTCCACGGGTGCAATCAAGATGGTGGCGCCGGCCGCCCGGGGCGGGTCGATTCCGAAACTAATTGCCACGGCTAATTTATTCCCGCGACATGTACGCACAGAGACGCCATTCTCGGCTACCGCGTAATCGTCGCGACGTAATCGCCGGGACGCGAGAATGCCACCAGTTGGACACCGTTGAAAGAGGAGGGAACAACGGGGTAAAGGAAGACGCGTTCACCCCACGAAGATTGCCATCGGGGAACTTCGTGCCCGTGGAACGTACCCCGTGTCCGGACCGCTGCTCCCGATCGTGAGCTTCTTTTAAGTTTCTACTTTACGACCTCTGTGTCTGCGTGGGCACAGAGCAACAAGAGCAATTTCGCTGAAAAGGGACGAAGCTCGTGGAAATTTGGAGAAGATTTTTGTCGATAAACGGAGAGACGCGAGACGCGTACGTTCTTCTCGCGATAGGCAGGATAAGAGGCATGTGACGCAGTTGATGGCAAGTTTGTTAAAGATGACATTCGGAGAAGATTTGTCTCGATAAGGAGAGAAAGGTGGGAGACCGAGGTGGAAGGTATAGTCCAAGGTCGTCGGTAATTGGTGCTCTTGTTGATGTAATAAATACGGAAGATACGACCAAGTAGCATCTTCTTAATGAAGAAATTTGTAGAAATTTGTAAAAGGTTTTTGTAACGAATGGATCAAGGAGTACCAGATGGAAATCTTTGGAACAGGTATTTAAAAGCCGTTTAGAATCATATGCTTTTGCCGATTACTATGGTAAATGCTAAAGACATCGATACGATCAAAAATTATTCTACCGAATGTGAAGTTGAGGAGATAGATGTGACACTTTTTATCAGAATGTATAATAAAACGATCTGGTGAAGACCGAGCGACCGTTTCGAATTTTTGTCTAAGATCCAGTTAGTAAATCTCCAAGACGTTCTTCGCCGCGTCCGGAGAAGGTCGTAATTCTCGACAAAAAATCTTTATTAATTCGAGATCGTATAAAAAAGGAATACCGTATCCGACGAAGGTTTAGATAAACGATCGAATCAACAGAAACATCTCTCTTCGGGAAGATTGGAAGACATTGAAGACGATACTCCGTGATTTCGTGAAATATGGCTCACGCCATTGCCTATAGAGCCGAGGAGAGGGGATTCCGTGTGAATTGGGAGGATTGTAGTTGATTAGTAGCCGATGATTACCGAACTTGTTAGAGGAGGTCGAAGAAAGTTGCTCGAGCTTCTCCTTTGATTGCCTCATCGCCGCTTAAACAAGTTTCCTGTCGGTTGAATAGCTTTAATTCAACGCAAAGCGTCCGGTAACGAACAACGAATCGAGTTCGACCGATCCGACGACGGTAAATTGATCAGCCCGATATTTTCTGCTGTAATTCGTAGAAAAATTTCGAAAAACGACCGGTAATCTAACTAAGGTAGACACGGTTCCCATGCGTTCCTCCATTCCGATCTCGTGGCATTTCTTCGTTCCGTCTAACATCGATCTCTCCGCATCCGTAAAACCGATCGGCGGTTTATGCGCGAACGTACGGTCTTCTAAAAGCCCGTTGTCATTTATGCGACCATAAATCCAACGTTATCCGAACGTTAAAACGGATTATGTTCTATCGGCCGCCAAATAAACTCGTTCGATTTATCGATCATCGGGTCGTAGAGATCATCGGATCGTTTAATTGGCAGCGGCAATTTATTTCTACTTTCTAATCGTCGTCGGCATGCATAGGAACGATTATCTGAAAAGTCACATCGACTTTTGTAATTAGCGATCCGCCCATCATTCTCTCATTTTTATCGATTTAACGACGCTGTACGTATGGATATGCACGAACCATAGGCTTTTTCATTCGTTGAAATTCGATTAGAGGGGCGATGATCGATGTTAATTTATTCGTGAAACGAAGAGGGGCGAAATTTAGACCGTTCTATAAAAGTCGAAGCGTAGGACTTGATATTTTCGCTTAAGAAGGATTGACGACGATACCAGTTAGGAATTAAGCGAGGTACAACAGGCGTTAATTCTATACTGTGTGTTTATTAAATAAACTCTGCTACTCTCTTGGCGACGGTTTTACATTTATACAAAATTGGAAAACAGGCCTCGGCGGCTTCGATCCACCGATCCTTGCAGGTTACAACTATCGTTCATCTTGCGAACATCCTATTTACAAGGCTACGTAAACTTTCAACTGGAGAACGATTATTTACACTCTATGTACAAGACACGGGAGCATGTCTGATATTGGCACAAATTCACGATACGCTATGGCTCCCCATATAAGTGACGTTTTGTTCTTTGGGTCTCTCTCTCTCTCTCTCTCTCTCTTTCTCTCTCTCTCTCTCTTTCTTTCTCTCTCTCTCTCTCTCTCTCTCTCTCTCTCTCTCTCTCTGTCTTGTCTTTCACTAGACAAGTTCATTACTTGAACGATTCGATCGCGAAGAGAGAGTCCACAAATTCATCCAGAATCGTATTTCTCTTCTCGGAGACGCGTTCCGCTTTGGCTAGACTTCTCTCATAAAGGTATTCCACTTCGAAGGTATTGTCTTCTTGTCGATGCTTCTAACTTGCGATCGAGCACTTCTCTACGCTCTGAATCGCTTTCTCGTCGAAACACGTGGATTCGTCTTGCACGAAATCGACTTCTCGTTGATCATTCTCTTCTTCCGTTCTTCGATACTCCGTGAATTTTATTTCACGACAGTTTCGTCTGTTTCTCTTGTTTTTCCTCCGACATCTCAAAACTCACAGATCCTACGTTCTTCCTTCGATTCATTCTTTCTTCGTTCTTCGTTCCGTTCCAAACGGATCCAGAAACAGTTTCGCAGGAGAATCGATCGTTGGATCGAGGACAGGGTCGGTTCACTACCGATCGTGGCGAGTCTCTGGCTCCTCCTGTCGCTTTCATTCTCTGGACGAGTGCTGAGAGATCGGATGATGAGGCGTTAAACCGGGATGAGACAGCATTCCGACGGGATAGAGACTAGCCGGTGCCAAGAGTCCCGGATGAGAGCCGTACAGCGTCGTGTGCTGCTGCCTGACCGCACACATCCGCAATTTCTCGATCTCCGCTTCCTGCATACGCTTCGCCTTCGCGCGACGATTTTGGAACCAGATCTTCACCTGCAACAATGAACCGGTTCGCGTTTGTTATTCGCTGACTGCTTTATACCAAGCCCTAACGGCACGACGATTTTGTCCAGCGGTTTTCGTTGCGGTTTCGCAGTGATTGGTCAGACGATCTCGGAATGGTTAAGCAAAAAAAAGCGAGTTAAGACGCAGCGGTGTAGTTACCGTGGTAAATAGGCGACCACGATGAAAGCGGGTCGCTTCCCAAACGTATATTTACTGTATTACACATAGACGATAGATTCGACGATCGATGGATTGTCGATAAACACACGATGCTTAAAGTATTTGACGATTACTCGATCGCGCTACGATCGCGATTATTTTCACACGAGTCGCGTTTCGTATTGTTTGAAAATTTCTTAAATTCACTCGCAATTAAAGTACAAATACTTTTGTTCGTGGAAGAAAGAAACGAAATTTGGATGTTATAGATCGATATTACTTAACGCAGCATTCGATCGGATTCGAGAGAAAAAAGAAAAGCGTCGATGTTGAACGAGCCTATGACAAAGGCAGAAGAAATTTGTCGGGAGACTGTAGGTCTCCGTAACGAGTATAGCGTATAGTAGACGAATTGCCTCGTTGACAAACGCACTGGCGAAACTACTCTTGGATACGGTGGAAAGCAAGACCGCGGTCTGAGATAATTGGTCGGTCATCGTGCGTTTCGTGTAATTTGTAGTCTATTAATAAAATCTCTGCGTTATTCGCCAGCGTCGAAAATATCGCGCGCTAATTACCCAGCATCTGTCCAAGCAACATCGGTCCAAGATCGGTTCAAAACTGGACTCTTGATTCGTGAACCGGTCGATGTGGGAAAAAAGGGAGCCGAGTTTCGAGTCGATCCCTGTGTTAACGCGTTACGTACGTCTCGTAAGATGGTCACGAAATACAGCGAGGGCGAATGCTCGCGTTCAGTCACGGGATTGCGTTCGCGAGGCGATGCGAGAATGCCGTTGTCGAGAACAAACGTTGGAAGAAAGCTGCAGTTTTCGGTACAGACGCGCGAAAGACGATGGTTTTATTGCGTCGAGAGAATAGAATCGTTAATGTAGAAACAAAATAATCGGTTTCGTTGCGAATGTAGAAATTTTGGTGAATACAAAAATGATTATTCTGCGAATCAATTAATATCAAAATGGAAGAAGCTTCGAATCTGAACGAGATAAATATAATGGAAGAATTACTAAATATTAATCAACTAGGGGTAGCAGGTACTGCGTAAAATATACTTCGCCGATACGATACTCTGGTCAACGTCGATAAAATAATAAAAAGTAATCTCTAGCTAAACGCTGTCTGGCAAACTTCGGTCGATTCTTTTAAAGAGAACAATATTTGGAAACCAGAAATTTCTAG
Source organism: Bombus dahlbomii (assembly GCA_037178635.1). Classification (NCBI taxonomy): domain Eukaryota; kingdom Metazoa; phylum Arthropoda; class Insecta; order Hymenoptera; family Apidae; genus Bombus; species Bombus dahlbomii. The sequence continues at coordinate 17,702,700 of CM074105.1, read as the reverse complement.
TAGGTTTCTAGAAATCTGGAAATTTACATCGCCGATTTCAAAAAACGAAAGCAAAAGATACGATACAGATGTAAGAAGAAACAAAAAGGATGGAAAGAACGTCACCTGGGTCTCGGTGAGATGAAGAGAGGAGGAGAACTCGGCCCTCTCGGCGACACTGAGGTATTGCCTTTCGGTGAACTTCTTCTCGAGCGCGAGCAATTGTTGCGTGGTGAAAGGCGTCCTCGGCTTCCGGTTCGGCTTGTGTTTCCTCAGGTTGCACTTGATCTTGGCCGGTTCTCCGTTCTCTGCAACCGAAAGCGTGTTCCGCTCGAGGATCATCCATCGTCGTCGTCATTCATCGTCACTCCCGAAGCAGAGCCCGAGTAGAAGAGAGAAGAAAGGCAACGAGCGTGGGGAACGTGTTTCGCGGGTTAGAACGAACCGAGTCGAACCCCGGCCGACCGCAACGTCCTGTTTTTGCCACCGGTTCTGCATCCATCCGGGGAGCACGGCAGGAAAGCGAACGCGACTTTTTAGGGGTCAATTCATAATTTTCCCGTCGGAACGGCGCCGCAAACTGGCCTCATTACCTTTTTGCCGGTCGACCGCAAGATTCCGGCCGCGAATCGCTCCTTTAACGCTATCGCTTGTATTCATTAGCGTCGATATATCGTCCCACGGAGAAAGGTGTACACCGATGATCGACCGTTTGCCCGAATAATTCGCCCCGAGTCGCTCTACGCGAGGTTACACCTCTCGATTACATCACCTCCGGACAATTACGATGTTAATGTTCCGGCACACGTAGCCGTATACCGCGTTTATACCGCGTTTTGCGCGGAAATTCGCGCGTTTCGACGATACTTGGCATTCGTTAAACTTGTCCGGCGGTTTGGATGGTTTTGCTTGCCGATCGATTATTTAATGGACTGGGATGGTTAGGTCGAACCAGATCTTGTACGATCAAGGCTATGCTACGAGGACCGGTAGATGGATTAAACGCTAGGTTATATATATATATATATATATATATATATATATATATATATATATCCAATATATGTATACAATCCGAAACAATGGTCGAAAATCCAACGGAATCACCCTCGAAAATCTCCGACGATGTAGCGGAATCAAGCAACAGTTGTCGCAACCGGTACGACAAGTCGACGACAATCGAACGCGACGAAACAACGGAACATCTTATCAGAAACTCGAGGAGTAACGGAGAGAGAGAGAGAGAGAGAGAGAGAGAGAGAAGAGGAAGGCTCGTGTCGAAACATATCGGTTATATTCCCCGAGATTTGTCTCGAGACAATTGACAGATTTGTAGAGCGGAGGTGAACGGCTCTGGAAACGAGCGATCTCTCGAGACGAGACAAAAGGGCAGGAAGATCGTTCTCGTCGTTCTGCTCTCGTCGCTTCTGAATTTCAAATTTTCCACGAAGAGACCGAGACTCCACCTTCTCCTCGTTTCCCTCCTCCGCGCGGAACCGCGTCCTTCCCGCTTCGGTATTCGCGAACCAGGCTTTTGCGATTCCAAGACAACCACTCTGACGAACAGGACTCGTCCTTTGTGCGCCGATCCTCCCCCTTCGCCACCCATTTCGCCTTTCTTTCTGCCTTTCTCTCTCGCTACGACTCTCCAATGGTCCCAATTAGTCTCTGTATTCGAGGATCCGTCGGTTTCCGGTCGAAAACCCGTGCAGAAACTCCGATAACCGATTTTAATCCAGTCGATCGAGGATGCGCATTCGAAATAATTAGCTGATCTCGCGGAGATACGCCGAGGATTCCGCGAAACGATCTAGAACGGAGAAGGTTTCGTACTTGAGTATCCTTTGTCGACCGTTGCGTAACGATTCGGTTCTCTTCGAATCTCGATGCGATTCCATTCTGTCGATCGATCACGGAAATTGGCATATCGTACGATATTTAAATCCCTCCTTTCCGTATTTCAACAATTTTTAACGACCGATTCTTCGATTCGTGATAATTTGCCTTTTAATTTCCCCAATCCTATCGCTGTACCTACACGGTACACGATATTTTCTCGTTCTTTCGTTATTACATTATTATATTATTTTTAATTATGTTTTATTACGATATATAATTATAGGTATATTATATCGTTTAAAGATTAACGATATCTTGTAATTCGACCATTACAAGTTTGATTGAAACGTTGGTCCTTAGTTGACTCGAGCAATCCTATCTTTACATAGGTTGTTTTCGAAACAGGATATGAAAGATAGCGTATTAGTAGCAGGATACATTACGTAGGATGTGGCATATGAGATACAGGACGTGGAACGTGGGATGGGATATAATATTTCAGATGTGTGATCCAAATAACGACACAAATAGTTGGTAAAAGATTTGTTTCAATTTCAGGTAGAAAATGTTTCGAACGAGTCTTTGTAGTGGAAGCGATTACAGAGCGTGGAATGGACAAAGAAGAAAATCGAATTGAATGTGAATCGGTATTGAGAATCGAACGCGAACACGGTGGTAAAGAACGGTGGTAGACTTTCGATAGATTTTCATGCAAATTACCGGAATAATTAGCTGATCTCGAGAAGATAGCTGGGTATCTGTATGAGGGGAAGAGGACGATCGCGACGGGAAAAGGACGAGGCAAAATTCAGCTCGTCCGATCGAGCGCTCTTTGTCGCGTTGCGCAACGCTTCCGTGGGCCACGATTTCTATGCGCTCTTATTAGTCGGCTCGATCGATAAACGAGCATAAACGTGCTCTCGTAAGTTTTATTAGAAATCGAAATTCTAAGGAACGTACCTCGAAATCGAGTATATTTATCTTCGCTGTCCGAATGAATCAGCTTCTCTAACGAAAGAGCAATTAATTTAGACGACTCGACGTTTGTTCGGTTTAATTCCCTCGCGCAATTGCTTCTAATTTATTTACGAGGTATTTTTCCTCGAAATTATTTCTACAGCTAAAGCAGGATACGAGTTTATACATTGTTCGATATCGATATCGGATAGAATAATTGGGGACGCTTGTTTTCAACCCCTTCTGGTTGGTAGTTAAAGTAGAGAGCGGCGAAGCAAAGTTTCAAGGGTTACGCAATCCAGAGAAACACCCTCTCTCTAAGAGGCCATATTTCAAAATCACGCTGCCTCCCCCAGGCTCGTTTGCCGAGCCTCGATTATGGTCGATTGTACTTTGCTCGCGAACCGCCCTAAATCGTGCCACAATTGAGCGCAACAATGATCTATAAATTGACACGGAGAGAGCAAATCCCTGTACTAAAGGTAACATTGTATCTCTCTACTTCTAATTTCTATGTTTATTGCCGTACTTTAATATCGATATTAGGAAAATACGTTGATTTATTCTGCCTTTGTTAGTTAAAACGTTTCATCCGTCGTTTTTATACGTGGCCAGGTATTATCTTTTTGCGCCGACTTTGACTTTCTTCCTTTTATTTAACATAGGTATTCAGTCGTCGTTTTGTAACCGTTTGCATAACAGTTTGTATCCTTGCTCGAAGGTTGAAAGAAAAGATAGCAAAGAAAAATGAAAAAACTGCTAAATAGAATATTTCAATTAAGAATGGCTATATTTGGTATATCGCTTCTAATTTTGTAAAACTATTTCTAACAAAAACTGAACGCGATATTTTATCCTTTGTTACTCACGCGATTATCGATTAATTCTAATTTCATAAAATTCTAGACACCAGTTAATTGAAATTCAAGATATGCCCAAAATGAAAAAATAGAAAGAGAGATAGTAGATTGAAGACGATGAAAAAAGTAGTTTTCCATTCGATCAACGACGATTTGCAGTTGCAACACCTTTTTGTAATAATCGCCTATTGTCTGTCGTCCGGATTCCACGAGCTCGACAAGAACCGGCCCTCTGTTCCCTCCTCTCTGTCTGCGTGGCGGCGCTCTGACGAAGCGAGAAAACTTTGATTGCCTCTTTAACGAGAGCTCCGCGCAATTATCAAGCCGCGACCTCAATAATTAGTGTTAACGATGATTCAATCGCGACGAGTCATCTGAGCCCGCGTTCCGAGAACTGCATTCCTTTTGCGGTGATTTTAGGTGACTGTCTCTTTCCAGCCGGATGTTTCGATCGCTAATAACGTCCTCGCCACGATATCGTGTGTCTCAATTTATCAATTAGACCGTTTCTCTTTGACGTTTTTCACTCTCGGTTATTTTTTTAATTCACTCGGTTTAACGTCGAACGAGTAGTAGCAACTTTATGGTATTTGTTAAACAGCATCGATAATTTATTAGACGTATATGTAGATATATACATGTGTAGATAGATACCCTATCTGATTTTTTAACCGAATGCAAGTTAATTCAACCGCTTATGGAGGTATAATATCATCGGAGTCCATGAATCATACCTACTTTATATCTAAAGATTTTTTAAAGTTACTCCGATATCTCGAACGGTATTTTATCGCAACCTATAAATCTTGTCTTTCGATCCCATATTTTGTCAACAATTTCTTCAGCTATTTAACTTCAGGCCTGTACGTACTCCGAAATTCGATCACAAAATTCGCAGTATCACAAAATTCTCTCGTCTTTCTCCGACGAGAAACGACGATCGATTATTTTAACTAAATAGGAAATAATTTCATTTCGAACTGTCGATACGCGAAGGACATTACGTCAAGAGGACGTAGGAATCAAGCCCGTTCCATGATACCGAAAGTTTCCAAGTTCGTCCCGAATCGTCAGAGTGTACAGATAAGTCTTGTAACGCCCTGTACATCGCGCTCTCCCTCGAAACACTGTCCCAATCAGAATTTCGGTGCACGCAAAAATAGAAGATGGAAAGGAATCGGTGACAGATCGGAGGCACGAGGAGGGACTTCCGTTGCACCGGGACTAATTTTATCCGCGAACAACCGAGAAAAGCGAAGAATGTCGAAGCCGTCGGCTCCATTGAACAAGCCACTATCGCATTCGGTTCTCTTTACTCCGCGACACTTGCTGCTTTACAATCGAGCCTTGTCTCGGACGAGGAAAAGGAAAAAACGCAACGCGGAGCCGATTGGCGGTCGGCCAGCGGTTCAAAGACGCGCCGTACACGGTTGTCGTCGGTTTAGCAAATGGCAAACGACACTGGTAAAACAGAGTGCAACGGATAAAAACAGAAGGTAAACGCTCAGGATGGTACTCACCGTTTAATGGCGCGTGATGAGAGAAGTGCGAGGGGAAGAAGCTCGCTGTGGCAGCGGCGGCGGCGGCGGCGGCTGCTGCTGCTGCTGCCGCTGCACCCTGATGTCCGCCACCCCAAACCGCGGGATGTAGCCCGGCTGGAATGCCAGAGATGCTCCCCAAACTGGAAAATCCTCCGATATACGCTGGAGTCGGTCTGACCGGCGTCGGACTGCTTCCCTGATGCTGATGCTGTAGGTCCTCCACGTCGACCAGACTGTTCTCGTCCTCTTCCTCGATGTCCTCCGGTTCCGAACACCTGGACCTGGCTTCGTGAGAGCTGCTTCTAGGAGATTGAGGAGCGAAATCCGAGTGACCGATCGTGACGACTTTGGGAGACGAGGAACACGGTGCGACTTCCGACGTGGATCCGGAGTCCGTGGATGTTCGAACCGCGTAATCCAACGTTCTGGAGCGTTGACCGGGGGATTCTACCCTGTCCACCTCGATCTCGGGAAACCTGGTTAGCGCCCTGGCGTCCAGGGAGCCGTATGCGATCCGTCTATGTTCCTGGACGCTCGGAGACACCGACTGGTATCTCGATCTGTAATCACCTGCATGTTTTTGTAACGCGGAGTTCGGACTGACCGGTAGGTTCTCCTGTCTCACAGGGGAGTAAGAGGCCAAGGGCGATGATCTGGGTGATACGGAGGACGTTTCTCGTCTGGAGGAGTCCGACTTCTTGGTGTCGGCTAACAAAGCGGCGACGGAAAAGCTCAATCGATGCACCGGTTTCGAAGTCGGCTGGGGCGCCTGGGCCTCGTGGGAACCTGGACTGCTCGATGGAGGCGTCACCGGGGAGGTCATCCTTAGTACTGTCATTCTTAGACCGCGATTAAACACCTCTGCAAATCTATATCTCTTCACCGAATCACTTCGAATAAATCTTGTTCGATCTTCTATGCTATCATCTTGCCGATACCTTTGTCGTGTATCTTGTCACTGACGCAAGAGGAGAAATAAAGTGCGAATGTCCGTGATTCAACGAAATGTCTCTCTCACTGATTCCACACGATCTCATCGACGCGACTCAACGTCGAAGAAAATGAAGCGATGGAAGATGTAGCTATCCGATGATCTTCGAGTCACACTCGACGACAATTCTCCAAGAATAATCACGGAAACGCGTGAAGAAGGATGCGTTGACGCGTTTGACAGGTGAGCCGAGGATCGACGGATCGATGAATCTCCCGGCCAGCTAACCTGGACTAGCCTCTACTCGACTCGAGCTCTCCGTGTCGACTGACTTTGACCATCGTCGACTGCGGCGTTCGGACTTTTTCGTTTTGCGGGTGGAGGCGCCTCGGTTAGTGGGAGACCCAGCCGTTGTTTGAAAAGAGACGTTGTCAGAGCAGGAACGACGGTTCGAGGAGGGGACGAAAATGCGAGAAAGGGGAAATTCAAAAGTGGGCGAGGCCTCGAGGCGGCAGAAGGGGCATGGCTTTGCACGCTCCGCCTCCATGGCCGGGTTCCTTTACCGTGAAACTGAGTCGAACCAGAGAGCTATAGACCCGCGGATTTTTCCCTGCCAGGGATAAGTTTCTCTCTTGCAACTACGTCCAGCTCGGTTTCAGGGGAGGCACGGCAGGCAGGGATTACCCATGGATACGGTTCTCTGGTGGGGAGCTACCTCCTCTGCTGATGCACACGGACGAGATGGAGAGAGAGAGAGAGAGAGAGAGAGAGAGGGTGAGAGGGTGAGAGAAGGAGAGTGAATGAAATAGATAGAGATACCGATAGAGAGAGAGAGAGAGAGAGAGAGAGAGAGAGAAAAGTGATTTTATCGTTCGACTCGCCTTTCTACCGTAGGAGACGATAATGAGCGTAATTGACCAATTAGGGTCGGTGATTAAGAGAGGAAAAATACAGGCTCGCCTCGAGTGCTTTCGATCATCGCGTTGTTATTGATACGTTCTGACGTTTCGAAATCTCAGGTGGAAGTAACGACCGTCTTTCCCCGTGATCGATCACGCTGCGACTGATCAAACGAACGGTATAATCGAACGACTACGGCTCCGTCGCGCGTCGTTCGCGTAATACAGATTCTTTGATCGGTCTAACGAGGGAACACGGAGGGGAAACGTAGTAGTAGAAACTCCACTACTACGGAAGGGCGGAGATGCGTATAAGAGGAGCGTATAGACGTGAGAAAGGGGACGAAGAAAGGAAAGAACTGGAAGATAGTGCCGGTTCGAGCAGCCCTTTCTCCTGGTAGATTTCGTTTGTTCCCGGCGCAGCCAGGTATATCGATTCGGAGTCGAACGGGAGCCCTGTCGGCGCTGGAGGTCCCTTGGTCGTTCATCCCCCTCGATCGAGCCGAGTACGAGACTTTCGGGGCCTCGGGTCCGTGGCGCTCGTTTGTTCTGACGCCGCTGAGATCCCATCGTCGCATCCGTCCGTCATATTTACGGTGGCCTCCCCCTACACGGGCTTGACGTAGCCCGACGCTGATAAGCAAAAACAAATGCCTGCCGATAGGTGGCAGCGATAACCAGGCCGAATAAAACCTCATAGATGCTCTTCCATTTGCGCGGAATTGGCTGCAGCCGTAAATTTCATCGCGCGAACTTCCGCCGTCTCGCGCTGCCACTTCATCCGCCCGCCAAAGGGGATCGATATCTTCGTCAGGGATCGATGGAAACGATTCCGTTTCGCTTCTATCCGCGTTGTCTTCTGTAACGTTGTTGCAAGAACTGGACCGTAGGAAAACGTTTTAGGAAGCTTGCTGTATCTTTTCCATCGGATGTGACCGTTTTTTGGCGTGATCGTTTCCCCTTGGCACAAACGGAGCGACGATGGATTTGTACATTGTATTTATATGTGGATAAATTCGATATTAGATGGCGCCAGTCCGCGGTTAAATCATAGAACGGTTTGATTACGTTACAGTAGATTTAACCCGATTATGGTCAGACCGAGCGCAACTGCGTTATCCTCAATGTGTTTTCATTAAATTAATCCATTTGTTTTGCGGTAACGTTCGAATGGTTTATCTCGGTATGTTCGAGTAAAACACGCGATAATATACTCGGTTAGAAAGGCGGAAAGTTCCGTAGTAAAAATCGCTTCGGTTCTTCATCCTACCGTTGCTTTGCTTCCACGGTTTTCAATCTACAGATTACCATCGGCCAACAAAAAGCCAGACAGAGTAACGTTAAAAATCACGGAAAATCTCCTTTATATTTTTGCTCGAAACGCGAATACCGGAGGAACGAAGCACGACGGCGATTAATTGTCACGGTGACTCGGCCGAAAAGCCCGGCTCGACCAGAGAAGAACGCCGATCGAGGCTGTCGATACCGCGGCGGAATAAAAGCTCATAGACGCTTGGGTCCGCGTGGAATCGGCCGCGGCAATAAATTTGCTCGCGCGAACTTCCCTGCCGGCATCTCTGCCGCGTTCTCTTTGTCGGTGTCGATGAGCGGCTCCGCGGATATTTATGGCCCTCGAAACTGCAGATTAAAACGGTAATTGTACATAGTTTCGACCTGGACAGATCGGCCTCCGACGCGGTTCCCAGCTGGGAAATCGGTTTACGCGCGCGTTATCGGTCAGTTATAGCTTATTGAATTTACGAACGCTTCGTCCGCTCTGTATCGGGACTAGATTCTGGAATACAGTCGTGTTGTGACTTCGACGTGTACGATAAACTGGGGAAAACTTGCCGATTTCTAGAAACTTTGTAATACAACGCGATAGCTGGTCACGAAGAAATCACGACTTCGCCAAAGGGGATCGTAAAACGATTTAACAAAGCGAAATGAGATGTCTTTCGTTAACAACAGCTATTAAAGTTTACGGGCCATTGACTTTCGAATTCGTCGGCCTCGTATCGGTATCTTAACCACCACGCTGCTTCTAGTTAATCGTGGGTAGCAAGAAGCGGCAGGGCCCACGTCGATCACGCGTCTATTGAAATTCTGAAATTAAACGCGGTTCCGAAGAAACCAACACACGTACAAGCTTCCTGTAACGATGAATTAATTCTGTCTCGATGGAATTGTAGCTGGGACGGGAAATGCCGGATCTCGAATAACCGAGATTGACGCGAATACTTCCAACGGTTTGCCGAACGAACGAGAGCTTTCGGCGAAGAAACGATATTATCGAAATTTCCGCCGAATCTATAATTAGACTTACGCGTGTTTATACGTTTGTGAGTAATCGCTTTTTAAGACCTTCTTCGTCGCCTATCTTCAGAAATATATAAATTTCGATAGAATATCTCTTAATTTCTGCGAAACAACGATTTCTTCTAAAATCTTCTCTCGTTAAGTTGTCCCTGTAAACTATAAACGGAACATCGTTCCTGGTCTTCGCATAGTCGATCATCGAGGAGCGACTACGACGTTACCGTTCGCAGGAAACGAGTGTTTTCTATTAAGGATCGGGTCGAAGAGCGTTGACGAGAAACGCGCAACGGTGGCGTTATTAAACATCGGCTACCGAATAATTAAGGAGAACACGAGTGAGATCGGGAGAGATGGTGGCTGGCAGAGCATAGAGAGGGATGGGCCAATTTGGATGGTTACCAAGGCAAACGATACGTTAAATAGATAGGACGGCTGAGCGGTGGGGAAGCCGACATAATGAGGACCACCCGCTAGCTCCGCAAGACCCGCTCGGTACACGTACACGGTGTGTCATTCAGTTTCGCTTGATCTTTCTCGGGACCGTTGTCGCGTGCATGCGCGTTTCAGCAGATTCGGAGTTTCGTATTTTAGACGAAATTTTAAAAAAGACGGATAATGGAATCGTTTCCGTTTGAATCGACGTCGTAAGGGTATATGGGGAGGTCTGTTAGAAAGAAAAAATTTCGATAAGCTGAGAATCGAGATAATCGGTGAAAACAAACCTACATCGTACATTCGAACATCGGATATAAGATATAATATCTTGAAGAATAGCAAGTGGATAGAATTAAATCAAAGGATGTAGAATTAGCGTAATATAAAATAACTCGATATCAGCTTAGAATAATATTACGTATTTCGAGGAAATGATGGAACTTGCCGAAACGATACGATTGGGACACCCTTTACGTTTAAACGACGAAGTGGCACGGCGTGGCCGTTAATTATTAGCACGCCGCTATATTGAGCATGAAAACACTATTTCTTTCGCGCAGAAGAGATTCAAGTCAAATTGGCGTTAAAATTGCAATCACGGTGGTCCGTCTCCAACCCCTCCAGCCCTTCATCACCCCACCTCTTTCTCTCGCACCATCCGACGGTGCTTTCTCCGTTCCTCCCTTCCTCCCGTTCACGGAATTAGATCGTCTATTCTCAGAGAACTTCCACACGCCGGTCGTGTCTAATAGCCGTTTAGAGGGATAATTTCTTCCCGTAAAAAACAAGGAAACCGAGAGCCGGTCTGCAATTCGCGAAACGCTCGTGATCGATTTGCCCTCGAAAACATTTGCCTGGCCGATCGTTTCGACAAATTCTATCAGCCTATTCATCCCAGGAGTCATTGAAACACGCTGATCAGGATTCTTCGCCTCTCGATAAGCTCGGAAAGTTTAGCGAAGCCTCAAAACATTATCGAATATTTTATATTTTGCTTAGAGCACTTGGAATATCTCCAACTTCTAAAGGATACATTATCTTTGTATTTATTTGTATTAAAATCAATAGACTCGAAATTTATTAACGTCACGAATGGTAATGACGCAAATAATCAGGGTGGCAAAAGAAAACGTTCGAGCTCCATTTATCCTCGGTAGCATTCAATACTTCAAGGTTGTGTACACTTCTTATTGTTCGGTGTACGAGCAAACGCTAAGGTAAAATCACTTGTGTAACTTCATAAATATTTATCCAATTAAAAATTAGTGTGTCGAAAGAAATACAGTTGTTTCGTTCCAGGTGTCTACAGAAACTTCGAGGTCTTCGTCCGTCGCTTCTACGAAAGATAAGGTCGTTCGACTTTGATATCGACTGAAAGCACTCGAAGCGTGTATAATTAAAAAGCCGCGGACACCGCCACGCTTTAAACCGCCAATCGTGATTCGCTTCGTAGAGATGTTCTTTTACGAAACGTCGTCAAACGTTTCGTTTAAAGAAAACCATCGAACGAACGAACGAACGAACGAACGAACGAACGAACGAACGAACGAACGAACGAACGAACGAACGAACGAACGAACGAACGAACGAACGAAAGAAATCATTGAGAAAACAAATTCGAATCTTGCGATCGTGAAACGAGAAGAAACGTCGATTTATTTGGCGTGGGGCGCCGAAAAATTCGCTTTCGCCTCTGATCGGGGGTTGTCTGCGAACATGGGGTAGAATGCAAGGGGTGGGGAGGCAGACGAGGGGTAAGGGGAGAACGACGACACGGTAAAAGGCGAACGTACTCGCAGGCAGAGCCACGACAGGTTGGCGGGGGGGGGGGAGGAGGAGGAGGAGGAGAAAATCGATATTTTAATTGGACAAAATAATTGGAACGAGCGAACGAATGGAAGATCATAATCTCCAGGTTCCCTTTTTGTATTGGCGAACCCGTGCGTCCCATCCGCCTTCCCGTTCACCCAACCCTCGTCGATTTCGCTCCGGCCTACCACCCTTGCCGCCCCCACGCCACCCTCCTTTGTTTTTCCGCCCCTGACGTCCCTCGCGCTCGACGCAAGCCATTTCACGTTAAATCGCACACATAGATCGACCTCCGGCTTTCACGTCCCTTTAGTATCGTTGTTTTTCGCGATTTTGTATTTCAGAAAATTTTATAGCGGATCGATAGCAGATGAAAAAATTTTAGGAGAAATCTTCATGGACCAAATATCGTTTGGAAGAGAGACGGATTTAAGGATATCGCGGAACTGTCCGACGCATAATTCCGATCGTTTGCTTTAACTAATACTCTTTCTACTCTTTGGAGCAATTTCTTTTTTTTTTTTTTTTTTTTACATCTGACTCGTTGGATTCATTAAGGGCTGATGATATCCACTTCTTGATTCCTTTCCAGTTAGAGAAAATCTCGTTAATTAGACGTCATCGTCGAATGGATTAATTAATTAGTAAAAATGTTCAACAATATCACCCACGCGAATATTTAATTTATCTCGGACGAACGAAAATAACGTCTGTCTGAAAGCCGCAGTTACATTTAGCCACTGCTGAAAGAATACCAGTCCATGACGCGTAGGCGTCGTGGCTCACGCGAGCGCCGCGTGACGAGCGGCGATTCCGCGTCGTTTCCAGTTAATTAAATTTCATTTTCTCCCTGGTAAGCCGCTTTCGCGACGCGGCTGATCCCCGAGCGGCTCGGCAATTGTCTTTGCTCTTGGCCAACGACCCACCTGCGTCGCGGTCAATTCCATCGCGACTACCATCGTGAAATTAGAATACAACCCCGTGGAAAATCACTGCGGACCCTCGTGCGCCGAACATCAAAGAGTCGTTGGAAATCCTCGGTTAAGTGATTTAAGACGTCTGTTATTCCGACTATTCGTCATTGGAGAAACGTAATCTTTTCGCGTATCGTTCGTGCATCGTCATCTTCGATTCGAGAACTTTCCTCTCGAGGGTTTGTTAGTTCGATTCGCGGCGAACGAAGGGTGAGAATGGACGTTAGTTGGAAGGTGAATTAAATGGCTCGGTGGATTTGTAAAATTAATCGTTTAACGCGTAATTGAACGTGCAGTGTACGTAATTAGCTCTATTAGTCGCGGAATTTATCGAGATATAATTGAGCGTGCGTAGCCTTGTCTCGTAACGCTGTATTTTATCCATAAGTACGGGTATAAAATTGCTCGTCCATTGACACAAAATTCCGAGAGAAATCAGAGAATCGGCAAAACAAAGAAAGAAGATTCAATCCGGTGTATCGTACCGTACAACGTAACGACAGGACAAACAGAAGATGCGCTGTCAAATCGTTGCTCGTTCTCTGTGAATCTTCGCGATATTAAAGGCGGACGCACGCTATTTATACGGATATTATTCGCACAAGTATCCAATTTAGGAGAAAAGTGAGAAAGAGGAAGATGAAACTCGGTGCATCGTACCATATGATTAAACGAGACAAATTATCCACTATCATAGCACAGAAACGAAAAGCCAAGCAAAAAAGAAAATTAAAATTCCTTTCGAGGGAATGTTTAAAGGAGTCGCGGCCAATTGCACGAGGCGCCCAAATATTTTCGCTGGGATTTCATGCCGCGTGAAATGGAGCGTCTCGCGTCGGCGGAAGCACCGCAGGGAAAGGAGAAGTCGTGGAAGGAACGAGAAGTGACGAGGAGACGAAAGAGAAAGAATACGAGGGAGAAAGAGGGCTGGAGAAAAGGGGGAGGGTCACGGTCGTGGAAAAGGGTCGCGCGGAGGGCGTTAGGGCAGTCGACACCTCCACACGTGCTCGCCATGCGTGGCTAGTTAGAGCGGCGCCTATCAACCAACACGACGGCTAACAAGTATATACCCAGAGATCTGTAGCTCGCTGCACACCGAGTGTATACTTGTTAGTCCTTAACTGGGGGACCTGCTTCCCGCCCTCTGTATATCGTGGCTTCTACGAGAGCTCCTAATAGTTCATTTGTTTCTGCTCGCTTCCGCTCGCTCTTCCTGGGAACTCGTGATCATGGCGTCGAGCCGAGTTTCGAGTGGACACGTTCCACCGAGTGGTGTGCACGATGGACAACGTTTTGTTCCTTTTTATCGAAACGAGGCTAAGAGCAGTTGCGTAGAAAAAAAAAAAAAAAAAAAACGTGTATGAAAAGTATTAGCCGTTGATACTCGAGCAAAGAAAGTCGTACGAATATCACGTTTCTTGACGCGTTGTCAGTACTAACGAACGAATATTAATATTGATCGTTCGATGAAAATGACGATGAAAACGATACCGTTGGACGATTCTCGAAAAATCGCCTGATCGTTTGTTGTCGAGAGGCAGTAGGGAAGGAAACGAAGGACGAAGGTGTCGAGGAATGAGAACGAAAACGTTAAAATTCACGATCAGACAGATCGCTAATTTAAAGCGTCGTACATTTTATAAAACATCGATTTTAATCGGAGAACGTATATGTTGGCGCAGGATCTACGAAGTTTCTCCTGCGATTCCACGTAGATCCGTAAGAACCTCGAACCTGCCGATGCCTGATGTTTCGTATATGAGAAATATATCCAATTTTTCAGAACTAGTCTTTCTTCCTTCTGGTCCCCGTTCTCGGGCCATAAACGCTCGCTCGATATAACCGAGGAAAGTCATTGTGAGCCGCGAGTGCAGCTGCGAGAGGCAGTTCGAAAGATCTCGAACAGTGCGGAGTGGTGAAAGGAGAGCGGCTAGGTTTTGATCGACAGTGGAGGAGTTTTCACACGGCTCGAGAGTTTTGGGAAATCATTAATATGGTTGAGGAGAGGATGTCTACTCTCTCTCGTAAGTAGAGCGTTTAGGCGGGACGTTAATAGGCGGGCACGGAAGCGCGCGCGAGGCTCTCCGCGAGGCCACTTAACGCTTCCGCTTGGTGAAGAGGTTTTGTTGCCGCTTTTTAAGGCGTCCTCGGCTATGAGATTTATCGCGTGTTTAGATCGGCCGACGCCCGGCCAGATTAAAGCATTAAATATAAACGGTGCCGACAAGCGACCAGAAAATTGCTGCCGTTCACGAGAATCGACGAAAAACTCGTGTCCCCGATCCCCGTTTCCGACGATTCCGCCTCGATTTAGCTCGAATCACTCCGCAACGCCATAGCGATTATCGTCTTTCTCCTTCTCCTCTGCTCTTCGAACGGAACGTCGAAGTGTTATGTCTCCGATTTTGTAATTTGTTTTTGAAGAAGCACTTCTATCAAACAGCTTTTTATAGAACGAGCCAGCGATACGAGACAAATTGGAGAATACAGTGTGAGCGAACGATTATAAATCCCATTTTGTGATTTTTTCATAATATTGAAACGAAAATTGATAAAATCGTTTACACGTAAGCAAGTCCGTGTTACGATACAAAACGAAACGAAAGGTTATATACAACGAACAAAAATTGTCTTCTTCCAAAGTCTGGAGAAAATGAAATTTTCGCTTGAAATTGCGTCTTTCGATGTGAAAAAAAATAGAAACTCGGTTAATTTTGTTACGTTATCGGTCGATATTCGATAGATTTTCCTTCGTCTTTTTATTACCTCTATCTCGCTCGTTTAAAGTTTCGTTTTGGATATCCGCCCACGCAGATTCTATTCCTGTTTCAAGTTCAACGATATTTTCTGTATGTGGCTTCTCATGATCGTAAACTTCTCTCGCCAGAGTGCTCCCCCATAGGTTCTCGATCGGTTTCAAATCAGGCCTCGATATCGTCCATGGCGGTAATTCTGCTTCGAAATTTTGAAAGCACGTTTTTATAACGGTGGCCGTTATGGAAAGGAGTATCGTCCCGTCGAAACATCGTCTACTTGTCTTCTATTTCAATTATAAAAGGCAATATCCTGATGATATCCTTTAACGTACACTTTACTCTTCCCGACAACAATTTCGCGTAACAAAATCCAGTCGTAATCGATGATTTCTTGAAAATAACGAAGAAACGATGCAGAGTCTGTGGTTATTCGCAGCACCGTATGTACGAGACTGCCGAAGAGAATAAACGTTGAAGAAAAATATCTATAGCCTAAAAGTTTATAACTTTTGTCAATTCGAGAAACAAGGGATTTCGTCTAATTGGATTTCGGGACGCTTGTCTGAGATTTTAGATATCAAGCGTTTAATCAAGATATCGACACCCTATATACATCGTAACATGCTTCTATACTACGTTATCGAGCGTCCGCGGAAATACTCTTTTATTTCTTCTCCTTCTACTAATCACGTTCCGTGCATCCGCGCCAAGAATGCAACACACGCATCTCCACGTCCAATCGACTGTACGCAAAAAGAAACATTCTAGCCGAAAGGTTCTAAGTAGAGGATAAATGTAAGAAGTGGCGCGCGAACGATTCGCTATACGTATTAATCGCGGCACAGGCAATTACGCGGTGCTAACGACCAGGTTGACGTACGAGCCGTCGCGTTTTCGTAAACACGTTTACGAGGGCGTAGCGGTCGCAGCTGTAACAACCGCCTCGTGTTTCGCGAATTTCATGGACAGTCGTGTCGCAAATTGCACCTGTCACGAGGCGTCGTAATTAGCACTCGGAGCGTTTAGGGCCCATCAACCATGATGTGTGCACTCGCCTGATTTTTCTGCTCGTGACTCGAAGAACACCGATTGCCACATTCTATATATTCGACAATTTCAAGAATATCGCGATCTCCTGACAATCACCGAAACGTGGCATCCGATTGCTCGAAAATACGATCGACGATGTCGTTCGACGACGAACGTCGAAAGATCGAATATACGACACGATATTGCACGTGCGTGTAACTCGAAAGTTACATATCCGAATTATTCGTAGCAATCGATAAAATTCGGACTCTGAACGTTGATTCACGCGATTCTCGATGCGTATCTTTATGAATTTTGTTCGAATGGAAATTCATTTTATAAACTGAATATTACCAAAATTCTGAAACAATAACCAGTTAATAACGTGTGTGACTCGAATCGCCGTACCGATTTTAACGTTGATTTATACGACATTCGATGATTGCTTGAAAAAAGAATTATATTCGAGTGGAAATCCGTCGAAGAAATTACGTTCTATATTCTTGGTTGGTATCTTAAATCCGGCAGTAGAAAGCAGCACCCGCAAAATAAACGTCGACACCAAAACCGACCGATAAAACGACGAACACGAGCGGAACTCGCGATAAACTCTCGCTCGAGGGACGTGTTCCGTTCTTTTCGTGGCATCGAGGGGGACGACGGGTTTAATATAGATCATCGAGACATTCGGATTTCACGGGAAACGAGCGGTGGTAATGAAGTGTTAATTGCGAGGGAAAAGGAAAGCGCGACGGGGAAACTCGGCTCCGGTGATTTAGCGAAACTCTCGGGTTCCTTGGCTTGTTAGCCGTCCACGAGGTCGCGAATAAAAACCGCCATGGTCGAGCTAGATCGTGTCGCATTAGCGTTAATTTCCTCGCTACGTTTGCCAGCTCGTATCGTGGCTGGCATTCGAATCCGTTTTTATTCTCTTCGGATCGCTCGATCGCTGCTTTTCTTCTTTTCCTTGCCTTTCGGTCGCTCCTACAACGACTACAACGACTTGATAATTTGCGCTCTCTGCTGGTGTTTACTACGTAGCGACTATTAAGTCACGTTGAAAATTAAACAGAGAGGTTATTAAGGCAGAACCTGGGATCCAAGTGGGAGAAGAGTTTCTTTTTGCGAGGGAATAATAATTTCGCGAATTTAAAATAGGCTTTAGTATCACACGAGCAATATTTTCTAGGAGTTTTTCGGACAAACGATATTTTTGATACGATATATTTCAAATATTTCAAACGATATTTCACGCATAGGCGCAAATACCCTTACACAGACACCCACACAGGCATTTGAACAGGACACTTACACAGGTCATACTCGTTACCGTATAGAGAGTGGGGTTCAAGGTATTTAAGGGATCGTGGGTCACTACCTACGTTTAGTCTGAGAGTAACTGGCCAACGATCAACGATTCTTACGTACTTTGTTAATTATATCACTCGCTTATATACATTTGCTTCTGTAGTTCTGTTTAATAAATATCACGGAATATTATTTCAACGTAAACATCGTATCTTCTACAAATTATTAATCTTAACTTTAAGATTAAATCAAATGCAGTCTCCGTAGGATTAAAACTCCGAACGATGGGAACGATGGGTATTGCAAGTTCTCGCCTCGAAGATTTCTAACATTCGAGGCAAAGATTCGCTGCTGCGTTTCTTCGATCGACCGTAAACTCGAAACTTGTGCGTAAGGTCGAAGACTCCAAAAATTAAAAAATTCGATTCTCATCGAGTGGTTCACTTTGATATTCGTTTCGCATAGCTTTCGACTTTCAAAAATCTTCGTCTGGAAGGTTCGTAGGTTGGAAAATCTTTGGATACCAATATTAATGGAGACGCGAGTGCGACACATCTCGAACACGGAATAACGCTAGTCTGGCTGATCATCGGCGCGAGATACGCGACGATGTACGATCGTGAGACGCGTCTCTCGGCTCGTTTCGAAAGCCTATGTTTAGCTTGGACGTTTCGGAGATGAATGGTCGCCGTGCGTCTCTTAAAGCCTCGTTTCGAATCTTTTTCCACCGTGGCAGCGGGACACGCGTGCTATTCTACTCTCATTTGCGGGAGAACGGCTGCTCGCATAAAGCGTCGCGCTTCTGCGCACCGCTCCGCGAGAGTTGTCCGCTAATTAGAGGTGTCAAGCGACCGGCTGCCTTATGAAAAATCGCTCCACGCCACCGTCGCTGATACATCGTGATTGTTATTAATGAACGAGCCTGCCTGGAAACGTTGGATAATAATGTTTGCGTTACCAATAATTTGTTTCGCGTTTGACGTCTCGATAGGAAATCGAAATAATATTTATTCTCCTTCGAATTTACACTTATGGAACTTGGTAAAGTACATCGATGTTTTACGATCGTAAAGAAAATTAGCCGTTATTTAAATATTTTTCGAGCTGTTCTTTCGAACGAGGTTCGACTGCGAGGAAACGGTGATCGATGAAAGTGAAGGAAGTATTTGTAGAAATTCTCGTGATTGTTAAACGCGCGCTCGTTCGTCATCGTTAATTCGCAGACTGTTCGAACATGCCACGAACGCAGACGAAAGGGAGGGCCACGCGTAAACGCGAGCAGTTACGTAGACGTTTAACGACAGGAAGCGTTGGCCGAGAAGAACATATGTTTCGGGGGTGTCGCGCGCGTTCCTAATCATTACACTCGTGTTCGACAACTGTCTCGTTATTTCGCTCCTCCATCTTATTTCTCTCATTTCTTCCTCTAATGGATTAAAATATTCTCGATATTTCTAATATTTTACAGTTTACTAGTATCGTTTGTGCAACTTGCTGACAGGCTGAATGCGCGTACCTTGTAACTGCTTCTGGATAGCGATCGCATGAAATCATTCGAAAAGTCATTTCATCGAGATGGCGCGTAATAACGAAACCAGATCTCTTCGTTTGCATCGTGACGGAAAATCAGAGCAGACGAACACACGGCACACACGGGACAGCGCGGAAGGAAGGAGAAGTTGGTACAGGGAATTTATAACAGCGATTACGAAGTTTACGGCGATAACCTTATTAATTCAGTCGCATTTATCTTTCCGTAAAAATTCATTAAAATGCCACCGGGACCCGAACCATCCCGCCGTTTTATCAAAGGAATTATGGCGATGACACGAGTTTATCTACCGTTTATCTCGATTATGGTAATAAGCTCGCCGACTTTACAGGCGCTAAACTACCAACGGGATAAGTTGTCGAGACGCGGGCCTCGATAAAATCCTCGCGATAATGACATAATCATCGATATCGCGATACCAATGACCCAACGAACGTTCGACAGTCAGCGGGGAATCTCACGGCGATTCTTCCCCGTCGTGCAAATCTATGACTCCTGACTTTAATACCCTGTTAACCAACGAGTAAGAGAAAGAATATATTCCGAAGAATAAAAGATATTCGAATAAAGCGAAAAAATATTGCAACAAGAGAAAACGAAGTACATAGGATTGTGATAAAATGGTTAAAAGGATCAGTACCGTAGGTGTAATAAACGTTCGAGTTAGGAATAGAACGATACGTATTTAAAAAGAGGCTTCTACAATGACAAACGCCAGTTTTACGCGATAATAAAATATAGTTGCTCTTCGTATTTAACATAATTTGGATTAAGTCAGTTCGCTAAAGAAAATAAAGCGACAGACTTTAATAAACTGAGTGGCTCATTAACGTGTCTGTATAATAATTTAACACGTAAAAGAACAATAGTCGCGTCGGTGCCATTGGCAACAAAATGAAAGAACCTCACGTACGATACTATGCAATCACGAGCAGCGATTGCTAGTAATAATCTTAGCAATTTCTTCGTCCTCGTACATTTGTTCGATCGAAATCATTGCCATTGACAAATTTGGGAGACATAGAAGCAAGAGAAAGCGAAAGTAAGAAACTCTAGATTATCCACTCGGCTATTAAGATTCTAGCAGATATCCTGGAACTTCCGCGAACAACGGAAAGAGCGAAGAGAGCGAGCGGGAGATGGAAACGCGAATGGCGAAAAGAGAGCAAACCGAAGTGTCCGGCTGCTGTGGCTGCGACAGGAAAGTTTGTTTTTTGAAGTCTGTATTGCTTACAAATGTCTCGATGTAAAAAGCGAGCAGTATGCTCCTAATGAGTCTGGTTGTTAAAAGAGCTCTCCCGCCTTTTTTACGCCTGGCATGGCCTCTCTTCCACCCCCTCGCGTTCGCCACCCGTTCCTACGCTTCCATTAGGCCGACATTGTAGCCTGGAATCTTAATATTTTCGACGACGGGATTCGTGACAGTCGGAAACCCCGTCGATTCGTTTATTTCGGGAAAACGCGCGCATGAATCCGTCGCCCGAGCGACCAAATAAGCCTCTCGAAGAACATTTTACGACCGCTAATGGCCGCGACGGAACAGAGAGGTTGCCGACAATTTTTACGAGTCCCCCCCCCCCCCCCCTCAAGAATCGTTTCGTCCAACCACCGCGTTTAGAACTGTTCGATGCGCAAGAGCAGTCTAGATAGAAACTTGGGAAAATTTCCTATGGACGTACGGCACAGTTTCGCGTTAACTGACCATCCCGGTAGCCCCGCCAATTCTTGGAACCGACTTCTATACCAACTTCCCGATCCTATCTAGCTAGCGAATCATTTTACGATTTCGTATCGAATCGACCCGAATCGCTCGTCTTCGAAAAAGTCGAAAAGTCCAAATGACGAAACGTGTCGATCTGGCCGAGCAGATAAGATGCTACTAAGCTGAATGGACTGTTAGCAGAACAACGTTGTAAACCGTTCTAGAATTTCGCGTGGAAATGGCACGCAAACAAATTTCCGAGTGATTAAACCATTCCGTAGGAAAAAGGAAAGAAAAGAAGAAAAAAAAAAAAAAAGAATATGCAACGTGTATATGCTGAAACGAAGGAGTCCATATAACGAAACGTGTCGACCTGGCTGTTGCTCGGAGCAGGACGCGCTAATGTCGACCGTTGTAAATGGTTTTCGGGCGCACTTAAACGCCCATTTCCTTCGAAATCCGGCCAAATCGCTTAGGCCGAGCAAAGCGTTCCAATTAAGAGGTATGCGTCTCGCTTCTGGCATCTCGGCAACGAGACGATATATTTTTTTTCTCTCGCTCCGCTTCCCTACGCGCTGCTCTCGCCATCTCCCTTTGTCTTCGCTGCGTCAGCTTGCGGCGAGTCTCACGGACTCTCGCCTCCTTTTCCTTCTTTGCCTTCTTCCCTTCGCGAACAAACTGCCAAGCGAGAGAGTCTCGAGCTCGCGCGTTAAACAGATGAGAATCTTTCGGTCTATTAGTGGAGCTGCCACCGTTTTGCCGCGTAAAGAGAATTGATATCTGCCCCGGTGCACTCCTCCTTCTTCCTTTTCTTCCTGTTCGACACTCCCGTTCCCGCTCTTCGTGTCCACCCCTTCGCGACGTTTTATTTGCGGTCCACTCGAGCGCGCGTTCCGCGCGGTTTGTCGATTACTCGAGCTGGATGATCGAACGCTTGATGGATTTTCAGGCTGAATTAATGTAAAAATAAAAAGAGCAGAAAAAAGATATCGTGTACGGTAACGCGTGTTTGTAGATGGTAGGAACATCTCACGATGAAAATTAGAAAGGAATTTATATATAGAGGAGATTCCTTTAATGGTATTCGCTTATTTGAACGCAAGTTTCTATTATTTAAACGAGAAACTGTAGATTATAGAGAAAATTGTGCGCGGATGAACTGTTGTTCTATCCATCGACAGAGCGAGAGTGAATATTTGCAGCGAGTATAATCACGGGGAAGATGAACGAATTTATCTGGCCGACTATTATTATTTATTCGGTTGTTATTGTTATTCGATGGTAGCTGAAAGTTTTTGCGGATGCTCGTAACACGGAGGAAGGCGAATTTTCAAATATTTTTAGACGTCGAAAGGGTTCAGGAAACGGTCAAAAACGGTCGCCTTTGTTTCGCGTTCGATCACGTGCAACGCGTACGCAGATGATTCGTCGCGCAGTTCCGCCGACAATTCGCGGCGATCGTAAACCTGGCCCGCAACGTCGACGAGGAATACTTCTTGGAAACGGTGAGTGAACACGTGTTTAGAATTAGGTGGCGTGGCACGAGGGGACGTATGCATGACGTCGCCGGCGAAATTTCTCAGCCCCTCCACGATCGACCCTCGATGGCAATCTTTTTCGTAAATAAATACTCTCCGTGTAAACTCCGTTAGTCCTGAAACGCAGAAAACAACCCTGTGTATTCGGTATTCTCTAAAACAGATCCGAAACATCCCTTTCTCCTTCGATCGCGACAGCTCGGATCAAGGATAAACCAGAAACGGAAAGCTGAAGAGAAGAACATGTTGCTACATCTTCTTCGTGAAGCATCGAAGAAACGAAATTGTGCCCTGGTGCGAGAAGGGAATCGCGTTTTACCAGGAGACCGCGGCTTAAATCACGCAACGGGGAGTTAAGTGACCGAGAGCAGAGGAGGAACGAGGCGACGAACGAGAAGACAGAAGGAGGAGGAGAAAAAGGATAACGAGGGAGGTTGAGCTGGTATTCGCATTCCGGGAGCGCGTGCCACGATGTCAGTTTGGAAAGCGAATGATACGTAATTTATAACGGCGTGGAACTAAATACCCCGTTAGGTGGAGTGTCTCGAAGGGAGGGACGAGGAAGCGGAACAACGACAGAATCTGACGTGGCGAACGAAGACGTGGAAGAGAGCGAAGGACAGACAGAAGGCATTGGTGGATGTCGTGCGTGGAACGAGAGAATCCGAGGCCGTAGACGAGAGAAGACGGGCCGGTGCCTAAATATCGAGCACATGTCGGCTTCCCCCTTGAAACGCGCCCAACGAAAATAGAAGCCACCACCGTGGACCACCGTACGTCATCTTGCCGAACCGAAGAGTCTCTTCTCGATGCTTGGCTGTTCTGCGGCCTCGTGTTTGCTGTTACGCGGCCCTGTTTTCACGCGTTAAGTCGTCCGTCTTCTTCCTACTTCCCTTACCGTTTCTTTACCCTTTTTTCTATTTGTTTTGCGGAGCTAGAGCGTAAAGGGTATCGTTTACTGGTTTTGCTATTCTAACCCCTCTTTTCGCGAGTAATAAACGAATAGAAGTTTGTGGGAGCAAGTTGTTTTCAAAGAGAACGAAATAACTCGGAGAATAAAATAACAAAGGGAGCGAGGTGAGAACGACAGGCATTCTCCGATAGACTGGCTGTCCTCTTAATTGAACGAGCCGTAAGTGCGCGATGAGTTACACCTCCCGAGGCGTATAGACCGATCACCGTATCTTTAATCATCGACGAACAAAGTCAACGTTGATCGACTCGTCTCTCCTAAGATCAACGAAAGTTGAATCAACGAAGAAAACAGAAATCGATTTTGCCCTTTGATTATCGTAAAAACTGTGCACCGTTGTTGGTCAAAATTAATATCCAAAATTGTCGTCTCTTAGAGCGGTCGTATCGAAGACGATTTAACGACGACAGAAACGTCGACAGTGCCGTTTCTCTTCGATTAATTCGTGTTTCATGTTCCGTCGCGATCTTTCTCCTCTCGACGCCCAATTTTCCTCCTGCTTCACCTTCTGTTTCTCTTATTTCATCGCGGGACAGCCGGCAGAAAAGCGGGAAAGAAGACTAGAAGCAAAAAGAGCGTCGCGAAGAAGGAGAAAGGAAAGGAAGGATGGAGCGAGGAGACGGGCATCCCCTAATAGATCGGCTGTCTTCTTAATTGACTAGGTGGGTCGTGAACGTCTGACGGCTCGCGCCTCCCGTCTCGAAATAAGCGGCTGGATTGACCGTGAATGCCGAACGAGGAATACCGACCTCTCCCTCCTTTAGCCTCACGAATGATGGAGATTGATCGTGGCAATTATATAATCGACGCGGGGCCGCTATGAGCGTCGACGCTGCTCGCGATACCTTTGTTCGGAACGAGCTTCGTAGATCTTTTTCAATACCTTAGGAACGAATTTTTTTCTGCTTCGTGATACGTGACATCTTCTATGCTTCGTGAAAAATTCCCGGAAACGTTACGAACGTATGCGCGTGGAATCGCATAGAACACGATTTACCATGTTAGTTCGAACGATGCGAACGTCGAACGGTAATTGTAGAAAATGTACGGGTGGTAACGTTACAGAGTAATCTTGGAAATAATTGGAAATAATTATGCTGAAATAAAGTTACCAATATTAAATATATACGCGTGAGATCTTCAAGCGTCGTTTATCGTTTTATTTCAAGCAATGAAAACTATCGTCGTGGCTAGCGAGGCAATTACAAGGAATTTTAGTGTCAAAATTCCTACGGATCCCGAACGTAGCGGAGAATCTTTCGTTGGAAAATCTTTCGCACGACTTTTACGGACAAGCGTCAGCGGGGTCCAAATTGTTCGATTGTCCGTCTCGAGTGGCTGCGGCATTGTCACCTGGCCGCAGCTGTCCCGTGTCTCTTAAATCGCAATTATGCGAGGCACGGCAAGCCGCGAAAAAGAAGGGGGCAACGGGGCCATTTTCTAGCGTTTCGGTCAAAAACTGATCCTTCAACTGGTTGACAATGGGCGCAGAACGAATCGACTCCGGCTTTACCTTTATCCGGCCTCCTTCTTCCTCTTCGTTGTCGTCGTCTTCCTCTTTTTTCTTTCTCTCTTTCTCTTCTTGACTTCTCGGCCGGTCGAGATTGCCGTATTGTCGAGGGCGTGAGGCCCTTCCACGGACCGTTTTCCTCTCTAACGCCATTCAACGCCACGAAAACGAATTGTGTGCCTCGTGCACGTTCCGCTAAAGATGAAGTCGATACGACCGAAAGAATCGTGGCTATAGCTTACTGTTTCCTTTGGTATCGAGGACACCTTTGCGTGATTTCTGCGATGGATACCATTGGAAAATTTTCGTAAAGAATAGGCCCACTGTTATTTTTCCTTTCTCCGAAGAATTACTCCACCTGCGTCGAGGTTCGTACGCCTTAAAGCGTTTTATTGTGGAAGTTAATGTGCAATTCGTTTGTAGAAACTTTGTAAGCTTTCTGACGATTGACGCCAACTTCTATTGTACACCTATTTGGTTCGAATGGAAGAAGATCATTTATCATAAATCTCCGTCGAACAATGAAACATTCTACGTTTGGCCGAATACTGTCCGTGGTCGAACACTAAATACAACGAGAAACAGAATACGAAACAGCTAGAAAACAATTTGGAAGAATTCATCGTGGAACGCGATGAAACGTTTCGAGCAGACGATCACGAGGCTACTCGACGCGATTCACGGAAAAAAGATGTTCGAGAAAATACTGATCTCACGGATTTTCCGAGCAGGTCGACGTAAGTCTGAAAAAATGTAAACGTATCTCCCACTTGGATCTCGATCTGTCGAAAGTATCTCTGTTAACAAAGCCACGTGTTCCAAAGCAATAAACCTAAAGAGTCGAGAAAAGACTTGACGCTGGTCCGTCTAAAGGCAAAATCGTAGACTCTCGAAACGATCCCAGTGCGAGGAACGGTCGGCGAAATTGAAAGAAGCAAAGTATCATTTCCAGGGCTTTAATGAACCAAACGTGTGGTCTGTGAGAGGCGCGAAGCATCCTTGTCTCGAAGACTGTGTCGAATAGGAGATGTCTGAATGGTGGATTCGCGTCGCTGGTGTGAAGGATCCAGTTGTAAAAGATCCGGCGGTGGCATTGTGCTACTCGGCTCGAACCGTGCACCATTCGAAGTTGTTTAAATCCTTGTAAAGCTCTCGAAAGAGGATGCGGCCGTGGTGTCACTTTCCTCCCTCGAGTGGCTCCGATTGTCGACCCCTTGAAAAGAGTGAAATTGAGTCCGACAACCCGAACCCGCAGCCCGAGCAGGTGCTCGGAACTTCCTCTCTTCCCCGCCGCTTTTCCAGAAAAGAACCTTCGTAAAATCATCGAGTCTGAAATGGATCCGGAACGCATTATCGTAATGGAGTCCGATCGCTTCCCTTGAAATCTTTCTCTTCTCGTCCGGGAGTCACGATCGTATTTAACACACTCGTTTTGATTTCTACGTGATACGAGCCATTCACGAGCCACGCTCCGTGGTGATCAGCCCCGTAGATCGAAGAGTAGACGATGTTACACACGCTGTTTTCTAAATTTACGATAGAATTTACTATTGTTTGTACGAAGTCGCAAAATTTGTCTCAAAATGTGTAGAGTTTAGTAGCGGTGTCAAGCTGCGTGACCTTTTTCTTCGAGCAAGACCGTGACAACAGACTTTCCGGTGAAAAAGTTCTCTTCGTAGGCTGTGCTAGAAAGCGACGTAACCGATATTGAGCGATTCTTTTTCTTTATCTCTACACGCGCATACATATGTATATCGCGTGTCGTTCTTCCACATGCACGTCCAGGATCCCCTTGCTCGAAACTTCTCCAAACGAGTCATTTCTCACGTGACGTGTCAAGACCGACGCTGCTCGCGACGTTCGAACGTCGAAAGCATGCGATCGAGGATGAACGTTTTAATAAAACAGCCCGCAGCAAGAGTCACAAGACGTTCTTAAATACCGGTATTCTTCCAGGCGAGTGACTCGGAATCAACGGGTCCCAGGGCTCGTCGTTCGTATTAACGCGGCGTTTGTCAGCTAACGAGCGGTTTGATGGGCCGCCGCGGAAAAGGCATAAAGGGAACGAAATCTCGAAAAACATCCTCGAGGAATCTCGATACGTCGTGGTCCCGCGACGCATTAATTTCCCTTCTTTCTTTGCCACTCTTTTCGATCCACTGACTCGGTATAAACTAATTTATTCTCGTAAAGATGGGATTAACGCGGCAGGGAGAACGAGTTATCTCGTCGTTTTGTAGAGATCCGATGGCCACTTAAGCTGCCATTTGTTCTGTGTAATGGGCCGTGATCCTCTTTTTTTTTTTTTTTTTTTCTTCTTCTTTGGAATCCTGATAGATCACTTTAGGGGGAAATTATGGCTTGGTATATCGTGTTAAAAGGTATTACGAACTCCTATAACGCTATTATAACATTTAAAATTACGTATCCATATGTCAAACGAGAAGTATTTGACTAGCTTAACGACCCAAGGGCCGTGTCGCTCGCACGTAACGCGAGTAAGCCAGCAAACACCGATTTAAAATTAATCACAATCGAATCATTTTTTCAAACTTGCTGTGAATTTATAGTCAATCGATAATATTCGTGATAATATACCTTCGTAGCTTCGTGCATGAAACCTGTAACGTTCTTTCTCCTCTAACAAATACGTACGATCTACGGTGGCTAGAAAAATTATATGCGCGTTGATTAGATCCAAATGGTTCGATTATAAAAATTTGACGCATACTATGAGCACGAAAATGATGAAAAAATACTCTAATGGAAAATGAGACCACGCAGCGATACATTTTGTGACCACAGTCTCCTGCCTTTTTATTCCTGTAAACGCTTCAATTCTCTAACCAAGATTAACAAGATTAAAGTACAGAGGACGAACAACTGAGAAAAACTCTGTTACGATATTCCGCTAAAAATCAATGGAAGTCCCCTAACGTTCGTTCGAAAGGCAACCGATCGAACGAAGAGGATGATCCGTTCAACAGGTTAATGAGCGCAATTAAGGAGACTTGCAACTCGCTCTATGGGAATCGAACGTCGTCGGTGAAATAGAAGGCGATATAGTGGTTGGAGGGCTTGGAAGAGTGATATACAGTTCGGTAATGGTGGCGGACGATCCGACACCTGGCCCCGTGGCCCCCTTTGTGAGAGGTGGCTGAAGAGCGAACCCCACGCCATCAGTGGTCCCCCATAAACTCCGGCGTGCATTCAGCTAAATGGTTCTAAAGTGCTTTGAAAATACGAGCCCGCTACGAAAAGCGTCTCTCACCGCCATGAAGGCAGCCCTTCTCTCTCTCTCTCTCTCTCTCCCTATATATATATATATATATCTCCTTCTCTATCTATCTATCTATCTATCTTTCTCTCTCTCTCTCTCTCGCTCTCTCTCTCTCTCTGTATCTTCACCAGCCAAAACGATATGGGTGGTTTCTCTGGAGAATAAAAATGCAGATTAGGATTAACAAGCCGGGACGACGATTCCTGGCTTCCGTTGATTTACCGTCGTATAATTTTCATGGACGGCGTGCGCTCGCACGGCCAACGTAATTTTTCCCTTCTTTCTCCTTCTTTCTTCGTGCCCACTCCACGATTCGTGTTTGTTGAGATACGTTATTAGGATTATTTGCTTCCGTGTAATTTTCATTCGACCCCGGATTAAGGTAGTGGAATTTTCAAGCAGTCAGAGTTTTCTCGTTTCGAGTTACCGATTGTCACTCATGCATCGATTCGATGGAATCATCGCGGCGTGGAACGTGGAAACGGTTGGAAAAGATAAGTACGAAGCGTTTAAACACGCTGTTCGTGCTCTGCAGAATATCTACCGAGCTGAACGAACAGATCTTCCGATCGAATTACTTCGTAGGTATGGGGACGTTGTTCGATGTACAATTGTTAGAATTTAATCTTCAAGTTAGGATTAATAATCTGTGGAAGACACAATGTTTATATTGAAATAATATTTATTAAACAGAGCTACAGAACCTGATGTGTATAAGCGAGTGATATAATTAACAAGGTATGCAAGGATCGTTGATTGTTGGCCAGTTACTCTCAGATTAGTTACTCTCTTAAATACTTTGAACCTCACTCTCTATACAGTAACGAGTATGATCTGTGTAAGCGTCCTGTTCAAATGCCTGTATGGGTGCCTGTGTGAGGCTACTTATGCCTATGCGTGAAATAATAAGAATGGAAAACTTAAAATTCAAGAATTCATATGCACGGATAAAGGTTAGATTTGTCTAAGCGTTTTGTTAAATATAGTTGCAAAGTGCAGCTCAAATTAACAAATTGATATTATATAGCGAATTGTTCGTGGAAACCAGCGAGAAAAATTCGAGCGATGCGCGTGCGCGGATAGAAAAATGCTTACCGCGTTCACATCGTTCCATTGATTCTGGCAATCAAAGGCAAAGAGTCAGGCACGGCTGTACCTGACGAAGAATCGCGCGTTACGATGATCGATTCTCTTCGCATGTTTTCAAAACTATTTGCCCTGTAAACTGTTCGCGGTATCGTAACAAAAAGAGCAAAAAGTATTCTTCTTTCAGAAAGTCTGAAAGCTACTGTCGCCTGTAAACAGAACGTTCTAAAAATATTCCCCTCATTTTTTCCAAATCACATTCACTTTCATACGCTTTATTTGAATTTATAAAGCTCGTCGTTTCAAGCTTAATGTTGGAATACAACGATATTACACGCATAGGCACAAATGCTCTTACACAGACACCTACACAGGCATTTGAACAGGACACTTACACAGGTCATACTCGTTACTGTATAGAGAGTAGGGTTCAAAATATTTAAGGGATCATGGGTCACTACCTACGTCTAGTCCGAGAGTAACTGACCGACAGTCAACGATTCTTCTATACGTTGTTAATTATATCACTCGCTTATATACGACAGGTTCTATAGTTCTGTTTAATAAACATCGCTGAATATTATTTCGACATAAACATCGTGTCTTCCACAGATTATTAATCTTAATTTCAAGATTAAATTCTAACACTTAAACTTCGAAGTGTCTGATCGTTCGTTAATGATGAAATAACGAGTTCTTATGGGACATAGACAATCAGAAATCGATCTTCCGTTCTCCTAGCAGCTCGTGCAGAACTGTGGAGATAGCCGTGCAAGCTGGATGCTTTTCGTCGTGGCTGTACGTCGTCCCTTTGCAAAGAGGTGTGACTATGTTTGAATACACTGTTGATTGGGCCATAAATGTGTCTCTCAACGTACAAACACATTCCTCTCTCTCTCTCTCTCTCTCTCTCTCTCTCTTTCTCTCTCTTCGCTCGGGCATAGTCATTTTCTCGTTCGGGAACCTCGTGGCTGAAGGGCCACACACAAGACTACAGCCGTTTGATTGGTACCTCCCGGGATAACGCGGCGTGATGCAATTGAATTCCAGTTTGAAAGATGGTCGCCGGACAATCCCGCTGTGCTCGACTCGAAATTACCTTTTTCCGATTACTTTACCACAAACCGTATTTTTCTTTCCTTTGTACGGCGCTCGAGGAGAGCACGGGAATAATATTTATAGAATTATGTACGTGTAGATTGAAGATAGGTTACGTTATAGCGTTTAACAGCCTGCAGGGTTAGACGTCGTGGTTGTGGAAACTGAAAGTGCAATTGCAATTTCGTAGTTGAACGCGAGCCAAAGGCAAACACGAGCGAATAATTGCAGCGAAATGTAGCGGGACAGCGACGACGCGAGCTCGGTACCGAACGATCGCTCGGCAAATTCTTGGAACTGTCAACAATTCAGTAACGATGGGTGGTCTCTTGCGATACGTGCGGTCCGATGTACATCGGTGCAAGGTCGTTGCACCTCGCTGCCACGTCGTTTACCCGAGAGGATGATTATTTCTAAAACATACGCAAGATGGAACTGATTCGATGCCAAACAATCGTTACGTACGAGTTGGAAAGTCAAAGAAAAAAAAGACGCTGGCTTCTCTGGTGGTGCGATCGAGTGAAAGGCACGCAGCGAACTCGGTTCAAAGAAGGGTAAGTTGGCGAGATGCAAGCTGGGATCGTCGGTTGCATCATCGCGAGACATCGAACTTCCAAGAAGACCGTCCGTTTGACGGATCCAATTAAGCGGGACCACGGCAAGGTCATTAGCATTGATACCGAAATTCGTGTTCCAATCAAAAGGCATTCTTCGTGTATTCGTGCTGAGGTCATCGGCGCGGCGCGGCGGTCGAAGATTCACGATGATCCTGATCGCGATAAGTAGGAGGGGAAGAAGGCAGATCGATCGCGATAAACAAGCTAATAAAATCAAACTTCATTTTTACCATCGACCAATTATCGAACGAAGAAACCAAGCGAAAGTTGAAACCAAAGAAACGTGTAGATAGTACGAAGTAGGTAAAGGAACAGAGGGAAAAAGGAGGAGAAAGGCAACTACCGCAGCTTTCGGGCGAGCATCGTGAGATATTAAATCATCGTACGCTGCCGCGTGTCGATGAACCTTCGAAATTAATTTCTCTATTCACCGAGCTGGGCGGCCGTGTATCAAGGTCGCGAGCTCATTAGCCATTGATAGCCGCATTCGTGGCCCAATCAAAGGGCATTCTTCGTGCGCGTCCGTGCTGACGTCAGGTCTCTCTCCGACGAACGCGTTGGCCAGGAAAATCGAAATCCTTCGGGACGTGTGGCCGTGTCTCGTTCTCGAACGAGCAGAAGAAACGATCGAGGCGAGAGGAAATAACACAGGCGCTTGGTAGAAGAAGATAAAAACCGAAGGAAGGCGGAAGAGGAGGTGAAGGAGGAGAAGGAGAAGAAGGAAGAGGAGGCGGTGGATAGAGCGTCGCCCGGGACAGAGGGAGAAAGTCGAGGCCCGTTCAGAGACTAGTTAGCACCTTCTCTTAAGTCCGCGCGTTCTCGAATCAAGGCGCGCATTCTGCTTGAGCCAGGCCGGCCAGCCCGGCTACAATGCCGCATTGTACTTAAATCAGATTCAATTTGGGCCCCATTGAAAATTACGCTTAATAAATTATTTGGGCAATTCATAAATCCGACTCGTGCGGTGCCTGACTGCTCCTCGGGCTCTCTCGTTCTCCGAGGACTCGCCTCCATCCGACCGCGCCGTTTGCCTCTCGCTTTCGAAACGACGCAAAGCTCCTTTCCAAAGACCGTTTACTAATGGACCAACCTGGCTAACGTATCCCAGGGACGTATTCTCCTATCTCTCCTAGCCGTAATTTTCTAGTCCTAGAGTTTGGAAACGTTCGACTACCGGGTGCTACGAATACCCGCGGAAAATCGCGTGGAATATTTCGTTCGAGATTCTTCGAGCTACTCGGAACGCTGAACGGAAAGTACATTTTCACGATTGAAAATTATCAGTCACGATGGAAGATTAAAATTGTAATTTAATCGTTTATTTATTTGTTTATCGATGACTACATCGATGTAAGGCCTTTGATGTTAGATAAAAGGGATAAAGCGAAATAAGAGAGGAGGAATATAAAAGAAAAGCGCGGAAATTATTGCATCTAATTGATTATTAATTATTTATTACGAAATACGTAGAGCAGATAGGAGTACGGTATTAGAGTAGTTATCGTGGAGTTCAAAAAATGTTTTCTACGCTGTGATTAATAATACATACCACGTGATCCAGCTAATACGATTGCCTCCCGTAAACATTCCAATCTTTCTGCGCGCAACTGCTTACGACGATTATCGAATTGCTTAATGAAATATCGTTGGAAACGAAAACAACATTCGGTGAAATTTTCAGCAAGAGAGGCTGAAAGTTCGAAGCTGAAAGCGATTTAAGCCGACGAATGCGGCCCTGAGGACGATTAAGCTCCGCTCGGAGGGTCACCAGGTAAATACGCACGCGCTCTTACATACACGCGGGCCACGATTATCGACCTGCACGTGTACGTCGTTTATACTACAAATTAGTAGGCAGTTATAAATGACACAGTATCCTTATTATCGTACTAGGCTTATTCCCGGGCCTCTCGCTGACGTTTGACCGACTGTCCGCTTTCCGACCAGAGAGCGTGAAACGACGAGTTTCTTCCGAGGATTCTGACCACGAAAAATTATTCGGCCCATATATCTTTCGCCAGAGGCCGGTCTGTCACTGATTAATGCAACGTACACCGCGTTTATTGTCAAGCAAACTCGTGTACGGCTCGCCACTCCGAGATTCTACACGACCACCGAACGGATCACCGATTCCGTGATCGCCACTCGATAATTGCCCCTTTCACTCGAACACTCGCAGAGTATAGTCATTTTTCAAGTGGAAAAATGCTGGTGTATATTTATCGCGAGATTCGAGGACCGCGCGAGGGATAAAAAAGGAAAAGGCGAAAGGCGGAGACGCAGGAAAATAGGTAAGAAATTTACGGTTACGAGGAAACCACGGGGAGAAAGGTACGGGGGTCCTCCTTTAACAACC
This sequence comes from Bombus dahlbomii, assembly GCA_037178635.1. Taxonomy (NCBI): domain Eukaryota; kingdom Metazoa; phylum Arthropoda; class Insecta; order Hymenoptera; family Apidae; genus Bombus; species Bombus dahlbomii. Next base: position 17,669,352 of record CM074105.1, on the reverse strand, counting down.
CGCAAACAAGGGGCTGACACGTTCAAACAATCAACGTGAACCAACCGACGAACCTATAATTAGCGTAGGATCCCTTTTGTGGATCTTTTTTGGCACTCGTTTTCTCGAGCAGCCGGCTCACCACCATCCACCGTGCCTCTCTCCTCTCGTTAGATCGTCATCTGCGAATGTTCGACATCTCGAAGGCACTCTGACCGCACCAGTCTCAGAAGTCACCGCGCAAGATTGCTCCAGACCATGAAGATCCGACCGCGTTTCGGCTTGCCCGATGATCTTCGCGTAATAGTTCCGAGTGCGTTTGCTATTCTTCAGGGATAAAGCCGTGGTATGTCGCATCGAACGTCGAGAAACGACGCGCCAATTGGTTTCAAAACGGATCGGAATATACTTGAGACAGAGAAACTTTGCACGTATCTCGCGTAGCTGTCGAGATGAATTCATCTTTTGTCAACTGAATCTTGAACAGAGCGAGGATAGTGGAAATCTCTGCAGGACGGCTCTTGGTGGCTTAACGAGAATTATTTCTATGGCACGATCTTTTCTTTCGTGGACGTTGCTCGTTCGACGAGTTCCCTTGTTATTCCATAACGGAGGAGAGGTCGTCGAAGACCGTACGATTTACGAGATATGTCGCGTCTCATGTCAGAAATCTACTTTATCTCCGCGTGTTGTTGAAACCGCCAGTGCGAATTCTAAGAATAGAGAGATATCGTGTTTACTACATCGCATTACAAAGTATGCATAATTTAACTTATAACAGTCGGATCGCGACGAGATATTCATTCGACGAGACAAGCCTGTCGCTAATCGAAGACCGATATAACGCGTAATAATTCCAACTCTGAGCGGTTCGCATCTAAATCTCTCCTTCCAACTTCTACGTTCGTTGATTCGCAAGTTTTCACGATATATAAACACCGAAATATCCATTTTCCAGGAAAGTTTCTACGAAACGACGATCATTCTAAATTCTACGCTTTCAACGCCAATCTGCTACGGAAAACGAGGCAATAAAGAGTAGCAGGCGTTTTGTGGAATGAACGATCCCCTCGGAAATACCTTTTGAGGCAGAAGAAGAACGACGGTACGGTGGTTATCGCGATCTGAACTATGCCACGTACAATTAGTTGAAAACAAGATAACCAAACGGACGAACAACGTCGTTGGAGTACGGTGGCGATTATAAACTATACACACCTGCAGGCTGCCGTTCGAGAAAAGCGTGCATAGACTGGCGAAGCGGTACAGGCACGCACGCGCGCGTACAGCGAAATTCATTTTGCACTCGCCGGTAATTAATTCCCCGCTCGTCAACGTCAGCAATTAAAATTATACGTTAATGATTTGCAAAAACTTGTTTTGTTGCGGATGGACGGCGGTAAGCGTTATCTCTGTCGGCCTCTAATTATAGCATCCGACTACCCCCCGACAGACGGTGCGAAACAAACGAAGAAAGATGAAAAAGACTTTATTCTTCTTCACCCTTCTTCTATCTCTTCCCCTACTTTGCTTGTAACGTCTCGAACCACTCGCGTATCTTTTTCGGTTCTTCTTCTTATCCTCGTGTTGTTTTCTTTGCCGCTGCTTCGTTTCTTTTTCTTTATTTTTCTCTTCGAATCAAAACCGATAGACGTCTATTTCATTTTGTATTTGAATCTTTGAGAACCTGTTACGCGATACTAATTCCGTAACTATCAGGTTAGTACTAACCGCGTGCAAAGTATCCATACACACGAATTAGGACTCTCTGTCGAAACTCTCTAGCGACTATCATAATTAATTCCCTTGATTTTTCCGATGGTAGTTTTTTTTTTCTTTTTACTTTTTTTTCTTCTTTTTTTTTTATTCGTCACGTTGCACGAATCCAGTTCATCGATCGTTGTTCGCGCGGTTCGAACTGGTTTATAAATACGCGGCGATAAAGAGAGAGCGATCGTCTCGTTTAATAATCTCGTCGTAATTTCGCGAAAGTCGCGAAAAGGACTCGAGCTGAAAAAATGTATAACGCTGGAACGGATTTGCCGGGGAGGGCGGATTCTACCGAATATCGCTAACGAGCTCAGTTGTTTTCCGTTTGAGCAGCTGTTAATTGGCAGTGACTAATTACAACGTATTATCGAGAAGTTATCACCATGTAGCGCTTTTATTAAGCGTTCTTCTGATCCTCTTCTCTTCTGATTCCCTCTTTCTATTCCGTGTCACGAGCTACGATTCCGTTTCCACTCGTTACATGCTACGTACACATCTCGAACGGTTCGTTTACGCTCGCTGCAGTTAACCGAACATTCACCGTTCATTCACGAACGATTTACCGTTTGAATAAAAAAAAAAAAAAAAAAAAAAAAAAAAAGAGAAAATGAAGCAGCAGAAAGTATAATTTTCCAGCGTATCGGTTTATATTCATTGGAATATTTCGTTGAGTTCCAGCGGTGAAAAGCGAACAATGAGCTACATGGAGGCTTCGGTGTAACAGCTTGTCGCGATAACACGAATTACAACAGAGTTCGAAGGCTAGATCGGCTTGACGAATTTCTGACGTGAACTAATTGCTGATGACGCAAACTGGATATTAAGAGCGTAACTTCATTGGAGGAAGGAGATGACCTTAACCTGTTTCTTTTCCTTTTTTTTTCTTTTTTCCCCTTTTATTTATTTATTTTTTTTTTTTTTTTTTTTTTTTTTCTTTACTCGGAAGACGCGTCAGACTTTGATGTCTTTCTGACGAACCATATTTTCGGAGAAAAAATTGCCGAATAATAACCGCGACAGATAATCGACCGATAGTCGAAGAACTTGTATCTCGATACGTTGTTACGAAACTCGTTGAACCTTTTTTATTGTTCTTTATCTGGAAGGAAAAAATCGTATCGTTTCGACGAAATTTGGTTGACCCGCGATTGGACTTGGCGCGACACGCGCGATTCTCATAATCGACAGTGTATAACGGTTTAATTAATAATTAGACGGCCGATTCATAAATCAAGCAACTTTTTCCACAGCCACGAAATCGATGTGAATGCCCAGGGAGACGTTATCTTCTGTGTAATTAACGCGATATGCATGCCACTGGAATATACACAACCGCGATATATCGGAATGCTAATCAGCGTTCGCAAACAGCCAGAGAAGAAAAAAGTAATTGGATCGTGCAGATACCAATAAACGAGCTCGCGTTCGAGTAAATATTTCATAATCTGCCAAACATACACAGCCGAGCTGGATCCCGCCAATGCATTGTGTGTTTAACAACATTTTGCTGGCGTAACGCCATTTACGAAATCCCATAGAAATTATTCCTAACAACTTACGTGACTTACGATTTCTGATATTAAAACTTCGATAAGGTTAATTATATAATGCGCAATTTCTTCGAAAAGAACGATCGTCCAAACAAACATCTTTCGCTGTACGGGCATAGAATTCAGTAACGGCAAAACAAAATAGATTTACGATCGTACGCGATATTATACAAAATTGTACGTACACGGGATAAAAGCTCGCCTGCATTGCTCCTCTGTGCTTCAGCATATTTTTCACGAATACTTCGTTTTTATCTCCCTGATACTTTTACACTTTGATCGTCGATAGTTTGCTAGCGAGTACGATACGAGGTATTCCAGGCAACTGGGCCAAACCATAGCTTCGAAACGATGGAACATGGAAAAGCTTTCGTTTGGAAAAATTAGACGATTTCGAGCGATGCATCGCCTGGTACGTGGCATTTCTCCTTTTTTAAATGCAACTGTACGTTCTGTTATAGACCGTTCGATACATTTTTTAATTCTCCACAAAACAGGTATGAACGTATTTGGACCAAAACCGATGCATCGCTCGAAACCATTTGATTTTGTTGAAAATTGTGCATCTTAATTGCCGAAAAAGAAGTAAAAGAACACCAAGGTTACTGTTAGAATTTAATCTTCAAGTTAAGATTAATAATCTGTGGAAGACACGATGTTTACGTCGAAATGTATGAAAGTATTTGGACCAAAACCGATGCATCGCTCGAAACCATTTGATTTTGTTGAAAATTGTGCGTCTTAATTGCCGAAAAAAAAGTAAAAGAACACCAAGGTTACTGTTAGAATTTAATCTTAAAGTTAAGATTAATAATCTGTGGAAGACACGATGTTTACGTCGAAATGTATGAAAGTATTTGGACCAAAACCGATGCATCGCTCGAAACCATTTGATTTTGTTGAAAATTGTGCGTCTTAATTGCCGAAAAAAAAGTAAAAGAACACCAAGGTTACTGTTAGAATTTAATCTTAAAGTTAAGATTAATAATCTGTGGAAGACACGATGTTTACGTCGAAATGTATGAAAGTATTTGGACCAAAACCGATGCATCGCTCGAAACCATTTGATTTTGTTGAAAATTGTGCGTCTTAATTGCCGAAAAAGAAGTAAAAGAACACCAAGGTTACTGTTAGAATTTAATCTTCAAGTTAAGATTAATAATCCGTGGAAGACACGATGTTTGTGTCGAAATAATATTCCGTGATATTTATTAAACAGAACTACAGAAGCAAATGTATATAAGCGAGTGATATAATTAACAACGTATGCAAGAATCGTTGTTGATTAGTTACTCTCTTAAATACTTTGATCCCCACTCTCTATACAGTAACGAGTATGACCTGTGTAAGTGTCCTGTTCAAATGCCTGTGTGGGAGTGTCTGTGTAAGAGTATTTGTGCCTATGCGTGACATATCGTTGTATTCCAACAATTACACTTGGAATTCATATTAAAATAGTTTTAGATTTATTTGTTGAACGATCTCCAGGATCTTCGTCGATATACATTTGCACGCGTCTCAGCACTTTCTTTTTCTCATCATCTTCTATTCTTCAGACTGCCAACGAAACAGTTACATTCATCTGTTTTTCGAGACGCTGTGCACACACATACTTCCATACACTCATATTGACATACGTGTCTCGCTATTCTAGTCGGCCAATCTAGTCTAGCACACAAAATTATACGTATCTCAATAGATTTTTCCTAACGTGATCTATCTCTATCTTGTACGTTTTAACCGTGATAACTTCTTGAACCAGTTGCGGTAGACACCCGGTATATCGCAAATTTTTACTCAAAATGTATCCTTTATATACGTAATGTGTATATAATATAAAAATAAATTTTAATTTTAAAATATATCACAACTACTCACGTTAAACGTTCTCATTATTTTACGCAGATATGCCAGATAATCTCTCGAGCGAGAGAAACATACAAAGCTTTTCGGTCTCAGAACCAGGGAACATCTCGCGTTCGTGTTGCAACAAATTCCTAACAAATAACGGCCCTGTCCGTTATTCTATCCAGAGGAAATTATATTTCTTTTACAGAGCGACTGCCTCTTGGTCCATTTCGTTCGTTGGTGCTAATTAGAAAACTGGCGCCTCGTTGTCGAGCGGATACCGGTATCGAATTCGGAACAATGACACCGGCATGACTAATTGCCACTGTGTTGTCAATGCAAATTACCGATCGGAACCGAAAGGCTGACCAAAAGGGGGCACGAGGAAAATTCGAGCAAAGCGAGAAGGGGAAACGTCGGCGAAGAGAATCAAAGGATAGCAGAGAATAGACAAAAAGGAATTCGCGCCGCTCGTTCCACTCGAAAAACGCGGCTTTGCCACGCCCTGGCGACGTGTCGGCCTTCTTAGATGAAATTCGACCGTCTGCGGAACCCGAAATGCATCCCTGGTCAACCCCCTGCAAACGGAACAGACTTTGCTGTCGCTTTCCTGCTGGAACAACTGGAAAACGAATCTGGTCGTTTCGTTGGAACGATTTCCCGGCATCTCGATGACGGCTTTTCAAAGGATAGGAACTGCGTTTGAATCGATGTTCGTTGAATGTATTTGAAGTCAAAGGATTTTCGGTTCGATATGGGCTTATTAGTAAAATGAAAGAAATTGAAGGGAACGTAACAATGAAATTGATAAATGAATAAATTATTTCTAACGGAGTCTTCTTTGAAGTAACTCGATATGGGAGTGTTAAGTTAAAAATGTCACCAGAACGATAGAGTTTAACAAACGATAAGGCAGCATCAGGTTCGATGGATTCTGTGTTGAAACAATTTTCGTGATTTTTTACGAGGGTTAAATCGATTTTTTACAGCACGCACTTGCCACTTAAAATCGAAAGATTTCGGATTCAATGTGGGACGACGTTGGATTGGAAAAAGTTCTCGGTTGATAATAATAAGAGTGAGTAGATACTCATCGATGAAAACAAAAAAGGTTTCTTTTAGATTTTTATTCGACTCTTTCGCGCTCTCCGATTCGTCTCTCCGGAACAAAGTCGAAGAACAATGGATTGGAGAATCACGCGTCGATAAATCCTCCCCAAGGAGGAAGTTGGAAAATTTGTATTTGAAAGAAGATTGGTAGTTCGTCCGGTAGTTTCTCCAATTTCAAATAAAATGTCGTCGATCCTCCGTCGCTCTTCCAAGAATCTTCGAAAAAGCTTACGATATTTTATCTAGCATATTAAACATGTAAATGCTTCGATCACTCCATTTAACAGACCAATGAAATTGGATACAATTGGCAACATGTAACCAGCTTTCATACGTTTAGCCTGACTGGTATGATTTCCCAGGTTTCTCCCCGCTTTGGCCTGAACGCGTCGAGTATCCGTGAATGCGTTCATTGTATCGGAATTAAAGTGTTAGTACCTAAATAGACACGATTACGGACATATCGGGTGTGCTCATGCATAACGATACGATGCATGTCGATCGTCGGTCAAAGTTTATACTCTTTCTTAATTACAGCTGGCTCGATAAGGATACGGATTTATTGGGCTCGTTGCTTTCGTGATATGTATATTTGCTCGCTGTCGGACTCGATTTCGATAAGGCCTACATCGAAACACTTAGTTCAAATTTAATATTATGTCGATTTCTTATCGAATATTTTCTCGAAAATGATTAAAAGATACACGTATTTACTTTGATATCGCAAAGCCACGATAGAAACGTATGTCGAAAAGATACAAAAGCAAAATCTTTTCGAATTTCCATCAGCGTCAGAATTTCGCTGTTCGTAGAAATTTCTTTTTCTTAGAAGGGATACATCGAGTTGCGCGATTAAACTGTCGAACCACGCGAGCACGTTAGCCAAGACTATTGGCTTAAACTAAGAAACGAGACGATCGAAAAGGAGAATGCCTCGATTACCGCTGAACTTTATTCCGTACAACGTCGTACGATAAACGAAAAAGGACAAAAATCGGACTCGAACCTGCTCGTACTCTCGTCACGAAAAGCCTGGACACGCTTTGGAGGAAAAGTTAAACACCCCGGGACGATTATTAATTCGCTGTAAACTACTCGATTCGACCATTTACGATGATATTTATAGGCTCCTATCCGGAAGCGTGATCGAATGGCTCCTTAATCGGCGTCAATTTCATCGGAATCACAGATGGGAAGCACTGTCAACGATTGTGCATCCTTAAATCAACGCACAATACGCAGGCCACCCTTCCTGAGCGTTTGCCCGGACCATCGTCCATTGTACGTCGCGACACGGTTGGTCGGTGTTCCATGACGCGCTGATTAAAAGTGTAACGTTTAGAAATTGCAGGGACAAGGCCTGGCGAACGCGTTTTAGATATAATCATCGTTAATTATATCGACTGCACGTTGCCTGACGTTGTTATCGTCTTACCGCATCCGAATATATTCGTCGTTCGTCGTCGATCAACGTCTCTTAACGATTCCAAGACGTTTCGACTGACGGATGAAAGGATTACTCCGTCTGTCTTATTCGTAGGACTGTCCAACGGCGAATCTGCGACGAAATTGTGAAACGAGGAACGAAAATGTACACAAACTCCACAGACACAAATTAGTTTATAGTTTTGCTATATTTTGAGTAATCTGTATAGTTGCTTCCGAGAATGTACGAGGTGCAGAGTGACGGTAATTGAACGGGGGAAACATTGGATCGAATAAAGCGTCCACGCGATTAGAAATCACGCAGAAGAAACGGGGAGAGTTTATAGCGAAGGAAATTGCAGGTTGCCGCCTAAATTGCGTTTTTATTGCCCATGGCGAGCACGATATTCGCGGAAACATAGAGCTCGCCGTCGCGCCGCTTAAATTTGCCCCCGACCGTTTGAGATAATTTTATTAAGTACTTTACTTTCGTGCGAGCTATCCTGTCGCGACGTAACTAAACGTTCGCACCTTATACGAAGCATAGGCCACTCCATTATCGGCATATCGTTGTAAAATCATACGAAGATCATCGAAGAATTGAACTTGCTTCGAAAAATGTTTGAAAATCCTTCGAAATTCGTTCCAACGTTATTCACGAGCGTTCCGAAGTTGAAAGTCGGTCGAACACCGTTTGAGATCGTTCTGGATCGCTCGAAGATCGATTAAAAGTCGTCGAAGCTTCGTTCGAGGTCACGAAATAGTAATTTAAGCGTCATTGAAGCGTAGACTGAACATACAAATCGATATATCTAGAATGAAAGAAACTGATTGTATCGACGATCCGATTCGTACAATCCAAATACTCGAGGCTGACAAATAGAAACGTTCGCATAATTCTCACAGATCGAAGGTATTGCAGGCGACGTTGTAATAATTTTTCCACTCGAACGTCGTTGCACGCTGATCGGTGCTCCTTTGAGATTGGATATCGATGGAAACCGATAGAGGCTGAGTAAAAGAGACAAAGACGAATCTCTGTTTCCTGAGATTTGAGTAATATTTTCGTGGAACACGCGACGCGGGGTGTCATATATCGACAGGGATCAACGTCGACCCTCGAATGAAGCCATCGCTGGATCGCTAAACCGCCAGCTGTGATTTTCTAACGAGCCTTTGATGGAATAACGCCCCATTCAATTTCCTTGAGTGCTCCCAACTTCGTTTCGCCTATCAGGTTTTGGCAACGCGGCACGGATAATTCCATTACTCGTCGATATTCCAATAAGCATGAATAGACAAATCTACGAAACGCGGGGATAATCGATTATTCACACTCCACTCCATCTCGAGCAGAACCTCTTCGTCGATTGTTGCGTGGAGAAGCTTAATAGCCGTGTACTGTAACGTAATCGGTCGATATAACAAGCTGCTACTTTTTGATAATATTTGGTAATATCGTTGAGAGATTGCTTCCTTCTGAATACGGTTCTCGCGTGTTCCTTTATTCCCTATGCGGTATGAAATACACTTGGCACGTTTATTTCGCTGCATCCGCTTCTTTTATTTATTTAATTTTGATTACGTAAGAATTTATCAGCTAGTATTATTAGCGAATTAACAAGTTACGAATTATAGAATATCGTAGACTGATTTTTTACCGCTTTGCCTTAAACCAGATACCTGGTCAGATCTTATTCGAGGAGATGCAATACGTAAAATTTCGTTCGCAACACGAGAGAATCCACGACTACTGGTAACTCTAACTGGCAAGGAACGATAGTTGAATTGTGCGAGAGAGATCAGATATCGATAAAGGTCCGCGCGTCGTCTTAATTTTATGCCAAATGGACATTCCACGCTACGTGAAATGTACGTATCAAAGGCTCGTAACAACATTCATCGTACAAATATTAAGATGTTTTGTTTGTTATTAACTGCTAGCGAGAACGAGTCGTGAAAGAACAACGGCGTGTTCATAAAGAAGAAAATCAGCTGCATAATCGGAGATACCGTTACATTCGTAGAAAAACTACGGTAACTCTCAGCCTGTTCGTCTCAAAACAAGGTAACGGTCGGTGCATTTTGCAAATTGGATTATAGGACATAGCGGGTGGAGCACGCGCGTTGTAAAACAACGATCGCGACTTAAGTCATGGTGAGTCGACGACGAGCCCTGGAGACCTACCTGTAGTTTGCAAACTGTCCAACAACGAAACTTTTGGGACGAGGAATTCGGAAAATAGTAGAAAGAAGAAGAAAACGAGGTGACGAAGTGACAGTGATTCGAACGACCAAACACAGGCAATCCTCTTGGCAACCTGTCAAGGTCTCGACCTAATCCCGAGATCGGATGAACCGGACCACCCTGTCAAAACTTGTCACGGGGATTTCGAATTAGAAAGGAAGAAAGAGAAGGAAATGGGCGGGATATGTGCGAGAGACCGGGAACCGTAGCGAGAAGATCGAGCAGAAACGCGGAAAACGAAACTCGATCGTGTTGATGGGATGATGTCGAACGTTCCGCGTGGAATTTGTTTCGCTACTACGCGATTTCGCTAGATATACGCTGCTGGCGATAATTGCTCGAACGACTGCAATCGTCGATGCGAATCGATCGAATAATTGAAATTTGTGACGCGTGTGCTTTCTAATCGACGATTCGATGAAAACAGTGTTCGTTGATCCGACAAAGGATCGTGCGTGTCGCCTTTGATTCAGAAATCGGTTATAACGCAAAAGGTGTATCGTTGGAATAACCGTGAGCAACGAGATCTAAAATACGAATACGCGAGTCTCGATAAAATTAGGCGATAAAATCGACTGAAATCCGTAACGAATCGGCTAAAATTTCAACAGCGTGACGAACGGGAAAGCGTGTGGCTCGCGAAAACTCTAGGGAAACACGTGGAAAAGCAAGTGCGCCATCCTGGCGTCTATCGTAATAAATCAACCAGCAACTGAAACATATCTTGGCACGTTCTATTTACCTGAGTTGCCGCAAAACGTTCTCGTATCGGCTTACGAATCAGCTTACGCCGTTCGTCGAAAAATTGTCTACTCCGTGTTGGCGCGACGGTGAGTTCGTAAAAGGGCACGAAGAACCGGCGCTCTTATTACATCAACTTATCCACCGCCTATTGAAAGGATGTACGCGTTCGCGGCGGATTGAAGACGAAGAGGGTGGGCGGGGATGGGTGATCGGTGACGTCGAAGCAAAGGAGGGCTAGGCTGTTAGCACGATACGACACCGGGCGACGCGGGCGAACGGGGGTTGCTCGCCGTACCTCCCTCGTATCTCTCACGCTTCGCGGGTATTTCTATGGGAGGGAGACGCCCGTCTAATTTCCTGTCCTGAATTTCGAACGAGCGGGAATTTGCACCCTTGAGTTCACATCAACGCCGCGATGGAAGAGCGAAGAGGAGCCAGCAGGGCAGGCAAGAAGAGAAGGGTGAAAGAGGAATGGCACGAAGGGGGAGAGGTTTGGAGAGAGGGATGGCTGGTCGGATCACAGCGGCCATGGAACGAGGGAGAACGCGCAAAATCGCGCGTCGAGTCCTCGTTTCGAGCGCCATTTTTCGATACCACCCATTTTTCCGGCACGTTCTCTTTTTCGGTCTGCTCCCTTCCGTTCGTTCGTTCGTTCGTTCGTTCGTTTGCTCGCTCGCTCGTTCGTTCGTTCGTTCGTTCGTTCGTTCGTACGTTCGTTCGTTGGACGAGCTTTTTCTCGTCGTTTTTTCGACACGATCCCGAATCGAAAACGCTTTTCAATTCGAACATGGCTCGCGGGGGATGTCGCGACGCGGCGTGGCGCGGCGGCCGGTGATCGACTGTCTTTATCGGGGCTCGATTTTGATTCACGCGGACAGCGGACGCCGGCTCGTTTTTATCGAATCCAGAGCTTCGCGCTAAAAGGGACTCGGACGAGCCACCTTTCCCCTGGATGACGGTTATTTATACTCCACCCCGTGTCGAGCAAGTGGAAGGGAAAGTACGGAGAAACTGTCGAGAGCGACAGAAGCGCGATACGTCCGGGCCGATTAATTTCCTGGCGGAACGTTGGATAGAGAGACGGCGCACCGCGGCCAAATAAAACTACGAATAAAGGAAATTCGTCGTCTCCTCGAGTTATACACGGTGGCTCGGTGGATTTTTCAAAGAGGCGTGGAGAATATCCGGGAAAAGCTCGTGCATTGTGCAACGGGGAGTAGCTCGAGCGTGACGACGCGCGGGATCCTGTGCCACGGCCAACCAGTTTACGGACAAAAACCCATTATACGCGGACTCCTATTATGTGATTGTTATGAATTTCCTATTAATAATAAATAAACAAACATAATGGAGGCCGTTGCGCCGCGTTAGCCTGCGGGATAGCATCTGGTTTCGTGAAGAGAGCGAACGAGCGAGAGAAAGAGGGAGAGGAAGAGAGATGCACGAGGGTTACGAGGGGGTCTCGACACCCGCCCCCCCCCCACCGACTATGTATCTCCGAGACTTGCACTCGTGCGTCTGAAAGCGGATCCTCTCGTTAGGTTCTCTCGCTCGCGCGATTGGCTCGATACGAGATACGCCGGCCAGTCATTGGCCGTTGCTCGAACAATGACCGGTTACAAATCATCCCCTTTTATACCTCGAAGCGATCAAGTACGCGTGACGATTCCTTTTTTCTTTCCTCTTCTTCTCTTCTCTCTGTCTGGCTTCTACGAGATATTCTTTCTCGACGCTCGGACCAGTTGCACGCAGGGTAAATTCAATTCGCGCGACTCGAGATACGTTTCGTAGCGCATAGACAGAGATTCGGCCAGCAAATTGAAATTTATCATCCTGTTGGCGAAAGAATCCGTCGTCATCATCCGCCCTCATTTTCCTCGTTCGTTCAACGATCGGTATTTTAACTGCAACTTTGATCGCTTTTGTATCGCTTTTAACACACCTAACGGTCCTAATGGTACTTTGGAAACAGTTCGAAAATATTTGACACGGTCAAACACGGCATCGTTTGACGAACGTGGCGAATCGTTCCGCGTGCAGATAAAAAAAACAATTTTCTCGAGTACAAACAATCCCATGTCGAAGAAACAAATTTTTAGCAAAGGATGTACGAAGAGGGGTTGAATCGTGCAAATCGTAAAGTCAAGTTTCTGTTCGGAACAGGTAGAGCGGTGGCTTTCGACCGGTCAACCCTCGACGATCCATCCTGCGTCTCGTCCTAATCCTGTTTGCAGGATGAGCCGACCGTTGCAACCTATGTTTGATTATTTTAGGATTTTCCAAGGTACGCGAGAGCGTTTTGTCCGACGCGTCGGATAACTCTGTCTATAGTACGTACGCCCACTGGAAATCCTCTCTGGGTTCTTCTGTATCGGCCTATCTGAAAACATCGGGACCCGACTTAAGCGTTTCACGAATCGTCCAGTCTATCCGTGTCCCGAGATAAAAGAATTAGAGTTGTTTGCTTGTACGATCGATCTATTAAAAAAAAAAAAAAAAAAAAAAAAGAAGGAAAGAAAACTGTGAGAATACGTCGTCAAGTTTCTCGGTGTTAATTCGAAAATTTTTAATTAGAATGTCCGAACGTTAAAATGTTGGAATAGTTGAATTTCGAAATTTATTTTACGGTTACTCGGCCGTTGAAAGAGACGTTTTTTTTTTTTTTTTTTTTTCGCGGAAGACGCAAATCCCAGCGACGTGCACACGAATTAGAAAAGCGTCGAAGAAGAGAACGAGGCGGAGTAAGTTAGTCACCTGCGGAAAGTCCGGTTACTGCTGGCCCCTGGTCGGACAAAGGGCCAGGTATTTAAAATTCTATTGTACCTTTTAAACGGCCGGTATTATCTCGTTAAACTATAGGCGTGGTGCGAATTTCGGGCTGTGTCCCGAGAGACAACCGGATTAAAGGAGCGACGCGACGGGACGCGACGATCGCCGCAGATACTCTTGCAAAAAAATTGTCAAACTACGTTGTAACGTTGTTGCAAAAAGTAGCGATGTCTCGCGGTAACGTTTAAAACAGGACAACGAAAACGGCGAAGGAAATCGCGTTCCTGTTCGTTGTCGAGACCGTACGATCGATCGAACTGCTCGGAGACTCAAAACAGTGGCATCGACCAGTTGGAACGTGGTTCTCTAAATCTCTGTCAACGGCGCGCGTCGACAAAAGCGACGTGATTCGAACGGGACGCGAGGAACGCGAGCACGAGCGCGCGAGGTGGAAGAAGAAAGCCGGGAGAGCCGTGTCGCGGAGTCGATTTCGAAACGACTGCTTTGCTCCCAGGACGTCGAAACGAGAAACGAGGTTTGGTAGCGAGAGAGGCAACGGCGCAGCTAGGGGAGTCGCTCAACCATGAAACGCCAAACTAAACGGCGCTTCGAGGCCCAAATATGAGAGCCGACTCTCCCCCCCCCCCCGTTGCTACCACACTTTGCCCTTGCACACGGTGCATCGTGTTCCACCGCACGGCCATAACCAACACGACCATAAGCAACAGGGCTATACGTATACGAACGCGTGCGAAGGTGCGCGAAACGCAGAGGAAACGCGTGTATTTATTCCGGCGTACGAAAGGAAAGCACAAAAAGGGCATAATGGACCCCGTAGCCAGATAGGTGTATATAATGAGGTTAGCAGAGGGGTGGAGTAAGGGAGGCTAGGCCAGCGGGGTGGTTGTGTCGCGATACGAGAGCGACGGAGAAGGGACGAGGCGGGGAAGGGTGGAGGGGGGATGGTTCCCCCTCATCCAGGACGCATCTGCCCCATTATGCTGCCCCGAGGCACTCCCGAGACCATTAATCCTCGCTAAACGACAGCCATTTTGTACCTAAACTGGATTGCCGACTCACTAACTGGTTTTGAGGACGCTTAATAGACTACTCGGCGCTCCTATTATGGCGATCGCGCATCCGCGCTATATTTCGGTGTCGTTTATTCCCCGCTAATGTGCAAACGGCTTTGGAAATGTCCCGAGACGAGCAGCTAACTCCTCCTTCGCGGAAGGCCAACGGTAGAGGGAGGGACGATGGTACGCGGAGGGATGCTCTGCGTTCTGCTCGTTTTCCATAGGAACCGAGGGACGTCCGAGCTTAATCCTCCGTGGATCGTCGATTCGTAGCCGAAGAACGACAATAACGACGGCGACGATGACGTTGGTAATTGGAAAAAATCTTCCTCGTTATTGCCGCTGGGGAACGATATCGTCGTTGCTATTAGGGTCATGGAATTCCGGTGTTTCGACGACGATTCTATCGCGTAACTATCTGCGATTGCGATTCGTTTCGCAGGAAAGCGAAGCTTTCGTCGAAGGTGTAAAATTGTAACGTCTACTGGAAAAAATTGTCGAGAAAATCGAGGATGGTTTTGAAGAGGAAGCTCGGTAAAGTTTCACGCCAACATCCTTCCAGCAATGATCCTTCGTTTTCGTTGGCTCGCAACCGAACGACACCCCACGAGCTTCCTGTCGCGCAGTTCTAACAAGATTTTGGTTAGTCGGCTTGACTCGGTGCGAGTTCTGCTCCTCTTTCTTCCACGTGGTTCTCCCACGGGACGTTGCGGCTTTTCGCTGTCACCCGGGACTATCACCGACAACCTGCCGATCGGATTAGTTTAATCCTAAAATATTGTTCGGCCGGTATACAACAACATCGCGAAGATTCCGCGAAAGGCCAGTGGACCGCGTGTCCGGGGATTCGCCGGCCTAATGCCCCTTTGACGAGGATTCGCTCGTTACGGGAGGCAATTAATTTTGCGTTCCGTGGCTTGTCATTACGATGGTCTTTGATGTAAGCTTTCGATGCGGATTTTCGGCCCTTCGATAACGAAGTTGCAAAGTCGCTCGTTGCAAAACCGGCGCGATATCAATAGCGAGGCTTCGATCGGACGGGAATAAAAACTAGAAGGATCTAACCCGGAGGATCTTATCTCGCTATCCTACGCGTTTAACGTGCACCCTCGTGGACCGCCGTTGTACTCGGTTCGTCATTTCCCGTCTTCAACGGTCAGTCAGTTGGGAATCCACAACAAGCACGTCAAAAACCTGCCAATCAAACTTCCAATTTCCATCAATCACCGACCGTTCGATACCGTCGTCTATCGTAGCCTGGTACAACGCGAGCCATCCCTGCCTCGTACGTACACCCTCTCGTACGTGCAAAAGTCCAGAGATCGCGAAATTTCCGCAAAAAAAAAAAAGAAAAAATGATCCTGCCCGTTGCAGCAGCTCGACCAAGGTATCCCGACAACGTCATTATCTCGTCAAACGGCCGCGTAGCCACGACGCGACGCGACGATGCGACGACGCGACGTGGGAAACGAGGAGGAAACGTGCGCGCGCGTACACGCGTGCTCACGCACAGGTACCTAACACAGACGCACGCGGGGATTGCCAATCAATTCGCGCATCGCGCCCGGGAATTAGACAATTAGGAGTCGTCACGTTCCCCGAGCAGTCGCCTCGTCATCCCGGACCCCGCGTCGTTCCGCTTCAGCCCCTTCGAGCCGACCTTCCCCCACGCTCGTCCGCTCGCTCGTTTTCATCCCCACGCGCGACGACGCGCATCAAGCGCCACCACGTTCTCGATCCAAGCAACGCCATCTGCCAGACGATGGGAACGCGAGGGGCCAACTCGATTTCCCCGATGTCGAAGCGGGAGAAGAACTCGAAGGCGACGTTGAAACTGGTGTTGGATTGGCCGAGTCGCGCGGTACAAACACGCCCACCGAACAGGGGTCCGGGTTAGGGCTGTGGTGTGACTGGAGTGGTTCGCATTGGCCGAGGATAGGACACGGTACCGGTTGCACGGGTTCCGCGGGGGCGGCGCGCCACGGCGGCAAGCACCGCGACGCCGGCCGCCACCGAGAAGAGAGAGGACGTCTCGGCAGGCCGCAGCCGCAGCCGAACTGGTAATCAGTGTCGTTTCCGCGCCAGCACTGGCCACCACGCGGCAGATTACGCAGATTACGCTCCGCGCACCCCCCGCGCGTAGCCGAACGTTGTGACATCGGATTGTGAGAGTGCGACGGGGACGATACGCGGATCCTAGCTTCGGCTACGAGCTTCGATTACCTGGGAAATTGCATCGCCTGTTGTAGTTGTTCCTTGAACGGAATCGTTCGACGGGACTCTGACAACCAGAGATACGAAGTTGAGAAGTGCGCCTGGTTCTTGGCTCTTGCGATTCAACGTCGTTTCGCAACTGCACTCGCGCGAGAGACTGTGAGCGTCGGAAACACAGATCGATATGCATTGACGCGTCGCACATTCGGTGGAATCGATACCGAAAAGTGGATCGAAGGAAGAACCGTAACAGTCGCTAGCGATAATGTCGTTGGCTGCTTGAGCAGAAAAAGACCGGGAGAAATCGAATCGTCATGCCGATCTCGTAAAGAAACTGTTGCGACTTTAATGGGGGGATCCGCTCGCGCCGGCTCGGTCGGTCCACGACGATGCGGCGGGTTCTGAGAATAACGGGCTTGGGAGTCGTTCGTCGAATAATGCCAGCCCGTGAACATCGCCGACGATGCTGCTCGGTATCGAACTAATTGCGAGTCGATAAACTGCCTACGATGACAGTTGTCCCTTGGACGTCGCACTGACGTTCGGCAGTTCGCGTCGATAAGCGTGCAGAAGCGAGGAAAACGGGGAACGATGACCACGACGTCGTAGGTCGGTGAACGATACTCGGTGCCGGTAGAAGACGAACGGTTTTCAAGGATAAAGCGGTGGCGAGTAACACGAACGTCCGCTCGTTAGCTGCTAGTGACGTCGAGAAGATAGCCGAGTGAAAATTACGATGTGCGTTAAGTGATCGATGGCGAGGTCTTGCAGAGACACTTAGGAAGCTCGTGCTTCGACCGAGGATAGGCGCTACGACAAAATTCATAACCCGGTAACTTGTCGAGAGTCCCGAGAGGGAAACGTCGAGAACCTCTCGATCGACAACCTGATCTCACGATCCTCGTTCTCGTGCGATACGAAAAAGAAGGAAAAAAGGGTAATCGGCATGAGTAACAGCGAGGGCGTGGTGACGGGCCAAGGAACCGGAAACGATCGCCTCTGCGAGGACGTCGATATGGCAACTTCGACGTCCGCGTCGTCCAACTTGAAGCCACGAAGCGGCAAGATCAGCTTCAGCGTGGACTCCCTGCTGAGCGACATGAAGAAGACCGGTGTCAGCGGTGGCGCGTTCGCTCGACGAGAGAGCGACGATCGGATGGATACCGAGAAAAACGTGGACGTGGAAGCGAGGTATCGCGAGTTGCTTCTCGAACAGCAGAGACTTCAGAGTAGAGAGTTACTAGCGAGGTTGAGTCCACACGGGCTGGCGTTCGCGAATCATCATCATCATCATCATCATCCGTCGAGCAGACTGGATCAGGATCATCCGTCGGCTGGTCGGCAGGAGATTCTCACCGTGAAGGATTTCTCGAGAACGGCCAGTCACGACAAGTCCTCGTCGCCGATTAGAATAGACCAGGAGGTTCAGAGGGATCGAGACGATCGGCGATTGTCCGCCAGTTCGCCGGCCAACAGGATCGCCGAATCTATGATTCAGAGGGAACGCGGCCAAGAGGAGGACGAGAGGATGGACAGGATCGCTGGTCCGCGATCCGTGTCGCCGGTCAGTAGACGAGAGATCATGGACGATAGAAGCGACTCCGAGGCGAATCGTTCGCTGGAAGGCGACAGGACCACCGATCATTTGGACCTGGAGGATCAAGAGATCAGAAGCGTGGGACAGTCGGAGGATTTAAACGTGATGGACTCGGACTGCGAGCTGGACAGAGAGCTGGACAACAATCAGGAGAAGGAGGAGAAGTCGAGTCCGGTAGTGCCTCAACCGATTCATCCAGGAGTTCAGAGGCCGTCTCAAGGACCGCCTTACCTCGCCGGTGCACCCGGTGCACCCGGCTGGAATCCTGCGGGATTTCCGCATTCTCTCGCGGGCTTCGCGTGGCTACCCCCACCTCCGCACCCGCACAATCCTCACGGACATCTTTACACGCCGCACGGAGGGCCAACTAGTCCGAACGGTAAGTACATTTCTTTCTTCTGTCCGATCTTCCGATCCGCTCCGTTTTTCCATCCGCGCGTTTTCGTGCCGAGGACGGTGCCACTTGCCGATCCGAAACAGAATCGCCGGATCGAACGGCGCGCGATCCACGAAGCAATCGAAGTTTCGTTCGAAACGAAAGACGCGAGAGCGAGCGAGCGAGGCCCGTGATTTAAAAGGCAGGCCCAGGAGGCAGCGTGTTCGAGTCCGCCAGAGAGACGGAAGCCGCTTATTATAAAATAAGCGATGGAATCGCTATCGCGCGTCCCACATCTCGCGCTCGAGTCGGCCGTAATTGCGCGCGCAATTTTACAGCCGAATTGATCCCTTCGTACAGATTATTCGCAATAAAAGAGTCCCTTAAGAGCGCGTTTAATCGTCGGTTGTAAAAACGAGACGCGTATAATCCATCGTGGTATCCTTATCGAAACAAAGCCGGCGCTCGTGCATCCTACTCGAAGAAACTCGCTTGCTCTCGCTACATGCTAACACGATCTTGCTATTACGATCTCGACTCCTGAACCAACCTGTACCACCACGTTAGAAATACACGGGCGAATCACAGAAATAACAAAGCCCGCCTCCTAAATGGTATAAACGGAAGAAAATGGGAAACCGGTTGGCGTGAAACCGCTTGAAATTCAGGCGAACCGTAGAAAGGAGCATCGATTCGCGGCTGGCGCGCGCGCGCGCGCAGCCCATTATTCTCCGGCATCAAAGCCACATCGCGCGGTTCGCCGGTGGAATATTAGCCGAGGGCCGGGTACACGCTACTTATCAAGCCGATTTACGGGTACGGCGTAACTAACTTGCCTCCGTAAATCGTTATTCTCGTTTCTTTTTCGCCTATCGGCGGTCGGTTGCGAGCCGCGCGGCAGTCCCAGGTTACAATGTTGATGATTAGGAAGGAGTACGCCGGGTGCCGGTGGCACAGGCCACGACACTCGTAACACGCAGCCCCATAACGCTCGATATTAGCGTTGCCGGTCACGCGAGAACCCGGTTATTATCGGAATTACGTGCTAAAGCGTTCGCCACTGGTCCGCTTCTCCGGCTACGGCTACGTAATTTAACTCTGGAACTCGGAAGTTGTTAGGCTAGAAAAGCCTTTCCACCTCGAGAAGAGACCACGTTGCGTACCGAGTTCACTCGCGGATTTATAGCAGGTTTTTCCTCGGGTTGATTGGCTTTAAGACGCGTCAGGAATTTCGCATTTTGACAACGATACGGCTGCGTCGTCGATATCCGCGAACGAGGGTAAACGATGTCGCAGACTTTGGATCGAGTATCGCGAGATCGGCAGATTCGACGGATAAATGATTTATTAACGAGCAGATGACGCGGTCACGGCAAACACGATGATTGGCCGTAACGAATCTTTTACGTCTGGTTTTCGTATCGCGATATACGACGCAATATGGACAATGCAGAGACGCGTTTTTCTAAATTGCCGTTCGTTATCTTCACGCCGAAGATCTAACGACAATGGTTTCCAGTTTCTCGACTTTGTTGCGTTAATGTCGCTCGAACAATGACGATGATTAACGATTCGCGATTCTTTGATACCAACTACTCAGGCTATTAGACGCACAACTTCCATCCTTCGTTTCCTGGTTGAGCGTTCGTTTTCATCCTGACGCGGATGAGAAACGAGAATCGTTGTTTACGAAGCGAAACGGAATATGTATTTGAAAGTTCGCGGATAGCAGCGCGTCCATGCATCCAGGGAGAACTGTTAATCGCGTCGGTATCGGTGACGTCTAGTGTCGCAACGATTTCGACGAAACGATTTGCTCGGGGAAAAAATCGGTCTTCGACGTTAGAGGACTACGGCGATCGAGTAAATCACCGATCGACTGGAATTACTTTTGTTTCCTGTCGAGCTAGGGCGTGGAATACGTCAACCACGCGAAATAATCGGTCAATTAAACTAGCTGGGCTACCCGTTTCGATCCATGAATCGTTCTACTCGCGGAAACGCACCGTAGCAATGCCTTCGCTCCTGATTCTGACATTCACGTCGATTCTTACACGTAATTGACAATTTCACCTTGTCGATGACAACCGCTTCGTGTCAACCGATTTAAAGTCTGGCAATTCTGCCTAGCTCCAATTAAAATTTTTACCCCTGCTGAATTAGCTTCGTCTATTAGAGAATTCGGGATCAAAGTCCTACGGGTTCTTCTCTTCTTTACGCTAAAAGGTCTTTACTCTCGTAAATTAAAATTTCGCAAGTTCTCGGATAGATAACAGTTTCGCGTCAAATTGCTCAGAGTTTCAGCCTCCGATTAATACTGTAATACTCCGATCAATCCCCTCGATAAACGTTTATTTAAACGATCTTCCACGAACCTATAAAATAAAATATATAAATAAAACGGATATATAACTACACTCTCGTTGGTTGTCTCTTTTATCCGAATTCCGACGGTCTGTGCAAAAATCGAAAAATCACGCAGAACAGGGACTAGGAGGGAAACGCGGTTCCGTAGTTTTCGCCAGCGAAATTACGAACGGTACGGTAGTGGGAAACACGCGTCGTTTCCAAGAAAGAAATCTCGAAGGTCGTTAGAGGCTGGTAGAAAAATCTCGAGGAAGGAACGCGAACGCGTACGTATGGAAGAGAAGTGCCTGTCTCGGGTAGTGTGGTTACCAGCGTGTAGCCGAACGTTGAAGACAGGGGATGGACACAGGAAGGTGTACTCGGTAGTTCTCGAGCTCCGAGGAGCATGATAGAGTCATACATAACGCCGGCCATCCATAATGCATTCAAGTCGGTCTAAAAACTGCCCTTGTTAGGTTCGCCCTGGCACACCCAGCTTCCTGACCAACCTCATCCACTCGCGCTTTTTGCGAATAATAACGACAAACCGCTCGCTTCTGTCTCCCCTTTCTCCACGCTCTTCTCCTTCTCTATATTGTTCACGATATTTCCTCCGTCTCTTTTTCTCCCTTCAATCGCCCCCTGCGAGATCTTTTTCCTTCGCTTTGCAGCGCGAGACCAATTACCCGCGTCTCTCGACCGAGCTCCGGCCAAGCTGATCCGTTTCGAATTTCCTCGACGCTGATTAACGCGGTCTTTCCCGTTCCTTCGCTGTCTCGGTGGATGGCCGTTGATTAGACAGCGTCTCTTCGAGGTGAACGAGTTTTTCGAACGCGTACGACGCTAGTCGCGGGTGACGACGGTTCGACGTGGCGAACGTGGAATTTCGAGGGTGTTCCGGCACGATCCACAGAAGCCAGACATTTAGGATGCTTTCGGTAGTTCGCTACCTTTAGCAGACGGCTGTTCTACGCCGAGATTCGTTCGTTACCATTTTTCTCCTTCGGTTTCCTAGTACACGTTGCAATCTGGCGTGCAGTGGAATGGCGACTAGATGGATCGGCGAGTTGATGAAGCGAGAGGCGTCCAAGGTGTATGAATATTATCTCGCCAACGTTCAACGTTCCCGTTGCACCATCTGTTAAAATGTCGTTGCGAGCTTGCGAGAGGCTACGTACTTTCGTAGCTTTCGCGGGGTATCGAATCTTTCGTTGGTCGGGCAAATTGCTACTAGCAAAGCGAACTCGTTCTCGACTAAATTGGTCGATGGTCATCGTCGAACGATAGAAACGCGAATACCGTTGCGTGCCGACGAAATATTCAGCGGAGAAAAACGCATTGCCGACAGTTGTGAATGGAGTGTCTTCGTTGCCACGCAAAAACTTAGCCAGACCGCGAGGAATCGTGTTGCAAATTCTAATTGCCCCGCTTTCACCTAGCTTCGGTCGTTTTTACCTTTCCGATACTACTCGCAGAATGACGCGCGAAACTTCGACCATAACCTTCGAAATCTCCGTTCTGTAAAAATCCGACTTTCGAACTCTGTTCTCGATCACGTTAATCGCGATCGCGGTTCGTGAAAACGTCGTAGAATCGTACGAAGGATGGCAGGCGTGACCGAAAAGTTAGACGATGGAAAGCTCATCAAAGAGAGAGAGTTAGGCTGGTTATCGGAAAGGCAGGGGGATCGAGGGGGGAGGGTGTGTGTGATACTAGCCTCGTCCAGCCGATAGATAATCCGTAGGCCTGTCACTGGGCGGTGGCGTTTCGAAAATTATGAATACGGACGTCATTTATAACGCTCGAACGCCACCGTCGGCCTGTACGCATTTATCTGCTGGCCTCCGTGTCCAGGAATGAATTAACGACGCTCGTCCCCGATGATGTTCCACAAAATATTTCGAACAATTCATCATTCCTGCCCGAGTGTAATTACCGTCCGCATAGCGTTTCGTCGGGGAAACGAGGTCCGCCGACGGTCCGCCGCGATTTTTCCGCAAACCGGCCCAAGAAAATCCACCCCTTGGCGCGTTAATTGCCGTGAAACGAGCCCTTTCTTCCCGTTTATTGGTAATCGACCATCGACATTCTTTCGAAGCGTCTCGATATCTTTGCGTATTCTTCGCAGCGGTTCAGGTTTTTTAACAGAACGTTTCTAAGAATCGAGGAGATGCAGCGATAACGAGGCGCGGATGCGATACGAAGAGGGAAGGGAAGGGAAACGTAATAAGCCACGTTTCTCATTTTTTACAGGACAGCAATTTCAAAACTCGGTACGTCGCGTCGTCGATCGATCCTGCTTGTCTAGTTAATTACACCTTTGACTTTTACAAAATTTCATCGACTTCTCGGTTGTTCTTGAAAGCACGACGTCTCCGTGGCTAACAAGTTGTTCTCGTTTTCAGTTGCCGCGATACTAAAATTCTTTCGCTCGATGATAATGCGACGCTAAAATGCACGAACACGAGGGAACACACGCTTAACGTGCTTTTCCTCCGCGATTCTAGTATTCGAGGCTATTGAAGATGACAGAGAAACGAATTACAACGTGGAATCGGACGCTAATGAATCACATTCATTTGCAACGTTTTGTACAATTCGGCGGCTGTTGGATACGTTGAGTTAGATACCGCCGATGGTAGATAAGTAACTCCGCCGGACACGCCGAGGTAGGATAAATGGTGCACACCTGTTCGAAGGATTTTTATGGAAGCTGCTTTCAGATTCATGGAGAATTTGAGAGAAACGGTGGCTCGCTATTCGATAACACGATGAATTAGCATTTCGCCGACTTCTCGTGGGATTACTGTATCCACATTCACCGCATAGCCGAATAAACTAAATAAATCGTACAGAGACATCCGTCGAACTTGTATCTCGATAAAAAACTAACGAAAGATGTTGAACTTTAGGTAGAACTCTGGTCCAACTCTGTCCGTCGACCAAGAATTTGTACAACTATCGTTTATTCCGATGTTTGCGAAATTTTTCTCTTATAAAAAAAAAAAAAAAAAAAAAAAAAGAAAGAAAACCCAGTAAAACCTATTTTAGAGAATTCATCGCTGAAACTGGGAATTTTTTGACAGACAAAAATCTTGTTCGATAGAACGATAAGAACACGTTACCCTGTAATTTTTCCTAAACGTCGCTGTATATATCTTTTCTTTCCCAACGACGTAACAACTATCGTTTCTAAAATTCGTTAGAACGAAACTGCTGCCGCTGTTAACCAACATACCGAACACGCAACGCCAACGGAAGTATTTATTCTCTGACTCGATCGATATTCCATTCATGCCGATTTTTATCGCTGATTATGCGGCGCAGCAAACGAACGATCCGCGTGCACGGAGATCGTTATTAACGCGTTTAATTAGCGCAGTTCGAGCGCGTGGCTGGGTCTAGCGCAGCGCGGTCCGCGCGCGATTTCACGGTGAAACGATACGGCGATATTCGACAACGAACGACAACGAGCGGACGAAACAATGCGATCGTACGCGCCTGACGCATCTAGCCTCGTTAGTCCCTACGTAGCATGTGGTAATTAACGAGAATTAATTGCCTAGCAAGAAGAACATATCGATCTGTTGCGCGACTGGAATCGCCGATTCACGGAGACGCGTGCTCGCGACTCGAACGATTTCTCTTCCGATTGTGCTGGGTTTCATCGCGCGTCGATCGATGTCTCGTTAATTTCGAATCTCCGACAGATCGAATAATTAAATTTTCGTTAGGTCTCCGTGTCTTGTTCGACAAGGGAATCGAAGGAACGATCATTTGTTGTCTTATCGTCTTTTTCGCGGAAAACAACGTGCACGTTATCGAGCTTTTAGTAAATTATATGAAATTATACACAGGTATGTATTGTATGGTGTTGGTTCGTTGCAGCTAACGCAAGTAACGCGACTCCGACGTTTCTATAATATTTCTCGACTACTTGTTACAACCTGATATTTAGGTGAAAAATTAACGTCAAAGCGTTTAACGTAGAGTTTGCTGGAGGATAGAGACGTCGCAAAAAGTGATATTGCCATAACACGGAAACTGGTAGAAGATCGAACGATAAAAGAAAATTATATAGGAAGAACAACGTACGCTCGCTATTCCAGCAGCTTATGATCCGCAATTAATCGTAGAAAGCGGGCAAATTAGTAATCGGGTGCAACTTATTGCAGCAGAGAAGGAGTAAAAGTTTAATTGGTCGGTCGGAGTTGGAGGTTCGTCTTATTTGCGAAAGAGTCGGAAACTTTGTCTCGCTGTTGGCCGAGAGTCGACGAATATCTGGATTCTCCGCGGAGAACGTTCGCGCTGCCACGTATCGATCATAAATTAAGCGAACATTTAATTAGCAGAAATTAATTGTCGTTCGTAAGAAACATATTGAACGAGGGGCCGGTGATTAGTAAGAGACGTAACTAGCCGCGATACGCGAATTGTCAGCGCGATATCGCGAACGTCGACAGAGAGCAAAAGATGAAACCCGTTTCGTTCTGCGTTTCATCAGCGACTATTTTACCCGGCAAAGAATTTATTGCCGCCGCGATGGAGCAACATCATTGGGAATTCATTACTCTTTCCCTCGCGAGTAGATAATGCGTGAGATGTATGGAGAAGAAGCTCCCGATACAAATGATTCGCGATAAATCTCGATAATTAATAACGAACGTTTTATACGACCGCCCGTGACACGGAGTTATCGGTAAAAAGGTAAGAAGGGAAAAAGTGATATTATTATAAGGGCAACTTTCTCGTTAGAACTTGTGTTCTAAAATGTTCTAAACCGTTAAATATCGAATATAGTAGGTACATACGTTCGAGCAACCGTTAATTACGACCACTCGATTTTACTCGATCTTTACGTCGGCCACGACTAATTGCTTTCTTCCATCGCAGTTCCAATTACGAGGCAGAAAAAGCGACGCGATCGCAGTCGCTTGTCTTATCGGAACTGGGAATTACGCTATCGTCGGTCGATTAACATCGTTTGCAGATCGAAGTCGTTTCCCGGACGAGACGAGCTTTTCACGCGCTATAGATTTCTAATTGGTTTTTTTTTCTGCCGCTGGAACACAGCCACGCGAATATTCGCGATAATCTATGCTCGAAGCTTCTTTTGGCGAAAGGTATTCCCTTCGAATATCCTGGATCGTTTGTTCGAGCAACGCCGTTGCGAACGCCTCTCAGCGGCCAAGTGTCGCAAGCGGCCGATGCAATCGCCCATTGAAACTTCCGTGTCCCACGTGGTGCCGAGAGACAATGCCAAGCCAAACTCGCGCACAAACGCGAGAACACGAAAGGAAAGAGCGCAAAAGTTCCGCCAGGCTGGCCAGGGACAGGCGCAGGTGCTTTGTCCACGCGCTCCGCGGAAAGTCAGGCCGCAAGATATATTTCCTCGGAGATCCTAGCGAGCGTTTAATTAGCAGAAATTAATTAGCCTCTAAGAGGAACATATTGATCGGTTATGTGAGCGGACTAGCCAAGCAGGCTGGTCGATAGCGGTGAAACGGGCAACGCCAACCAGAATGGAAGACGTAATACCGATGTCGCGACAGATCCGCTGGACAATGCCGCCAGCCCGTTCCCTGCTTTTTGTCCCTGGCCGATCGTTAATTAGCGCGTGGAATTCGCCGTTGCCCCGCTGCTTGCCACGAAATCGTCATCCTTTCGACCCGGTCCTCGACCGAACAGTGGCTTTTTGTCACCGAGGCCGACCAACGAAATCGTCCACACGCCACAGTACACTACCGATTCACCTTCCCCATGCTATACCGATAGTTGTACCTGCCGATCGACGACGTACCGATCGCTAACGACGCTTCCTTTCTTCGTACCGTTAACGATAATCGAGTATACCGGTGAAGCGACGCGGCGAATTGTGCGTCCCCTTAATGTCGCCTTGTCCATGGTGAAAATTGCATCGTAAAAATGAATCGACGGACGAGGTAACGGTAGAACGGTAGTTTTTACAAAGTGGCTGGAGCTTTCAGGTAAACGAGTAGTAATTAGTTTCTTTGCCGTAGAACCGGCAGACGTTATAAACGTTCGATCGCAACGAGTATGCCTACGTCGAAACGTACAAGGATGCTCGAAGCTCGCTAGTTCGTTTAAAACACCACGAACGACCGGACAGTCGTCCACTGGCGAAGAAAGAATCCGTAACAAAACGAGAGCGAACCGAAGGAAGGATCGGCTAATGACACGCGTACGAGTTAATCGTCGAACGGCAGCATCGACGCGAGGATAATCACCGCGTTGAACGAAACGCGAGCGTAACGGGGAAACGATTTTTTTCTTTTTTTTCTTTTTTTTTTTCCTCTTTACGATTCAATTTTATCGATCGTTGGCAACCGATCGGCGGGGAACCGTTGCCTCGGCGGTCGAACGTGCTCGGATTCGCTTCTGTAAATTGGGGATTAACGACGAACGGCCGACGCTGGTCGCGAAGAAACGCGCGTGCGCACGCACGATCGACGACCGGGTAATTTATGTGAACGCGATCGTTAACGCGAAACGAGGCTGGATTTTCGCGCTGCCATCTCGATCGTTTCTGTCTCTTTGTCTTTTTCTTTCCCGTGAGTTTCTTGTCGTCGATGAAAGTCCGGTTGGCGTTCTGTACTTGGTTCGTGTCGAACCTGAGGTGAATTTGTCGAACACTCGCGCACGCCGATTTCCCCGACGACATCCAAAAGAGGATGATCTCGCCATTTCGTGCCAGCGTCGATACTTCGAAGCCAAGGACCAAACTTAAGGCGTTGGAGTAACGAAATCGCGTAAAATCGTTCTCGACGAACCGAATTGAGATCGGTAAAGGAAGGAAACCGGTAAAAGTTTTGCGCATTTTCGTTGAAAATGTTGCGCGCGCGCGCGCTAATTAACGGCCGCCGGTGAACGTTATCGGTGGCTCGCGGATAATTATTATGCAACGCATACACGGGAATAACGTGACGATAATTTCGTACCATCCGAACAAATCTGCGCAGACGTGATTAATATTACGAACTTTGTAACGATATCGGATATTCGAGAGCGTCTCTCTCGTTTCTATCGCTCGTTTCGATGACATAATAAACGCTAAACATATATATATATATATGTACGTATGTATGTATGTAGCACGGACGATCTTCCTTTCGCTGCTTCGATCGACCGACATAATGCATTTTTAATCGATCGAGAGCCGCCCGAAGGAAGAGACGGACGGAAGAAACGTCGTGTGTTCGCGTCGGTTGTATATAAATAGCGGTCTAGTAAGTAAGCGCAAATATCCGTAAATGCATTTATCATTAACGAGTGGCGAGGAGAAAGATGACGAAAATAATGGTATAATTGCAACTTCCCTTCTCTCTTCTTTCCATCGTCTTTGCCCGTGCGTCGGTAACCGCGATATCGAACGTTAATTTATCAGCCTCGATAGTACGACAATAATTACCTCGACTATCGCATCACCAAAAAATACTCTACGGTTCCGCGCCGTCGATATCTTAATTCGCTTTGCCGATGTGATCGTTCGTGTTAATTATTCCGCGTGTAGACATATTCTCTCGTGTAGCGATATTCTCTCGTGTAGCGATCGAGCGAGCGCTGCGCTATTGCGCTCGTGGATATCGCCAGTTTTATAACGTTGCCTCTTAAACTGTCGTGGTGTTTCGCTACCTTTGCTTCGGCAGATTACGTAATTAGTCTACCTACCTGGAACGTTAATTAATTCTTCGATTCTTCGCGCAAGTATCTTTGAAAACGTTCGATACTCTCTTCGACGACACCCTGTTCCACGGATCTTGCAAAGGATCCTCGACTTCCTTCAAATAAATCTCTAATTCGCCAGAGTCGACGACGCTGGGAGAACCAGTCCCCATCCGATCGTGTTTTGTCACTGATCGGCGGTTTTTCGGATCTGTTGCAGGCGACCTGAGGCTGCCAGGACCGGGGCCAGGGCCGGTCAGGTGCACCCTGAGGAAGCACAAGCCAAATCGCAAACCGAGGACACCGTTCACCACGCAGCAGCTGCTCTCTCTGGAGAAAAAATTTCGCGAAAAGCAGTACCTAACCATCGCCGAACGAGCGGAATTCTCGTCGTCCCTTCACCTCACGGAAACGCAGGTGAGACTCGTCGAAAGAGTTTGCCATTAAGCTTCTAACCGCCGCGAACAATTAGCCATTAGAGGAGAAGCGTTTTGCGCGCGGCTTTGCAAACGCGTGTAGCACGGACGTGAAGAAATCCTGTGCGTTTAGTTGGTATACTCCGTAGAGTATTGCTTGAAGAAATTACGTACTTCGGCGGAGATAATCAAACGATCGTAAATTTGTATGTCGTCGTTGAGTGGTCGAAAGTAAATAACGGATGCTCAAGTACCAATATGGAAATTGACTATTAGGTTTTGAAAATGTGTATAGTAAAACACGGTTTAACTAAACGTGTCTGGGGAGAGGACGAAGATTTACCGGCTATCTTCTCTTATTAGTTCCGACGATACGAGATAATACACGGAAAACCGATGTTGAGCACGTCTGTGCGTTTTGTCCCTTTACGACACACGCGCAATCTAAGAACAACGCTCGAACGAACGATCGTTAATACAGAGATACACGTGCGACTCTATACAACGGCGGTTCGCGAGTTCGAGTAACAAAAGTTCGGCGGAAGATGAGCGTTAATTTGTTCGTACGTTCGAACGAGCTGCGGAGTAAACGGGAGTTACACTGCGAAGAGATTTAATCGATCGTTCAGCCAGATATTAGATACTTGGAAATATCGTAGCCTGAAATACGTAGAACTCGAGCTTGTAAGAGGCTAAGAAGCTATTCTGGGAAACGCGTAAATAGAGAAAGTCGCAAAAAAGAGTGGCTCGCACGCAACAAGAGGCTCATTTCGTTGGAAAGCCCGTCCCGCGAACTTACGATTCGTCCGTCCTTTAAGTACATTTGTTCGTCTCCCTGTAGTTTCTCGCGATGCTATTTTATTTCCCTCTCTTACGGCCGGTTCGTTCGTTCTTCTTTGTTTCGTAATTGCCCGGCCAGGTCGCGATCGAAATGAGCAAATTCTTGTCTGGTTCTCGCGCATCAGATACATCACATCGAGGCGGGTAATTACACACCCTTCTACGGAGTCGGCTGGCAATTAACATGATTGACGTTAATTAAATTGAACGTAATGAAATGATATTATACGTAATTTTTGTATCAGACGAAATGATCGGCGCTCGTTTGGCAAGGAACGAACAGAAGACGCTTTTAAATGCCGCCGGTAACGGATCGACCGGCCCCAATTGTTATCTCCGTGTTTTCTATGCATCGTCGTACGTACGCGCGACACCGCCGTGGTGAATCAAAATACATACGCGAATTCGTTTCGGTTTTTTTTTCTTTTTTTTCTTTTTTTTTTTTTTTTTTTTTTTTTTTTTTTTTTTTTTTTTTTTTTTTTTGAGTTTCCATGCGTTTTTGCGACATCCGATCGCTCGCTTCAGGCGTAATTTCTTTCAAACTTTGCGTCGACCAAGTTTCAAAATGTTTTATATAACGCGCGCAACATATTCGTAAAAAGTGTATCTAGGAGTGTTAGGATACTTTCACGAACAACTGTACATTGTAGGCGATATAATTGCGATACTAAGAAGGACTTACCATGTACACGAGTAACTATACCAACGGCTTGACCGGATCTATAAATTCACCTGCTCGTAGAGACTCGTAAAGTCGATACGTTGGTTCATTTGCTATGTGTGCACCTTGTAAAATTGCTTAGGAATAACGAAAACTCGAACATTGGAACATTGAAAAGTGTTTTTATCGATACGCCGGGGTAGCGAGAGCACGGTGATTAGCTGTCTGACCCTAACGTTCTGTTTCTACTACTAATTTGTACTAAACGCGGTGAACTGTTTCCTCCGCTGATGATAACGAAATACACGCTCTGCCGGGATATTAATTAACCACGGTGCTAAGCCGCTAATCATCGCCGGTGTAAGTATGTTTGAAATTGATCGTGTCTTACGAGACAGAAATTTGTCAGGCGAATCGTAATCTCGCGGCCGACCGACTCGATTCGTTTAACGGTCGTTTAAATAACGATGGGAGAAAAATCCTGGGAAAGAGGTAAGTCGTAATAAACTTAACCAGCCGCGTTAACGCCAGCTAAGACGTTCGTTGTCCCGTAACACGTGTAGCAGCCAGACCAAAAAGACGATCGCCATCGGGCTATTATCGTTCGCTCGGCTAGCGTGTTCGAATACACTTTGCGTATTCATTACGATGCATCGGACGAAATGAAGCCTCGTCCTGTTCGTTTGCTTAGATAAGCTACGATCGTTCCGTCGCCTCTTGTCTTCCTCGTCCTTCCGAAACAGTCTCGGATCGCCACCCTGCCGGCGCTCTCCTCTCGTTATTCAGCCGCGACGAAGAGGTATGTCCGCGATTTCGGTCGCGATATTCGCGCGATTACAACGCAATAGCGCCCCGTTTTCTCTGTTCGAAGGATCGATCCTTCTCGAAGGACGAGACACGATTTGGCGTTCGTTCGTTCGCGCCTTTGAAAAATGATCCGTTATGGATCGATTCGATCCAGTCGCCTACAGACGACCATGTTACAGACAGAGGACAACGATCGTGATTTAACCTGTTCGGTTTCTCTGGTCGAAGGATCGACTTTAATCCTTCGTCACGGTGATCGAGGAAAGGGAGGATAATTGTAGGCACGGAATAGAAAACGCAGAGGCGGTGCTACTATTCCCGTGCCTGGAAAATTGAGCGCGCGAACCATCGATGGTAAAGCGTTAGGCTAACCGTGAAAAACAGGAAGTCGTCGCTGAAGAGAAAAACCACGCGGAATATCGCAATATGTCTTTCCTCCTTCGGGGAACTAGTAACGATTTGATTGCAC
The DNA here is from genome assembly GCA_037178635.1 of Bombus dahlbomii. Lineage (NCBI taxonomy): Eukaryota > Metazoa > Arthropoda > Insecta > Hymenoptera > Apidae > Bombus > Bombus dahlbomii. The sequence goes on along the minus strand of CM074105.1, from coordinate 17,637,424 downwards.
ATTGTCACGCGATGCGAGATTTCTACTTTCTAAGCGACGAGAGTATCCTCCGCGAGGCTTGAGTTACGTACATACGCCTAACGTGTCCGACATCGTGGCTGATTTATTAAAGAGTTACGCGATTTATATCGTTCTTTTTTCTCTTTCTTTCTCGCATCTGCATTCTTATTTACCCTTAAACTCCGCAACATTATACCAGCTTTAGCGATCAGATTACGGCTCCTTGAACTCGTTACGCGTGCTCCAGGGTGTTTAATGCTAATTCCCCGGGGAACTAACGTAGTCGCTGCGCATTACGCTCGATAAAAATAGTGGTAACGAGAATAATAACGACGATAATACGAAGATCGTCGTTGTTACGCATTACAGCTACTAGGACATTAACGTTCGGATGATGGATTAACTCGCTGGTTGAAGCGTTCTTCGAGCATCTTCGATATTTTAACAGTTAGGAATATTTCGACGATTCCAACGAATCTTTCGAATAATCTCCGTTTAATTCGAACGATCGATCGTTCGTCCGACCGTTTCATCGAAATCCTTCGATCTCGAACACTCGTCGTCTTTCCCCTTTTCTTACCTATCGGTGCACCTAAACCCATTCCAATTACAAACCTTTTACCAGCAGGGCCATTAGCCCTTTTACCAGCAGGTTTGTGCCAAGGTATCGACAAAAGTAACTCGAACTTGAACGAGTACGATTCTTTATGTATCGCTGGTGCGATCAATAACATCGAGACGATGCCGATTAATTTCTATGTTCTTTAACTACTCGTCGCTGACGAGACCAACGAGAACGCAAAATTTTCCAGTGGACGATTCCCACGGGGAAATCACGATCGATTGCTCGTACTTGGGACTAAAAACAGACGCTAAACGCCGGAGGACCGATGGTCGAACAGGCGTGTCGTAATTCGATGATTCGCGACGCGGCTACAGCGGCGGTCGCATCTGTCCAAACAGAAAAATTGGCCGGCGACTGTGCAAACACAATTAACCGGACGAAGAGAAGGGTTTCGAGCCGCGAATTCGAGCCGCATATTTTTCCACGTAGCAAGTTTCCAACTACATCGACGAATTCCAACGGACAGGCCGCTCCGTACGACCGGCTGCTTTCACCAATTTGAGCCGGCTAATTACCCGCTAAATAGCCGTTCATGCAGTACCGTGGTGCACCTATTTTCTCTACTCGCCGTTCAACTCGATCCCGTCGCGTCCCTTGTTAGACCGCTTACGTACCGCACGCTTGATCGATAGCGTAATTATTTAATTACGCGGCCGCGCTTATCGACGCGCTCCTCCCGCCTGTGTCCGTCTACCGCGGCCGTTTTCTACTTTAGCGACAAGTCGCGCCAAGCTTCCGTAGACCAGTCGTCTACGAGTACGGGGACGAGGTTCGACGAAAATCCATCTTGAAAATTATAGATCGTCCAGCGGTGGAAGTAAATTATAAATCGAAAGTGAGCAGCGTCTTGGGTGTTGATCACGGTTACTGCTATATACCGGATAATACAGCTCGAGGTGATGCCGGTGACGATTCGTAGAAGAAATTTTGAGAACCGAGCGCAGCGACGATCGTTCGTCGAGAATTTTTACTTCGTGCGATTATTACGTCGTTGTCCGTGCAACGAATTATTCCTCGACTAGTTTCGAAGGGTCTTTTCGCGAGTTAATCGTAATCGATCTTCGAATCCGAGGAGAGGAACGTACGATCGTCTTGTGGAGAAATAACACGAGGATCGAGAGCGCTTTATTCGTACAAATTACGCGATCTAACGTACGTATCGTTCGGCTCTGAGATCTCGCGCGTGTTCGACTATAGGTTACAAGAGGATATCGCGAAGCCAGTAAGAACCGACGAATGCCTGGGTTTATTCTTTAACAAAGCCAACTTCTTCGCAATAGATAGATAGATAGATAGCGCGAAACAATCGGTTCTCGAGACCTGGTCGGTTCAACCAGATTTAACCCTTCACGAGTTTCCTCTGTTGCAGGTGAAAATTTGGTTCCAAAACAGGCGAGCGAAGGCGAAGCGCCTGCAGGAGGCGGAAATCGAGAAGCTGAGGCTTTCCGCGAGGCCCTTGTTGCACCCGAGTTTTGGCTCTGGCCTGATGTTCTCCGGAGTGGGGCCTCCTGGAACACCAGGAGTGCCTCCCTTCATCGCGGCGGCCATGGCTAGGCACACCCATGTCGCAGCCGCGGCAGCCATGTTCATGGGGCCCCCTGGACACAGACCTTAATAAGGCAGAGTCGAGCTGCGCGAACTCAAGTCGCTCGAATCCTGGCCAGTCTGCCTCATCCAGACTGCCGAACGACAAGAAACGCGTTGCGAGATTCGATCGAACTCGAACAACTCGTCGCGGAATCGACTGGACCATAGCCTGGCGGCTCGTCGACTTCGTTTGGAAAAAAAAGAAAAAAAAAAACGACAACTGCGAGATTCGTTGGAAGCGACCGTGGAATCGCTGTACGGCTAAGAGGTGGAAGAAACGAGGACGAGAGAGAGAGAGGAATCTATGGTGGTTTGGAAGATGGTGATGGGTTTGGAGAATTGGTGTTAACGTTTCGAGATTCGGCAAAGGAGAGAAATTATTTTTTCGAGGCGCGAAATGAAACGAAGGGGTGAGAAAATCGGGTGAAAAAAATCCAGCAGGAGCTTCGAACGTACGCTTTTCGAATTTGTGGTAATAAATATTCAGTGATTTGTGATTGCGAGCGAAAATAGCGAAGAAAAGAAACGAGAGAACGTGGTTTTCGAAGGGTGCCATCGCGAACGACGTACCGCGATAATTAAGCTCCGCGTTCCAAAAAAGATTTTTTCCGGTCTATCGCCAGTAAGAGGAAAACAAACCGATAAACAACGGTCGGGTGAAAAGCGCGATCTTCAAACTCATCACCGTTGGAGAACCTCGGAGAAATCGGAGATTTCGCTTCCATCGAATCTGCGAAACCTATCCCAGTGACGATAAGTGAACGATCTGGTACGGACGCGAAGGAAATTGTACGCGAGGTCGGCGCGAGTTTATAACACGCGATACGAGAACGCCGGTGTTCGTTCGTCGTAGGAAGCGACACGACGAAATGTTTTCGGCTTTGGTCGCGAAACGATAAATCGACGGTGACTTTTACTGCCGCGATCATTCGCCAGAGTCGGGGAAAAGTCTTTGAAAACGTGGCACCGAACTCGCTGCCTTTCGTTTCTCTTTTATTTTTCTACGTTCGGCCGTTTCTTCGCCTCGAAATCGTTTCATTGCACGCGAAACAGACACGGATGAATTTACAAATACGACGACGAACGTGATCGAATAGTCGAGAGGCTGGTCCGTACGATCGTGACGCGACGGCATTTAGAAAGCATTTTCAAGGCGTTTGATCTCACAATGAAAAAAAAAAAAAAAAATCGTACGAAACCGATGTATATATTGTAAATAGACGTCTATCGAATCGCGTAAGTGTACGTATGTATATATAAATATTAATATATCGACGCATGTACAGGACGTTCGGCTTCCGATTTCGCGAAGAGAGAGGAGGAGAATGCGACGAAAACCGGAGGCGATCGACGAAAAGAAGAAAACGAGAAGCGACTCTCGACGACGTTGCGATCGCGACTCCGCCGTTTCAATTAACCCGCTCCTTCGGCTCGTTCATCCCCCGGAGGGAAATTTACGGGTGAGATAATCGATTAGGTTGAAGAAAAAGAAGAAGAGAGAAATACGCTACGTAGCCGATGACTCCACTCTAGAACAGCTCAGCTAGAATTCCCGCTCGCAAATCGTTCTTTAACGATCGCATCGAACCGAGTCGAGAAGTTCGACAGGTCGGACGTCTCGTTCGTTTAATCGGTCTTTCATCGAGGTACGCGCACAGACATTCGAAATTAGAGACTCGACACGCGATCTTCAATATTCTCCGCTGAAAGCAGCAACCGGTGTGATGTAACGAATAAATTCTCTTTTTTCTGAAAGGTACGTAGAAGTCCGCGCGTTTGCCCAGCCAAATTCTTCGCTAGATTCGGTAAATGCGAGCGTTAAATGGGATATTTTTTCTGTTTCACGCGTCGTCCAAAGGACGAGGAAAAGCCGAGTAAATTCCGAGATCGACGAATGTATCGCGAGCATACTGCGAACGCGACGAGGTCACGGATGTACCTAAGCGCTCTGTATAAATGTAACATGATAATTTATCCATGGAAGTATACCATAGCGAAATAAAAATGATTTCAGTATTTACGTCGACTTGTTATCGATTACTCTTGCGTTTATCCAACCGTAATAAATCTTCGACGGTTGTCGCGTTATTTCGCGGATCGATCGAGGAGTGACTCGTGAAATCGAAACGAAACGCGAGATCCTTAAGTAATCTCCGTGGCTTTCAGGATACGCGACCAAGAGCAAAAGGTAAGTGGAGGAGAGAGTCATCGAACCTGGATCGATCGTCATTACGTACGATTGAACGGAAGAAAATAAAAGAGTAAAAAGAAAAGAATAATCCGTAGAAGTGTGTGTGTGAGAGAGAGAGAGAGAGAGAGAGAGAGAGAGAGAGAGAGAGACAGGAACGTGGCAACGACCTCGTCTCTTAGTCGAGCGTGATCCTTCGTTGAAAGAAGTATTATGTATATCTTATGGAACGGAGGGAACGAAAGACGAGGGGAAAAAAATAAAAATGAAAGAAACGAGAAGAAAAGAGAAATGAAAGAAAAAAAAGGGGGCTCCGTCGGGCGCAACGAAATGTATCGCAAAGTCATCGGTGAGGAGAGCGACGGTCTCGTATATGGCAAGTAGTCGAGGCAACGGTATAGGGCGGCCGAAAGTGTCCGCCAGATAATTAGAAATATGTTAATCCGGCGTAGCCGCTAATTGGTTTTTGACTAAATTTTTAATTAAGTCTTAAGCCCGGGCGGCGCGCTGATTTATCGCGCGGATCCTCCGGCTAATTATAAAATATATGTATACGTACGAGAGACCCACGCACACGTGACGCCGCCGCGTATCTACGCGGACCCCAGCCCCTGTGTATGCACCTGTCTCGAATAATCTGTCCATGAGCGTCGTCGACCACCTTCCATTTCTCTTCGATACGGATATCGGCCGTCCAATTAGAATCGATTTCTCCCGTCGTTCGCTTCTTTATCCAAATATTCCATATCGTTAAAAATCCTGAATCTAAATCTACGAACTCTTTATCTCGCGTACGAACTTACTTTCTCGACTAAGAAGATGTTCAGCAGGAGATTAACGCGTCGTAAGATAAGACGAAGTGGCGTTCGTATCCATAAAGAGTCGGGAATTTGGGGGAAAAAAAAAAACAGAGGCGAACGATCGTCGCGATTCAAACGGAAATTCGACGTTTCGGTTACGAGTCGACGCCAATGCGTGCATTCGCGTATACTTACGGGTCCACGTTGCCTATCTGCAAGAACGGGGTAGAGTCAGCGGAGCCACCTTCCCGGACTAAAACCGGAGAAGGCCGGCGGATCCGTTCCACTGGCACGTCCGATCAAAGAAGTTCGCCGCCTTCTTTGAATCCCTCGACCGCTCGTAACTGTCGTCCTTTCGTTCGAGACCAGTAGCCTAATTGTTTCTAGCGGAGCCGTTGATATACGGGTTATTAGAAACGGTCAAATCGCCGGAAGTTGTCGCTGTTTTACGACCCGAGTCTCGGTCCAACCTTTACGTATCTCGCGCTCTCCTCTCGTTTCTATACGGCTCCCTTGAAAAAGTCGAAAACACGATCGAACGCAAATTCGTGGTATTTTAATTGCTAGGAACGTCGATGGCAATCGCGCGACGCGAAACTACGAGTAAACCTTGGCGAATCGCGGAGACCCGCATCGCCAGAGACAGAGTATTCGTCAGTAGCGTGACTGGAGGGCACAAAGTACGATCGAGGCGGACGTTGTCACGCCGAACCGACTTTCCCCTCTTTATACGCAAGTGCATGTTGGTGGAAGATCACCTACGCGAGCATTCGCTGAGATATACGGAGGAAACGATGACGACGATAACAACGAGTGACCGAAGGAGGTGGAAAGGAAGGCGAGCAAACGCGCAAACATCGATCCTCTAGAGCGACGATTTACCGTTAAAGGGTTTACAAACAGGCGCCAGGTATTTGCTACCTCCGCGGATCGGAAGCTCTCTCGGTTGCCCCTCTTTGTTCAACGTCGCGCGGTCCTTTTCTTTCTCGCTGCTCGATGTCCGCTGTTGGCCTCCTCCGTTTCACCGGATCCCTCTATGCCACAGGAGAGTCTCTGTTACACGCGCACCGATCGGCGCTCCCATATAGATGAAATTTATGTACGAGGCCGACCGATCCTACGCATGCGGTCACATTGAGCGCTGACAATTAATTAAAGAATAATTTCTTGTCTTCGCGATACCCGGAGGAGCGTCGCCAGTTGGCGGCCAATTATGCCTCCGGACGAGAACGGAATACCAAGCAGGCCTGTCGACGACATCGAGAGAGCCCCTTCGATGTGTCCGCTCCGTGCTACCGCTCCTCACCGTCTTTTCTCCTCTCTCTCTCTCTCTCTCTCTCTCTCTCTTTCTCTCTCTCTCTCTCTCTCTCTCTCTCTCTCTCTCGAACCGTCTCTACGACCGACTACTCTTCTTTTCCGTCTGTCGCGTTCCCGCCACGATTCCTTCCCCAACCGTGTTCCACGCATCGCACAATGAGAAGCCTGGATCTCGCGCGTCCATCGAGAATTTCAACCGGCACGGATTTCAAACGGATACGATGGACCCGGCGAAACGACGACCGATACGCGTCAGGTTTTCGGTGAATTTCGCAAAGCGTGTTGGCGCGCGATTAGGAGGAGCGAGGGACTCGTGCGAAAAAGATGGGATTTAAAGAAAAAGCAGAAACGCGTAAATCGTTCGTTCGTTCGGAATATACGTGCTTGCCTCCAATTAAGATTAAAACGAAGGCGAAATATCATTCGGTTTTAACGACGACCGGTATCGAGCGTGCGAAATCCGGGACGTACGAGCTGCGGAATTACAAGCGTGAAATGCGTATGAGCATCGTGTTCGCCGGTTTTCACCAGGATTCGTGGTCTACGGCCGAAAAGGGTAAGAACTGGGGCCAAGCGCTAGCCTCTGGACCGGAAGGTAGCGAGGGAGGGGGGAAAAAATTCACGGTTAACGCGTGCATCGAAAGCAGGCCTCCCCTCGTTCAGTTTATCCAAATTAATTGGTCGTAAATTAAGCGGCTGGTCGGACGAGCACGGCGAAACGAAGCGGGAGCGAGAAGCGGCGAGTGGATCTCTCGGGGCCTCTCTCGGAGAGAGGCCGTCCTGAAACGCGACAGGGACACCGTGATCCTCGGTTGCGTGCGTACGACGAGGAGGAGACGCGGAGAAAGGCCGACCAAGCAGAAGAAGACGTAGATAGAACGGAAAGGATGGAGAAAGAGGGAGTTACCCGAGCACGAGGGAAAAAGAGAATTAAAAAGGCAATGCTAGCCGGGGGACAGTAGCGCATCGACACGCCATTATGTGGCGGCTGGGACTAATTTATACAAGAGAAAGACGAGGATGCCGCGGAAAGTCAATCGTGCCAGTGGCCGGTCGAGCGGGACGAGGACATCTAGGTGGCGGTCGTTCGAACGACGAGGACGGAGCGAAGAGATCGCGGGCATTACTTAAAAGAGGGTTCCTAATTGGGAGCCAGCCACTGTTTCGACGGGTGTACCGATGCTCGGATTCGTGTCCCGCAGAAGGGTATTAAGGAGGAAGAAAAAGGGACCGTGGATTCGAGGAAGGAAAGCTTCCTTTCTGCCGACCCTCTAGCCGATACTTTGATCGAAATACCTTCCGACCGTGTTTACCTTTTCGGGCGTGTCTTCCACGTAGACACGTTGAAGGGTTAAATTGGCCGTTGGTTTTTTATGGAACGGTAGTATGAATTTATTACGAGATGCAAAACGACGGAGCGGGCCGAGCGACCTTGGCTAACGATTGATTTCGTACGAGCTACGCTGACCGAAGACCCGTTTGATTGGAAACGCTGTTCTATCAACGCGATAACTCGAGAGTCTAGCACAGATCTTGACGCATAATTCATCGTGTGAAAGGGCTTTTTAAGCCAACAACAGGCCACCGAAGGAATCTTTTCGCTAGAGAATCACGACGAACCTAATCGGTTCTATCTGCCGGAGATCAAACGTATCGAAGCAGCAAGGTACACCGAGTTTCCTCGTGGTCGCTGGGAAGCTTCGGTACCGTTGGCACGTACGTCGGTGACAGGGGAAGGAAAGAAGGGAGAGCAAGAGTGGAAAGAGTTAGGGGAAAAAGGAAGAAAACGCTGTCGGGTATCGATCGTCCGTGGAACGATCGCCATGTCAAGTTCGGCTTTCGATGGAAGCGCGCGCAAGTAAAGTAATCGTTTCTCCCGAAGCTTACACGCGTTTCCCATAAATCGAGCGGATCGCTAGGCAGGTACGCGGATCATGTGCCGTTGCCGGTAATTGCCGGCAAGATGAATCGAGACGAAATCCCGTTTCCGACTTCGTAGGAAATTTACGAAGCCGACCGGGTAGAGGACGAGTTGCGTTTACGGCGAGAAAGTCGCCCGGCAAGAAAGTCTCGCGGTCGATGCAAACGCCGCACCGCGTCCACGAGACCAGCGGACGCGTTCAAAAACCGCGCACGGATACCGTGCTCCTAATTAGGTACGAGCTGATGGCTGTTCTTACGCGCACGAAAACGATAGAACCAGATCGGTGACGACCGGTCGTCGCTCGTCCACTAAGATTCGCGGCTCGTCGGCTAATTCCAACCGCGTGTCGTTCCGCGATGACGTACGAGCGTCTAGTCACGGTTTTAACGGGTTTAACGATCGACTTCGATGATCGATGCGTGGCACGGCTACGGCCACGGCTTCGAGGCTTCTAATTTACATTCGAATAAAGGGGACAATAAAAATCGTAAATAGTCGTTAAATTAGGAAACGCGACGGGAGAAACATCTGGTCTTTTCTTCGATATCTGATGGAACGAAAGAGCTCGATGAGATCTCACGGACTATCCGACGATCTTGAATTTTCAAGCAACGAAGATAAAGTATTCGTTAACAGTGTCTTTATAATTTTAAGAAGCAACCTCGAGTAGGTTTTCGAGTAGAGAAAGAGGAAAGAAAGGAACGTCGTTGCCCGATGAGGAAGGTACTACTATTATTCCGTTTGGAATCAAGATCACCGATCCCGATAACACCCGAGGCTTGTCTCGTTTTATCGTTACGAACATCGACGAGACGAAAACGAATATCGCGCGCGTTGCTATCGATTTCGGTGACGAGTGGAGAATTGGCTTTGGACGGTGGAACGATTACAGGGTGGTGAGAATTTCAGGAATCCTCCTGAAATTTCTCCATCTGCCGGTAGCGCGAGAACGTCGGTGAATTCTTATTCCGGCGTTCCAGGGAAATGGCGTTCGGTAATAAAATCTTTTATTACACTGCTCGACAGGCGGGCGTTAAGATCGAGCCTCTTTCTATCTCTCTCTCTCTCTCTCTCTCTTTTTAGCTCTCCAAACTGTTTCAGCTTGCACCCAATGAAATTTATTCATGGCGGGAACGTCGATGTCGAACTTTAATACATCGGGTATAAAATTAAAAATTATCTCCGCATAATGCAATTGGAGGTTACCTCGTTAACTAAATTACAACTTTCTAACTACCCATAAAACGGTTCCCTAAAAACTTATAAATTTTCGGATCAGCAGGCTTTTTACGGTGCCGAACTCTCTAACACGCCGAAAAAGAAACGATCAACGCGCTTCGCGTCGCCGTACGGTTGACAATTTGTCACGATTCCGGTTATCTCCTTCACCCGTTCTCCCTTCCCTCGTCCACCCCCTCCTCTCCACACCTATCTGTTTTCGCTCGTTGATACGCGCCGTAATGAGATTACGCTTTCGCGTTGATTCCCGTGAAATTTTCCGACGCCTTGTTGGTTCGATAATTTCTCCTTCCATTTGCCATCGATGGAACACGCGTAACGCGTACGCATCTGACTACGCTTACCTGACTAAATATACCTGTTCCAATCCTTCGAAGACGATCGTGACAAATTAGACGAACCTAAAGAATCGTTTTAGAAACCTGTTAAAATCATTGAAATTATTAATTCGACGTATTCGTGGTAACGATCATCACTGTCGGATCATCTGACCTGTAACCATCGTCTAAGAACGAAAACAAAAAGGATAAAGGATACAGCGAACGAAGAAATCACCGTGGCATGTTTTCTGCTCGAATCAAGATCCTTGGACCGCTACCGCTCGTATCTGGCCGGCTCGTAGTAGCATCGAGAAACAACGTTCTCTTATTAACCAAAAATTACTTCTGGGAATCAGGATGCGAGTATGTAGAGGTAGCCGCTGACGCAAACGATCGGACTTATCGCGCCGCTCGATGCAAGCCGAGCCAGCTCGACGAGTCGTCCCGCAACAAATTCGCCGATTAAGAGAGCCGCTGGTCTCCGCGCGGTGAAAATTATAAATTCAGCGGGATCGTTGAGCGAAAAACGAGCGGGCCAGGCATTCGCGTGGTCTGGTCGATCGGCAATAATTTGTCAGATACGGCAGCGTCCGGCCGGCCATTCAATTATCGTCGCCGACGGCACGCCTCCTCCGACACCGGACGTTCGCTTCTTTTTGCCTTCTCCGTTCTCCGGCGCAAGACGATCGTCGCTGCGGAATGCTAGTTTAAATAGGTGTTTCTCCGCGAACTACTCCCGGCATTCGAGAGGCAATTAGCCGGCCGGGACCACGCGCACCTTTGTACAAATTGAACCGAGCGTCCCGCGGATTTCCAACGTCATCGCTTCCTTCTGTCACGTTCTGTCGACGCCTCGACTCGTGCAACGTACAACGGTAAAGAAGGAACGTTCGAGCAGCGTTTGTCCGCGAAACGCTGCGTAGGCTATTTACTTGTACCGAGGGAAAGAGAAAAATTTGAAATTGAACGGGTGTACGAGACTTCCTCGATATAGTCATTAAGGGACTACGGAAATTGGTGTCGCTTAACGTTTGCCGAGGTGTAGCTCGAAAGGTACTTACTTACTCGAAGCTGCAATTTTACCGGCAAGTTATTATTGCCTGTTTGGCAGAAGAGTGTATACGCTGAAATTAAACGAAAGACTGTACACCGTCTGCAGCGTCGCAATTTCTTTATTTCTATATTCCGACTGTGCGAAAGATTCGTACCGTAAATGCCGACTTAAACACAACCTTGAAATATCCAATCTTTAAACGATCGATTTAAGGAAAAGTCTATACAAAATTAGACAAAGTACCATGCACGTGCATACTTCTTTCGACCTATATACGCGCAGAGCTTTCTACGATAAGCTGAATTGCTTAGTTCAGGTTATCAAATCGAACCTAATGCGTCTGGATAGTTGGGCAACCACCTTAAAATCGTCAATCCATCGTACGTTTCTCGTTCGCGAAAGAACAGTTTTAGTATAAAGTACGATTAACGCCAACGTGCAGGCCCTCTTATCTCGTTCGTAAGACAAATCGGATGCAGTGGACGGCAAAAAGCCGGTCCCATTTGTAACGCGTGAAACGCAGAACGCGATCAGCGTAACGAACGACTATGCGTTTGCCGGTTCGCGTAACACGCGACAAAACGGCGATGCCTGCGGAATTCCCTGTAATAACGAAACGCGGATCGACGAAGAATCCGAGCTACGCGAGACAGATACGAGCTGACCGTTGCGTTTTTAAGGGACGTCGCCAAGGTTAATATCGTTCTTTTCTCGGTGGATCGCGACCGGTTTCGTAAATAGAACGTAACACCGCGAATCGTCGCGGTTCACCAGTCGGTTCGTCGCGAGAAAAACGTTCGATCTGAACGTTATGAAATTGTATTAATTGGCGAAGTTTGCGCGAACGTATTTCTTAATCGCGGTGATCGGTCGGATTCCACGAATGATCGGCATTTTTCGGATGCGACGCCGCGCAGACAAGTATGGTAATGCGTTCGTTCCCTTTTGCTAAATTGCCTTGGATCGTTATATAATTGCGGCGTTTCTTTACAATTCGTTATTTAAAAGAATTCCTGGTATAGGGAATATCGAAGTTTATCGAACGATGTCGTTTCTCTAACAGGGGAGTCGTCGAGTTGAAAGAATTTTATAGATCGGAAAAAAGTACACCACTACTAGTACGGACTACGAAAAGTATTTGAAGCAGACGATTGATTAGGTCGAAACGCGTTAAATTTCGTACGAGTCGCTGGCACTTCCGCGTTATTACGAAGGATCGATACTACGAAACGTAAGAATACGCGCAAACATCTGTTGCGATCGCTATGCGATAAATTTCACGATATAAGTTTTAATAAGAGATTTTTTTTATTGGATCACGATTGGGATTTTGGACGTTGGGAAACGCGACAAGGAACTTTATACGATAGGAGAGGGACAAAGTATACGAGAAGCTCGAAAAATTCCGTGGAATCCGACGACCTCGTTAAACTCGTAGATCGAATCGGAATTATCATGAGCAGCGGTGAGAAAAATGTTCAGCACGCGGTGCTGCGGATCAACGGATTGAATAACGCGTGGCTCGTTAACTCCATATATCTCCAGCGTCGCTGCGGATGAACATTAACGAAGGAAAGTGTCGTGATTAAAATGCCTGTAACCGCGACAGGGGCGACCGAGTGCCTCCGCGATATACGAACGAAATAACGCTAATAGTGGCGCGTCTTTATATTACCAAAAGATACAAATTAAGAAACAGAAAAGTGCAACAGTTCGAACGATGAAAAATTAAACGATTTATGGACGTCGAGAACGTTCAGAACGCTATCGATCAACGATTCGTTCGCTTAAATATCGCGAACACGGATAATTGGTACTGCGACTCTGCGAGTCGAAAATAACGAATTAAAGGCTAAAGAGAGCAAGAAGAAGCGACGTTCCTGGAACAGATATCTTATAGAAGCTTATCATTTAGCGAAAAGAGCGAAAAAAAAAAAAAAAAAGAAAAAGAAGAAAAACGTTCGAGTGGCAATTTCAGGGGCGAATTCGAGATTCGGGAAATATTCGGTGGGCCGATCACGTTCGTGGGCAGAGGCACGCGGGTATACGCAGGAAATGTTGCAAAAACGTCGCCAGAATCCTGGGGCAATTAGTCGATATTTTAATGCGCAAAAAGCCGGGCCCTCGTTAGATCGTCGCTACGAAGGACCGAGCATCCGCCACTTCCCAAAGGGCCATTGATAAAAACGGACTCGGTTACTCGACCGGTGCGGCACCTTGTTAGCGCAAGGATTCTCGGGTTGACAGCTCGCAGCAAAAATAACACGGACGTTAACCCGATTCCGCTTGCGGACGGACTGGCCGATTCGAATCGAACCACCATGAACCGAGCCTTCTTCGACCGGTATATCGCTTGGACTTGTTGTATTTTTCGTTATTCTCGTCGCCAGTTCTTTTTCGCCTTCCTTAAAGAGGAAGAGGCTCCTATTCTCCCCACCATTATCGAGGTTTGCCTGCTTTTCCCGCTTCTTCTCTCCTCATTTCCGTTAATTTGTTCGATTCAACGTCTCGTAAATCTTTGTCCCCGGTCAGCCGTTAATTCACCGTGTGTAACCGTTTAGCGTTACACACTCTCGGTTCTCTCCAATTTATTTGGCTGTTTATGACCGAGCTATGAATATTCAGGCCCCGCGTAGACCAACCTTCCCGATTTTTATGGCCTTTAAATACTGTTTCGTATAAATTGAATCAGCGCCCGAAAGTAATTCAAGATCGTATCGCGCCGCATTTTTCGACCTGCCTTCGAACCCGTCCGATAGATCCGGGAGAATTTTCGGCGATCGGCCGAATCGTGTCTCGTCTATACAACGATCAAAAATCTACGCTTCCATCGTCTTTGCGATCGACAACGATCCTAACGTTTTACAGCTTTGAACGCGTGAATACGTCGTTGGAGGAAAAATCGGACGCGTTTATCGCGATTAGAGTAAAATTTTCGAACGTTTCCCGTAATTACCGCTTACCCTGCGGGGTTATCGTTACGACGGTCACCGTACACTTTCAAACGGTCCCCCTTGCTCTTCACGGTTTTAGCTCGTTCTCTCGATAACGCGTTATTAAGCAAGCGGGACGTTAACCCGAGGTTCCAGGCATCCACGTTTCAGCGGACGTTTCAACGGGGAACATTTGTATACAAAATGCGCAGGAGCTCGACGTCCAGGCGTAATCGGCGACCATAACTGTTTAAACGATATTAAACGTACTTTATCTCTTTTATGCCGCATTACCCCCGACAATGCTCTCGATCCCGTCCGTTTCTCTTTCTCTCGCTTTCTAGACTTTATAAAACACTTCTCCTTAAACCTTTATTTCGCCGATTCAACGTTTCCGTTCTTCTCGTTCGTTCCTTCGACTCGTTTCTTTCTTTCTTTCTTTCTTTCTTTTTCTTTCTTTTTTTTTTTCTTTTTTCTTTCTACGAAATTTCACGACGAAAGAATTTTTTGTCGTCGCACGGTGTCTTCGTTTACTTTCGACCAGGTTTCGAGTCGCATTTTGCGCGGTCGTCGGTACACGCGATCGTTGGTCGGTTTGAAACGTTAACGAGCGTCGATGGCGTTAATTTCACGTTACAGGTAACACGAGGTATCAGCGCGAATCGACTTGTCGATGGTGAACTACACGCATCCGTTGCCGTCCAATTAGATATGCGTGCCACCGTTTCCGCGCCGATTAATTGCACGTACGCTTTTGCCCGAGCTACGAATATCGAGCCGCGAATTAAGTCGTGTGCCGATAAGGGCTTTCAATCTTGGATTTACCACGTCGCGACGGTTCTATCTTCGTGGCTTCGATAATCTGCCGGGTTTTGCTCGCAGACTAGATCAACGCGGATTGCGCGAGACTTCAGATCGCATTTCGATAATTTACAAGTAACAGGAGTCGCTCGGATTCTCGCGATCGGTCGAGCAAATTGGACAATTACCGTGCCACCCGTCGTTCGTCCGTTCTCCTTAATAATAACGACAATAATAATAATAATAATAATAATAATAATAATAATAATAATAATAATAATAATAATAATAATAGTAATAATAAAAATAATAATAACAACAACGTTGCCTTTAATACGTCATGACAATAGAACACGAGTAATAAAACGACGGATACGTACGAGAGATAGAATCACGGCCTTAATAAAGGATAAAACATTGTGTAGGAAACGCGTGTTTAGATCAACGTCGTCGAGAATAATTTCGCACTTTTATCGCGCTTTATTTCTCGAAATAGTTAATCTTTCACCCTTTCCATCCTTGCCACCCTTCTGAGGATAGCACCTACCGATAAGAATTCCTATCCTACATCCTAAATGATATATAACAGCGCTGGCAATGCAAAGAGAGAAACTAGAAACGAAAGATAAATGCAATCGAAGGGGACAAGCAAACACGAGGCAAGGACAACTGGAAGTTGCAAGACGAGTGGGTATCGCGCGAAGACGCAAGAAAATGAACGCGATTCGTGTCGAGAGCCGTGTACGATTCACACTTTCATGCAGCGTGGATATTCCAGTTTCGAGTTATCGTTGCTCGAGGCAATCGTGTGGCCACGTACATTCGCGTATATACGTGTAAACAGAGGTCATTAAGGAACTTCCTACACTTGGACGACTTCCCCTTTGGCCGGGCCGAAAGCTCTAATTATTTCTTGCTTCACAGCGATCACTTCCGCGCGCGGTCGCCACACAGGTGTAACCGTTTACGGGAAGAACGGTCGATCGCGCGCTTAATTGGAATCCGATAAGCGTATGCCGACGTTTCGAGAACCGTTCCCTCCAGCAATGGACATCTAAATAGCCGTACTTTTACTCGCGCCCCGGAACAACCTCCGAGATCGTTCTTACCAAGTTGCGCACGAAGAGTTTCCAATAGGAAGTAAGCACGTTCTTGTTCGTGCCTGTTGTCGGTATTATGCCGCGATGATTTTTGATATATCGAGACGTTGATGAAACATCCGCCAATATATCAAGAATAAAGTTGCGTATAAGGGTCGACGTTTTAAAATTCAATCTTTAACTTTCCGTAGAATAATCAAATTCGTATATGACGAGACGTCGTTACTCTGATAAAAAAAAAAAAAAAAAAAAAAAAAAAAAGGAAGAAAGAGATATCGTGTACTTTAAAACCGATCGAGGTACGAACGGTAAATGGTCGCAAAGAAATTTTCAATTTAGTTGGCAACTTGTCCGCAAGAAATTATCAGACACGTCGATAACTTTCACCAACTTCATCGAGGTGAACTTCATCCTTATTTTTATATCGTGTATTTCAAAACTGACGATTTCAAAACACGAGTGGAAGAAATTTTTCCAGCAACGGCGAACGTCTACTTGAAAGCTTACGAAAATATCGCATAGTGAACGCGTCTAATTATTCCCGATAAAGAGATAAACCGGAGGTAGTAACGATCAGACGTTATTCCTGTAATTTTCCATTCTTAGCCCTTAAAATTCCCCTTTGATGGTTTCTTCTAATAGGACAGAATTATTTTCAATTGTAACACAAACCTACCGCATTCCTAAACATACTCCACAAAAAATTCCTCGAGCACGCTCCAATCCTCTACCGAAAAAAAAAGGAATTCCAAGTAATCCAAAGAATTATACGTAACAGGAATGAAAGAACGGGGCGTTCTGATCGCGCGCGTACCATCGCAGAACAAGCGATGGCATCGTGGTCGATCGGTGAACGCGGCAGCGGCAGCGGCAGCGGCGGCGGCGTCGTCGTCGTCGTCGTCGTCGTCGTCATTCCGGTAGACGCGATGACAATCTCCGGTGCCGTAGGCCCGGCTAGGTGTGGTCCTATGCTCGAGGCAGCGGGTTTCCAGGAACGCGAGCCATTAGACCTTCTGGCTGGTGTTATAAATTGTACATCGTTTAATTAGGCTCTCTTCCCGCCCGTGTTCGGACGGCTAAGTTATTTACCATTTACTCCCGGTGCCCCTGAGCCGCTGCTATCTCGACCGAGCTACTGTGCATCAAATTGGATCGGGATTGGGTCCTGCAAGCTGTCGCTGACTGCCAACCTCCGTTCTAGGAGATGGTCACGGCGTCGCGTCGTCGTCGCCATTCGGAGCAGAGGTTTCGGAACGCTTTCGACGAGGTCTCTGTCGTTGAGCTGACGGGTTGGAGGGGCAGAGGGTTCGGCGCAGAGCGCAGAATTCAACGAGGTTAGAAAGTCGGTTCTCTTCGACGAAGACCAGGTGAAATCGCTTTGAGATCTCTCTGTACTTGATTTTCATGAACATCGTGTCGAGTCACGTCGCTATTTCACAGACGCTTTTTCAACGTTCTGATCCAACATGTACTCGAGAATTATCGCACGTTAGAATTATAGCCGGAATCGATATGCAAATGGTAGAAATTTCGTTTCACTTTCTTGGCCTCTGCATATCCTGTTTGTTCTCTTCGTCCCGCGATACTCTTATACGATCCGATTTGTAGACACGTCACTCCCGATCGACGTACAAATTCGCGTATCCTATATCTCTGATTACAAAGGGGAAGACGAAGTTAGGTGTGTCTTTCTTTGAAGAGAACATGCCAAGATAAAGAACGCGATAAATTCACGTATCGCGATCTCGTCGGCATTAACGATACGAGTTACACGAGTCGTCCAAGTAAATACTGTCGTTGTTTGGTAGTCGTGTAGATTACCCAAGTCAAAATCGTTACAGGCTACTTGAAAACGCCGATTACAAGCCAATGTCACGGGACGAGAAGATATTTTGCAGCCGGTATCAAGATCGCGAGCTTCCATCGACGACGATTCAGGATGCCAAGACGAACTCGGACAAACAACGTTACTCGCTAATTTCGGTTCGCGCCCAACGATCCAGATAGCTGGAATTTTCACTCGAGGATACGAGAGACGCGAAAATGAAGAAATTCACGATTCGAAAGCGACATTGAGAAAAATTCCAGGCTTATCTTCGTCGATGGGATCGAAATTAGTTAGCCGGCGATCGGACCGTGCGACTGGCGAACGACCGCTCGAGGTAAACCGAGTAAAAACTGGAAATTATGCTCGCAATTAGAAGGAATACCCGGGTGCAGTGGCGCGCCTAAGCTACCGATAAAATAATCACGCTTAATACGCTCGTTTATTTTTTGCTCGCGCGCGGCCTTTTAAATTACAAGTAGTTGGGCCAGTCGTTGCCAACGATCGATAAAACGAATCGCGACTCCTCTCGCGCGAATAAAAATCCTCCGATTGTCGATCATCGAATATTTCGTCAAAATACACGAAACAAACGAGAGAGAGAGAGAGAGAGAGAGAGAAGATCAACGACACAAGTATCGAGTTCTCCAGCTGAATTTCTATGGACGCATCGTAAAGATCGTTCGGTTTACAGCTATCTTGGATTTTCAACGCGACTGATACTCGGAGTTTTTATTAACTGGTCTCCGAACGAAGAAAAGCTAATTCGAGGGAAAGATCGGTCGGATAAAAAATGAATTTTACGAGCGTGCAACGGGATCCCATCGGTCTCTAAAACCAGAAACCACTTAATAACTTCATAGAAACTCGTCGGTCCTCTAAAACCGCGATACGATATGAAATAAAAATAGGATTTACTAATTACCAGGCTGGAAACGGCCGCACGAATCCGACCGGATCCGAAAATTAAGGACTCTTCTTGGAGTTCGTGTTAGCGCCGGCTCGGGTTTGCTCGCAGTGGCAAAAATTCCGGCCTTATCTCGACCGATGAAGTCGAAATTAGTAGCTGGCTACCGTACACGGCCCCTCGCGGCCACGACACGCTGGTGGTGGTGAAAATCGGTGATGACACGACGCGCCGATGCCTGGTAGCGTCGAGAAAGGGATGGCCGTGGTCTGGCCGATGGTGGTGTTGGTGGCGAGCGTAGTCACAGGTAGAGAATGTGTGGCGTCGGTGAACGTGACAATATTAATAGCCGGTATGCCAATAGCAGCCGCTGCTGCTCGTGGTAACATCAATGGCGAAGTTCCGGTAATAGCGATCGTTCCGCGTAGAAACGACTCCGCGAATTAATCGTCGTTGAAAATATTTCGCCACGAGCTCCTCCATAGTAATTACGGTTTCTAGTTGGAACGAAACGCGGAGTTTCCGTTGGAAAGTCGAAAAATCAGAAAGATCAGTGCGCGGTGAAAAGAAATCTTATTCTCATAAATTTACATATCGCGAAGAGATAACGCGAGCAATTGTAAATTCCAGGGGAAATTTTTCGAAACAAAGTTTGTGATCTTCCGTCCGTTTTTATTTGTGAAATTAACGGACATGGTTTCTGTGCGACGAGAGTAACGCTACGACAACAACGTACAACGACAGCTCGTAATTTCTCTAAAGAGAAGATGCTCCTCTACTCGATCGTCAGAAAGGAAAAATGCCTGAACGAAGTACCATCGTTTTCACGGTTTTCCACCGACGTGGTCTTTGAAATTTCGCCAATGCAGAACCCGTAAATCGCCGGGGACGCGAGTCCTCCGGCGCGCAAACACGGGGACAATGCATCGGACAGCGGAGCAACAACGGCAAACCGCATTGTTAATAGCGCGGTAATAACAGTTACAGGCGATGTCAGCGGCGATCGGCCGCAGCGGTGGTTGTAATCTGGCTGGTAATGGCGCTGAGCGAACCCACACAAATTTACCCCCTACGACGTACACAGTGGCCGTGAGAGAGTGGCGAGCGCGCGAGCGCAACGGCGGACATCCGTAAGTGTTGGATTCTCGGCCGTTGTTAAGTAAATTGGGTCCCAACCGGTTTCTTATTTCGTGGCCACTGTCTTACTCTCCACGCTCGGGCGTAAGGCGAGCGCTCACCAGCAAGAACCACTCGGGTCCCGATCGGTCGCTTCCCTTCTTCGGGCTCGTTCCTCGGGACGTTCAGGGCCGTACGATAGCTCCCTGATAGCCACCGTGACTGTTCGCTCTTCGTTCGAGTATCATTCGTTGGAAAGAAATTTCAATTTGTAGAATATAATTAAGACGATAGAATTAATATAGAGATCGTATTCCTATGCCAAGAACGAAATTAATAGGGAAGAGTCGGCGTTCGTTTCGCTACGAACGTCTGTACGCGTTTTGGAATTGTAAGAGAACAAGTCCGAAACCCAACAATTCTGGCGGGAATCGATAGTCGTAGCATCGGTTCAAACTTTTGCCTATCGCGTGAGCAAAAACAATAGCTGAAGGCTCGATTAATTGAATTAATTAAGCGACGAGTTAAGCAAGTTCGACCGATCGATTTTATCGAAATAGAAAAGACGACGATATCGAGACAAACGAAACGGATCGAAGATACTCGGTACCATCGATAGAATCGAAGAAACGATCGCGTTTCGTCTTAATTTACCTAGGAATCCTGCGACATCGAGCGTCCAAGAGACTCGGCCAACGATGCGCGTTACGTTTCTTTTATGCGCTGCCGTTTGAGGAGACTAAGCTGCCGGAACAAAATGGAAACATCGTCGAGCCAAGCGAGATACGTAGTCCCCGTGAAATCTCCGTTTCCCCGGAAGCGTATCGATCATAACAGTCCCACAGTACGGAGGCGGCCTGGTGGTATCAGCGAAATGCATCGTTGATATCTTACTTAATAACGCGAACCTTTCACCGGTGCTTCGAGTCAAACGTGAACACCGTGACCACGTACGAGCACACCGGTCGTTTGCCATTCGTAGAAGCTAGCGCGAAAACTCGTTAATTGTTCGTGGTTCGTTAACTCGTCCACAGGAAAGGTCCCACTCTGGAGAGTGCGCGAGTATCATGCTAATGGCGGTACTCGACCGGTCTCAAGAGGGATGGACCGGGGAAAAAACGTCACCGAGAACAGAACAACGCACCGTACAAGTGCCTTTGAATATGGCGTACGATACTCGTTTCGCCTAGGTTCTTGGGATGCAACGCTTCGAGCGGAAATAAATTAAAATTACTTTCAGTTATCGTAAAAACTGTTGCGGGATATAGTCGCTGCTGGTGCATCTACCTGGAATTGAAACGCGACCGATTAAAGGCAAGAAGAATTTTCGATACGTCCACCCAACGGGGCTGATCCGTAAAAGGGTAGTTTAAACGGATATCAAATTGTTAACGTTAACGTTACACGTCGTGCAACTCGTATCGTTGTCAGAGTGTAAAAAAAAACACAGTAGCCGGTCCAAGCCTGAAATACGCGCGTACGATATAAATTTTTAGAGATCGATCGGATCGATGGAATTGCGACAGTTCTTCGAAAAAGTTGTCGAAACTTTTTAAGGAATTGCAAGAAAAAATTCCAGCGGAAACGAAATCTAACGGTGCCTATTAATGCTAATTAGATAGATACGTTCGACGTACGTTCGAAGATAAAGTAAAACGTGCGAAAACGTGTGGCCTCTGGAAACGTCTGGCGCACAGGTCGTGCACGAACGTTGAAAACGGAACGCGTGCACACGTGTTTCGTGGAACACGGCTGTCGCGGGCCAGCTTTTGTATGTGCGTGTGTCCAGAAGTATGTGCCGCGAGGTGGGTCGCCGCCTTTTGTTTTAGCATGGGCAACTAAGGGAGCCCTCTCTCGAGTGGGTTACCACGAGATCTCGCCAGCTGATATCCCCGGTTTTTTGTCAATTTATAAGGATTTATACCGGCGAACCGCGGATACGCTGCCCTCCCCCTTGGCCCTTCCGACCCTCCCTCGCCGTGGACGCGAAACCAACGTTTCACCAAGGGGTGGTCCTCGTGGTCCAGGATCGACGAGCCTGCCCGAGAAAGGGAGAATAAAGCTTCGTCGAGACAAGCTTGCCGGGATGGGGCGGAGGAGGGGCAGGGAGGAAAGGGGGAAGCAGAGGATCCTGGAAGACGGTCCGACAAAAGGAAACCGACGCTCCGTTGTTCCTCCGAGCTGCGAGGTTTTCGGGTTTTCGGTAAGCAGGAGAGGGTTTCGAAATATCTCCTCAAACGCCAATTAAACGTACAACGTTTCATTCGATACGAAACGAACGACACGACGTTCTTACGATTTTCGCAGGTTCGTGCCTCCAACGGCGAGATCACTCGTCTTTGTCTGTCGCGTCGTGAAAGATACAACTCGATTTCACCGAGTTGCTCGGCATGACGGTTGCGGGATCGCGACCGCGTCGTTGTACGCTTAGGCTCGTAAAGCGATCCGCCTCGTACGATACCTCGGTGAACGCAACAGCTTGCGAACCGTAGAGAACCAGAGAGACGAGTTATACCATCGGGGAAATCCAATTCGCCGTACTATTACGCAACGATTAATTAGCCGTAGGTCGGGGCGGATAGCTCGCGAGGTAAGATCAATTCGAAGACGAAATCGGAGCGAAGCACGAGTAAATAGAGGCGTTTGCGCGGCCGGTTGGTCGAAGCGTGACGCGGAGATTCGCGAAACGAGTGGACCGGGACCGGGGGTTGACAATTAAGCAATTATCTTCGTCGGTGTCTTCCTCGTCGGGCCATTTCTCTCGGCCCATACCCCCTGATCGTCGCAGCCAACGGACAAGGACGACGCGGCAAAGAGGGAAAGTGTCGGGCCGAACGGAAGAAAGAGGAAAGGCGAGTTCGAGGTGCAAAAGGGTAAAAACGAGCGAACGAACCGCTTCCGTGGATCGAATAAAGAGAAAGAAGGTGAAAGAGCGAGGCAGACGAGGCAAAGGGGGAGGGACCGTATCTTAATGATATTGTAGCCGGCGTGCACACGCGCAGGCTTCCTCTAATTGCGCCACTGAAGCGGCCATGTTACCCAGCCGGGGGTGCAACGGAGAGGGAAGATTCTCCGTGAGGACCGCGTACAGCGTACGTGTCCGTGTGCGAGCTTGTGCGCGACGCACACGAGGAAACCTTCGCGAATACAGGCTGCTCGTACGGGCGCAACGTGCACGCGCGTCGAAGAAGGACAGAGCGTCGCAGAAAAGCCATGCGTGCAGGAGGAGGAGGAGGAGGAGGAGGAGGTGGAGGAGGTGGAGGAGGAGGTGGTGGTGGTAGAATAGGGGGTGTAGATTAAACGAGGACGCGAACAACGAGAGGGGTGATGGAAGAGGGGCGACGGAGGGAGAAAGAAGGGGAAGCAGGACAGAGGCGAATAGAAGATGTTCCCGCGAAGAGAAGGACGGCTGACGGTGAAAAGGAAACGCCGATGCACCTAGCGAGGGGCGACAGAGAGCGAGAGGAACGGAGGAAAGTTGTACGAACAGGGGACGCGGAACGCGAAGGAGGAGGAACGAAGGGGAAGAGAGGAAGGAGGAAGAGAGAAAAAAGACGCGAACGTGTGCGAGCAGGAAAGAGAAAGGAAGGGGTGGGAGATCGCGACGAAAGAGAGGGGATCTTGGAGGTAAAAAGCTGGAAATGCAGCATGGCGGTTGGGAATCGGTAGCAATTATTACGAAACGACGACAGTTGAATGCGAATACTCTGTGGAAGGAAGGGGACGAGGAATTTCTGGCCACCGAGTTGAACGCGGGTGGTGAAACGACGCGGCGACACCTCGTGGAAAAGTCGATTAGACCTCGTCGACGCTCTAATTGTCTCCACGGGCGGACCAGCGACTCTCCGCGTCCTGTCCCGAACGTATTTTAATTTTTCGTTGCCCTCCGCTACGACGACCGTCGAAAGTGTAATTTGCGATGGAAATGGTTTTTGGACGAGCTGCGTTGATCCGTGACGACGATTCAAAGAACCAGCCACAAAGACACTCGGTCGCTTTTACAGGGTGGCATTTTACAGCGGTCGCCTTTTCACCGTACAAATGTTGCCTTTCGAAATAGGAGAGCAACTTAATCTCGCATTAGCCCGACCATATCTCACGTTTAAGGCGAGTGCGCAAACGTGACTGCACTTCTGACATTTCGAATATCGTTGTATTTACCCGACACGTATCCCGCTACAAATACCCGTGCTTCAAACTTATCTACCGCGTGCCTATCTTGTTTGCCATTGCCTGGCCGCTCTCGCGTGGAAACAATGCAAAATAACGAGAATCTGTTCGTTGCTGCTCCTCGGCCGGCATCGTGTACGATTTATTTGCAACGAAGGGTTCGCGACGATACGAAGCGACCGCCGCGAACGCGTCACAGAATCCGACGATGATTCGATGAAACGCCGTAAACACGAACGACGGAAAACGAAGCGGTAAAGAATATCTCTGTCGGATCTCGATAGACAGATTTACGGTGCAACCGCTAATAACCGTACAAACTACGTCTTACTATTTTCCTAATTCGAAGAGACGAAGAGAGGTTACCGGGGAAAAATTTGACGCGTAATAAACCAGAGACCGTACAGTTATCGCAATTGCTCCACGGTGCTTATCGTAACGTTAACCGTTCGAAGCTGCAGTCCGCTTGAATTTCGCAACGTTGCCAACGACCTGGCCGAGTTTGCAACGGGGACGTGCTAAGATAACAGGATTGTTTAGACGCGTCGCTACTTTGGAACATTTGCGCATTGCCGGTTAATTGTGCCATCGAGAATAGTAACTTCGTGTTTGGCCGGAAACACGGATAGATATGACGTCAGGAGTGTAATATAATTGTACGACGCGACGCTATGCAAATCGACGCGTCGATTACGCAATTGTCCGACAAATTACGACCGACCAGAGAAAGATCCCTATGTATTCGTATTTTCGTCACTTTCCGTTCGATCGCTTAACGCTGGAGGAAAAGCACGTTCCACGATCAGAGATTTCAATTTCCGTTAATTTACGCTGCCGTCACGGTGTTTGTACGAAGAAGTGGCTGAAACGCTATATAACGCTGTATGGGGGCAAGTGAATTACGACAAAAACGCGTATCACAGCACGAGATTGCGATGGAAGGTGGAAAAGCACGCGCCATGAGCGATCGCGAGGACGGCTCGTGGGGTGGCCGACGTTTCAGGGGATGCGAGTTAAAATGGGTGGGTTGTTCGGGCAAGCAACCAACCACTTTGGCGCACGCGTAACCGCTGCCAGTCAATATTAACCGACGAGTCAGCCTCGAGACTTCGGTGTCACTGACGCAAAAACTGGCCGCACCGAGGCAAACGTTTCAACCCTGACGACGAAACTGTCCCATCGTCTACAAATTAGCGATACGCTCGCCTCACCACCAACCAACTTACATTACCGCCAACTTACATTACCGATAATACGTGCTGTTGTTAAAAAAAGTTCATGAAATGAAAAAAAAAAAAAAAACACGAATACGATAGAAAGTCCGATAGAGACAAATACCGTAATTGGCGAGGATAAACGAAATGATCGTCGAAACGATAACGTGAAAATTAAAGAAGAAGAAAATTAAATTACGCTTAACGTTAAACTTGTCGTGATCGACGCTCGACGTCAACGATGAACGTCAACGTCAACGTTAGGTCCACCGAATCGTAACGATGTGTCTAAATATACGTGGTTGATTTCGTTTCTTCTGTATGGAAGCTTCGAAATCTCGAAAGAGATTTGTTCGGTGTACAACGATGGGACTTGCAGACCTAACGATTATTCGATAATTCGACAGCACGGGTTAGGTCGCGTTACTCCGTAGTTGCAATTTCGGTTTACCAAGTTTCTGCGTCAGTTTCGTTCTTCCTATTTCAAGAAAAAGGATATTGTCGGCGAAACATCTTGAACTAACCATCAAACCACCAGCGAAAGAGGCAACGTGCGACCGTAACGATCAGCCACGAAGTTGATCCAAATGAAAGTAGTATAACGAACGAGAAATGAAATAAACGTCGATGTTGCTTCCATCAGAAACACCTGTACGCTTTTAGCATTTAATCGTTGTACGAAGAGCGAAGACAAAGATATTTGACAATCATCGTTCGAATGGATTTGGCAATTGACGCCAGTCTGATTCGCCACGAGAAGAGACGTTTTTCGACTTAGCGATTTTTTAGCGTTGAGCGGAAGGTGGCAGGAAATTCGTTGGAAAAGTCGGAGAGATCGAACAAGCTTGGCTAGGGGTAGCGAAGGAGGTGTTTGGGCGCGATGTCGCAAATAATTGGTCAATAATACCCTTGCGGGTGACGAAAAGCAGGCTGGTCGGGGACAAAACGTCGTCGTCGGGGCGTTATCGTGTACAGTGTAGCCGTGTGTTCAACGAATACCAGCCCCTTCCTCCGGTCGGGCCCCTACCCGGAGGCAGCGCTGACAACTTCTCATTGTCCGGGATTCAGCTTGACGTCGCGGGGACGTGCTCATTGTTAATTAAACTACGCGTCGCCGCGCCATTGCCGCAGAACTCTCACCGTGTTACTCGCCCGATAACTGTGGACCTGCGGCTGTCTCTCGCGCGCGCGTATCGAACCAAGCGAGTAGCATTTTCTCCTCGCAACGTTTTACCCTGCCGCGCTGCCCCCGCGCAAGCCAGACACGTTTCATCGAGCTGTCGCTAATAACGCGCCGGTTTAATTACCACGGCGAATTAACAGCCGAGCCGATGGTACGCGACCGTTCGATGGCCGCCTTCTCTTTGGCTTTCGCGTGTACCGTCGTCGTAAAGAATATTTTTTCATAGGAACGTCGTCTCGCTTGGACATCGGAGTTCCGGATTTACGTTTAGACGAGTTTCACAAGGAAGACGTAGATCGCTCGCAGGTCGACTCACAGGCCTCGCGCCGATCAACTTTGTAAAACGAAAAATTGACAAGGCGATCGTCCGACAAATACCGTTTCGTAGAATTTACGATTTCTTCTTTGCCATATCGTCGCGATACATAGACATTTAGGAAATTTAAGGAAGGAAATTTAACGCGGCGACCAACTCGGTCGAAAACAAAAATCCGTTCGGTCTTTGAAGAAAGATTTACCGGTCATTTGTCACAACGGATAACGGTCGAGATCTTCTGAAAATATTTCTACGGCATCGTGCGCGAAAAGAACGCAACGTCCTAGTGACATCGAATAAAAATATATCGTCACGGAATAACGTGCTCAAAGTCGAATCCCTCGCCGACTCGTCGAAGACGAAGAGGATCTTCGGTGCGCTTAACACGAGATCGCATATTACGTACGATGGCCGTCCTAATTCTCACGATCGGGCGTCCCGATGCTCCTTAAGCGGGCCATAAAACGCAGGAAATTACCGGGTAGCAACGTCGTGACGTTCTTGCCGATACGAACCTTATCGTACGTAAGCGGCATCGCTCGGTGCTCGGTGGATCGCAAAAGGGTGTTGACGGGGAGGCGGGGCGGGGGGGGTGGAGGGCAAAAGGCGCGAGATAGAGGGTAGTTTCTACGGAGGCTTTCAACGAACCATCTCACGTGCGACGATTCTCTATTGTGTGTGGCGACCGAAGCGGCTTTTTCTGCCGGCGGAATCGTTCGACTCCTAATTTCGGAGTCAGGCGATGGGAGAAGAAGCATCGCGCGGTATGAAGTGGATATAAAAGGGACGGCATAAACTCCGTTCTCGCCCGAGGAATTCCGGACTTGGTTTTTCCATCGAGGCCGAGTCTTTTTCGAAACTGTTCGCACCAGGGTTGACAGTATCGCCGCGATGAACTGACGTCTAGAAGTTTACGAGTCGTTTTTACGAAAGCTGCGTTTCCGCGAGTTTCTTCGTCCCGTTGGAATTTCATCGAGCCGATTTTCACCTTCGATTCTAAACTGGAAAAGAATAGTACTGTTCGCTCGGTCTATCGGCCGAACGAGAAAGAAGAGATTCCGAAAGACAAGGCAAAGTCGTAGGAGAAAGAACCGGTGGCTCGAGCCACGAAGCTCCCGTTCGTAGAAACGGCGGCTAGGCAGCCGAAGCGGAACGTTCGAAGAATCCGGATCTGCGACATTCGTGCAAATTAGCAGCGACCGGTGACAGTATCCATGATCACCGTGACACCGAGTAACCACTCGTCGCTCCATACATTCCTATCTACGATCCCCGTGGCCGGCCGTGACAGCCACGCGGAGATGTCTGTCCTGTGCGCCGTGATCTTTCGCCGTCCAAAGAATCCTCTCTTCAAGCGGTAGCAATATCAGCAACAACACCGACCTCGAACAGAGTCGTATACGTTGTGTTAGGCGGAGGAGGGCATAAAACGAGAGGTCGCTAGCTCGTAGTCGTGGCTGTGGTGGCTGGTTGCCGGCGCACCATTCTTCCAGCTTCTTCTCTCGCGTCGCCTTTTGTCTCCCTTCTCTGCCGTTGGCTGGTAGCCTCGTTCGTCCGTATTCTCGTCTCGTTCCGTTACCGTGTCGTTTCCTCGTCGTTCGCACGGATCTCTCGGTATCCCTTTCCTCGTCTGTTCTTCGTCTCGACTCGGCTGTACTTGCCTCCTTCTCTTTCCTTTTCGTCGACCGCGTCTGCGGGGACGATAGTCGAGAGCAGAGGCAGTAGAGAGAGTAGCTACGAGCTCTCTGGAGCCCCGACAATACCCAGGAAATTACATAACTGTTGGAAATATCAACCAATACCAGTGCTCTGGCATAGCCGCGAGAGCCGGCGGCGGCGGCGGCGGCGGCAGCGGCGGCAGCGGCGGCGGCAGCGGCGGCAGCGGTAGCGGTAGCGGCGGCGTCGGTGGTGTCGGTGCCAACCCCTCCGTGCCATTATTATAACTGGGTAGGTGGCGTATTATACGCGGCCGTCGGGGGAACTCAGGCGGGCGAACGAGATAGCACCGTGCCTGGAGAATGAAACGAGAAATTGAGTTGTGCTGAAACGGGGAAAGGGGCTGCACGCCGCGGAAGGGGCGCGCCGGAGACGCGGCCGACCGCCTCGACGACCGGCGTCGCGATGGACGCGAACCTCGACCGGGACCAAACAAATTTTACTCCTCTTCCACGCTGTTTTGTCCCTTCAGAAAATTTCTTACGGCGATTCTTCGCGTAACATCTTCCTGCCGAATTATCTTTCGAGCTGATCTTCGTTGATTTCGTGAAACGACGGATTGAAAAATCTGTCCCTTTAAGATACGAAGAATTGCGTTTCGATCGCGCATTAGACATACGTTGCACGTTGTAATTTTGCTATAATTATTATGTGTCGATCGCGCAAAGAAAAGAGATGTTTGTATGAAATGACGGAAAGAAGAAGGGAATATCGACACCTTGAATCCATCGCTATTGCGGAGAGAAGTGCGACGAGTACGGGGAAAGATAGTGCTTCGGTGGCGCGTATACCGGTGGCAGCACGTCGACTGTCGAGTAATTCGCAAAAATTAATTACCAACTTGTTCCACGGAGACAAAGGAAAAAGGAGCTGCTTCAGGAATAGTCGCACAATGGAACGGGAACGCGAACGTTCCTCGAGAAAACCGGCGTACAATCGTGCGTTTCGTCGCGCAACTGTCGTTGGAATTTCTCGCCGTTTAATCGACTGCCGTTAATGAACTTTACGATCCATAGAGCCGATACGATTCGCGTTATTAGACGGAACACGGTGGCCGTAAAAAAGAAAATGATAAAATATTTATAGAAAATAGAATAACGTCGACAAATTCCACCTGATAATTGTAAAGGAATTTAAGAGTGGATGAAACCAAGGCGATAACGAAAGATTAAATAACGCTTAAAGAAACGATAACGATGAATGCAGGTAGATAGTCAGCCACTTGAAACAACGCTATAAACTCGATCAAGTTGATACTGTATGCATACCGATAACAGCAACCAACCCCCGGGACATTTCAATTCGTAGATACAGAAGGGTCCATAAAAACTGGTCGACGATATAAATAAGCGTTTAATGTTGCGCGTTCCTAAATTGAATCTCGGCCATCCAACGATCTGTGGACAAGATCCTTAGGGGTGAAATCTCCGGGAAACTATTGTCCACCCTGAAACGTACGTAGCGATTCGTGCGCCAACAGCTACTCGTGACATATCTTTACCAGCGTTTTATGCACCCCATAAAAGCCGGCATTACATACGAAAAGTCAAGCGGCACGACGATGGACCCCATACGTTCTCTGTTTGCCTATTATGTATGGTTTACCGTGGTTTAACCAGGGGAAATCTGGTAGCCAGAGAGGGAAATATGGGAGGGGGTGAGTCCCGCGAGACTTATGTCTGTGATTAAGTGTGATGTATCGAGGAATGGATATCAAAACTCCGCTCGGGGCGGAATTCACCCTCGTGATTTCTGCTGTTACGCGTAGAATCGCGTCTACTCGCGACATTTTTCTCACGGTGCGTGCAACGGCTGGAAATGTATCGTCGTTGCACGAGATTCGAATTTCCGACGATCCGACTTTTTCGGCAATTCCTCGATCCAAGCAATTTCCTCGAGAACGTGGAAACGAGTCGAGCGATGATTCAAGTTATTCGGATCGGAACCGTTTGCTCGGAAACGTGACGATAATCGGTCGCGTTTACGTTCCGACGATCGAAACTATCGAAATTATATTCGCAGAAACTCGTTTGGTAAACGTCGCCTGCGCCAGTTTCTATCCTCGTTTAGAGTAATAGATCGCGGCTGTTCGACCACTATTGGTCGAAGCTCGTTCGCGAACGACACATCCCCGCTAAACGCTTTCTTATCGCTAGGCGACTGAAAAAGCGCATACGTCAAGGGACGTGACATTTAAACGCGCAACAGCTAATGAGGAATACTCGCGACGAGACGGAAATGAGCTGCGAACGTATCTGTTCGATGGCCGCGAGCCGGCATTGTGCGTGCTTTTATTCATTAAGGAACAATCGACCGGCGGACAATTGTTATAAAAACTTGAGCATGCAACTGGGAAATTCAGGCTCGCGGCGTTATTCAATGGTGCGTTATTTAGAAACGATCCTTCCTTCGTTTCTGACGACAGTCGTCACTGCGCGATTATAAAAAGCCTGTGGTGACATTTTCGTTTGAAACCCGTGCGCGATATCTGTTACCTAAATGTCAACCGTTCGCGGAGACGCGAGCAAAGTGAAAAATTAATTTCTAAAATTACACGTTGGTCGAACGTAATCGAAGAGAGCGATCGCGCGACGCGACGTATCGTCAACGAGAGACAAAGAAGAGGGTAGAAACAGCCAGCAGAGCCGATACGAGGAGGAACGATAAAGTGGTCGAAGGTAAAAGACACGGCGTAATGTCCCGCAGAAAGCGAACATTGTGTCGCGTAGCGAAAGGGGTAATTCCGTAGTAGGAAGCCTTATTGGAAAAGAGCAGATAAGGGGGGTTGGCAACGGAGAAGGGAGGTTTTGGGTGGCGCGAGTAGGTGTGAATGGGCGTGCAAACGCGTCGTTGTCGGTGAACACACGAACGAGTGCGGCGGATGCACGCGTGTGTGGGTGGCGATGAGGGTGACGTCGGGGGGACTGGTGGCGAACAGGGGCGAGGCGGAGGGGTGAGCGGCAGCGTTGAACGGAAATTAAATATGCCTCACTCGATAAGTCAGAGTACCATAGGAGGGCTCCGTATCAACGCCGGGAGATGAGCTATTGTGCTATTTTCGAGCGAAATCTCGGCGAGGCCATCCCCTCGAGTTCTGTCTCTCTGTGTAAAACGCTTTTCGCTTATTCCGTCGCAGAAGCGAACGGATATCGGCATGGTCGCTGCTTCCAAACGGGAATTCGACGAATATTCTTTTATTTTTTCTCTGTGTCCTCTTTTCTTTCTTTTTTTTTTTTTCTTTTCTTGTTGTTCTTTTTTTTTCCTGTTTCCTTTTTGCCGAGTTTGTTTAGAGAGAAAGAGATCGAGGGATGGACGTACCGCGAATTTCCGGCAAGAAGGCGAGGATCGATATAGACTCGCGAGAATCTTTTTTTCCTTTCGTGTTTCTGTCGATAGTTGTTATATCTTTCTTCTCTTCTTTCTTTTTTCTTTTTTTTTTATTTGTTTCTTATTCCCTTCCTCCCCTTTTTTTTCTTTGTTCTTTTTTTTTTTTTTTTTTTTTAGTTTCACTTTTAATTAACGAAGACGAAGGGGAAAGAATATCGGCGATTTATTGGACGATCGTTTTATTCGCACGAAATAACGAGAGGAAGAATGAAGTTAATTTAACCGGACGGTAAAAGCCGGCGATGCGAGCGGAATAATTATATCAGATTTATTATCAAACTCGGTACAACCGCGCGAACCCTTAGATAATAGGCTTTTTACGACTCGGTCGCGCGAACTACCCGATTCGAAAGTTACGATACTGTAAAGCTCTCTTTACGAGGCCATTACCGGGAGCTGTTACTCATATTTTTTCCTCAAACGAGTCGAGAGACACCTCCAGCAATATCATCGTGGAATGACCGAAATTCCTGATTTAACCAGAATTAAATATTAATTCCACCTATTGTTTTTTCCAGCGACGTAAAAAGAAAAAAATATTTCCATCTTTTCCCACCCTTCGTCTCTCTTCGTATTCGGATACGATCGAATCCACGTGGTGTAAAATAATTCACAAAACAATGACATGAATAAGGCTTATCGTTCTTAGGGATTGCTTTGTGTCCGATGGAACAGCAGAGCCTGTTCGGATCGCAGCGAACCTCCGAAACGAAGGAAACGACGCTCTCGAGAACGATTTCGCACAAACGACGTTGCCGCCACTACGACGAAATCGTTCGTGCACCGGCACACTTTCGATTATAGACTTACGTCCGCTGGAGCTGCAGAATCGATGCTCTCGAGAGATCATAACCGTGACTGGAGTGGTCATTCACGCTGAAAAACTTTCCTGAATGAATTCGTCCCGTGAAATCCCGGACAAAGCCTCGTTCCGACCGACATTTTCGTCTCGCGATGATTTTCCAAAATCTCCAGCCGCTGAAAGGAACTGGCATTCACGCTAGAAGGGGCACCGCGTTGTCGCTGGTTCTTGTGGCAACGGTTAATGAAGTCATCGCTGAAAGGCGACGAGAAGATCGCCTGTCATAGCTATTCGATATACTCCGTGACGCTGTTCTCTCTCCACTCTTTCTTCTCGAAGAACGAAATTTCGCGAACGAGTCCCTCGATAGCAGACAGACTGGCAGAAATATTTTACCAAGAGGCTTCTCACGTTGGTGTAACATATTTGTCAAAGAGCATGAGCGAAGAGGAGAGAGCTCGAAGGTACATCGATGATCCTCGAAGTATAAAGGATCTCAAAGTACAAAGGAAAGATTTGGCATGTTGACGCTATTAATTTTCCCGATTTAGTCTGACAAAGCAATTAGTCTTCTCGAGAAAATCCGCTCGACGTTCGCAAAGAACCGTGTTCTTGAAAATCCTTAGTCATCTCGCATCCAAGTCCCTAGTCGTATTATGTAGAAGGGTTAACCCTTTGCAAATTTTCTCCAAACGTTTCGCGGAACAGCAACGTTATAAAAAAAAAAAAAAATCTTCGAAATAGATTTTGGTGGCGCATCGAAGCGAGGCTAATCGGGATGGAAAGATCACTCGGCCGAGCGAACCGTACAACTTTTTCCCCTGGAAATATTACCGAAACATTAGCCGAGGACGGTGCCCATAATGCGGTCATTAGGATCGAAGTCGTGACAGACACTCGATCGGGTCGAAGGCGACGGAAGGTCGAGGAAGCGAAAAATGAAACAGCCTCACGGGCCAGTGAGCCGGAGCTCTCTTTCTGGCCGTTTATAAATCCGACATAATGCGACCCGAACGAGATTATTTCACGATTTATCACCTCGGGTTCGCTGAATGCGTAGGGTGGTCTATTAGGTATCGGGAGGGTGGCCGGCAAGATGGCGGCCGAAGCTGGCGAACAATTGCGTTTCGGTCCGATGACAAATGACGCGAGAACCGTCTGCCGTCTCTCTGACTTACGACTTTTCCTTTGTTCGCGACTTGGAGCCGATACCACGAAACCGACTCAGGTGTTTTCTTCGGAGCTAAATTTTTCACGGGCCGTGATTCTAAACTCTCTAAATTCCTGTGGCGCCTCCGTTCTTTCCATCGATTTACTCGAAATTTATAACAAATTTATTTTTAAGTAATATTCTTCATCTCTCCTTCGAATCTTAAGGTTCTTTATTCCACGTCAATGTGGACTTAACAATTTGTTAACAATTTGTTCTTCTATGAAATTCCGTGTATGTTGGAATACAACGACGATATTTCACGCATAGGCACAAATTTACACAGGCATCCACCCATACAGGCATTCGAACAGGACACTTACACAGGTCGTACTCGTTACCGTATAGAGAATGGGGTTCAAAATATTTAAGGGATCGTGGGTCACTATCTAAGTCTAGTCTGAGAGTAACTGGCCAACGGTCAACGATTCTTCTATACGTTGTTAATTGTATCACTCGCTCGTATACATCAGATTCTGTAATTCTGTTTAATGAACATCGCCGAATATTATTTCGACATAAACACTGTGTCTTCCACAGATTATTAATCTTAACTTGAAGATTAAATTCTAACAGTGTATAACGATTTTGTTAATCGAGTTTGCTTAATGCTCGATCGACTCTGTTTCGTGAAAGCGACGATCGCAACGATACGAGTCGCAATAGCGTCAATGAATAATCGATGAATCATTAATTTCGATCGTACAAAATATTTTTCACGGCAACGATGATAAAGTCAGTTATCGAGGTTAATTAGGGTTCCGCTTATAATTACTTCTTTCGGAGCAAAACAACAACGACGCGATAACGAACAGCGTCGAACAATAGAGGAAATAGCGACCTACTCATCCATCGTCCATGCATTTTTTTGTAGGAACTAGTAAACAAAGAACCGTGACGGTAAAATACCAGTTTATTATAATCGTGAATTATGGGCATTCATCGACGAAATTGAAGACATCGATGGAAATATTTACATAGTCGAGCGAGCGATCGAAATGTAATACTTCCGGCGATTGTAAACCGATTATCGAATCGATTAGAATGACGGTATAACGAAAATAATTGGAATACAATCACTTAACCGCGAACGGAGGGTCAATGCTTCGGAACAATCGGGGCAGGCATTGACACTGATGATAATATGTCAATGGTCAAAAGGACGCGTTTGAAAATCGTATATCGTCGTTCGCGTCATAATTAAGTCGAATGTTAAATGAAATTAATCGAAACGAAACTATCAGGTCATATTGTAAATATCGCGATATTTCTGGAATTTTCCTGAATCGTAGACAAGTAAAATTCGTTACTACTATATACGATATTACAAGGTGGCGACTATAGTAGATGGAAAAAAAGATTAACTAGTAGTAAATGTGTACTCGTAACGTATAAGATACATAACGTATAAAAGTAAGCAGAAAAACAGACGAACCAAAAGATAGAAGGACGATGTGAAATAAAAACGTTAAAGAGGTTAATACGATATCGTTCGCCATAAGTAGAAACGTAAAGGAGAATCGTGTCCGACCAACATCCCCGAAGTACGTTCCTAATCATGGTCGCAGAAAAAACCATCCCGAATCGAATTTGCCGTGGTTGTGTCGACAGTGGTCGCACGATCGCGCGGCAAGATGGACGAGCTCGCCTCGTTCTTGTACTTGCCTTCATCCCTCCGTTGAGAGGAAGCGACGATCGAGCAGGAACGGAGGAACGGAGAAAGAAGGAAGAAAGAGAGGACGAGGAGCAAGGGGAGCAGAGAATGGGAGGATAGAACAAACAGAGGGCGAAAAAAGGAAGATTACGAGGAAGATGGAAGGGGATAGACGATATCGTGTGGCGTTCGCTCGAAACGAGAGCTGCCAACGAGTGAACACGAGCCAGGTGCAAAGTGACTCTGGTAGAGTTCTCTGAAGACGGAGGAAGAGCGTTATCCCGCGAAGCTGGCCCGAGCAGGAAGGAGAGAGCGGCCAACAGAGTCCTCGTATGTCGGCCACAAGTTTCTCGGAACACAATCGCATATAATACATATGCAATAGTCCTGGCTGGAGTCCGCTGCCAGTCCGGCCGAGTCCTGAACGGGTGTCCAGAATAGACACCGAAGCTGGACATCGTTGGATCGTGCAACATGGCCGCCGTGAGGCGAGCCCCGCTCGATAATTGAAGGGCAGCCCCCCGAATCCCTTTCCACCTCCTTGTTCCGGCACCGTTCTCTTTTTGCTCGTCGTGCAACGCGTCGTTCTCTCTCTCTCTCTCTCTCTCTCTCTCTCTCTCTCTCTCTCTCTCTCTCTCTCTCTCTCTCGCTCGCTCGCTCGCTCTCTCGGTCCGCGATCGCTTGCTAACCGTACCGCAGAGTTATGAGTCGCGGGGATAATGTCGCTTGTTATTAAGACCCCTATCGACGTTTCCTAATCTACGGTTAGCCGGACCAGCTTAGACATCGGGGGCTAATTAAGATCGTCGGACCTTGACGGGACGTTGCGTTCTAATTGAACTCACGGAATCCCTCGACGTTCCGTGAACTCGTCTTGGCGTTAAACCGGTCAGCTTAGAACTTACTCCTATATCCTATGGTTGGTCGTTTTTTTTTCTTGGAAATTGCTTATATAGTTAGGCGCAAGGACGATATCTACCGTTGCTCTATGCACTCGAGGATGGACGAAAAAGTGAAAGAAGGAGGGGGTCAGGCAACGACGGTCCCAGCGAGACCCACTTAACAAACAACGCTTAGTCATCGATCGAATCTCGATGGTAATACCGATTTTCTCGCGCACACGCCGCCTGCGAGAACGACAGGGGACGTCAGGAAACCCGGTCGGCTCGGTTATCTCCCGACTTATCGTCAGATACAATAATGGCCCGGGAAAATGTCCCCGACACACAATAATGGCCTGTTAAAAGATCCACTTTCTCTCTCTCTCTCTCTCTCTCTCTCCACGCGTGTACCTTGCGCCCTATCCACCGCTGCCTCCCTCCCATCCGGTTCTTCTTCTGCTCCTTCTTCGCATCCCTTGCAACCTCCGAAGCAGTGGCGTAGCTCGGCCGGTAGCCAAAGAAATTCGCGAACCTTCGTGTTCGATTAACGGCGTTTGCCGTTTCACGGCCGTTTTCGAACACCGTCTACGTCGTTCCCGCGACACGATTTTTTATTAAAACGATCGAGCTTTCATCTCGGGTAAAAAGCATACCACGTGAAACGACGCGAAACTACCTACGAACCTGTCAGAGTTGATACAAGAACAAGCGACTTTCTAAGGACCAAGCCAATACGATTTCCCCACCTACACAAACGTACACCTACAAAACAGGCACTCGAATTTGCGTACCGAATGGATACGCCGTTGCAGATATTACGCGCGCGTGCGTACACACGCACAAAGCTCTGCGAGACGCAGTTACACGCGCGTCAGAGGAAGAGAGAGACGAAGAGGTGGGTAGAGCGAAGGGCTGCATCCTGTCGGGGGTTGATTCGTATTACTCGTGTTTGCCGAAGGGATTTTAGGCTTCCTCGAGCACGGTGGGGAAAAATAATTAAAAGCGTTTATCTTGCGTAATCCTGGCCACGGACGGATGATGGGACGCACGAGCGAGGGTAGGTGCCCCACGCACCTGTGATTTCTCCGCCGAGCGTAACAGATCGTCGAGGAAATATCGTTCGTTCTCGACGATGATTAAACACGAATCGTCCACTAGTAATCGCAATGGTACGTCGAGATGTTGGGAATTTCGATCTGGTCACGTATTTCGACTCTCGGCGGTATCTGTTTTTTGGTTGCATAATCGGAAAATAAGTTACCTTATCTTATTCTCTATCGTGACACGTTGCGGTGATTTCAAAAAATACGGTGAATCTTTTATAACGACAAATACAAAGGAAGAACGTTTCGCGAAGAATGAAAAATCTCAGCTGTCGATGATGAATTTTTGGTGAAAAATTTATGCGACTGAAAAAATACGTAATTTACGTAATTTTTCTAACGAGCGAGACAATCGTTACGCCGATGTCACGGAATAGTCATACACGAATTCGATCTAACGAGTTTAGTTCAAATTCAGGGTCCAACGATTGCCAAACACTTCCGCCGATGAATATTTATCAAATTTACCGATTGTTGTCTCGATACGGACCGACCGACCCATTCGTTCCTTCTTTAACCGTGTAGCTACAGCTATGCATATGCATGCGGAGTCGCGCGTTGATTTAGAAAACAATATCCACGTTATTTGTCCCTTGGCGTAGAATCTCACTCGCGCATCAGACAGTTCACAGTTAAATAAATTCCTTCGCGTTGCATGCGATTTCCATCGATTCACCGGTGAAATTAACATTGGAAATTTCCATTGTTCGAAGCATCTCGCTCCATCGTTTCTTTTATTCCTTCTTTTTCCGTCTGTTTTTTTTTTTTTTTCTTCTTCTTCTTTAACCAAAACCTTCCCGCTCCTTCGTCGATTCCTTCTCGTTTCCTTCTCGAATGCGTATAATTGTAGAAGGAAAAGAGGATTGGAAATTTGGGAGAAAATCGACAACGAAAACGAAGGTAGGTATTTTCAGACAAATGTAAACCGTCCGATTATTATCGATGGATAATATCGCTCGATCGATCACGGAATTTTATAAAGTCGAATTGAAAGTTATCGATCGTGTGTTACTCGCCGGAATCTATAATTTGTAAAATTCGTCCGATTCGACGGAAATTTCAGATGCGAGATCTGAAAAGCTCGCGATCGAAGTAAGCTTACGCAAAGTACGTTGTAAACTTACTTTGCATTCTCCGTTGAAAAAGGTGGAATGTCGCATAGAGATTTAGGTGTCGATGCAGGATCGCTGATATCGATCGTGAAGAACAAAACGTTCGTAAATCTCTCTCTCTCTCTCTCTCTCTCTCTCTCTCTCGTCGTAAAAATAAGAGGAAATTCGTAAGGCAAAATTGTTGCATATTCAGGTCGAGCTGGATCGAAAAGGGGCCGGGGCGTGTTACAAAATAAGGTCGTAAACGTCGACCAGGGCATTGAAAGGCCGAATCACGCGCACAATGTGGCACACGAGAGCCGTTTTGCCGTCTAAAATTGCGACTCGATTCTTCTATTTTACGAGGGCCGCGGCAGAGCCAGCCGGTGCTTAATTGGGCAATTACTATTCCGAAAATTGACAGCGCAGTCAACCGCTATTTAACCAGTGGCGTGTGTCAAAGAAAGAGTAAACACGTCCCGTGACCAAACACACCGGACGGCGAAATGGTACACGAGCCGCCACGTTGCCTCTCTCTCTCTCTCTCTCTTTTTCTCTCTATCTATCTATCTATCTATCTATCTCTATCTCTCTATCTCTCGACTCTACAAATACAAATTTAACCCGCGGGCCCGCATTTTACGACCGAGACATAGTGCTCCAGCGAAATCTCTGTCTCGTCCTCTTCATCGTCGTTCGCGTATCCTACATTCGGAGACAGCCCGTGCACGTATTTACGGTGTGCGAATCATGCTCGAAAGTATGGCCGAAGCACTTGCAAGCTCGTAGCGCTGTACCGGCTGAGCGGACAAAGCTTTGGCAACCTCTTTAAACCGAAACTTTTCCTCTTTTTCAGCATCACTTAGCAAAGGCTATTTCCCGTTTGATTCGTTCGTTTCTGGATCCTTTCGATCGTTGGAGTAAATTTGTTTTTTTTTTCTTTTTTCGTTTTTCTTTTTTTTTTTTTTTGGAAAATTAAACTAGGATTTATAAAATTATAAAACTCTCGCAAAAAACGATCGGCGAAATTATTAAATCTCCAGACAATTGACTAATCATTTGGTCCCGTGACTAGCTCGTATCGCTTTTTAATACGTAAAATAATTTATGAGCAGCAATAATCGTCAGATCGAATAATCAACGAAGATGTAATTCGTGTTAAAACCGTCGGCTGGATGAAAAGGTACGAATAATCGATAGAAAATATCGTACCAGCTGAACGTATCGCTGCCTGCGAATAATTAATTTTATTAATTTGTTATCGATGCCGGCGTTAATATCGGATCCGTCGTGACGAGTGGCGAGAGCGCGAACCGCGTCGTTCAGATCGTAAATGCGAAACTGCGTCGATCGTTTCGGCCCGATGAAACGAAACTTATCGCAATTTCAACGTCCCCTCCATAATGGACGACTTTCACTTCGTGTTGCCATTGACTATGACTACTTAACGTCACGCACCGGGCTACCGTAGAAAAAGTCCGTGTTGAAAAGACGTTAAAAAGGCGGCGATTCTTATTGGAACGTGATCGCGTTGCCGAAGCTACGGCTCGTTTCGAATCGATTGGTAGCTCAAGGTCACCAGGGAACGATCCCCCACCACCTTCGTTTAACCTTTCTCCCACCAAATTCCCATAGAATCCTCGAATCTTCCAACGCCTTGTAACAGAACTACGACCCGTTACATACAGGTAGTGGTAAACTAAGCGAAATTTTCTCGCGCTATAAATAAAATTTAGATATTCGAGC
The DNA here is from genome assembly GCA_037178635.1 of Bombus dahlbomii. Classification (NCBI taxonomy): domain Eukaryota; kingdom Metazoa; phylum Arthropoda; class Insecta; order Hymenoptera; family Apidae; genus Bombus; species Bombus dahlbomii. The sequence goes on along the minus strand of CM074105.1, from coordinate 17,597,215 downwards.
TTGTCGCCTTCTTACTGCTGCGAACCAGTCGATCGTCGATCGACAACGAATTACGTCGTAGACGACGTAAGTTTCGTTCTCACGTCGATAAATTAAGATTCCTCGTCGATAACTGGTGCGTCTCGTTGATAAAACGCCAGCGAAAGTTTACTAGGTTGCGCGCTACTTAACGCCTGAAGTATCGAAGTAGAGGAAAACTTGAAGCTTTTTTACTTGGAAAGTAAGATTACCATAGAGAAATTGCGAAGGAAAAAATAGTTAAACGCAAGCTTTATCAACAACACCGGTGAATTGAACGCAAGGAACAGGATAAAGGGGTTGAGTGAACGAGATTGCCGGGGTTCATTGTTCCATTTAATTTTCGTTGGCCCGGGGGAAGGGCTTAAAGTTTTGAAGCGTTAATCGGCAATTTCGCGGCCGGGAAAAATCTTGATGATGTTACGGTGAACTAATAACGTAAATACAGGTCGGATATATTCGAGGAAGGTAAAGTAAAGCCGCTTCAGCCTGGTGGACAGTTAATGGGACCACCCGTAGCCGTACTCTAATACCGCTACGATTAAATGCAGACAGGATATTAAACTACGCTCTATACATCGCGGTCATAACACATTTTGACAATGCATCGTCAAGGCAATAAAGTAAAATCGTAAACCTCTTGCAACGTGGTTATCCGCGACTACGAGCTTGAAACGGTGTCGTATAAGTGACATGCGACGCCATAACGATCCAAACTTTACAAACGATTCTTTCGCCTTTGAACGATCAACTACGTTCAACGCGCGGCAACGCGAACGTTTCGAACGTTGCCTCTTGTTCGTTTTTGAATTACCTTGCAACTTCGACGTTCCTCCACGTCTCGAAAACGTACGGTGGAACCCGACTTTTGTACGAACTCGTCGAGAGACGTTGCTGTGTTCGCCAATACGTAAAATAGTAATTCGCGTCCGTATAAACGAATTCGACTAACTAAAACTTGGTACGAACGAATGGCGTTCCACCGTAATTCTAGCGAGGCGAAAAAGTAATTGCAAAAGCGTGCAGCTCTAGCGAATAGAAACCGAAGTGGAAATCGGACAGGATTGGAGCGTGCAACGGTACAAGGCGAACGGGGTCGTTCCGTTTCTCAGCGGTGCAACTGAAATTCGAGTCGGCAGATCTAATGGTGGCAAAGGCGAGTCATCACGTAGCTACGACGGAGAACGGGCTCGGCCACCAGGGGCCACCGTTACAGGGACACGAAAAAGAGAATGGAAATCACGAACAGCAGAAAGAACTCGTGTCGTGTTGCCGCGGGCATTAGCTAACGCGCGTGTCATCGCGCCGCGAATCGACCCGTAGACACGCGAGAATTCGCGGAAAGAAATCGTTCCCTGCACTCGTCACACGGCTAACGAGCTCGCCACGATCGTTGGCTCGCTGCTCGCACGACTTCTCAAAACTCTCTCTCTAACCGATCGCTCGAAGTTTCCGATCGGCTACAAAGTGCAATTAACTTCCATTTCGTCGTATTCGATCTTCGTTCGCAAGGATTTTCGCTCTTTCTAGCATTAGGATGTCCGAAACCTGATCTGTCGAACGTTGCGATCTTTATCTTGATAGAACAAAATGGATCGTACGTAATTCGATGAAATAACGTAAAACGGAAAATGTTGCGCGTCCGTTGCTTCCTTATAAAACGAACGAAACTTTTCAGACCACCTGATACTTAGGGATTCGACAAAGTTCGAATAATTGGAAATCTCTGATCTTTGGTTCGCACGGTGTTAAAGTCCGCGAGAAGAAAAATGATATAAATTGATATGGGCGCTACGGTTTATCTTTATTAAGATTATTATGAAGATATCAAAGAGACACGTGGCATAAGTGTTGGAATACAACGATATTTCACGCATAGGCGCAAATTTAAACAGGCACCCACACAGGCACCCACAATTCGAACAGGACACCTACACAGGTCGTACTCGTTACCGTATAGAGAGTGGGGTTCGAGGTATTTATTTAGTAGTAACTACCGTGAGACTGGTAACTGGCCAACAATCAACGATTCTTGCATACGTTGTTAATTACATCACTCGCTTATATACATCAGGTTCTGTAATTCTGTTTAATAAACATCGCTGAATATTGTTTCGAGATTATTAATCTTAACTTTAAGATTAAATTCCAACGATAAGTAACGACGATCGCCTGGAAGCTACATCGCACGGAGACACCGCAACGAGCGATCGAACCATCGCAAACTTCCGTAACAGCTTCGAAATTCGCAAAAGTACTTCCTGGACAAACACAAACGTTGCATTTTACGCCGTCCGTACGAACGTTCTTGTACCTAATTCGTTTCCCAAAGAAAGATATACACGCGTCGCTTTGTAATAATACGTAACACGGAGAACGAGTCTACGTTTAATAGAGCGCGTTTAAAGATACGCAAAAGCGACATTGAATTGCACGAGAGAAGAAAAAAAGGGGGAGCGACGAGGCAATTTATCAAGACGCGAGTTAACACAATATCGCGTTAAGGAGAAGGAGCGAGCTAGGGAAACTCGGTTTCGAGATGGCTAGTCGTATTTTCGCGCCGGTTGATTCACGAGCCGCTTTAAAGCACTTTTCGTACATAAAGAGGGATATGCAAGACGTTTCGCGATACGACGGGGGTTCTTAAGATGAAATACCGTTATCGGTAAAGGCGCGGAGCCGTGGCAGCCTCACGGGGATGATCCGCGACCGCAAATCCGTTCGACGTAATTGTCTTCGGCGCTGACGAATATATTTCGCGGATAAACGATCGTACGATTCCAACGTGGTCGCGCGTTTTTCATTTTCGCAATATAACGGACGAGATCGAGCATAATAACGTCGCGATAGCTGCGCCGGGGGCAAGGTTCGAGGTTTCCTCCTTTCGTTTCTCACAATTTGCATTTTCATACCGTTGTTGGACCGGAGAAAACGCGCGTTGCAACCTTCTGTCGCTACGAAATCAGAGAAACAAAGTCTTGCCGGGTTATTAATTTACTATCGTCTCTCGTTTGAGGATACGTGCGATGATAAGACGTGGAAATTACCGAAGTCCGAACGAATGGAAACGTAGTATCCTGCGGATTAGTAACGTTTTTTTTTTTTTTTTTTAACACTCGCGACATCTTCCACCGATGTACGTACAAATCTTACGGTCCAAGGACTTACGATCTATTTACCTCGAGCCTTCCAAATCACTCGAAAATATTTCTTCAAGACCAGTTTCACGTCCGCTTCCCGATCGACCTTCAGACACTTTTTTTATCAACGCGATTAGAATCCTAAAATTCGCTTATCGTATACTTTGCCGCTCGACTACTTCGAACTTCTTTCAACTAGCTTTCAAATATTTCTACTCGCTCGTCGATTCGCTACATCGAACCACCGTTCCGCGAACGAAACAACCCAAAAGAGCTAGGAATCTGACCGACGCGAATACCGCTCGATTACTCGAAGTTTTTCAATTTATTTTCAAAGATCCGCAAGCAGTTGCGTTTTTTTTTTTTTTTTTTTTTTTTTTTTTTAAGAAACGTTCGAAAAAGCTGAGATCGAGTCGCCGGCGAGACAGGACTCGGAGTTTCGCGCGGATCCTGGAGATTCGCGTCGCGCCGCCGATGTGTAGGAACGCGGTGGTCGGCGCACCGCGAGCGTCTTTTAATCTTGTTTCTTCGAGCGTCAGGCATTTTTCTGGGAACGGGCTCTTTCTCGCTCTCGAAAGAGAGAGGCGACGAGAGCAGCCGGCCGGCCGTCTATTTTCGCCCCCGGAGACGACGATGCTGAACGTTTAAACGGCCCCGCGGTGACAAACGCCACGAACAGATAGGCCGGGACAGAACGGAGGCTCGCGCGATGCAACTCGAACGGATGCTTGTACCATTAACCGCAGACCGCAGATTGGGATAGATCCCGAAGCCTAATGGAGTCGTACGCGACAGCAGAACGGTGAAACAGCGTGGAAAAAAAAAGAAGAGGAGAACGAAGAGATCTCGTATCTCGTGTCAAACAAATATCGTCGTTCCCACGACGCCTCGCGAAGAGCCGTACCATCTGTTTTGCTTTCTGGATCGTTCGCGGTCGCGCCCTTGTTCCGCTCTACGGTTAACTACGATTTACGCGTGTACCGTCGGTGGTGCACGTGTCATCGCGATTAAGTTTTCCAAACAGGTAGTAAATTCTCGGATATTCGGTACGCAAGCCTGCACGAATATACGCCAATCTCCGTAGAAAATAATTCGTAGTAACGAGATTTGTGTTTTTCCCGAGACGACACGAACATCGGCAAAGACTCGCTATCGTTCGAGGAAAGTTACTCGGATGGATTTGCCGAACTTAAACGGATTTATTCTTGTAATTCTAAGCGGATAATCTCGCGCCTATGAATTCTTTCGGAGATTCAAGCGTGAAACGAAACTTGTACGACTTAAGATACAGAGATATGCCAGTCCGAACGAGCGACTAAAATACGTACTACGTGAATCTTGCGACCATCTTCCTATCGCTAAATCATACCGTCATCGTGGCATTTATGTTTTCGCCACCGTTTTTCGTCGATCGATCGATTAAGAAACGAACGAGCAAAGAATCCGCCGCTTGGTATCGAGCCGAGAGCCGAGAACGAACGAAAATCGAGAAGGAAGAACACGTATCCGTTTAATCCGGTGGATCGGATACGCGAAAGCCTAAACCACCGTCCCGTCTGATTATCCAAAAAAGAGAAAATAAAGGAAAAAGAAACAAAACGCTAGGAAACACAATGAACATCTCATCACGAGGACAAAACCCGTCGCATAAATCGTCGAGAAGCGTAATTGAATTTCTTCTTGGCAGAGCCGGGGGACGCGTTCCCTCCCTGAAAAGGATTCCATTTTGAAGGATCTCGTAGTTACGGCACTGCACGCTTCCCTTCCCCGCTTCTGGCGTGTGGCATCTTCGTTGCTCTCGATGGCTAGCGAACGTTTTAACCCGTGCGCCGGTCTTTGCCGGGATATCATCTGGCGAAGGTGAGACGCAGCAGAGAAGCGCACCCGGTACGCTGGACTAATTGGCCGATAAATCAACCTCCGGCTTACCTTCTCTCCACCGTACCTCCGTTGGACCTTTTAGACTCATAGGTGGACTTTCCGGACGCAAGGTATACACGCGCCCCGAGTCTAATTTTGAACGGCGGTGCTTCGAGCTCCGAGAAATTCACGATACGTATACGACGTTTCCGACAGACCCTTTTCCACGCCGTTGCCGCGCGTATTCTCTCAAACGCCGCTCGTTTCTTCTTTCCACTTTCTTTCTCTACCCCCTTCCCCCCCCCCCCTCTCTCTCTCCCCCGATGCTATTTTACAACACGATTCATCGTACAACAGTTTGTCGATCAATTAGCGGATCGAGGATAGAATTTTTTCTGCGCGTTCGCATCGATTCGCGTCTTGCTTTCGCCTCTTTCGCCTCTTTCGCAGAGTTTCGCCGCGTTAGAATTTAATCTCAAAGTTAAGATTAATAGTCTGCGCGAGACACAATGTTTACGTTAAAATAATATTTATTAAACAGAACTACAGAACCAGATGTATATAATTAATAACGTATGCAGATTGTTGACGGTTGACCAGTTACTCTCAGACCAGACAGTCTGGATAGTGATATCCGTTATTCTTTAAATGTTTTGAATATTCCCACTGTCTATACAATAACGAGTCTGTGTAAGAGTATTTATGCCTATGCGTGTAATATCGTTGTATCGCAACACACCGTACAGTTCGTCGATGGATCGTCTAATGGAAACTACGTGCGTCTTTGCAAAAGGCAAAAAACGACGAGTCTTTCAGAAAGAAAAGAACGATTCCTCGGTACTAATTACACGGCTTGAGAGCAAACAGCTTAGCGAATAACTCGAATGCCACAGGTTCGACCAATTACGCGTGTCTTCGCAAACGCGGAAACGCGATATACACGCACCTCTCAACTTTATCCCGTCGTTGGCGCGATCTCGAGCGAAGCTACGCGTACGTTGGCGTACTTGATGCAGCGATCAAGTCTCGGACAAAACGAGGCGAGAGGTCGGTCGAAACGAGCACGATGCAGATATTTTATCAGCGAGGATCGAGATCATCGCCGATAGCCAAGCGACGAGGCGAGAACCGACGTGATAAATTCTCGAACGCGACTGCCGCTTCGTCAGTCGATTCGTATTTTCGCGAAAGTCGCAGTCCCTTTCGAGTCGACAACTCGCCGAGGGATTCGTCGTTGCTAGATCGCGCGCGCCTGTGGTTTTTCGCTCGTTGCCGAAACACTCGATTTGCAGAAAAGGAGACGAAACGAGAAGTGATATGGCGAATCTCTTCTCGTTAGAAGCGATTCGCTCGCACATGGCGAGATCGCGAAGCAAAAGAGTCCTATATATTAAATGTTATAAAAGAATTGTATACTTGACGGATAAAAGCCTACGACTCAGGGGTCTCCCAACGAGCAAAGATAACAAATTACGTAATTGTCGTTAATCCGCGCGAGAAACGCTTGATACCGCATCCACCGCACCAGACACTAGAAATCAGACAATCGGATTTCGATAAAATTTCAAACAGCAGGAAAGACGGTGGTCGATAGCGCAAAGGTCTAAGGGAAGGAAGAAACGATTTAAAAAATGGAACGCGACCACCGGCCGGCGCGCGGGGTAAGATTATCGTGGCGAGACGATCGGCACTCGGTGCTCCCGTAATTTGTGTTTTCGTTATTGCGTCCGATTCCTGTTGCCCGAAGGCACGGGAGAACAACGACGGTATCTGGTGTCGCGGAGCAGCCGAGAATGCGAGAAACCTCCGCCGCGTGTGGAACAGGTTCTTCGTTTTCCGGGGGCAGATCGGTGTTCGCTTGTTACCGCGAACAGAGAGAGGAGAACGAAGAAAAACGAAGAATTAAGAGGGAACGAGACGAAAGAATACGACCTGCATAGGCGTGCGTGTGTGTGCCCCGTTACACCACGTTAAAGGTACGCGTGTGTACAGGTCGCGCAAACACCAGTACGTACGCGCACTAATCGCATCGAGCGAACTTGTTGGAATTAATTGGTCCGGCCAATTAACGCTCACGGCCTGAAACGCGTCGAGGGCAATGAAGGCGCACGATTGGCCTGCTCCCCGCCACCCTTCGACGCTCGATATCCTTCGGCAGCGAGCGAGCTTCCTGCGAGGCCCCTAATTAATTTCGACTCGCGATCGTTCGCAGAAAATCGGACGACGGTACCGCGGCCGCTTGGACGCAGCAACGATCGGCGTCACTCGGATCGATCGCTATCGCCTAGATCGCAAGATAGGTTTGCAGGAAAGTGCTTCCGATCTTTTGCTGCGTGCTTCCATAAACGGATCGTTCCGTCTCATTCGGAGCGTATTTTTCTCAGCTTTATCACTGGCAAGTAGCGTCGGGGCCGCTCGTTGAAACGTTACGTTACGGCAACGATTGGTCCGACTCGATTACGGGCTTTTCGAAAGCTCGATCCTATGGACAAGAAATTATCGAACAACGCGTGAAAATTGTCTTTTAAATATAATCGTGGGACGATCGAGAAGAAGAAAGAGAAACGTCACGGGACAGAAAACAGATCTCTTTCTCCCTTGCACCGAAAGGAAAACGTTGCGTCCCGCGATAACTCGATTATTACGGAACATATTGATTCGTGTACGTTGCACGAGGCGGGCAGCGAAAAGCGAATTTGAATCGGCCGGTAAAACAATGAAATAACGATGTAATCTTCGACAATGGATGGCATAACCGGCCGGAGTCGCTCGTTGTCCGCTTGTTAACGATGAAATATTACGTATGTACGGCAGCTGTCATCTTACTTGTCCTTTGACGGCATATTTATACCGGTTTCACCCTGTTCCGCGGCGCCCGATCGCCGATAACGGATGCCCCTCGCTAATGCATCTCGCCACCAAGACGCTTTTACGCTTCTGAATTCGTTGCGCTATCATCTAGACTCTGCGCGCGGTAAACGTGCCAATTTGCAGACTGTTTTACGCGTAAGAAACTCCCATTCGACCGTCGAATGCAACCTAACGAATCATATTTCGTGTTTCATTTCATGTTTCGCGAACAACGGAGGAACAATTTCAAGAGTTTGGAACGTTTCGAAAATATCTGTCGATCGTCGCGAACGTTATGCCATTGATTTGTCACGAAGCTATCTCTAAGAAGCTTGTAACTCCGCGTTTAAACAGCTTTTTTTCCAACTACCCAAGTAGTCGCCACGTTTAGCCGCCGCGTAACAAAGAATAGAATGTAGAAAGAAAAAGAAAGGAAAAAGAAGGAAAATCGAAAGAAACTTGGTCGTAACGAATAGTTTTTTTTTTTTTTCAATTTAGCCGAGCGATTTATTTTCCACGACACGAAAGATACGGTATTCCGGTATCGGGGAAAAAAATTGTTTAAATAGTAGAGAGAATAAAAAATTTGCAACACGCGCGCCAGCTTGAAACGTGAAAAGCAGACTTTTGGCGAGACAACCGAGCCGGAAAGGTTCGAAACAATGTGGAAGCGGAGGGTTTATCGATCGTGCACGATTGATCGACGTGTATCGAAATCCTTCGTGGATCTAACAGACTGTCTTTCGCGGCACATTTATGCCGGGTTCGTACCGTGCATGACGTCCGATGAACGATAACCGGCGTACGCGCTAATACCCGCAATCAGAAACGGAACAGGATCGGGAATCGGTAATCAGGATCGACGTTCGCATTCTCCAAGAGGCCATTACTCAAAGATCTGACACGCCGGGAAAAGAGGTGTCGCGTGACGATTAAACACGCGTTAACGAATTCCTCGTTGATCTATCGTCGTTATTATTATCACATATTTATGAGGAAAAACGACATGTACACGCGGATCTCAGCGTTTCTATTTTCTATCGTAGGAAAAGAGATCTATGTATCCGATAATAAGGGACAGATCGATAATTCGCAAGTTGGCGATCGGAAATAAAACCGGAAAAGGGAAATTCGAATCGTCGTGGACAGAGTATGGAGGAAAAGGAAAGAAAAGGAAAAACGAAGAACTGTTACTTACGGCAGTGTCGGGTTTTCGATCGAGCCACGATCAACGTGGAAAAACACGAAGTGAGAAGAAGAAATGGCGGATCCGTTTAACAAGGTGCTTCGCCTACCGGATAATACATAAGGGGTATTAAGGCCGCTACTCAATTGGGTATGAGCTCACCGAGAGGTGGACGTCTCAATTTTCTTCGCGACTTAATGACCGATCGTTAAAACCCGGCTTCGCCTCGAACCGGCTCCTCGCCGCACGAGAACCGACGGGATGAAACGAGACAAAGCTACCCGGTCCTCTCCTCCGCCTTCTTACCCACACCCTCGTACACACACCGGCAATTCTCGTCGTTCTAACGTAATCACTGGCTTTCTGTCGTAACGACGTTTATAAGTATCGAGACCCTGCCGATTTCTCGTCACGACTTTACTTTTCTCGTTATCGACCAGTGCCGCGAATATCCTGACAGTAGCTATCGCCTTTTAATTCCTTTAAATAATATCGAAACTTATCCCTTTTTATTTATTCCATATCGATATATTTTATTTGTCCCAGTAAGAAGAATTTTTATCCCTAGAAATCGTCTCTCTTTAACGATTCGGATTATGTATCGTCGTTTCGAAATAAAACGTTGCGCGATATTCCGCGTCGTAAATTTTTAATACTCAGGTGGCGCTGCGCGTACTGTATCTTAAAGGTTATTGCGATCAAGAATTCGAATATCGTATTACGAATTTACGAGATCGGCTAATTTCATGATTCTTAAGCTTCGCTTTCATTGCCCGTATTGGCTATAGAATTATCCGTAAACGATTTACCGTGCTAAGTAATTACTACCTCGCATTTGCATCGATCAATGTTCACCGTTGATTTCGTTCGATTTATCCGTTCCGTGTATCTACGGATTACACAAATTATTTTACTTACCAGAAAAGCAAGATTTAGAACGTTATTTCGATGCAGCGGTTTTTCTTGGACCGGAAGTTTCGCGTCGTCGTTCTGCCGCGGCATTCTCGTCTTCCAAGGTTGTTGAAATTATTTTTATCGCAAAATTACACACTCGACTTTAAGAGACAACGACTTTAACGCGGTACCGAACAAATAAAACTGATCGTTTCATACCGAACTCGCCCTCTAGTGGGACAACGTTTAAACAGTTTACTTTCACGCCACTTAATCTACGGTTGATACATCACATCTTATATTCTACAGTCGATATGTTTTTAACAAAAAAAGAAAATAAATGTAAAAAAGATAATTATAACATTTACATTTTTACAACAACATCCTAGATTCGCAGTCCTAAGTTATTCGTCAAGGCTTGCCGCGTTCGATCAAAAACTACGGCCAAATATTCGCCGACGAGCTTGGTTGTGCTTTCGCTCGAATTTCTGGTGCGCTGCGCGTACGTTCCGCTCGCAATTTCCGTGTTTCTTCGGTTTGAATTTCTTGTACCGCAGCAGTCGCGTACCGTTTTATATTGTTCGATCGAAATTTCGACGCCAATTTCGCATCTCCGGAATAATCAACGGGATTTTCAGTATTCGACGACTTGGCAAAAGACAAAGTTTTGTCGACTTCGTTTTCATATAGACTGGGGAAAAAGTAAACAAGTCCGATCAATTTTCGGGGTAAAGAAGAATAGGATGCAAGAAGGAAAGCATTAAAAGAAGATAGAAAGATGTATTTTAAAAGCAGCAGACAATATACTGACATCTATTACGAAACATATGATCTTACTGAAACGGTAGCCATTTTGTAAATTCTTTGCTACGTCTTTTTTTATTTTGCGTTGCTAGTTTGGCAATAATTTTTGCGTCTACGTTCACTGACTTCGTTTTTTGCATACAGTTATTTAATCTTTCGATGTTTAACGTCAATTGTTGTATTTGCACTTTGAGCGTCGCATTTTCGTGAACTAGTCGAGCGTTTCGTTGCACCACCTGGGAGTCCACGCAATAAACAATGATTTCTTTTTATATTAAAAAAAAAAAAAAAAAAAACCAATAAAACATTATACAATTGAGAAATGGTTAGGATCAATTGCATTTTTATGAAATTCACCTGCAAAAATTTTGCTTTGCTCAAAGGTAAAGGGTCTTGAAATTTTTCGGAGACGATTATATTGAGTTCTTCTCTTGCTTCGTCTAATTTCTCCATCATATCCGACATTACGCCTAGATGCTCCCTCAATAATTGATCAAATTTCTCCCTCAACGAATCCTTAGCATATTTCATTCGCAAAAACTTTATACACAAATTGTACGTTGTCTCCACTTTTTCGTTTAATTCTTCTCGCAGCCATTTATTCTCGTCTTCCAAACATTCTCGTACTATTTCTAATTCTTTTCTTCGTTGAGATAATTTCGAGGCACCACGTCGTACTTTTTGTCGTTGTATTTCACCGTCAAAGAAATCCTTCTCTCTCTGATAGAGGAATCTTTCATCGTCCAACTGCTCTGAAATTAAGTCGATACATTTAAGAATCGCGATGAACTCAAATCGAGCATCCAAAATCTTACGTTTCAGATTCCTCACGTATCTTTGTTGTTTCTTCAATTCAGCCGACAGTCGACCATTATCTCGTTGCATATTCTGCAACTGAACGTCCTTTAATTGTATTATATTTTCTAGTGATATAACCGTTTCCTTCAGATCTGCCACCTTACAAATATACATTATATATTAGGACCACCGATTCAATATCCATATGAAATGACTCGTATTCAACATACTTGTTGATATAGACTTGTTAATTTCTCGCTGGCTACTTGACATTGTCTACTTGAGTGAAAAATCTTCGCGTCTGTACCCCTGTTCAAGCCGTTTTTACAACTAATATTCTGCATATCATAATAGCGAATATTACGTGCTAGCGATCAGCGATAAAATTTTCTTGACCTTCGACAACATCACATCAAAATGTTTCGTATTGTTAATTTCACTGATGATGTTTCACTTACCTTAGTATGTTAAAAAATTTACTTCTATAGTAATCTGTAAAAATTTTTAGGTTCTGTTCGTTTGTAGACTGTCACGGGACTCTTCTAATAAGATAAACTGATATACCTCTTATAGATTAAAAATCATCAACATGATGCTTGTATTTATTTCCTCGAGAATTTTATAAACAGGCAATTTCTGTTCTTCACATAATGACGAAAAATCATTTTCATTAAATTATTAGATAGATATCTTTGATTGTACTAACAAATGACAAACGTTTGGATGCCGTAAAACTCTACAAACTACGAAATACATGATTCTTCTTATACAATCAGGAAAGGCGTCTAAATAAAGATTACATCGTGCAATACTGATTAAAAGTTGTGAAATTTTTTATTGTATCGTATATGTACAAAATAGGTGTACAGACTACTTATCAATCGTATGGGCGTGTCCTATGCACGCATTACATATGCTTTTATCGCATATGACACTGATGTAAGAGCATCACATTGTGTAGTACACCTATGTAATCCCCTCTTCTGTTATCTTTCATCAAATGGAATGAATATCGAGATGACTCGTAACTATGTTTCTTTTTTAAAATCCTGATCTCATTTTTTTTTTTTTTTTTATCCTCTTTACAATCAATAACATTCTAGCATAAGGGTTCTGTGACTATTACCCTTTCCCCATCTTGTACACACGAAAATAATAAATTACACTGGAACGTTATCTTCGAAATTTGTTTCTGTTTTCCCTTAAAGGAGCATAGTAATTCATCTTTTTTTTTTTTCTTTTTTCTGCGAATCGCGTTTACATTACTACGTTAGAATAGTGTATTTTCGCATCACTGGAAGTATCGATGTGTGAACACGGCATCGGAGAAGACAAAAAGGAAACAATACGAATACACCTCACTGTGGGTCCGTCCGTGCTTTCCACTAATTTTATTAACAACAACTGGGCCAAATATATTTATTTTTTTTCACATTTGCTTTTAAAAATTCACATTTTTTTTTCTTTACATCACCTTACACACTTTTTGTTTTTTTTTGTTTTTGTTTTGTTTTTTTTTTTTAGTAATTCCCCCCCCCCCCGTAACAAAATAAAACAAGTTAATGCATACAATTGGCTCTCAGAAGAATGCCCTCTGAACTTTCAACTCCATAAAATTTTGTCAAAAAAATAATTTTTGATTCACATTCTTAATATCCCATAGAGTTTGTTTAATACGGGTCATTCCTCTAAGGCATTTTGGGGAAAATATTGTTAAAATAAATCCCACTTTCCGTCCACAACAGACATATGACATAATTAAAATGTTTATACATCAAAGAAATGCAACATTATTCTTCGTACATAGCGTAATATTTTATAATAATTTTCATTGGTCCAGTTGTGTTGTAGAAACGTGGAAGGCAACGTTGTCGTCTGATAATCTGGTGAAACGATACTAGATTCGCACAAATGCGGATGATATTGATGGACTTACGCTTAGCCTAACTTAAAAGTTTGTTGTTTCCATAGTAATAAGGCTCGTGCTTATTTTTTCTTGTTCTTATTAGCTTGATTTTTGTATTTGGCTGCAGTTGATAATTTGGCATTCTTCTTCTTGGGTTCATCTTCATCGTCTTCCTCGTCTTCTGCCTCCTAACATGTTAAAGTAACAAATAGAATACAACTATGCAAATATTTTGCAAAGTTTCGAGCACTAGTGTTACATCAAAATGGAGACCTAAATGCGAAATTTTGTTTTATATGAGATTGTATTGCTTACTGACATTCTAACGCATTTCCTGTTCCTATAATGCTAAAACTATAATCTAAACACAAAAAATGGAAAGAAGAGGAAACATGATGAGTAAGGAATAAAAGCAACTATTTCAAAATGGGATGATTTATTATGAAAAAAAAAAAAGAAAAGACACATGGAATGAAAATACAAACGCAGAAAGTTATATCCACGACTTTCATTTATTCCTCGATCTTCAGTGCCCTCCCGCCCTCCCCCCGCACCCCCGGGCAAATTTCAAGTCATATAATGGGATTTTAAAATACTCTTGGTAAAACTTGTTTTTTCGGGGACGATTGAATAGCAGCATTTTAATATTAGGACTCTATTTGTCTACAGCTTCATCCATCTTGGCACGCTTCGTGCCATTTTTTTTACCCTCTGCAGAATGCTTTCTTTTCTTTTGAGGTGCCTGAAATTTGTATTCCTAGTATATAGAAAATGAAATACTATCACTTCTGGTAATATACATAATAAAAGCATAACAAGAATTGCTAATATCAAGTTGATCTATTTATATATAATTGCTTCAGTCGAAAATATTCCGCATTTTCCATATATCAATTCTCAAAAAGATCTTATGCAAGCCTAATTAGAATGTCAGTTATTAATACAATCTTTTCTTTAATTGTAATTTTTCCAATAACTTTTAATATGTACATATTATCTATATCGTTACTCTAGTTTAATCATTATGATTTCTGTACCTTATCATCATCGTCATCATCGATGTTCTCCTCCTCCATTTCATCATCCATATCATCAAACTCCTCCATGTGTGTACCTGAAAAATCCAAATTAATATGGTATGGTTTATTTCAACATCTTTAATTTCACATGCATTTTCTAAGAGAACAAACAAAATGTTCTTGACAAATTATTGTAAAACAATTATCATAACCAGATAAAAGAGCTCTGAAATATGTATTTCCTTAAATTTAACATTTGAAGATCTCGTACAAATACTTTTACAGTTCAAGTTGCCATCTAAATTTGCTATATTATCGTTGTCACAACTGTTAAGAGGCGTCCAGTTGTAATTATCACCCTTCTCTAATGTTTAAATAATGTAATGTTTAAATAATGTAATGTTTAAATAATGTAATGTTTAAATAATGTAATGTTTAAATTTAATACAATTGATTACTCGAAAAAGGGGTATCAATACCTTGACATGCATTTTATTATAAACTTAATTATACGAATAAGACGTTAAATTTTTGCTATAAAAAGTATCCTAAATTCGATGTGGCAATAGACAATATTAATTCTTACCAAGTAGATTATGTCCTACTATGTGAACAGGACCACTTCCTTTAACCAAAGTAAATGTGACTGGAGGATCAGGAAAACTGAGATCCAGAATAATCTGTGCAGTTTTCCCCATCTCCAGCAGAGCAATTGGCGTTTTGATGGGTCCTTTTAACCCCATTGCTTCAACTTGTAATACATTAAGTTCGCCGGGTTTAGCCTCTGGACCTAGCAGAGCCTATAAAATACATAAAAAATATATACATAGAAATAACAGTGTTTTTATATATGGCAATGACGCCAAGAACCACAATTGCGTACAATTATTACACAAATTTATGAAAGGAATCCCATTTATGTAGAAATAAAATCTTTATCCTAATCAAATTGTAAAATATGACTACTATGAACGGTTATGAACACTTCTATAAAAAAAAAAAAAAAAATCTTGGCAAACATTCTTAATTTACATACGTTTATAAACGTTGGATTGTTTATCTATAATTAGCGAATATTCTTATATTAAAATATATGTAAATGATATACATTTACGGAACAAACATCAAGATCACAAATCTTCATTGCTTTCGTTTCTCGAAAATTCGGAAACAAAAAGAGGGTTCTAGCGCGTGAAAACAAAGAATGGAGGCTATAATAAAGAGGAGCATGTTAATTTCGTATTACGATTAAAAATTCGCGCGCAAACCTAACAAGAAGTGATGAAAGCGCTCGAAAAATCGTGATTGCTAGTGACGCCAAATATTGGTCATATATTTTTGCACGGTTAATAGATACATATACGAAATATTGGCGAGTTCGTAAAAATACATCAACTTCGTATGGAAATAAATCACAGATATACATCGCAAATCGAATAAAAGGGCCGTTCTCGATGAAATCGCGCGTTAATGAAAATCCGTTACTCTTAACCGAACATGACGAAAAGCAAACGAAACGTATATAATGTATCAAGCAGCAACAGAGAAAAAAAAAAAAATATAACAAATTTCCAATGAATTTCTATCGATATTTTTTACTTACCATTTTTATGATCAGCTTCTGATCGGCACCGAAATGTTGGTTTGTTCCGTCTGCGTCGTCGTTTTTATGCTCTGGATCCCATACCTCGCTAGAATTCAGTCCTTCGAGGGTAATTCCTGGACACAGAAATCACAAGAGTACGCACACGGAATATCGTAAATGCTTGCCGTTGTACCATAGTTTGATAAAAAAAATCAAGTTCGTTAGCTCTTTAGGGGACAATGGGGTCTCCTCGTCACAATGGCCGAAAACCAGCCGGCGTCTCGACCATAATACCGCTCGCGTCGAATGGCCAATGACGACGAAAGTAATAGCGTGCTCCATAAAATAAAGGAGCCACAACGTTTCCGATAACACAGCTTCTAATATTTACCATAAAGATACTCTTCTGCCATGACGATCGACTTGATATTAAAGGATTCTCGTTAGTAGAAGTATAGAAGCAACCCGTTGGAGTGTGCGTGCCGAACGAGAGTAGAGAAGCCAAAGACGCCGCGCGCACAACGTTCGCTGCGCGAAGAACAGTGGTCGCACGTGCTAGACGAACGCGTAGCAAATGAGTTTCACGTACTCAGCCTTGCGCGCCTAGAATACGTTCTTCTCTTTGATTGGTCGATGTACTTTCAACTATCATCAACAGCGTTGCCATCTAATGTCACGAACTACACTGAAGACTTTTCGACGGGTATTATTTACCCCTCCCCCCACGCTGACAATATTCTGCCGGTTATAAAAGAAACGAGTCGATTGAAAAATGTAACTGTTCAAGTTCCACTCTTTTTATCATTATTCTTGGCCGATAAATGTAAGAATCTTCCGCAAGATAATAAAAAATTAAACGTATAAATTATTCCTAAACAGAAGGTTATATATATATATATATATGTACAAGTACATGCTGATATACGTTAATCCCTATTTGATGTAAACATGGAAGATTTAATTATTGAATTTTTAGTAAAATATTACTTCTCCTTCAAAATAGTGAAATATACAACTATGTGATTACTTTCAATCCTTTTTCTCTAAGAAAATAATAAAGAAATTTAGTATTACATATTTACGAATGTATATTTTTGAAAAGTACCAAAATATTTTGTCTGTTATATACACCAATCTCAAGTAATTATTTAAAAACGACTAATATACAGTAATACAATTTGAATGAAAAATTTGGCAACGTCGTACTGAACGACTATTGGTCTACGTAGGCCCTGGTGGCAAGACATGAAACTAACATTGACACACTAACTGAATAAATATCGGACGCAACACGTGAATAATACTTAAATTGAACAAAAGCGCGATGAAAGAGATTCGTAGGAAAATTGAAAATTTTCTATAATACAATTAACAAAATATCATTAAGAAAATTTTAATAATTTTATGAAAAGTCATTGCCGTATCTTGAGAAAAGTCGTAGCCCTCGGTTAACCACAGGAAAAGATGAGAATGCAGTCCAATACGATTATTCTAACTTGTTTACTTTTGTTACCGGTAGTTATCGGAGTCCTTGAGAAAAATGTAACGAAATTTGTACCAACTCGAGAATGGCAAACTGTGAAAAAAGGTAAGCGAACATTTATTTAATTTCGTTCTACGTACATTCTGGGACTACTTTTTTACGCAACTGATTGTTCTCTTCCTAAGACCACGTCAGTCAAACTTGACATCGCGGCTTCTTCGAGACAATATGTCTGTAGCATTCAGGCCATTTTCTTACGTACAGGGCCGTTAAGTTTACAAGGAATTTTTATGTAAACTTCTTATTTATTATCGTTTCAAATATTTGCAATTTACTCAAATACGATATTTTATAACTTATATCACAGTGACGTATAGAGAATTTTATTTAAAGGTGCAAATAGATTGGTCGTTTATTTCATTTTTTAATTTAATAATTTAATTATTCATTCATAAAAAAGATGTCAATTTATGTTCTTGTTATATTGATTCTCCTTTTAATTCATTTAATTCATTAGGTACATCTGTACCTCCAGGATTACATGTTCGACACAATTTCCAAACTGGAGTAACGGAAGCTAAATTAATGGACAATAACGATTTAGAAGAAGAAGATTCAAATAAAAATTTGAGCAGTACGAATACAAATTCTCTAGCATTGCATCCTGAGAACATGATCCTTCAAGAAAATGCTCAAGTACCAACAGAAAAGACCGATTTGTTCAATTACTCGATCAAAGAATTGAAAGATAGATTGAAAAAAATGAAACAAGAGGGTGAAGATTTTCCAGAAATAGATGTAACTACTTTTAACCGTAGTCTCTGTATAACGTATAATGAATTTGTTTAAATCATTTATAAATATTTCTAGATTGAACACTCAAAAAAGATAAGGCAAAAATTTAGAAACTATGAAGCTTTGAAGAAAGAATTTAGATCGTTTGAAATAAACATTACTGTTAGCGATTTGGACTTGTTAAGTAGCTACATTAAAAAGTTTCAAGCTTATAAAAAAAGAGTCACTATGGGAATTTTAACAACTGCAGAAATAGAAAGAATTTTAGATATTTTGTATAATTTAGAATACCTGCTTCATCACATTGATAATGCCAAAGCTTTTGCTGATATGGAAGGGTATGTATAAAAATAATTCTTCTTTCTAACGAAATATCAACGTCAGAACCATTTTCTCACGATTTCTCAATTTCAGTATGAATAAAATTATATCTCCGTGCCTCAATGGAACAAACAACGAAATAAAGATCGAAGCTTTGAGACTTCTGGGCGCAGCTGTCCAATCTAATCCTAAAGTACAATTAAAAGCATTGGAAGATGATTTTGTTCAAAAACTTTTACATATATTGTCTACAAGTAGTAAAACAGACTTGAGGTCAAGATGTCTTTTTGCTTTGGGTGCTCTGATAAGGCAATTTCCGATAGCACAAAAAGTGTGGGTCGATCATGGAGGAATAGAAATATTTGGTCAAATTTTAGTCGATGGACAATTACAAGTACAAATGAAAGTTATGAAATTAATCAATGATTTAATTGTGGAGAGACAGCATATAGAATATATTACCGATATTACACAACAAGAACTAAGAGTAAAAGCGTATTCCGCCGCTGATATTGAGAGAAAATTATTAAAATATTCATATTGCGATCACTTAAGCAATCTAATGATAACAAGCTTCAAAATTGATCTTAGCGATTTGTTGAGAACTAATTACGAATTCCTTAAAACTATTTCTGATAGCATGATCACTGCTGCTCCCATTTGCATCGACAAGTGGAGAATACATAAAGACGAATTTCTTCCTATTATACAACACATACTGGATTTGCATCACGACTTAAATGTACTAATAGGCATGCTTCAAACACTCGAAACTACCCACGATGAGTTATAGAGAGGAAGAGAAGATAAAATTAAACGTTCGTAATGACTGAACTCCAGTATTTATTTCGTGTCGTGTAGATATATAATTGTACAAAGTTTTCATGTTTGATGAAGAAAATCGTTGGCATGAATATTTTTATTGGCCATAGATATTTCACAAACATTGTTGTCAAATTATTACAGGTTTTAATGGGTGGATGTACAATGTATCATAAGAAAAGCGTGTGTGTGTATATATGCAAATTAGAAAATTGTTCTGTACATATAATATGTAAAAAATCTGAGTTACCCATCCAGTAAATGTAAATGAAAGTGTCATGTCTTTTTATGTTTTAAGAAAATTATTTAATAAATTATTTTTTACTGTTCACATTTGCGTTGTTTTATAGAAAAAAAAAAATTGTTCAAAAATATATATCATAGAATAAAATACTTTATTTACAAATAATAGCGATTACATACGAACAGTTTGTTCGTGAAGTCATAGTTTATAGAAAATATACTTGCCAAATCGCTGATTAAACTAGCTTCGTAATTCCGAATTTCTATTTACATGTGCTTAAAAACGACGCTCATGTATCAAGGTTTCTGTTGTAAAAGAATAATCCTTTAAGTACAAGGATTGCGTTTTGTTCGGTTTATAAAACCAGCACCTTTAGATAATACACGAGTCCTATGGAGAATGATAGATGGAATATCTCCGTTCGATAGCTCATCTAATTCGTAAACTTCTCTAAAATACTTGAGTTTACACAATCTTTCAAATTTTATTAAATACAATGACTCTATATCTACATACCAATTTTACAGATTTTACATAATATCTTTCGCATATTGTTCATCATCAGGAATATGTTATTTCCTCCTTTAGCAATAAAGTAGTTAAGAGTTCGATACATTAGGAACTTAAAATATACATTTGTCGGAATGATCGAACAAACCGATAGATGTACCCACAAAATATACTATTTTTCTTTTTGCGTAATTTACAATCTTCTTTCTTTTTTTTTCTTTTTTTTCTTTTTGTTTTCTTGAGTTTCAATTTTTTTTTTAACAGTAAACGAGGAAGCATAGACATTATGTACACGATGACGACGTTTTACAACGTGAATATCAATTACACGTCAATACTGGTTTCACAGTGTAACGCCTAGATAACGAAGTTTAAGTGCAAAGTAAGTCGATATCATAGAAACGGAATGACGTTTCATGCAACAAGTTTTCGATTGTTTATAGAGGAACATGCGTATATTTATGTATAAACTATGCCAGGTTTGTAACAGAGTATCCCCTTAATGCAACAATATAGATGGATAATACCGAATTGCCGATAATACGATCCCCGATAAACGATCGAAAAATATAAAAGTAACTTGTACAGATATCCTTGTTTTCTTTGTCTCTCGCTATCAGAAGAACATTAATTACCGCAGAAGGAGATCGACGTTATTTTTATTTATCGAATTATCTAAACGTGAACGTATTTCAAATATACAAATGACTATGAAGTTTTATATGAAACTAAAATCAGTAAAAAAAAAAAAAAAAAAAAAAAAAAAGTAATTTCTACATGAATTTGGTCAGTCGTTAACCGTCGTTCTTCGTTTCCTCTGTCTCCCGGCGTGGATGCACCATCATTGAGCAACAAGTATTACGCGGTAGAATTTCTTATGGCAAATTCGAATGACTTTTGTCTCGACACGTATGAAGAAACGTTAAAATATAACAAAAACTTACGCTCGACACGTGCCGATATATATCGACAAGTAGTACTCGATACTACTGCTGAACGAACTAACTCTATTAATCGAAAAGAATCGTTAAAAATGCCATAATGGTAATACCAAAGAGCAACGCGACTATTTGTTTCAAAGATTCTTTGGGACTAGTAGTTTCCTTAAGCAGTTCGGGTAAAATGGTGACCATGCTGATATGAAGGAAGCCACCCGCGGTGAAGGGCAATATCCAACCGGTTTTCGCTCCTAAAGAAATACAATAGTGACAAATCTTAAAAATGCATATTCATCGAGGGAAGAAATTCTTAAGCCGTTTTCCTTACAATTTTAAAGAAGCGATGCTTACCTACTTCACCGCCAGAGAAAATTATCGCGGACATGGCTCCAAAAATGCCACCGCTAGCTGTAAGAAGCTGCGCCCGCGCAGCATCCCATCTGTTGAATCCACTGCGTAATAAAATTGCAAAATCTCCGACCTCGTGCGGTATCTCGTGTATGAGAATAGCAAACGTGGTGAGAGCACCCAAACGGAAGGATACGAGGAAAGAACCGCCCACAGCCAATCCATGAGTAAAGTTATCTATGATGTTGGCTATCAGATTAAGATAGCCAGTTATATGCTTGGACTTTTGTTTCGCAACAGTCTGTTCATCGCTAGAAGCTTTGGCCGCTTTGTCTTTTTTTAAATAACCTTTCGACAATTCGGTTGAAAAACCATTAGCGTTCTTCGCAAATTTCTTTAAACAATCTTTTGCCTCGTCTAGCGGCAAACTTTTCAGGGTATTCGACAACTCGTTGCACATTAATACTGGCTTCATGCCGTTGCTAACGAAGCCGTTCTTACGATTATCTTTGAAATCATTTGGTAGTTCGGAGTATCCGCTTTTCTTTTCTAAGAAGGGCCGCAACTGTAAGAATAATTTGAAATACTTGTATTAGTATCGCGTTCAAGAACGATATATTTCAATCATACGTCATTTTAGAATCGATTTATCACCTCGTTAATGGCTTTCGAAAATTCATTGGGAAGTCGCTTTGAAAAACCGTTTTTCGGATTGCCTCCGATCAAGTTAATACAGTTGTTATTCTCCATTTCCTTCTCAGTTTCGGTGCTAGCTTTCTCGCACAATTCTCTGTTATTTATGGACGTATCCTCGATTTCAGCTTCTTGCTCGAAAGCAAACAGTTTCTCCACTATGACGAATACCAAGAAGCCTCCTAGTACCCATAGACCGCACGTCATCGACGGATGTCCATCATTCGCTGCTGAAACAAAACGTCGTAACTCGCAGGGATACCTGTAAAGCGATTCTAGATCTTAGAAAGGACGACACGGTCCTCGGTGTAAGAGAAAAAGATGGTCAAGGTAACTGAGAAATTGTAGGTAGACTAGAAACGAGTCAGTTTCATTTAGGAGAGGACAGCTGGCAATTGAAATCCGCAACTGAAATACAATAGGGTTTGAGAATGCCGTTTGAATCGCTCATAAAGCAGTCAACGGAGGTGAAGGATCGCCTCCAGTCATGCTTAGCATAGATCTAATATGATGAATTGCAGTCTGAGGCCAAAGTGGTCCGTAATTTAAATATATGATCTTCGATTGAAATTTGTATTGCTGCTTATTCAATACGAGTCGTATTGTAAAACCAAAAATACACTGTCACAAAAATGGCGAAACAAAAGAGGAGATTCGTCTATTTTTAGCAGGAATCGTCTCGAAATCTTTAATGCTTCTTTCGTGTTATACGATATATCAAATTTTTGCAGAGGAAAGATCGATAAAACCAGCTGTCAACTCTGTGTGTCTGTGCATACGAATTGCATATATATATATATATATATATATATATATGCATACTTTACGATTAAACGACATAGCGAGATCAGTCGAGTTTCACGCTCGATGCATGGATGTTGCGTCGATAGATCGATTCTTTAACGACCTCGACGACTTAATCTTTGACACTATTCGCGTATATTTTTTTTTGAAACTTCTTCCTTTTATCGAACGATAAACTCGTGGCTCTTCCCGAATAGAATCGTTCAAGGCTGTTATCCCTTGTAACTTTCTCATTACATAACACTATAGTTATAAAGAACTAAATTAGATCACCCAAGGAAAACGTCGTCATTCTTTGTACATTAACGATAAGTTTCGCGTGTGATTGTGTAGATTTCGTAGCAATTCGAATTTGCCGTA
Organism: Bombus dahlbomii; assembly: GCA_037178635.1. Classification (NCBI taxonomy): domain Eukaryota; kingdom Metazoa; phylum Arthropoda; class Insecta; order Hymenoptera; family Apidae; genus Bombus; species Bombus dahlbomii. Next base: position 17,573,837 of record CM074105.1, on the reverse strand, counting down.
TAGTTGAACATGTTTGAAAGATTGCAACACGTTCGATAGAATAAAAAGTTCGAGAAAATTTTAGGGCGAAGGTGAGGATAGAAAATATACGTTATTTTACGTTTGAAACACTTCGTATTCGATTGCGACAACTTTCAGGATTCTCCGAACTCGAAGAATGAAAAAGGATAGAGGAGAATTTTGTACCAAGTTCGTTCGTGCGAGCTTCGTGATTGGTTCGCTCGTTATCTCGTATGAATCGCCGAAGCAGGAACGAACCACCAGTTGATGATAGTTTTTTTATTATCTGCCAAGACCGCAGCTGGCACCACTGATTCTTTTCATTTCCTTTCTGTAGTATTTTCGTACCTTTGTTCAAAGAGCTGTTCGCCCATGTTTCCGGTAGCAGATGCAGGAAGACGTCGCCCAGAAGGCCACCGACTGCGAAGCTCAGCAATATTTTCAGTGTATTAGCACTGTCTGTAACATAAACAGGGTCGGCGTTCTTAAAGAAGGTTCTAGAAAAAGAAGCAACATTTACGAATTATTTTTATATCGATCGATATAATTTATTGTTGTAATTATTATCGTATAAGTTCTGCGGAAAAATTGATAAAATTATAGATAGAACATGGTAAGGAACAGGATAAGGAAAACAATTACACGTCATTGGATGAAAAAGCGCAGAAGGTTGTACTTAACAGATCGATGATGTTCTAGAAAATTGTTCTAACTATCCTCCTACGCACGTACGCGTCTGTACACGGATGGACGGTCGGCCTTTCCTGTACGAAGCCGATAAATTTAAAGTTAAATCGCGCGATGTTAACAATTTTACCATTCACCGAGTTTCTTTATGGGCATGGATACTACACTTTCGTTAAAACACGATTTGGCCCTTATCTTTTTTTCTCTTCGGTAATCGACGATAATCTAGAATGAGCGAACTCGATACAAAAATACGTATAGAATATCGAGTTATCAGAATTTTCGATTAGGAAGAGATACAACAGTTGAAATTTAATCAGACGATATCTCATTTCGCCAAATAGCCAATTATACTTCGAAAATAATAATATTAAATTAAAATAAATAATAATAAAATAATATCCGAATTCAATAATTCTTCGGCTCTTTTTCGACTACAATTCGCCGTCTGACGGTACATCTGATTTCATCGTAGGTTACGTAAAGCGTGTTATTATCTTTGATCCCTAAAAGAATAGACGGGGGGTCTAACCGTTTTATTTAATCGTAATAATAGGCGTTCAGGAAGTTGCGATCTTTATTAAAAATTGAGTGGAAATAACTTCATCGTTTCATTGGAGACGAGATAATTATTCGACAGACCTTGGTCCACTTCTTGTGAAAAATAATGGAGTAGACTGGCCTCGATAAACAACCTGAGTTTTTCAAATATTCAGATTCAAATTATTTTAACGATGTCACTCCGAAATATCTGTATTCCTATTTCTGCAATGAAGTGCCAGGAAAAGTATGCAAACAACGATAACGATAATATGCAACAATTAACAAGTCTGCTTTCACGATAATCGATATATATATATATTTTTTTTTATTAATTAGCCTTTATCACGAATAGCATTCGTTAAGTGGTATTACCGTCGTAGCTCTGATTATTTCACGCGATAAACGCTTATTTCGTTTAAGGCGATCAATAAACTTTGGAGCCTGCTAGATACAGTGTTACATGTTACGGAAAATTCTTCTTGTTAGTAGTTGTAGTAGTGTGTACTGCTACGGACCGTCAATTTATACGTCTAACATGTTCCGAGTCTGTAAAATCGTAAAACATGTCCACAGAGATGAAGAACATTTGCCGTAGCGATAAGCGAACTAACAAGTAGGCGTATCTTGAAAAGTTTACCGATCAAGGGTTAATAGAAGCGATATCGTCATTTTTCCGACATACGATTTCACAAATATAACTCGCGTGTCTAGACCTTCTTTTCGATGGCAAATCTAATTTTCGAGTAATTCTCTCGTTGGCAACGCGAACCTTGCATCGTCCTCGTAATCAATACATCGGTTCGATAGATTATACGTCTCTCAGTCGCATTTAAATCGAACGAGCATTTACATACAATGTTACAAGCGTGTGGCGCTCGCTAGAACTAAACGCCCATCGATCAACCAAGAAAAAAAGTTACAGCGTTAGCGTGGTTAAGCATCTTCAATAGCCACCATAATCGTAAAAGGGTTGCCATAACACGGTTTCGCAATAAAATTGACGACGAAGCGTTCCCGACGAACGATCGTTGCAACGACAAAATCATTTCCCTGTTTCCTTTATAACAACGACCAATTAAAAGAACGACGTCGAGTAACGCGAGCTTGTTTTCGCGTGTTACGCAACTCGCATATTTTCAAATAATCGCTCAACCACCACGTGTAAATTATTTAACTCCGGCTGACCTCCATTTTGTGCCGATAGCATCAAAAACGCCACCGGAGGTAGAAAATCACTTTCTATCATTTTATCATTTCTCGAACAGACGTCTACGTTACAATTCGTTTTGAATCAAAGGAACTTCCGAATCACCGTGTACACGAAAAAATCAATTAAGCGTCGCTCAGAAAGATCGTGATCTACCTAATGCCAAGCAACATATACGACGTTACTCTGCCATAGTTGCGATATTCCGATTTTGAAACACGCGATGATAGCGAAATCAGAGAAAAAGAGAGAGAGAGAGAGAGAGAGAGAGAGAGAGAGAGAGAGAGAGAGAGAGGGAGAGATAAACCATAAATTTTAAGAGCCAACGGAATTCCCCGGAATTTATATACACGCACGATCTCTACAAGTTTCTACAGACGTTGTTTGACTGTGATTTCATTGCTCGAATCTAACAACTTCAATTTCTCGATAAACTGCCGTTACGTCGCATGAGAATTTCATGGTCTGACCATCAAAGGTTCACGCACCGTAATAAACCTAAGGAACCACCATAAACAGAATCTTTTTAACGGAATCTTCAATCCTGTAAGTATTCTCCGTTTATGGCTGGTACTTGGGACAGTCCTTGGGTTTATTAGTCGCTCTTAGAAATGACTTAGAAAGAAAAGCGAGTAGTTACCTAATGGCAAAAGCAAATATCGCCTGACGAAAAAGCTAGTTTTTCCCATGAACAAAGTCACCTACATGCCACGTTGGTAGGAGGCTTCTTTCACCTATCTCAAGCGATTAACGTGGATTTTAGCCAGTGCAGACAGTGCAGATCGTTACCAACGAAAAGTGGGAACAACGAAACCGAGCTTTCCTCCGTAATAACATAAGAGCGAATAGTTAGTTTAACACCGGTGCGAGTTACAAGACAGTCCGAGGAACAGAATTCATCGATTCGAGGAACAGAAGATACTTCATGATATTCGCCAGCACTAAAGGAGTCTCGGGTCGCGTTCGTTCGTGGTTTGTCATAACATAACATTGTCTCACACTGAAGTTGTTGGATCCTTAATCATATTATTATAATCTGTTAGGATCAGAGTTATATTTACTCAAGCGTCCTTATTATCCCAAAAGAAATCGATCAAACGAATCGTAACGGGAATTTACGATTCCCGTTGGCGCGCTTCTGCCAGCGACGTCGCGTCTCCCGGCGATCGCTAACGATCGAAAATTCAACTGCCGAACGATGACGATGACGCGTATTATCTTTCGAATTTCGAATTGCATCGCGCGATAATGAGTATTCGTCGGTTCTACCTTTGCGAGAGTTTACAAGAAATTCCTAGAATCGTTTGAGAATCACGTCGCGCCTTTTTCATGATGAAATACCGATACAATGTTACAAATTGCTAGCAGGAATTCCACGTATTTATCAAGAATATGGAGAATTTGCATAGATTAGAATATCGATTGGGATTTCACGAATTTAGTCATCGTTGCGTTCTTCGAGGGAAAACGTGAATGTAAAATGGCAGCAGCGTGCCATCGAAATGGTAATGTTTTCATTGCAAAAACTGTACTTCTCCATGGAAGTAAAATCGACGGGATAAGTGACGCGATTTAGAACAAACGTTATGAGCTAAGAACAAACATGTTGACACGCGATACAATGTCGCTACAAAGTTATCAACTAGATAATTCGATACCGTATCGGGAATCGATCCATGAAACATCGACGTTCATTGTTTCCTTTTATTTTTCATTGCTCCGTATCGGATAAATCGTATCTGCCGATAGTTACGCAAGATCAGCGACAGGTCTTTCGCTGATTTTCAAAACGCTATATATCGACGAAGTTATCTGAAACACACGATCGGAGGTTAATTACACTTTGAAAAGTAATCACTGTGTTCTCTGAACACGTGACGAACTCGGCTATTGCAATTTCAAACAATTAGATAGGCTTGTTGCCTGAACGCGCGAAATACTTCTTTCTCGTTCTCCGCGTTCTTACCATTACGAGGATAATTGCATGGAGCAACAGTACCTAGCGTGCATAAATATCGGAGGATAATTGATAAAAACATCGCGTCGCAAGAAGATCGCGGATAAATCACGGTTCAACAGCGATATTCTAGTTTCTCCTGATACTTTTCTCGGCAAAAATATCTAGTTTGATTTTCTCCTTCGGTATTTTAAACGACTGAAAAATGTAAGTAAAAAATGCTGCGTGTTAGGCGTTCTTTAAATGTCTATAACGCAATAACTGTGTATCATTTTATTCGGCAGAGACCGCAGAATTATCTCATCTCGATGGCAATTCTCAAAATTGGTTGTTCCCAGAAACCGCAGTGAGAACGCTTTGCTAAGAAAATAGTTTGCAGATTCGTGTTTAGTCTACAAGAATCATCCGTTGCAGGTTGCAAAATTAGATACGCGTCGAATAGGGTTGCCTAATTTGGTCTAAAATTAAGCGGAATAGACACGATGACGCGTTGTTAGCAAAAACGATCCCGATAAACGCACCGATGCGGAGGAAAAAACGTCTGATAAGACAAGCTATATGCGGTTGTGAACTATATGAGAGCATCGTCGGTATGTAGAGCACTGGCAGAGCATGATATTAATTATCCAACGAATCGTTTAAAACGCAATACCCTAATTGTCCGCAATGGAATGATTAATTGACTAACAAGATATCGAGCACACTGAATCCAAGCACGAAACGAAGAGACCGTGCGTAGGAAAATGTTTAGCGCGAGGAAAGAAAAATTTAGCCACGTTCTTCGCGTGAATTGTGCCAAGAAACGTGGTCGAATGTGATCCTATAAACGCGAAATTATATAGTATATAATATATTTACAAGGAATCGCGATACGCGTGTCGCGTGATTCTAAAATAGAAAAATCGATCGGATGGCGTGTAGAAGCGTTCAAAGAAATTAAACGCGCGATTCGATGCAGCTGAAGTTGTTCGTCCACGAACGAACCGCCTGTCACAATCTAATCGTGATCGGATTGAGCGAAAGAGAAATGGAGAACGCATCTGTGAACGCAAATCGTGGAGCAGAGCAGCGGGACACGCTCGATAATAGATTCGTTCGAGAACAGTCGTTCTCTCGGTTAAAACGAGGGAAGCTGTTTCGTTTCGCGCGCCATCCACGCTATCATTTCCAGATTTGTCCGTAACAATCGTTCCGTTCTAAATGGAGTAATGACGATGTAGACTTAAACGCGTTAATTCCCCAAGGCTTCGGACGGCCTTTTTCATCCAAACTTTCAATACGTTTAAATATATGTTACTAACTCGAGGAATCTGTTTCACAGACAACGATTTAAATTTATATTTTGAAATTGCTAGTAGTTAGATATAATTGATAAGACTGTAGCATCAGAAAGATAATAGTCGGTAAAAGTATAAAAGGACGATCGTATCGGTAACGGAATCCGCGATAGGAATGCCGTTCGTAAATCGAAAGATCGAAGGTTCGAGAGAATACGCGCAAACGAGGATGCAGTCCGATCGTTGATCGGCTTACACAACCTTGCATCATCGATTTCCAGTCTCGCGATGTAAATGCGACCCTTGCACGCCGTTACGAACGAAACGAAACAGAAAGAGGACAAACTCTTGAATGTCGATGACCAAAAGCGATGTTTAATCTGGCCAAGAACAAACAGGCGTATGATTCACGTGCCTCGCGATGAGATATGGGAGAAAAGGAACAAGAAGGATCTTGTTCGAGTCATAAACGAGAATAACAATTCGCTTGGCTGCGAGAAACTCTGTACGGCTCGGAGAGTCACAGTCGCGTTACAGGAAACAATTTAAATTCAGTTTCGCTACCGTTAGTAATTTACCGTTTAAATGGACCTAAGGCTATTGATCGTGTTTTGCAAGTAAATTCTAAAACACCGCGAAGACCTTGCAAGTCGTGGATTTCCTGCGAGACATATCGTAAAACCGCGAACAATGAAAGCGTAAAAGTGAAAACTGCCTTGAAATTATTGTCAACTAGTTTTGCAACGGATAAAGTACAGCGGCGTATCGATTAATTTTTATAGTTTCTCTTTTTTGTACCCGTGTATAATGGAAGATGGCCAGTGAAAGTCACAGCCGGGACAGCTGGTCCGGTCTTTCTTCGATAGGAGGCTCTGAAATGCCCTTTGTAACGCGAGGGTCGGTCGGTCCCTTGCATTCTCAAGTAACAAGTTTTCATGTAAAAATGAATAGGAGATACGGGTTGACGGGTCACCATTGTAGAAGAAACGTTAACGGATAGATCCAACAAAAGATTTCAAACTTACTCGTGGCGCTAACGTAATCTCTATGCGAACAAGAAATAAATCTTGCATAAACGACAAGTTAAAGAAATTTGTTTCGTATTCGGTTAACGTTAAAATGATTTTTAATTTTCGCATAATAACCTGCGAAGTGGCGTCGAAATTGCCTGGAAGACCATCTGCCTCGACTACCTCGTATCCTTGAATTCTTTCTACCGGTTGAAACGACGTTACACATATATACAACGTGCATTCCACCCACGGAGGAATTGGAAATTTCATTCGTATTCTCCACTGTGTCCAACAGGTTCCACGACCTTCGGCGTAAAGTGTGTGCCACGGTAAGCCATTCACACACGTGCACTTTACGTGTTCGCTCGATCCGAGCACTTTTGTCGTCATTGCTTCGATTCGACCTTTTACCTCTACGTCCCCTAGTCGATTTTTGAAAGTTCGAAGACCGGTTTTCACCTTGTCTATTCTATTTGTTGAAAGTGAAATTTTCAAATTAGTAATTCCTCGTTTGTTTGTTATATATTTGCAACTATTTTGTTACTTTATCATAATACGAAGATCAATTAAAAGAATAGACAAAAAGGAAAAAAAAAAAAAAGGGAAAAAAATTCCACCCGAATAAGAAAATTCGAAGTTTCCATGGTTAAATAAAAAGGTTTACTTTCTTTCGATATTCGTCTCCCAAAATGAACACGAAATGTAAATTTATTTCCTAGTTTACAAATTTCGTTACTACAATGCGTGCCATCTCCACGCAAGTTCCATGACCTTGTCTGTTCACATTGGCGTGGAACTTGTTCAGTCATCGCGCGTGTTAATACACGGACCACGAATTCTGTTAACGCGTTCGTACCCATTTCCCTCGTTTCACTTGGTATCACTACGTAAAGAGACGAAACAGCGACTGCTACTCTCTCCGACACGCGATAACGCTAGAAAATATATCTCTGGTTTCGCAGATCGGAATTAATCCTCGGCCATTGACATCGGGTCAAAGCGAAGTTTCGTCATTTTTTTTCCCCTGACCGGTTATATGGCAGGCGCTTTCTTTGGATGCACGATCCGGTATTCCATCGTGAATCTTAAATCCATCATCGGGTTGAACACAATCCTATCTTTGTGATATTCTTAATATTCGAAGGAATCTATTACGAATGCAAAATATAAAACGTTTTACGTAGAAACAAAAGAAAGTGATTCAAATATACAAATTATCTTTCGACTCCGGCACCGTATCAACTGCATGCGATTCGAAGAAGGACGAGTATTCTGGCGCAGTTTGTAGCACTCCACCGAGAGAGACAAGATTACGTTTTGAGAGAAACCTTTGGCACGATGCATCGAACGGCTGGGTAAACAATATACGCAGTATTACGCAGCAGATTCTTTACACGTGGCCGAATACGTTTCTTCTCGAGTACCGGGAACAATTCTTTCTACTCTACGTAATAACGCGTCGTTATTTTTACCTCGTCTACCGTGGTATCGTAGTTTTCGAGGAACGTGGCAATTTTGTATACACAAAATTACAAAATTACAAAATTTTTTTCCAAGTAACAACAAAGAGCATGGAGACATTATAAGCAGACATTATAAGAGATACACAATGACGTTAATCTCCAACGATTTGCGTGATCTTCCTGTTGAAACACCGTTATCTTTTTATTCCTAGAAGAACTATACGATTAAATGAATAGAATAGGAAGAAAGCGTATAACGAGCGTGTTTTTCTTGTCTTTCGAATAATTCTTTTCGATTCGATCGAGCACACGTTTCTAGTAAAATCAATGGTAAATGATCTTACTTTAATACATTACGGTAAACAGGATACTGACCACCATACTGTCGAGCATTAACACGGCTGAAGAGTAAGAAATATAACTGTCAATCTGACGTAATCTCTTGCAAATGTATACGCTATTCTCTGTTCGCGGACTATATAAAGAATACACTGGAAAAAAGATCATAGAATTATTTATAATTTCATAAACATCCGTACCAAAGAAGTAAGAATTTTAAATCTGTGAAATTTATTATTGTTTCGGTATTTACACTGTTAACGATATATCCGCGATCCGTAACTTAGGGTCTAAAAGAACGTAACGAAATCGCTTTCGTGTAAATACGTATATAGTTGCGTTTATCTTACCTCGAATACAACAATCTCGTATTCTTGTCAAATAGCTGCGTAGTATACTGACATTATCGGGGTTACATGATATATTACACTAAAGTTTGATGGAAAACATTCTAACAGCAGCGATCACTAAAAAGTAAAGATAAATATATTTTAAACGGTACACGACTTATTGATATTGGGCGATATTTTTCTAACGGGTTTCGATGGTTATTTTCAACGAACATTTTACAAAACGAATCTTAAAGAAAAATATCATCCTACGTCCACGCGGTAAATTACTTATGTAGACCCTTATCACCTTTATTTATAATATTTTATTGCGAGTTAGTACGAGGAAGATTGATTAGATAACTTCTTAGAATTTCATTAAAAAGAAATGGTTAATTACATTAGTTGTTATTAATAATCTAATCTTTCGGCAAATAAAACGTGATTCAAAGATCACACTTGAGGAACTTCCCTTCTTACTGTAAATTTATGCGCACATGTCACTTATATATGTAAAAAGAAGACTCTACGTGAAGTTTAAAATAAAAAAAAAAAAGTAAAAGCATTGCATCAACCATAGACATCGTGCTATAAAATAACAAATTACTTCGTTGGTACAGATCGCCTGTATTAAACCTATTGTGAAACTATCTCCCGCGTGCGCGGTAAAATGGAAGTGCACTGTATACATAACCTCCTTTAGCGATAGTCGGAATGCCTCGCAGCAGAAAAACATCATGATTCCATAAAAATCATTTAATAGGTTCATGCTGATTAAAGAAAATAACACGACAACAAAGGAAAAAGGGGATCAATTACGTGCTATTGAAGAAAAATATTACCTCCAGTTCTTAGGTTGGCACCTTCTTCAATGGGGATGATAAATAGGGGGAAAATACCAGTCAGTCCAATCAGGGTACTTCCAAGCAAAGAAAACAGCCATGGTGTGTAATTGAAATATTCCATCGTCGCCTTCCATGGCGTCCACATCTCTTCTGCGATCATTTCATACAAAAATCCGATAGAATAGGTACAGTTCTGTTGCATGCACATGTCTGCCGCCATATTTGTGCGTCGTGTATCGAAATCCGAACTTGTCAAAAAAAAAAAAAAAAAAAAAAAAAACACTTGTCTTTTCTCGATCTTCTTGATCCTTCGGTTTCCTCTTTGATGTTACGATCTTTATCGAAGTTCGTTGGAAATGTACTGAACAAAAATCACAAGCAATTCCTACTTACGAGGTTTGTTTATCTAAAGATAACCTCTGCCGAATACCTTTAAGAAAATACTTGTATTTTTTCACTGGTTAAATGTGTAGAAATAACGCTAATGTTTGAAGAATATCTCGAGCAACGAAACGTCAGTTGTTGGGGAAAAAGATTTACCAAGAAAAAACGAGCATTTGGAAATCGTCGAGACAACGACAACTGTGCGCCCGACTAGCCTACACTGAGGACTGAGTACGGACGCTACAAATCAGACAGTCGCCGCCTCTACTAACGTCGTAGATTTTGTCGATCAAATCAAGCCTCTTGTTATTTCATACTGTCGCGATGCGGGGATAAGAGCTGCGAGATCGGTCCTCCAATGATAAATATCAAAATGACTCTGTCCGACGATGTATTTCTCTGTACGCCTTCTTCTCCTACTTCTTTTCTCTTTCTTCAATATGTAGCTTCTTATCCGATTCGCATTTGTCACGATAGTCTTTCATGCCAGCGAAATCAAGGTATAATGCAGATTGACGTTCGCCTTAGAATATCAGCAGCAAAATGCAATCTTGTCTCTCGGTCTTCTTACCTTGTTACGTCTTTAATCAAGGTACTCAATACTCTGTGGAAATTTGAATCACTGACGGAGTGAAGTGGTCACCTTTACCGCCACAGCTGATAAACACGATTACACAACAGCACACAGTATATGCTTGGAACATATGTATTCGCGAGAAGTTGCGACTCTTCGATTCCTATATTTCTGCTTATATACGTCTCGAATTGGTAGTGCGGGAACACAACGAGTGTGACACTCACCGATCAACGAATAGAATCGCAATGTTGTTACTCTGTCCTTTTTTGTACCTTCGGATTATTTTGCTAAACAAGAAACAATGTGTTATATCACCCATTCACCACAACGATGCAACGGTCAATGAGTGTTGTAAGGAAAGCAGTCCTTTTTATAGCTACTAAAACACTCCACCAGATTGCTCTACGTACGAAACAGAGGCGAAAAACATGTCTGCCGCGGATGAAAAAGATAAACAAAGGATAGAAGAGGAAAAGAGAAAAAGCAAATGGAAAAACAATCGAGATGAATTTAAATGAATGAAAATAAGCTCAACACAATTCAACGACGAGACAATTGCTTATCCCAAGAAAATCTTTTGAAAATAGTACACGAGAAAGGAAAAGGAAAATTCATTTTCATCACTATCGAAGTTCATAGAGGCGCTGCTGTACTTCCTTACAAATCTTTAGATATGCATGCATATATATACCGTATGTACATGTATAGTATAGATTACAGATATTTCATGTAAATTAAATGCGAAGTAAATTGAAATACGACTTTTAGTACCGAAACAATTATGTACAACTATAAGAGAGATAAAAGCTTTAGAATTTTTTACGTTTGAAATATGTAAAGTACTTCATTGAAATTTTAGAGTACATAGATTTAATTTAACATTCCAATTTTGTGCAAAATGGCCTCCACGTGACAACTGATTTCATTGCATCAAGATACATATTTGATTTGACTTTTATCGCATTACTTCCCTGTATTATTTATCAATAGATGTCTACATATTTCGATTGCATCGTTGTCAAGATAAAAGGAATATTCAATTTTTAAATACTATCGACGTACGTAATTATACGACGTGGCATCTTCGACGGATAAAATTAAACGCATAATGGTCTTCAGATTATCTTTTTCGCAATATAGCGAAGTAAATATTGCGATCTATTGCGAAACCCTACTTTCACGATCGTCATTTCGATGATCGGTCAACGTATAAACATACACTTTTCTCTATTGCTAGATAACAATTGCCTGTCAACTGTTATTACTGATAAGTTTAATAAATACGAAAGCAAAGAGCGGAAAGAATGAACGTGACTGATAACATATTGCTATTGTGCAGTCATATGCAAAGACTAGATTAAATGAAAAATGAGATTTCCATCCGGTAAAACGCGTAATTGCTCGTAAAAGTACACATTATTAAAAAATCTCAATCCATCTACAAGTTGTACTTCATGTACCTTAAATTGTTATATGCATATATATCTAATAATATTCATATAGCAAATTGCAAACTATTATTTATGTACATACATATATTTATACAAAAATGTTTGACGATAAGTGCATGTTCTTCGATCGAAACCTACAGTTGGTAACGTTGAACTTTTAACGCCATCTTTATTTTTGAACTGCAAACATACGCGTATAGAAACTTAATAAATCTATAAATTTCTATCTTTCTCATTATTTTTCTGCTTTTCGATAATTTGAAATAGTTGAAAAAAAGCATTACGGAATATTGTGATATTTTGTTTTCTTGATATTTGGGAATCATAATGAATCATTTAAAGACACGTTCGGTAGAAGGAAATATTTACGTCGATAAAAAATTATAAACAAACTGGACATAGTTAGTGTACATCGTGCAAGATCTTGTAAGTCACTGTCGGTGTTCGTACATTATGTGGCCTTAATTAATCAAATTGCTAATGGCGCCGAGCCAAATGCTACCTATTTGGCCTGCAATCAAAAAGATATTCAACAACTGTCACGCGTACAGGGCGTTTGTCATTCGCAATATTCTTACGGTATATTATAAAAAAAGTAAAAATAATATGGATTTATATTTTTTATGAGTCGTCATTAACGCTCTTTATTTGTCTGCTAAATCGATTCTTTTTGTTAAAGTACATACTGGACAATGAAACGATCTATGTTTTGCACGTCAAACAGTTATAGAATCAAAGGTTGTTGCATTTGTTCGTGGTCTAACTGCGACTAAAAATAAATACAATGAAAGGGTTATCCGAATAATCCGAAATGGAATTCAACATGTTTTTTGTTGTTGAATTTTCGAAAAGTCCCGCAATGTACCATGACGGCCCTCTGTTGGCTGTGCATCCTTGCGTGGTACAGCTCTCCAGCGAGTCTATTTTAGGGAACGACAGAAAGTTAAGATTATTTTAGTTACATTTTTCAGCTCCGATCTAGAACGTAGGGTGCTTAGCGTAAGAACATCACAATGGTCGACTAGGTTGATTTTCGACAAGCATCGAAGGTTGCATGCGTTTCGACTAACCAACGATAAGTATTTAAAATAACAAAGAAAAAGGATTACTTCGACAAGATCACAGTCGTAAGATAATTACGTAATCCGAACGTCAACACATTTTTCGTAAACCGAAGGAAGGACGTCCATTAAACGATGGCTTACTTTTCCATCCTTTGTCAGAAAGTATCTACGAAGGAGAACGTACGCAATCTCGATCTTCTTTACCAAAAATTCGTATTTTTCCGTGTACTCGTGATCCAGAAATCGTTTTTGTGACATATCATTCTACGATTTCCTATCGTTTGCTCGAGTGTCGTTACACGTTAAACTAAATCGCGAAGGATATGGTGAAAGTGTAAAGTCTTTATTCGTTTTTTCGTAGCGTTTTCAGTAAATAGTGTAATGTTAGAGTGTGCTGTTTTCGTACGGAGATATATGTATAGCCATATAAACCTTATTTTCTTCATATCTAAATTCGTTTTCGATCAACCTATATATCATCGCTATGGATGCACGAAGAATGTCTAACTGGAACGTACTGAGCGTGGAAGCTGCACTTCAACAGCTCAACAACTTTGACGACGATAAGAAGGAGGTTATAAAACGATCGAATACGGTAAATTATCAAAACAGACGTTAGCTTTCTTTCTCATAACAAAATTTGTTAAACGTTGTCGCAATAACGATCTTGCGTTCTTATTGCACCGTTTGGAAGAACATCCGCAATATCGTGCTTTTTTATATTTACAACTTGCAAATCAGAATTATGACACGTGGAAGATGGACTTCTTCTTTAGATCGTATTGGTAGGATGTACGTACAAATGCGTTCTATCTATTCTTATCTTTGCCTGATGTCTGCCTGACTGACTGCTTGCCTTTATTTATAACTAATTAAGCTACCACTCAGTTTGAAATGAGTCCTAGCATCGTCCAGTCAGCCGACGAACTCCTGACAAATTGGTTGCCGGCTCGGTACCGTTTCTGAACTCGCGGTGACTCGAGTGTCTTGAAAATATATTGACATGAACGAAGGAACGTTGAACCGTTTTGCGACATTTCTGCATATGACACGGTTTCAATAATTCGGTGTAGATCGAGAAAGGTGTGGTTCAAAGTGACTTTTTCCCCGATCGATCGTACAACACGGTATAATTAATTGCATTTCCAACGATGAGCACCTGGCATCAGCTGGACGTGGAATTCGCCACGAACGCTATATCTAGAGAGGATGTCGGTCGTAGCATTTATCGGAAAAGAATGGCGTCGAGCGTGGTAATTATTTTGTTAAAATATCAATCGATGGAAAAGTTTTGATCCAATTTTGAACGTTTAGCTGGGCAACTAACAATTTGTTCGCGCAAGAGCGTTCATCTTAGTATTGCATAATAACTTTGCGCTTATTTGAAAATAAAAAGATTCTATTTGTACCGGATGAAACCATCTAAGCGGTGACGCTATCGATTGCAACTATGAAATTCGTTATCACATCATGTGACAGGCGAGATTTCTTGCGATAGAAACTGAACTTGTGAGTTCAGCGACAAATGTTGATCGTTAAAAAAAAAAAAAAAAAAAAAAAGGAAAAAACAAACGTATCGTTTAATAACATTAGAGCGACGTTTTTATCCATCTTGCTATTTGATCCAAGTACTCGAACTTCTAATATCCCAAACCAATGACATCGATAATCGGGTAACAGAGTCCAAGTGTTTTATCGAGAAACAACGACTCGGATTCTTAAAAAAAAAAAAAAAAAAAACATTTTCTTGTAGTACATATATCTTTGTGTAAATACCACGTGTTTTGTTAAGTCTCGTGTCGGATAAGTTCCAAGTCTTACATCAACCATCATTCTGGCAGATTTCTAAAAAGCCTATGACCCTCTTCGATGGGACAAAATATTAGTGGTCAAGTATTTTATGACGTCCGCTGAAATAAAAAAAAAAAAAAAAAAAAAAAAGAAAAAAAAACAGAAAAAAAGAGGCGAAATTTTGGTAAACATAAATTTATCAGCAAATAAATTCCCGATTTTCTTGTGTCGATTTTAAAGAGAAGTAAAAACAATTTTCATCGACATTATGTTGCAAGTAAACTGTACAAGCATTTCTGCAATCTCTTTTATTATCAACGAACACGCGCAACGAGTTTCGAACAATAGTTGTAACGAGACTCGCGGACATTTCCTAAACCTCGCCCAAAATCTGACGTTTACGGGAAACAGAAGGAAATGTACCTTGGCTGCAGGTGACGAGTTTAAAATTAAAGCGGAGACGGGTCTTCCAAGTCTTATATTTAGGACGACGCGCAGGCGCGATCCAATTAGAAATCCCCGTCGAAGACTTAGAACTTCTGATTCCTTGAAATCTGCCGTGTGCCGCGATTTTCACGAACCTTCTTCGTCGTTGAATAAATATTCTCGTTTTTCTTTACGTATCGGTAATTTTTCGCGCGGTGCAAAGTTCACCTCGCCGCACGTGGATCAAAGGTTCGTCGAATCGGATAGATCAACGTCCTGTCGGATAGATCGAAGTAAACTCTGTGACAATATCTTTCCAAAGGGAAACCAATTTTGTGCCTCGAGTACGTTTTGAGAAAATAACAAAATGGATCTCGGGGGTGTCGATGTGTGGGGTCAGATAGCCGTGGAAACGTCTCAGATGTTCGTTTCCGAGGGCGGTGTGGTTAAAAGTCGCTTCGCTGGGACAGTAAGTGATCAACTTTGCCAAAGATGTGACGAAAGACGTCGACTCGAGTTTGATTTCTTAATTCCAGGCAACTGTCGAATTGTTTAACGCGTCTCGTACTAAGGATTATTGTTCTTTCGTTTCTTTTAGACGATAGAAAAGCTGCCAGACAAGGTGTTGCTAAACGTCTTCAGTTATCTGTCTCATCGCGAAATATGCAGGGTAGCACGTGTGTGCAAAAGATGGCGGCAAATCGCGTACGACACGCGATTATGGAAACACGTATCTCTGCGACCGGAAATCAGTGGATTGCACGTGAATTCTTTGGACAATCTGCTGCATTTGATCAGGTAGTAGTAGATACTTTCTCGATATAACGTTGGCAGGTAACGTTCGCGTCCGAGGTTCACGCCAGAATCAGCCTCCTCTTACTTGCCAAGATATAACGCGTAAACGGTAGCGATATGACGGATTCAAGCAGCCGTGAAATATTAAATATTAATAACTTTCTCTGATCGATAACAGCACGCGTTTTGGAGCTTCGCTGAGGTACATCGAATTACCGATCGAATTGATCACCCACACGGTTCTTCACGAATTGGCAAATAAATGTCCAAATTTGACTCACATGCTTCTCGACTTCTCCACTGCCATGCAGCTGCACGATTTTTCGGAGATGCAAGCCTTCCCGACTAAACTCAAGTACATGTGCATCTGCCTGTCAGAGGTAATCTTCATGGAGGGCTTTATGAGAAAAATTTACAATTTTATCAACGGCTTGGAGATCCTTCACCTAATAGGTTCGTGTCTACCTTGAGAATCCAAGCGAATGCTTAGCATACAACCTGTTTCAACGAGAAACTAACTACATCTAGAATCTTATAGGAACGTACGAGAAGGTGGAAGAGGAGGAGGAGGAAATCTACGAAGTGATAAATGTGCACAAATTGAAATCAGCCACTCCTAATTTGCGAGTAATTAATTTATATGGGATCAATTTTGTAGACGATTCACACATCGACGCATTTTCTTCCAATTGCATTCAGCTCGAATGTTTGGCCGTGAATTTCTGTGCCAAAGTCACTGGCTCGACCATGAAGACTCTGTTTCAAAGGAGCAGGAGATTAAAGTGTCTCCTCATGCAGGGAACAAGTAACTAAATATTCGTCGACGTGCGATCTTACCTTCGATCATACGAAACTTGAAATGTTACAAACCATTTTCAGATCTCCAGAGCGAATACGTGATGCAGGTGGAATGGGAAAAGTCGAGCATCCAGGAGTTGGACGTTACCGGCACGGACCTGTCGACGGAATGTCTGATCGACATGTTGACCAGAATTCCAGGCCTTCGTTTCCTGAGCGCTGGTCAGCTGAACGGCTTTAACGATAGCGTGTTAAAAGCCTGGGCTGAACTCGGCAATCCTCGGAACCTGATCGCTCTAGATCTCGATAGTTCCGATAACCTGACCGACGATGGTCTGCATAAATTCTTGTCGAGATACGGTCATCAACTCTGG
Organism: Bombus dahlbomii; assembly: GCA_037178635.1. Taxonomy (NCBI): domain Eukaryota; kingdom Metazoa; phylum Arthropoda; class Insecta; order Hymenoptera; family Apidae; genus Bombus; species Bombus dahlbomii. The sequence continues at coordinate 17,556,517 of CM074105.1, read as the reverse complement.
GGACTCGCCTTATTCGGCATGCCTCACATCACCGATCAACTATGGCAGAGTGTATTACCCATATTGACCAATGCCAAGTAAAATATATTTTTACATCTTTAATATCTTTAATATATTAGGACAAGATATCTTTGAAATTGCTGTTTCTTATTTTAGAATTCTTGTAATGGGAACACAGGAGAGGTTAGGCGTGAATATTCACGTGGATCAGTTGATGGACGGAATCGCTAACAATTGTCCAAATTTAGAGCGGTTGGAACTCCGCTGGGATCCCGAGAATCTCCGATTCTCCGATAAAAGTCAGAAGGCTATAGATATACTACGTGTAAAATGCATTAAATTACGGTGCTTAAGCTTGAGGTAATCGCGTAACCGGATAATCATACTTGAAGTCGAGTAATAAATAAAATACACCGTATAATTGTAAAATCGATGCGCTTGCAGCGATGGAAGATACTATGAAATAGTAAAGGCCAATTTTGAACGCGCCGACAGACTGACGGTCGTTCGTACGACAACGTGCTGTCGCGTTTCTAATTACTACCTCTTAGCAAATTATAAGGATTTGATTTTTAATTAACCATTACGATATAAATATTTGTACATACGCTGCAGGGATTCATACATAAATTCTTCCATAAAATACAAGTACCGAAACGAAGAGGCATATCAAGAAGGTAATGCATGAAAAGATTGAAAGTAAACGCTGAGACAGATATTATGGAACGTATAATTTGTAATAAATTTCTCGTTTCAGCTAGCGAACAACGACAATTACGATCGAACGACGAATCTACCTGCGATTACTCAAGTACTTACTCCTGCCCATGAAAGACAGATACATATTTTTTTACACTATTTTCAAGCGCATAGCGTGAGCAGACGAATTACTTCGACCCTTGAATCTCGAACCGTTTGATATTACCGTATCGTTACCTATGTACTATATAAGCTATATATGTATACTATACATATATACCAGGAAAAGAAAAAAAGGAAAAGAAAAACAAAGAATGGGAAAAAGACTAACTACGTAATCAATGAGAATTATTACGAAAAACCTTGACACGTACAAGTACAAGACCTCGATCCATTACGTCACAGGGTATTCATAATTAATCGAAAGATCGTCATTGAAAAAAGTTTGTCAAGTATAATATCGACGAGAGACAGAGGTACGCACCATAGCTGTTCGTATCGATTATTCGCTAATTTATTCATGCAGCCGTGTAGACGACGACGACGACGTCGCACTGCCCACGGTCGGTCGGTCGGTCGGTCGGTCGATTCGCTCGATTTCATTCTCTAGCCACATGCCAGACCCTTCGTTTATATATTGCGTTATAGTCGACGCAGAACCGTCGTGGCCGACGCGACTTTTCGCATGATTCCCGAAACTTTCCGTCAATCGTCGCGTTTCTTCCTTTCGTGCTCCTTTTATCCCGATCTTCCCCAATGTCCGACGTCGAGGAGGACCTACTGGTAAAGAAGCTGAAGATCGTGCTGGTCGGTGACTCTGGATCCGGCAAAGTGAGTTTTCTAACGTTTCCGGCGTTTAACCGGAAGTGTAATCCAAGTCCCAAGCGACAGTGTACTTTTTCTAGTCATTTGTTTTTGCGTTAATGCGAAAGTAACAAAATATCCATTTGACTTTCGATCGTAAATTTTTGGAAAGGTATACGCATACGAAACGTCCATGTATATGATTAAATTGTTTCGAGTTCAGAGTGCCTGAGCTTCGAAGAACCAAGCAACGTATCGATTTATTTCCTTCGTGCGAAGTGTGGTCAGTGCCACGATTAAACGTACTTTCGCAAGTATAGAATGTTTTATGTTTATTGCGCTTTACTTTATTGGTAACGACCATTCTGACATCTTTGTCGCTCCAAGTGTCGTACACTGTCAGCAATAAATCTTTAGTAATTAGAGTCTACAGTCTACGCGTGATTCGAGCAAAATTAGGTATTCGTGACTCGAGCCGTTTCACGTCTGTCTTGAATTATTCTCTTCGTCAAAATTCTTTTGCTCAATAACAGGACCAACTACTAGTTCTCGAACAACTTCTAACTATTAATTAGTAGGTAAGCGTAACACGCGAGTTTCGATCGACGTAGAAATTCCGTGTTACGATCGAATGCCCGAGTAACACTCTACCGATCCAAAAAAAAAACCTTAGTTATTAAGATTACTATGTATATTGATTGACAGTCGATGATTTATTTTAGAATTTTTTTTATTTTCCTTTCTTGAAACTGAAAAGCTGTTCTTTAATTAGAAAAGGACGATAGCTTCTCTCTTTCTCTCTCTCGTCGTAACGATGGAATAGCAATTCTGCATAACTGAAATTCAAGGATCCCTGTTTAGACGAGCATCGCTCAGAAATTTTGCAATAACGAGTTCACGAGACAGTACACGCCAACGTCTGGAATCGACTTCTTCCTGAAGAACGTCAGCGTTGGTTTTTATAAAAACGTTAATCTACATTTATGGGATGTCGGCGGTCTTGCGTTACACGGAAACATGCTGGACAAATACGTCTTTGGTGCTCATGTAAGAAAACGGAATGCATCCGACATACGTTTCAGTCGAAACATTATTTTACAAAAAAAAAAAAAAAAAAAGAAAAAAAAAAGATCTAGATCAGCTGTTCTTCTACAAGAGGAAAAACAATATTTTTCAGATAATCCTTTTAGTGTACGACGTCACTAATAGCTTCAGTTTCGAAGTTCTAGAAGAATGGATAGATAAAATCAGAAAATTGAGCGATAACTACGAGGAAACACCGCTGATGGCCGTAGTTGGTAACAAATGCGACATGGAACATCAGAGGACGGTGAAAAAGGATCGAACACACAAATTCGCCGCGGACAATGGATTTCCGTCTCACGATGTTTCCGCTAGAACCGGTGAAGCGGTAAAATATTCTTTAAACAATAAGAGGAGCAATATCCTGTACTTCCTTTAAAAAAAAAAAAAAAAAAAAAAAAAAATCTGGTTTTCGTTTCAGGTTTCTTTGTGTATAGTGACCTTAGCCGCGCAAATTTTGGGTGTCCGATTAACGAAAACAGATCAGGACTGTCACAAGCCCATAATAATTGCAGAAATAGGCGACACAGTGGACATGAGCACCATTCGCAAGGTCGTGAAAAGGATCCCCGCGAAAAAGCAAACTCAAATACCATTTCATCCTCATTTACCTGGTTCGAAGTCGTCAGTTTGCCTGCTACAGTGAAAATTACCGTAACGAGAAGTGGTTTTTGCAATACAATATTTTCATCGAACGTCAAGGACGGTTCACATGTACATAAGACGTCCGTACGAATATTTTTCGCTACTTTCTTACCGTATATAAGAGATTACTTATACTTTGAGGGGCCAATGCAATAAACCACTGGTGTCTTCGTAGTAGATTTAAAAACAAATTTATTTATTGATAAAATCTTACTACTTGCGGTAATAATGTTAATATGGATCGACGTAACAATGTTAAAAATACTTTTACAATAATAGTAGCATCGTTCGCTACAGTGATGTACATACACTGTTGACAGAGTACATGCCATAGATTTGTATCCAAGTCCTTGATAATTTTATCGTATATACTATAAATACTGGTGGGAAAGGATCGTTTAATATCGAGAGTTAATCCGTGAAGAAATCACGGGATAAACTCTATAAGGAGAAGCTCTATAATCGCGTTTAAACATCGTAAGATCAAGTAAAACAGGATAGCAAACGAATCAATTTTTATTCGCGTTTTAAAGCGTCCATATTAAACAACTCGCAGATGTATCTCTATTTTTATAAATTGTTGATTCACAGGTTCTTTCCCTATACCTTTCCTATACCTAATTGTTAATGGCACTAATCATGCAAAACTATATGCAAAAAAGAAAAAACAAATATACAAAACAGAATGAATACAACGGAAGAACACGTCATTTAACAAACAAGAATGAGCAAGATCGCGGTATGTGCGTATCCTTAGAACAATTAGCTTCGAATAAAATAAATGTAAGATGCACGTCGGAAGTATTAAACGGTAAAACATGTTAATAAATAGCGACTAAGTTAGTGGAGCCCTTTTCATTAGGAATTAGTGACGTAACAATTCGGAGGATAGAATAATTAATCAATTTTAGGATCAATATTTAAATTAACGCTTCATCGAAACTAATATACGATATTACAAATTCAAATTTTAAATCCATATTCTAGAAGTGTTAGTTGAGAAACTCTAATTAGTTCGTTCTTCGAGTGCACGAATTAAAATCAGTTTTCATTGATCAAGTGTTCGATCGAATGTTTGTTAAACGATTCAAAAAAGGAGGAAAAAAGGAAAACTAATTTACGGACGGTGCAGTCGATAGAATTTGATCACCCGCTTGAATTGAGATATAGAAGATATTTTATATATTTTAGACATATAACGTGCAAAATTATAGTTTTGGTAAACTTTATATACCATCGATTACTCGTTTCTTTATAAAACAAAGATTCTAAGAGTCTCGATTAATACATCGCTTCTTTTTTTACTCTAGTGCGATCTTCAGTCTCATATTACACGTTATGGAAACTATTCATTCATTAAACTATAAGATAGATTTTGTTAGTGGTCTTCTTGGCCATACGTTCTTTTCTAAAATCTTTTCTTTAGCCTCCCACAGATGAGTGAATTTCTCGTTCAAAGGAGCGATATATGTCTCTATCCATTCTTGTATAGTATAATTGTCATATATGTTTTCCATAGCTGTTCTTATTTCTTTTTCGATATACTTTATGTCCGTCTTGTATTTATCCAGTTCTGCAACCGCTCTTTCTACGTGACTAGGATTCGAAAAAGAATATTTTAAATTGTACGGTTTCAACCATCCCTTAAACGTGTTATCCTCTTCCATTTTACTAACTGCTTGAGTCAAAGAATACAGCCGCAATATAGCAGCATAAACAGATACACCGTGATAACTACATCTGGTCCAACCATATTGAGGTTCCGGGATACTTAGAGAAATGATGCCCTCGCACTCTAGCGCTTGTAATACCGAAGTAGGTACCTCTATCGGAAATCTACATAAATCTGGAGCTTGCAGGATGGCTAAATTTATAGCAAGCGAGGGTATAGCAGATGGCAGAAGTTCGCACAGTACGCTAAAGTGATCGTATCTTTGCCATCCTGTTAAGATCGCACCCTTAAATTTAATTTCAGTAGAATATTTATTGATAATCTCCAACCAACGCTGATGATTTTCCATATGATAACCAATATCGGTATAATATCTATCTGGAGCGGTAGCGCCTTTAAAAGCTGTAGCTATCCAAATATCTTTCCAAACCGATGCATAGCTTTTCCACAATTGATCTGTCAACGATGCTCCAGGATCGGTGGTATATTTCCAGACAACAGGTTCTACCATTAAATGCAAGCCTCTGTCTATTATTTCATCGGACGATATTTCTCTAAATTCGTCATCCCACATAAGAACAACAAGATCTGGATACTTATTTTTTATATATTTTGCCACTTTTGAAACGTGATCCAAAAATAATTGTTTCTTACCCCACTGTCTTTTAACCATTGTATCTAAGCATCTAGAACATTCTCCTATCTGATAAACTTCATCAGCTCCGATATGCAAATGCTTTATATCGGGATGTGCTTGTACTATTTGGTCTATCATTTCGTATATCAATGGTAGAGTTTTGTTGTAAGTAGGGCATAATACTTGCGGGTACCTTGAAACTTCTCTATAGTCTTTGTACTGATCCAACTTGAGAACAAATTCCATATGACCGAAAGTTTGAATCAACGGTATGACTATAAGCTTATTCTTACTGGCTATCTTTTGAATTTTTGCGATGTCGTTCCTAGTATAGCAATTTCCTGCACTGATATTTTGTATCGTTCCTTCAAAAGGAAACATATCTTCGTATTCTATAAGTATACCAGTGGCACCTAAATTTTTGAGCAAATTTAGCAGGTACTTGTAATAACTTGCCTTTGGAGGAGCTCCTTTTAAATCTAAATGCACGATTTTATGTCCCTTAAACAAGGGAACCGTTTCTGCGTGCAATCTTTCATAATTAATATCGTCGAATAGCTTTCCTCCTCTGCTTTTCAATTTTCCCATTATTCGAGCCTCTATTTGTTTTTTTCTGGCAATGCTAAGAGGATTCTCGGTCAGGTCGCTCAATGGATAAACCTCTTCGATCTTAAACTGTGGATTTAATTTATTGGTCGTGATGTCCTTGACCTCATTATCGAGAATATGATAAATAACAATCAACAGAGTAAAACTGATCATTACGGTGATCATTAAAGAGGCTCTGCCTCCTAGTCGTGTCATGATTGTCAGTCCAGCAGAACATCAAGATTGAGTCACTTTATTATTACTTCTGTTTAATCAAAGTTATTATTATTTATAACACGAGTTGATTGTTCTTTCCAATGAATGTCGGCACTTGTACTTGTAAAGCAACGTTATTTTTAACGTTGTTTCTAAGCTCGTTCAAGTTGAACTTACATAATATGGATTTGTCATCGGAAAATAATGTACTATTATCTAATTAATTGCATTTGCAAAGAAACGACACCAGTACTTTTCCTTATCATAGATTAATGACAGAAGGATAGAAATAATAAATCCTCGTTACCGCTGTATAGTGATACACGCTATCAAGGAGCAGGTTAGGCAACTGTATACGATGATAAACGCTATGATAAATATAAATTGTTATAAGATATTTTATATTGGTACGTTCATCCTCTTGGATTGTTTAACATATAAATCAAACATTTTTATATATATATATATGTATATATATCATTTAAATTGAAATTGAAACATCGTAGGAACATTTTAGACTTTACAATGTGTATTTTCATGCGATTGGATATCACGTTATCGAAAATAAGAGAAATATTCCCTAAACTATTTTCACTGCACAGAATACTTGTAAGATTCATTATACTTAACTACTGATTACTACATATTTTATAAAACTTTACGGTTTACAATAATGTATCTACAAGATAATCAAGAGACAATAAATGTAATTTGGTAAACATCATCTCAATATCTACGAACATCATCTCAATATGAACGAACTACGTACATATACATATATTATTATTGACAAAGTAAACGAATAATTCATATTTATGCATCGTGAAATTTCGTGAGAAGAAACGATACGAAATCAGGGCTGCCACTGTCACGAGCTTGACCTATAAATAACAGCTCGTCATTCTGCATCGAATTTACTTAATGAGATCCAGCAGAGGCATGATAATTTGCGATGATGTCGAATCAAGGCATGCCCCTGGCACACTCTTACGTCGCAATTTCACTTCGGTTCTTTAAACGTTCTTTTTTATTTATCGTCGAGTAACGTATGTGCGTACAGAGTACTCGATGCGCTCGTTTAATTTACGGAGAAAATAGGCGCATCGATTAGGCGCATAAAATGGAGAACGAAGGGCGTGAAACTAAGAACGAAAATAGAGTTCTCGTACGTTTAACAAGAAAAGAATCAAAGACGAGCGAAACCGGAGAGGCTCACAGCCGTGTAATCGAATCCTTAGTAGCGAAATCTTAAATCCTAGTCCTTTATCTCGTTTCCAGTTTCCGCGAACTGTGCATGACCACCCGTTATATACTTAATGAACGTGACTCACATCTCTTTAGTTATGACGAGAGTAGGGGAATAATTCTAGACAATAAAGCTGTTTAATGATGCCACTCTACGGAAGTTTAAACCACGCGCTTGGAATAACGCGCGTTTTTGCGACCTTAGCGATTTCAACTTGTTCTGATATTTATCGTAGCCAATTTTATATCCCAATTGTACTCGAAATTTAATTACTGTCTTATTGTTGCGTCTTTCGTACAATCCATACGCGCGAATAGGTTAAACGATTTATCGTTAAAAGTAGAGGAATTAAAGATCGTTATTCCGAAAAACAACAAATAGTACATATTCTCTGAACAAGATACGACACACGAGAGCGAAAATATTTGTCCTGCCGAGAAAATATTATTGCCAGTGTTTGAAGAGAAAGTCGGATTTTGAATTACGCCGTTTCTGCGCGGTAGATCCTCGACGTTGTGCAGTCAGCGATCGATAAACGTGCACGGAGGGAATGGAAAGCTATCTCGAGCCAGTCATTTTCCTCCTAACATTTTAGGTATAAAAATAAACGCTACGTTCGATGTAAATCATTTTTAAACGACGCGAACGAGCTTCTTCGAAAATTCGATGATAAGTGCAGATTCTCCGAATTGGAGCCCGCGAGAGATGTTTTTTTTTTTTTTTTTTTTTTTTCGAGGCAAGTTTATCGGTGATAAAAACGAAAAAAACGAAAAAAACGAAAAAAACGAAAAAAACGAAAAAAACGCGGGGTCGATCGTATCAAACGAATGCGTTTAATTCTCTCGCATTTACATCGGTTCGAGTCTCGAAGGCGTCGACGCGCTTTCATAGCAACCGAACCGAGACAAAGACTCGGCTTCAACGATTATTCAGAAATCATGACTCAAGTCCACGCTTGTATGTAGACGCTGTATCTATGTTTGTACAGTTTTTTTCGCAAGTATGCATGCAGCTGCGTGACAGAAAAAACAAGCGTATCGCAGGGCAACCGAGATCATTGTATCGTTTAATTAATGTACCTGACTTATGCATACTTTGACAACTAGTGCATGATATCTGCATCTGCATTGCCGACCAATTAAATCGAAGCTCAAGAGGCAAAACCCGTGAGTCGAAACAGAAGATTAGCAGTACGCTCGAGTAAAGAAATGTCTTCTTTATTGCCTCGTATCCTTGAATTAATCCTCATAATTTTATCAATCGTAGTGTTTGGGTAAAATTTATGAAACCTGCTGCTCGAAGAACACCGAAATCTGTTATTCGTCGCGGTATGTGTAAAGTACACATTTCGTGTTTGTCAATGTCGATAACTCGAGCAAATTCTTCCGAACGAATTCGATGATTATTTCGATCATTAAGCAACGTTACGCGTGCCGTTGCACATTCTCTTGGGGAAATTTTTGATCGTAGGCATATGTACCTACTTACACGGTTCCGTACGAAGCAACGTATATATTCTCAAGAGTCTTTCACGGCTGACAGATTCGGCGATAACGCGTTATTAAAGCCAGCTACTCGATGCACCGCGCAAGAAGAGGCCAATTACACGAGGAAACGTTTCTTCGTTCCTTTTATTGGCATTAAAGAAACATCGGTGAACAGCCATCTTTGTTGGCACTTTACGAGATAACAAGAACAATTAATAGATTAATTGAAATAACGCGAGGCTCGATACGCTACGGATAATGTAGGAAAACCGGCGCGTAAATAAGTAAAAGAGAAATAAAAAAAGGGGGAAAAAAATAGATTGTCCTTTTATCGGGTTAACTGAAGCCGTGCAATTGGTATTTCTTTCGAAATATATCGCGAAATTGTGTGTAAACGAAAGAAGTATGGCGTGCGAGACGCGATTTTTCGCTGACAATGAGAAAACCTTGCGGCCACTAACGCACACACCGACCGCTTTCATTAAAGGAAGGGCACGCAATCTCGGGCTCTTTCGAGTCGTCTGGTACCTCTTGAGATAACGTGACATTACGGTCAGCCGTGCGAGCAGTATGCGCGCGAACGTCGGAGAACGCGCATCTTCGTTCTTCTTTTCTGTCATTCTTCGTTTCCTCGCTCGTCGGACCATAGTTCCATTAACGCGTAACACAAGTGATTACATTCTTTTATATTCGTTTGATCGTCGTTCAATCGTTTTATAAAAATGCAGCTACGTGCCCGATTGTGATATATCGATCGGTATATCGGTGTCGAACTTGCCAACTATAGATCGTAAGTTTCTAGTCGCACGGTTTATTCCGTTTCTGTCTTTGCGTTCCTTCTTCTCCTCCTGCATCGCGTACCTGATAATTTCGTTGCAAAGCGTTACATACGTAATCGTGAACGTTCGTTTTTGATAAAAAGAATGCGGGAAATTGCGTGGAACGAAAGTATGCACGGTGCAAAGAACACCGTTTGACAGCATTCAACCAGCATCCACCAGCGCGAAACAGGAAAAGTGAAAGGACTTCATAGACTTCCCGTAGAGGCAATGCGGCAGGTGATGCTGCCATTCGTACGTGTAACCGTAAAATTACGTCCGACGTGCTTTCTTCATCGACGATCGTGCACTTGGAAAACGTTGCCTCTTACCACGGTTTCGTCGTATATCTGCGCGCACAGAAATCTATCCTAGTCCAGATTCATGGACAAACGTGTCAACCGATCGTCGTTTCTTTATCAATCGACCAACGTAAATGGTGAAACGATACCAGCAAGGTGATCAATCGAATTGCAAGTGGACATATACGCACGGAAAAGTGCAACGATCTACGTGACCGTCGACCCGTTGCATCGATGCTTGCACCACACCACACGTTTCGAATTATCATTTCGCTCTTCCTCGATATGCCGCGTCCGTCGTCGTTGTCGGGTTCGCGGGACGCGAAGCTTGAATTAAAAATAGTTGGGCTTGGTGTAAAAACGCCAACGAAATCTTTGGTATTGCCATAAAACAGCGAGGACCGTCCGGGGGACAGATTTTGCGGTGCGTGGTAGATAAAGCGTTCGTTTCTAACTCGTAAACGATAGCCGAATTCGTCCAAGTATTTGTACATCGTCGTACGTTTTCTTACTGTTAGATACTTTGGAATAGCGATAAGCAAGACCGTAACGAGATAAGAAATAACGTTGGACTAATCGCGATCTGTAACGATCGAGGATTTCCGGTAACGACCACGCAAATGACTCAAAAGCTTTTCGATTCCGGTGGTCGTTAACCCAAGCCATTTATCGAAAGATCGGATTTTCTAGAACGACGCGGCCCGCGGTGACATTAACGATCGTCCTCGCGAGCGACAGTCGCTCGTGCATTCCAACGAATCAACTTTGAAATGTTTGCGGGAGATCTAGCTGGCTCCCACCGAGTCTAACAACACGTGTCCTCGTAGTCTCGCGTTGGAACGTTGGACTCGTAAGTAAATACGATGCGTTTCTTTGTTTCTCGTTTTAAACGCGTGAGCGTTGAATTCAGCGTCGAAGCTGGCATAAACAATGTAATACGGCGGAAATTCGTTCGACGGTTGCATCTGTTCCGACGGGCAACAGTGTCGGTAACAATGATAGGGACCAATTGGACGGTGACGTAATATATCACAGAAATAACGTTTAAAATTCGAGGAGTGGTCATCGCGACAACGACGGCTCGTCCGATTACAATTGACATCGGTATTATTGCGTTTCATCGACGTGCCGAGCCGATCGACGTGCCACGAAACTGCCTGGAACCGGCGCGATATGTATTTTCCTGTCCGATCGTTTATTATCGAGAACCTCCGTAAGAGAAACGTTAGACTCGGCGAACCAACTGACTTCACAATTACCGGTAACTTGATTCGGGATTCGTTGGACGTAACACGTTTATCATTTCCCGGTAAGTTCGCGTGGCGGCTCGGAAAGCACCTTATCTTTTCATACCGGGTACTTCGAGATTCGTGGAATCGAGATTAGTCACGAATACATTTTGACAGAGCCGCCGGCTATTTCTAACGCGCCTTGTGGCCGCAGGGGGTGCGACCGATATGCGTATTTTTAGAAAACGATGTTATTAACCCTCTACTGTTCGAGTACGTTTCGATAGGAATACCCTTTCACGTTGCACGATATGCCTATGCATATCGATCTATTCGATATCGTTCGTTCTTTAATCAACGTCTTTCAAATACACCCATGATATATCATCGATGAATTTCGAGTCTCGCGGGATACAAGCGTGAAATTTCGTACAGTGTTACGACCATACAATAATGTACAAGGTCGATCAACGAGACGGAAAAGCAAGGCTCTCACGAAAGCAAATATATCGTCTGTTCGCAGAGGCGACATGAATAAAACGGAACTGAACATCGTCTTGAACACCGAGCCAGCGAGGACATCCTCGAGCGTAATTCATTCGCACATTCCGGTGCCGAGGATATCGAATGCAATTAAAGCCCAAGAAAGGTGTCCCCCATCCCGCAGGGGGTCCTTCGAAAAGCTGTCGCACAGAGGAGTGTCGGTCGCTGCTCAAAGGGCGTCCTTCGAGAAGCTCGACGCTTCCGTTCAGCAGCAACGATCGAGGAACAATAATTTGTCGAGCTCGAGCATCGAGATGCGCAACTCCGAGACTGAGAAACTTGCTTTCCACACTACTGCTAACTGCAAGACGAACGAGCTGGTCGGTGTCGCGAAATTGAACAGGAGCAATAGCCTGGAGAGCAAGTGGAAGAGCAAATACGAGGAATCGGAGAAGAGGAGGAAATTGTTGCTGCAGAAGAGCGAGACCGGTAATTAATAATTAGTAATAAGTTTCGCGGCGTAATGAGCGTTTGTATGGGCCGCCTAAAGTCGTTAGAGAACTTTATTATGATTCCATTAGTCATCATTAACGAAGTGACGAAACACGGCTTCTTCTCTCCGCTTGCGAACATCAATTCGATTAAACGGTTGAGATAGGAGGTTGGTAAATATGGAACGGCGCCGGTTGTAGTTACAACTTTCCTTTCGTACATTTTTCGGAAACTTTTATTCTCTTTTTCTTTTCTCTTCTTTTCTTTTCTTTTCTTTTCTTTTCTTTTCTTTTCTTTTCTTTTCTTTCCAACACGTGCTTCGTATAGATATTTCTCGCTTTTACGCGATCAATTTCTAACAGCAACTTCGTTTCTTCGAATCGATTAATCCGTTATTACGAGAAAGATCAAGGTGTAATGGACTTACGTAAAATAAGAGCAAGGCGCGCGATACGTATAGCGAGAGGGAAGCGGCTGATGCATGGTTGTAGTTCATGGCCAATCATCCGACAATCGTACAACTTAAACGTTGTTCGGTCGTGATTCACTCGTGCACGCGAAACGAATTCTATGACGTTTCTTAGTCATTGGCCATACGCGATGAAATTATAGATTAATCGGAATAAAATATCACCTGAGTATCGTGACGTCTGCATCTGCGAGTACATTCGCAATTAAACTATTAAAGTTTTAATAAACCTCTTTTTTATCGCAGCAAGCAAAGAACATGCCGACTTGGAGAAGAAATATCAACAACTACAGAGACAAAATAGCACTTTGCAGTCGCAAGTCCAAGAAAAAGAACAGAGACTTCAAAAGTTGCGAACAGGTAGTTGTTCGTAACATTCTACAAACCTTTTCCGACGTTCGGTATTTTTATTTAACGAATTCCTTAATTTTCTTACAGTTTCCGAAGCAGTATGCAAAGAATACGAACAACTGAAGCATCAATACGAAACTGAGACAGGCGCTATGCATAAAGCGATGCAACAAGCATCGCAGGTAAATCTAAAACGATCCGTTTCGCTTTTATAATTGTAGATGCCGTGATACGGAGCTCGTGTATTTTATTGTTCCGTATAATCTTTATTATTACGCTTAATATCGCATACGAGGAAAAATCTGTTTCCAAGGTAGCAACTGGCCAGGTAATTCTATGCATAATTTATCGTGTAAATTAATAATCGCTTTCAGTGGTACAGACAAAATCGCGAACTGAAGAGAAGGTCGCAGATCATCGCTCAAAAATTGCTGCAATCGAATCCGGAAGGCTCTCTAGATCTCGAGATAGCAGACGAAGTTGACTCGAATTTCGAAGATGTTGATCAGTTGAGAGAAACGGTGAAAGGTATAAACAGAGATTAGTAGCTTACAATTTCACCGTTAATTATGCAAGTTACTTATAAGAGCGGGTAATTTGCAGAATTAAGTAAAGAGATAGCGAGACTTCAGACGGAGTTGCATTCCGCACGTCTTCAAGAGTTCGAAGCTCAAGAACAAGTGACGCATTTGACCACGCAGTTGGACGAGGAGAGAACTCTCAGACGAAAATGTAATTGAAAATATCTGTACGATTCTCCAACGTTTATGTAATAATACATAACAATGAAGTTTTCCAATTAGGTGAAGAGAAGGTGAACGAGATGAAGGTGCAAAAAGAAAATATGGAGAGGGTGACGAAGATGGTTGCGGAGGAAGTGCAGGCGTTGAAAGCTCAATGCGATCGCGAGAGAGAAAACGCGAAGATTATGAAGATAGAGGCCGAAAGGGTAAGATGCCTTTAAAATGGCTGTTTCAAGGCAATCGAGGCAAGACGAACGATTTAAATGTCATGTTAGCGTCACGTTTTCTATAGAGGTATGCAATATGCCAAGCTTGGGTACCATGTTCTGGTTTCGGGTATTCATACTTATAAAGAGAACGACGTTTTTCTAATTGATTTCTTAGCAATGGTTCGATGTCATTAGATTCGGTGGTACTCGTAGAACGATAAGAATGTCCTAGAAGGAACTGATCACGTAGTGGGAAAGGCGATGAACCGTCTGGCGAAAGGACTGAGTCGAACGACTCTCGAGGGAGAAGAATTATGCATAAAGATTTTTAACAGGCATTCTGTATCGTACTTTTAACAGGTACAAAAGGAAAGAAACGTGCTGGCTCATCAGAGCGCACTACTGATGGCTGAAGTTGGCGATGACCCTAATGGAAGATTATTAACCGTTCTACAAGAGGTGGAGTCTTTGAAGAGATTATTGGAGGAAGAGCAACAGAACCATGCTTCTCACATACAGATGCTGGAGGAGAAGTTAGAGGAGAAAGAGTCGAACGTGGAGTTCGAAATAGTAGAGGAAAAGTTAAAGCTGGCCGAGTCAGAGTTGGAAGTCGTAACGCAAAGGGCAGAAAGGGCGGAGAAGTCGGTGGAAACTCTGGAAGGAATGGTTCAAACTTTGAAGGCGAAGATCAGTGAGCTGGAAGAAAAGCTTTCCAGGCCACCACCACCCCCTTTACCGCCACCTCCGCCGCCGCCGATGTTCAACAACGGTGGACAATCGTCGATAAAATTGCTGACGAGAGAAAAAATTAATTCGGAACGAAACGCGGTGACTGACATGGAGAACATGCTTGGAATCACGAAAAAAACACCGACGGTTGCGCAACAGCCAGGTAATTATGTTTTAGATTTTGCAGGTGGTCGAGCAACTGTGCTAATATCGTGCGTTATCTTTATTTTTTAATCGTTCCAGCTATCGACGACATTATCAACCAAATAAAAGGTGGACGTTTCACGTTGAAGCAAACGGATGTAAGTTTATGCAATCGTGGACATTATTTTTCCTATACGTAAATTAGGTTTCTCGAGTGAAACGATTCGTTGCAGAAACAAAGGGAAGAGGAGAGAAAAAGACGACAGGAAGCGGAAAGCGCGCCGCCCGCTGTCTCGGAAATGTTAAATATTTTGGGTACCATGAGAAGAAGAGCCAAGCCGATAAAGCAATCGTTGAAATCAACAGACTCGTCGACGTAAAATTAGATGCTGTCGGTAATATGCAAAAAATTTGTACGCCTCCGGCACGAGTTTTACGTGCCATTGTTCGGACATTAATCGTGACGCGTATTTTTTTAAACAAAGATCTGTTCTACAAGATTGTTTATATTATTTATTTAGATGGAAAATAAATTTTCTACCACTAAACGCGTAGTATCTACATTGACGGTCCATGAAAGATTTAGATATTCATGTACTTTTAGGTATAAAGAGAATGAATAACAGATGGTTAACAGGGCAAGTGACAGGAGACAGTTTGCAGTAAGCAGTACGAAAAGGTGTATTATAAAAAGCTGATTACATGTAAAACATAGTAGTTGTTCGTTGTACAATAGATTGTCAAAGAAACCAACTTTCGAAAGCGCATACCTTCCATTGGTACACAAAAGGAAGTTGTTGCTTGTTCTTTCTTTTTCTTAGGAATATGAGACGAATTAACGTTAGTCCTTCAAATTGATTAAGGTACTTCACTTTTTATTCTGTCGATAATTGATTGTAATCTGAAAGCTTCGAACAGAAGCACTCTCCTGTAAGGTGTCATTTCATCGTCAGACTCGGTCCATGTTCCGGATACAGCACTGTCCGATTCTTTCTCCACCGAGAATTCAAAACTTATTGTTGCTTCTTGCGCAAAAATTTCTTCCTCCGGATTGCTCCATATAATAACCGGTTCGCACGTATCATCTTTCTTTTTACTTTTTGGTCTTTTAACTAGTTCCGGTCTTTTTGTTTTGTAGAACTTACAGATTAATATATAATATGAAAAATTGAAGGGCATCTTCTTGTTATTTGCCTTTTTTATATCGGACATTAAATTTTCCAAAAGCGGCACGGATATCTGTGCTGGAATATTAACAAATCTTTCGTTGATCAATAAACCTAATACCTCCGTCTCGTTTTCAAGAAGATTTTTTATCATAGCATCTACTGTGTCCGTTGCATGTTCCTTTGCCATTTGCGTCAGTAATTCTCTGAGTTGTTGTATACAAGGATAACTCTGAAATAAATCAACTTGCGCATCACCGAAACACTTTTGTACCAATCGAATGACATTATATACAATATACTTACCTGTTTAGAAGATAAATTAATTACTGTAGTAATACCAAACACGTCGTTGACATCGTCGGTATCTTCGTCGTCCGATTCCTCTAAATCCGCCGATTGCTTGACAACCGAACCTACGTAGTTTTCACGGATTATTAAATCAGCCAGACCGCCTAAATCAACATGAGCTTTCAAAAACAATTGTTGTAGTAAGGTCTTAATGCCATGATAATCCGGATCCACTGGATATCTTCCTTCAAAGTCTACTTGAATTTCCATTCCCTAAATATAAGAAAGAATTTTATACTTTAACGTTTATTCGTATTTAATATTTTGTATTACGATATATTAATTGTGAAATACGAAATTTAAAAGATATACTTAACTTAATTACAGAATACAGTTCGAAATAAATTCACATTTTCTTTGATTATAAGTAATTTTTATCACAGATTAAAAGATGTCTTTGTCGTTAACCCCTTAACCTGCGAGGTGTCGTGTTAGAGACGTGTACGTCGGGCCGAACATAAACAACACGTGTGAGGGACGTGGTACGTCGATAGGATCAAACATCAACAAGACGCGTGACAGACGTGGTACATCGATGTTATTGATTTATTATTTACTTCAAGATAATAAATCTTTTTCGTTCGATGATCAATCGGTAGCAATTATTTATCAAACATCTCGCAAAATAAAATTAGTTGTACCTTACGCGTGCATTTATATATCAAAAGATAGTTGTGCGATTTGCACAACTTCGAGCGCTCAGCCAAACTGTCAAACGACTTGACGCGAGACCGATCATTTCGTTTGCTTATGACACACGCTATTGAAACATAAATCGTAAGACAAGGGATCAACAATTTACAACACTGTATTTGCTTAACAATGCTCCCATGGAATTGGCACTCCGTTCGTTATGACAGTTGTACGAATGATTTTCGCAATTGCTAAAGATTATACGCGTACTTAATTATTACGTTTCATTTTCGATGAATGTCAATTGTCTCAAAGACAGCTTTCAAGTAAATGTGAATCAACGACCGCGTGCTCGAAAGTAGGGTTAAGACCGACTAATCACATTTTATACTGATTTTTCTCGCTCAAATTCCTTACCTCTTCCTCCAATGGTTCCTTCTCGTTATTCTCACTACTTGACGAACTTTGATCATCGTCCCTGGAAAGTGGGAAAACTCGCTGGTCACGTTTTTTGGTCGGAGCAGCCATTGTCACGGACTGTGGAGCTGTTCTGCCGTTCTGCTGGACACCACGTGATATTTATATATACCGTAGTATCGACGCGATTGTTTTTAATTTTCAAGAATTCCAAGATCTCGATAATTATTCGTTCGATATTACGAGTACGATATCACTACTTATATTTTTTAACAAAGGAACAACCATAAATATTCCTTTTTATTTTTTAACAAACATAAGTTAGATATTCGATTTTTATATAATGGATGTACATACAATTATTTCAAATATAAAACAGTAAAAATATTTGTTTGGTATCTGGCAAGAATTATGAACGATAACGTTACAATATTAATCGCGTAAAATAATTATATCGCATTTAAATCTTAATTAGTTCAAATTTCAATTACCTCGAACGTTGGTCGACAGATGTCGCCAAATACATGTTTTTGACGTCGCGCGGCTCCAGTGATCAGTCACAGCTCATTTAGCGCGCGAGTGTGTTGTACGCGGTGTAGTGTTGATTTTACAAGACTTTTTCGCGCAAGAAGAAAATGTGTTCGAGGCGAGAAAGAAGGTAAGGGAATTTGACGAACCGTGTTATTTATGGCAAAAAGACAGGAATTAAGTTAACAAACAAAAAGCAAGAGCACGTGTTTCGTGATTCTATAGCGAAGGTCGTAAATTTCGTATCCACCGCTGTGGAAAGTGTCGTCATTCGTCATGCGCTTGAAACGTACCGCGCGAGCGAACTGTTTTTTTAAATAAAAACTTTGCCATTTAGCTGCTCGTTACCCCAAAACGTAATCATTAGAAAGGATGATGCGCGTGTAACGCCACTCGAGAAAGTTACCTTGGATTCGGTACTCGCTCGATAGGTTTCGATATAACGGGAGGGAAAAATTTGAACTTCGAATCACATACTCGTGTGCAGTGAGGCGAAGACGCGTCCGTTGTCGGCACTGCAAGCCAAAATTCGATTAAAGTTCTCGCGCATGGGCCGAAGGAAATCCTGTTTTCTCAAATTTCCCGGAGTCTGTCAGGTGGCACCACGGCGTACACCGGTCCGGGTACATCGCATCGAACAATACGGAGCAGTGCGATCGCTTTTTTAGGTTATAAAAACACGTAGCCTTATAACGTACATCCCCGAGTTATAGAGTAAAATATTCGCGCAAAAAGCAGAGCCGACGGTGGCCCTCTTTTGTCGTGCTCCCCCGTGAATATTTCGTGAGTGCTTTGAGCTGTGGCGGGCGGTGAGATGGCTGTCTCTCTTTCTCTCTTCTAGTACCTGTATTTCTATATATCTGTCTCTGTTTCTTTCTCTTTATCTGGTGTTTTTATAGATGTTCGACTGAATAGATGTTCTCGAACAGTGTACCACGTACATCCCCCCTTCGCGATTGTACCTCGTGATACGCATACAACGTGTATATATATCGTGTATCGATGTACACAATGCTTCCGATGCATCAAGGATTAGTTCGATTATCAGCTACGTAACCGGAAGTAAACAGTTTCAGCGAACTTTTACGCGATCCGAAGCAACTACTAACCTTGTCTTACACTCCATCTTAACGTCTAATGTTTCTTTTTATGTTTTCTATTGATTTTTATTCGTAACGAAATAGAATCTTTTCTTTTTTCTAAATAACGAATATAACATCGATTAACTGGCTTTTCGTAAAAAGAAAGACACGCAAGGAAGAACGAGTAATTTAATGATTGATTTTAATATTTGGCTGAAAATTTGCTACAAATAGTTGATCGCATCTCGGAACAAGAACATATGTTCCGGGTAATCTTTTCACGATTATGTTCAACGTAAGCTATAGGTTTTAAACGGAGTAAATAACGGTACTATCCGCAGAAGTAAAGCGTAGAGTAAAAAATCTTCTAACTAAGGAAAACTAAGGTCGGTCTTTCCTTTTCTCGTAAGTCTCGTTGAAACTATTTAACAAGCTGAAATTGAGCTACTCCTGGCCACCGAGCCACTCTCTCTCTCTCTCTCTCTCTCTATATATATATATATATATACATACATACATACGTGTACACGATTGCAATGTTTTTCATTTTTTGGCTGCTCGGTGTCTTTTCTTTAGCGCTGTTCCATAGCATATAGCTGTCTCACCTGCCTTGATCTGTACCACCTGTGCGTTTCGTTTTTATCCTATGCTTCCTCTCGCGAGACGCGTCCCAACGGAAGTTTCTCGACCACCGGAAACCACGTCGTTTCGTTACATTCTCCTGATCCAGTCGAATCGTTTCATAGTGTCGTTACACGATGAGATACGAGACGATGGAGAGACGGTATCGAAAGTGAACCGTTCCAGGTATACGCGCGATGTGGACGCGAGATCTCGTTGAACGGAGGCGATCGAACGCGATTGCCGATTAATTGCGCCGTCCCTCCCCTGTTCTCTAATTCGATAGCCTACCTACCGATAACACGCAAACCACCGTGGCTCGTTTGATCGCGGACACAAGAGAAAGCGAGCACGCGTTTCACGGTTAACAGGCACAGGCCATGGATGATGTTATAATTTTGGATCTCGTTAGCTTCGGGGCATTTGGTTTATCGATTTCTCCTCGCCGTTTTCTTCTAGACGGTCCTTCGAGTTGACGCGTCTATCCAACTTTGTCCTTGTTCAAACGTTTGTTACGAGACGTGCGTTCTCGTTCGGTGGAAATTTCAAAGACGCAGTATCAATTATTAATCGGCGAATTTGGAAAATTCGCGTAACACCACGAGATCCGTATTATCTAGGATCCTTATTACGCGGTAAACACGTACGTACCGTGGTATACGAATTCGTCTTAATTCGTAATTTTCGTATTTCGCTTTCGCTATTTTGCAAATTCGACTTCGAGATCGAGTTGTACGAGTACCGCGTTACACCGGAGTCCTACCGTAATCGTTTATTGATTTTATGCGATTTGGAATTTCGTGTTACCCTAGACCGTTCCATACTATCGCGCTCTGATCGTCGCGCCAGTCTGTACAACGCGATTTTGAATGTTTTCGTTTAAACATGCATATTTCAGCACGATACACGCGTAGATCGTGTTTTTATTCATTGAAACGTTTACTGTATCGCTCGTAATATGACAATAATTGACAATTATTATTATTATCGAACGAATAGAAACGATTACGTATCGGTATCGAGAGCAAAGCGATCGCGTCTGTTAAACGTATGTTTAGTAGTTGGTGCGATTTCCTCTTTTTTCGCCGGTGCTGAGAATTACAGAGCGAAACGAACGAAATTAAGCCATATGGTTATATCGCAGGGGTGTGCTCGACCCGATGCGCGGCGCAACTGGTTGATTTATCGGTGCTTTCGCGTAGCGAAAACTAGCAAGAAGGACCGAATCGAATTACGCTGCGTGCACAAATTGCTTTATTCAAATGCAATTTAAGGGTCGCGCGTCTTTCGCAGACTGCAAAGGAGATTTTAAAGAGGCTGTTGCGTTAGGTATCGTTCTCACATACCGTATATCGTCCTATTTATCGATCTGCTCGTATATTTCCCCCCCCCCCACCCACCCCCACCCCATTTTTTCAACAATCATCTTCGACGATAATTTTCGATCGGTCGAATTGTTTCTCTAATTCTACAATGCAGTAACGCGAACTCGAATCCTGAATCGAAAAAGAAATCACGATCGAACCACGTATTACGTAACGCGCGACGTAAATTTGCAGAAAACGAGGCTGGGTTAATCAACTTTGGTCGACGCTGCGTCAAAGCGTTTGAGGTGCTTTCCTGCTTGACCTTTCGAAACGGCAACGTAGGTGAACATCAACATCGTATCTTGGCTCGACGCACTCCCGACGTCGACGCTTCTTCCTGCTCCTCTTCTTCCCCTTTCGATGGCAAGAATCCTCGAAGCTGATTACATTGCAGCGCGTCGAAAGTCGAGAAAACGTCGGAATATCTGACGCGCCTGGGTCAAGCTTCTTCTTCTTCGTATCGAACGGAATTTTTCTGCCATTGGAACGAGCTGTTCGTCGAGGGGATACGTATGAATTCTATCGAACGTTTCCCATCGTTGTCTCGGGTTACGCGAATCGCCAGAGATTTATCATTCTCGTTTCTGATCCTTGGCCGAAGCCGAGTGGTTAAGAAACCAGCCTAACAAGCATCCAGTCGCTACGTTTTCCTCGTGAAACAATCGCGAAGGGTTCTCCTTCCAAATTTGGTCGTTCCAAACTGTTCGAAGATTCGGACGATAATTACGATTCGCTCGCGACGTGAAATTCTTTTAATTTTATTCTATTTGTACGCCGTTTCGATTTGGACGATCCCGAAGAAAGCGAAACGGCCAAAGCAAATGGTATCTTTGACTTTGAACGCGCGCACGATATCATTGAGAATATCAAGCCAACCGAAATACCTTCAGTTACGCTTCTATACTCCCTATAGGGAAGATTCGTATGATAAAAGCTTCTTAGTGTAACTAAGATTCTTAGGATTCAACAGGAAACGAAAGATGCTGCGTCTCGAATGTCGTGCAACTTTTCTCCGAATCTCGCTGATAACCCACTCGGCGATATTATTCACTCGCATCGTCGTGAAAAGTTTGTTTATTCGTGGTGGCGCTGATTATTCGAGTAACGATTTAGCGCTGTTCGATGCTGTTCGATGTCATCCGGAATAATCGTCTATCTGCGATGGATAAAGACGCGTTATTGTCCTTTTGTTTCTTAAATTTCTCGTTCACGAAAAGAATAACGAAGAATATAGCGTATAGAAGAGGATAGCGGATGATTAATTGTACGTTAGAGTTCCGCTTTATCCGATTTCTAAAGCTTTCGCGGCGGATTGCTAATATTATGTTACGTCGGTTGGCGTGGTGACGTGGCCAGGATCTTTATCCGCTCCGGTCCGGTTTTTCCGGTTTCACCCTCGCGGCTTAAACGTCGTTTCCGGTTGCATCGTTGGCAGTCGGTTCGGCCGGCGTTCGAATTTAAGTCGACTCGGTGTATTGTTATTCACGAAGCGTTGCCAGTGAGCGCGAGTAAGAAGAGTAAACACGAACGTTTCGAACGTATTTCCGGGTGCGATAAGAAAAGAAGAATAGAAGAGAATAGAAGAGAATAGAAGAGAATAGAAGAGAATAGAAGAGAATAGAAGAGAATAGAAGAGAATAGAAGAGAGCCACGGTGATATTTACGATGAAAATTGCGACGGCATCGTGTTGCACGATCGTTGGTCGTTATATCGGAGCCGCGACGAAAATCGTTAATCAAACTGTTCTCGAAATGGAACGACCGGGTCTAATAACTCGCTCGCAAGACAGAATAGGCTGCACGGTGAATGGAAGTAAGGCGTCGTATTACGGCAATGTTCCGAAAGAGAAATCTTCCTTATAACGTTGGATTGTTATGCGAGGAAGGCTCGAGCTGTATAATGCCATTGTATCGTCGGGATAATAGGGCTATTAAATTTGCTATGTGAATATCGTCGAACGATAAAAATATCCGTGATCGCTTATTAAAGTTCTCTCGGTTCTCGTTCGTTCGGCCTATGCTATATGTTCGTTTGCGTATCGTCGAAGGAATTCTTCCTTGCAGATGTTCGCCCGTAGGAAAAGCAACGAAACGGAAAGAGAAAAAGATTTCTAGCGAACCGTTAACAAGACGAAAAGACAAGGTTACTTGTTGGACAAAGTCGATCGTTAGGATTATTCCGGCAAGCGAACTGCCGTCCATGGTCGTGTTCGAACGACGACGAAAAGAGTATAGCAGGACCATTGCTGATACACCGGAACTAATTTGATAGCGTTTTGGGTCAGCCAGGGTCGTACGGGAAAGGAAAGAGCCCCTGAAGGTTGCGTCCTACTTCCAACGTCGTGATGCTTGGGTGGGAGTGCAACAGAAAGCAACGGGTAGGATAAGGACTGGGTGGATCTAGGGGTGGGAGAGGGAAAAAACTCTACCGCGAGAGAAAACCGAATCAATAAACCTACGATCTCGCCTCCAGCCTGCTGCCTCCTGCCTTCCACCTACTTATGTAACTAGGCGAGCAGTTACGACCCTTCGAACTGCACGCTTGCATTAATGGGCCGACCAAGTACTGCGAATTACCTTGCCGTTCGGATAATTAATTAGCCACAACGATCTTTTCACTTCGGACGTTGATGCGACGAGAAATAACCGAACGATTCTCGCCTCTCTGTCATCGTCATTTCGATATTTCTATATATTTCTTCCGCTTCTTCGCAAGTAACGTTCGCAACGTTCGACGTTTCGACGTTTCGAAGCCGCTTGCAAGAGAATTTTTATTTTCGTAGAAAGATAGATTTCGATTTTCAGCTTTTCGGCCATTTTCTACGAAATTTTACATAGAATCGAGATATAAAGTAGAGACGTAAAGAGAAGGTATAAAGTTTCGCGATCAAAGTAGGCGGATTTAAGCCGACGATCGATTTCGTATCGCTCCCTCTAACGTTAGACGGGGGTGCGTTTAGCCTGTGGCTGCGATCGAATTATACGTTTGATACGTTTGACGAGTGACAATTAGGGGAATATATCTTTAGAAAAGTAGATTTTATCGTGGCAATGATCGAACACGGATAGATAATTGTGTTCCTTGGTGCGCAAGACGACGGTCGGAACATTCGGAATTTATTGGAAAATTCGATCGACGCTATTCGACACCGACGTGACTTCATTTTCTGGCCAACAGTTGACAGAGTATAATTCTCGCAGAGAGATAGACACAGTGGCAATTGTTACTCGTCTTTGTTTCTCCAGACATTGTTCTCTCATTACGACAGGATGTCACGAGGTTTCAATTTCCGCGGTACATTTAAATCCTTCTACTTCTCCCGATAGCTTGTTAGCTTTAGTTCTCGCCCGCGGCTCCAGCAATTACCCGACCGGTTCGAATTATTTTCTAACGATAAGACAAATCCGTAGTAAATACCTAACGGGGATCCTTTTTAAACCGTGTTAATTAGCATAGCGCGACGATAAATTTTTTTTGTTTTTTTTTTTTTTTCTAAATAAAGAGAGAACGACTATGAAAAGAGACGTACGATGATTAAAAGAAATTCGTAATGATTAAAAGAAAATCTTACTTACTTTTATTTTATTTTATTTTCTATTTTCAATAACAGGGGTTCGTTCGAACGAGTCCCTGGTTTTGCAAAATTGTCCGGACATCTTAATTGCGAGAAGAACGCGCTCATTTATGATAAACTGAGAGAAAAGAAAAGAGAACGGAATACAAGGCCGTGGCACAATGCTGTCTGCCTTGAATTTTGATTGGAATGCCCATTGTCTTCCATTTAATTATCTGTTTAATGCTGACCGTCACCTCTTCCGCTCGTCCTTCGTACGTACGTGTTCCGTTTGCGTGTCCTACGTATGTACGAATTCGAGTTTGCCGATTTAATTAATGACTCGCAATTAAGACGAACGAATAGAATCGACGGGAATCGGCCGTAACGGGGATAACGAAAAATCGTGAAAAAATATTTGGTGTTAGAATTTAATCTTAAAGTTAAGATTAATAATCTGTGGAAGACACGATGTTTACGTTAAAATAATATTTACTAAACGGAACTACGGAAACAAATGTATATAAGCGAGTGATATAATTAACAAAGTATGCATGCAAGAATTGTCGATCGTTGGCCAGTTACTCTCTTAAATATTTTCAGCCCCGCTCTCTATACAGTAACGAGTACGATCTGTGTAAGTGTCCTGTTCAAACGCCTGTGTGGGTGTCTGTGCAGGATTATTTGTGCCTGTGCGTGAAATATCGTTGTAGTCCAACATTTGGAAAATACAAAATTTTCCGCACGAGTATCTCGACGTTCAAAGATCGTTTCTTGTTTTAATTAGGAGAAAATAGTATGTACAGGCGTATATGCGAAGAGACGCAGATACGAGATAGCGATCCGTTGGAAAAAGAATTTCTTTCGAAGAAAATATACACGTTTGACGGGGGCGATCGAAGATTCGAAAGAGCCTGCCGTACCTATTTTACTTTCGTTTTCGACGAGATAAAATATTTGGTCAGTTACATTGTCTACGGTCTGTTACACAAATACAGTGGTCACGTGGCACGCGGCGAGCTTCAAACGTTGTTTGCGAAGGGAAGATATTAAACTTCCAACATGATGCACGGCCTCGGACTCGGAGCGTAACTCCGGAAAGGAACTCGGGAAAGGAATGCGGGTATCGAGTTTCAGCTCCTTTGTGTACAAAGAAACCCTTCGACAACTTCGTTTCAAGCGTTTCGTTACTTATTGCTCGAATAATTTAAAGCAGTAACGAATCTTCATCCGCTACTCGCGCGCTTCATTTTCCAAACTCTTCGTTCACCCGTTAAATCTCCATCGTACCGTAAGCGATATAGTCGCCATCCGTCGAAAGAAAGACGCCCTTCTCGTTGCGGATCGCGACCGATTTCGCGTCTCCATAGAGCTCCGACGACATAAAAGCCGCCTCATTTCCTCCCGCAACGAGAAAAAGAAAAAAAAAAAAAAAAAAAAGAAAAAAAAAGAAGAAGAAGAAACAAAGAATGAAAAACGAAGTAAAATATCATTTTCAAATCGTTCTTTCGCGCGAGCGATTCGGAAATCGCGCGGCGAAACTGCAGATATACGTATACGCGAGGTTTGACGGTGGTCGTCGACGCGATCGAAGGGAGCGAGAGGAAAAAAGGACCGAGGCAGAAGTAAATAAGACAAAGATTGGAGAAGGGACGGTAGACCGATGGAGGGATGGTAGGTGGTTGCGTGTGTCTGCGACGATGGGCGACAGAGAGAGAAAGAGAGAGAGAGAGAGAGAGAGAGAGAGAGAGAGAGAGCTTTTTCAAGGAAGCGACGTGTGTGCGAGAAACGCGAGAGCTCGTGTGCCGGCTGGCTACGGACAAAAGCGTGGCTCCAGCATTTTTTTTAATTGTGTCTCTCTTACACCTGCTCTCGTTCAACCTCCCTGCCTTGGCTGGCGACACCTTCCACGTGGCCCCATTATCTCTTCTTCTTTCTCTTCTTTCTCTTCTTCTCGTCCATCCTGAATCGGCTCGGTTTTATCGGAGTATCGCCCGACTTACCGCCAAGGACGCGCGACCGTATCGTCGTCCACGAAACCAGGCTGGTTTTACGGATTCTCGATCGGGAAAAGAACTCCCTGTCGTCGTCGGTTCGGAGAGGGGTGGACGATGACGCGTGAATCGGAGAGATAGAATTTTATTTTCCATAGGCGCCGCGCTATTTATGCCTCGTACGCCTGGAAACGGGCCTCGATACCGTGATATATTCGCGCGTGAGTGGCCGAAAGCCTGCGGTAAATTTGCCGGTGACGCGACGTCGTACCGCGTGTCCTTCGATTTTCATCCCTATCGTTCCGTTATCGCGACCACCGGCTCTTCGAGACAACGACTTTCGCCAATTTATCTTACCCCCGTGAATTTTCCCACGTTTCCTCTTCATCTCCGTACACCGGCTGTTGCAAGCTTGGAAAAACCATCGTTGGAGAAATTGTTCTTCTTCTATCTGTTGCGGAGGAATGTCGAGGAACTTTCGCGCGTTGTTGTTCGCGTAGAACTATCGAGAATCGTGGACGATTCGTCGTGCAACATCGTCGTTCCTAAAGTTTTAAGTCGTTTGCGTTAACCGGGAAAACGTTGCAGCCTCGTCGGGAGTTCTTCGACGGGGACAAGCGTATCCTTGAGAGGAATTGCGCGGCTCGAGCGAGTAATTTGAAATTCAGCTTCGTCCTTTCTTACGTCGCACGAACGAGCTTGCCTCGTCTCTCGCAGCGAAGCAAAGTCACGCAAACGAGTTTAGAACGAGAAGAAGAAAGGAGGAAAAATAGGGAGTAGATGCGTTATTATGTTTCTTCGGAACCGATACAGACAACGGCGAGACGATGATGCGATTTCCCCTTGAAGGGAACGAATTTACGAAACGTTGCTTGGTCGGTTGTGGGAATCGAGGAGGCTGCTTATTTATCGATGCACGATCGGTCCTGCGACAATTTCTCGCGCAAAAGTTGTCGCGATTCCATTATGATGATATTATACGGAGGAACGCGAAACGTTTGAAGATCGAATGCAAAGGAAAAGGCGATTAATCGGAAGAGAAAAACTTGGCAAGAAGAAAATCCGTGTTTTTCTTTTCTTCGTATCGGAATGAAATTATTTGATAGGATACGTCTATACCGCTAGGAAATTCGGAAACTATTTGCTAACGATCCCAAAACATCTTTTCTTTGAAGCATCGATATTCACGAGCGACGTTCGTGCTTTCATTAGTACGGTCGTAACCGTTGAACACACGGCGAAACAAAAAGCGCTAGTAATTTCGGCTCGTTCCTTCAAAATCCTAGATACTCGATAGGATCCTGGCAACGGATTTAGCCAGCGCAGTGGCTGCATCCTTTTGCCGCGCGCTGAATTCAAGTAGTCAAAGTGCAAAAGCTCAAAAAGGACGCCTCGCTGCGTGAAGCTTCAGGAAACTCGGACTTTGAGTCTCTCTCTCTCTCTCTCTCTCTCTCTCCCTTTAAAAGTACGCATTCACGTAGGCAGGTACTCGCGTGGAAGAGGAGCAGAGAGGAGAAGAGAAAGAGGAGAGAGCTTTGAAAGCTGTCGCAGGAACGAATCGGATGGGCGAGCTGTTGAAACGAGGGCGTAGAGGATGTACGGTAATAGATTGTACAACCGGGCGATTCTGCATGAAAAAATAAACCACGAGTGTGGGATAAAAGTTTTACGCGTGAACCATCGTTTTCGAGAAAATCGACTTTGATAGTACGAGGGTGCGTACTCGCGTTCGCTCCGCGTAACAGTGGAATTACCGTCGCTGTAGTTTCTAAGTCGACTGCGAATGTTTTTGCGTTTACGTGAAATTTAAAAGTACAAAATGCCCTGTAAACGCATATGAATTATTTAATCGGATGTATAGAAATTTGCGTAAACAAATTCGCTGTCTATTCGCAACTCGGCTTTTCGCGAGTTGCGCGTTTCGAAAAAAAAGATTCTAATCTTTGGAAAAATTCAAATTTTTGATCTTTCTGCCTTCACGGTGAACCGTCCGAGTTTATCATTTATTTGGGAACACCCTGTACAAGTTAGCGAGTGGAGAAAGAGGTGGCGCACATTTCTCATTGAAATACCGTCATATTTCCGCGTTGCCAATGCGTTTCGCGCACACAGTTGACTAAGACGTACGAGCGAGCCGGGTTCGATCTCGCTAAGAGCAAATCACGCGCCGCGCTTTCTGTGAGTCGAATTGGAAATAATGCGAGAAACGAAAGCCAACGCTACCCTCTCTCCGAGGGATCGTTTTATCGATGGATCTTAACATTCTCGCCGCTGACAAATTTCTTACATTTGCCTGTCTCTCCGTACGAAACCGTCTCTACGTATTTCCAGCATTTCTTTTTAAATATGAATTTCCCTTGGATTCGCGTCGAGTCTCCTGCAAAATTCCACGATCGTACGTTTACCTCGTATCAATTTTATTTCAAATTCCCTGGACGCTCGACGCACGTAGGATCGCGTCGAGGCATCGTTCGATCGGAAGCGATCCAGGAACGGATCGATCCGACGATGGGATTTCGAAACGCGGCCCATCTCCTTTTCCGCGTGTATATTCCGAAATGAAATTAAACCGTTCGATTCGGTGTCAATCAAAGTGGATCCACTCGGATGATATTTGACGGTTGCCGTGAAAATACGCATCGACGAGTCCTTCTAGAAATTACGTTACGCCCTTATTACCTGTCATTGTTCGATAACGATATATATTTAATTAAATCGGACCCGGCCGATTGAAAGCAGACGGGACGTGCTAGATTTTAACGAACCTGTCAACGTCGTCGTTCCCCTGATGCGGCCACTCGATATTCGTTTCTGTCCGACGGAATGCTCGATCGAAGTTATTGTCTCGCTCGCTGTGTTTTCCCAAACAGGCAAATGCGCCCCGTTACGCGCGATTATCGATCTTCATCTGATCGACCAGGGAAACGAACAAGTTAAATCTCTTAAGAAACGAATTTTACTTTTCCGCGATATAGATAACAAGAGCATAGAACGATAGATTTAAATTCGTCGCAATCAATTATCGCGGTAGATCATCGATAGAATCGATTGGTTTTACGCATTGCGTTCTGTTTGTCGCGTAGAGTACCGTTGATTAATTCGACGTTCACGAGTGGAATTGCCCGGCGGATGATAAAAAAAAGGGGGGGGGGGAAAGAAAAGGGAAAAAATGGTTGCGATCGAAAATGATCGTGGAGTTGCGTTAAAAGCAACGATTTCATCGACCACGGG
The DNA here is from genome assembly GCA_037178635.1 of Bombus dahlbomii. Taxonomy (NCBI): domain Eukaryota; kingdom Metazoa; phylum Arthropoda; class Insecta; order Hymenoptera; family Apidae; genus Bombus; species Bombus dahlbomii. The sequence goes on along the minus strand of CM074105.1, from coordinate 17,526,527 downwards.
AGCCGCGCGTTACGGACACGCTCGAAGCTCGCACGAACGACCGGCGAAAGCTGGCTATAGCGTGCCGTGTGATCGTGCAAAACGTATCGTCGAAGATGGCCGGAACCGCGACAACGAAACGACGAAACAACGATCCCCTTCTTATATCCTGGAACGTTTTTAATTAACCGGTAGATGATCATCGATGCTCGATCGACTCGTAATTTACCAGTTGACGAGCATATCGCGCAGAGTTATCCGAGCGTAAAGAAAAACCGAGACTTCTCCGCTTAAGCATGCCTCGAGTAACTCGAGACTTCAGGCAATGATCGAATTCTTTCGCCGTTGTTTTAGTTCGATCGCTAATCGTCAAATTCTGAACGAACGTTACGCTTGTACCCGATCAGGAATCACCGACGTCGAGAGCGAATGAATTCAGGATTTCGGCAGAGGCAGCGCAGTAAAGATGGGGATAAAAAGATGGAAGAATTTGGTCGAAAAGGAAAATTACCGATGAATAGGATCGAAGCGATCGAAAGGGATATCGGTCGCACGTGTACGAACTTTACTCGAAACATTGGGAATCGAGCAACTTTACCTCGCGTCGATTATCTCCTTATTTATGTTCCAATTTGTTTTTATTCTATTTTCTATCGTACCGCGCTCCATTCTCTCGCTCGTTATTTTTTTCATATTTACATTATTTCATATTTCTATCATTAGTCTTTGTTAGTGCCTTAAACGAATCGCAATTATTACCCTGCCATTGTCTCAACTTTGTTTCGCCTTGCCCATTCACGCGTCCTTCTCTTCTATTTAATTTCCCTCTCGCTTCCTCTATTTTCATTCCACGAGCAAACCAACACGGTCGGGGAGACAGATAAAGCCGTTGAGCTGATTTCGAATTCTTTGCCGCGACAACGAAATCGTATTACATTCATTAAAGGCTGTGAGCCGGCTAAGAACACAAAACACTGGCGAGGGTAGCGGGTGAAAGAGGGGGTGGGACAGAGGGATCGGTGTATAAGCGCGATACGTATCGAGAAGCGAGACGACGGGGAGAGCCGAGTCGACTCTAACGTGTCAGTGGAACAACGAACCTTCTAACCGCGATTCGTTGCAAGAAGACACGACTCGCAGCTGCAATTGCATCCCCTTTTGCCTGAATTTTCTTCCTGATACCGCGGCGAGATCCTCGGCGTGCCTGCGGTCCGTTTCTCCTGGTCTAAATTTCGTCTACGTCTGTCTCTAACGAAGGCGTCGATATCTCAGAACTGGTATTTCTGACTTGCCCTTTATCGTACGTATCTTGACGGAAGCGTTGCGCGTAGGTTTCACGTAGAACGATCTGTAGTCCTTCGAACGAACTTTAACCTATCTCCGGATGAACGTAGGTGTCGAATATTCGGAACGTTGTGACGTACGTGAAAGCGGCACCGTTCGTCACAGTTACAACGTTTGCGAAATCGTGCGAGACACGAGCTCAGTTGCGATCCGATAGTACGTGCGAGCGGCCAACGGACTGACTATACGGTATTTCCTACTACGTCGGCACTAACGAGCCAACGTTTCGCTCTCGTCCTTGCTTTCGTCCTTTTTATTTCGTCCCTTTTTATTTCGTCCCTTTTTATTTCGTCCTAAAGAATCTGAAACAATTCTGTGCGCTTCCTCGCGATCGTTCCTCTCGTCTCGCGTTCTTCAACGCAGCCCTCGTCCCTTCTCGGCATCGCGACTCTCTTACGCCGTTTGGCCGCGTTACGATCCTTGGGATCGTAACCGGATCGAAGGGAACCGATCGCGATAACGATCGACAACGTCTCCGAATCGGTATCGATAAGTGGACGCGAGTGTATTGGTGCCATCGCTAGCGGCGGTCGTAGCCGTGTTAGACCAGAGCTCTTTAGGTATCCAACCGGAGTGGGGTGAGATTGGGCGCAGAACCGGCGTGGGTAATGGTGACTACGTGGTGGCTGGTAGGTTCCGCGGGGTTAGCAGGGCCGAGAGGAAGGCGGCGGTGGGGTGGACTCGGGTGGCATGGCGCGGGGGTGCACCGCAAGCTCGAAAGTTGGGAAAAAGCCAAGGAAGGGGTTGTGCCTCGAACGGAGGTCCGTCCGAGGGCGCAAGCTCGAGGTCGTCCCCGTATCCTCCCACTCTGGCACGCGATAGGTGGAGCCTCCCTGGCCGCCAATACATGTCCTGGACCCGTGTACGCTACGTGCGTAACCCCAGTCAGTCCTTCCACGTCCGAAAACGCGCGCTCTACGCACCCGGTGCGAGTGAGCTTAGCGCGGGCTCTCCCTGCTCTCTCTGCCGCGCTGCGCTGCGCCCAGCGTATCCGAACAGGTTAGCCCTTTTCGCGATACCTGCACCGGAACGTTCGTGCTCCAGCGCTTTCAGATGTTTGCCAAATCGTCGACGATTCGTCGATCGTTCGTCCCTCGGTATCGTTGTCACGCCGCTGTTCCGCCGACCTGATAACTCGTTGTCACAGATTCGCCGAGGAAGATGCTGGCGAATCTGTTTTGGAATCTGTTTCGACCGTGACCATTCGTCGAGCCTCTTCGTCTTCACTCTGGTGATACTCGCCTAGTTGCTCCATTCCGTAACCATTCCGACGGGTTTTCCGTGGATTTTGTAGCGCAAGGCGCCACCGCTGCTACGCCAGCAGTTCGTTTGTCTCGAAAAACAAAGCTCGTCGTATCGTAACGCGTATTGATTCTTTACGAACGTTCATTAAAGAACAATAAACGCGCTGCTTGGTAAGCTGCAGCGATTTACGATTTCTACGAGCAACGATCGGAGGCGCTGGAATTTCGGGTTCAGTGCCAAAACCGCGAAAGTGCGAGGTTTTTAACGCGGAAGGGAAAGTTCCAGTGTATTTCCAGTGACGTATTACCTTGAAAGTATTCGTAGATAAAATGGAAAACGGTCGAACAATATTTTAATATATCGTCGTACACGAATGTACACGTAGGACGGATCCTTTCGAATCGATAGATGGAAAAATATCCGGCGAACGGTCGGTGAAATAGCGAGTATCGCGTTTCGAGCGACTCGAGCGCGAATCGTGCGCCGAATGAAATTTGCTTCTTCGTCCGATGTGAAAACGCCAGTCGATTTTCGTGTGCTCTCGTCCGATACAAAGAGATTACGGCCACGATGATACATATCGTACAACGGCATAGTGCGTTGTACGATAGATACGTTAATAATAAGTTATCAGGTATCAGGTAGAGAAATAATGCCGCGGTGAAAGCGTGGAAAACGTAGAGCGTCCAAAACGTAGGTGGATCGCGCGATTTCATTTTTACCGGTAGCTGTATCCTTTCGAAAACGTTTTCAAATATTCGTTCTACCGACGTACAATCGTGGTACAATCGTGGTACAATCGTGATACGAGAATAAATCACGATACAATTTCATCAGCGATCGTGTTTAAACGTTCGCGGAAGATGGCGCGTTCGGCTTGACCTAGCGCGATACATTTCTACTTTCCATCGGCTCGTATTGCGCGATCGCGAAGGAATGCAATTATCGAAAACATTGCCGAGCAATGTTGCAACCAAACATTGCATACACATTGGAACAACAACGGTGTACGGGCTTGGCGTACCAGTACGTGTGCAACTTACTTCCTGTCCATCTCTCCTTTGGTATTCGGCTAGACGGCCAACAGAGTAATTAAAGATGCAACGTGTGAATGAACTCTGACACGAACACACCGATGGCATTTTAATTGCTCGACGCATCGCGTCGCGTATCTTACTCTCTCCTCCTGTTTGCTTCGCTAAGCTACGTTTATCGAATTCGCGTAGTGAAATCTTCCTGGTCGATTCATATTTATTTACCGTCGCACTACTGCTTGAAAATAATTCCTACGATCTGAAAATTAAAGTTCCACGCAGTACGATTACATGGCCTTTTGTTTGTTCCGTCGGTGCAACGTATCTTTCTACGTATTAATACGATCGATAGAAATTAAGGTAAACGTAAAAGTAAAACGTTTCGCGCATTTCCTTTCGATCGTACGGTAATCTGTGCATAGAGCGCAATTTGCTCGTTTAAGAAAAGACGTTACAGTCGTTGTGACAACGCGAAATTCAACGTGAAATCGGTAGTTTCTTGCGATTCTATCGAATCGTTCGACGGCAAAGAGAAAAAGAAAATGAGTTAAAAAGATAGAATGAACGGCGGGAGTCGGTAGACTCGTTCGGAGGAAAATATTTGTTGGCCGCTGATAGAAAGTACCGGGCGCGTTTCGTGGACTCTCTCGAGGTCGTGTAGACTGTACGGCTGTTTTTTTCAAACTCGCCAGCCGGTACGGGAAAGGTGTGCCGGCAGACCGATGGCAAATTTCTGCTCAGTCGACGTTGTCTCGGTCAATAGTCAACACGTTCTACAGGAGTCCGTCGCCTCTCGTTCACTTTTTCACCGAGCTTCTTCCGACCGATCGATTCGAGTGTTGGTACAATTCGTTTTGGTTAGTTTCTTTCCCCAATTACTCGCACGCGGCATTTCACTCGATGTTCGATAGCACTTTTATCCTCTTTGTCGTTGGTAAGTTGCTCGTTCAACCTGGTTATTCCGAATCTCGATCGTGAAACGTCGTTTAAACGACGATCGAATATATTTGCTTCGGAATCGTTGAACGAACTTTGAACAACATTTCTTCGAATTTCGCGAAGAATTAATTTCATTCTCTCTATTAACGTATCCTGGCGCGGTTAGATTCAACGATTCGACGTACATAAATAATCCTGAACGAGTAAGTACGCGATCATAAAGCTCCTTGAAGCCTTTGTCTTTGAGACACGGTGTCGTTTCACGGTTCCCGCGGCGTAAGGTTCTCAAGGATCTTCGAGCGGCGTGCTCGCCGTGCGTTCTAAAAAACAAAGATTTTCTGATCGCGACGGCTCGAAGCACACGGAAGAAAAGGGAGAAAAAAGAAGGAAAGAGGGAGAGAGAGAGAGAGAGAGAGGGAGAGAGGGAGGGAGCAAAGAAAAAAATAATCCGGCGGAGAAAACTCTGGCGAGGATAGTCGAGGCTTCACAGTGTTCCTTTCGAATTTCCAGATCAAAAGTAAGTGCGCGCGTGTGGTTCGTGTGTGTATACATGTGCCATCATCCGCGTGAGCGATAAGCGGGAGAGAAGAGGACTCGGGCCAACAGAAGCCGGAACCGAAAAATGGATGCGACGTCACTGCGACTCATTTCCGGACTGCTTTTGTTCGCCTACACCGCGTCACACTTTAGTAAGTCATTTTGCTTAATAAAACTACTATTTCCTCCTCTGTGTGCATGCGTCTGTCCGTCTGTGTCGCGAATCTTGTCAATTCTCGAAAAACACGTCCTTTCTTCCACCGATCGTTGTATTTCGCGTCCATAGAATGTCAAAATTATATTTTAAAGGGTTGCAGATAAGAGGGGCAATTAATGAAAATTGGCCATCCTCTAGTTCATAAGACTCTGGTTTATTGTCAGAGAAAAATTCCACGCGTACACTCGGTTAATTAAAAGCGAAGATAGCTTAATTCTTCGTGTCTCGAAGAATTTCTGAAGCATAGCCTAGACAAGGTACTCCGTATGATAACGTTTAGATCGTATGTCTTGATTACGCTTACAAATACTATCTCCGTGGAATGTTATTATACGCATTTGTGTTTAATAATAATAATAATAATAATAGTAATAATAATAATAATAATAATAATAATAATAATAAGGATAAAAATTTTAGTTTCTTTGGTAACCGCTTTAACAGCTTGCCATTTTTCCGGTACAAATACAACCAACTAGAACGGCCGACTACGTAACACGTGTTCATACCGCAGCCACGATATTCGAAACACGAATCGCGATGCGTTTGCCTTTCGCTATCCGAGCTCTGTTCACTTCAAAAAGCATTTCGATGTTTCCAACATCCGTCGATCCAGCGTTTCTACCAACCTTTCTCCGCCTTTGTTTCGCGTTCCCGCCACGAATCATCGAGAATTGCCGATAGAAAAAACCGTGTGAAATCGTCGTTGATCAACCGATCGCGATATGGAAGCTGGTCGATCAAAGTCACTGGGATTAAAACAGGACTCAAAGTTAATTGTAGCAACGGGAGTAACGTTCGCTTATCGGACGCTAGGATGGTTATGGTAATTTCAAAACTTTGAGCGATTTAGAAGGGTAAATTGCTAAGGAAAACGAGGACGTGGCACAGCAGGACCGAGGCAATGGTGGAAAGGCGGCAGCAAATGCGTCGCCGTAATTGCATAATGGACCTGGTGTGTTCGCGTCGAGATACGAAGCCCTGGCCTGGTTTTTACTCGAGGACTTTCACTCCGCATCACTGGCTCTTCTCTCTCTCTCTCTCTCTCTCTCTCTCTCTCTCTCTCTCTCTATCTATCTATCTATCTATCTATCTATCTATCCTTCCTTGTTTTCGTATTCATCTCCCTCGATACTCCTTCTCTCGTCGTGTTTCTGTTTCTCTCTTCCTTATTTTATCCCACGCGTTTCCTTGTTACTCCATTTTTCGCTCGTCATTTTTCTTCCCTCTCTGTCCGACCATTTTTATCTTCTCTTGCTGCCATTCTCGGTTCTCTATTTAGCGACGTATCGTTATCTTTATTCCTGCTCGTAAATGTGAATTTAATTTCGCACCTCGAATAATCGAGGTACGATAGATTCTGAAATTCAATTACATTCTATAAGAATTCTCTGATTCGCGTGAAACTTTCGTAACGCTATTGCGAGGATGCGAGAAACGGCGTTGTATATTTCCGTGTACTCAACGCGAAGGGAAGGATCCATGAAGGACACCCGGTATATAAGGAACAGGCGAGTCTCTGTTACTTGGCATTAGTCGGTTTCAAGTACGGAGTATTGTTTCTGGAGATCCCGCCGCTCAAATTGCCAGCATTTAGCGGCTTATCTGGATTATCGTTTCCCCATGCACGATCCGAGGGAGCATTTTTCGTGGGGGTAAAAACGCGGGACGGTTCGCGCCTTTCGAAATTCACCGTGTTTTCTCTCACCGGACGATATTCTTTTTCCTTCTTCCTTCCGTCGTCTGGAAAAGGATTAAACGGAGAAGAGGATTAGAGACGTTTTCTTTTTCCTTTTTTTTTCCCCCTCTTATTCGTTTAATTCTTTTCTTTCTCCCTCTCTATTTCTCTTCTGTTTTCTATCTTTCTCTCTCTCTTCGAGCTCGGTCTCTATAACGGAAATAATTTCAGCGGAGGAGGAAGCGTAAATTCAGTGAGAAAAATTACGCGAGATTTCAAGATAAACTGGAAGCTGGTTTAATGAGTTGCGTTCAACTGGTATAAAAGGGATATATATCGTTTCGCAGCCGGTATATCGATTCGCACTGGGATCGTTAATTGATTACAGAGCGCGATATTTGCTCTATTTCTTTGCGTGCAGACACACACGGTTGAACGTTTAACGTTTGACCTACTTCCTACGAATAATTCGAAAGGCTTCTCACGCGTCCCAAGGTCGATCATGCCCTCTCGACAAAATTTTACCTTGGGATTAGAATCCGATCGGATATTTATTCGTCGACGATCTCTTCGTGGGCTCGCGCGCGTCTTACAACCGCATTTTACACGGTAGATATTTCGCCTGCAAATTGCTTTCCACGATAATGAAAAGCATCTTCGTGATAATATTTCGTTTGAACGTTAAAAGACAGCCACTTGCTCTAGAAATGAAATATTTTTCTCGAATTTCTGCCTGAAAATTCTCGTTAACGACCAACTAGCTTCGCTCAAAGGCTCTGTTTGCTTCCTTTCTTCGTCATGAACTTATAAGGTGTACCATAAATACGTCGTATACTTTCGCAATGTCTAAAGCGACGATTGCTGCCACCGTACAAAGCTTCAAGGTACGTTGCACAAGTATCGAACATTATTTCTTCGTAACGCTGTGCGTGACGATCTTCCGCTTACGAAATTCGCTACGGAAACGTAACTCGTTACCCGTAGCGCGAAAAGTCTGAGAAACATACTCGATTTCCGGGACACCTTGTACGTCGGCATACACGGAGATAGAACAGGGCGCGCTCATGTAGCTTCCAATAAAGCTGCGTTCGAGTGCTCGTTCGGTACTCGACGAATCTTGAATCGGACAATACCCTCGTGGTACGTCCATCTGAAATAACCCATAAGGTCCCTCGAGTGTAGCATCTATACAGGGAGCGATAATACGAATATCCATCGTACAACCGGCGGAGCAACATTTTTTACCTTCTTTGTCAGGGATTACTTCCGGGTCAGCGGCCAGGCTCGATCGTGTCCAATCCACAAGCTTACAGATTACCGGACATACTTGTCACGAGCGTGGTGGTAACGCGATGCGTATCACGTGTAATCCATCGACTTTTCCAGAACGCTTTTGCTCACATTTTTCTTCCTTCCGTTTCACGTTTTTCTCGTACGGAGTTTAGTTGGCGGTAAGACGAGACGCGTGGACACGCGTGCGAGCCTGAATATCCTACAGAAAATATTACTTATATATTACTTATATATTAAAATATCGCTGGAAATTTGTTTTTACGTCACGACGATGCGTTATTTCTCGTCTGTGATTGCAGGTGACGTTTGTAGGGCCATCGAGCTACGTTCGATATATATTATTTCGATTCGCTGGGAAACGAAATTCAAACGTATTTTCGCATATTAGGGAGAATAGGTCGGCAGATGTCTGGAGGAACGCGGTTCGGTTCGAAGGTGACGCGAAGATTCGCGGAGATGGAAATCGCGTACGAGAACAGGCATTCATCGGACGTTGCGATTGCGAGGTTACGCGAGGCTGTTCGTTGCAAAAGTAATCGAGCAATTTTTTCCCTTTTTTTTTTTTTTTTCTTGCTTCCCCGCGGGATTACTTCCGGTTCAACGAGTCCCGCTCAGTCGGGTTCAATCTCCGTACTCTGTGTCAGATTACAGAGTACTCGCCGTAGTAACATCTATAGTAACACGTGTGTAGTATGTAAACTCGTGGTACGCGTGCGCGTTTACGGACCAGTCGCCCATATGCATAAAAGGCGAGTATTGCATATATGTATATCGCTGGAAAATCGGGCGCGTTGGTGTGCGTTCGATGCATATCAGGTTCGACGCACGATCTTTATTCCTTTTCTTCGATCGAGATTGTATCGCGTCTACGATTCCATTCGATTCGACGAGTTATTATTCCATAGGAAATATTACATGCTCGTGAAATATTTTTAAACGACACGCGACGATTGACTAGAACGCTACGGAAAAATGATTGGAAAAGATTAAATTTGATTTGATATTTAGGGAATGAAATTTATCTACCATTCGTTTATCTACCATTTAAAAACGAAGGAGTTTTATTTCCATTACGGATACAATTGACACCCCTCGATGATAAAAGACGGAATATCGATGCGTCGCGTAATCGCGATACAAGCTACGAAATAATAGACCGATGATAAAGTAAAAAGAATAGAAATGCACTCTGCTTTCCACTCGATCGCCGGAACGAGAGTGAACCGCAGAGCGCCCTGCACCCTGAAACTTAAGTAGCTCCTACCGGAGTGCACACAGACAGGGTGGGGAGCGTCGTTTCGACGCGGCGCTCAACCACGGCGTCCCCTCCGTGATACTCGACGGTAGTATGAGGGGCGTCGTTTCAGCGCTCGCCGCTCACAATCAGACACCGGAGTCCCCACCGTGAAGCGTACGAAAGAGCACCCCACCATCGCCACGCCACTATGGAAGTGGAATAGGTCAGCCGGACGCTCTGAATAAACCTTGTAGTTACGATTATTTCTATGCATTTTGAAACTTTCGATTCTTCTGCAAGCATTTACCGACAGACTACCCCAGTATCTAACCCTGTGGAATTATTAAAGCGCAGAGTATACGAAGTATAAAATATTCTAAGATAACTTTCCATATTCGTTGCTGTTGAAGTGGTCGCCACTTCTAAGACATCTGGTCTTCGGTTTTCTCAAGCACCGAAGCCATCGACAGCGCACAGACAAAAGATCGCGTCGAGGACAGACCATAAGCGGTACATATGCGACGTTCGCTTCAGGGTTTTATTTCAGTCTCGGGGTAACACTGCTAGCGTGCGGATCTGGACCAGCTCACATTGTATTCCACACTTTGTACTTTAATATTCACTTAGCGTTAGAACTTGGGTTAGGGGCCCGCAATGAATCTTCACCTGGATTATTCATCGTTGTCGCACAATCGAGGTAGCGTTTACTGACACAGGTTTAGATGTTACAAGATCGACAAGTGGCCGCGTTAACTAAGACGCTAACGACAATGACCATAGGTTCGATATGGCGAATCCACGGTCCACGGGATAACAGATACACTTTGCTCCGAAGTCTAAGTCGGACTCGACTTACTCCTCGCGATACAAGGATCGCTCGACTAACTCTTTATCGAGACGTGGATTATCCACCGATCGTACGAACACCCGGTAACCGGCTGATGAGACTGCAGGAAAGGGAATGACTTTCCGTCACGATGACGCTGCAGAGGAAAACTATAACGAGGTGTTCCTAAGGGCACGGAATCATCGGATTCGTCGAGGAAAGTCTTCGCTCGGAGGGCGAGGGAAATGGACGTTGCTGTTAATCGGTTAATTTCTATGTTGGCGGTTAGAGAAGAATGCTAGCCGCCCTTGAGAGAGAGTTCCTAAAGGAAAGCAGATCTCACGTATCTTCCCGCAATAGGTGACAAATTTACGGACTGATAGAATAAAAACTGTTTGTCAATCTGAAGGACTTTAGTCAACTAAATCCTAAGATTTGTAGCGGGTCCTCAAGCTAGCTGAAGATAAACTATGAATGATGCATCGACATCTGGCGATCATCTTGCCCAAGGAATGGGATCTGTATGTGGCGAGCCACGGGGCCGTTGGGACGTTTACCGTTAAGCGTCGGTACGGCCAATTCTTTAAAGGAGAGCTATGCAACTCCATATCTCTGTTAGGTGGAACGTTCATCCTGTGATCGCGGCTACGCTCGGCGACCAGTTGTCGCCTCGAATCTAAGCTCGTTATCTCAAGTTTCGAACGATTGTGTTTGGATTATTTGTAAATGTTACAGTATTGGGGTTTTCCAAGTAATTCCAACGTGGGGGGGGGCCCCGGTGTCCCATCATCTCCGACATATATATACTTACAATACCTTACAATTTATCCACGCGTTTCTTTGTATCCACATACATCAAATAATCTTAAGAGTTGTTAATAAAATTCTATCGAAATTGTAACGAAAGTGGTAGAACGTTAGTCATGGTTTTCTTTTCGGTATTGCTTCGAATCACGAGTGATTTGTTTTAGGCGTTGCTTGATTTGTTCATTCATACAGTACGTTACAGTTTGTTTCGTTATAATCGTCCGTGTGTAAGAAACGAATCGGTTTGGCCACGTTCGACGTGAAAAATTCACGAAGGATGATAATTTCCCGAGTATATCGGATCGAACGAGATTCCTATATTTTTCCGAAACATCGGACGCTTTGCAAGTTTCCTTGCGTGCGAGCCTGACGCGCGTGCATCAACGTAATCGTGCGCTTGTTCTTTCCATAGATGACACAGATGTGTCGTGGAACGCGCCCATTACCGGAGATCATTATACGCGACTCGTAACGAAATTTCAGTATCGTTTCTTATGTTTCCAATTTTTCGCGCGTTGCGAAACGTACTATATAGAGGAATTCTCGCGAATTATCGAATAAAACTGCGATACTCTGCTCCAACACCGAGACTGTTCAAAACTAAATTTCGACGATTTCTATCGTCGGAACTTCTTCCTTGTCTCGGTCTAAATCTACGTGTACGTAGATGTAGATACGTATTTACGATGCTCGTTCTCGTAATTGTCACTATACCTTGACATAAACGAATCGTATACCTGGTATCCGATCAGTCGTTGCTGCAAGAGTCCTGGAACGCGACGTCGCGTCATTTCTCTCGTCCATGATCTGAATTATATAGAAAATTATGGCGTTCTTGGATACCGACGTAATCCCACATAATGCTTCGTTAGCGGTAAACCTGCATCTCCGATTTATTCTCAGTGCTTAAGTTTACACCGTAAATATATCAGTTCGACCGAAGCATTATCTTAAAATCGATATATACTCTCATCGAGAGCCTCGTGGTAGAGTCTTACGGAGAATTTAAATTCCTATCGTCGCCAGTCTTAAAAGGAGGGTTCGTTCTATGGTTAACAAAGCGGCGGAGTATAGAAAGTTAGCATGGAGCAAGACGGAGCGAACTGACGCATTCTCGTAATTAAAATTCGACGGTAATCGAAGGGAGGCGCGCAATCGAAGATAGAGGATCACATGTGCACGTGCGACGCAGCGACAGGCTACTCGGAGTAATTGGAGTCGGTAACGGGTGTACATTTAATGCGTGTATAGTATACTTGTTGCTTGTTCGGCAGATGTGTGGCTCCCAACGGAGCCGGTTACACGATGCTTTCGAAACGGCGAGCAAACGGCGACCACCCTCGAAGTTGGCGGTTCGGTGCTAATAGATGTAAACGGCCAATTCGAGACTTTAACTAAAGGGATTTCTCCCAGTCGGCGATATTTGTAATCGATTAACGGTCCCACATGCGAGACCGATGGCGCGATAGCAGCGAGATATCGATCGACGACCGAAGGATGATACATCGGAGGTTCTATTCGCAACGAGATGGTTTTACTCGCGTCGAAACTGGAACTTTGATAATCGAGCTTCTTTTCTGCTATTTCTCGGCCTCTTTCTACTCTCGATCAGGGAAAAAGAAAAAATTCGATTCCATTGTTGGATCGGTCTGCCGCATTAAACCGGTGGTCCGATATAAAACGTTCGGTTTGCATTGTCAGACGGTACAACCCCTGTACCTTAATCTATCCGCAATCAAATGATCACCCGTCTCCCCTTGAGATCCCCTTTTCTTCTTTCATACTATTTTCTTATCGACTCCTTCGGGGAGAGAATAACCCGGAATTGCATCGTAGCTGGGCCTATCCGACCAGCAAAACGGAATGAAAGGCCGGAGTCAAAGAACGCGGGCGTATCAGGGAAACAATTTAACTAATGGAACCGTATTGCCCGTAGAGATCTGTGATCGTACACGATGCGCGCACCCGGTCCCCTTTTTTACGCGATATTATCCGAATTTTTCACCGGTCGTTCTTGTTATCGACGGCCCATTCTAATTCCTCGGAACGATATCGATCGATATCGGCCAACGTCAACCGAAGAGAAAGACGTTGTCTCGCGTAGGTACTGGAATCAACGTCTGTGCCGTTAGTCTGGGCCGAATTTTCTCGATCTAACGAAATATTTCCTTCGGATACTTTTACTGTCGTTCGTGTCCTTTACCTGTATGCGTCGACGAAGGCACAGATGCATCGCGTTAACTAAGCGGGAACGGCGTATTTCATTGGCTTCGTCTTGACGACCGTATCGGAACCGGGTGTAATTTGCGCGTCTTGCGGATGTATAATGTGCTATTAGACGAACGGTTGACACGTGCTCTGACACGGAGTCATTATCGACCGTACCGCTGTCTTTCTCCTCGTATTATAACACCTCGTGCTTCTATGCCTACGACTTTATAAAGTGAGATATGCGCGTGTATTGGAAAACTCATCGCCAAACACGCGCCTTCTTTTACCTTTCTTTCGCTTCGCAGTCGAATAAAAATAAAATCAAAATCGAACGAAACACTTTGATCGTCTCCAGCGAGTGTAATCACTTGCCTCTTGGAGCAATCAAATAGAAAGCGGTGGAGATCGTGATCGAAATTGGCATCCAAATATTCCGATATCGATGGCACAGTGATCAAGTCGGCCGAAGGGGACGATATTACAGTGGCGTGTCTCTGGTCCGTGTTTGAGTTCCACTGCGATATGAATGTCTCCCCATGGGGGTGTCGTCGCATATCGATTGGAATGAGGTGCTAGCTACGCGTGCATGTATGTATCTATGTATGCACGTCCCGCTTCCAGCGGCCCTACGTCGTAACACGAATTTCGTGGGAACTGTAGCTTCGAAACGGAGGGAGTCGACCGTGAATCGTCTTCTGACCGATGACACGGTCACCATCGCTGCACCACGATAATGGTGTCAGCCAGGAACATTTGTCACATGCACTCGTATCAGACCGTGTCGGGCGTTTCGAACGTACGAGCCGCGAAACGCTGATCCCTCGAGTCACGACCATTAAAATTCGATTTAAGTCATCCTTGACAAAAAAAAAAAAAAAAAAAAAAAAAGAAAGCAATAGTAAAATTTATTATCTACTATTTTAGGAAGCATCTATTTTACGAAATACATTCAATATACAACAAGAAGGAACTTTTCGGAACAACGTATAGTATTACGTGCACGCTAAATAGGACGGCTGTCACGTTACCTGTCCACCCTTGCGCTCGTCCCCCATTCGAGTCGCTCAAAAGACCATCCGAGATAATATCTAACGGATAGAGTCCCCTTCCTGGTTACCATTACCCTAAGCCAGGTTTTAACGAGCGGTTATTCGATCGAAGATAGTATTCCATTATTACTCGGCGTAAATCGTAACCAGCGACAAACTCCATTTATCGAAATGGAAGCGTAAACAAGTGGGTGAAATAAACGGAAGGAATGTGTCCAAATAGAAGGGAAAAGTAAAGATAAACGAAAAGAATCGTCCACGTGGACGTCGAGCAAAGAAACATCTTATCCAGGAGAATTCGTTTTATCCGTAAGCCGTGCCTTTATTTTCTACACCGGCCGTGTTTGTCGATCACCTTGAGCCCTGCAGACAGTCCACCCGGCACGAGTTCTATTTCCCTGGAATCCCGTTTCTTTTCACTGGAAAGTTAACCTGTTCTCGTCAAAGGTATTTCGCGATGTTTTTACCATTTGAACGCTGGGTGTATCGAAAGACGTGAAAATACTCGTGGACTACGGCACCGGTTAGACTCTTATAGTAAACGAGGTGCGAGAAATCGAGGTGTATCCTGATTACGGAGCGAGTCGCACAGTCAGTTCGATATAGCCAAGAGGCGGAGGGTAGAGGGTGGTCTTAATGCATTTGTCGAGGTAGCTATGGTACGCATCACCAGGCACCCTTTTTGCAAGCTCAGCGTCCTCTCTCCATTCGCTCCCTTTCTCTCCAGCTCTTTCTTCTTCTCTTTTTATTCCTCAGCCTGCATACGCTCGTTTCTTCTCCCTTTCCTTCTTCCGCGTCTTCTTTGAATCGATGCCGAGTTTCATATCTATCTCTTCTTTCTTGCTCCGTTCGATTCGCCTAATCCTTTTTCGTCGTCCCCTTCTTTCGTTTCCGTTTATTTCGCTTTAATTTTACATCGGTCCTACCTTCTTCTCGGCGCTCCTCTTTCCGTACTTGTCTTTCTTTATTTGCGCGTTTGTCACACGTTTTAGAATTTTCCCGAGCATAGTTGCTTTCGCTAAGTCAGTCTTCGTTTATTCGTCTCTTTATCGCGCTCTTTCTTCCTCTCTTGTCCGCGTCTCCGGCACTTCCCCTCTCCCGAGAGTATAATGACTCTAAAACGAAGCGACCGACCCCTTGGCTTTAATCTCTTAACGGGCAAACGGCAAAAAATATCATTCGTATTCTTCCTCGGAGACGGACAGAGACTGTCTGGCCCGATCAATTAAGGGATTGCCTTGTCTGCGACAATTATCCGGATTAACCGATGCGCGTCGAAAGAATATCCACGGATTAGAGCGAACGCCCTTTTAGGGGAATATCTCTATCTTCAAAGACGTTGAAAAAATCGAGAACTAGATTTTAACGAGCGACAAGAAGAAAGTAATAAAAAAAAAAAAAAAAAAAATCAAATTAGGAAAAAACGACGGTGATTCGGCGAATGTTTCGGTTATTGAAGTTTCGGATCGTTTAAAACGTTAGTCTAAAATGCGGACGAGCGACTCTTATCCGGGCGATACTCGTTGCGATCATACGACTATCTTTGTTTCTCCGGTTAAGAGTAAGTCCAGTTAAGAAAAATGACTTAACGATCCGCTGTGTTGCGTAATCGTTGCACGCGCATTCGCTTGAACGAACGCGTTCGTTTCGACGATCTTCCTGTCTCGGATCGCAAAACGGGCGTAATCCCCTTTCTCTTCCTCTCTCGATCCTCCGTATGATTCGCTTTTAATCGTATCACGGAAACTTAGAGGTAAGCTGGCTTATAAAATCCCAAGCGACGGTATGAATATTTATACGAACAGGATACAGGTACAACAGGATGTTTGAATAATTCTAAAAACGTCTAGAGGAAACTCGTTCGTCTACGAAACGATTCGCTTGGAAATAAGGCAGACATCGACGTCGTCCGTCTGACTAATCGGACGACGAACGAATGCCTGTAGAGTAATCGAATATTCTACGAAATATTCTACGTTGAATATCCGATTGTCGAGTCTTCGAAAGGCGACGCCTCCGGTTCTCTTGTTTCGCTATTTTCAAATTCTCAGCTAGTGTCGCAGACGACACGCTCTCTCGGTCGGGAGCACTTAGAAAATCGATAAGCCCTGGCTCGCTTGATCCGCCGCTGGCTGCTGCCAGGCCATATCTTGATTAAAATCAGTGCCACCCGGCACTCTCCTTTCTTCACCCTTCTCGCGCAAGATCCAGCCCTTCGCCTAGCGATGAATCCGGTTAGTCTCGTTAACGTCTTAAGTCACCGGCTTCTCCAACCACCTTCTCTCTCTTTCTCTCTTTCTCTCTTTCTCTTCCATGCTCTCATAACCTTCTTCGTTCACGCCACTTTCTCCTCTCGAGGACAATGGAACATCGAGCTTGCTCGAAAACTTGCACCGCCACTTCTGCTCTAACGCGTGCCCGATAAAATCGTTCCACGACGGGCTTGATTCGACGGAAGCACTTTGGCAGCGCGCGTACACTTCGTCATTAGGATCATCGCTTCCGACCATTTCCACTCCTCTTCGCTTGCTCCTTCCACCAATTTTTCTTCCGACCAACTTTTTTTTTTTTTCTTTTTTTTTCGCCATTTCGTTCACGTTCGATTTCACCGGATAGATAACTTTGCAAACAGTTGATCGTCATTCGATCGATTTAATCGCTGCTTCTCTCATCGCTTCTGAAACGTGTCTTTGGTATATAAATTTCCCTATTTCTCTGGAAATATCGTATCAATGTCGATTTTTCTATTCTCGTTATATTTTCCTCGAATTTATGACATCTCCTGAGGACAGACAACGAACCGAAGAATACAACTGCGACGCGTAAAGCAAATAATTTTTAGAACGTAACTCGTTATTTATTGGAAAAGGAAATATTCTCACTTGTGGTAATTGCTGCACGCCTATGTGACATAAGGTGAAAACCGATACTGTCGAGCCATAAATCGACGTGTTCCCATCGCGACGCGGTAGTCGTATCTGTTCCTACGGCTCTCTCCACGATCTCACGGTGTCTCGTTTATCGTTCAACGAGATTGGCCGTTCTTTCGCACGAAAGTGAAAGTTCACGCGTTCGTAGATCTAGTCAGCTACCCAGCGAACCGGTAGCGAAACGACTGGTTGGCTGGCTGGCCCGCATGTAAAATCGGATCGTGTTTATTTTTTGTGGTCTGATTATCCGGTGTTATTTGAACGGGTCAAATCGGTCTCACGAAATGGCAGAATCGTTACAAAATCAAGACGAGAATACTTGGCGCAACGTCGCGTCGCGGTTGCGTTTCGAACGAGCGCTAATTGAAACTTTAAATTTAAATTCGTGTTGCTACGTGGGTGGTTACGTAACAGACGGAACTGTTTACGCGTAAAACGCTTACCGCGATGAAAAAAAGTTAACGATAGGACGAGTCTGTCGATTGGAGTGACGACGATAAGACAGGATGATCTTACAGCGTATAAATTGGCTCGTTATCTTGGGATCTTGAATAAAACGACGCACCTGTCGTATCCTGTTTTCATTTTATCTTCGTTTTACCTCAAGTTTAGAAACGCGTGGTATGTGAGAAACGAAACGTGATCGATTTTGCGAAAGAACAAAGAGGCATTGGTCGCTGATCGATTCTCCAATTAGCTTATATCAGTGATCGACACGGATACGTTTTTTTTACGAAAGTGATCTATCGATAGATAGATCGTAATCGTAGTTGGTTGAGCGAGGCATCGCGAAATCACAGCCAGAAAGATGATCTCTTCAACGTTATTGCGCTACGATTTAAAGTAAATACACCGAGGCGAACGGATAGACTGGTTTTCCAGTGGAAACGAAGCGAAGAACATAAGCTGCGAAAAGGCGCGACGCGGTTTCTTTAAGAGCGAGGTAACAAGAGAATTTCTCGAGACTTTTCTGGTTAAATGCGTGGCCGAAGCCATAAAAACAATCGAGTTCTCGCCGCGACTAAAAAAACATTTGCTTCTAATTAATTAGCTGCAAGTTGGAACGTAGAGCGTGGACAAACTTGTCACTTACTCTCGTAAACAGAAGGTCGATAGAAACTTCTATCGAATCGTTGAAATACACGCGGTGTTTCTATCGTCGATCGATCGATCGACCGATCGGTTCCGTAAATAGAAACCGGTATAATGTCATTCAGGATTTTGTAATAGCGGAAAGAAAGGAGGAATATTCGAGAGGAAAGAGAAACGTTACGATTCTTCGATTTCATGGTCGTTGGCGGTGCGTCGCGCGAACCGTACTATCGCGCGACGTGGCAAGATAACGAGTGAATTTTTTACGACTATCCTCATTAAACGCGTGCCCGGAGGCGAACGGTGGATCCGCTGAATCCGATCGAGAGAGCAAAGACCATCGGCGCCAGAAGCTAACGAATCCTGACGCTCCCAGCCCAGCCAGCCGGCTGCGATTGTGTATTTGGGGCACATGCAATATGCTTTGTGCTACGCTGCCCCGGGGCTAAAGTATTCCCCACAGTGGCCCGTGAAAGCCGAGTTATAAGACTGACGTGTGCCAGAGAGCGGAGACTGTTCGAAGAACCTATGCGCGATTCGGGGTCTGATCGACGGTTGCGAATAGCACGACGAAGCCAGGATGCGGGGCAGAGAAGAACGAAGGGAAGAAACACGGTCGGCCGATGTTTACTCGGTTCGAATGTTGACCGTACTCCCTTCGTCACTCTCAGATCATATCCTGCTTTCAGACGAACCTCTCAGGACACGTAGTCGCAGATTCCGTTAAAGCGTCGCTCACGATTCACAGCCATAGTCTTGCGGAGCATCTACGAAGACGCGAACGTCGATACACGGTTCGTCGATACGTCGTTCGATGTTCGAGGATGACGGACAGTGGGTAGCGGATAATCGAACGCGAATCCACCGATTGACGACGAGTACACGCGTCGAGTACGTTAAAAGGAGAACCGGCTGATCGAGTCAACGGGTAGAGAGAAGCGACGCTCGGTGTTTGAAAGTAGCACCGAGTCGTAGGCGAGGCGTCGCGTCGTCGCATTGCGTTAATTCGTCCCGGTGATTATGGATCCATTAGCGTGGCAGCCAACAAATAGCACGGTACAATCCAATAACCGTCGCGGCCCATAATAAAAGGGGAGGCAGTTTAAGCACCAGTCGGGGGTAGTTTAGGTGGTGGCGCGTAGGCACGCACCTACATAATCTCTCTTTGTCTGTGGACGTACTTGTGTACCAGTGTGCGCTCCTGTTTAATAGTAGATATTCTCTCTCGCTTCTCCCTATCCCAAGATGCTTCTGTATCTCTACCCCACCGTTCGGATTCCCTTCTTCCCACCCTCCCTCCCACCCTTCCTCGCTCTCTCTCTCTCTCTCTCTCTCGTCCTTTTTGCTCTTGTACTTTTCTACTTTTGTCCCTCTTTCCGTCCACGTCATTCCATAGCCGATTTCGCGAGCGCACAGCGAGGGTTGACATCCCCCAATACCGGCCAGATAGCGATCACTGCGTTCATTGTCGCATCACCATAATATCCTGCTATAGCGACGGGGTGTAGACACACTACGTCGACGACAACGACGACGACGACGACGAGGAGGAGGAGGAGGACGGATCGAGAAGAACGGTAGCCGGAACCTCGACGTTCACCGATACAACCGCGAGCGAACGGGGTGAATGGGAATCGAGGGTGGACTAAAAGCCTCGAGTCTGCGTTTCGGTCCAACACCGCACCGGTGCGCGCCAACGACGTGTTAATTATCCTTGGGCGACGATGATGGTATTTCGTTCCCAGCAAAAATCAAGCACCACTAAGTTGGACGTTCAATGGGAATTAATCGAAGAGGGAGCTTCGTGGCGGTTAAGAATTATACGTACGATCGTGCCGAATTACGTCTTTTTGGACCGCAGGAAAACGAGTTGGCAGGGCAAGATCGTGTGACGGTTCGAGACTCGATGTAGACGAGCGACTTTTGTTCGCGGCGATATCGCGCGGACGAGAGTCGTTGACCTGTATCGAGTCTAATCGAAGTATCGGCTCGTTAAACGATTTGCGAGATACATTATTATTATTAATGGGATGTGCAATGTTTAATTCATCGGAACGTGCATTTCGGATATTAGAAATTGTATTAATATCGAGTTGTTACAACGCGTGGAAGATTGAAACATAGCGATAATAAATAAAGCGTTTAGCGTGTCGGTTTATAATATTAGCGGGGAAACGGATTTGACGAAATATAACAGAAAGCTACTGTTTTTAATAAAATGCCCAACTTCGATCGGATTTCTTGCGTCTAGTTTCATCGGGTGGAATATTTGTCGGAAAAATATCGTAGATAAACGACCAAAGTCGTTTTTCAGCATCGAATTCGGTTATTTAAAATATCAAATTGTTTATTACCTCTTGTAGCGAGATTGTAGCCGACAGCGGCGATTTATCCGCTTGGTAAAAATATAGGTACACGCGAAGGCGTGTGTGCGTATGCCCTAAATCCAAAATTCCGATCGAACTATTAAGCCGATTGCGACGAGATTTGAAGAGAAATTCGTGCATTCGGTGTGCATGAAATAAGATTTGCAGAGTATCGGTTTTTTCGCCTAAAAAATATCAACGACCGATGCTTCCTTTTAGCTCTACTCGGACAGCATCCAAATCTATGCTTCGGTTTTTCTACAATATCCTAAAATACCTTCAAACGAGGAGAAATGTTTTCAAAACAATGTTCGTTGTTGAAAATATTATTCGATCATTTTTACGTTATTGACGTTATTACGCATGTTTACGTATTTACGAGAAATTAAAGCAAAAACGTACAGTGTGTGCAATATGGAAAATATTATACGATACACCTGAGGCAAAGAAGACAACGAGAAAAAGTTTTGAAAGATAAAATTCTGGAATTCTACGTGAGAAATTCTAAAATGCGATACAGTCTGTTAAGGTTATTGGATGTATATGAGTACAAAGGAACGCGTGGATAAATTGTAAGGTAGAAAATATATGTAAGATCGTAAATCTTGGGATTATTCAGGTGATCGATTTATTGCGAAAGTAATTAGATAAAATACAAAAATGAACAATTGATATCCGTCTATAACAATAAATAACAATAAATTACACAGACGAGAAATAACAAGTTCTGTACAATGTTTACCTGAAAATTGACAATCGATTTTGCAACGTCCCGAGCTACCGATCTTTCTCCGTCAGTCTTCAAAATTTGAAATAATTATTCTGTGATCTTGTCTGTCTCTGATGTTGGGAAACGAGCGTCTCTCAAAAAATGGTTGTCCGTAAAACATAAGAGGGTCGTTCTGTCCGTGAAACAAAGAAAGTGTGCTACCCGTAAAACAAAAAGAGTCCCTATTCCACGTGAATTCTAGGAAGTTTACATATATATATATATATATATATATATATATATATTTTGAATATTAAAGTGTAAGTACAAAGTTCGAAATATAATTGAGCTGGTCCAGATCCGCACGCTAGCAGCGTTACCCTATGACTGAAAAACCCTAAAGCCAACGTTGCACGTGTACCGTTTATGGTTTACCTTGGACGCGGTCTTTCGTCTATGCGCTGTCGATGGCTTCAGAACTTGAGAAAACTAAAGATCAGATGTAGGGTTTTCTTAAAAGCGGCGACCACTTCAACACAGGAAGAAGAATACCACTTCAAGAAGAATATTTAAAGGATGAATCGTATCTCTGTCTGAGTATCTCCATTTCCTTGGTTATCTTGGTAAAGTAAAACACAGAAGCTGATAAAAGCCGTGTCATCAAAGGCAGTCTAATTACCGCGCTTACAAGATACAATAATACGCGATCCGCGTTACTCCGTGCAAATCGAATTCCCCCCCTGTCCCTGGTAACCGATCGCGTATAGTACGGTCTTTCCAGGAGCGCCAATAAAACCGGAAATAAATCCTATCCATCGCGAGCAATCTCGCGGAATCCGTTTCCCTCGATTTCACGCTTCAGACTGTTAAACGCAACCGCTAATCCGAAAGCGAGAAAGCGCTCGAAGACGATCGGTTCGCGCGTCTGAATCCGTTCCCTCGTACAAACGATCCATCGGTGATCTTTACTGCCGCGGCGGCTCTTCCGATCTATTCGCTCGTCCAACTTTATGGGGCCTGTCGAGCAAATGAAATGAAATTCATGCAAATCGCGGCACGGCCGGCTGGTCCGTCGACGCTTTTGTATCGGGGCGGTGATGCGTCCAACCTATATCACGAGGGTGAAACCGTACTTCCCCCTTTTGCAACCGTGATCGTAGCACGCCTCGAAGTCCCGACCGCCGCCGCCGCCGCTGCTTCTTTTCGCGGTCTCGCTCGTTTAGGCTCCAGTTCGCTCCATATGTTCGACGTTACGTTAGAACCTTGTGCGAATAACAATCGTTTAATTAAACTATCACAGGGTAGAAAACTGCATTTATCCGAATTTGTCGGGGGCAAACGGTTAATCGTATTGGAAATACAATCGGCAACATGGGTTTACCGATTTTCTTCTCCATTTGTATTTCTCGTTCGCGCGATAGCAGCTCGAGCGTTGAACAAAATTTCGTTGCCATCGGATCCGAGGATCCGAGTTAGTTCGAAAGGTAAAAAATATTAATGGACGCGCGAACGATAACACCGAACGATAACATTGCGCGCGTTAATTTTTTAACAGTCTACCGTTTACGTCAATTGATAAAACGATTTGTTACAGGTCATGCAAACAACGGACCCAACTACTACGGCAAATTAATCGGCTCGTTGAAGAACTACGCACATGGAATCAAAGGAGACGTGTACGCCGTGGACGACACGACGATATTCATAAAAGGATTCTGTTACGATGGTACCGGACCGGACGCGTACTTCTGGGTGGGCAATAGCTCCACGCCCACCCCACAGGGTTACATCGTCCCGTATCCGGAAATAAAGGAGGGCAGGTAGGAATGAAATTCTTTCTTCGTTGTCGTTCTGTTCCTACGAAAATCTCAATGTCGCGTCGTCGTTGTTTCACGTTCGAGAGGCAAACCGAACACGCTGATTCTCGCGTGTCGAACAAGCACGAACGAAGAAACGACGAAAAGCGACATAGAAGCGTGGAACAAAGTTGCGTATGCGGCCAGGGTTGACGCCTGATAGGAACGCCGAGAAGAAGGGGAAAGAAAGAAAAAAGGGGGACGCAAACGGCATACCGTAACCAAGGGATGAAACGAAACTCAAAGAGCTTGTTGCGTGCGTCGAAGGGACAGGCGGTGAAAGGAGGGAGGATAGGGCGGGGGATGAAACAGACGGAAGATCGGGCGAACGGATTGCGGGGGTGCAGTTAATAAAACGGGAATTATACGGCCATCTCGTTCGGATTTCGTCCACGCGAGCACTTTATTACGTTTCGACTCTCCGTTACTTGTCTCTGTGTTCCGTTCGTTGAAATTCGGTGAAAAAAGTTGACACCGTCTGAGACCGGCTCGGCCTCTTTTTCCACCCTCGTCGGAACTCTGCGAGCCTTTCGAGTCGCGAGAGATCGCCGCGCACGATAACCATGTCTCGCTTAAACGGATCCAATTGAACGGAGATTATTAGAGGACGGTATCAGAAGTATTCGTCCCTGGTTCGATCGGCTCTCCTCGTCTTCTCGAATGTTCGCCAGCACGATCGATAGACGCTTGTTTGCCAAAATCGTCGACGCGTTGCCCGGCCAGTCGATGTACGATCTGATCGGTGAAAAACTGGTCAGCAAAAAGCGCGGTATTGCTATTAGGATAGTTACGAGGACTACAACACGCTGGATCCTTCAAACCTTTTTCTTCTTGTTGCGCACAGTGACCCGGTGGTGCTCAAATTGTACAACTATACGGACATCATTCTGAAGCTGCCTAACGGGAAACGGATACGGGACATCAAATGGCTGAGCGTTTGGTGTCGTCGATTTACCGTAAGTCAACTGCAACCTTTTCTTTCTTTCTGTGTTCTATTTACCGTCTGTGTCGGTGCGATGTCTAGATACATATCTATACATGTATCTACATGTATCGTACTTATACGTAGTCGTATACGTATACAGAAAAAGTATCTTTTCACGAGAATATTCGCTGCGTCGAGAATCTGTTCTAAGAAATCTTAAACTTTACTCCTCGTCTCCTTTCTCCCCGTATAAATTCCCTTGTCTCGTTGAATCCGATGATAGAACGACGATCCTCTGTAATCTGGTGTACGGCATTTCCAATAAATTTGTGCGACATACTCGGCTCCTTGATCGCGGCGCGGAGAACGTGGTCGTGGCACGGAGCCACCCCCGTCGAGCGACGTTTTATTCGAAACCCCAGGACGCGCGGAGAATGGAGATAACTTGATTTTTGAGGAGGTCCATGGGCCGCCCTATCGGACATGCATTCGTGGTCAATGGCGCGTGTGAGATGGATACGGAAGCCGAGATCAGGGGCGTGCACGCGTTTTCGCACATACACATACGCGAGAACGAAGCAGCATAGTTCGATGCGTGCACGCACCTAAAGCACGCATTTAAGTCGTTTCTCTCCCATCCCCGGTTCTCTTCGCTTTTTCTATTTCTTCCGGTGCTAACTTTCTGCTTTCGACTTTGCTTTCGTGAATGTTCACAGAATCACGTCAGTTATGGCCGTAAAAAGCATCTAGTTTTCGGAGAAATTTACAGATTTCTCGTAGAACTCGCGCATTCGATGTTCGACGATTATCTGACGTTAACGATCATGGTAATCCGGAATAATTGCAATTTCGCCAAGCTCGCGATTTTTCTGTGCGCATTTCCTTACCGCGATACGCTTCTTGCGCGATTCGAGAGAAACATTGCGAAGCTTAACAAATCTGTCCATCCTTTTCGCGATTCACCCTCTTGCACGCCCACTCGCTTACCCACAGATCCAGAGTCGTCCGGTCGGTCGCACGAAAGTCAGTATCGCTTGTTGGAAATATCCGAGGGAGAGGGAAAAGGTTTGAAACGAGCATATCGACGGTAGTGAGCGGAGCTTTTGCTCTTATATTAGGAGGGCTTTAATATCGAAGTCTGAGGGGTGCTCCCATACCGTGACAACCCTCCATCAGACACGCTCTGTCACCGCAAAACGCGCTGTCCGCCGCCTATGCTCCATTCTACAGGGTGTCCCGTTACGATCCGCCCAGTAAGTGATCGTCGAGTCCTTTAGTATAAATCGATTCCTCTCTCTCTCTCTCTCTCTCTCTCTCTCTCTCTCTCTCTCTCTCTCGCTCTCGTTTTGAGTGCACCGATCAGGAACGTGAGTAGAAGCCAGACCAGTCGTCTATGGGGAACACGATGAATGTACGATCGTGATTTTGCGATAGGAATATAGAAAAGGCTGTTCTACCATTTCGCGAAAGATTGCCTGGAAAAAATTGAAACGTCGCTCGCGAAAAAATCTGTTTGTCACGGAAGTAACATTTAAATACAGTGGAAAATATTCTGCCGTTTCTATGTTACGTAGCGCGATCGAAATTTTCCTCTTGTCCGACAAGTGCATAGGTAAGTTTGAAACTTTAATAACTTTAATAAAAAGGAAATCTTAAAAAAGAGATGGAAACGAGGAATCGGATACACTCGGTTTCCCGCGCTAAGGTCAACACCCTGACAAAGTTTAAGAAAATTAGCATCTTTAAAACAACGGCTTTTCCAGCGATCGCTACACGCGACTCGAACGATAAACGGTGTCTGTTTGACGGCGTCTCGATACAACGAAAAATCCCCAAAAATACGATCCCCGGAAGGGCTTTGGTTTCTTCGATACGGTGTTCTTCCATTTATTCGTGATTCGCTAAAGATTTGAAACGACTGGTGGGGTATACCGATCTCTCGAAGGGGCTGACCGATACACACCACAGGGGTAGGTTTTGCTTGGGTATCCGGGTAGACAGGAGCTGTCTGTCAGAGTCGGTACACCCTCGCGTTACGTCGAAGGATGTATTGTTGGAATAAGCCTTCTTCTTGTTCCGCTTTTCCTTTTCCCCTTCTGCTCTCGTTCCATCTATAGATACACCGCTATCGGTGCGCGATGCTTGGGTTCCTTTTCAAAAGAACTCCAGCAAGATATCCTTGCTCGATATCAAACCACCGTTCAATGGACCACTGATTCAGATAGGATTTAGTAATTTTTTTCCAGCTTCCATCTCCCCTTGCCGGGCAGACCAACGTCCAAAACGGTCTCGCCACTTTTACACGCGATTGGGGGAAGCCTCTGACTGCCGGGGACTTTAACCGCGGGGCTTCCTCGGGCAATCCAAAACGTTCAAGC
Organism: Bombus dahlbomii; assembly: GCA_037178635.1. Taxonomy (NCBI): domain Eukaryota; kingdom Metazoa; phylum Arthropoda; class Insecta; order Hymenoptera; family Apidae; genus Bombus; species Bombus dahlbomii. The sequence continues at coordinate 17,499,875 of CM074105.1, read as the reverse complement.
CGTTGATCGGTCTTTCATCTCGATCCGCGCCTTTCCTTCTTCGTCTTGGAACCGCTTTTCGATAGCGTATTCCTTTGGTGACCCGTGGCAAACTCTATTCGACCACCGTGAAAGAGCTGAAGAGAAAAAGAAAAAGAAAAGAAAGAATTCCGGTGGAAGATAATTTGTTCGTCCTTGAAATATATTTGAAGTATATCCTGCTGCGATGCCTCTATTCGTAAACTTAATTCGATCAGAGAATAGACGTACAACGAGAAGAGAAATCGTAGAGTACGTGGTACGTATCGGTCTGGCCAGTGAACGACAGCAACTACTGCGGCACGCGTTGCCCATTCACGTTGCGTGCGAGAAAAAATCAGAAGAAAACGAAAGAAAATAGAGCGGAATAGCTTCACCCCTGAATCTCGTACGTGTCTTTCCGCCATTATGAATATGCACGGTTCGCGTTACAGGTATTTGATCTTTCTCTGTAGCTTTCGTGCGATTACCGGACGTACGATAACAGACAACGATAGATGATTCGTTTAATTTATTTGAAATAAATTAAAGTGTAATACAGTCGATTTAGTCGATTCTGAGATATTGCAAATCGATCCTCTGAACGACAAATTATAGATTGGTGGCGCATTTAAATTCTATCAGCTGGGGTATCGCTCCAACCACCGGTTTTCGGCGATGGTTGTGTTTTAACCGGAAGAAGAAAGGGTCGTCCTGTGGGCGTGTCACGGCATTTGCATTTAAATTCTCCGTCTCTTTCCACGAACACTGGGAGTTAATTAAACGCCTTATAGTTTTCGGGGTGCGATGATGAAGTAGGACTGTTTGTGGCACCGAGTGGGGACGATCCTAGCCCGCTAGAACGTCAATTGATAACCGTTTCAAACGGGTTGTAAATACGAGAATCGCGTTCCGTTTACGGAATACGATCCTCGACCGGTCTACCTCCGTCTTTGTGAAAAATATTTCTAACGTTATGCAACACGTATCACGGACGTATCTTTTGTTTCGTTGGAATTACGAAACTGAAAAAATGATCAATCTCGAACGAAGATGAAAAATATATACGTATGTAGCGCTTGTTTATTGAAAAAATATTGTCACAGATTACGCAGTCTTTGCGAGGGAAAAATGTGTGAGGAAAAGCGGGGCGAAAACATGAGCAAAAGCTCTCGTATAAATCGTTTGCATTGACAGTATTTATTGTGCCGGAGCGACAAATGTTTTCCAACCACGTTGAAGGACTTCTCGGAAAACACTCCATGGCATTCCAGTTTCGCTCTTTCCAGCCGGTCGACGCTAATCGTCGATCGGAAACTGGTAATATCGTCTTCAAATATTTTACCGCTGACACGATCGTTAAATACATATCGGTGTACGCGTATCGACGGCGCGAGACAAAAGAAAAAAAAAGAAAAAAAAAAACAAATGAAACATTTACAAAATACAGGGAATAACGTTTCCCGGTCTCGAAGCCACCAAAATATTTTCACGTTGATTTTAATACCGCCTCTTATAATAGAATCACTCGAAAGCGAAGGAAACAATGTTCCTGTTAAATATAAAAATTCCACTCGAAAAGCTTAAAAACCGCGGGGAAAACAGCAATGCGCGTATAAAAATGGTTCTGTTTTAATTTCATCGTATCAGCGTTATCGTAGCTAAAAAACTCGTGGTAATATTTAACCAGGTTGAATAAAACTTTGTTTTGCAGATTCTTTCCTACGATAATTTCTTAATTTTAGAATAATTTACCTCGTTAACGATACATCGGTTGGTAGACTCGTTAACGTGCTACGCATCCCGAATACGATTTTGACAAGTAAATTATCAGCGCTTACCGGTGATATACCAATCGACCCGTTCGCAAGACCAGCTTTAACCCGTCGGTAACTCGGGCAGTTATCGTTTTGTAAAAGTAACGCAAAGTTGTAAGTCGAGAATTGGATCGGGCCCATCGCTAGTCCTGGGTAAGATCGTTGCGCATGGGCAGAAAGCAGCTCGCCGGGTCGATGTTGGCCGGGGCTGGCTGACTGGCTGCCGGCTGCTAACCGAGGATGCTCTCCCCCTTTCTCTTCGTCTCTATCTTCCCTCCCTCGTCCTCTCTCTCTCTCTCTCTCTCTCTCTCTCTCTCTCTCTCTCTCTTCCCTTCTGTCCTAAGTCTAACTCTTCTCTGTCACCGTGTCTATTCCTCTTTCCCTTCAAAATTCTTGCCGCCGCTATTCACGCGTTTGCTTCCGCTTCCACCTTTTGTACCGTTGTATCTGCAAAAACCCTCCTCCCCGTTCCTCTCGACAGCACTTTTTGGAAAAATTATTTAGTTTCGTCATCGTTTCCTCGTTTTCATTTCCATCCACAGATTCGCGCGCTCTCTCTGTGAACTTCGTTTCTTCACCGTCCCAATGCATTCGTTTCTTTCGTTAGCTTTGCTTTTTTTCCTCTTTGAAGCGATAGTACTCTCGGTACGATGGTCGTTACCCTTGTCTGCGGCGTCGCGACTTCCTGGTCGCTTCAAAGGGTCGCCATTTTGAGGAGACCTGGCCGATGGCTAGGCGGCCGAGTGGCGAGGATCAACCGCTTGCTTCGAAAGATCGAAGATACCCTCGATCGAAGCTTGAGAAAGGAGCGATGGCTCTTTGAATTTTAAAGGGACAATATCGCGGCATCGCTAGCTGCCATCGCTGAGGATTTTTCCAACGACGCAACCGAAAGGCGAAAGCCGTCTCGTTAGTGCTCGTTTCAAAAACCCGCTATCGATACCGACCGATAAAGCGCAAACGCCGGCAAAGGGATTGGAAGAGAATGAATCCCATTCACACTCGTTATTACATCTTGCTCGCAACGCGCGATTACTTATTCCGGTGAGACGAAGATCTTCACCGAGGATGGTAGTTTTAGAAGCTGTCGTAGGATTCGTGACAGATATACGATCACGTGATCGCACGTTTTTACGAAGAAAGGTGTAAACCGAACCGGGCGGCGTGTATTGTAACAGGACGCCATTTTGAAGCCACCCCGAAGCTCGGCACACGTTTCAAAGCAGCCACAACGGTGCATCAGGTGCATGACGGTGCCGCAGTCACGCATATATAAGGCTATAGACGCGTACACCGTGCGGCAAGTACCGTTGGAATCTCGCCAAACCTATAAACTTACCCTTCCGTTTGAAAAAAATCGGTACGCCATCGAAATTTTAACGCGGTCAAGCTAATCGACCAACTTTAAGCGGTTATCTTTTGTGTTTTCCTGCTGTCTGCCTGCCTGCCTCTCTCTCGTCCAATCTACTCGTTGTTAAAAATAGAACGATATATTAACGAGAAACGCGAATGCCATCGCCCGTTGCAAAAAAAAAAAAAAAAAAAAAAAAAAAAAAAACGAACGACACCTAGAAAAGGGCAAAATTAACACGAGTACGAAACACCTGCAGCCAGGAACTTTTTTACTGTCTAAGTAACCCCCCTGTTGGCGGGGCCGGCGGCGGTGGAAGGGGTTACCGACCATGCATTTTCACGGTACATATGAACAGTATCTGCGCAGGCAGCATTCGGATACACATAAGTGGTCGAGTACACACGAGTAGACGTGGAAATGAAATACCGGGCAGAGTGGTTGGCTGGCGATGGTGCAGAAAGAGAGCGGGTCGGTAGCGCGTTGGTTGGCGAAAGCGGTAGAGAAGCAAAATGAGTGGAACGAGGCGAAGTGGAACGAAGTTAGTATCTCGCGTCTGACCAGCGACGTTACTTGAACAAAAGTTATCATTTTTCGTTGCTGAACGAGCGAGCAGCCAGCGAACGAATTCCGTCTTGTCTCCTCCATTTTCACTTTTCACCCCTACTTCCATTTCCTTCTACCTGCAGGTCCGTGTTGGCAGATATTTCTTTTACCATCGTTATCCATCGTTCTCCAGGCCATTCTTCCAGCTTTCTATCGTTCTACTACTCCTAACCATTCCTTTCTATCTTTCTCTCTATAATTTTCTTCTCGCTTTTCTTACCCAGTAACTCGTCTCTTCCTCGTCGACTAGCCTCCTCTCTCCCCTAACCTAACGTCTCCTTCTCCGCGTATCGGTTCACCGATCTCTCTCTCGCTTTGCCCCGTAGTTTTTCCATCGTTGTCTCTCCCTTTTTCGCTCATTCACCCCGCTCGTCGGTTTCTCGCGGTCTCTCATCCGTCTCTTTTCCAACGGCTTCTCCCTTTCTGGCCGATTCTCCGGCTCGTTCGCCTCTCCTTCGCACCCTCTGTCATCCGCTTCCCCTCTATATATCTTTCTCGCTCCCGACACGCCGATTGGACGGGAGCTTGCGAAAGTTCCAGGTATCCCGGAGGACCGCCCACCGGTCCTCCTGCAGCCGGGAAAGTTTCGTCATTCCGTGCAGAACAGGGAGGGAATCCGCTGCTGATGTTGCTCCGCCGGCGACGCTGTATACCTTGGCAATTGGTCGGCCCTATTCAGAAATCACGCGACACGCCACTTTCTGATAACCTCCGGCACCGAGGTGTAATTAAATTTCCAAGGATTTCGCGAATGAACCTGGACCGTGTGCCCTAGATCGGCACGGCTCGCGTAATCGTGATTTCTCACAGACTCTCGCAGCGTAGAGACGTTTAACGTAAATATTTTATCGCGTTGTTTGCTATTCTTTCGTCTTCTTTGCTTTCCCTTTTTTTTTCATTTTTTTTTTTCTTTTTTTTTTTTGATATTTCACGAATCCTTTCCGTTGATAAAAACGTATTAGTTAAATAGGAAACGAGTTCGAGGAAATATATAAATAACGAGTAATATCGTACAGAGCGTGGAGCAATTACGTTGGCAAGTTTATCAGTCCCCAGGCGGCGCGCGTGGAAACAGCTCAGTCGGAAAGAAGTTCGAAGTGACGCGAGAAATCCATGTAATTAGACTGGTGAAACGTATTTAACGGGAGCTTATCCCCGGTTAGTATAAAGTTTCGATGAAAAAAAGTTCCATTAAATCCGCCGGCTAAGATATAGAGGAATTACGAGGAGGGGAGGCTCTTTTAATTTATCATCTGCTTTAAATCCAACGGACGCTGCTTGATAGAAGCGGTCCTTTTTAGCACCGATTTCCAAGGTTCGGCCAATTGCCAGGATCGAAATTTCACGATCATACTTGCCGACCTTGTTCCATGCTAGATCCTTCGTTCATCTACGCTTGACCTTCGAATCCGATCGTCTTCGTCCTTTCTTCCTTGTACAGATTATTTACGTCGCTTGAAAATATTTCATATTTCGATACTTTTCTCGCAAACATTCGAATCCACGGCTTCCTTCGATCCAACGATTAGCCGGAAAATCTCGAACGTCGTGAGATCGTCTAGACGTCGAGACAACGTCGTGAACTGCGTTATCAATTTAATCGTCCGTTGGCACGACGTTGAACGATAATCGCGACAGACTAGAATCGCTGGCCCGGTAGCGGTAAAGTGCAACATAACGTGCGTTTGCTCTCGTTCGATGAAGAAGAGGGATAAGGGGCGTTGCTATCGAGCCTAACGAGGCTCGATGTCTCAATTTCCGTAAGAACGTGCGCCTCGCAACAGGGGGTGACCAATCCCGAAGGGGAACGCCTGCCTGTCTAGGGACGATACGGAGCTGATAAGGTGCTAAAATAATATACGGCTATGACCTGTTCGGAATCTCTCGGATTCGGATGTATCGTCATCCCGTTTCTTTCTTTCCTTTCTAATTATTAACCTACGCTGCTGAGATTATCGCTAAGAGATCGACGAACACGGATGAAAGCGTTAAGGGGAAAGATGGAAAAGATACGATCGATGCGTGTATCAGCTGTATCAGACACGTGGTAGCTTCTGTAAGTTACGATCAGATTAATTTATTTCCTTGGTCAATTTTTATTTTACTAACCTTACGTTTACTTGTATCAGCAGAAACAGTTGTTATATTATCTTTGGATCGAAATTTTAATACAACGTTATTTGCATTCTTTCTCAGTCGTTCTAGAGTTTCTATCTTAATTTCACCAACACTTGGATTGTTTCTCCAAATTGTTGTAAATTAATTGTTGTAAATTGTTGTAATTTCTCTCTGAAATATTAAAGGGATCAAGGTACGATAATAATCGGTGAATGTAAAGACGAAGGAAAAAGCAACGCGGAGACGATATTTTTCAGTTACAAGGGCAGATTATTAGATCCGTTCGTCCTTTAGTTCGTCGCGTAGTCGCCTCCCTTTCCCCGGGATTGTTTCCTGATGCTATCTCTGACTCTCCAGTTTGTTAGGGGGATTTATTTGATTGAATATCGACTGTTCGGGCACCCGCCTTGCTTATAACGAGTATATCAGCATCGGCCGTATCGCGCCCGTCCACGGGGACCACCCCCGTGAATCGCGTTCATGGGGCGGCACGGATCTTAATCCAAATCGACCGACCGGAGGCTTGGTCACGTTTTTTTTTTTTTTTTTTTTTTCGAAAATAACGTAAGAAATTTATTCGTCGCGGTGAATTTATTCGCAAGTCTTGTTCTCTGAGAACAGGTATAATCCGACGTTTTGAATCTTCGAATCTTCGAACCTTCGAATCCTCTATATTCGTGTAACTGCGTGAGTTTGCAGTTTTATAATTTATATCCATTGCCATTTGGCATCGAAAAACGTTCTCCGTGTTGGGCGGAAGACATTAAGATTTAAAGAGATTTACGCGCACGGGTGCGCGCATGGAGCATACATAGACTCGAGACTCGTATAATAGAACCCGATTCGAATCTAAATCCCAGCTTACGAGATAAACAGTCTATTAGGGGCTGCAGTAACCCTCGGTGAAACTTCCACCGGCCTATAACGACCAGATCAAAGGTATCGGATCGACCGGGACCCCTCCTGACCATCGTATCCCGATTTATAAACTGTCGGTGTCTTCCTTTCGCGCGACTTCAATTTACCGGAAATTTTATTCCTCCGATCGAATAGAATTCCGAGTAATAACATTCGGATCGTTTTCAAGGAAATTATTTATCGAACTTTCGATCGACGATTATTAGCAGAAACACGGGTCTAGTCAGATATTAGCGATTCTTATCTGATAATGAAAAAAGTTCGACGTAAAGGGAAACGCGAAATTTCATTCGAATCGAAAGTTTACCAGCAGAAGCTAGTTCGATAAGGGGCGATTAATTATTATCGCGAAAACAATGGCATTTTTTAGACCGCGTGATGGCTTCCAGGGAAAAATCGATGTTGGAAAGCGAGATGAAATGTTTCAACGGGTAAACTGTCCGGGATGGACGGGCGAATGGATCTCGCGTGAGATCCGCGTGAAAGAGGCGAAAAATATCGAGCAAGTTCGTTCTAATCGAAGGTGTAACGTTTGAAGGAAGATCGTGGAATCGCGTGGGCGATCGTAACGAGTGAATGAAAGATATTCGTTGGACGATGTCTGCTGTATTTAATGCGAAGGGTTGTCGTTGAATGTCGGACAAAGACGCGTGGGTGCTGTCAAATTCGAACGTTTCGTATCACGCCACCCACGATTTCGCAAATTTGCAACGTAATTAATCGTAACGTAAATATCAAAGTTACACAACCCTCGTCCCTTTTTCAATGGAATTTCTTTCGAGTAAAAACGCTTTACGCGTAGGCACTTTAAATTATTTTCGAAATCATCTTCTCCCTCGTGTATGTTTGAACAACATCGTACGGTATCGAGTACGTCGAGTAATAACGAATTAATCGACGAGTAATTCATTCATCCGGGGACCCAACGTGCAAACTCGGGTGGACCCTCGACTCGCATACTCGCGTAAGCACCAATTTTCAGAAGATCTCGCCCACTCAAAACACCATTAAGCTCGAGTTCTAGTTCATTGGTAGCCAGCATCTCCGCTCTTCTCTCTCTCTCTCTCTCTCTCTCTCTCTCTCTCTCTGTTTCTCTGTTTCTGTCTATCGCACTGTCTGCGTATACGCGAGCACATAGCCACTCGCAGAGGGTGGATATGATTGACGAGCCCTTAAACGAAATGGGATTAATGCGCGTGCAAATTTCAAACTCAGCCACAGCGGGAAGGGAAACGTCGGGCCCGGCTTGCCGATAATCATTATTATTAACGATGGAATTAGTATTCGACGAAGTGCGGACTTGGGAGAACTCAAAGGGAGCTACTTTGCTTTCCGGGCGCCGACATAATGCCGGCGAAAACTTTGTAGACAATGGCGAAAAGTTTCGCATCCGTTTTGTTCCGTCGTTTCCAATTGGTCCGTCCAAATGTTTAATTTCCTTCGCCGTTCTCCGATCACGTTGAACTTTAAAAATAAAGGTGAACGTTAATTTGCCGGTTGAATGGCCGAAAGGAGTGTACATCGGTGGCAGATTAATTTTTAAAAGCGACGCCGCGCCGTCTCGTTGCTGTCGCCTTTTGAAGCGTGCCGGTTCGATCAACGGCGAAGTTCTTTTGCTCGTCAACTTCCTGCTTCGCCGGAAAATTATTAATCCAGTAATCGGCTAGTCGATCCTTCGCCCAAGTTTCAGTCCCATTCACACGCGTTTTCACCTGCGATTTTTCCTTCGAAATTCGACGCTACCCGCGTGTATCCATCCTGGTTCGGGTCAACGACGCGTACTTGTCGTGCAAGAGAATTCGTGTTATCATCGTCGATTGGTATTGGGAAGGTAATCGCGAAAATAGGATTACGCGGAAGGAGCGTCGCGAAGGAAACGACTAAAGAGGCAAGCAGTAAGGTGACCAGTTTGAAGATAAAGGAAAGAGCGACTAGTTCACGAGCAAGTTCGTCAGGATCGTCGTACGTTATATTTTAATTAGAAATCGGTCTGGAAGGGAATAGACGAATTTTTAAATTTGTGAAATTTCACGCTTCGAAGAGGCTCGTACAATTCGCTCAAGACGAAGGTAAAGGAACAATTTCCGAGGAATCGCTGTTCGAAATTTTCCGCGGCGTTTATCGATGGATCGAGTTGCCGAGACAAGAAAAGAGACAAAGTTGTCGGGAGAGTGGTTCTCCTGGAAATTTCTTGGCCCAATTGGAGCGACGTTTTTCCGTGACTCGAAAAGCTTGTCGAGAGGGAAAAGCAAATAATTTAACGAATCCGGCGACCCTGATATGGAAAACTCATATCGTCGGTTCAAGGTATCGCGCGTATCGATTTCTTTGTAGACAAAAGTCTGCGAGTCGGTTCCAAAGAACATCTCGAAACGGCCGGAATCAGGCCACGTATACAGTAGCCTTGAGCGGAATATCGAAGACGTCGAAGATATTCACCGACTTTTCAATCTTCCACTCTTGGCACACTTCTCGAGGAGTCGATAAAAGAGACAATAGAAAAATAGCGACCGACAGAGCCGGTTAATCGGTCTACGCCAATCACACGTGCAAGTAGATGCTTGAACCTATTGAAAAATCCTTAAATAGTCGAAACAAAATTGGCACTTTCGCATCGAATAATATGGCCGAAAACGAAATAACACGCTGTAGATATAAATTTGCAAAGTCTCTCGATCGATCTAAAACGAAAAGGCTAGCAAACGTTTTCTAAATATATAAATGACTTAAAGACGGCGTAAAAATGAGAGAGAGAGAGAGAGAGAAAGAAAGGAGCAGAGAATAATAAAAGGGGGAAAAGAGGAAGTGTATAAAACTGTATCGTACGCGAAATAGATTTGTCCAGGGTTACGGAATGAGTTGAGAAATCGTCGCGAGCGCTGAATTTTCTCCCATAAAACGTTTCCCGAGGGATAAGCGAGTAGATCACCCTGTATACGGGGTGGAATCCGTTTCTCGGATTTTACGAGGTCCCGCTCGAGATCTTTCTTTTTCTACTTTCGCCGGTTCTCCGTCCCCCACTCCTCCCCTCTCACACTTCTTCTTTCTCACTCTCTCTCGCTCTTTAAACCTCTACCTCTCCAATCGCGTTCCTCTCTTTTTCTTTCTATCGTTATTCCACTCCTATGCTTTCCTCGTCTCGCTTATTCAGACGTTTGACGGAACTTAGAATATAAACGACCCCAAACCAGACCCTATCGATACGTCAGCTTCAACAGGGGGTAAGGAATGATAGATCGACTTTTTCGACTGGCAGGGTGTAAATATGCGGTCTCTGAAAGACAGCTTGATGAGACGGTTCCTGTTCCACGCCGGAAATCTCTCTCTTTCTCCTTCTCTCTCTCTCTCTCTCTCTCTCTCTCTCTCTCTCTCTCTGCCTCTTGATCCTTTACCTTCGACCGGGAAATCGAACCTTCGAATCGCTCAACTTTCTCGCGAAACTTGAAGAAACGTGGTGCCACGCGAGACTCGAAGAAATTTCTTCGACAAGAAAGTCGGAGAATGCGATGTCCTCAACCGCATGCAAACCTCAACTTTAAACATACGTTTGCTGAAAATTGTCACGTTACGCGTTGACGCTGTTCCATCGCTGGGATTTCATCGGTGCAAATGTTGGATCGGATCGAACTTGCGTCTAATTTGCCGTAGGTGAACTTCGGAGACGTTTTCATCCCGGCGAACCTGAAAGCGCCGAAGGCCAGAGTGCTGCCTGAATTCTCGAGGTTGGCGCACGGCCTCCGTAGCGGCAACATCACCATCTTAGATTGCAAAACTATTTACATCCCGAATCTGCATTACGACGGCGCCGGTCCTGACGCTTATTTCTGGGTTGGAAACGGCTCGGAGCCCAACACGTTTGGCATCAAAGTACCAAGCGAGAGACAAAGGTACATCGTGCTTCGTCTATTCTATCCGTTCGAACCCGTTTCTTTAGATTTCGCGCGTTACCAATAAAAAACGAGCATCTGCGTTTTACAGCTTGGCGCCATTAAGCGGTTATCAAGGAGCGGACATCGAAATCGTTTTGCCGGCTAACTTGACCGTGCACGACATCGACTGGCTGTCGGTTTGGTGCGTTCAGTTCAAGCACAACTTTGGACACGTTATGATCCCGAAGGACCTCGACGTTCCACCGGCTCTTGGACAGACGAAGATCGCGGTAACTGGAAACCAACTGTTCGCGAACAAACTGAATTTCATTTCTTAGTATTCATGCACCTGTTTAAAAAAAAAAAAAAAAAAAAAAAAAAGTTACGTTCGTTCAATTGAATCTGACATTTCATTAACGAAATGTATTTTTATCGGGATAGCCGCCTTGGTGGTACGATCCTGTAAGTAACGTAGAGTCTATCAAACAGACGATTTCCACGTGTCAGAAACGATCATCCGTTTTAAATACAAGCCTAGCGCCTATATAAAAAGCAAAAACTTGCGTTGTTTTTGCAGACAAGCAGCACGCCACCACCACCGGACAAGGAAACGCCGCCTCTGTCGAAACTCGAGCTGACCAACTGCAAAGAGATAATGGAGGGCCGTGTGCAGGTCCAATGGGAGATGATAGGAGACGATATCCAGATCAGAGTGTCCGGCCGGATCAACGAGGACCAGTACGTTGCGTTCGGTTTATCCGGTCGCGAAGGAAAGCCCGAAATGATCGGTGGCGACGTGGTTGTGGTCGCTTACGACAACAGGACCGGTAAATTCATCGCGGTCGACTATTATTTGTCGGATTACGCTCAATGCGACGGCAAGAAGGGTGTGTGTCCCGACGAAAGGGTCGGAGGGAAGAACGACGCCGTTCTTGTGCACGGAGAACGAAAGAACGGCGTAACGACAGGTAAGAAAATTACTTTTTCTGTGATCGCGAAGATGCATTTGTATTTATCGTAGTATTTATGTACGCGCGTAATTAATTAGGTTCAAGTATATTCTCAAATTTATCTATTTCCTTCGTCATCGAAGATCACAGGCGTTGTGTAACGTTCGCGATCAACGTTTCAGTTACTTATATGAGACCTATGAGTACAAACGAGCCGGTAAAGGACAGGATGATACCAAACACAGAGACGAGCGTAATCGCGGCGATAGGACCTCTGAATATGAGAGGAGAAGCCAATGCTCATCACAGCTTCGACAGGACGAACGAGGACATTCGTATTGATTTTACGTCGAGGAACGTGCACGAGTGTACAAATTCCCTCTACAACCTCCCGGACATGTCTGACATCGAACCCTGGCCAGCAGCCGTAATCACCAACGAAACTACCTTCAGCACGAGGATCGGACCAGCTGGTGGGAAAAGAGGATACACGAGGATCACAGGTATCCTTCCTTGTATGCTACGTTCGTTGGAGAACTTTTGAAACGAGCGTTAAAAAGAGCGCTGTTATTTCTAGCAAATCTTCTTATTATCCCTTATCCTTTTTATACGTTCGCGTCGAATGTCGTTCGAATATCGTAATGATCATGGATTAAAACGTAGGACAACCTGCTTGGGGAATCGCGTGGTACATCAACGACTTGCTGATCCCTGAAATCACAGTGGAGAGAGGACAGACGTACACGTTCATAGTCGAAGGTGGGAACGATCCGGCTAATCCAGCAAGGCGAGTTGACATTTCAAACTATTAATAGTCCGCTTTGTATTCTGTTTCCCTTGATTTCGCAGTTCGTTCGATGTTCGATAATTATAGGAAATTCGTAGCGCCAACATACGTCGTTCACTGCCATTCGATTACAATTTTCTACGAAATTTATCTACGAAACGATAAGTTTCTGCTTCGCGTAGAATGCAAGAACTCGATTTCTTTCCTGTAGGTACCATCCATTCTATATCACCGACAGTCCAGAGGGTGGATTCGGTCAAAAGACCGAGACAGAGCAAAGGGCGCAGAGAGTGTTTGCCGGAGTAAAATACGACACGGACGGATATCCTTATCCCACGGCGGCTGGTCGTTACTGCGAATGGGTTCACAAGACGGTAGACATGAGCGCGGATATGGAAACTTTTGAGAATTTCTTCGAAACCCTTAGACTAGAGTGCGACAAGGGTGAGCCCGCTAAACTTGTTTGGACCGTGGCCGAAAATACACCGGATTTGGTCTATTATCAGGTACGATTCATAAAGATACGATCGACATCGATTCTTTTGCCATGATCGTGTCACGAACAAGGAACGTCATTCAACGAGAACAATTTGTCTCCGCAGTGTTACACGCACAATAACCTGGGCTGGAAGATAAACGTTGTCAACAGCGCGCACGCGACCGTGCCGTTACTGTCGATGGTTACAACGACGTTCGTCGTCGGTATGTTACAATTCATAAGATGAATTAACCCTTTTAAATATTGCCTGAAACATACGCGAGGAGTTACGATCGCAACGCTAGATCCGAAACGAAACGAGACGAAGGGAAAGGTAAACTCGGTTTCGAAGGAAACTCGCGTAGGTAACGACGGTGATAAAACAAAAACAAAAAAAAGGCGATTGTTAAAATCTGCTAAACACGATACAAGGTTGTAAGAAAGTACTTAGCTCGTAAGGTTTAATCGTACGTAAAAGATTAGCAGAATATTTTTAAGATCTCTATCAGATTCAATATTTCATATTATACTATATATATATATGTATATGTATATGTATATGTATATGTATATGTATATATACACATATGTATATATAATTATATATATATATTATATACATACATACATACATACATACATACACGTATTAACACGGCACTTGAGGAGAACGAGATTCGAGGTGATTTTTAACGTTTAAGAATTTAAGAGACTACTTAGGAAAAGGAGAGCGAGAATAATTTCTGACAATAATAATAATTCGGGAGCGGGGTATAAACGTGGATAATTTCTGACAATAACGTGAAACTTGTATCGTTTATCGTGGGTACAGGGAGGGATATTATAATTTAGCGAGCAGAATCGATCGGTGTAGATCGATGCGTATATCGGTGATAAACGAAAGAACGGGGAAAGTATCCGTGGTACATGTACAATGTAAATTTTGCACAAAGCTATAGTCGAGTATAATGTAACATTAAAGATCGAGTAGTACTTAAGATATACATTTATAAATGCTGTCGACTTGACAATAATACGTAGGGTAGTAAACGATGAAGGAATCGCTGGAGAAAAAAAAAAAAAAAAAAGAACGGGGAAATATGTACAAGGTAACGTCAGACATTATATAATTTAAGGGTGATACAGTTGCAAACTATCCCCTATACGTGTAACAATGCTATAATATGTACATACTATAGAGTGGACCTTCCTAAAACGGAATGAAAGTATAAAATGTGCCTTGGGTACAGATAATGAACTTCTCTAATTACACGAATTAGGAACCACTCGGACAAGAGATACCCTGTAGTACTTAGGAGCTGGTTTCTTGCGCGTTGAACGTATCCGTACGTGGTCAATTCGTAGAACCGAATATTAACGTTGATGTTTCGTTTCGCAAGCGTATACTAGGCGAAACAGTTTAGTCCGTTTTAACCGGAGAATTCGATCGAGATCAATTCGCAAAGACGTAACGACGAGCGAACAGGTAGCGTGATACGTGCAAGGAATGAGATGTCGTGCAACCAAGAAATCAGAAAAATACATAATCACTCTAGAAACGTAGAGATTAACGAGGTAGCAAAAAAAAAAAAAAAGAAAAAGAGAAAAAAAGCGATATATCTCTCCCTCTTTTTAAACGTGAATAATAAAAACTATGCAGTGTCCAGATTCTAAGTAACGGGGTGTCCTCAAAATTGCCAGCAGCCAACAAAATTCTTCGCAATTCCGATTGCTTAACGCACGAAGACCAGCCTGTATTTAATTACATATGCATTCATACCTAACATAAACATTATATATATATATACACAAAAACACACGCACGCACACACAGATATATATATTAAACATACATACATTATACGAGGTACTACATGCATAAATATGAAAGAAAATTCGGAAATTTACATCGTTCAGCTGTCAACGTTGTCCAGTTTGTATTCGTTCGCGCTTATCATCGGCGATAATCAAAATGGCAAAATGACAATTGGACAAACGCCTAGCGCGACAGTTTATACCGTTCTGCTCTACATTCGATTTACGATAGATGAAAGGATCGGTTCCTCTTCGAGCAACGAGTGTAAACAAGCGACGAATACGCGCGTTGGACATCGTTGCTCGAGCTTTTAAGCGAGATGCGTGAAAGAAACGACAGTGTCAAGTAAGGATACTACGTATTACACGCGTTTGTAAAGTTAATTAAGCGACCGTAAGACGAAACCGAAGATTCGTTTGATCGCCGTGTCGATACAACGCGTTTGGATGGCAGTATTTCCGGCGATGCTCGACGGCGATCCTCCAGAGAATACCGCACGATTCCACATAATTTTCTTCGGGTCTGTACACCTTAGAACAACGCGTCCTCGTCGCCATTTTCGTTCTTCTTCCTCGTCTCACTGCTTTTCTTCGTCCCTTCTTCCTTATCGTATCTGTTGTTATTCTTCCTTCTAAGCGAGTCCTTCGAGAGAGCGAGGCGGGAGATCGTAGCACGTAAGCGGATATAAAACTCCTACTTCTGTGAACGACAATAAATATGATACCGACTTGCCGGATCGGAAATTCAGAGGGGCTGCTCCGATGAATCCAGGCGATTTACGCGCGAGCCGAAAGAGAAAGAAACGTTTCGAAAGACGGCCGGACTCGACGAAACTTGCTGTCCCGCGTTTCCTGCTTCTACTCGAGACAATAAACGAGCTGTTGAAACCGTAAGGGTCGATCGTTCGTTCGTTCGCTCGCCAATGTTACTCGGACAATAACGCGATTAATCGCGACCAAAGAGTTCTATATTTTATGGAGAGGATGATAAAACGTATCCGAACGACGATCACGACGATCGAAGGTAACGCTTGACGATATTCGTGGATACGGTTTACCGTTCTAAATTTTCAAATTCCGACAATAATCACGCTCGATCCTTTCAAGTACAAACGTCCGATAATAATCGATCGCGTTTGTCGGTTATTAGATCGGACAACGGATACGGTCATTCGTCGAAGGAATGGCCGAGCGAAGAAAACGCACGGTCGTAGGACAGCAGACGTCATTCGTTAGAAGACAAATATGTATCTGTACGGATCAATTATTCGAGGTGTAAGTGTAGAAAAAGAGAACTTAAACGGCGCACAGTTCCGCCGACATTAAGCTATACTAGCTGTAAACGAGTGTACAGAACGAACGAAAGTTTTAGATAGGAATGTAAAGATCTTCTCTTTTTAATAATCTCCTCTCCTCTCTTTTTCTCTCTGTCCGTCTCTTTCGTGTATATGTGCACCTTCTACGCCACTATTTCTCTCTCTTTGTCTCTCGTTTTCACTTTGTCCCGTAGAATACTTTGTCACGGAGCAGCCCGAGCCGATGTCCCCCAAGTTGTTAGCGGTTAAGGAGAAAGAGGAAAATAAGAAAAATAAGAAAAATACGATAGTTTAGAAGTTAAGCGAAAATCTTCTTTTCTCGCCGTATCGAAATGTAATTTAAAATCGACGTAAGAAGAAAATATGAGAAGAGAATCGAGGATATGTACGAGCGTCGAAGATGATCGGTCGTCGTTCGGATCGACGAAACGATGGCTCGGTTTCCAATGTGCGACGTTCGAGGCGTGAATTTCGAATCGTTAGCGATTATCTTATAGCAGGTAGACACGTTTACATTTTGTGTCTCTCGTATCGTAGTTCAAATAGCGTTTTACTCGTGTAACTTTCCTTCCATAAGCGTCGATCCTCTCGTGCAAATCGACGAATCCAATAATCGATTAACTCGAGGAATTTAAGCGAAAAAGAAGAACCTAAGAGACCGATAGAATCTCATCAATCTATACCGTTAGCGCTCGATTCAATATTCAAGCGCGTTCCTCCTTGTACGATCCTTTCTTGGCTGATAGTTTCGACAAACTTCTCTATTTGTTATACCCAGTTTTTTCCTTCTACTATACCCGTTCACATATCCCCACGAACATATCCCTAATGTAAGGCTCGAATGGTTCGAGACGTAACGTTCTCGATCAGTGTTTTACTCGATAAAAGTAAAGACAACAGCGAACGGATTTCGTTCGAATTGAAACGTAAGGAAATTAGATGAAGATTGTCGAGCGTCCTCGAGATCGGCGTTCGTGTCTTTGATTTTTCTCAAATGCCGTCCGAGGGATATCTCGAACGATCGAACGAAGAAATAAGAAAGTAAAAGACGAACATCGCGAATCGATAGATACCGGTGAAAGAGATGCGCGAAGAATCGAGATAGATCGGAATCGATAATGGGAAAGATCGGGCGAGTGGCGAACGAACCGTAGAGATAAGTAAAGAAGAACGTTCGAACTAGCGATTTTAATAGCGTCGATCGATCGAACGGATGTATAACACTGTCAATATGTATGTAACGACAAAGGTCTTCTCGTTTCAACGATGTATCGCGAAGAGAACTGAAAGGCTTTTAAAAGTGGATAACCTTTGTGAATCTTATCCTTGTCGTAGAATATATTTTCACACTTAAGAACACGGCGTCGAGAGCGAGAGAAAAAAAGGGAGAAACGGTATATCGATGCTTCGGCTCTTTGCGCTCTTACGAGAACTGTCTGCTTTCTTGCTTTCGCCGATAAGGTACGTCTACGTGTGTGACGTACGTGTAAAGAAGAAAAGAAAGATGGAGGACGCGTACGGGTATCGAGTTTAAGAGTCGCAAAACATTCGGAAGGATTTTATTCGCCAGCGCGATACGAACAACGTACAAAGTGGTGTCGATAAGAAATAATTGATTTATTACGATAGACCGTCCTCAGTTGTGTTTAACAAATTCTAAGGATCTATATTTTTGAACGACGAGTATCATTGGGCGAGTGCTACGATGTTTTATCGTTAAGAGAGAACGCGTCGAGGAGAAACCGTGTTTAAAAATCCGATCGAAAGTAGTAGAATGGCCAGACGCGAGTGCGAAGAGTCGAAGGAGAGAAAAATTCGTGAAATCCATATCCAAGTATCCGTAGATAAGTCGTTTTCGAACATGCTGACACCCACCCATTAGTAATTAGTAGATGACATAGCTCGTGAAAGTTTAAACGAAGAAACGAAAATAAAGAAAAAAAAAAAAAAGAAGTAAAATATTTATCAACTACTCTATCCGAGAAACGTGTCGAGAAGAGGAAGAAACGAAAACGAACCTGATTCTGGAAAGTATGCGAAATGTTTCGGCGAATTTATCCAGCTCTCGCGTGAACAAAAAAGTAAAAAATATAACGTAGAATTATCGAGAAATGGTAAAACAATTGTCAACCGTTTTTTTCAACGTTTACGTGTTAGACTAGACTAATCAACAAAGTAACTCTATTATTAATCGTGTACTCGTATTACTGTAAAGTCGATTCAATTGTCAAGGTCCTCGTGTTTTTACGAGACACGTGCGAACATGGTTTTAAGAACATATCGAATTTTTTCATAATTTAATCGCGCATTGTGTTTTATGTTATTCGAAGACAGAAAAAAAAAAAAAAAGAAAAAGAAAAGAAAAAAGAAAGAGAGAGAGAGAAATAAAAGTACCTAAATAGTTGGAATACCAGCTTAATTTAAACGTCTTGAATGCAATGTAATCGTCGATTGCGTTTACCGAACACCGAACTACTCGCACGTGTCCGAAGTTTATGGCCATCGTGAATGCGAAAATAAAACGCTCTGGTCCAGAGTGTAAGCCTAACTGCATACAAAGATGTATACGAATTTGAATTTCGATGTCAATGCAGTGTAGTGCATTTTAAGCCATGTATGTGTATAATGTTGCACGTGTCGTCGTTTCTTTTCATCATCTTATTTTTGTCTGTTTTCGATCCAAGAATCTTACTCGTGGTGAAATCGATTCTGCGTCGAATAGATTTATGTATCATCGAGCGAGAACAGATATTGTGAAAATATAAATGCTCGAACAACTTGTTTCACGACGCTACAACTATTCGCATTGCATCATTGAACATGTACATTCCTTTTAAAATCTTCAAACAGTTATTTCTCTGATTTCGGTGCCATAAAAATTGTTTCGTGCGAGATTACTAATACATTTGAGGTTAATCGATCAACTTGATAAGAGCATTGTAGCTTTCTGAAATAAGTTCAACAATTTGCGAAACGTACTATCAAATCAAATTTTATTTAATTATTAAACCACCAACGATTGAATTTCAATATAGTAAATTTTTTCAATAGCTGTCCACCAAAAATGTATAAATAATTTCACGTTTTGAAATTCTACGTACCGGTTAAGAACTCTAAAATACGAAATGAAAGTAATTCGGATAAACATGGAGTAATCATGTATATTTTGGTCAATTATTCCGTGATATACATATCTTTCTAGTTTCGATTCATTGGTGAATAATTACAAGTAATCTACGAAAGCCTACTTACTTGATCCTCTGATTCTGCTACGAATGAAGACATTTCCGTGCAATGTTAACTTTCTTGATATAGACTATACATTGTAACATATTGAGTTTAGGTACGAGATGGTTCGTTTATAATATCGGTTCATTTTTTTTTTCCTTTCTTTTTATTGGTCTTTTTTTTTTTACGGAAATAAAGAGAAGAATAAGACAGCAAATGTACGCATCAAACCACATAGAGAGAAAAATGCTCTCAAAGAAAAAAAAAAGAAAAAAAGAAAAAAGAAAAAAAGAAAAAAAGAAAAAAAAAATGTTATGAAAAGACTGCTCTTACCGGCAAAAAGTATCAACACCCTAAGAATATAGAAAATAGAGACAATTCCAATGTACATCACGCATCACGACCACCTTCGTTCTTTATCATGATTCTTACCTTTTCGTTCGATACATAAAACCTTTGAAATTCTATATACAAATAAACACTTTTGTATGTATTTATCCACTATACGCAGATCCACGTCCGAAGGATACCAACGATGTGTATGAGATTTAGAAGTGACTAAACTATAGAAAAAGATCGTGGAATTACGATGATTATTATTATTATTCGAATGAAAATATCTCAGGATAATGTATGTCCTTCATTGACCTTGAATTTCTCCGCAATATTTCACGCGTTAAATCTACAGCTTTGACAGCGCTACATTTATTAACGATTGGGTAAAAGGAGCATCTAAATAATCATGAAGTATATAATATATTATGATTATGAATTATTGAACATTGTATCAAATTTTATATTCACTTCTTGTGGTTGACAATAAACTGGTTTTATAAAAAAGTTAAAGAAATTTTCTATACATTTTTTCAATATTAAAATTCCAATACGTTGTTTCGTTGTTACATATACGATTAAATATATTCCTTAGCTATTCATTTAATTTTGCTAAATTTATTTCGGGTATCCCCAAGGATCTTTCTTTTGATCCATTAGGACGAGAGAAGATTCGCAGATTTTCTTAAACACTTCGCGCAGTCTTCCTTTTTGGAACACCTGAAATAAATTAAAAGTATCGATTATTTCACCTTTCAGTTTTAGTACATATTGATCGTGTACGAACGGTGATATATAGTATCAGCGTGTACCTTGTAAAGTTGATACTGTTCAGAGGCAAGAATGTCTGCCAATTGTATACATTCAGCGTGTTCATTCATTTCGGTCATCACAGAATGTAAAAGAAGCGTAACTTTTGGAATACAAAGTTCCCGTAACTTCTCCATTTGATGCTCGCGGGCCGCTTCTTCAGGGGTACATGATTCGCCGTTATTGTTGTTTGAATCAACCAACCAACCACCATCCGGGAATAACAATACGTTAAACAATAATTGTTTCACTGCCTATAAGATTAATAATATTAAAAATACTTAACAATCTTTATTTCGTATTAATATGATAAATTTTATTTCACGAACCTTCGTATGATGTTGCATCGTGGACTTCCACCTTTCCATTTCTACGTTGTATTGTGACTTTTTATGTTCATACGCGACTTTCTCGGTGAACGTCGCATATGCGGGTAACTCATCCAACGGCGTAGGTTTTCCATGATGATAATGAGAAAACCATTCGGCGAAACCTTCTTGGGCATCGAGATAAGTTTTATAACAAAGGTATTCCCGAATCGTTGAAGACGCTCTTTTCGACAGATTATTTGTCATCGTGAGATTTGTTAAAGTACCTTCTAGCGTTGGATATTCAGCCATGATAGATTCAATGGAATCTACTGGAATCTATAAAATTTGACAAGCAAAAAAAATCATCGATTAAAAACAACTGGAGAAACGTTTAAAAATTAAGGAATCGTTCAACTTCCTACCTTATTAAAAGCTTTTCTAGCAGCGTCAATTTTTTCATTTGTCAGAAAATATCTTATAAGAGCATTAGTTTGCGACAATGCTTCTTCCCGTTGACTTTGATAAAATATTAACCAATCCAGAGCATTAATCTTGTCAACGTCCGCGTCAGTCATAGTACCTTTCAAATCAGTGGGATCGACGTCGATGTTTTTAGAACGTATACTTTCTACTACTAGTTTCGTAATTGCCTCTACGTTTAGATTAGCGTCTTCGGCCGCAGCTAAGCATTTTTTCCGTTGTTCATAATCTTTTATAGTTTCCAAATAACTGGCATAATTTGTTATTTGAAGTTCTTGAGGTAACATAGCTGTATAGAAGGCGATCAAAATTGGATCATCCATTTCAATTAAAACGCGAACATACGCCAACAGAACTTTATCTCCAATTTTATCTTTTGCATTTTTACCAATTTGGCGAAAGAAATATATCAGATGCGCTAAAAACCTTAAGAAGTGAGGATCGCAAGACTTCGAACATATCATTTCCGCTATTTCTTCCATTAATTTTGGTATTTGATCCAGTATCAGATATTTCTGAATAAGGTGATCGGGTTTATTCGATTGTGCTCGAATATCAGGGTTTTTCGATGCGTGAAGTTCTTTAAATACATCTTTTAACGAGATCTCATTTTTCCAATAATCGTCAGGCATGTCCGTAAAACTTTTTGCCACTAGATCTCTCACTTCCCTCTCTACTTTAATGTCTAACAGCGTTTTCATATAAGCCCATAGTGCATCTTGCCAAGAAGACGCCACTTGCAGCATTTGTTGAACATTTCCACAAAGACTAGCATAAATCGTGCGATAAAATTGACCTGAACGCGGAAAAATTTTAATTATAAGATGCAGCTTGTGGTAAATCATGTTTAATAGTACAGATAATAAAACAATCATTACCTACACGCCTTTCCTGAGAAAGTTCCCAAGCGCATAATTTCCAAAGACTTCTATTAGGATTTCCTTCGATAGGTAATTTAGAATCAGATAATGGGTTTCCATAGTTAGGATCATGATGAGGTATCCATCCTAACAGACAAGCAGCTCGCCAAGGTTGTCCACAGTATTGAGCTAATGCTTGTGCTTTTTGGAGTCGACCGCAGCGAACCTATTTAAATAAAATATATTTTATATATTACATTTTTTAAATAATTTTCAATTAATTCATTATTAAAAATCTTGTACCTCTATGAACATTCTCTTCTCCAGCCTTGCGTCATCTTCCCTGTCTAAATCATGTAGAGGTTTTCCTTCTCTTATCGGAGCATCCGGATCTAGAGACGATACCAATGGTCTAGATGAACGAAATGGAATTTGTTCTTTGTCTTTATACATTAATAATTGTCTCACAGTATTTTCCCATGCGATTGTTTTATCTGTGAAATGTTCAGTGACTGGATATTTATCCGCTTGGTCTAATGCATTTTTCTCCAACCAGTCAATTATCAACTGATATTCTCTAATGTGACTTTCAGTTTTAAACAAATTATCTATCACAACTTTTTCTGATATGTATATATTATTTTCGACTGGAGTAGGAAAATTGAGACTGTTTATTCTATTTTGGTATAAACAATAAATAAGTCTCCATGTGTTCCTTTCATTTTCTAAAGAAATTTCATCTTCTGATATTTCAGTAGTTTCTACTTTTGACTGCATACCTAAAAGATAAAAAATATATAATTATATGAAAAATATAATACTAAAGTACAAAGTCAATACATACACTATAATTTTCTATATACCTCTCATTATATCTAACGTGTCTGTGCAGTTTTGTATAAAATCTGCGATAGTATCAAATACCTGTGCCTCTGAAAAGTTTGCCTGTAAACTATGTAAGAAATCATAGAAGAGTTTAGACGTAACATCTCTCCAAGGTTCCCTAGCTTTTAAAATCATGCCAGTCGCACTACTATCCTCCATCATTTCTCTCAAGGTAAATTCACTTTTTTCTGAAGCAGCCATTATATCTCGTACTTCATGAGGGGCAAGCGTTAATGAAGTATCAATATCCAAAAGATCATGAGCCTTAATTAATCTTGAATGAAGGTAGGATTTGCCCGACATTCTTGAACTATTGATGTCATTAAAGTTATGAGAATCATCCACATCTTTTCGTAAATAATTAGTGTTTTGTAATGATAGTCTTTTAGAAGGTGTGCTTTTTCCACTTAACCTCAAAAATGACCTTCGTTGAGCGTTTTCTTGATCAAGCATTTGAATAGATTGATCCAAATTCTCATTGCTATTGTTTATGGTATCCATTTTGAAACATAGACTTAAAGATCTAAAAACGTTTATGCAGGACTACGTATTTCATTCAGATAGAAAATATTTACAACTGTGTAGGATATCTAACAATCGTACCGGTTTTCGAATTCACAGTAGGCACTAATGGCGGGATGAGGATAGGGAATTATTTCAATGTAACGAAATTCCCTACATCAGTATCGCATAAAGTTTACGATCGAGTACTAAACATGCACTTTTTTATATTTACGCGTATATTTACGTATTGTTAATATGTAATATTTAATATGATTATATTTTCTTCTCTCATGTCGGACATGTATGTTAAGAAATAAAAGTATTACAAAGATTTTATAAAATGTAATCAAGTAATAATCTCCTTAGTATTCTCTATTTTAAGAGAATCGATTTTATATCAATTTTATACTATATGAAACTTTGTACAATTGGATTGTTATCATAATAGATATGGATTTTGATGTATTGTTTCATCAGCATTTATTTATATATATATAACATTAAAAAGTGTGTCGAAACTATACTCCTCTAAGCATCAGTTCGAACTCTACCACCATACTCGTCGCAAGGTCGTACAGTTGTAAAGACTTGAAGAAATGGCGACTCGTCTGCTTAAAGTTAGTTCCGCATTGCGGGCTTATTCTAACAAAACCAGCCTCGTAAAGGTAGTAAAATTCAAGTTCTATCGTAACATTGCTATTATTATTAAGCGGTACCGGAATAATTTCTCGAACTTTACGTTCAATTCAATATGATTTTCTCAAGCTGAGGAACCATTGAATCCATTTACTGCTTACGTAATAAGAATGAACTTTTTAAATGTTTGTAGAAACAAAAGAAATATGATGAATTATTATTAATGAATAACAAATAGAATTCAGTAAACCGTGTTCTATGATATATATAGAAATACTTGTATCAAGCTGTCATAACCTTAATTCATCTTACACAACGGTGTCGTAAACAGAGAGAACTTTAATTTTGACAGATATCGTTTTCTATATTACTACAATGATCACATCAATTTCATTTCAATAATTTATAATGTTATCAAATTTACAGTTTGTACAATCTTTTAGTTATTATTTCAGCCTATAAAATTAGTTTTGTCAAGATTATTAACATTGGTATATCTTTTAAATAAAATAAACCAGCATAAAATGAAATTAATCTTTTACACTTTTGTCCTTTTAGTTTTCTTTGTTATATGTCTATAGTTATATTTATATCAGGTACCAAAGCAATGGCGATCTACATCAGCATCATTAAAAGAAATATTAGTGAATCAACCACCAACACAAGTTACAACTTTAGATTGTGGTATGAGAATTGCTACTGAAGACAGTGGTGCACCAACAGCTACAGTGGGATTATGGATTGATGCTGGCAGTCGCTATGAAACCGATGAAATTAATGGAGTTGCCCACTTTATGGAACACATGGCTTTTAAAGTAAGTAGTGGTGTTCAAGTTTAATTGAAATAAAATGTTAAAAATGACAATCAAAGTGAGAATGTAATTACAAACAGGGAACTACTAAACGTTCACAAACTGATTTAGAATTAGAAATTGAGAACATGGGTGCTCATTTAAATGCATATACAAGCAGGGAACAAACAGTATTTTATGCTAAATGTTTAGCAGACGATGTCCCAAAAGCTGTTGAAATTTTGAGTGATATCATTCAAAATTCAAAGCTTGGTGAAAGTGAAATCGAAAGAGAACGTGGCGTTATTTTGAGAGAAATGCAAGAAGTTGAAACAAATCTGCAGGAAGTTGTTTTTGACCATTTACATGCCAGTGCGTATCAAGGCACAGCTTTAGGAAGAACGATTCTTGGCCCTACTAAAAATATTAAAAGTATTACAAGAAACGATCTTGTTAATTATGTTAAGCATTACTATGGTCCACCTAGGTAATTACAACTGTCCATAAGATAATTTTATTATACATATATGTATTTTAAAATTATTAAAATATCTTCACAGGTTCATTTTAGCTGGTGCAGGTGGTGTAAATCACAATCAACTAGTAGATTTAGCTCAGAAGCATTTTGGCCAAATGAAAGGGCCATTATATGATGAAATTCCTCCTGTGTTAGAACCATGCCGTTACACAGGATCAGAAATAAGGGTTCGTGATGATAGTATACCTCTCGCACATGTTGCTATTGCTGTTGAAGGTGCTGGTTGGACTGATCCAGATAATATTCCTCTTATGGTTGCAAATACCCTTATGGGAGCATGGGACCGTAGCCAAGGAGGAGGTGTAAACAATATAAGTTTCTTGGCTGAAGCTTCTGCAACTGATGGATTATGCCATAGTTATCAAAGCTTCAATACTTGTTACCAAGTACTTGTTATCAATTTATATTACTATAATTACTATGTATATAGTATTGTACATTAATCATGTGTTAATACGACATATCTTCTTTATAGGACACAGGACTTTGGGGTGTATACTTTGTGTCTGACCCAATGGAAATTGAATGGTTTGTACTTCAGGTACAACGTGAATGGATGCGATTATGCACGTCAGTGACTGAGAAAGAAGTAGAACGCGCGAAAAACATTCTTAAAACAAATATGCTCCTTCAATTGGATGGAACAACTGCAATTTGTGAAGACATCGGCCGGCAAATGCTTTGTTATAACCGGCGCATACCACTTCACGAACTTGAAGCTAGGATAAATGTAAGTAACATTCACATATTTTTAATGTTTTAAATACAATTCTCATATCAATAAAATTATTTGCAGAGCATAACTGCCTCAAATATTCACGATATTGGCATGAAATACATTTATGATCAGTGTCCAGTAATTGCAGCGGTTGGACCAGTCGAAAACTTACAAGATTATAATGTCATTCGTTCCGGCATGTATAGATTACGAGTGTAAACATGTTACCATCAATAAATTTAGAACAAGTTATAAGTAACACAGATTTTTAGCAAAGGAATTGGAATTAAAGTGAGACTATAAAAATTCAAACTATTTGTAACTAAAAAATATAATCATAACTATAATATAAAATTATTATTGAAGCTACATAAAAAGATGTTGTATTTAATCTTTAATGTGATATTTTATAGTCTTATTTTAATCCTAGTGAATAAATAGTACATTTCCAAATTATGTATTATCTGGCTATAATATAACAATAAATTTATCCTCGAAAAGTTTATTTGTTGACTTATAATCTGCAGTAAACGAAAATTGTATATAATAAATGAAATTATTTCAAATAGTCATAATCCATTTTAAGTTATTTATAAACAGTGAGCAAGTTTTTATCATGGAAATTGGTTTATTGTGCTTTATTAATTCTTTAAATTTGTACTTTTTTTTCTTTTTTTTTTTTTTTTACAATATGCGATGTTATCTATTTTTATTATTAGTACAGTGTTATTCATAGAAAATGTTTTTAATTTTTAATGAAATATATAAGAATATTACACAAACATCTTAATGACGCAAAATTATATATACAAATATATATTTTATAAGATAATTTTATAAATACAATCTATTTATAAAATTAATATGTATCATAAATAATCTATATATAAAATTATTGGTCTATTTATAAAACTCGACGTATAAAATTACTTGAATACAAATGTTAATCTGTACATTTAATGATATATAAACTAATTTTAAGACATACAATTGTAAAAACATAACTTGTATGTTTATACATTAATTACTTACTGTTACAATTAATTATTGTAATAATTTCTGTAACTTTTTACCCACAAAAAGTATAGATTTTCAAAGTCTAATTGTTTCATTTGTCACACATTTAATATGGCTAACCAGGGAGAGAGAGAGAGATATAGTTACATTAATAAGATATCCCAAAGCGGGAAGATATAAAATATCCCCAATATTATAATTAAAGAACTTAAACACTGTACACAATTAAGCATTTGTTGAAATTCTTTGATTCTGTAAATTGCAAAAAAAAAAAAAAAAAAAAGAATAATATTATCCTGTGGTATCCTAGTAATAAAAATTTTGTAATACTTTTTGAAAGGCAATAAAATTGTATGGTCATTATCTATTTTACTTACATTAAAGCAAATTTGTTTCATTCTAATTTGGTTATGACTTCGTGCATTTATTAAGCTTACAACTATCTAGTATTACTTGATGGTGCTGTTGCTTGTGTTGGTGATGCAGTATCCTTGCAAACTTTAGCAGTCATTTCAGCCAATGGTTCTAATTCTTTTGTGTTTATTAATTCAAATTCTGTTACAAAATAGTAAAAGTGTTTGTAACATGTATTTACATGTGCTTCCTAAAATAGAAATATTCTAAATTACATTTCAATATGATAACATTTATTGAGCATGTACATGAAACTTACTGCTCCTATTGCTACAATACGATCAAAATGATGTATATAGACATGGACAAAAACTCTGAACAAACGTGTCAAAATCTTTCTACAGAGTGGTACAAATGTTTTTGGAAATGGTACATCTAAAAAGAAATTGTTACATATATAAGTTATCAAATTACCGAATATTAAAATTTTTTGAAACTTTATACCTGTTGATACAGGAAAAATGGTTTCATTATTAATTTGTGCTTCAATCCAATCCATAAGAAGGCTAACATATTGTGGTGCTGGCAGTGCAGTAGGTTTTTTATATTTTTCACCGTCTGCCCATAAGTATTCAAAACGAGCTCCGCCACTCATTGTTGGACAAGACGCAGAATCACAATATTCAGATACGGTACCGTATATCAGATTTATTCTATTAAAGAAGTCTACCACTGAAATTATATTATTATTTATAAAGATTATGACCTTTTAAGCCTTTTTGTTATATAATAGATAGTAAGATTAATAAAAAATTTCAAATACCATGAACTGCAATCCAATCATTCAGATCTTCTCCTGGTGGTAATTTCACAACAGATCTCAAATTAATTCCTGAATTCAATGAAGCTTGTGCTTGTTTATGCAAAGAATATCGTAATGTGCCATGAGCAAATTTTTTTTTTGGCCTAAATGTCTGAAATGTCAAATAATTAAGAATCCATTATTAAACAAATTTATTTTCAAATACCTATACAATGAATAAAGCGAAAGATATGGATTAAAACTTAATTCACAAGACTCTATGTAATAAACTTTATAAAGTTTTAATAACTTTACGCAGTTTAAATAAAATGCATTTAAGTATAAAAATTGATCGGTAATATCAGGTTAGAATCTCTATTATATTTTAAAAGAATGTAACATAAACAGAAATTTACATTCACCTTCCCTTTTTGAAAAAATTCCATAAAACCACTTAACGCAGTCATTATGGTTAAATATACAGAAAACCTGCACCTTTTTCGCGAGTAGCGAGGTAACCGGTAGTACAAAGTATTCACTCTGTCTTCTTACATGTGCTAGTATCGTATGTATGTATAAATCTTCACTACATTTTATTATTTTTAATTTATTTACAAACATTAGAATGAAGACAAAATGCTGAAATATTTATCGTATATGTAATATTATTTCTTTACAAATAAATTTTAAAATTATGCTCGAATCAAATATACAATAAAATGAACAAATGTAAGTGATTTATGATATATAATGATATCTTTAAATGTCTTATTCATTGACCAAGTAGTTTATGTAAAATTCACATTATTATAGTAATTTTAAGATATCTCGAATATGTATGATTAAGATTTTATGAAAAGTTGTATTATTTCAAGTAAAAATTATATTTAAAGATAGAAGGATTTATATATACCTGAAGTTAAATAATAATGTACAAAATCAAGTGGATTTAAAAAAATTAAATAATTGCAAATTAAAAATGTGAAACATCGATATTTGTAAGAGAAAAGAAATCATAATAAATATCTCTTATATTCATATATATAAATTTATCTGACTTTTTTTTATGTACATATATAATTTTCTATAACTCATATAAAACATAAAATACTAAATAAATATAATAAAAATGTGAGTGAAAGATATATATTAATATAACAATGATAAGTGTGTAAATATGATTATTGACTTAAATTTAAAAACATTGCTGTAACTTATATACAGAGATGCTTTTCTTACATAAACTAGCAATTTGATGCACTAAAGTAAAAAAGTGAATAATTTTGCCCTTGGCATCATTACCATTCATGTTTTTCATGAAATAAAATAACTGTTACATAACAATAGATATATATATTATACATATATGTTATATAATATATATAGTATATAGTACTTATTATTGAATTTTTCATATAATATATAGTACTTTTTAAAATATTATATACTTTATTATATAATTGCATCTTTATGTAAACGGTATGTACAGTTAATCACTAGATCTCTGTTGTATACTTAGTAATTAATTATTTTATTTATAAATATACATCTTATTTTAACCTTGATTAAGAAGCTATTATGCAACAAAAGAAACGACCTATCGTTTACGGATTATAATTCCGTAATAATCAATAGTTGAAGAGACGGAATGATCCCTTTATGCTATTACAGTATTTTGTAATTAGGTTTTATTGAAATAAAAGCTGTATATTTCTATCGTATTTCATTACTAATCATCAATATTAGTAACATTATCATAACATACAATTTTAAAAAGCATTTTTTTTACATTGAAAGTTTACATACATTGTAATGTAGTTCTTGTGTCCAGCACGTGTTGCCTAGAAAATTCATAAAACAAATAATATATTGATGCCACTAAATGCATCGCAGTCTTCGGAATTGAAAATCTGCTTTAGTTTCGTAAATATAAAAATTATAGTAATATTTTGTTTATCCTTAATCAAATGTTTTAAATCTAAAGACATGCATGTAACAGTAACATTTAACATAAAGTGCATTACTACATACATGAAACTATTACAATTGTTTTTCTTGCAAACACTTTTTACTTTAAAAGTTCGTTTACAAAAAAAAAAAAAAAAAGAAAAAAAAAATGTATATTATGTACTATAGAGGTAGAAACATAATTGAAAGATGAAAATATAATAGCTTTCTAAATTAGTACCCAATAAAAAGGTTGTATTCATAATTACATACATTAATCATATTTGTTTGTGCGTTCATTACAGCTGTTTGGAGCCTTCCGTTTTTTTTTCAGGTGGTGGAACACCGGGAGTCAACGGAGGATTTCTGACTGGGTCAGAATTGGAATTACTCTTAAAAATTGCAGCTGACTTCTCTCTTTCTTTTTCGGATGAATGTGCAGCAAAACTTTTATTCGATTCTTCAACAGTTTCTTCTAATTCTTCTTTGCCGAAACTCCTCTCAGTCGTCACTGGTGTAGCAGGAACTGGTGATTTAGGTGGAACATATTTTGTTTGAGTACAATTTCCATCTTTAAGTTCACTTCCATCTTTTTGTACTGCCTTGCTGTCGGTCTGCTCCTTCTCTTCCAAGATTTCTTCTTTATCAATCAATTCAAGCAGTTCATCTACTTGCTTTTTAGTTAACTTAATATCTTCTTTGCCAATTAATTCCACCACCTTAAAATTACGATATGCAATTAGTATAAATTTTCGTTATTCAATTATTTATTTTATATTATATATTATACCTTTAAGACGTCTTCAATTTTTATAGATCCGTCCCTATCGTCGTCAATTTTTGCTAGAATTTCGGCTATGCGTTGTAATCGATGCTGATCAGGTACATTTTGAATCTTTTTAATTACTGAAATTAATTCATCTATCTTAATTAATTCTTCAGTAGTTTTTGAAACAGTAATTTCCTCTTCGCCAACAGTATCCTTTTGTAATTCTTTCATTTGTTTTTCAGATTCAAGTTGTGTTAAGACTGCATCCATCTTATTAATCATCTTATTCACTTTCTTAAACAAACGTGTAGCACCTTTGGATACCTTAATATTTTCTATATCTTCTTGGCCTTTAGCAGCTGCTTTTATTTCATAAAGTTCTTTGATATCTTCTTGGTACTCTGCCATTTCTTCCTTCAACTCTTTCAATTCTTCTTTTTCAACAGACATTTTCTTATCCTTTATAAAATTGGATACACAGTTATCTTTCAAAAATAGCAATAAAAACTACTAATCTAATACTACCATAAAAAATAATATTCACATACCTTCCCCAGAGAATCTAAAGCCTGTTCTATTACTTTTACATCCGAATTTGTAATCTCGTCGGTTTTAGGGTTTTGGAAAGCAACAGTGATGGTTTCTGGTTCTTTCTCTTGACGCTCCTCTTCGATTTTACGTTCCTCCATTTTAATAATTTCAATATTCGTTTTATGGTCCACCTTACCCTCTTTCTCTCCTATTGCACCTTGGGTACGTGCAACAACAGTATCAGGAAGAGCAGAAATGGTAGCCTTTAATTTGTCTGACATAGGTATCGTTTCAGGGACCATGAGCGCGCGTGAAAGAAGCAGCAACGAAGGTGGAACTTTTTTATTTAGACTTAAGTCTAACCATTGAGTCAATTGTTCCTTTAACTTGCTATCTGGTAATCCGTACGCTCGCATTCCGCGGGCCCTACACGCTTGTTGTAATTCAGTTCTAGTAAGTGAGTCTATACCTTCTTTTTCAATTAGCTGTAAAGATAAGTATTAATTATTATCATATTAACATTAATTACTATTCTTGAAAAAGCTTATTACATGCATATACATAATAATTACTTTATCATCTGCAGTGAGACTTCTGAGTCTCATTCTAAGTAAAAATCGTAAAAAGTTTGATGTTCCAAGAGTTTGTACATCTAGTACTCTACATAATGCAACTAATTGTGGTCGAGTAAGAGAATCTAATGTAATCTCGTCTTCGAAAAGTTTGCTGAATTGCATAATTTCTTCGTTACTGGCTACAGCACCAGACGACCGTACTTTATAAAAAAATTCGGCAAATTCTTTGGCTCTTTTTGATTTATAACCAGGTGACTGTACTGCCATATCGTCCAATGTCTTTTGCAGAAATTTCGCCATTTCAATTTTCATCTAAAATTCAGAAAATTATATATATATGCAACTTATTAAGAGAATAATTGTTACTAAATATTATAGAGATGATACCTTCAGTGCTTGTTTTAGTTTATCCTCTTTCTCTGTTGCTGTTTGGAAAGTAGATGGTAATAAACCAGGGAAAAATTTAATAACAATTGGAAGTAAAAATTCCATGAAGGGTACAATAATAAAAACAGAGAAAGGAATAAGTCTAAAGACGTCCCCTGTTGTTTTTATAAGCTGAAAATGATTAAGTTAAATAAATCATTAAAATAATTGAATGAATATAACATATAACTATCATTTATAATTATACACAATTCGTAACTTACAAGTCTATGTTCTCTTCTACTGAGTTCTTTACCCTTCAAAATTCTCCATATCAGTTTTGCTGAAATTTTCATATCAAGACCTAACAACCTAAATCCATGATAATAATGTATAACCTCTCCTTTGACCTTTTGCCATACAGTTAGCTTTTCTGCTTCTTCCACTGATTTTGAACCACTTTGAACAATAGATCCTTGTGCTTTATCTTTTATTTCTTTTTGTTCCTTGATATTTTTTACAGTGTCTTCCACTTTGGAAGATGATTCTAGACTACGCCAAGTTGGTGTAATATATAATGAACGAGACTGTATATATAACAAGTTATTACTATCGTAGTTCTTTGTTATCGTTGAATGCAATAATGAAACATTATTCCTGGTATCTCTTCTACCCATATAAATAAATGCTAAGTTACCATTTATTTGATTGGTATTATACCACAGTTTAAAGCAGTAATATTCTGTAATAAATATACTTTATAAAGCATTTAGATGTAAGATGAAGCAAAGCACAAGTATAATTCAAGATATTTTAATATTCATCAGTTTCAGTGATATATACGTTGTAATAATATCGATGTAGTATCTATTTCACAACATAACCTACAATCGGAATAATTATATAGATCATGAACAAAATGTCAATGCAAAGTGGAAAATTTATGTTAATTTGTCACCGATATTAATAGCTTTAACTACAAATTCGTCTGTTACATAAACATAGTGTGTACAATATAGAATATATGTATTAAAAAAATGTTACAATTATTATTCAATTTATTATCGAATAGAAATAATTGTACATACGGCGAATTGCTGTTCTGTGGCTAGATACCATCCTTTTTGTATGAATTAAAGAATTCATCTTGCACTACAATATTTTGTTTGTAATTTTTGTAATCTTTCGAAGCCGCTTTTAACTGCAATGTGGTAAAATACCTCACCGTCATACATTTTCCGACTTGAACATAGTGATGAGAGAACAAAGATCAGCTAGTTGTTGAACTAGTGTGTCACTATTTTTAGTGTAATAATTAATATCTCCGTTAATACCGATCTAGGATTACTTCTTTCAATATATTCTCTTTTTAGAAGTATATTTCCAATGAAATATACATCATAATTTCTCCAGAAAAATAGTTTTTGTTTATTTATAGTGTATTCTTACCGTTTAAGAATATACAGGTAGCATTTCTAATGCAAGTTAATTACATGAATGAAAACGCATGAACTTCTCTTTATAAAATATTTATTATTGAATGATTCAATAAATACATAAACTATAATTAATTTAATATTATTTTACTTTTCAATGTATAATATATTTTATATTTTATGTACATATATCATCCTTAAATTTTCTCCTTATCTTATTATCAATTTAATATCAGAGAGTGAAATATTAATTCTCATCGAAGGTATTTAAATGGGTTTGATGAGTCTGTTCTTTTATTTGGATCTGTTCATTACGACCTCCCTAGATTACACGTATCATC
Organism: Bombus dahlbomii; assembly: GCA_037178635.1. Classification (NCBI taxonomy): domain Eukaryota; kingdom Metazoa; phylum Arthropoda; class Insecta; order Hymenoptera; family Apidae; genus Bombus; species Bombus dahlbomii. Next base: position 17,465,621 of record CM074105.1, on the reverse strand, counting down.
TCTAGTGCTATATGTCATGTACCATTGATAATATGACAATAATATGTATAAGATATATATTTATTTACAATGAACCATAATAAATAAAACCTCAAAAATGAAGTACGAAATGAAGTCAGATAATTAGACTATGAATGTTTATGAAAATTTATATTTTTCTGAATATGACTAACAAAACAGAACCTAACTAAAGAAACCACGTGTTTATCATCGATAGGAGTTTCATTTCTGAACAGACCACGGAATCTTGTGCAAGAACTGTGCAATTGCTAGCACCAGGAAGGGGGAGGGGCAGTGAAGCTTTTAGTAGCCGCCATGTTTTTCTCTGAGTGGGGTGTGTAGAAGAGGCCGGGGTGAAAATCATCTCTCGAGGCATGCAGGTACGTCAAAATTTCCAAAATTTTGTTGATCATGATCGAACTAGCTACCATGCTTGTCACGAGTTGACAGTGCGTTGTGTATAAAGGCAGGTTTGTTGTTATTTTGTAACGTCATGCAGTTGCTCATTCTCTTGACGAGAGAACTATGACTCAGACAAAATGCATAGCGCAATCTGCAAGGTTATTCGCATTGCTCGAACAAATACCTTTGCCAACAATTCGTAGACAGTCAAGCTGCAGCATTATGCACACGAATTTACGGTTTGTTTTCGTGCATCAGTACGAGAGACACCTATCAAGTGGACGAGGCTGGTTGATAATACGTGGAAAACTCGAAAATTTTATCCTATCATGCTCGAATTCCTGTACCCGCGTAACCCGATGATAAACGTTTCTGACAACATTGATAAAAGTGTCGATTCGTCCTGGTAGATTCTTTAGCTTGTTTTTATTTGCGTACACACTATGATAGCTCATCTCCTGACCACGATGTGGAACATGTATTTTAGCTCCACTATCCGTGCAACGTGATTTAATAGTCTCTAATACATGAACGTACGATTCTAACTGCGTCTTAGATTACTAACTGTATTTTACATACAAATTTTCCGATACTCTAAAATTTAAATGAACGTGTTACGAAACGTGACATTTAAAAATTTGGAGTAGAAATATATGTTTGACTTTGTGTTATAGTAAAATAAACAAAATTTCATATTAAATGTTTTGTGTCTATTCTGGAGTAAATATTGTTCCCACTTATGGTTAAGAAATCAATTTGCTTTAGACATTTAATATATCTTGTATTATACTATATCTATGAAATAAAGAGAATAAATCTTTCAGCCATACTTTGATATTTTATATGGAAACTAACCTTAATCACCAATTTCTCTTCTATTGTGTTTAAATATCTATGACTCATTTTACTTTTTATTTTTTTGTAATATGTGATATGTATCATTTGGTAATGCTCGTTATTACAAGAGACTAAGTTAGCCAAATTAGTCTAAGTTAGTGAAAGTGAGATTTATTATTGACTTGGAACTTTGTTTCAATGAACATTGTTTTATTTTTGTATTACTTTATATGTTTATAGGATAATATATGAGCTATTGATGTATCGGCACTAATACTTATCTAGATTATATGAAAGTGAAAGTTTTACACAATTACCGGTTAGTGTTGCTTACGTACGAAATGTGATAAGAATATTTTATAGTTCAGTTATGAAGTCTTTTATAAATTTAAGTTTGCTATATATGTATAACATGGAGTTTTCAATATATGTATTGTAAAATGGAGAATTATATTTTCTACCGTATAAATAAATAAGAATAATGAAAAAGAAATAACATGTATTTCTTTATTTGCATGAAATATTATTTGCATTCAGAATGTCTAAAGTGATAATTTGGGAATTATAAAATTTCAGTGTCAAAATGGGGAGGAGACTATATTTGTTATCCTTCGCTAAGACCTGCCAGCCTCATTTCCACAAGATATCCACCACCTGTGCACAAGAACTAAATAATTTTTAATATCCACGTAACTGAAATCTCAGGAAGTACCACCATTGATTGTGGGCAACGAAACTAAAAGAGAAAAATTACAAGTAACAAGAAACAAAAGAACATTTATTAATCTAGTAAATGTCAAGGTGGTGGATTCAGTAAAATTGAAACATTAAAGGACAATAATATAATACTGTAACTCTATTGTAAATAGGTAATTTGATTTGTTACTAGCTTTTTCATTAATCTTCATTATACCAACATTTAGTATACAACTGTTAAAATTGATTTGCTTTTCAAGGAGAGAAGATGATCACCCTGGAGGTAGTGAAGTCTGTGAAAGTTCCTGGGTCTAGGAGGAGCTTTATTAAAAGGAAATGAGGAATCCAGCACTGCACCTGGTTGGGATAGCGACGTCCCCTGGAGGAGGTGAAGTGTTTGGTACCAGGGCCGAGGAGGAGTTGCGCCAGTGGCTCGAGACACGCTTGGACGCACTGGGAATTGACCCCGTTGCGTACTCGCGATTTGTACTCAGCCTACTGCGCTGCCCCGACTCGGCCCTAAGCCCTCCAGAAGAAGCAGTTGGTACAGGTAGAAACGGAGGACGTCGCATTCGGGCCAGACCTAAAGCAAAACTGCCCACGCGAGGAGACACAGAACAAAGACGTGCTGTTGTGCAATGTTTAACAAGTGCTGCTGATAATGTGCGTAATTGTAATTGTTATTATCATGTCATACTTTAAACATCTTTTTACATGTATCAACAATATATTTTATCCTATAGAAGTGTGGGGTGGAAACGCTGGTCGACGAATTATGTATGAAACTTCGAGACCTAGAAGGAAGTGGTTCAGATGAAAAGGAAGAAGATTTCAAGAAGTCCGATGGTGAAAACAAAACAAATCTAGAGTCGCTTACACCTCGCGACAGAGCTCTCAGATATTACGCGGCATTTCCTGCTTTGCAACCTACGACCTTGAAGAAATTTTCTCAGAGGAAAGATAGGAATTTTGGGAATAATAACAACAACAATAATAACAAAATCAACGGAGTCAACTACAATAACAATAAGAACGCTAGTAAATCTCGCAATAAGAAAACTAAAATGTCCATTGTAAGTATGCAAGATTAAGTCAAGTATCGTAATATATTATGAAGAAGAATCATTGACTAGTTGATCTACTTGTTATAGAGTATTGATTCACGCAGAGCAGAAGAAAAGCAAAGTTTTGGATTTGCTAAATCAATGGAACGTGAGAGGGAAAAAGAGCTAGAATTGGAATTGGATAAACTTCGATTGGCACAGTTACAAGCAAAATTTGACGAGAGCTTGGAAGCACTTTGGGATTCAGGACCGGGCAATGCACAGGACACGGCTTCGATTTGGGCAGCACCTACGCTTTCTATTCCTTCAGGACCCCTTTGGCCGACAGACACTACCGAGACAATCTTTACTGTATCCACCTCAGACAATGGCTATGCTACTGACACGCCGTATCAGGAATCTATCGTTGACGACTCGCCGCTCATTCCATGGGACATCGATTTAATCAGCATTGAAGATTATGCGGATGAATGTAGTAACAAGAATAAATTAAGTGAGTATCTTAGGTATATATAATTTACCAGTATCACGACATAGTAATACTGACTTAAGTATATCTAACGGATAGGAGATCGTTGTGACATGTAAGTAAATAACATCAAGAGTACATCAAGTTAGACGTAGAATATCTGTGTCGTACTGCAATGTATGTTTTATTCTCATTTTTCGTTTCATATACGTGCAAAAGTTAGTTGCTAACTTTGTCATCTAAATCAATGGTAAATAAATATTTGGATATATACCATTCCAGAGAGCAATGTTAACTGGTCTGACTCAGCTATGGATGGATCATGGTGCTGGAAAGGGCTAGGTAGTAACTTAACTACCTTGGGCCACAGTCCTCAGACAGGTAGCTGCTTCTTTCCAGTCGCACCGCGTAAAACTCCCATTGGAACACGCAAAGAAACTCGTTCAAATCTGAAGGTAAACAGCCTTCCAGAACCGGACGAGGATTTGCTCACTTCCGCGCGGACACACTTTCGTCCAATAAAGGATGATGGTCAGTGGGCCGATGGGACAACATTTCCTGTGAATAATACTTTAGAGCGGGTCGCGTATCGCAGATCTGAGTCAGGAAACTTGTTATATCTTCCTGGTGGAGAGAGTCCTTACATGGAGTATCGAGAGAATGACTCACCGCTTCCTCCAGTATCTTCGAATTTAACGTTGAAATTCAGGGTGCGTCAATGTGACAAGTGCGTTCAAACCGAGCCCATTCGATCTCCGGTCAAACGCAGAATTCTCTCCGAACAGGATCATTTTCATTATACTCCGATCGGAATGGAAGATACTATTATTCGCGAAGAAGAGAAAATCGAGAAAGATTGCTATACATTGGGTCAGTTGGATTGGGTACGATCTAATGTACCTCTGCACAATGATAGGAAAAGGTAATAAAGTGTACATAAAAAGGAAATCATACTACGTACCGAAGGCTTTGGTTGTTTTCTTTTTTTTTTTCCGTTTTGATTTATCACGCTCCATTGTACTATTCGTCAACCGTCATCGTGTTGGAAAATACGAACGAAAAAACGTTATGTACCCGTTATTCCGTACTAGTATAACAAAATATATACAAACTAATAAGACCTCTCTCATTTGTTCGAATGCGTACGATGTGTACAGATATACAATAAAACCAAAGATTATTGGCTGAACAGTCAAATTGAAAACTGTTATACGTTACGTATTATGTTACACGAGCTACGAACGTTGAAATATTTTTTTTTTTTTTTTCTTTTATTATATTTGTTGTTATGTAACCTGAAATTGGAAGATGTGTATATGTATATACGTGTATATGTATACGTACTTATATACGCGTAATCAATCGCGTGATATGTAGTACATGTTACGAAATAGAGGAGCATTTAATTGAGCAAACACTTCTTGAGAGATTGGTCTCGATGCATTACTACATCGATCAGGGTTTTTATTTGAAGCGCGCGATTTGGCGTAACGTAGAATGTATATGGTCCGAGTACTTAGTCGAATTTACTGCAGTTACAATTAACGTTACATATTTAATATGTTTTTTCCGATAGAAGGCACAGTAGCAGTTTCGGATGCCAGCCTCTGACGACTTTGCGTCCGTTGACCTTATGAACTGGATAGATATGAGCTGCTACAAATGCTTTGTGACTGGAGAGTTTGAGGTGTAGCTATACTTTTTTTCTCAAGACGAAGACACAAATTGTTAACAAAGAAAAGAGAAAAAGTAAAAATATGACATTGGGGGGCCTCTTGGCATGTGGAATTTGTTATGCATGTATCCAAGATGGTGCCGTTAAATGGAAAAAAAAAAAAAATGTATCCCCCGTTGTCGTTGAACAAAGAGTTAAAAGAAATAAATAAATAATGGTCGCAACGCGAGCAAAGCGAGACGAGAGGAACATTAAACGTTCATTTAGATAATTATTATTAATCCTTTGATAAACAAAAAGCAGAAAGAGAAACGGAACGAAATAGAGAAAGAAAAAAAAAAGGTGTATATGTTTACGCAGCGTTTAACGATGAGAGCGCATGCGATGAAAAAGAAGAGAAGTACGTGAGAAGTAGTCAATGAGATTTCGTTTGTAGCTTGTTGATAATTTTATGTGAATTTTTTCGAGGAGAAAGAAACGAAAACGAAAAAAAAAAAGAGATATATATATATAATTAGTGCGCTGATTTTTCTAGGAATTGTAGCGTGCAGTTTTCCTTTTTTTGTTTCTCATCTGATGTGCAGGCGTTCACTGTGTGTTTGCATTTGATGCATTGCAGGAAAGAGAGAAAAAAATGAAAATAAAATGTAACTATGAAAAAAAAAAAATGCCAAAAAAAGAATGGAATTAATTTAAAGAAAAAAAAATAAAGAAAGAGAAGAGCAAGCCAAAAGAGTAATATTCGAGGACGGAGTACTTATAAGTATAAATAAAAAGGATAAAAAAAAGTGCCGCACGATATTAAACCAAGAACCATCGAAGTACTATTCTATTTTCTTGTTGTTTTTTTCGTAACTATTAATGAATTATCTTAATTATATCCCCCTAATTATAATTTAACATCCTAGATGATTAATACCCTGTCCCCCAATTCCATCATCCACCAGATCCCACGTTTTAAAGAAACCCAGAGTATCCAATGCTTTTCCAATGCTCCCTCAGAGAGAATATCGGAAAATATTATTGAAAGCGTACATGTGAGGAAAAACAAAAAATATATATGTATATAAAAAAAAAAAAAGAACCGTATAACTTGAAAACAAAATACTACGCCTACCTCGGCGAAAAAGCGGATAAGCGGACGAAAACGTGAGAGCAACGTTATTAGGAAAAAAAAAAAATAAAAAAAAAAAAAATAAAAAAAAGAAAAAAACGAATGCCTTTTAGAGCGAAAGGGAAAGGGTGAGTAAAACGTTATTTAAAAAAAAAAAAAAAAAAAAAAAAAGAAGAAGAAGAAGAAGAAAAAGAAGAAAATGATGATATGTTAAGACGTCGCGAGGAAGGTTAGTTAAAATAACAAGCAATGTACGTGAATTGTGATGCGAAGAAAGTGAGCGGAAGATAAGGGAAAAGAAACGAAAGAATATCCGAATATGTATTCTCTGCGCGAAGTAATGTACGCAAAGGGAGTAACCAAATAAAGGCATTGCAAACGCTGAAGCTCTATGTCATTTATAATTCTGGTCCAGACTTTTTTCTGTAATAAAAAAATTGTTAATTTTTTTAGGTATTTTTGTTCATCGTCTATTTATGTTTTTATTGAACATTAACCAACGGTAAATATTAACATTGAGGTGATATATCTGTAATACGCGATGATCGATTCATGAATATCTTTTTTTTTTTTTTTTTTTTTTTATATCACAGACACATTTAAAATCTTGGTCTGAGTTGATTATTCTGAAAACCGTGCGTAGGCGCCGGCTGTAAGTCGAATCTAAGTGGTTTTACTTGTGTGACTTTCCCTTTGGTTGTGCTGTTTAGATTAATCTTGGTGATCTTCGTACGGTGTCGATAGTACCAGTATTCAAAGGCCAAAGTGAAACAAGCAAAAATAATACCTAGAAATATAACAACGAACACTCCTCCGATATTTTGGATGCTTATACCGTCACTCTGACTGTTTTCTGCGTCGCAGTCTTTTCTCTCAGGGTTCTTCTTCCACCATGTATCCTTTAATTTCTCCAATTTCCTCTTGTTCAGTAGTATCAAAATTCTACATCAACAGGAAATTAGGGAACGATATTAAATTAATATCGGTAATTAATTTGTTATTTAAGATAGACAAAAGATACATACGCATTGTTAAACTGATCCTTCAATGGCGATCCCTGTTGAACGGCGATCGCGTAAGGCTTCCTCGAAAAATCTTCGCCTACTTGGATCAGGTCACAGTTCGTCATAGTGAGATACTTAATGGTCGTTGAATCTTCTATATAAGCAAACTCGTTGTTCGAATCAAGACGCCGAACTCGTCGTAGCGCTTCTTCGGTGGAAGCTGGAAATCCAGCCTCTTCCATGGCTTGCAACATTTTCGTGTATTTGTCACTGACAGGATAATCCCACACCGCCAAGTTTGCCCTCTCTACATCTGACAAACTATCATTAAGACTCATTTCCTTCCAGATGCTAAAATGTACATGTCCCTTGATCTTCAAAGTACTCAACTTACAACCTTGAAAGTAATCTCTGATCTTTTCGATTACTTACTCGTAGAATTTCCATTCAATGGCAGCCATTCTCTTGAAGTAAATATAAGCTGAAGAATTTATCACCGGCGCATATTGAATCTTATACTGTTTACTGAGATCCTCCAACGTTTCGATTGGAATTTCTAGCCTGGACACTGTCAGAAACGCAGCTAAATTCGCCGTGTACGATGCGATGATTATAAATCCGAATAACCACCAAGTAGCAGCGACCAGCCGTCCAGAAAGATTTTTTGGAGCTTCTCCGCCACCCTGCGGTGTCAAGGAAGTCATACAAAACCAGAAACACTCTCTTAAATTGAATTCTCTTTTTTCGTCGTCGTTCTTGTACTTTTCTCGATTGTTCTGATAGCTGTACGGAGACCAACGATCGAAGATCCACAACAAGACGCTGGTAAAGAGGTAAGCGGCTAGGATACAGAACCAGACCTCGTTCTCCAATACCGTGAGGAATTTGAATAACGAGCTGGTTGTTTTCGTTTTCAACATCATGATGGACAGACCGACCAGATCGTAGTAAGGCACCGTGAAATCGATCACCCTCTCTCTTTCCGCTGTGACCCAGACCGATCCTAGAGCGATATCGGCTCGTTTGTCGATCAGCTCTTTCATCATTCCGTTCCAACTCCCATTCGGATTTAAATTTCCGTATCGTTTGTCCTCCGTTTCGCGTATTTCGTATTGAAAGCCTACCGTGTCTTTAATCTCGTCCAGCAAGTCGATGCAGAAACCGTAATACGTGCCGTTTTCTTCGTTGTACATTACAAACGGCGGATGAATTATGGTGACTACACGGTAGCTCTTCACCGCTGTGGTATTCATCACGTCGTTGTTCGTTATCTTTAGAGAAAATGCAATTAAATTCGAACTGGGTCGATTAGAGAGATAAACGTAAAAATTGAATTATTAAGAGACCGGATTCTTTTGCAGAACTGGGATGGTTCTGTAAAGATATTGTGTTTTCTCCGATAACAGGACATCGATGAATAAGACCGCAATTGTATTTTTATTAGGATAAGTAACGATGATATCTCGAAACGAATGGATAAGTACCTACTCGATGTATGACTCGCGAGTGTCAAGTTGCATGCAATTACGTAGTTGAAGGGTTTCGCGTTACATATTGGACAAACAAATATAGTTGCACGAACTATTTCCATTAGCGTGCGCCGTTATCAGCAACGACGATAAATAAATATAACGATTATATGTCAGGGGAATGATTATCGCGATGGCTAACCGAATGGAGGTCACGATTAAAAAATTAAATTTCCACTTTATAATTCGTCAACTTGAAATACAAAAATTTAATTACGAGGATATTTTAGCACTCTTAATTTAAAGAAATTTAACGAAGCATTCATTTCTGTTTAATTCGATCCATTTCATTTAATCGTAATGTAATCGGTAGTGATTAATTCTGCATGATATTACACTAGAACCGTGACATTCGATTATCGAACAGATTCCTATCGTCGCGTGACTCGAACACACCATAATTTTTTCTTGCTGATCGATAGACTGACCTAATCTTTCTTAGAAATATCACGTGCACGCTTTATCAGTTCGTCCGATTAATTTCACGCGTGATGAACTTTCTACCCTATCTTCTGAATGTTGAACGAACATACATTTCGATACTTGAAACTCGTAGAGAAATTGAAGTTAAATATGAATGCTTAGAATAACAAGGAAGAAAAGTAAACGCAAAGAAAGGAAGATATTGAGAAAAGAAACCGATATTCTGTATACACAAGCTTACCTGCAATGGAGCGGAGATGCTCGCGTTCCAAGATCCACTATCGATACTTGAAACAATCCCATCTTTTATGTCCACTAAATGAATGGACATCTCGAACTTGGCCTGGTGTTCTCCATTCTTCGATCCCCATTTAATTCCAGCATATGTCGGTATCATGTTTCTATAAGTTTCCTTCAACCTATTAAAAAAGTTCAACTTCCTTTCTGGGGTATTAGTTTTATCATATTCGTCGCACGTGATATGCTTAGGTTCTACCGGCCATTCCCCGTCATCCAAGGCCGATTTCATTGCCCGGACGCCTAATTGTATTAAATCATAATAAAATGCGGAAGAAATAATCGGTTCTGACAAAGTCGAACCTATTGGGCTTTTCTTGTTAAATTCTGGCCTCATGAAGAGGATGTTCATATTCCTACATTCGCATCTCGGCCAAACGTTAAGTTCCGGAGTCAATAAAAACCAACCGTACTTTTTGCCAGTAAAGTTTAAAGCTTCTGCCGCTTCCAGAGCTATACCGATGGTATGTTCATCGCCGAGAATGAAATAGTTCACTATATCCAAATCTCGTAAGCGAGGTAACTGTGTTTTCATTTCTGTTATTTGCTGAGACGCTTCGTTGATCACGTGTCTCGTCGGCACGTTCAACAGCAGACTTTTATATTTATGATCCATGACGAAATTATGATCGTACAGAATCGCAGCGTTTGTTATGTTCAACTGAATACACAATTGTCTGATTACTTCTGGTATTAAATCTGTCGGAGGCATCACTTGAATCAAATAGGATTCCTGGTCTGTGTTTAAGTTCCTCCAGTATAAAAGATCTCCTTCTTGACCGTATTGAGCGGATAACGTGGGGATTCCCAAAGCAGCTGTGAATGAGTTAGATATCTTGGCCCCTAAACCGGCTGTCGTCGTGTCTATCACTAGATCTGGAACTCTGGTTCCTCCTTTTTTTACGGCCGAATCCCAAGGTTTGCAGATACGATCGAGAGTATCGTTCACGTCAGATTCATTCATTTGAATGCTCCAAACCTCGCCCAAATAATTCGGGTATTTTTCTTTGATTGTCTCTAACGCCGCTATTATGCTACTGTTTGCTACTTTGTTGGCTTCATCGTTGATAAGATCTAGGAAGAAAGATAGCGTACAGAAAAGATTAAAGTTAAAATCGTCGGAATTTAACGGATCTGAACAGTCAACTTAAAAAATTGAGAGATCGAAAATTTAATTACTCACAAAGATTAACAGCTCTTGCCTTTGTAGATCCTCGATTGCCTACGACGTTTCTCTGCGCGTAAACCGCAGATTCACCGCAAAATCCGAGAAATCCACACATGGCGATCGTAAATACCACGAACCCCATTTCGAGAATACACAAAAACTAACTCTAATAATAATCAGTTTCCAAGGTCGTCTGTTAAAAAACCTCCATGATTCGTCTTTCCTCTTTTACATTATTCCTCAATTTTTTTCGAAAGTTATTCGAAATGATTATTGGGTATAAGAAAAAAATACAGCGTTAAAATTGCAGATAATTTCCTTATGATAAGTAACTGGCCGATAATCGGGTTGGTTTCGATCGTGTACGCGATGTGTCTCGAGATGAGAATATCGCGTGCGGAAATCGGTCAAGCAACTGAGGGTAGTCTCGAAACCCATAGACAGACTTTCTCTCCATTTCATTTGTGTTTGGCCATTGGTTGCCGCGGGGATGACCCAATCAATTCTTCCTATCAACGCAACTTGTCTTTTCGTTCCCTTTCGTTAGTTTTTCGACAAAATTTTCGATCGTCGTTCATCTTACGTTGCTGCGAAAGGAATAGTAGACGCGTACGATGTTGAGTTACCGCGAAGAATTTGCGTGTCGAACATCGCATGCTATCAGCCCCCGTTATCTCGTAATTCGTTCTCGATCGTTAGTTTTATCTTGTCGTGTATACATGCACACACGTATTGTTGAAACTTTCAGTTTCATGTGATATCGATATTTTTGTCACCAACGATCGTGACCATTTGATAGAACCGGTCTGTATTTATTGCTCGTTTCTTACTTCTGTCCGTTTGTCTCTTGGCATGGCTGCAGCTTTATGTCTGCAAGATAGGATCGATCTAATTTTGATCTATCTATCTTCCCGTTCTATATATAATATCGTGATCACATTCGGTTACATATTTCTTGGTGATACGCTGTTTTCGATTATGAAATAAAAGGTATTTTATAAGGTACTAAAGAAAGAATAGTCCAGAAAGTGATATATTTATAGTATTTTAGAAACAAAGTAGAATGGAATTTCTGACATACCTAGATGTTCCCTGGTAATATACTCCATCGAATTCTTTCTATTAATATCAAAATTTTCATAGCTTTTAGGTAGGCAGTCGAATGTTAGTAAGCAAGCATAGGAAAAAATGAAAGTTTTAAACTCTAGTAGTAACAACAGCGCCTTATAATTGCCGCGCCTGATCAACAATTGACTTGTCCTACTTACATGCGATTGGTGGCGCGCTTCTCCGAAATAATCAACGAGCTAAATAAAGGTCGATAATGTAGGAGGTATGAACGCGTATCTGAAACCATCTCTATCTACAGTTGCAATTGTTACATTCAATTTACAGCGTACACTTGGGTATTTACAATGGGAACGTAAATGATAATGTTCGTTCCAAGGTTCCAATGTTCGTAGCTTTAAGTGCCCGTTTTCGGGCCGAAGCTGAGGTTTCTCTTTTCATACCGTTGCTAAGATGACTTTGAACGTCAAAATCCTGTTGTTAAAACGTTATTGATCTATGTAGTTTAAGAACCTGGAACTGTACGTACTCCGATTACAGTTGCGTATGACGAACAACGTCATAAAATTAGTGGTTAAGACAGGAGCCTCGATTTCAAGTAATTAATGCAGCCAATGATAAATTCGCGGACGAATATGTTTTTGGTAAGCTTTTGCTTTGACGGGGAAAACCTAGCTACATATTTAAACATGATGACAAAAAATTGTTTATTTCACAGCCTTAATTTTTTCACGCCTTAAAGCTTGCGCGTCGAAAACTACAAGATTACAAAATGAAGTCAATAATTTTTGGGACTCTAAAGTAAAATAAAACCAAGGAAAGGGTCATATAACAGCTCTAAATACTAAATAAATAAATACTAAATAAATATGAGCTCTAGACACTCACACGTATACATATTGAAAATTGAAAACATAGGAAACCTCGGACCAGGGTCATATTTTATATTGGGCTAGTTGAGTTGAAAAAGATCAACATGGAGGGTAGGTCTCGCTCTGCGCATGCGTAAGAAGTTGCGGCTTATTTTGAATATTTAAAGAATTACTAGATAATTACTTTTTTATTCAGATTTCTTTATTATTGAAACAATAATAATAAACCCAGAAAGTAAAAGCTTCAAAACGAAATGCTACGTATTCTTAAATTAAGAATAGTAAAAAATTATGAATTTAATAATAAACTCTAATACAGTAACATATTAGGAAATACAAACAAAAAAGTTTATGTAAAGAAACTATTGTTATAGGAATATTAAAATATTTTCTTGATAATAAATGTTGTTATAAATGAATTCTGCAATAAATGAAATATCTATTAAAAATTAATAATTTTAATATTATTAACTGTATACTAAGAAGAATATAAACTTTTGTACACAAAACTGAAATTGTATGAATGTCTTTCTGTAAGGAATATGTATTTTTCATTCGCAGAAGATATAATAATAATCATATTACTGTATTGTATATCAGACTTTAAGTCTATTACAAGGAAGTTCTTTGGTACAAAGTGTTAATCTACTTAGTGTGCCTTTCCCTATAGTATATCGTATACTTTCGTGATAGTTATTCTAACCTTATACATACATAAGCGTAGATATAGTTTACGTAATAGTGTGTGTGTTCGTGTTAACAGAGCTATAATACCAATATACTACACTATAATATCACACCATTTGATATTATACTTGTAATACTGTTCGGAGTTCATTCCTTATTGATACTGTTTTGAGATATTCGCAAAAAGTAGAAAATAAAAATATGTAGATTTATAACAATGAACAAAAAACGTATCGAAATAAAAATTAATAATTTATAAATAAATAAATGTGCAAATAAATAAGCAGACGTGGTAATTTATGGTGCGAATGTTTTGCCTCATTTTCACCTATATTCATCGGCGATTTCTTTACTCATCTCTAACAAGATGAGACATGTTCACATAAATTTTATATAACCGTAGTCCAGAGCTGTTTACGTGATCGTGGTACGTAACATTCCTAAAATTAACGCTTCTATTCCTATATCGCTTTTTCAACTCGCTCGCGCACTCTATCTTTATATCTCTATGCAACAGCTAGTGTTAAAATATTACTTCCGGTTAATCTCATCTATCATACATCCATTAAATGTTTTATCTGTCTGAATTAACCAATCAAATGTAATTCCTATTAATGAAATAACCAATCATGATCTTAGAGAAATGTACCCATAATGCACCGAGAATGGAACTACATAGGGGAATTGTTCCTCTGCCCTCTGGCAGCCACTGGTGGATCTCCAAATCTTACCACTTCGTTTTAAGACGCCATAGTGAACGATTTATTTAGCCGGAAAGCCGAAAGTGAGTCGAACTGTTTCACGACGGAGTTTACTCTTAATAATTATTGCTTGAAACGTCTGAGCGATGGCAGGTATTGAAATAGCTAAGGTAATACAAGAACCTCAGAATGCTTCTACAGAAAATAGTAATGAAAGTCCACGGGAACGGAATCCTCCGGGCGATAATCGTAGTCCGCGTGGTCGAAGAGGAGGAACACGTTTTTCTGGTGGACGCGGTGGCGGAATGAGCGGAGGAAACAGATACAGCGATGGACCCGTGAGAATTATATATATTTCTTTTTATATATATTTAAAGAATAAATTTTTTGCTTCTATCGCCATATTTGCTATAAAATGATGCGTAATACATACTTACGAATACGACTTGTTGTAAACTGCTGGCTTTTTAATTCATTAAACGCTATTATTTATAACTATAATCTCTATTTGTATTACATACTTTAATTTATTGTAGTGTTGTGACTAAGACAAAGTTAATTTTTTTTGTGATTCAGTACACATAATTGATTATATTTCAAAAACAATAAAGTTTTATGTACGCATAGCGCGCTGCATATTCTACCGTGGCAGATATAATTTAAATAAAATATAGAAGTACTTGAGTGATTATGTTAATATTTCTCAGATCGTTGCATCTCAAATTTTGCGTCTTATACGTTAATAATTCTATTACTATGAGTGAGCTATATTTACTACCAGTAAATGTTGCTTTTCTTTGCCACAATTTCTATATATTAGAGATAATTAACATTGCTCTTATTTTTATGGTTAGGATCGCGTAATGGAGCGAATTATGAGTATTAGTGGACCTACCCATGATTTGCCACCTCAAGAAACTACAGAAAAAAAATTCAGTGGTCGTAATCGTCTGTATATTGGAAACTTGACAAATGACGTTACAGAAGAGGAGATCCAACAAATGTTTCAACAATATGGTGAAACATCTGAACTTTTTTTAAATAAAGAGAAAAACTTTTCATTTGTGAAAATGGTAAGTTCAATAAATTTTGTTTCTTTTTTCCTTTTATAATATTCTTATATAAACAAAATGATTAAATTAATTACCGTTTGATAAAAAATGATAATAATGTTTGGCTGCTATCTTTATGATGATACATGTATTATATACATATTTATATACATATATACATTGTTAAACTACAACAGAATCGTTATTCTTTATAGGATTACAGGGTAAATGCTGAGAAAGCAAAACATGAATTAGATCGCAAAATGGTTAAAGGACGTGCACTTAAAGTTCGATTTGCTCCTCTTGATTCAACGATTAAAGTTAAGAATCTTACACCTTGGATTTCAAACGAATTGCTTGAAAAAGCATTCAGTGTCTTTGGTGAAATCGAACGTGCTATAGTTATAGTAGATAAAAAGGGGAAGTCCAGTGGAGAAGGAATTATAGAATTTTGCAAGAAGAACTCAGCCCAACTTGCTTTGAGGAAATGCACAGAAGGATGCTACCGTCTAACAGCGTATGTTTCCAATATAAGTAAAAATTCGAAAAGTCTGTTACCCCAACGCCACGCTTGTTTGATGTATTTTCCTTATCAACAAGTGCCTAAGTATTAATCATATTGGGGGAAAGAAAGATAGTTCCGAAAAATAGGAAGCACGATACAACAGATGTTTGTATTGTGTGCTGAAGATTGGAACACAAAATCTTATTTTAAAAATAATTCTATTAGATAAGATAAAGAAAGCTCTTCAAGATTTACACGAGATATTTATATTATAGGTCTCCGTTACCTGTGATCGTTGAATTATTTGAACAACAAGATGATATAGATGGTTATCCAGACAAAACTTTACCTCGAACTACTGAATTTTTTAAAGCTCGTGAAATTGGTCCAAGATTTGCAGAAGTAGGAAGTTTTGAATACGAGTATGGAACAAGATGGAAACAACTTTATGAATTACGTAAACAAAAAATTGAAGCAATAGAAAGAGAAATGGCAATCGAGGAAGAAAAATTGGAAGCTCAAATGGAGTTTGAGCGATGCGAGTTCGAAACTAAACGCTTAAGAGAAGGTAGATATATTTAAAAGCATTAAAAGATATTGTTTCGATACATATAACATGAGCAACGTGTCCTCATAAATTGGTTTTAATCGATTATAGAATTGCGTATGCGTGAGGCTGATCGTGAGAGGCAAAAGAGAGAATGGGAAATGAAAGAAAGACAGGCTGAAGAACAAAGAACACGCGAGGAAGAATTACGAAGGCGACAGCAAGAAGAAATGACAATGGCTATTAGAAGACAAGAAGAGGAGCTGCATAGGCGTCAACAGGAAAATAATTTATTTTTGCAGGTGATTACTTCATACTTTCAACAAAAACAAATTTCAAGATCACAAAAAATTTCTATAACAAATGATATTTTTACATTTCCGTATTAAACAATTATTTGAAAAATAGGTGCACGGGTTACGTCAGAAGACTTTTATTTCTTACGTATTTCACAATGTATTTATTTTCTTTTAGTTATTATTAACATTTATTATTATTATCATAGAGGCATAATGGGGGCATATTATGTACTGCTTATGACATTTTCGGAATATGAAATGTTATTAGAATATTCATGTTTCTTACTAATGTTCAAAGTTATGTTCTTTTTTTATTTAAGGGACAAGCAATGAGAGGAGGCGGAGGAAGCGGAATAGTAGGGAAAAATTATGATCCCATTAGTAACGACCGCGACGGATTTGGACAACCTGATGGTAAGTCTGAAAATGTCATTTTTTATAAATGGTGATGTTTTTCCAGCCTGACGCATATTTGTTAATTAATATATTTGAATTGAATTAGTTCTTTTTGAAATAGAAAATGTTTATGAAATATGAAATGTGTATGTTTTTATTACATATAAAATTTCTACACCATAATTTGTTAAAATTATTGTTAATTCTAAATTTTACTTTATTATAGGTGGAAGCAACATGCCAGTGGTAATGTATCCCATTAAATTATCATTTTTTACACACACACACACACACACACACACACACACACACACACACACACACACACACACACATATATATACAGAGTATTTCCGAATTCGTGATACAACTGGAAAGAAAGTGATTCCTAACGTAAAAGTAAGTCGGAAATATCCAATAGAATTTGTTCGCACAGAGCTCCGTTTTCGAGAAAATCGAGTTTGAATATTTTTTAACTACGCGTCTATTCAATTTTACGATCTTGGAAACATCCTGTATATATTTTTCACAAAATATTTGTTTTTTCTTAGAGCATTTCTTTGATATTTCATTCATGTATGTTTCCATTTGCTGATACTATGAAACATTATTATATCTGTATACGGGAATTTTTTGTTGAACAAAATTGGATTATGTTCTTGCACGGTAAAAAAGTATTATTAGTGAAACATTTGCAAAAGAACATAAATGAAAGGACTTTAAGAGTATTCTCACGAAGCATGCTTTCCAATACAACAGGATTCTAATATCTGCAACGAAATCATTTTAATATCAAATTTATATCTCACACTAATAATATTAAATTAATTGGCCTGTAGAGGTGTATCAATGGACACTAAAATCAAATTTTTTACTTAATTTTCTTACGACGTAAAGTAAGTACTTAATTTTAAATTAAATTTATCTAATAAGAGAAACATATCACACGTTATATTTGAAACCTTTTATCTACATTCGTATAATAATATATAGTGCAATTTCTGTTAAAGCCTCCTCGCTTTAATTACGAATACAAGTGACATGTTTCCTATTATCTATAACAAACAACTATTGAAATATATCACATTTTTTATTTTTCTCAAACTTGGCGCGGCTTCTCTGAAAGTTTTATTCTATGCTAATAAAAATATTTTAACGCATCTATCGCACATTGGAAGATTTCGCCATGGTAGAACACTTATTAATATTCAATGTTATGAAATTAACCGTGGATATTTGAAAGCGATAAATATATAAAATTTTGAAGAAATGTTAGGGAACTTTTATTAATTCTATATAGATAATGCAACATACAAGTTGCATAGATAGGTTAAGGTTTTATTGGACGAATTCTTCTCTCTATGCTTAAAATTTTTAGTTTTTGATTCGGTACTGGCAAGTTCGGTACGTTTAAGCAGCGATCATTTATTTCTATCTACATCGTACGTGACTAATTTCTGAACATCCTAATTTTTATCCGTAGGTTATAATAAATAGAATCGATTTTTTTTAGTTTACAAGCATTCAAGCATTCTTCATCTGAAAACAACATCTAACATTGTGTTTTCCGCTTTCTTTTCTATGTGATTTGACGAAAATTGACGATGACCTGTGCTGCTGACAAACATGGATGGGCGCCCTGAACCGTGAAATGTATTTATGGTACATCCAAAATTTACAAAACATCGTTATTCACCGTATTAAATGAAAATCTCATTGGCATTTCGGTGATATTGTCGGCACATAACTTTCGATCGCATTGACCATAAAATATTATTGTGCTTTTACTCTACACGTAATAATTAAATTCATTTTTCTCTATAACGATGATTAGGATCCAAAGACGTTTATGAATGCTTATAATAATATGGATCGTGGTAGTCGTGGGGTTTACAATGACGATCGTAGTCAAATGGATTTGAGGGATACGAGGGCCAATATGGGTGGTAATAGGGGTGGTGGTGGTCGTGGAAATAGCGCTGGTGGACGTTGGCAAGGTGGAAATGATCGTAATCGTCAGAACGATTATCCTAATAAAAGGAGACGTTATTAAAAATTGTAGAATTAAAATAACTTCTGTTTCTTTAATCGATCGAGAAGAATCGATAGTTCGCATTGGCAGTCTTCGCTCATTTTTTCCAACAACGTTTGCGACCGATCATCTTTCTCACATTTTATATCATAGCATAGCGTTTTCGGATAAAAATAGTAGCGTTACATCTTTACAAAATTTTTTCTTTGACTCCTTCTTATTATTTTGTCTTCAAATGTAAAATCTATGTCCGTTCTATTGGAAATTCTAGCAGCAATAAAAGCTTAGTACAGATTGTTGTCTTCGGGACGATCGTCCAAATTATAGAATCGACGTTCCTCATTGCTTCAGATGAATCGCTCCACATTGTTTCAAAGGGTTGAAATTCTCTGGGCCGAGATAGTTTCTCAACATTACTTCAATAAGCAAATCTAAAAGTATCTTATCGATATGATATGAGAAAACAGTCGAAATCTCTGTTTTAGAAATGTTATCGTTCTCCTTATATAACTTATAGTCATTTTTAATGCTCTAACTTTAGCCATTTCTCGAATTTAAAAAAAATCTCAATACAATGTTCTATGAATTTTTGATAAATTCTTCGATTTTGTGAAACCGATAAAGTGTAGATATATTCTTCTACGAATATAAATATGCGAATATAAAGGATATCCATTTAAAAGAATACTAATTTATCATCAATTTGATACGTGTATTGCCAGGTTGCGAAGACTGGCAGATATTTTTTTGACTGAATTGTAAAAAAGAAATCAAAATACTGTTAAAAACATTGATTAGCAACACGATCATATCATTTTTAATGATAAAGAAAGAACTTGAGTTCCCAGTAACACCGATTTCTAAAGAAGAGAATCGCATGTAGTGGAAAACTGAACCTTAAGTTGTCAATAGTAGAACAGTGTTGTTTCATAAATTTTTGCCATGCTAACATATAGATAGTAATGTATAATCTCATAGGATTTTACTTCATGAAACAATATGTAAATATTACAAATAATGTATATTAACTTTTATTGCTACTGTATTGTCATAGTATATACTATATATACCATTCATAGTTTGTCATTTCATTTGATCCGATAGATTTCCAAAGTGAAAGTATATACTCTGATCGTATCTTTAGTTTTGTTCTTTATGATTATAAAAAAAAAATATGAAATTAGCTTATAAGCGAAAAGTGCGTTTAATATTGACTGATACCAATATCAAAGTCATTTGGTAACTTATCTTTTTAAGAAGAAATAAAACTGCACAGGCGTATATATGTGTCTGTATCAAAGATTGTTTGTTTTACCTTGTGCATTATCTCTATTCGTACATACGTACACGCAATCGTACTACCCGCAATCGTACTACTTATAGGTGATGATAATTAAGCGAAAGTATTTTGACATTGGTATATCTGTTAAATTTCTTTAACTTAAATGTGAGTTGTGAATTTCCTAAAAGAATAGGGACATTATAATTAAAATGGAAAGTAACAACAGTATTATTTTTTTGTCTTAAATAGCGTTATAAAATATATCTCTTTTCAAATGAATTTTCTTTTCATAATCGTTTGAGAATTCATTTGAAAGATAAATGTTAATCATTAAAGGATAGTAAACTTTGTTATATGAAAATGCTTGCAACGTATTTGCTTGCCCCGTTTTGGCAGTAAATTGACATTTTCATATTGACGTTTTAAATAAAGTTATAGGCAATTTATTATAATGAAAAGTATATTTGCTTAGAGAGAATTTAAAAATCATGTTGAATGTAATATAAAGGAACTCTCTATTCTGTTTTTATTAAAAATCTATTATTTTTAAATATAGCCGCATTTCTTTCAGGAAATCTTCAACATAAATCTTTTAATAATGTGAGTTTATAGTACAAATTTTTATTATGAAAATATTTTGTATTTTTTCTATTCACTTTTTATATGAACTATAATATTTACCTTTCCTTCGGAAAATTTTGTTTAATTAAAGATATAATATGAAACAGAAAAATATATTTTCATAAAATCTATTTTAAATGACTTGCATTATTCTTTAACCATATTTTGTCTCTCTGTCTGATCTTAATCCTACGATATAACTATTATATAAATTGCGATTGAAAAATTTCCAATCGTTTTTCGATTCATTTATTATTATTGTATTCTCGTATTATAATAATCGTTACTTTGACATAACATCGTTGCGTTGTTACTCGCCTAACTACTTGTTAATTATCCGGCGGCTGGGTTATTAATTTAGTCGTTGTTAACTATCATGAACTATCTCTGGTGTAGCATCGTTATCGTTCTTGTGAACAATTTTCGGTACAGCACCATTGTGCTGGCCTTGAACACCCTATTATATATTCTTTTGGTCACTCGACCTGTTAATGCTGTTCCAAAACACCATTGTACTCTTTGTGACCGCTCGACCCTTTAACATTACATTATCGTCATTCGAGGGCGGTACTCTTCGGCTGTAATAATTTTTTATTCCTATATATATCAACAATTAAACGACACACCATCTACGGATTATCTTCCTGAATCGAAGAGCACCGAAGAGAGAACATTCATGTACTCGTCGTTAGACGATACTGCGTGTACGCGATACGATGCCTTGAATTCTGGCTATTAATTTTCAACTATATCCTGTCGTTGGTTCGCTCGTTACTTGAACCGATACTTTGGGTATTTCGTTCCTTCGAGTGTATTCGCAGAGATGAGAAAAATGACCAGGCAAAGGAGCGCGGATCTAATCGTTTACTTCTGACAGACCCGGTACGATCAAAGATCAGCACGTGTATTGGCTGCAAGAATCACATATATAAATGTAGCAACGGATAACGGCGAGCGATATAGAAGAGTACATATTTGTATGTATTTTCCTTGCTCCTATTTTGTCCTGTTAACCATTTCTTCGCCTCTGCATTTATACTTTTGCCGGATCAAACACGAAGATTATGTGTTCGTCTCCGAGGATGAAGAACGATAATGGACGGCGATCCCTTCACTAGCTGTTCAAGCAATTGCAGCTGCTTCGATGCTTTACGTTTGTCAGCGGAGCTCGAGCTTGATGTCAATGATAACCGATCTTGTCTTCTCTTATCACGCGATTTACGTGATTTGTAACGGCGACTCATCGATTACAGTACAGTCCCCACTGTATTATCACTGTCTCTTGTTACACAGACATTGCGTGTTTTTATTAAATATTAAATGCAACTCGTACTCGCGACAAAACGTCTCTCGTTTGTTCCGTTTCGTAAGTTGTGACGAAATAGAGAATATGAATGTGTAAACTCGAACGCGTGGAATCGCCGAGCGAAAGGAATTCTTTTTCAGAGAATGAATGAAATTCTTTTCTGCTCCAAATAGAGCAGAGCCTCAATGTCGACGCTCGCAGCGTAGATCAGGGCACGCGTTTCAGACGATCATCAAACGAGAGATACATTGTAACGTCTACAATGTATCTATATTTCTGACAGAAGAGAGTCTGCAATTACAAGATAGGCTTGCGTACTTGAAACTACCGGTACGAGGTGAGTAGATTTTGTCAAAGTGTTATTATGCATAATTTTGTCTTAATCTTCGGGTGGGATATTTATATAAGTAAATATATATATTTATATATATATATATATATAATTTTAATCCATATTTTATCGTTAGTCGAATATTTAAAACGCGGACGTTTCGTATATTTAAACATATTAATCTTTATTTATTCAATATCGAATATATAAATTATATTGCAGCCATTAAACAACTCTATATTTTTAAAGGAATTAATAATAATAATAATTTGTAATCATTGTCAGCGAAGTTGGATTCATCGTTAGACTTCAAAGTTAGAAAACAAATAGGAAATTATAATACAAAGTGGTTTATTTTGTTAATTATATGTACCCAATATACGACTTACTTCATTTTCAAGCGATATAATTCTAACGAAAATCTAATCATTCCGTTACATAATTATTCTGTAGGAACTTAATTAATACGAGGAAATTGTCCAGCCTAGACGGTGTTTTTACCTCTGACAACCAAAATATGCTCGTATACCAACTTTAGCAAAGGTTGTCTGGGTTCATTATTGAAATCTAGGCTGATAACTGAAATTATACTTACATAAAATATGCTATTTATATCTGACAAGATATACTCTTGAACTTTAAGATTCTGAAAGAATTTTTAATTACAATCACGTTACTGATTTTATTTGACTCACACGTTAATCTATGCATAAAGTGCAGTAATTTATTACGTTCTACGTTAAAACTCGATGCGTTGTTTTTATGTAATATATTTACATTACTTTTTATGTTTACAGGCGCTTATAGCAGTTCCTGGCTGAGGAAATGAATAAAAAACGTATTGAAAAACGGAAAGTAAATTTGCACAAAAATCATTACGTATCCTTAAAAATCAAACAAGAAATCATATAAAATATAACGACGAAGTATTAATCTCAATGTACCGATTATACGAAGTTTTAAGGCTTGAGATTATATATAATTTCTATTTACAGATTTTTGATTGCATCTGTTAGTACGCATCCCGTATTATTCGACATACAAAGGAAAGATGTGCTTGTAAAGAAAGTTTAAGATCACATAAGGTTTGTTTCGCTTTTCTCCTTACCTTTTATTATATTAACACGTTGAATGCCACTCGAGTTTTACTCGAAATATTATAAATGTTACGGTGTATAATCATCGTTAACGATTGAATCTCATTGAGGTGTCATCGTGGCATTCAACGCGGTGTTAAATCGAGATTACGTCTTTTCAGTAAAATTTCTTTCTGTGATGACAAATAATTGAAGAGAGATTTCAATGATTGACCCAACGTGTTCTGAGCGTATTGCTCTGAACATTTCTTCGATCGAGTTAACATCTACACATAGCATTGACAAAATATTTTTTCTTTCATAGGAGGAAAATCTACGCGTTAAAAGTCGTTTTCACGATTGACGCTATGATGGACGCTTCATTTTCCGGAGGCAATTGAGCGAGCGATGGCAAGAGCACAGCAGCGATGGTTATTTCCATTACAATTTTTTATACTCGCCAGATTGTATGACTTTTAATATAGTCTCTTCAAAAACTGCATCAATGTTGTAAAATTAATACGCTATTTCACACCAAAAGAAGACTGCCTCGTCCTCAGACGCAATTTATCGCACGTAAAACTTGTAGTCTCTTGCCTATTTAATAAATAAAAAAAAAAAAAAAAAGAAAAAAAAAGAGGAAAGGAAAATAGATGTTAGAAAATAGGAAACATTCTGCAAAATAGCTATTTTACTTGGTTTTTTAATTTCTATTGTAAAACATTGTTATATTTTTGATGAGAAGTATAATATAATATTATTGGGATCTTAGATTGGTGTTAGATTGAATTTCGTTACGTTTATTACGAATATTATTCCTGAATGTTAATTTCTATGTTTTTAATGGGACGCTACAGCATATTCGCCTACATTTGCAGTCAGATATTTGGGAAAAATCTGGTCGGTATGCATATACCATGAGTGAAAAAATCGACACGCTTCGTTTGGCCCTTTTCGTTGACTCTCGTGGTACGACGGCGTGGCGAGTCACTTTTAGCTATGGCACTTTGCATGAAAATCGCAGAATTCGTCGGCCAAAGAGTTCTCGTTCAAAAGAATCACGCGTTCCGTCCATTCCGAGATGTTGAATAAACGATGGTCGAATACTCGCGCAAGCAAACGAATTGCATCGGGACCAGCGGCTATCCGGTTAATATAGCGATTTCAATTAGAGTTGGAAGCGGTATGTTCAAAGTGTCACCGATCGGGATATATATTCATAGAAAATATGTGAATTTTATCGATGAAACCCGCGGCCCGACTGACACGCATCCTGATTATACTTCTCCCTCCTCCCTATCGCTGTCGTCATAAAGAATTATTTATCGAAAATTCGCATCTCATTGGCCGTTATCGTGGAATTAATCGAATGAAAATTGCGCTGGAACATGTTAATATCTGACGAAACGAATGTTACGTAAACGAATCAGCGAAGTTAATTTCCACCTAATTAAAAATAAACAGTTAAAACTCCACGTTTCGATATACATTGGCTTACGAAAGTATCTCAATATTTATCACCGAAAATTATATGTCCTATGTATCCGTATTAGTATCCTTTGCGTTGTACAAAATATATTGAAATCGTGCGATACACGTAATATATAGATACAAAGTATTTACAAGTTACGAACGTTCTCGCGAAGCTGTATGTTTTAAATTTTCGTGAAAATACAACTCGAGAGTTTAAAACAAAACGGAGGAATCTTTTATTAATTAATTAAAGAAAAAGAAGAGATAGACAGATAAATAGAGAGAGAGAGAGAGAGAGAGAGAGAAACATACGAGATACCGAGAAGCTCGCAAGGACCAAATGTGACTCGACTAAGAAGATTCTAATTACTAGTTCTCGACGTCGTTCCCTTTCTCTTTGCCGAAAGTAACGTCATTTGATAATGAGGATTCATTCGACGACTGGAAGGTAGAACGACGAGGGTATTTCGTCAAGGACTTCATTCTCGTCCGTGTCTCTCTCTTTTCTTCGATTTCTCGCTCTCTTTCTCTCCCCTTGTGCAACTAGCTCCGAACAGACGCACAGCCACGGAGACAATATCATACGTCGGGAAAATCGAAGAATGGCAAGCAACAAACGTATCTATGTGTGTGCATGTCAAGGTGCTCCAATTTGCGTGCGAATACGTGGAAAAAGCTCGCCGGTGATTTTACAATACGGCGCCTAACTATAGTGCTCGGCATTGTTAGAAAAGAAATACTTTGTGTAAAAAAAAAAAAAAAAAAAAAAAAAAAAAAAAAAAAAAAAAGGGGGAAGAAAAGAAAGAGCGGACGAGACAGAGAGGGAAAAGTCGAGGGACAGACCGAAAGAGAGGAGAGGGAAAAGAGACGGTGGAAAAGCAGTGGGCAAGCTTTCAGTGTGCCATTGCCGCGGCAACTAGCTACATAGTATATAGAAACGTAAACGAAGCCGAGAATCAGCCTTCTCGAAGATTTACAGTCACCGTTTGGAGCCAACAACTTCCTACAGCCATCGGCAAGTTTCCGACCAACGCAGCGGCTTTCCACAAAGATTGCCAAAATTTGCGGGTACGATCTATCGTCGTCGTTCAGGGATTAAACACGTTAACGAACTCCAATCGAGCGATCGCCTTTCTAACGTAACATTGTCTTTTATCGCGAGACGCGAGGCAAGAAACGGAGAACGTTAGAAACGTATGGAAATTTTGCGATTTTCCAACGTGATCGAAAGAAATACGAGAGAGAAAGAGGTCCGGTACAGTTTCTGATTTAATGCAGCGATGATATCGGTGCTAATTTCCCACGAATTGCATCAAACGATCCGGCCTTTTTCGACCGCGTCGCGCTTTTTCGTTCATTTTATCGGGATTCAGTGACTCGCGGCAATTAAAGTTCGCTTGGCGAGGAGAACGCGATCGCGTTCTCCACGCTTTTTCGTTTCGTCCTCGTTATACCGCCGCGCTCTTCTATCGGGCCTCCCTTGCCTTTTTGCAGCTTTTCTCCTTTCCCAGCGATGGAAATTCATAATCCAATTTTCGAGGGCCGCGGTGGTTTTTCGGGTTATTAATCGCGGGAACGTGGACCGCGCGCAAATATGACGATATTTCGGGGCGGTAAAAAAAAAAAAAAAAAAAGAAGAGGTGGGGAAGTGAAAGCGAATCTAACCGCGGCTGCAACGACGATAAATTTACGTCGTTAATTCTCCTGGCAAAGCCGAATTGGCCTGCCTTTGTTGTAGCACGCTGCCACCGGCAATAAATTCACGATTTCGATATCGGCTCTGCCAAAAGGTTGCCGACAAATTAATAACCGATCCATAGATATCGTCATCTGGCTTGCGGCTCGATGAGATTCGTAATTATATCGCATGGTACGCGACTCTTGCCACCCTTATTTCTCTCGAGATTTACCACTCGACCGATCGCACGGAGATACGTTCCAATTTCCCTGAATTCCAACGTTTGTTATATTCTGTTTCGATCTGTGATACGATTCTTCGCCATCGAATTAACACCAGTAAATATCTTCGATGTTTTTCGTTTTTTTTTTTTTTTTTTTTTTTTTTTATTAAAATTGAAAAACGCGAACGAGCTCTGTATATGACGGTAAAATCGATCAATTATTAAGATATTGTACATCGTTCTATCGCGCGTTTCTATTCTCGTTATTACGCGAAACACCTTGAATTATCCAACTGCGAAATTACACGTGCGATCTCCGATTTTCCGATCTCACCGAGGGTTGTAAATGGTTACTTACAATTAAATAATATAATTCCGACGAATATAAACGCAATTAATTCTCCTTCTAAATTGTTCGATTTCAATTCGTACAGATTTAAAGGTGTATAAATATTTGGCTAGGATTTTCGGAAAGGCTAAGGCGAAAGCTTAGCAAGGACAGATTTATCCGCGTGTCCATCACCGGTTGCATTAATTACTCGAAACCGCGGCACCGGCTCTAACCACGAAATTTATGATGTCGCTCGTCGTCCACGATTGCGATCAGACTACGTGTATAGTGTCAGGCTTCCGAGCTACGAAGATTAATAGCGCCTTAAGTACAGGGATTTGACATTCTAAGACGTCTCGGCGACACGAACAAATTTACGGAAGCCTCAGTTTCGACACGAAAACGGACACTCGAATCCACTTCTCCGAACTTTGTCATTTGCGTTTTCCTTGTTAATACTCTGGCGTGCTTTGCAAATCGAATGTAACAATTCCAATTATAGACAGAGATCGTATCAGATACGTGTCCGTGCTTACCGTATTATCGACTATCCTTTATTTAGCCTGTTGATTATTTCGGAGAAAGCGTGTCGTCAGTAGTCGCGTGTAAGTAGAACAAGTTGGCGACTGGTCAGACGTGCCGGATATACGACCAGTTACTACCACTGGCTTTTAAACTCTTACACTTTCCTTTACTACGTTTGTTTGCCTGTTCGAAAGACAGGAAAATTTGAATATAGGAAGAATTCGATAGAGACACATCGCCAGGAAATATTTTGCTATTTTATTTACACTGAAAATTCTATTCCACTTTGTTTCTGAAATAGCGCGAATCTATCGATCTCTCGACTGTTCTTTCCCTTAACATCTTATAAAATACCTTTTATTCTACTATCGAAAGCAACGTTTCGCTAACAAATAACCGAATATAATCGCGATAGAGCGTAAGATTTTCACGAGGTTATAGAACGAAAGGGACGAACATTGCTCGATCTTTCTGCAAAATTGGATAGGTGCCTGTATCTCGCGGTCATAAAACTGCAACCAAGCCAAGAGAAAAGTAGATAAAAGTAAGAAATGACCATCGGAAGCAGACCGATCTATCGAGCGGTAACGGAAATCGCTCCACCGTATGTCATGTACAATAATACCAGTGGCACTTTTTACGGATATTGCATCGATCTTCTGAACGACATTGGATCGTTGGCGGGTTTCGATTACACGATCAGAAAGTCTTTCGACGAAAAATACGGGGATTTGGATCCGAAGACTGGGCTTTGGAACGGTATGATCTACGAGTTAACGAGCAATATGTCGGACATCGCTGTCGGACCCATATGGATCACATCCAGCAGGGCTCAGGTATTTATCGATCCTTACTGCGTCGTAAAAAGAATATAAAATTTCTTTTCGTGTCCTAAGCGACGAACGAAACGCTCGCAACGATCGATCGATAGATAGACATATGTTTGATATATCTATTTTATGTCGCGATGGCGGAATGGGAATTCCACTTCGATGATGAGCGTTTCAAAATCGTTCGAATGTTTAAGTCGGAATATTGGCAGCGACTAAAAAGCTGAAGAGCTCGGAGAATACACGTGAAAATTTCTTCGTGTGAGATCTTTAGAAATTCGGTATGTTAGAATTTAATCTTAAAGTTAAGATTAATAATCCGTGGAAGACACAATGTTTGTGTTGAAATAATATTCAGTGATGTTTATTAACACGTTCGTCGCCCAGCGTGATTCGGCTAAGTTTCCTGCGGGACCCAAATCCGAACGCCTGTACGCGGAACATAAATAGAGCGACAAGCAGGAATTCATCGTTTATCGCCTTCGATTCATTCCAAAGAAAAGATTATTTATTTCTGAAACGAAGAAAGCGATAGCTATCAAGCTAGAGTATTTCGAGGGATCTCACGACAGATGTCTCGGATCTTTCATTTAGTCGAGAAGCCTTCCTCCTCAAAACGTTCGGTAAACAGCGTGAAAATATATTTGAAAGTGAGGAGAGTAGCGATGACGGAGTCTATAATTATTTTCCAAAGTACCCAAAATCATCCCAAATATGTTTGGAATGTTTTAACGAATACCATACGATATAGGATAATGTAATACATTATCCAGAATATAAATTAATAAAAAGTATGGTATAATATGTTTTTAATATTTTTATGCTGTATATTCTATATATAATATCGTATATTTAATTAATTAACTCGAACAAGAAGAGCGTCATCATCCTTTGGGCCTCCATGGAAGTATACTCGTCGCATAGATAAATGCGACGTGGCGACGAACGTGTCAAACAGAACTACAGAACCACATGTATATAAGCGAGTGATATAATTCACAACGTATACAAGAATTGTTGATCGTTGGCCAGTTACTCTGAGACTAGACTTAGGCAGTGACCCACGATCCCTCAAATACTTTTGAACCCCACTCTCTATACGGTAACGAGTACGACCTGTGTAAGTGTCCTGTTCAAATGCCTGTGTGGATGCCTGTGTAAATTTGTGCCTATTTGTGCCGTGAAATATCGTTGTATTCCAACACGGTATGATCGAAAAACGAGAGAGAGAGAGAGAGAGAGATAATCTTTGAAAAGTTGTAAGCGAGAGGCAAAGTTTGAGAAAACCACATTGCGTCGAATAAGCAGTTATCTTGAAATTATTATTCTATTACTTTTACTTCAAAATTTAAAATTGTTTAATTCCACTCGCTTTAGCAGTAAGCTAACCAGTAAACGATGATCGAACTTCTCGATGATAAAAAGTTCGTAAAAGTTAGTGATATAATGGTATGATACCCAGGTAGTCGACTTCTCTGTTCCGTACCAAAGACCAAGCGGTTTCACGATAATGATGCTGAAGAAAAGGAGGCAAGTCCCGTTCCTCAGATTCCTAATGATCTTGGAGATCGATGTCTGGATAGGTTTTGCGTTCGCTTTCCTCCTCACGATATTTCTATTATATAGTCTGGAGAGGTACTCGCCCTTTAGCTACCGGAACAATCGGGCAAAGTATCGGAACGAGGCGGACGATCGATTCTCCTCGTTGAAGGAGTGTTTCTGGTTCGCGTTCACGTCGATCACTCCCGACGGAGGAGGAGAAATGCCCAAAAATTTATCAGGGAAGATAGTGGCCGGGACCTGGTGGCTGTTTTGCTTCGTCATGGTCGCCGCTTACTCTGCCAATCTCGCGGCCTATGAAACTCTAGAACGGTTGGAGAGAAACATCGAGTCCATGGACGACCTTAGAAAGCAGTATCGAGTTCGGTATTCCACTGTGGCCAATTCCTCGGCTTTCAGATATTTCTTAGCAATGAGAAGGATGGAGGAATGGTTCTACACGTAAGACGCTCTTGCCTTTTAGTGCCATTTTCTATTTAAAAAATGAATCCTCTTTCGGGACTAAAATTATTTATCCCATGATGATACGATACAGCCACTGTTTTCTTACGGCCCGACGAAGAAAGCTTCTTGCTTTTAGACTAGTTACGCTTAACCCTGCCGCGATCCTTCAATTTTTATACTCCGATCTTGCTCTCGTTTCTACGAACAAAGATTTTTAACGCTTCGACGTAGAATCGAAACGAGCAACGCAACGCTATTTTCACATCTTGTTTAAAGTATCATTTCGCGTTGCAGAGATACAAGTTTTTTTTTTTTTTAATTATTTATTTGTAATTTTACAATTTGTCCAGAAGGACATTTGGTAAAGTATCATATCTAGGTGGAAGTGAATAAAAAAAAACAAAAACAAAATAAATATAGCATGTGGGTGGCTACCCCCAACGAGGTACCATCGTCGTGTATGCTAGATTATATCCTTTGCGAGGTCTATTGGGTGTTTCCTTTTTAGCCTTCTTTCGATGCTCGTTGCGTTGATCGTTTCTGCTGCCTAGAGATACAAGTAGCTAGCTAGAATGAGCTAAAAAAGTAGCTAACGCAACAGGGTTAGCGTCGTTTCGAACGATTCTTGCACAATGGTAAAATGAACATTGCTATATATAGGAACTGGAGACGCATGGCGTTAGACGAGAATACACCGGAAGCAAACAAATCCGATTATGCCGTGTGGGATTATCCGTTGGAGGACAAGTTCACGAAGATGTATCTTGCGATGAAAGACACGGGATTTGTTGGGAGCGTGGAAGAAGCGGTGAAAATGACGCGGGAAGCAAACCGCACTTACGAGTTCGCCTTTATAGCGGAAGCTATAACCGTAAAATATCTGATGTTGACGAACTGCGACTTCAGACAGATCGGGGAAGAGTTTAGCAAGAAACCGTACGCTTTTGCGGTACAGAGGGACTCTCCTTTGAGAACGAAGCTCAATGACGCGTGAGTCTAACGATCCAAATCGATTCGTTTTCTTGTTCCGCTCGGTTTCGTACGATATTGCAACGGTCAAATCCTAGTCTCTCGTAGTCGTAAAATTTAACTACGTGTTTTCGGGCTAACGATATTACCATGATATAATCTCCAAGTGGAAAAAAAACGACTGCCATTAGCTCGTTCGTTCGAAGCTCCATTTAGTGCGTAACGATAAATGTTTAATTAAAGGATTACCAAGCTGGCAATTGAACGGAGATTAAACGCTCTGGAGAAGAAATGGTGGGACGAAAATCCTTCGAGAGCGAATTGCCCGGCTGACAAGGATTTTAACGCGGGCTTCGACGTCGACAATTTGGCTGCTACATTCCTGTTAATCCTGCTCGGTATATTGCTCGCTGTTCTAATACTCTGCCTTCAATATTGTTGGTACTGCTATCAGTTAAATAGAAGAATAAAAAAAGTAGGTCTCCATGCGACAACGCGATACACTTCTCGTAGAAAATAAATAAAAAACAGAAAAATGACAATAACATGGCATATTTGCATGTTTTTCGTACTGTTTTGTGCGTGTGTGTGCTTCCGTGAATGCACGTCAGTATTTTTTCAAACTATGTAACAAACAGAGCAACGAAAAAAGTAAATGTTAATCAGAGGAAAATGGTTGTTTCCTTTTGCCGCTTTTGTTTGTTCATTAGTTTCGCGTATCGCGTTGTAACGTAGCCGAGGCATACAAAAATCTCGATATTTTCGATTTACATGTACATCGATCAACTAACTTTGTCTGTTGTTCTTTTCTTTATCTTTAACTAAAATTAAAATCATTCCCATCGATCGTTTCAACCGTTGAGGTAATTAGATGTATGCGAATACAAAGGAACGCGTGGATAAATTGTAAGGTAGAAAATATATATTTTAAAAACTAAAGTGTAAATACAAATCGGAATATAATATGAGCTGATCCAGATCCGCACGCTACCAGTGTTACCCTATGACTGAAAACCCTGAAGCCAACGTCGCCTATCTACTTTTCTTTTTATTTGCGTTTATTTTACAATCAATTCTCGTAGAGAATTTTAATTAAATTTATCTGGCGTGGTACTATGAGACGATTAATAAGTGTTTATAGTGTGTTTGATTCTACTTGAATCTTCCCTTAAATACTCTGAACCCCACTCTCTATACAGTAATGAGTATAACTTGTGTAAATAACTGTGTGGGTGTCTGTGTAAGGATATTGTTCCTATGCGTGAAATATCGTTGCTTCCAACAAAAACAACATGATTCGAATTGATCTGTAGCTCATGTACCGCTCCATACTTTTTTTTTTTTTTTTATTTGCGTTTATTATACAATCAATTCTCGTAGAGAATTTTAATTAAATTTATCTGGCGTGATACTACGAGACGATTAATAAGTGTTTATAGTGTGTTTGATTCTACTTGAATCTAGTGCTTAGGTCTAAGGTGTAACGTCTTTTTAACCTGCGGATCCGTTCCGACGTATCGAGTAGTTGAGTAATTAGAGGGTTTGATCCAGATCCAAACGCTAGCAGTGTTATCCTATCACCGAAAACCCTGAAGCCAACGTCGCCTATCTACTTTTCTTTTTATTTGCGTTTATTTTACAATCAATTCTCGTAGAGAATTTTAATTAAATTTATCTGGCGTGATACTACGAGACGATTAATAAGTGTTTATAGTGTGTTTGATTCTACTTGAATCTTCCCTTAAATACTCTGAACCCCACTCTCTATACAGTAATGAGTATAACCTGTGTAAATACCTGTGTGGGTGTCTGTGCAAGGATATTGTTCCTATGCGCGAAATATCGTTGTATTCCAACAAAAACAACATGATTCGAATTGATCTGTAGCTCATGTACCGCTCCATACTTTTTTTTTTTCTTATTTTCGTTTAATTTACAATCGAGAATTTTAAGTAAATTTATCTGGCGTGATACTACGAGACGATTAATAAGTGTTTATAGTGTGTTTGATTCTACTTGAATCTTCCCTTAAATACTCTGAACCCCACTCTCTATACAGTAATGAGTATAACTTGTGTAAATACCTGTGTGGGTGTCTGTGCAAGGATATTGTTCCTATGCGCGAAATATCGTTGCATTCCAACAAAAACAACATGATTCGAATTGACCTGTAGCTCATGTACCGCTCCATACTTTTTTTTTTTTTATTTTCGTTTAATTTACAATGGAGAATTTTAAGTAAATTTATCTGTCGTGGTACTATGACACGGTTAACGAGTGTTTATAGTGTGTTTGATTCTATTTGAATGTAATGCTTAGGTCTAAGGTGTAACGTCTTTTTAGCCTGCGAATCCGTTCCGACGTGTCGAGCAGCAGTTGAGTAATTAGAGGTTTTTGGTGGTTGTTAACTCTTGTGCCGTGTCTGTTGCTGAATTCGGATATTGCCTATGTACCGTTTATGGTTTGCCTTCGATCCAATCGTTTGTCTCTACGCAGTCGATGGCTTCGGCGCTTGAGAAAACTCAAAGACCGGATGTAGAGTTTCCGTGGAAGCGATGACCACTTCGACACGAACGATTTCCAGAAAAAAAAAAAAAAAAAAAAAGAAAAAAAGAAAAGAATCAATCTCGTTAAATGGTGCGTCGCAAGTGGTCACGATTTTCAGTCACAAAGATATCGATAACACGTTAAAATGAAAGTTTCAACGATGCACGTGTGTATGTACGTACACGTGACGAGAGGAAACTAACGATCGACTGGTCAATTACGAGATAACGAGAGGTGACGGCACGCGACGCGTGACATGCAAATTTTTCGCGGTAGTTCAACGTCGTACGCGACGATTACTCTTTTCGCGGCGATGCGAGACGATCTGCGATCGAAAATTTCGACGAGAAACTATGGAAAGGGAACGAAGCTGCGTCGATAGGAAAAATTGAGTGGATCACGGCCGTGGCAACCAATGGACGAAAACAAATGAAACGAAGCGAAAGCTCGGCTTTCAGTTGCGAGACCAGCGTCGGTCGCTTGACCGATTTTTGCACGCGATACACCGACCTCGAGAAGCACCGTGTACGCGATCGAAACCAACTCGATTATCGGTCAGTTACTTATCGCGAGGAAATTAGCTGCAATTTGGACGCTGGATTTTTTCCTTCTGTACGATAAGAAGAATTATTTCGAGGAACTTTCGAAGAAATTGGAGAATAAAGTAAAAAAGGGAAAAACGTATTACAGAGATGTTGCAAGGATGGAACGTAAAAATTGATGATTATTGCAGTCGGTTTTTACGTGTTCGGAATCAAGTTCGTGCGATTTATGATCGCCATCGACGATGTTTCAAGGATTTTGCGGCAAATTTGCGGTTCACGTCGAGAGAAACGCCGTGAGTGATCGAGGGTCTGCAAAGACGCGGCTCGTTGATCTTCGCGAGTAATTAAATCGCTCAATTTTGAATCTCTTTGAATTTTTCGATCTTTAAATATTGATTTTTGTAACGCGATTGGTCAAATTCCCGCTATAATTTAGTTTCAAGTTAAAGATACACCGATGGCTACGCGATTTAATTTTCTATCGAGGGAATGTTTCATTTAGAGAGGTTCCGTTTCTTTATTCCAGCTTATCTACTACGATTTATGAAAGTTACATAATCCCGGCGGAAACTACGTCGACTGTGAAACGTTACGTTCGAGAGAATAGCGTGCTTATTGCCAGTAACAATTATCGCAATAATACACACATAAACTTTAATTTTTTGCGCACGAAGGCCGTTGCACCGATCTTTCACTGGAAGAAAAAAAATTCCTCATTTACCGGAATCGTCGAGAATTTCACGAAGAATTTTAACAGTCGGACAACCCACGGATCCATTGGAAACGATTAATGGTCCGCTAGTGAAGTACTAGAACGATCGTGCAACTATTTCGTGGCGGATCCATTAGACTAGAACCAACCATAAGCGATCGAAATACAATCTGTCGTTCGAGTGGGTGGCGTACGGTGAGTTGAACGGTCAGGTGGTATAATTTTCGATCAAACGTTCTTGATACACCGTCGTACAACCCCATGAATGTCAAGTATTTAATAATACCGGTGGACGATAATCGACGATCCACCGAACGTTTCCTAGTTTCCAACATGGTCGTAACGATTTACGAGCGTACAATCAGTTCCAACGTGGTGGTTCGTTGTTCTATTCGTGCCTCAAGGAACGATACACAGATACAAGCTCCTTGCATTCTCGCGTCAATTTGCATGCAAATCGATGGACCGAGAAAATCGAATTTCAGAAAATTCTACGTTGAAAAACATCGCGGTGGTTTATCCTTAAAACGTGGCGCGTCGTTCAATCGTTGTAATGTAACGATATTACGCGATAATTGCAGCTTTGATAGATATTATCAGTTTCAAACGAGATACGAGATCAACGATAGAGCGACCACCTATGCGTACCGAAAAATTTAAAAAACTATAAGCTATCATCGATCGATCGATTCTTGCACGCTTCGCGCGTCGCGGTCCTCTCGAGCTCGATATCCAGATAAACCCAGGTTTATCCGCTACTTTCATATTTGTCTCGTGCGTACGTCTACGGGATATCGATCGGATCGTGTTACACAAACGAACGTAAGGGGGGAAGAACTTTTTTGTAGGGAAATGTCGTTCGCGAGGCTCGTTCTTCCACTTACGAACAATTTCATTGATCCTTGTAATACGACATTTCGGTTTACGAATCGTAGAGCGAGAAAGACACGAGCGAGATGCGGTGAGTCGGTTAAATCGATCATCGATACCGGTGCATTTATAGCGGAAAATAGAATTGTTCGAAGCTTGAAAAATAAACTTCGAACGACGTACTTGCACCTGAAACTTCCTCGCGATTTCGTTATCTAAAATCCACCCTATAGAAATCTTCCACGTATTTTCCGATACTCTGTACATTTAAAAAACGCACGTTGCACAAGACGTAACAAAATATCCTAGAAACAACGGTTCGCAACTTAACGAAATAATCTACGAGATCGACGTGTCTCTGCATTGGCGCGACAAGGAAGAAGAAAGAGAAATAGCGCAAAAGAGGGTGAAGATCGAGTTATAACTGGTCTATACGCTGTTATTACTGGGCTATGCTGTATTCGGCACACTGACTCGCAGTCAGGACACCTTCAATGAGCGTTATAACAACGATCGACACCGAGAACGAAGATGAAAGAGCACTTACCTAGATCTCGTGATGTCGAACGGGGACGTTTCATTACGGAAGCCAGGGTGCGCGAAGATGATCGCGCTCGATGATCGCGCGACAGCCGAGAAATACGATGGTCCAATGGTCGATCGTGCGCTACATTCTCGTCGTCTGCGAAATTTTCCAATATCGCGAATCGCAATATCTTTTACGCCAGTTGTTCGTTCGTACTTGCGCCGCCTCTTACTTTGCCCGGGTGAAAGCTAAGGTGGCACGAGCTAGTTTCTTCTCGACTGCTGTTCGGAGCGGAGGTCGGAAATAACCGGCAGCTACTTTCAGCTTCCTCAGGGGCCCTTCGCGACAAACAGCACCGCGTTTGTTTGTCCACCGGGAGATTGAACCGGCATCTGCAATTATCTTCCGGAATTGCAAAGGTCCGCGTGCACTCCGGGGATCAAGCTGAAACGTCTTCGTGTACTTTGTGCATTATACAGAAACGCCACGTGTATGCGCGATGCTATGGGCAGTAGATCTCACGGAAGAAGCAGACGCGTGACAAACACGTTCGACGATCCGTGTAAATATCGAAACGTGCGAACGTCGCTTTAACCCTTGAGACGAGACTGATTTCCACCAAAGGAGGTGTTACGTCGACCGACTCTCTAACTAGACCAGGTCACACATCGCGGGCAGGATGACAGAGCCAGATGTTCGCGCATCCTTATTGCGTATCCCTACGATTCTCAAGGATCGGCCATAAATCTCGGAAAATCCTAGCTAAAGTCCTTCAGATCGAACAAAGATCTTTTTACGAAAGCGTTTTCTAAGGTTTATGGTTGGTTCGGAGAAAACGCGTGAAAGTTAGTTTTACACACGTGCGATGCTTCCTATCACCAACTTTCTATCGAGGGCAGCTAAGACCCTTCCTAGTCCACCAACAGTCCCGATGACCAATCAGACACAATGTCTATTATCCTCACTTTCCCGGCCAAAAAATGTCATCAACAAATCCGATGGTCCCGTGCGCTAGACACACCCTTCTCTAGCTCTCCTCCGACGCAGCATCGTCACTTTCGAGGCAGTTCGTTTTCGTCGTCGGAACAGTCAACAAGTCTATGACTGTTCCACCCTTAAATCGGTCCGTTTTGCAAAGTCTAACGAATTAGACGTAAACTGTTCTCATCGCCCAATACTTTGTGACGTTCGCGTCATTGTACGATTCATTTTTGAATATACACTCTATATCAACCGGTTGACACAGTGTTAAATTCATTGAACTACCCCCTGTTATCCTAATCGAAACAAGGGGAACGACTATTTTGCGGCGTCGATTAGCCGAATCGTAGCGAGAATTTACGCGTCTTCCTCGCGATCGCGTCTCTCCGCGAACGATCGTAACGGGAGGAGATCGAGGCTGGATATTACGACGATTCAAAGGGAAGAGATCAAATTGGACGGTTTGTTCGGTCGTTGGAATGGACAGTAGCGATATTCGTTTGGAGAGTTGGGCGAAAAAATGCGGCTACGCTATGCATAAAACATTAATCAGAGACGTTAATAGGCACTCGGCTCGCGTGGATTTTACAACTTACCTCGATAACGA
Organism: Bombus dahlbomii; assembly: GCA_037178635.1. Taxonomy (NCBI): domain Eukaryota; kingdom Metazoa; phylum Arthropoda; class Insecta; order Hymenoptera; family Apidae; genus Bombus; species Bombus dahlbomii. The sequence continues at coordinate 17,427,347 of CM074105.1, read as the reverse complement.
AGTTCCCTCGGAGACCACTCATGTATTTTTCATGGAACCTGCCTCTGGTCATCTACATGCATATTTCGACTGCGTTTTCCCGCGTCGTTCATTTTATTCCCCTCTGCTACGCCCTTTTCTCCCGTTTCAGCATTTCCAGCGGTAGATATATCTGGCGCGTGTACACACCGACATCGCGTATAAAAATAGTCGCGGCGAAAAATGAATTTTCCAGGTTTTAGAAAGGGAAAGACTCGGCCAGGAAACGGAGCAGAGCAAACAAGACGAATCTACTAAGCCGTGGCTGGACCTGGTTAGAACGTCACAAATATTGACACTGGCGTTTTAAAAAATGTTCGTTGGTCCGAGTTAATCTTGTATCTTGGTTAATTGTGGCGCGCACGCCGTACCAAGGCAAAGTGGACGAGATGAAATTTCGATGAGGGCAAAGTCGGTGAGATAAAATTCCTACGAGTGCAAAGTCGGCCAAATGAAATTTTAACGAAGGCGATGTCGAAATAAACGAAATAAACGAAATCAAATTTTCACGAATTAATGCGTTTCTAGAGGAGGATGAAAGAGGGCCAAAAACGAATCGATAAGTTTCCTTGCGCCAAAGTCGTACGCCTCGTAAGCTTCGTCGTTCCAATGCTTTTTCGACTGATTCGTTTGATTACCAGCAAACAGAGTCATTTGCTGAAAGCAACGAAACGCTGGTTCTCGGAGTTATCGGGTTCGTGCTACTCGACGAGTTGAATGGAAGGGATGGTTGATTTACGAGCACGCGCGAACGCAAGCTTTTTCTATAAATTCGTAAACGATTTACGTATGAAAAGTAGTTGACCTTTGACGACGAATTTCCATACGAATAATTTATATTTCCACTTTCTTTTCTTTCTCGACGAGATATCGAATTAAAATTCAGATACCTTTCGAGTATCGTTTCGTTTAAAAAACTGTGCAAGTGGAAACGAGATATCGTGAAACGAGGCAGACAGCTAGAGTCTCTGCGAGAGAGTGAAAACGCGTAAACGCGTAAAACATTTTTCGGGAAATGAGGGTATGCAGTTTCTTTTCGAAAATATACGCGGCAATTTTTAAGCTATTTAAATTACCGATTATTAAATAAGAAACGACAGAAACGTAATATCCTACAGGTTTAATAAAAGAAGTTACAGTTCGCACATAATTTCTACTCGCGATCTTAATTTCATTTTTCCAAGCTTCGTAACGGCCATCCTCCCATCGATAGGTGTTCCTCTTTAAGCTTTTAATTTACGATCGCGCTGTATCGTTGCCAGCTAGCGTACTAACGGTGCAACAGATTACTCCGTTCGAATTAATCGTAAAATACCCGAGTTATGAAATTTGACTGCACGTGAAAATTCTCGTAATGTAAAGCGTGCGGAGAAATTGCAAGCATACAAATACGTGGAATAGTGTTCCTTAATTGAAATTCTAGAACCAAGAATGGTATTCCGACTAACTGGTAACCCGGTGGCTTTGTCGGCCACGAGTTCGACACGATAGGACGATTTCGGTTTCCTTTATTTCCGTTACAAAGGAAAAATTTGAACGCGGTTGCCAACGAACGCGCGATGAAAACGCAGCCGCGGCAAACCGAAGGGCCCCGTAATTCCGCCGGACGATTCGTCGGCCGATTCAGCGAGCGTCGCGCGAGATCCGTGAAAACGTGATTCCCGAGGCTCGAATAAAATTACACGTTAAAGTGTCGGGTATGCCGTGAAATCTCACTACGGGAGATTAGAGCGAGTTCGGGATATATCGATCAGCCATTGTCTGCCGTACGAACGGGCGGACGCTCGATGATGTGGTAGGAATGTTTATCGAATCGCATTTTTATCACCGCTATCCGATAAGATTGCTTTTTCCGTGATGCTATGAGATCATTCGATTCGGACGATTATTAACGGCCGGACCGTTAATTGTTTGCCGTATTGTTTTCAAACGCTGCCAATTACGATCTATGCTTTTCGTGACGCGATTATTACGCGCACGCAAATTTTCAAATAACACGCGGATTCTATCGAAACTCGGTTGACCGTCGTTTTCGTAATTATTGATATCCGTCGAACGTTGATATCGTCGCTGTTAACACATGCTGCGGTTCGACAGTGTCCGCTCGTTTTTTCGCGTGATATATTTTCGTTAAAAAATTACGATCGAATCGAATTGCGAGTACGCGATTCCGATCAAAAGTTTTCGGACGCGTTTCATTAAACCGACTAAAGAAAGCGTGCGGGTACTTGTTCGACGAAACTCACGTACCACGAATCAGCCCAAGGGTCTGGATGCGTACTCTGATCGATCGAAAGTAAAATCATTTAGCACACGTGTTACTTTCGATAAGGTTCGACGAAGGATACGAAATACGACTTATTTGTAATGCCTCGTAGAAAAACATAGCGAGAGAGTGAAACAAACTCGTTGGCCGTTTACTTTAACCACTGAGATTCCGTGTATCATGCGCAAACACCGCAAAAGTCGCAAACTTTCTGCCGCTGGTGTAGAGCGCAGCCTCGTTTTATTCCGCGACTGAAAATCTGCCGCAACCGCAAGGATACCTTTACTTTTGATTTTTCGTACAATCATTCGACTATGTACATATATGTACATAGACGAGCGTGTGCCGAGGAGAATGGGAGGTGCTTTCAGGAGATTAATCACATCCGAAAAGGATTTCCACATTTTACTGGTATATACTGGTATGCGTGTGTGTGCGTGTATGTTTGTGTATATATATATACATACTTTTTGTTCCGTATCTTTTTTATTTCTTCCACATTTTTCATTCGCACGGCGAACGCACGAAAATCCCGAGTCAAGAACCGTTCGCAATGGACAACGATAACAACCGTGTTTCGCCTATTTTTTCCCCTGTTATCCACGTACGATCTTTTAAAAAAATTGTCGCGCATAATTTCCGTGTAATTAAACCTTGCGTATTTCAACGATTAAAAATATTGCTATGGAAATGTAACGCGTTTATTCTCGGAATAATTATGACACGGATATTCCGATGCGGAGATATACCGGAAACGATTGGTCGCACACCATTTCCTATGAAACAGTGAACGAGCAATGCACGAATAACGAAGAATCGCGCGAATAAATAAGACGGTTATTGACAAAATGATTGTTGTCCGATGGAATTTAACCGGAGAGAACGACGTCTGTGGTAAAAAGAAAAAGAAAAAGAAAAAGAAAAAGAAAAAAAAAGAAAAAAGAAGAAGAAGAAAAGAAATATAAAGGAAAGAGACCGTGAACAAAGTTCTCTAGCAAATCTGGTTAGATCCGACGCATTTCGCGTGTTTGTTCGAGGATCGCGCATCCAAACGAAGCTTAAAGGTGGTGAAATTGGACGAGAACCGTATAGTCGAGCTGTCTATACGCCACTTCGGTGATGGCGGCGGCGGTGGTGGTGGTGGTGGTGCAGGGTTAATCCACGTGAAACGCGAAATACGAAATATGGAAATTAGATACGCGGGACTTCCGGCTTGAAAATAATTAAAGTGATTCACCGGGAAGGGCACTTTGCGATATTGGGGCTTCGTGGATGACACAGAGAGGCCGTATTCGGTCCGAAAGTAACGAACCTCGTACGAGCTTGAAAATTCCCACTCTGTGTGTCTCTTCTCCGCTTTTTCCTCTTATTTTGTTTCGTTTCTTCTACTTTTTCAAAGTCGCCAAATGCGCGCCAATAACGAAAATCGAATATACGCGAAACGTTTAAAAAATCGCCAGGCTGGAACCCGTGTGGAAATTTCGTGCGTCCTCCGATGCGTCGACAGTGATTTTTCCGCTTCCGGTTTAACAAGGTTGCCCACGTTGGAGAAGACGATCGACGATCGCTTCGATCGATTTACCATTCACGCTACGCTCCACATACTAGTCGTACACACGTACACGAACGCATTTTTTTGGTATCTTCTTCGCCGATATTGTTTGAATATTTACAGACTCAAGCGGCAGGTTCGCATGAACGCTCGATGGTCCGTGCTTCCGGGGCGCGATCGGAGCCTTTTCTCCTCTGCCCTTCGTTTTAAATAAAACTAGACGCGACTCGTCGTACCATCGAAATTCGTCGTTTATTCGTATCGACGAACGTAATCGTTCGAGTTCGTTAAAACTTTCGCGTTAGTGACATTGATCGAAGCACGCGCGTACGCAGAGGTTGCCGATTATTCGGTAAGCGCGTTCGAAGGACCCGATCGGTCGCTATGCTCGAGTTTGGGCTACTGACGCGAGAAAATTCTCCGCTTGTCAGAAACGTTTGCGCGACAATCGGGTTTACGAGAATTCAACAAGCGGATTGTAAAGCAAGCTTGTCGCGGGAACGGTGATCGAAAGAGCAAGGATCAGGTTTCGAGGTATTTTTGACATTTTTATATGCAAACGAACACGTTTGAAATGCGGCGGGAGGGTGGGCTAACTTCGTCAACGATTTTATTTCATCAGCGTCGTGTCCTCGTGAATATTTAATTAACATCGGGAGGCCGGATAAAAATCCGTTGATTTAGAGTACGCGTTTGTCGCACGATGTTTCCGTTATAATGTTATCCGCGGTATAACGAACAGTGTGCATGCTTTTCGAGCGTACGAATTTTTCTATTTTCCGTTGTAACGGATTTACAGGTGACAAATGCACAAAACGTACGAGACGAATGGCTATCGTTAAACGACGCGGGCGTAATCTTAAATTACTTGGATGGTTTATCGGCTACTTTTAAACTGCGAACACGGGTTTAAATTAGGAGACAAGTCTGTAAAATTACGCTCGACGTTAAACATCCTCGAAAAATTCGCTCCACCGGGACACGCGTTTAATGTAATAAATTCGTTCGTCGGAGAGAGAAGCTCCATGGCGCGAATCGGTTCGCCGGACTCGAGCTGTATTGCTATACTTGTAAATCACAACCAATGGAGTATTAGTTTAATAACTAGATGTGTATATATATATATATATATATATATATATAATATATTTATGTATATGTTATACGTATCTAGCGTAGTGTTTCTCTCGATCGGGCGACCAGGCCCAATTTTACGTAATAATTTTTATATATATATATAAGATCGTCATGGAATATCGCGGATCAATTTGCAGCTTGTTTTCGTGTGGCGAACGTATAAAAAACAATCGCGGAAAAAAGCCGCGAATCGGACAGAATTTCTTAAAAATATCCCCGTATGCTGATCGATTTTACAAAGCATACGATCGACAAAGAGGAAAGAGCTCAATGGTGAAAAGAGATATAGAAGAAAGAGAAATGGACGAAGGAATTTATCCTGCGCGTCGATCCGTGATACGTTTCTCGAAAATTAATCTGCTTGATACCGATGTATAAGTAAATGCAATATGCTTTAATGTAATATATCATGTAGTACAATAATATTTCTACGCGCTGCCGAACTTCCCATCCAAGAACGATCGGCGAGATCTCTTACGACAAGCAAAATCTTACGACCTCGATCACTTTCCCACTAGAAGACGATCGCATCTCATCTAAACGATACACATCCGTGTAGATTCTAGAAAGTAATCGCAACGTATATATACGTACGTAAAATGATTCGAGATCGAAAGTATTGTTCAGGGGACGGACTCTAATCCCTTCGACGGACGAAAGAAACACACCGTTTGCGTCGAATTAGTCGACAGGACTGGGACGAAAACGTCGGAACGAAATTGATTTCGTTTGGCGATCATCGTTTCGCGATGGAATAATTCTGGTGGGACGTTCAGGGAAAAAACGGGCGAAGAGAAAGAAATAGGAAGTGGAATTACGGGATCGTGTAATTTGAAATTCTATGGGCGCAGTTCGGTTGTTCGACAAGACAGTGAAGAGAGTGTACCATTCGTCGCAGCTGTCGCGGAGTGTATCGGCGAAACAAACGTAAAAGGGCACGAAAACTGCCAGGACACGAAGGAACAAATGGAAACGGACGAGAACGAATCGATTGGTACGGACAGATATTGTTCGAAACAATTTTCTAATTGCCCAACAACGCGTAATTACGCTAATTCTAGCCACGTTTGCTCGTGGCACGCGTGTATTTCGTGCAACGAACGTTTCGTGCAATAGAAAAAAAAAAAAAAAAAAAAAAAAGAGAAGAAAAAAGAAAAAATAACCGGTGAAAACGCGTCCTTCCGTGAAAAATAAAACACGTCCCGTACGCATCAGTCAGTCAGGAAATACGATTTTCCGGACGCTGTACAAAATGTACTTTTTTTTTTCAATTCTCATGTTTTTTATTTGTTTTTTTGCTCGCGTCTCTCGTTTGGCGTATTTCTTTCGTTCTTCTTCGATGAAACAGCGAACGATAGAAAGATCGCGACCAGCGAACAAATTTCCCATGGCTCTTTTTTACGATGCGGGTATCGCGCATTGATCGCCGGCCTTTTCAAATGCGAACGCGTTGTAACACGTGTTGCTCTACCGTCGAATATTCCGTTGGAAAAGAGAATCATAAGCGAGATAATGTCGTTGGTATTAAAAAGATAATGCGAAAGCTTGCATAAATGAGGTAGATAACAAGAGAAGAGAGAAGGCGATCTCGTGGAAATAACGTAGCAGCGAGCAATTGTCTCGGAATAGCTGATTAGAGAAAGCAAAGGAACAACGGTCTCATCGGTGACCAGTGGCTCGCGAAATTCGCTGCTCTTCGTCTGGTCAACGATTCGAATGTATGCGATCGACGTGAAAGTGGTAATGGAGAAAATTTGCGAGAACCGAGTCTGACTCGTCGTTTCCGAGTTTAACGGGGATGGAAGGGGAGCGATACAGCTTGCATTTTACGAGCACTTCGAGAGAATGCGAAGTCCAGTTTTGCTGGAAATCGAGTCAGCTTCTCGTAATATTCACTGTCGCGTTACCAGAATCTATTATCGTAAAAAAGACAAACGCATATAAAATAAAATTAAAAAAAAAAAAAAAAAAAAAAAAAAAAAAATGGAAGAAAAGAAAGCGCGAGACAGAGAAAAAGAGAGAGTCGGAAGAGAAGAAAGAAAATTTTTAAAAGCGAGGAAGAGAACGGAGAGAAGACTGTAACCTTGACGACGATCGGATGACACGGAGAGGACAAAGCGAAGAGAGCGAAGCAAGAAACGGGAACGTAGGGAAATCCACGCAAAGGATTAAAGAAACGCAGATCTGGGATCGGATTCAACGTCCAATTAAAACTGTTGAAAAGTCGCGCTTAATTCATTCTTGGATAGGAATTCGTGCCGCGTTTGGACAGTGCCACGAATAAAGTAATATTCATTTGTCTATCCTAATAATTAGAAATCTTGTAGCGTCCGTAGCACGGCTACGAACGTGTTCTCACAACCTTATCACAACCTTATTATAGAGCGCCCTGGTGACGAGGTCGAGTTTTTTGAATTAACCAGCCTTTCGCGCGATCTCCTTTCACACCAGTAACCTACCACCCCGCTAATGCTTTTCTTTTTTGTCATGTATTTTTCTCTCTTCTCTTTTTTTTTTTTTTTTTTTTTTATCTTTTTCCCTTCATTCTACACCTTTTTAACTTTCGTTTTACTTTATTCGATTTGGCGCGACACTCGAGGGGACGGCAAACGTGTCACCTGTTCCCTCGTTGATCGGTAACGACTCGTTTTAATTTAACTCCTCGCGCCTCGATCATTCGCCGATACGACGGTACGTTATGCCGTGTTTCATCAGCGACGCGCCTTGTTCCCCGTGTCCTATTAACGAACTGATTCGCGCGCACCATTACATTATTATACCACGAATCGCTGTGCTCGGTAAACGATCGCGTTTCGTTATTTTATACTGTTCGAGCCATCGATATGTATCGAGTATACGAGGCTTTCTTTTTCACGCTCGACGAGCGCCAGAGCTTTTACTTAATTAAAGGACCGGCGAACGTTGAGGCGCGAAGAGGCAACTTTTTCGATTTCCTTCGCGTACGAGCGCTTCCGTTTCGTTCGCTCGCTATCGCTGCTCGTGGAAAGAAGACTGGAGGCGACATACATATAATTTTTATACACAGACACATGCAGACCGCCGCAACATTCTCCTACTCGCGTCGCCCCTAATTGCTTCCTTTGGCGCGCGTCTATACACGTTACGAAGGTAATTTCGCGTCGAATCGATGTCGTCTTCGTCGATAGCGAATCGACGCTTTTTCTTTCCTTAGCACGCTCTTTTCACCTTTTTCCTTCTTCTCTTTCAACGGTAATCTCTTTCTTCTCGCACTTGGATTCTTTCTTTCGTTATCGATATTCGCAACGATTAATAACGAACGGAGTGAGTAACGTCTATCGCACATTTAAGAATACGCGACATCTCTCGCTCGTTATCGTTGCCAAGAAAATACCAAAGTCTTTACTCTTCGTTTTTTCTCCTCCCGGGAGGATCGATGCTCCGGTGAAAGTTTTTCCTCGAAACCTCGACCACGCTCCAAGAAAAATCGACAACAATCAACCACGTTGATCTCGTTACAACGACTCGGCTAACGAGCTCCACTCGTCCATCACATACCCCGTTCTCGATTCTACGGATGTATGTGCGAGATTTTTCTATCGGTACAAAAATTAACCTGTTCGACGATTTCGAACGCTTCCTTTCAAAATTAATAGCAAACCATCATCACCGATACGAAGAATTACCTCAACTTGATAACTTAAAATTGCTTATCTAATCAAATCACGTAGTTTGAAGAAAAGAAAAAGTCCAACCTCGATTCGGTTGCAACTGTCGAGCAACTCGAGATATTTTCAATCGGCTGTCCGACCATGAATTTAGGAATCTCGGCGACACTTTGTCCAGAAGATCCTTCGAAGAATGCAAGGTTGAACGTGAACGAAGCGAAGCGGCTGACTTTAAACAAAACGTTCTTTTTACGAGGACTATTTAAGAGAACGATCATCGGCCAAGAGGAAGGTAACCGTGTCTATTGTTCCGCGAATTAATCCCCGCTCGTTTTTTGCTATTAAAAGAACGCTAGAGAATCTCGAACGGGTTGTATCCGCCTTGTGCACGATCTCATTCGGTAAGTGAGTTACATTAGGAGCGCGTATACCACCCTAGGATACGTATATTCTATCTTCATAAACGTCTTAACTGGAGTCTTGGTCGATTTCGTAGAAAATTCCTATTCGTAAACGTGGATCTCTTTGAGATTGGCAAACGAGAAGAACGCACTGACCGTGTTTCGGTTCTCATCGGCGTGTCCATCGTTTTCACCGTCTCTCGTATTATTTTGGAACTCGATGAAATTGGGGAAAAGGAGAGGCGAAAACGTATACGAAACGAATGTCAACTCTTTATCCGCGAGTATCGCGAGAAAAAAAACTGGAAAACTGCGCGAAGAGGAAATTCGAAAGGCTCGTATTCCCATCGATTCATCGGGCATCTTGAAATTCCCAGGGGAGCGATATTTTACGAGGCTCGATAGAAAATGGAACGATCGACTCAACGCCGCAGTCTCGAATCTCCGCGCGACTCGTACTACTCGAAAACGTTGCCTATTCAATGGATCGGACTGAATCGACGACTACCTGTTTGGACGAGCCCGACCGACCGATCGATCGAACGAACGTCGATCCGTACCTCTCCTGCTGTGATTGTTCGCGAAACGAAGGTCCACTGCGAGTTTATTCTACGACTTAAAGCACCCAAGTAACGACCGCCCAACGAACGGAACGAACGATCGCGGGACGATCCAGCTTGGAGATTTCATTTCCTTAAGATTCCTTATCCGCCCGCCTTGTTCCCTCGCTCGCTTTGCAGAATTAATGGAACAACTTTAATGAAACGACCTTTTGCGAGAATATCGTCGGTAAATTAGACTATCGTATTCGCCGTTTGATCGCTTAATCTATGCCGCGCGGCGATTCGAACTCGCAGTTTGCTTCGCTCTCGTTATCTCGTCCCGGTAAAGTCGACGTTCGTGCCATTGAAAATTCACCTAACGTCTGTAATAAATTGTGCACGGCCGTCGCGATACATGGTCGTTCGCGCAATGTACCGATAGATTTTCACCCAGCAAACGCGAAACACGTCGTCGTTCAAATTTTTCCATGAGCTCGTCGCATCGTGGAACCGCGAAACCATATGGCGTTTCGTGGCGCGAAACGAAGTGCGAAACGATGATCGTGGTAACGCGGCTGATCGATCAGCTCATCCGCCTTCGTCGTGCATCGTGCGCGTCGTCGATCTCGGTGCCGACAAAATTCCAGTCGAACTGCGATGTTCGCGTGGTTGTTGTCGTCTTGCTCGACGACCAATCTCGAGCGGGTCGAAGTTTCGCCGTTGTTCGCGGTGCACTCGGCGAGCGTAACGGCAACGAGAACGAACAGCAATGTCTGTCACAGTCTCGGAATAGAACTAAGCATCCGGTTCGTGGTTCAACGAATGCGTAGCAACCTCCTGAACGCTCTTCTATAGTCAAGATTGAAGATCGTGTAGATGAGCGGATTCAGCGCGCTGTTCACGTAACCGAGCCACGTGATGAAGTAGACCATCCGGTCCGATGGACAACAAGCCGGACAGAACGGTACGATCACGTACATGAGGAAAAACGGTAGCCAACAGACGACGAAAACGCCCATGATCACGCCCAGCGTTCTCGCGGCTCGTCTCTCCTTCGACAACGAGATTCTTTGTCGTTCCTCGATGAATTGATACACGGTGGTGGTTGTCGCCGGTGCTCGGCCACCGGTTGTCCTCCTGGAGGAGGACGTGGTCACTGTGCCGCCACCTCCTATCGTTACCTCGGTCGGTTCGTCGTCGATCAACGATGGTTTGGCGTGCGATCGAGGCGTCGATCTTTCGTTATGGTTGGTTTCCGAACTGACAGACTCTTCCGCGTCGTCTACCTCGCGATGTCTGGTCGATTGCACGGCGTTTATTCTACTTTGCCTGGCCCGTTCTCTCAGTCTTCTTCTCGTTGCTAGGAAGATCTCGAGATACACCAGGCTCATCAATAACAGAGGAATAAAGAACGAGCCTAACGACGAGTAGATCACGTAGCCCTGTCTTCTGGTCAACTGACACGGTGTCCCTGGCTCCAATTCTTCCGGCCAGTCGTTCCAACCAGCCAAAGGCGGCGAACTGATCGCACCGGACAATATCCACACGCCCGCTATCGTCGCTAGAACTCTCTTCAGCGTTCGTTTCTGCGCGTAATTGATAGGATCGGTGATCGCCCAGTAACGATCGAGCGCGATCGCGCACAGATTCAGTATACTTGCGGTGCAACAGAGCACGTCGCAGGTTAACCACAATTTACAAAGGTGTATACCGAAGATCCACTTGCCCAGAAGAAGATAGGCGACGTTGAAAGGCATCACTAAGATGGCGACCGCGAGATCGGCGACCGCCAGCGAAACGATGAAGAAATTCTGAACGATTCGCAGAGGTCTGTAGGTGAACACGCTGAGGATCACCAACGCGTTGCCGAGTACCGTGGTTAGAACGAGGAAACCTAGTGTCAAAGAGGCAGCTGCGGCTTCCCAAACTGGCAAGTTTGATCCTGTTTCCTCTTCCGGCGGGCCGCAGCCTGTTACCTCGTAGTCTTCGGTCATCGTGCCGCCTGACTCCCCGCTCGAATTCATGCTGTCGAGCCTGCTCCCTGGAACAATAGGTTCTCGTTAGCGTAAGAAGAACGGATATCGTATCCGTCCGACGATTAACCAAGGATGTGCAAGCTCGTTCTCGCGTGATTAACGTTAAATTCGTGTTACTATCGCGTTATCGGTTCACGATCGTTTATCAAAGAAACAAGCAAAACCGGTGTGTTTCGCACGATATCTTTTCGAATTATCAGGCGAGCTCGATTAACACGTTCGTCGCCCAGCGCGATTCGACCAAGTTTCCTGCGCGGTCCAAATCCGACCGCCGGTACGCAGAATGTAAATAGAGCGACAAGCAGGAATTCATCGTTTATCGCCTTCGATTCGTTGCAAAGGAAAGATTATTTATTTCCGAAACGGAGAAAGCGACGAGCTTTCCAGTTAGAGTATTCCGAGGGATTTCATAGCAGATATCTCGGATCTTTCATTTAGTCGAGAAGCATACTTGCGAGACGTACATCGATGATTTTTTCATCCTGAAAATGTTCGGTAAACAGCGTGAAAATATATTTGAAAGTGAGGGGAATAACGATGACGGAGTCTATAACTATTGTTCAAAGAGCCCAAAATGTGTTTGGAATGTTTTAACGAATACCATGCGATATAGAATAATGTAATATATTATCCAGAATATAAATTAATGAAAAGTATATATATGTAAACTATATATAATATCGTATATTTAATTAACTCGAACGAGAAGAGCGTCGCCATACTTTGGTGACGGGCTGCCCCAAGTATATAAGTATATAAGTATATAAGTATACCGCATAGATACGTGCGACGTGGCGACGAACGTGTAAATCGTCATATCGATTGATGTTCAGCATCGTTCGTTCGTGTGCATTTTGGAGCGTTTGCGAGAGTAGAAATATAGAATTAACGATTCTACGAAATTAACCGTAAAAGTAAAGGTTCTGGTGCGAAATGCGTGTATTTTTATAGACGTTCGTTAACGTCGACGATTATACAAGGAACGTCCATTGTTGGCGTTCGTTGCGAAGTAGCGGATCTCTTTAACCCGTGAAACTCGTAATAGCGAAAAGGATCTAATTTATGATATCCTCCGGTATATGTTTCTTTCTCTCTCCTATGCTAACAGGATTAAAAACTGAACTACTTTTCCAAAAGCTTTCCTCCACGTTCCGTTGAAGAATTTTTTTAACGCTTTATCGTTAAAAATATAGCGCTACGAAAGGACAAGCGAGTTGCGTGAAAACGTTAACGATGAAAATCAAATTGCTCGTTGGCGCGAAATTTCACACAACACCGAGAAATAGCCCGATGTAAGCGTATCGTAAGGTTTAAGATCGATCTCGTAATGCATCGTTGAAGCATTCGCTGAGAATTGTTTGACAAACCGTAATGCATCGTTTGCTCGCTAGAATCGTTGCAACTGCTTGCGTCCCTGTCGTCGATCAAAGAGCTCGGCTACACGCTTTGGCTACGTTTGAAAAGAGCGATACAACGACACTCGATGTTGCGTTTCAAAGTAATCGTTTCGTTTGAAGGGCCATATAGAAAATAACGGGAAAGAGCTACACGGCAGCGGTTTTAAGTGCCTCCGTAAATCCTGGCAACGCCGACACAGGCAGCAGTGTATTTTCCCTTTTATGGAGTCTCGTCGTTTGCATCCGCTTGTTTTTTCCTCCCGTGCTACGGCGTAGGATTTTACGCGCGATGGTTCAAAGCGATCTAAGCCCACACGAAGATAATCCTTGATCGGTGACGCTAGAATTTCGCTGATGGCTCGCGTAAGCTTGCCGCGCGTCTCAACCTTCGTCGCATAGATATCTTAGTTTCACGCTGGCATCGCTTTACCGGCAACTTTCAAACGCGTTCCTTCGCCTATTTGCCGGCTGACTAGTAGTTGAAGAGTTCGTTTCTCAGGCAACTTACAACCACTTTCTTTCTATCAACGAGCAAAGTTTCAGCAGGGGACGCCAACGAGATTTAACGCGTGATAACTCGCGTTTCTTCGTTCGACGAAGAAGCGTGCGTTAACGAAAAAGAATAATCCGGTGGGAAACAATTAACTAGAGAGAAACGAGTAACAGGATGGCGAAATAACAGCTTCGGCGAACAAAGAGATAAGAAGACGGCGAGAGAAAGAAGGGATAGACACGGTACTTCGAATGGTATTTTCTCCTGGAAATTGTTTCAGAGATACACACGCACGGGATAATCAGCTTGGAAAACAAAAGGTCTGAAAATGCGAGAACGCAGCTATTTAAGGGGAGGATTAAACGATTGTCGTGGCTCGTTTTAACGCACCGCTATTTCCCGTGGCTTGTGCAGCTACACCAGTACCAAGGTTACAAGGACGGTTGCACCGTGAAATTCACAAGTACCTTGTCGAGTGATTCGTTTCGGTTTAGAACGCAGCAAATTCCGCGACTATTCGCCATAAGCGGTTGTACGCTGGCTAACCACTAAATTATCGCCAACGCACACCCTCCGTTCGATTTATCTGTTAGTATAGAACCACGCGCGGAACGTGCGATATTTCGTCCACCGGTCATTAGAAATTTAAATTAACCGCATGGAACGATAAGAATTTTCAAACAGAACGCGTCACCACCGCTTCGTTCGTTGCCCGTTACGCCGCAAAAGGAAATGCCGAGTATCTCTCGGCGGGAAAAAAAGCGAAGCATCTCGGAGCTATAAGTAATCTGCTTGTTCAAGGGGATACAGTTTCTTGGAAAAAATGCTAAGAGGTATTAAAATCCGAGAGAAAGAGAGAGAGAGAAAAAGTATTGTATTATATATTTAGATGATGTTACACCTTTATGAAGGTATATAATTAGCGTACCTCGTGTCTTCTATTTTCATAGAATCTTGTAGCCAATTTTCTCCTTCGAGCCACCTGCTCCTTAAACTCGAACGAACACGTTCGTTCGTTATCAATGTGGATCGGTTTGCCAGCAATTTTTCTATTTTTTATCAATTTTTTATCGCAAAATTTATCGAATTTCATGTTCGAGTCAGGGTCGTCGAAAGAGGTGCTACGTGTAAAACCAGACGATTGTGACATCGTAAAAAAGAAAGTACGATTAATTTCTGTCGATTTCGTGTTCCGATTCTTCGTTGTTTCGTTGCTCGGGAACCGTATTATCGTAAGCAATGATCCATGGCGAAATGAAAGCACGCTTCGTCTGCTGGAATCGCGCGGAATTCAATCTGTTCTTTAAGATGGAGAATGCGATATTGCCAGGGAAACGTTAATAGATTCCGTGGCGTGTTACATTTCGATCGATATTTGAAACGGGCCGGAGATTCATTCTCTCGCCCATCTTGTTCCCTTCGCTCAAATACACCTGCTGACAGACCGAGAATAATGAATAAAAATAGCTGCAAGCTGGAACACGCGCGTCCCGTTCGTCGCTCGTCCGATATCTCGCGGCGCCAAACACGGTATATCTAGAATTTTCCTCGATATTTTTGTGTCCTCGGTAAATTTTCTTCCCGTGTTCGTTACGCGTCCGTCATATGCGCACGCCGTGGTACAAAGGACCGTGAAAGTGAAACGCGTAATTTGTTTCGCTGATCACGTTCCTCGTCACCTGTCGCGCCTAAACAAAGTTTCTCAAGAGTTTAGAAGCACTCGCAAAAATGTACATATTAGGCTGGAGCATATGAGATGTTGGTTTTAATAAAATAAAGCTTCAGCCGTATATATATGGTTTCTTTCAAGCGTGGAGAATTTAATTAAAACAGCTGTATTATCTCAGAATTGTACAAAGTTGTTGGATATTCTTCATCTACCGAGATGATTTGCCGTACTCGGAGATACCGTCTAGATGGAATAGACGATGCCTTTGATCTTCTGCAAATCAGAAATTTATGTTTCCAGCTACTTTTCTCGTTATTATTCTCAAGTTGAAACTCGTGCAAGGACAACAGAGAAACATTCTAACCATCACCGATAATGATAATTTGACTGTTTCATCGTAATAAATCTTTTTAATATCGAATATATATGTCGGAGATGAAAGAGCATCGGAGCCTTTCTTCTGGAATTTTTGTGAGGACCCCCGATATTTTAGTCCAGACCTTTTATTATATCTGTATTTAAATAATAAAATTGAGAAATAGTTGTTTATGATTTAAACTGAGTATGGGTACCTAACAGAGGTATGGAGTAATTAAATAGCTCTCCTTAAAAAACAATGATTGACCCGAGGGTTACAGAGAGGTACGGAGAGGAGTATATAATGGCAGTTCCACTTGGACTGAGATTCGATCAGATAAGTTCTACTTGTACCGTGGACAAGTACGTCGAGTCACACCCGAATCGTGGATCAGTAAGTCGAGTTGGACTTTGATCGTGGAAGAAATCGTCATTCCGTTGACCGTGGATCCGTTATCGAGTCTAAGATCATTGCCATTAGCATCCCGAGTATCTGATTACCACGGTTACTTGTCAAATTCTGTCATAATCACAATTGTACCAGTAAATATGTTCGCTCTTGTATAACAACAATGTCCAATCCAAAGAAAGATTCGTTGCACGCCGCTAAACCTAATGATAACCCGACAAATAAATGTCGGAGATGAAAGGACATCGGGGCCTTTCTTCTGAAATTTTTGGGAAGACTCCCGATGCTTTAGTCTAGACCTTTCATTATAGTGGTACTTGAATAATAAAACTTTGAAGTAGTTGTTTATGCTTTAATCCGATTATGTGTACAGGAGAATTATGACAATAGGCTTGTGCTCGAAGTGACACAACGAGTCGCTGGACGTAGCCACGGTCACGGGATGGACGTTTCTACCTGACAGAGATATGGAGTAATGGTATATAGCTCTCCTTAAAGATATAGTCGACCCGAGGAGTACAGAGAGGTACGGAGAAGAGTATGTAAGTGCAGTTTGACTTGGACAGAAGAAATTAGTTGAGTCGTACTTGAGTCGTGGATCGGTAAGTTGAGTTGGACTTGGACCGTGGAAGAAATCGCACTCGTCATCCCGTTGACCGTGGATCCGTTATCGAGTCTAAGATCATTGCCATTAGCATCCCGAGTACCTAATTACCACGATTACTTGTCAAATTCTATCATAATCATAATTGTACCAGTAAATATCTTCGCTCTTGTATAACGACAATGTCTAATCCAAAGAAAGATTTATTATACGCCTCTAACCCTAATGATAATCCGATATGTACATATAATTTTCTTTTTCTTTAATGTGGTCGACAATCTGCGAGATGATATTCGTTAGACAAGTTCGAGCTTCGAAAGGTACGACGCTTGAAATGCGTGACAGGAAAATCTTCGTGTACCCTAAAGGTCGTTAGCAGAGTCTTTATCCTTTTATCTTTAAAAGGATGAAGACCAGTTTACTCGATGAACGTTTTAGCCTCGATAAAGACACGATGTTCCAAGAGAGAAGCAATCGAGATTGAAGGTGAAATCGAGCATTCGTGTCTTACCGGGATGAAAGCGTGAACCCGAAAGGATAAAGAAATTCGTTCTACTAGCTTTTGAGAATCGTCGGAATCCTCGTAGCGAGTCGGGCGTATAATACAAAACGGATCGAGCGAAACAGCCGTTTCTACTTTCTCGGAATCAACGATCCGACCAAGCGCCTTTTTCTCGCTATATACATGGAGATAGAGAAACGTACGTAAGAGACATTTCGATTCGACGAGCTTTTTATCCGAAACACCGTTTGGTTGCGAGTTCGAAGGGTGAAACGATACCATTATCGAGCGCGAGTTAGTCGCTCGAGCGATAAACTTCAAGTTCTTGTTTGAAGATCTTCGAGGCATGGTGCGCAGTTAGCGTGGGGCTTTTTGTTCGTCCTCGCACGGAAATGTCAATCGATTCGAGTTTGCGCGCCCTTTCGCTTTCATCAACGAGGAAATGGAAAATGTGCATTATACAGGATGTTCGGTAATTGGTAGGAGATCGGGCGACAAAAGAACGATGCTTTCGTGAAATCGTTTCTCTCTTTTACATTTTCGACTTATCTTCTCACAGGGAATCGCACTTTGCTCGGGCCTACCATCAATTACCAGCCACTCTGTATATTAGTACGTCACTGTGGTCGGGATTAATCGAAATTGCACTCGTGAATGGCGCACAGACTTTTTGTCGTTAACATTCCCGTTTTCCTTTGGTAAAAAAGAGAAGAAACGGTCGACCGGTGGCGTTTTCCTCGGCGAGAAATGAACTTCGAGCAAGTCCAAGTGCTGTGCAAACAGGACGACGCGTCGCTTCCTTGTCTTCGTAATTTTTAATACTCTCTGCCGACTCTTGTATTCTCTCTCTCTCTCTCTCTCTCTCTCTCTCTCTCTCTCTCTTCCTCTCTCTAGCCTCGTTACCAAAGAGGGAAGAGAATCGATCTCTCCGCTCGTCGGCCATGGAACTCGATTGCAGGTGAAGTCGAAGCCGCGAGTCGTCTTACCATTTAATTAAAGTCAGACTGACGTCCGATGAAGATTAATTCGATTATATTCTCGCGAGATCGAATTGATTTTATCGAAGGAGGAATCTCTAAAGACGAATCTCTATATCGAATGAATCGCCTTTCGCGATTCCTCTTTTCCCTTTTTCTCCGGGCCTCGTTTACTTCCGGCAACAAAGCAAATCAAAGTTTGCCGAAGAAATCGGAAGATAAAAGTTGAGGCGATGTAACGCGTTCTATCCGGCGACACCTTCGGGGAACGATGCACGATCGACATCGGTGGAGTCGGCTGAAGGGACGCTCGAGGAAGTACTTAAATCCGTAATGAGCGGAGGATGGAGCGCGTGATATCGAGCGAACAGAAATGTGTGCCGATACGAAATGAGTGACGATACGACAGGTGTGATAAATGGTAGATCGATTGAACTGTGAAGTACGAGCAAACGACCGTTACAAGTAGCGAGGACCCATGTTCGATAGACAGATACGAATTTGAGAGATAAATGGAGAGAAAAGCGCGTGCGAGGATAAAATTGTATAGAAGATAAAATAAACGAGTGGAAGAAATACGCAAGAAAAAGAAAACGAGGAAATTTGTGGTTACGCAAGAAGAGAAGATGAGAGGCTGAAGAGGCAGAGACTGCACATCGTGCGCTACGTGCAAGTATCTTGCAAAAAGACGGACTGAACGCGAGAGATCGCGAAACGTAGCGAATACTAAGCGGCTGTAAGCGCATCTCGTACGTGTTGCGATTCGTCGTTGATAAATCGTGCGAAACTTGGCAAAACTGTTTGGTTTACCACTATGACGCTTAGTACGTTTTACCATAAACGATAATGCTGTTATTTTAGCAACGCTGAAACTTGCTAACCAGTTCGGTTCGTATAGTTAGGAGATACGTTTCTCTGAAATCGGTGCTTAAACCTATCCCTCCTTTTACACAGCGTTAAAGATATTTCTTGACTTGGTTCGAGCGTCTACTGCTTCTACGTCCAAACTTCTACTTTCTCCTTGTTTCGTGTTATTATCCCGAACAATTTTCTCGCTTGTATACTCCTAAATCATCCTCCATGACAAAAAGTTAAAATTCGAGCGAGCAACAGCTGGATCAATTTGATTCGAACGTAGTCCGCCGCTTACGACGCTTTCCCCTCGCTTTCTACTTTACTCCAAACGATTCTCTGACGTATATTCCTAAATAATTCTACCAGCAGAATTGGAATTCGAGCGAGAGTTGCCGCGCTCCGCGTTACCTTCGCTATCTCAAATACTTTGACTACTATAACTCCCAAGGTTTATTAATATTTTATCACGGTACATAACCCAGTTACTAGCATCTTTGCGCGGAGTCTCGGTGAAAGCCCCTTACACCTTCCCTATCTCCCGAAGTTCTATCAAAACTTCCTATATAACGTTCTGCTACGGTGCACTCGTAATAGCTCGGCGATAAAATCGGACGTAGATCGGCGAATCTATAAGAACGATCTATGCAGCCGTGAACGCAGTGCGGTGCTACCTGAACACGCGGTACACGCAAACCACGTGAGCGTTTGAACGAAACGGCTTTCTGTGGGACCCGATCGTAATTTACTTTGGCCAGGGAGCCGACAAAGTTTCGACGAGGGCGGTTCCATTAGTAGTGCCCTCACGTTCCACGTGTAATCCGCCAATACCGCGCGCGCGACTTTAGATTTGCCGCTAATTTACCGTCTCGCTGTACTTCCGATGTAAATGGTTTGGACGGCTCGTAACTGCCTAGACCACTACGGTAACATGAACGCGGAACGTCCACGTGTAACCTCGTTCGAATCGTTACGTTGCGTCACGAGCATCATAATCTGCATGCAAACTCATTATTTCCGGTGAAAGCTGTTACACCGCTGGTAAAAGCTGGTCGATCCTTGTAGATTGAATTGTAATCGAAAAATCGGATGTCCCTCGGTTTAACAACACGCAAGAGAAAGAAAATAAGCGTTTAAGCAAGCGCGAATAATTGGCTTGGTCGAGTTGAAATATAAATTACGTTACGATTTAATTCGCCAGCGATTAAGGTTTAATCGATGATACCGATAATATTGATATTGCAGAGATTTTTACTCGATTTCATTCTTATTCGACTGTTTAATCATTGCTCGAAACAAGAGACAGAGAGAGAGAGAGAGAGAGAGAGAGATTTCTATTCATAACTTAATGCAAATTTTCATTCCAGTTATGCTTATAAATCAAAATTAATCATATAGAGAATATTCGAGCATATTTCGTCCTCGTTCTCGTTACACCGATGAACATAAAACACTGCTTTTACTACGAATTAAAACAGTTGATAAAGTTCGTTGGCTCGAGTATAATGCTACACGTGCACACCATGCATATGTAATCATTTGTTCGGCTAAAATTGTTACCCCTTTATGACGATAATAATTGTCAAATTATTTTGAAACGCGAGGACATCCGATAAAGATACAACGGTAGATAGTGCTTTTCCTTTTTCCGTTCATCTCTCGTCTGCTTTTGTCAAAAAAGAATAACGCACGAGCGCATTTTCACCAAGGCATTCGCTTGTCTGTTCCATTACGCGAGATCAGCCAAGTTTCCTAGAAACAGGAGGCGTGCAAGAAAAGGGAACAAGGATCCGTGGCTTTTAATAATTTTCTTCCAAAAGGTGCCATTGCGACTTTTTCTCGAAAGTACGCAAAAAAAGAGTAACCTTACCGAAACGATAGCTCCGTTTCATCGTTGATATTACCACCAGGATAAAACCACAGACCAGACAAAACGTAAACTTGAGGCTTCATAGGGTTTTAAAAATCGTAAAAAAAATCGATAGTTTTGTATTTCAGAATTCGCAGCACGAGTTCGACAATTACGAATATTACTGCGTCGATTAAACATTTGTGTAAAATATTATTTTCTTCGAATAAACATCTACCAAAGCTACCTAAAAGCTGTATCAATGCATCGAAATAACATTGCGTCGATGCAACGCTTCATTTTCAATTATCTCTCGATCGATTTACACAATCAATTTCTGTTTTCTAATATTACGACTATGAAAGATGGATGAAAGATTCACTTCGTACTCCTTTCGATAGTTTTGTCTTTCAGAATTCGCAGCACGAGTTCGACAATTACGAATATTACTGCGTCGATTAAACATTTGTGTAAAATACTATTTTCTTCAAATACATAGTATCTACCAAAGCTATCTAAAAGCTGTATCAATCCATCGAGGGCCAACATTGCGTGGACACAACATTTAATTTTCAATTCTCTCTCGACCGATTTACACAATCAAATTCTGTTTTCTAATATTATTATTGAGATATGTATAATTTTGTGTGCTACACTAGATTAACAGCGTAATAGCGACACATGTATGTGAATATAAGTGTGCTGTGAATATAAGTGTGCGGAAGTATGTGTGTGCGCGGTGTCTGGAAAAGAAAGGAATGTAAACTGTTCAATTAACAGCCTGGTATGGAAGATGGTGAGACGAAGAAAATGCTGAGACGCGTGCAAGTGTGTATCGATGAACATCTTTGAAATCGTTTATCAAATACATATATAATTACCTTAATATAAATTCTAAATGCAAAATTAGTGTTCCTATACCATTATTTCGGCAATTAAGATCCAAAATTCTCAACAATTATAACTGTGAAAGAAGGGTGGAAGATTCACTTCGTATTTCTTTCGATAGTTTCGTCTTTCAGAATTCGCAGCACGAGCTCGACAATTACGAATATTACTGCGTCGATTAAGCATTAGTGTAAAATATCATTTTCTTCGAATAAACATCTACCAAAGCTACCTAAAAGCTGTATCAATGCATCGAAATAACATTGCGTCGATGCAACGCTTCATTTTCAATTATTTCTCGATCGATTTACACAATCAATTTCTGTTTTCTAATATTGCGACTATGAAAAAAGGATGAAAGATTCACTTCGTATTTCTTTCGATAGTTTCGTCTTTCAGAATTCGCAGCACGAGCTCGACAATTACGAATATTACTGCGTCGATTAAGCATTAGTGTAAAATATTATTTTCTTCGAATAAACATCTACCAAGGCTACCTAAAAGCTGTATCAACCCATTGGAAAACAACATTGCGTCGAAGCAACATTTCATTTTCAATTATATCTCGATCGATTTATACAATCGAATTCCGTTTTCTAATATTGCGACTATGAAAAAAGGATGAAAGATTTACTTCGTACTCCTTTCGATAGTTTTGTCTTTCAGAATTCGCAGCACGAGCTCGACAATTACGAATATTACTGCGTCGATTAAACATTTGTGTAAAATATTATTTTCTTCGAATAAACATCTACCAAAGCTACCTAAAAGCTGTATCAATGCATCGAAATAACATTGCGTCGATGCAACGCTTCATTTTCAATTATATCTCGATCGATTTATACAATCGAATTCCGTTTTCTAATATTACGATTATGAAAGATGGATGAAAGATTTACTTCGTACTCCTTTCGATAGTTTTGTCTTTCAGAATTCGCAGCACGAGCTCGACAATTACGAATATTACTGCGTCGATTAAGCATTAGTGTAAAATATTATTTTCTTCGAATAAACATCTATCAAGGCTACCTAAAAGCTGTATCAACCCATTGGAAAACAACATTGCGTCGAAGCAACATTTCATTTTCAATTATCTCTCGATCGATTTACACAATCAATTTCTGTTTTCTAATATTGCGACTATGAAAAAAGGATGAAAGATTCACTTCGTATTTCTTTCGATAGTTTCGTCTTTCAGAATTCGCAGCACGAGCTCGACAATTACGAATATTACTGCGTCGATTAAGCATTAGTGTAAAATATTATTTTCTTCGAATAAACATCTACCAAGGCTACCTAAAAGCTGTATCAACCCATTGGAAAACAACATTGCGTCGAAGCAACATTTCATTTTCAATTATATCTCGATCGATTTATACAATCGAATTCCGTTTTCTAATATTGCGACTATGAAAAAAGGATGAAAGATTCACTTCGTATTTCTTTCGTTAGTGTTTCTTGCCATGTGTATTCTACGACCGTATAAGAGTTAAAAATATCGAAGCAAGAATCCATAACGTTATGCGAAACTATATCGGTCGATGGTTAATAGATTGACACGCATAAATGTAAGCGGTAACAACAAGCAAATACGACACGTCAAGGGAAACTTGATTCGCGAGCACAGCTTCGAATCAAAGGATGGATCGCGTGTCTGCCACTATTACTTGTTTACCGATTGGGTAAATGCAATCCCGAATATGGTAATTGAAGCGTTAATAGATATCAGATTATCAAGCACGATACCACTGCAAACTTTCCATGCGTGTGATTGCGTTTAATTCTCTGCGAGTAATTAAGCCGCACATATAGCACTCTACGAAGTTATTTAATCGAGAATAGTTTCGATCTGACCTGCCATTTTCATGGTTTGTTACGTCAACGAGGAAATCGTGTCGAACCATTTACGGAAGAAGATTCGATCGAGTTGATTCGAATTACAAGTAGAAGAACTGACGATAGTTGTAAGATTGCCTTTGCTCGATTATCGGATTCGCCGTTGTTTTCTCACTGATCGATGTTATTATTTTGCCACGAAAGTACGTTCTGAACGCAATTTTCGTGATAAACGAGAAGGCAAATTCATCGAGACTCGAGAAATCTCGTTTTCACGATGTTCGCGAAAGATTTTGCTCGTTATCTGTCCGTTCGTGTCCGGTTAATCTAACTGTAATAAAATAATCGCCGTTTCGCTCAGTCTTTAATCCACTTAATTGCTTCGTTCAAAGCTGCACGTCTAAATTAGACTCTCCTTGAAAGCAGCTCGACCAACACACCGCTATCATAATACGGAATAATTGAACGATCAACTACGCGTTATAGCTCGTTTGTTACTGTTCCAATATTTGACCAGTATATTTCGAATTCCTAGACGATTTAACGCGAATTTAACGCAGCAAGGTTATTGACGAAAGACTTGTTGAAGTTGATCGAACAAAACGGTCCATGAATTAAACATAAATGCGAATATTCCATCGTAATGCAGAAAACGGTCGTGGTAAACTTTTATGAATAAATTATGCGAAACGTTTATTTATTTACGTTAAAATAATCACACTAACTAATAACCTAGAGTTTAATGTATTTTAATGGTCACAGATAATACAGCCACGCATCGATGTTTCCTTTAAATTCCTCTTACGAGTCTACACGAAAACGACCTTAGAATTTAAAACAAGATTCAAAGTATTTTAAGGATGTTCGCTATAGTCGAGATCGAACGGGCCAAAGGAAAAATTCACCGATGCCAAGAAAACGTTCGTTGCGGAAAATTTCAGCGGGTCCCGATGGAACCAGACGTTCCTCGTCGCTCGACGTTTATGACACGCGAAATGTTAATTAAGTCGGAGAGAAACTTTTCTGTCCCAAAGGTTCCGCTCGAACGCGCTACGACTCGCGAAATAGAGAAAACCATGAGAATAGAAAGGGTGAAAATGACCCCGGAACGAGTTCCAAAATTGGCCCGTGCAGACGCTCGTTCAGTTTCAGCCGATAACGCGGCTCCTCGTCAAGGATATGTCGCTGCAAACGGTTTTATCTCAAACCGAACGAATCCAGTTAATTTTTATTGGCATTTTCGACGGAGGATCGGATAATAAAATTAAGCAAATTAAATTCACGGAACGGTGTCGCTTCGTTTTTTCCGCGCGAACATCGAACGGTATTTTTAAACGAAAATAATCGTCTCTAAGTATAACGCGTTCCGTGTTAACTTTCCATTTACTCCGCACAGTTGAATAACGTGTTGCTACACATCGTTACCACGTGGTTCTAACACGTAACCAGCGATTATAGTAATTCGAACCTTCAACTACTCTCTAGAATATCGCGAGGAATTGTCCAACTTTTGAGGAGGTTAATTTCTGGAAAGAAAAATTCTACGATGTCTGCGGTAATTTCTCCGTCAGGATCGCAAAGTACTTGGAAGAATTTCTTTCTATCGTTTTATATGCTTCCACCTTTTAACGTCTTACTTCACTTTCGCGATAGCAGCCAGACGTTTCTCGATCTTTCTTTCTCTCGAAATTTCACAGATTCTATGGGATTAATAGGAAAATCCCCGGACAATGCGATTTCAATACAGTCGGTCGTCCTAAGAACTTTGATGGAGTGCTACGCATCCGACGTCGCGTCTCATAGAGCAAGTCGTCCTCGGAAGGTGCAATTATCCTGGGATTAAAGAGGGGCTTTGACAACTAAAACTTTCTCACGATCATTTTCTCGTTCACCCACCGTGCATCACCGATTCGTTCCATTTTCAATTTCTGCGGACAGCCGCTAACATCAGTTTTACTCGGCATCTTGCTTCTTCAGCTACGATTCTTCGCGAATCGATCGCCAACCGAACGAAAGATCCATTCGCGAAGTTCGCTCGACCAACTTCTCGTTTTATTGTCGATCTTAACCCTTCGCACTCTGAATTTTATTTCAATTTCGTTACCAGTAGCTCGCAACGCTTTTAAGTTTTTTATTTGAAATTTACTTTAACTAAAAAAATAATATAATTTAAATAAATAAAGTGTTGAGATTATTAGATGTATGAGCAAAGGAACGCGTGGATAAATTGTAAGGTAGAAAATAAATTTTAATACAGAAGTGTAAATACAAATAAGAATATAATTTGAGCTGGTCCAGATCCGCACGCTAGCAGTGTTACCCTATGACTGAAAGCCCTGAAACCATCGTCGCCTGTCTACTGTTTATGGTCCGCCTTCGTCCCAGGCTATACGCTGTCGATGGCTTCGGTGCTCGAGAAAATTAAAAAGAGCAGATGTAGAATTTTCTTAGAAGTGGTG
Organism: Bombus dahlbomii; assembly: GCA_037178635.1. NCBI lineage: Eukaryota > Metazoa > Arthropoda > Insecta > Hymenoptera > Apidae > Bombus > Bombus dahlbomii. Next base: position 17,401,456 of record CM074105.1, on the reverse strand, counting down.
ACCACTTCGACGCAAAGGAAGAAACAAATTCACTCAAATACCATTTTTGTTCACGCTGTTGTTGTATTTTGTAATTTTTCGACCACTCGCTGAGAGACGCGATCGCGAGGAAGCGCGTCAACGGGAGTCGTGAATTCCCGTTACGATTAGACAATCGGCGTCACGAAATGATCGATTCCCTATTTCGGTTAAGATAATGGAAATAGTTAAATTAAATATGACACTGATATAGCAAGTTACAGATTACAGTTTATTCCAACAACTTTGTAAAGAAGATGGTTACGCTGGTGCGTATGTATAAGTTAAGTTGACCCGGTCAAGAGATGTTGACTGTTCGAAGGATGGAAAATCAGTGAAGTTGGGTGACGATGCTGTGGCGAAGAAAAGCTAGGGATGGGTGTGTCTAGCTCACGGGACCATCGAATTTGTCGATGACAATTTTGGTCAGGTAAATGAGGGCAACAGACATTGCTTCTGATTGGATAATAAGAAAATTGGTGGACTAGGACTTAACTTGCTAGCGGAGGATACCGAACGTGAGAAAAACCAACTTTCCCGTATCTTCCCGTAGTAGACAATAAATGTAAGGAACACTAGAAATAAGAAATACTTGTTTGGTCTGAAGGAGCTTAACTATAAAACTTCTAAGATTTATGGTAGGTCCTTAAGACTTTTGAGAGTACGCAATAAGTGTGCGTGGACTTCTTGCTGCCTTCTTGTCCGCGACATGGGGCCTGATTTTGTAGAGGGACACCGAACGTAACAACGTGTATGATATATCTTGAAACAATTTCCCAAATACCCAAAGTCAAAGAAGAAATATCCAAATTCAGCAATAGACACGGCACGAGAGTTAAGAACCACGAAAACCCTCTAATTACTCAACTATTCGACACGTCGGAACGGATCCGCAGGCTAAAAAGACGTTACACCTTAGACCTAAGCACTAGATTCAAGTAGAATCAAACATACTATAAACACTTATTAATCGTGTCATAGTACCATGTCAGATAAATTTACTTAAAATTCTCTAACGAGAATTGATTGTAAAATAAGCGGAAATAAAAAAGAAATTTCCAGAATGCAATTCTGGCTTTCTTTCGCACGTTTCACACAAAAAGGTGGGACTGAAAGAATGTCGAGTGGGATTCGACAAAGGAGCTCCTGGGATAAAAAAAACTGATGTCGACTCACACTCGACATAGGAGTGCTAAGGATTAAAGCCTTCGACTGGTCGTGGATTTTTGTAAGATTCGAAGAAATCGTTGTCGGTGGCACGCGGAAATAATTGAAACAATGAAAACAAGAGCACGAACGATGGAAACGATTCGTTGCAACGATTCATAACGGTTGCAGATTATAATCAAGACTAATTGCAAGTTTGTGGAAAACTAGCGGAAAACAGATCCTGCATAAGAACATTTCGTTGGAACGATGATATATTATTTTGTTTGATAGTATTTTCGGGTGGTACGGCGCGTTCTGCATACAATGAATAATACAATGCGAAATTGGTGGAATTAGCATGGGAATTTATCGCATAGTAGAGAAATCGAAATGTTCAAAGCGCGTCTGAATTTTTCATCTATTGCGCAAACATCGGTCGTATATTCGGCGAATGAATTGCACGAGCAGCTATTATGCTTGATCCTAGCCGACGATAACAATTGTTACGCTAGAAGTTTTCGACAGCAATGCGAAATATAGCTGGCAACATAATGAATAATGAATCACGAGAGGGATACGGATCACGGACAATTATAAATCATCTGATTTATATTGGCTCCGTCAGTTGCGACGTTTTCCAAGCTTCCAGCGATCGAATTTCCTTAATTTTACCTAACGTAGAGAACGAACTGTCTCTCCATTGCGAACGCTGTTTCAAACCGATAAATCTTGCTTATTATTTTCTACGCCACCATTGTACCGATTGACAAGCTCGATGGAAAAGCGATACAATTTTTTTTATTTTTTTTTTTTTTAATGAGATAAATAGTTTTCTTATTAGATTCAAACGTTAATTTTCATAATATAATTATTTTGTAATTACATAAAAGTATTTACTACGAAACGATTCAAAAATACCTTGATCCGATTAATTATTACGTGAATGCTACAATAAACGTAACGGTGTGCAAATATTCACATAACCAGTATAACATGCGCATTTATTTAGTGAATTGAATTTAGCGAATATTATAAATTTTCAAAGTTCCTATGTAAAGAACCGTCAGAAACGTTCTCGGAGAATTCGACTTAACACGCAGTTGCTGCAATTCAAGATTTTCTCATCTGTATCACATGCTCCCTGAACCTTTCAATTAATTCATCTAAACGACCATCAAATCCTCTTTGCATAATCCTTGCAATCAGAACTAAAGCAGCTATTACTCTCGTTCCCTGTTCCAGACCAAATATCAATCTGCGAAACGCGAACACGATTACGAACATAACCGAGCACGATCTCGCCTGGAACGATAGCGACTTTCGGTTAGAAGCAAAGTGGAAGGTGCGTAAGCTTTCGGAATTTTGGAAATTTACAATATTGTAACGTCAAAAATAAAACGTCCGCCTTTCTCGACTACACTTGCTGCGTGATGTCGATGTAACCGTAAAGGCAAACGAAACGTTATGGTTGCCATGTTCGTTCGACCGATCGTGGTTTTCCATGAATCGCGTGGAACGATAGCGACTTTCGGTTAGAAGCAAAGTGGAAGGTGCGTAAGCTTTCGGAATTTGGCTATAAATTTACAATATTGTAACGTCAAAAATAAAACGTCCGCCTTTCTCGACTACGCTTGCTGCGTGATGTCGATGTAACCGTAAAGGCAAACGAAACGTTATGGTTGCCATGTTCGTTCGACAGATCGTGGTTTTCCATGAATCGCGTGGAACGAGAGCGACTTTTGGTTAGAAGCAAAGTGGAAGGTGCGTAAGCTTTCGGAATTTGGCTACGAATTTACGATATCGTAGCGTTGAAAATAAAACGTCCGACTTTCTCGACTACGCTTGCTGCGTGATGTCGATGTAACCGTAAAGGCAAACGAAACGTTATGGTTGCCATGTTCGTTCGACAGATCGTGGTTTTCCATGAATCGCGTGGAACGAGAGCGACTTTCGGTTAGAAGCAAAGTGGAAGGTGCGTAAGCTTTCGGAATTTGGCTAAGAATTTACGATATCGTAGCGTTGAAAATAAAACGTCCGACTTTCTCGACTACGCTTGCTGCGTGATGTCGATGTAACCGTAAAGGCAAACGAAACGTTATGGTTGCCATGTTCGTTCGACAGATCGTGGTTTTCCATGAATCGCGTGGAACGAGAGCGACTTTTGGTTAGAAGCAAAGTGGAAGGTGCGTAAGCTTTCGGAATTTGGCTACGAATTTACGATATCGTAGCGTTGAAAATAAAACGTCCGACTTTCTCGACTACGCTTGCTGCGTGATGTCGATGTAACCGTAAAGGCAAACGAAACGTTATGGTTGCCATGTTCGTTCGACAGATCGTGGTTTTCCATGAATCGCGTGGAACGAGAGCGACTTTCGGTTAGAAGCAAAGTGGAAGGTGCGTAAGCTTTCGGAATTTGGCTAAGAATTTACGATATCGTAGCGTTGAAAATAAAACGTCCGACTTTCTCGACTACGCTTGCTGCGTGATGTCGATGTAACCGTAAAGGCAAACGAAACGTTATGGTTGCCATGTTCGTTCGACAGATCGTGGTTTTCCATGAATCGCGTGGAACGAGAGCGACTTTTGGTTAGAAGCAAAGTGGAAGGTGCGTAAGCTTTCGGAATTTGGCTACGAATTTACGATATCGTAGCGTTGAAAATAAAACGTCCGACTTTCTCGACTACGCTTGCTGCGTGATGTCGATGTAACCGTAAAGGCAAACGAAACGTTATGGTTGCCATGTTCGTTCGACAGATCGTGGTTTTCCATGAATCGCGTGGAACGAGAGCGACTTTCGGTTAGAAGCAAAGTGGAAGGTGCGTAAGCTTTCGGAATTTGGCTAAGAATTTACGATATCGTAGCGTTGAAAATAAAACGTCCGACTTTCTCGACTACGCTTGCTGCGTGATGTCGATGTAACCGTAAAGGCAAACGAAACGTTATGGTTGCCATGTTCGATCGACCGATCGTGGTTTTCCATGAATCGCGTGGAACGAGAGCGACTTTCGGTTAGAAGCAAAGTGGAAGGTGCGTAAGCTTTCGGAATTTGGCTATAAATTTACAATATTGTAACGTCAAAAATAAAACGTCCGCCTTTCTCGACTACACTTGCTGCGTGATGTCGATGTAACCGTAGAGGTAAACGAAACGTTATGGTTGCCATGTTCGATCGACCGATCGTGGTTTTCCATGAATCGCGTGGAACGAGAGCGACTTTCGGTTAGAAGCAAAGTGGAAGGTGCGTAAGCTTTCGGAATTTGGCTATAAATTTACAATATTGTAACGTCAAAAATAAAACGTCCGCCTTTCTCGACTACACTTGCTGCGTGATGTCGATGTAACCGTAGAGGTAAACGAAACGTTATGGTTGCCATGTTCGATCGACCGATCGTGGTTTTGCATGAATCGCGTGAAAGAACGCAGGATGATAGCGAACGCCAGCTTTCGAAAGTCTTTTACAGCTGTACAACTATTTAACAAATTACAACGAGAGCGTAGTCAATTAAACATTGCGGACAGTAGCGCGGTACTGGCGTTGATTTATCGCCCTGAAACAAATATATTTGTTCGTTCATAATGATGTATCCATCGTGGTGTTTGCCATGGAAAACAAGGGAAAGGGAGTGTGATAGACGGAGAAAATGAGACAGAAAGTAATCCAGTTAATCGCAACAATGCGTTCTAAGCAGGCGAAACGTTGTTTCTAACGACGTTGCATTGGCATAATCTGTTCGAGTGACAAACTTCCAGACTATCTCTATGCTCGTGTGTACGATTGACTGGATAATGAGTGTCCGGAGGAAGTAACGAGGAAACTACGGGGACGAATTTTAAAGAGCGAGGAGTTGCTGAACCGAATCTGGTCTTTCTGTTTAGCCGACTCGTTCGAAGCAGTCGGTGATTTTCATCCGATCGTTTGAAATTCATTTCCTCTGAAGAGAGGAAAAAAAGAAAAACTTTCTGTTTATTCGGTATCCCTCTGTTTTCCTCGGTTTTTCCTCTAGAAACGTTCCGTCTCTTTTTTAGGAAGAAGGATACGCGCTCCTAAAAAATTATGGAACGTCCCGTTATTACCAGCGCTACGAGGTAACAAGATTTTTAGTATTTATGTGCTCGAATCAAGATGTCTTGGCAGATGTACAACGCCATCGTGAATTCCTCTCTCTCTCTCTCTCTCTCTCTCTCTCTCTCTTTCTCTCTTTTCCTCTCTTCCCCTTTCTCCGCGCTATCTACGGGTAAAAGTTGGTTGCGGAGGTGACACGCGGAATTTGTTAAAAGTACGGTAAATCACGTAGCCAGCAGCTGAAACATCCTTCCAAACTTCTGACGGACATTATAAACTGCGCAAAACAACCGCAATTCCCTGTCGCGAGACACAGATGTTCAGACGTCCTGGTCTTATCACGCAGCGTCGCAAAAATGAACTTTCTTGTTCGGATACACTCGCGATCCTGTACTCTGGACTTTGGCAATGTTACAAGACCTTCGTCGTCACAGGATCTTTCTGTACCTCGCGAAGAATCCAATGACAAATGTAAATCATAGGAAACAAGGCGACGAAGTGGAGATTCAGCAGAAATTCATGATTCGCCGGTGGAAACAATATTCAGGGAATATTTTCAAAATTCAGAATAGAAATGACTGTTTAGAGATGGTAAAACGAGATTTAACAGTTTTTGTAGCTGTGTACACTCCCGTTCATACGTTTCCTGCAAATTCTGCACAATTTTTTAATTCCCTGTAAATTTCGCACGACGTTTAGTTTCGTACGAGAGGTGACAGTCTGTTTAAACGATTATCCAACCATGATTTTGCAGTTAGGCAAGACAATTATATGATAATCAGTAAAAGCTGTTTCTCTAAATAACGAGAGAAGTATAATGAATTGAGAATTATACGTATTTATCCTCGCGATTCCCTAAATTTAAATCTCATCGAAAAGCTTTGTTCGAAACAGCTGCAACACTCGCAAAACTTACCTAAAATTTCAACCAAAACGTGGAATTAATTAAGAACGAATACGATAGAAAAATTAATAACATTTTTAGAGGAGGATATGATCGTGTGGTTTAAATGACGAGATAACTCGATGTTGAAATCTTCAAATATATTTTAATGTTCGCTAAAACGCTCTGTACTAACTGATTCGCTAAAGACTGTGTATTGATCGTTAATAAAATCGCTCGAGACTGAGACTGAAAAACTGGTCACCTTACGATCGCGTTCGTTTATTTATAATGGTCGGGGGGAAAATTTAATACCGGATAATTTAAATAAAATACCGGAAAATTTAAATTTGACTTTGTTTGGCGGTTGCACGTAGCGGTAACATTGTTTTGCCTGGACATTATTTATTATTACATTATGTGTGTTTTAACGATGTTGATACTCCGAAGTAAAACTGTTAGGATTTAATCTTGAAGTTAAAATTAATAATCTTTGGAAGGCACGATGTTTGTGTTGAAATAATATTCAGTGATTCAGTATTATTAAACAGAACTACAGAACCAAATGTATATAAACGAGTGATATAATTAACAACGTATGGAAAAATTGTTGATTGTTGGCCAGTTACTCTCAGACTAGACTTTTTTTTTTTTTTGTTTATTTAAGCCAAGATCGTTGATATATTTTATTAATCATAATAAACAATGAATTTTTTTTTAATAGGATAGGTTAGCCAAAAGTACCGATGCACCGTCGTACCGTCGTACGACGTAGCCTTACTATATTGTGTGTCGGAGTTTTTACAATTTTTTGTGTTTATATTATTGCGTTGGGTTTTTGTATTTAAGTCGCTGGAAAGTGGAGCTTTTTTTTGTTATTGCTTTTGTCCTGAAAAACTTGGCCACAAAACAGGACGCTTTTCAGACTAGACTTAGATAGTGACCCATGATCCCTTAAATACTTTGAACCCCACTCTCTATACAGTAATGAGTATAACTTGTGTAAATACCTGTGTGGGTGCCTGTGTAAGGGTATTGTGCCTATGCGTGAAATATCGTTGCATTCCAACAAAAACAACATGATTCGAATTGACCTGTAGCTCATGTACAGCTCCATATTTTTTTTTTCGTTTATTTTACAATCAATTCTCGTAGAGAATTTCAAGTAAATTTATCCGGCGTGGTACTATGACATGGTTAATGAGTGTTTATAGTGCGTTTGATTCTACTTGAATGTTCCCTTAAATACTTTGAACCCCACTCTCTATACAGTAATGAGTATAACTTGTGTAAATGCCTGTGTGGGTATCTGTGTAAGGGTATTGTGCCTATGCGTGAAATATCGTTGCATTCCAACAAAAACAACATGATTCGAATTGACCTGTAGCTCATGTACCGCTGCATATTTTTTTTTTCGTTTATTTTACAATCAATTCTCGTAGAGAATTTCAAGTAAATTTATCCGGCGTGGTACTATGACATGGTTAATGAGTGTTTATAGTGCGTTTGATTCTACTTGAATGTTCCCTTAAATACTTTGAACCCCACTCTCTATACAGTAATGAGTATAACTTGTGTAAATGCCTGTGTGGGTGTCTGTGTAAGGGTATTGTGCCTATGCGTGAAATATCATTGTATTCCAACAAAAACAACATGATTCGAATTGCCCTGTAGCTCATATACCGCTCCATATTTTTTTTTTTTTTTCGTTTATTTTACAATCAATTCTCGTAGAGAATTTCAAGTAAATTTATCCGGCGTGGTACTATGACATGGTTAATGAGTGTTTATAGTGCGTTTGATTCTACTTAAATGTTCCCTTAAATACTTTGAACCCCACTCTCTATACAGTAATGAGTATAACTTGTGTAAATACCTGTGTGGGTGCCTGTGTAAGGGTATTGTGCCTATGCGTGAAATATCGTTGCATTCCAACAAAAACAACATGATTCGGATTGACCTGTAGCTCATGTACCGCTCCATACTTTTTTTTTTTTTTTATTTGCGTTTAATTTACTATCAATTCTCGTACAGAATTTTAAGTAAATTTATCTGACGTGGTACTATGACACGATTAATAAGTGTTTGATTCTACTTTAATCTAGTGTTTCTAAGGTGTAATGTCTTTTTATGTCCTGCGGATCTGTTCCGACGTGTCCGGGTTTTGGTGGTTGTTAACTCTTGTGCTGTGTCTATTGCTGAATTTGGATATTTCTTCTTTGACTGTGGGTATCTCGAGGTCGTGATGTATCGTTTCGTTGGCGACGTACCAAGGTGCATCTATTAGGGATCTTAAGGTTTTCGATTGGAATCGTTGGAGAATTTCTATGTTGGAATCACTTGCTGTTCCCCATAGTTGGATTCCATAGGTCCAAACAGGTTTTGATATGGCCTTGTATAATGTAATTTTACTTTGCGTGTTTAAGTTGGAAGGTCGACCGATGAGCCAATAAAATTTTTTAAATTTTGTTTTGTTTGGATTTATCCAGGAGATGTTGTTTCTATGTTAATCTTCTGTCCAGAATCATGGCCAGATATCTGACTGACTCTTTATCTGGTATAGGTATATCGTTTATCGTCACTTGTGGGCAAGTTTGTTTTCGTAGCGTGAAAGCTATATGACTGAATTTGTTGCTACATATTTAATTAAATCAATAATAATGAGAATTGGTTAAAGTTATCGTAGATAAAGATGAGATTTTTATTATAACGTCGAACCTATGAATCCCTTACGTGACTTTTGTAGGATTCGATAATTTCTGTGCATCCTTCCACAAGATTCAAACCAGATAATAATTTTGGAATAGTCTTATAATGGTTGCGAGAATAATCTCACTATATGGAAATTGTCCTACCATTTACAAACGGGTCTGTACGGCAATCTGCAAATACCGTTACTGTTTTCGAGTAACCCTTCGCCAAAAACAATGAGAGGTCCTGCAGGTCATTCTGAACCTAAAGTTCAGGTCCTTACGACCTCGTGGATTTAATAGGGACAGTCAGACATAAAACACGCGGTTGCTAAACATAGGAAAAGCAGCACGTTCGTGCAAGAGAAACCTTCTGCACAAGATTGGTAACCCAGGTCGGACAAATCCGCTCTGTTATGGTCCGTGAGAGCGATATACCGACGTCGTAAAATCGGTTCGGAGTTACAGTTTACATGTTTCGAGGATCGAAATTTTTACCATTATTATTTTACGGCCTCCCTATATCGCTTATGCCACGTATACTGAATTTCACGTCTACTTTTATATCATTGAAACGATTTTTGCTCTAATGGAAGAGGTAGCAAACGAAGCGTAACTTTTTAAAGACATTAGGGCGAAAGACCGTGTTGAAAAACAAACGCGCAAATGTTTGAAGTAGAAAAGTGGAAAAATTTTCAAGAATATCGAGAAAATCAAAAATTCTGTACGTATAATTCTCGTTTTGTAAGAAACGCGTCTCTATAATACTCGAGACTCTCGGAAGTGAAATCGATCGATTCCACTTTTCGTCAAAATCTCAATTTCATTATTCGGGTGAATATTGAATTTGCAAGAGAACGGATTACCTATTTCCGTAAATTGGCTTATCACGAGAAGATGATATAAATATTAATAAATTTGAAAAGAAGGAATTCCAGAATTATTTGTAATATCTTTATCATGTTTATCGCTATCATCCCTGTTTCTTATTTAATCTTCGCAAGCTCGTTAATCATCCTTCTAATTTGCAGAGCTACTCGGTATTGTAGTATCGTGGACAAAAGGCCTAAGAGATATCGGATAAACCATAAACATCGTCGCGAGAGAGCCGAGGTGCCGACAGGCCCGTCAACGCGACGTCGATCCTTCGATCGAATAGTTTCGTAGAAAAAGCCTACGTAACCCTGGCCACGAGCGGTTGCGGAACACGTGCGTGGTGGGGCTAAGACAAAGGAACAAAAGGGATGCTAAGGCAGAAAGACAAATTAACAGTGAGTGTCAGTGGAGAAGTCGGAGAGTGCGAGTTGCGTTGTCGATATAGTGCTGCTAGTCACGTCGAAGACACAAGAAATCGCGAAATTAACGAATCGAACGAAATGATTCTTTCACGAATAGGGTGAAGAAAATTGAACTTCGTATGCGACAACGAAATTTATTGTAGAAATCCAACAGAGCGACGGTTCAAGCGTTGTGGTTCGGAATGTTAGAACAGACTGCTTCGAGATGTTACAACGGATGGTTCGAGCGCTAGTATAGGAAGGTCCTTCTACCGAAAGGGTCTAGTCCCTTTGGAGGGGCCTTTTTAGTTATTGTTTCAATAGCTGTAGCATGCAGAGTGTTCGGTCTATTCGGTTACTGAGCGGGTGGTCTTCTCGAGTGTATGACACTAGGCGTTGTCGAGAAAATGTGGTCCGCGTGAGAGAGAGCATTGGATCTGTCACGTAAAATAGAAAAAGGAAATCGAAAATATTTTTTTTTTTTTTACAATCAATTCTCGCTAGAGAATTTTAAGTAAATTTATCCGGCGTGGTACTATGACATGGTTAATGAGTGTTTATAGTATGCTTGATTCTACTTGAATCTTCCCTTAAATACTTTGAATCCCACTCTCTATACAGTAATGAGTGTAACTTGTGTAAATGCCTGTGTGGGTGTCTGTGCAAGGGTATTGTGCCTATGCGTGAAATATCGTTGTATTCCAACAAAAACAACATGATTCGAATTGACCTGTAGCTCATGTACCGCTCCATATTTTTTTTTTTTTTTTTATTTGCTTTTAATTTACAATCGAAAATTTCAAGTAATTTTATCTGTCGTAGTACTATGACACGGTTAATGAGTGTTTATAGTATGTTTGATTCTATTTGAATGTAATGCTTAGGTCTAAGGTGTAATGTCTTTTTAGCCTGCGGATCCGTTCCGACGTGTCGAGTAGTTGAGTAATTAAAGGGTTTTGGCGGTTGTTAACTCTTGTGCCGTGTCTATTGCTGAATTTGGATAATTCTTCTTTGACTGTGGGTATCTTGAGGTCGTGATGTATCGTTCCGTTGGTGACGTACCAAGGAGCATCTATTAGGAATCTTAAGGTTTCCGATTGGAATCGTTGAAGAATTTCTATGTTGGAATTACTTGCTGTTCCCCATAGTTGGAAAGAAATCGAAGATGAAAATAAAAGATAAAAATTAAAAAAAAGAAAATAAACTGAAAATAAACTTGCTTCACACTAACTACAATTTACTTTTGAACTCTAGCCGCGACTTTTCAAGACTGAAGCTCTTACAACTTGACTCTCGATGGCGTTCGATTCCCTTTTCTTCCGCGACCTTTGCCAAGCACGCCTTCTTCTCGAGGATTCGGCGAAAGGACCGTTGGGATATTGAAGGTTCATTAGGCACGTCACTTTATTTCCGTTATCAGCCCATCGGTTCCGAAGCGCGGCCTGTCTCTGACGTGTTTGGCGTCACAGATCCGTGGTGACCAGAGTGGCAAATTAACTATCGAGTTGTCTAAATTATAGTACGTTATCGTGACTAGTTCGCGTTAAACAGCCATCGTTTTTCTGTTTAATCAACATCTGTACAATCCGTTCATTGTATAAATAAATCATAAATATATTTGCGATACTACAGTATGGTTTGCGAGTGTTAAGGTTATTGGATGTATGCGGATACAAAGAAACGCGTGGATAAAGTGTAATATATATTTGTATTATGAATATTAAAGTGAAAGTGCAAAGTTTGGAGTACAATGTGAGCTGGTCCAGATCCGCAAGCTAGCAGTGTTACCCTGAGACTGAAAAACCCTGAAGCCAACGTTGCATGTGTACCGAATATGCTTTCTTTGCCTCCGACGCAGTTTTTTGTCCATGCGCTGTCGATGGCTTCGATGCTTGAGAAAACTAAAGACCAGATGCAGAGTTTTCTTAGAGGTGGCGACCACTTCAACAGCGAACGATGTTGTTCGATGTTGTTTCGTAGCTTGATGATCGACGTTTATTTTAAACGCGCATTCTCCACTGTACATTTCGCAACGCTCCACCGAAGAATTTTCTCAATGTGTCGTTTGTGTCTTTTTCCTCTCTAATCTCGATGGTCTTTGATGTTCTTCAAAGGATGACAATTATGTAATACGTTAATTATGCCGCGGCTCGTGCGATGTTGCAGTGTGTAGCCTTAATAGCAAAAGGTCCGTGAGGCGTGAGATAAGCTCGCGTAATCAAAGCATTCCATTTCACGTAACCTGGCGTGATATGGCATGGCATGGCGTGACGCGGCCAAGTATGTTTCTGCATTCATGCACTTTTGAACGTACTCCCTTGTTCCTTGAGGGTCACACACAACCTCCGAGCACGATAAAGGGGCTAGAAATTTTCAAGGACTGCTCGAAACTTTTCAAATTCCGGCCAGTTTCTTGCCTGGCAATAAACGTCCCACTAAAGGGATAATTGCGAATCTTGAGCTTTCATTAATCGTAACTCGAAGCCCATGATTTATAACGAAAAACGTTTCGTTTGTAGAAAAGAGAAGAAAAATTCCTTTGACTATCGATTTAATTAACACGGAGCGGCTGATACGGTTTCGTTTAACTCGGATCCTTATCCATCGAGATACAATACTAATCGCAAGGTTCAAGGATAAAAAGAGAAAGATTTCTTTTTGCCACTGGTAACGAGATTGCACTCTATTCGAATATTTAGATTAAGATTAATTTGTGAAATATTTAGACGAAGAAGTAACATTCGACCTGAATCGATCAAGCCCTCAGGATTCGTCGAAGAACGTTTGAATACGAAGAACGGGAATTACTTAGGGAAATTAGTTGATTAACAAGACAGGAACTTTAACGCTATCCTTCGGTTACGATATAATATAACACGTAATAAATCATTCCGATAAATCTTTCCGATGATCTTAAAACATCCTTTATAGATGTTGCAGCCCTCGAGCCGTGAACGAAATCGCTATAAAAATTCATGCGCGATTGACACCGTTGTTTAACGTAATTTTAGATAACGCTTACATAATCTATCGCAGCTGTTTGCATGCTCGTGTGAAAACCCGTACTGGACTCGGCCAGTTTGCTAATTATCGCATAATCTAAAGCGAGCAACTCGCGTGCAAAGCAAAACTGGCTTAATGAGTCCCCCGAGAAAAGTAGGAAAGAATCAAGGACGATCGTTGGATCGAACACTGACAACTTGGCTCTGACATTTTCGTTGCTCGAGACGGAGAAAACCCTTGTGTTTCATCGTGATTCTCCATCATCTTTTTTCCATGTTATCTCTCGAAAAACCTAACTGTTCGATTAAAGAGGAAAAGTCACGATCGAATCTTCTTTTGACCATGGCCAGGTATCGAGAGGAAACGAAGAAGCCCGGAAACAACGTCGAGGAGGACAATTTAACGTCATTGAGAATCTGATTTTGTCCGAACGAACGAACTGTGATGCCGGTTTCGAGTTCGAACGGTCTATGTGTACCGCGGAAAAGTTTTCCTAAATCTCCAAAGGAATCGGTTCGACTCGGTTTCCTTCGTTCTCTTTCCTCACGCAGTCGCGATAAATTTCGTTATCGGAAATGTACAGAAACTTTCCAACAACTTTCAAATTACCGTCTTACTTCCGGCAATCAACAGTCGTCGGATTATTACACGAACGTTCTTCCACCGAGGAAAGTATTTGAGCATAAACTTAGTTCTGTGTAATTTGTATAAATTAACTTGTCACGCGCTTCTACGTTCGTTTAATGATAATTTAAATGGCTTATAAAGTAACAATTTTCTATCGCCATAAAAAAAGGAAACGCTAAAGCATGCATTACAAAACATTTGAAGTTAAATCTGTTACAGGCTTCCAATTTTCGCAGTTGAATCTCGCTCTTTTTAATAAACGAAGAGACTTCTGACCATCTGTCTGCAACCTTATTTTTACTGACGTCGTTTGCATACTGGGTCGTTCAAGTTCGCGCAGTCTTTTTCTAGGTTTCTGTGTTCTAAAAAAATCCAAAAAGATTCTTCGTAGCTGTTGCAAGTTTGTAGAATGTCGTCCGATAACATTCATCGCTACGTGTTACTCTTGATTTTCTTAAGCCAAGCAAAATTTGAACAAAAATGTGGTAAAAATGGAAAATTACTTAAAATTGCTTAATTTTCTGGTTAAAAACGACCGAGACTCGTGCGAATAGACGTAAATGTTCTAACAAATTCTCGCAAGAGATTACGCGTATAAATAATTCTTTTATTTCTTCCTCAAAGTCAAGAAATTTATCAACGACCAGAGATACGCGAAAAATGCTAGAAAATTCCAATTCTTTTACTTATAATCGAATAATCGAAAGAAGGGAATATCGTCGGCGCCTATTTGTAACTATGGCGTAACTCATAAAGGGACGCACGAAAGAGCAAAACGAACGAAACAGTCGCGTACAATGGTAGTTGGAGTTCTTGGGTCTTAACGGACGGAAGGAGCATACTTCATGAATTTTCTAGCGACGTGACTTTTATGAAACGTTTACGTTCGAAGGATACGCGGGCGAAACGTTACACTCCGCGACGCGAATCATAATCTTTTCTTTTCTTCTTCTTGACGACACCGGTTTCTCCTTTTACAATTACGCGACGCCGGAACAGCCAACGCTAGCATCGTTCGTACTCTCTCGCCAGTGAAAACACTGGCCGACAGTGCGGACGAATTGTGTATTCTTTGCCCGAGACTCGTCCAACGCACGCGAATTTTTTACGGCAAACCGAGAAAAAGTAGAAAAATGGTGCTTTCGTCTTTCGAGTCTGCACTCTTTGTTCTTCTGCACTTTCATTTAAACGTACTCGTTACTTTCGTCAAGAAGATGACTTTCTCTTCTGTATTTTATTATACAGATCGATAATTTTAGAAAGACCGTGTATACACAGCAACTCGTTATCGGTGTGTTTCGTTACCTACGTCACTTACGTCTCGGTTAGAGTTTCGTTTCGCTGCAATCTGAATTACAAATCGGTCTACCCTTCGATATTACGCGGAACGCAAAGAAATTTGCCGCGTCTCGTCGACCAGAGACGATACGTTTTCCAAATAACCAGGTTGCATGGAGGAAGAATCCGCGGGAGAATGGAAGCTTTGCCAGTTACACTGCGCAGGCTTTAATACACTGATCTTTTAGGAGTGGCTTCTCCCTTGTGTTGTGTCTATTATGAGCATTCTATTTCTTTTTGCTCTTCTTTTCTCTTAGCACGCCAAACCACGAGAAGAGAAGACGAGGAAGAAATAGCAGCGATACCGAGGCAGAGTCGCCGCTTGCCGCGAACCAGAAACCAACTCGTTCGTCGACGATTCAGTTTCTAAGAAGATTGATACGATGCCATCGATTTTATTGAAAAATAATACCAGTCGAACGGCGTGTATTGTGAAAGGACGTTTACGCGGAAGCGATCCGTCGTCACTTTCTTCGTCGGAACGACCCCCGACCTGCCTGATCTTATACACATATTTTCTTTAAAAACTCAATTTATCCCCATCGTAGCGTCCTATTCCAGGCTCCTTTTCCTTCTCTTCTTCTTTCCTCCTCCTCCTCCCCCCATTACTTCTTCGAGTTTAATCCCAGAGAAAAGGATATTAAATCAGATAAGCGGCGTCTCGCGGGAAAATGAAAAGTCGACGAATCAAAAAACGGAAGATGAAGACGGGAATCAGAAACAAGAATTAGAATGCATCGAGGACAAAAATGGGGCAAGGCTTGAGGGGTGCGCATACGCTCATTCACAGAGCAGGCGTACGTGTACACGTAAAGGAGAACCGTGAGGCCTTTCTCGACCCTCGAATAGACAAAGAGGGGTAAAATAACAGGCGAAACGAAGAAAGATGGTGTATACGTTGACCCGTTCGTGGTTTCTTTATTGCATTTTGCGATAAAGCTCACGTTAAAGATCAACCTTAAAGCAGTTCTTCGTCCTCGCGGGTAGAAGAATTATAACGTGGTCGACGTTCGTCGGACGGTAAAAAAAGATTTGTTAAATTTCATCGTTCGTTCGTTCTCGCTAGGTTAAGACAGGATTATTGGAGTCGAGCTCAAGCAATTCGACGCGCGATTCGCCAAAGATTATGAACAATTTCGAAACGATCCATATTTGAAGACGATCTATCGAGCTCGCGATCACTGTTGTAACAAACAATAAAACATATCGCGTACATTGACAACTGGACTTTAACGGGAATTTAATCTTAAAGTTAGGATTAATAATAATCTGTGGAAGACACAATGTTTACGTTAGAATAATATTCAGTGATATTTATTAAACAGAACTGCAGAACCAAATGTATATAAGCGAGTGATATGGTATAATTAACAACGTACGCAGGTAAAGAATTTGTGGATTGTTGACAGTTGGCCAATTACTGTCAGACTAGACGTAGGTAGTGACCCATGATCCCTTAAACATTTTGAACCCCACTCTTTATACAGTAACGAGTATGACCTGCGTAAGTGTCCTGTTCAAATGCCTGCGTGGGTGTCTGTGTTAAGAGTATTTGTGCCTATGCGTGTAATATCGTTGTATTCAAACATATTTTCTTGTTTTCGATATTTTTCTGTCGCGCAATATAAAAGGTACACGATATTTTCTCACCTTTTCGTTGTTACGTCAAAGACCAATGGTGTCTGGTAATGTACACCAAGGTTGTCTATTCGGTACGAAATTTAAAAGCGAATTGTTTAAACGTCGAATCTGGCTCGAATAACTTGCACGTCGCTATAGTCGTAAACCGGCAAATCGAAAGATCTACAAACTCGTAAAACACATTAATTTCCTGTTCTTTCGTGCTCGTTCGAGGTTGCTATAACTTAAGATGCAAATCCTCTGGAGGGTTCGCCCATTCCTCTAATCCTAATTCCTCATCCTGACGGCTAATTAATACGGTCGCCATTTGTCACAGTCGAGATAAACCATTTTGCGAATCGCCATTGTTTCGAAGTCTCGACGCCGACGTCGACGTCGACGGCTCTATACACATCGTGGGCGCTGTTTAAAGCAGATGTCTGTTATCTGGTATAGACAAATCGAAAGCAGCGTAAATTTATGGACGCCTTTACGAAGGTGGAATCTTTACGAGGATAATCGACCGCACGGCTACATTTTCCATCGGCGATATCGTAATTCGACAAGGATCGGCCCGTTAATAAAGTAACAATAAACGTCGGACCTGGACCACGGAGAGCACTCCGGCAGCAGTTCGAGCAGTCCTGGGTTTGTCTTTGTCGTCGAGGCAATCGATAGAGCTTAATTGACTCGAACATGAGAGAGCATTCGTACGTTCAACGTTACATCGACTCCGTCGGTGAATCGGGTCACGGTTTCGACTGTTCCGAAATTTTCGAAGGCCGTTAGTCGAGCCACGTTAAGAGAAACTCGATCGTGTGGTTACCGCTGCTATTTCGTCCACCCTTTGTACAAAAAATATATATATTTCAAGAGGAAATCAATCGTTAGCGTTCAAGAAAGCTGAAAGCTCTCGACAAATTTTCGGCTCGTTGTTGTTACTCCTTCCGATTAACCTTATTGTCCCGTGTAAATTATTCCTATAAATTTAATTGGCAATTGAATATTTACGCTACCGATTACAAGTACGTTGTACCAAATATAAAGATAAAAAAGCGGAACTAACGTAAAGAAAAGAAAGGGTATAACTCAAAGAGAGGAACAGCGAGAAATCGGGAATCGTTGGTTTCCGCTATTTTGCCATTTTTAATGTTAACGTGTATACGTTCGCCGAAGCAATTCTCAAAAACTCGGTAGAAGCTGTGTAATATCGAAAACGAGATAATCGAAATGACACGGAGGTGTTGGAAGAAAAGCGTTGTACGTAAAACATAGATAAACGATTGACTACACAATGGGTTGGATAAAAGGGTTACCGTGAAGAGTGTTTTGCGATTTAAATCATCCAATATGCACCGCCCCCGTGCCTCCCCCATTATACACGCTCCAAGTGACGAATTAAACCTCCAATTACAACTTCGATTAATGACCACCGTTGCGGCTGGATAACAGTAGAATTTTTCAAACCGAACACCGAGCGGCAAACGAATTTTTTTTTTTGTTTGAAACGTTCATCGTGTTAGTAGCTGCGTTTTCCGCTGCAACGAGATGAAATAACTCCCGGTGATTAATCATCTCGTTAAAAAACTTGCAGCCATGGGATTGAACCCACGCGATGGACCGGTATCACCGAGCGTCCGTCCTTTCGTATCGATACACCAATTCCCGTTACGTGTACGTTAAAAAGATGTACGTAGAGTATTTCTGGTTATCGTCGCGTGTCCAGAATTCTGGCTCGAAGCATCTTGACTATTTTAATGGCATTAAGTGATTCGTTGAAACAATTGGAAGGTAACGAGGCGGAACTATGGTTTGAAATTGTTCGAAATTCAACGGAGATATAACTTTCAATGGAATGATTGTTTTACGGTAATTTTCCTCTCTATTTCCTTTTCTCGGTTGGAGAACGTAAACGTTATAATAAAATCGCACGATTTATGACCTTTCCCACAGACTTAATAGAAAGTAGATGTCGCGATATTTTATAGGTTCGGTGACACGGTGATCGGCGATAAATTACACAATCCATCAAGCAGTTATTTGCAACGAACGCAAAATAACGACGCGTGTTTGCCGGTTGGAAAATTATTTTAAAGATCTTCGTACGCGTGGCGATCGTGACGAAACTGTTTGAACATCGTGAAACTTCAAATTGTACGGTTCGTCGTGGATCGCCCGTATTTCCGATATATCTGTACGCTGCGACGCTGTACGTATATTCGTTTGTTGCGTATAAATACTCGCCCCAGATGCTTCTCGTGAAAAATTCCTTGAAAGATGCACATAAAAGTCGATGAAATGTCCCAAAAATACCCACGTGCGATTCCATCGAGTGACTAAATGTAGGAATTTTCGCGTATCAACGACGATACCGATAACGCGGTGTATACGATATTATTGAATCAGTCACGCTAAAATACATTCGATAGAAAGAATTGATAGCTTTTTACATGTGAAAATCGTAAATAGAAAGTAGAAAAACGGAAAGCTGGTTGAAAAGGCTATTTGGAGAGAAACGACGAACAATTTAACGAAGTTTGTAACTTTCGCAGGGAGAAAAATACGATAACTGCTGATGATAACGCTCACCGTCGATCCAACGTCAGGCTGCCAATAGTCGTCCACAGTCTTCTCTGTTCGAGGCTCGGCCGTTGTATGCACGCCGCGCGTCACATTTTTGGTCGTCAGTTTCCGGTAATCAGCCGTTCGATCGGTTGACTCGTCGAGCCACAGCGGTTCGTCAATTTCTATCGTAGATTATATCGTCTGTGTAGAAGAGAAACAAAAGAAATTAAGACGTTGGAGGATCTTCGTTGCGAAGAAAATGGTTGATGGTTTAACTATGGTGATGTAATTATACTTTTTTCTTGTATTTGTAATCATACCAGCAAGGTAGTATCGAATTTCTCTCTGGGGAGAGTGCAACGATCGAAGAACGTAACCGTCTAATGGACGACCAACTAGATTTACGCGTTCTATCGCAGTAACAACGAAACAAAAGAAAAACTGACTCGATAAACGTATAAATGACACGCGGTGATTTATGCCTGACCAATCGCGCCACTTCTAATTCCCAGCCAATACACATTGTATTTAAGCCAGGCCATCGATCCTCCTTTCCTTCGACAGGTATTCTCATCTTTTACGTTCAATCTCGAAATTGAAACATAACGAACGATAGGAATAATTGAAATAAATCTTTTAACCGCTAAAACTTATGAAACGATCGATCAGCCAGGCTTGTTTAAAGCCTTAACGAACTCCCCTTAGGTCGGTTAATCCTGCTTGATCAGTAACTAACGACTAACACCACTCTGAATACTACTTGATTGCCAAGTACAGACTAACTGATTGCTTCCAACTCTGATTGCTAACCGAATCCGAAATGCTGATTCCAACGCTTAAGTTACACTCCTATCAACGACTAATCGTAACTTTATCGCCATAAAACTATCGCACCTTGGTATCTCTAACACGTGAGGAGGGTCTCGTGGATGCGTAAGAAGGACAATCTCCGTTACTGTTACGTTGCTCGAGAACGTCGATTCGTAATTTCGTCTGGTTGCAGTCCCGCGTCTGGTTGACGCAGGGTCAAGTTTAGCCGATCTTGGTCGGATTAATCGTGGCAGGTTTGTCGGCCGGAAGCACGTTCCGATAGTGAAAGAGGGTATTTTGCAGCGCAGCCGCGTTTCTACGCCAGTAATTCGGAAATTTTGCTTCTCCTTCGACTTCGATACGAACGAACAGGATTTCGTCGTGGCCGCCGCGCCTTCGCAAATGGAAAATTTAATTCCAGTCTTAACCCAGTTCCGGAAGAATGCGCACTAAGAAGGACCTCGAAACGAGCGTCGATATGCTTTTGCATGCGCCACGAGATCACGTCGAAGCAGCTCGAATCAACAAACCGAATACACACAGCTAGAAATACCGTATAAACAGAGAATTCTACTGTCCGATCCTTCTACAAACCAGGGGAGAGAGCGTAGTCCTCTTTTCGCGAATTGCGGACGAAACTAGAATTTGTGGAAATTCCCAGGCGACGTTGCACGTATTAACATCGGCCCCTTTGTTGATCGTCCACGAAACTCCATATCGTATAATTAATACCATTGTACGAGCTTTCTTGTTTGAACTGCAGAATCCCTAATTATTATTATGGTTGTAGAAATCATCCGAGTTACCAAGTTACTTTACTTACACGTTCCGAGAACACCGGCGCCAATGGAAATGAAGATCTCAGATGTCGTCGAGTTTACAAAAAGGGTGAAGGTTGATGGAGCGATTGTTCGATATAGAAGATTGATTCCTAACACGCCACGCTTGTATATAATATGCGATGTGATCGAAGATCCAACGGTGAAAGTCAACGAAGTGGCGATTTAACAAACGCACGATATTTCAAATTCTTCGATAAACCATCCGTCAATACGTACAGGATTACGTATTCCAGGATCATATATCTCGATCATCGAGGACATTTTCCACGTGCAAGTCGCTGGTTTTGCGTCTCTTTACGGCCAGTCGTATATCAACGGAACTGCCGATCGAATTATCGTAAAATCGTTGAGTCGGCTGAGTTCACGAAGAAATCGTCGTAGCACGTTAGCGTTGTAAAAAGTCGGCCGAGAAGAGCTCGTTTCGCGCTACGCTTTCCATTTACTATCGTCCATTTACCATGCAAAAGCTATTAATTAATACGCAGCCGTCTCAAACGAATAGCATCGATGCGGTGAACGCCGATAACATAATTTCACGAATGATCCCGACGTATTTGATTTACATATTCGATTACTAACGCAGAATCCGCTCATTAAACAAAATGAGCATAATTTGCACGTTTATAAGCGAAAAGTATTGCACCGACATTCCGATGAACTATCACGGACGAGGACATAATGGCAATATTATGGTTTATCGATCTTGTCCACGGACCACTCATCAACAATTATTTTTCCATTGTCTCGATCGAATAGTATAAAAGCAAAGTTGTCGATGATCGGGCCGATATCCCGTACACGATCATTGACCTCTGCAACGTGTCGAGTGGTCCGCGCACGTGTTCCTACCATTTTTCGGATAATGCAGACACGTTGGTATTGCCGAATTTGTGGCGCGTGTAGAACACACGAAATTGCAGCAGTTTCGCTGATCGCCGTGTCGATCGCAGTGTTCATAACCCACGAACAGAATACCAGCTCTTTCGTACATTACAATAGACTTTTAGATTCGTGCTATTTCTTCGATAATCTACTACCTGAAGATTTTACAACGAAGGAGATCGACATCGAAGAAAATTCTCCGTTTCGATTTTTCTTTCTCTTTGTAACGCTTTATTACGCTTCGTAACATACCGACCGCGTTAAAAAAGCGATGAATATTAAACCGAATTCTTTTGTTCGAATAATACAAAACAATATTGCTGCGGCGTTTCAGGCGCCATTAAAACGTTCGGTGAATTTCACGCAAGGTTCTCAGGCAGAAAAGAACTCGTTCGATGCCAAACGTTCCCTGGACGCGACAGATCAAAAGGCTCCGCGCAAGTTTTTCAAATCCTCTTTGGGAGTCACCGACATTCTGCTCGAAGGTGCATCGCGGTTTCGCTCGTAAGACGTTCCTCTTATTTCCAAATTCCCTTTGATATCTGAAATATCAGCGCGCCAAGCACGACGTAATGAATCGTGCGACCATCGTTATTTGACTGACCGACACAAAGAAATTCCTCTACCTAGGGAGCTAGTTTTAACTTTGTCGTCGGTGCGACTCGAATTACCTATCGACCATCGCTGTTAAAAAAAAAAAAAAAAAAATTGGACACAGACTTTACAGATACAACAGCGGAACGATGTGCAAACTCGAAATTAAATTAACTTTCTGTCAAAGTAGATCTCTGTTAAACGTTTTTCTCTTCTCCGTGAATTAACGTTCATGGCTTAAACGATTTCAATGACGCTGTAAATGGAAAGACTACAGAAGAACGGTTCCGCTAACATAATAAAGCCATTACGCAAAGTGACATCGCTTTTATAGATTTTTCCTTCTTTAAACTCGCCTGTATTAATCCCGAAACGCGCGAATCAACAATTTTGTCACGAGATTTTCGATAATGATAAATTAATACGGCAGAATGTAGAATCCAGAACAAATTATACTCTCATTCGGTGGAAGATGCATCGTTGTTGCCACAGCGTCGAAACATTTTACTTTACAGAGATAAAAGAAAGGAGCGCCTGTAAAGGATTTTTATCGATGTACGATAACTAAATGTAAAATATAAAATCGTTGATGTATAGTTTGATAGAATACTAATACGTAAAGATAAAAAACATACAAATTAGAAAGTAATAAGCGTGATGATAAATAAAAAATAAAAAGTAATATTTGCAAAAATCGGAATAGATTCGATGTTCGCCTATGTAGGATTAAATCATAGACATATCGTACTGTTAAAATATCTATTCACGAAGCGAGACATGGATCGCGATCGTGTTAGCGAGAGCTTTACGATTTCCTTAATCCACAAACGTTTGAATCATCCGAGCGAACGGAATCGGTTTGACGATTTTAAAGGCAGCATATTTCGCGTTCGAGCAAACGCACGTGAAATCCCTTCCAATAGCGTGTGTAATTCAGTGTAAACGTGGAAACAATAACGACCCCTCGTCCGATGACACGACACGTTTCAACGCCTCCAAACATCTTCCTTTTTCTTCCCTTTGTCTCTTCGTTCCCGTCTTTTTGTCTTTAAGAATTCGCAGTTTCGGTTTTAAAGAAGAGAAGAAAAAGAGAAACGTTAATAACAAAGTGGTGGTTTTTACACTTGGTTGTTTAATACAGCGCATCTGTTACAAAATCAGCGAAGCCTCCTTCCTTGGAACAATTAGCGTCACAATTTCCTTGCGCGCAACCTACGTTAATAACAACGCAATTACAGCTCCGCTTTCGCCGCCGAACGCAATAACTCCTCCACTCAAACTCTATTAGAAGAAATTACAAACAACACCGGCGATAAATTCGCGCAGAAAACTTCCAACCTGATGCATTATTTACGTTGCCTCGTGGAGGTCAGGTTCGTGCGGCTTTAACGGGCCAGTAAAGATGATATAAAAGTCACGATTTTACTTGATAATCGTGGAAAATGAAAACGCGAATGCTCTTCGACGAGTAATAAAAGTATCGATGTTGAAATCGACACCTGATATACAAGTTCCGAGGAGTGAACTTTCGCGGAGTTCATCATTCTTACCACGATTCTCGATGATTCGATTTCAGAGAGAAAAGAGGGGCGAACAGAGAGAAGATAGAAACCTGTGGAAGACGATATGGAGGGTGCATTTAAGCCACACGACATTGAGCGGCGGAGTGTTGCTGGCAAGCTTCCACCGGAAAATGAAATTCTCGGCCCGGAGTTCGCCGATATTGAACGAACCAGCCCTAATGGGAAGCAGAGGAAGCCGAAAACGAATCGCGACCTGTCCTCTTCCAGGGTGTTTCTACAACGCGCCATTTGTCAAGCTCGCGCTGTTCTAAGTCGATCTAAAAATCTTTTGTTCTGTTAAGTGACCGTCCGACTCGTACGCGGTCCTTTCACTTTCATGGAAGCCAATCTAACGCTTTGCAGACGAAGAGAATCGTGTAGGTCGAAGATTAGTTTCGTTCCTATTCTAAGCTTAAAAAAAATATTGAAAAATCTCAGGATATTTATCGAAGTTTCTGCTGTGTCGAACGATCATTCGCGCAGTCGAATATTCGAAATATCTGTCGGAGTAAATAACAATTCTTTGGGAAGAAATTATAGGACGAAATATCATTTGTTCGCTTGCGCAGGATTAACTGATTCTCTCTGCTACGCTAAATTGATTAATACCACATTTGATAAATTCATCGATTTCACAATGGCCAGGTATACAGATAATATTTAATATCTGAAAAAAAAAGTATCCTATTCGTTTTAATTTATAAAGGTAATGAACGCAGCCTGTAAACGGCTCGATTCTCCAACAAAATCGTTATTGTATTATTCGGTTTAAACCATCGATCACTATCGATCTTAAATTGATAAACCATTAAATATTAAAGATATACCGCAGCCTGGTTAATCAGAAATTAAGAGCTGCAAAGAAACATATACCTGAATCAATATTTGATAAAGTTATAAAATTGCGTTAACGTCCAAACAAGCGTTAAATTTGCCACTTTGAAAATACAAAGCTGCTCTCTTAGACGACAAGAGCGAAGAAAGATATTTTCGACCGAATAGAAAAGAATCGAATGGAAATCTGAAATTCTTGAACAACGAGGTCGAGGAAGAACGAAATAATAACGAAACGAAATAATAAATGCGTTGTAGGGTGAACGAAGGCGAGAGAAACGAGGAATCACGAAGGGAAAGAAGACGAAACGTCGACTGAAAACTAAGAGTTAAGGTATAACGGCGCGAGGCGCGCATCGCATCGCATCTATTATTTACAGTATGAAACCGGTGAATGTAGAGACGACGCAGCTAAGACGTCCATTTACGAGTCCCTGAGATACGCCTTCGTTTTTTCCTCCGTTTCACCTTAGTTTCTATCGTGCGGAGCAAAAGCTCGGAGTCACCCACTGTCAGACCAAACCACAGATAGATAGAGAAGAGAGAAAGAAAGTATCGAGGGACGGGAGAACGAAACTTCCAACCACGAGCGGAATTCAGTCGTGGGATTTCGTTAAAGGAGTTTGTACGCGGAAACCGGGATACGTATCGGAAAGTCTGTAAACAACAAAACCCTTACGTCTTTTCTCCTTTTTCGTGTAGATCCGTGTCTGTCTCCCTTGACGGTATATGATTTTACACGGAGAACAGAAGCTCGGTTTTATCGCGATAAGAAGCGTATCGGTAGAGGATATCTGGAGATTCACGGTTGCTTCGTCACGTTAAACGGATCTCCGATATCGAATCCTTTTCCACTTTTTTTCATGGAAAGCCCGGGCTATACCGAGAATGATAAACTCCGAACGAATGGAAAGAAAACTGGTTAAAAATAATAGAATTAACTGGTTAAAGTGCAGCGATGCGTTAACGCGATATTTCATTTGTAATTTTTCCGCACAATTTTAATTACCGAGCTCTCTTTCTTAATATTGTGATTACGAAAGGAAATTCCCAGGATTTCATTAATATCTCTTCCCACGGTATTTCTTCCTTTATCTGAACGATACAAATTTAGGAAATTCGAAGATACTCAAATATTTATAATACGATGAATCATTATTCGTTCCTTAATCATGGGAAATCCCCTTACGTACGTGCAACTTTTATGCGTTACTAATTTCCTTCGTTAGTCCTTAATGGATTCGTATAGTAACTTCTACACGATACACAGGACCAACAAAATAATAATACACGAAACTATGAATATATAAAATTATATGATAAAATATTAATACAGTATCATATTTCGTAATTATAGAGGAAAAGCTTAAGAATAGAGAAAAATTATCGATATAAATCATAATAAACGATAGTAATCAAATTTACGATACGGTTACAAAATCGCACGAAATAAACAGTAAATCACGCTAGCGTTACCGGTTGCCGTGAGAAAAGTGATATTAATTTAACCCAACCTATAATTCATTGACTTATCTTATTTTATTTATATTATGATTAGCATCAACGAATTAAGTTTAATAAACGTGAAACATGTAAAGGCATCGTATCACGAGACGACGGGAATAATCCCAAACCCAACGAAAAAGTACGAAAACTATCTTTGTGAATATCTCGAAAACTAAAGCCGAGCGTCTCAGCGATAACACGTATAGGAAAAAATTGCTCAGAATGTTGTCCTTTGTACATATTTATCTAAAGATCATTGAAATCCGTGAGGTGTGCCCTTCTCTGTATTATTACCTTATATTTTTTACACATAGATATTAAATACATATTAAATATATGTCGGAGGTGAGAATTTTTGAGAGGACCCCCGATACTTTAGTCCAGACTTTTTATTATATCTGTATTTAAATAATAAAATTGAGAAATAGTTGTTTATGATTTAAACTGAGTATGGGTACCTAACAGAGGTATGGAGTAATTAAATAGCTCTCCTTAAAAAACAATGATTGACCCGAGGGTTACAGAGAGGTACGGAGAGGAGTATATAATGGCAGTTCCACTTGGACTGAGATTCGATCAGATAAGTTCTACTTGTACCGTGGACAAGTACGTCGAGTCACACCCGAATCGTGGATCAGTAAGTCGAGTTGAACTTTGATCGTGAAAGAAATCGTCATCCCGTTGACCGTGGATCCGTTATCGAGTCTAAGATCATTGCCATTCGCATCCCGAGTATCTGATTACCACGGTTACTTGTCAAATTCTGTCATAATCACAATTGTACCAGTAAATATCTTCGTTCTTGTATAACAACAGTGTCCAATCCAAAGAAAGATTCGTTGCACGCCGCTAAACCTAATGATAACCCGACAAATAAATGTCGGAGATGAAAGGACATCGGGGCCTTTCTTCTGAAATTTTTGGGAAGACTCCCGATGCTTTAGTCTAGACCTTTCATTATAGTGGTACTTGAATAATAAAACTTTGAAGTAGTTGTTTATGCTTTAATCCGATTATGTGAGCTGAAGAATTATGACAATAGGCTTGTGCTCGAAGTGACACAACGAGTCGCTGGACGTAGCCACGGTCACGGGATGGACGTTTTTACCTAACAGAGATATGGAGTAATGGTATATAGCTCTCCTTAAAGATATAGTCGACCCGAGGAGTACAGAGAGGTACGGAGAAGAGTATGTAAGTGCAGTTTGACTTGGACAGAAGAAGTTAGTTGAGTCGCACTTGAGTCGTGGATCGGTAAGTTGAGTTGGACTTGGACCGTGGAAGAAATCGCACTCGTCATCCCGTTGACCGTGGATCCGTTATCGAGTCTAAAATCATTGCCATTAGCATCCCGAGTACCTAATTACCACGATTACTTGTCAAATTCTATCATAATCATAATTGTACCAGTAAATATCTTCGCTCTTGTATAACGACAATGTCTAATCCAAATAAAGATTCGTTACACGCCCCTAATCCTAATGAGAACTCGACGTATATATGTATATACAAAATATGAAAATGTAGAAAATGATTGATCGGAACAAAGAGTGTCCTGTCAACATAAGATTGATACGAGAAGAGGTAGCTATCTTAGCAGGGTTAAATTCACTCGATGTTTACTATTCGAACATCGTTCCCGAAGCGCGCAATCGTCTCCCGCGTGTCTCGGTTCGCAACTCTCTCTTGGGTCTCGTTCCTCAAACATATTTGCTAGTAAATGTACACATACACACACACAACGAATATCGACGGATACCGATGCTCTTCACCAAAATTCTACGGCGAAAACCGAGAGACACGACGAAACAGCGCCCTCGGGACACCGCAAATCCTCAAATATTTTCATTGAAAAATTCCATCGAAAGACAGATTGATCAGAGTCTTATTACGCGTTCCGTGACTTGCCGATCGATTTCGATGGTTCGACGATAAACAGAAGCAACCTTGCTACGGTATTCCACATCGATTTTCTATAAAACAACGCGAGTTTCAATCGTTGAAAGTATAAAGAAGGAACATGATTTATGGAAGAATCTAAATAGAAAATGACGTGCGCTCGATGAAGCGCGTATCGAACGTAAATAGGATTGTAGCGATACTTCAGAATGAAAAAGATTAGCGAAACACTAATCCTCTTCTCGTAATTTCCATTCGTCTTCGTTAACAACGGTTACGATACGACGAGAAAGGAAAAAAGGTGAAATCCGAGCGTCGAAGAGAAGAGGATCATCATTGATTCCATTTGAAATCCTTTTCCATTTAGTCCGTCGACTCTGTCGAAATTCGCTAAAGGACGCGAGAACATACCCGCGAACCTGTCGATACAATTTCTCAGTCCGATGGAACAATTTTTCGTTCGATAGAGCGTGCGTCCAAAGAAAACAGACGTTCGCAGCACCGCCGACGTTCCCCTCGTATTTCTTTGCAAAGGGTCCGTAAAATACTAGCACGACGGTTTCACGGCTCGCTGTTACCGGTTTATAGATTTTTGTCTGCTATCGTCTTATCAAAATTCCCAGGCTCGTGTATTTCTTTCGAGTAATCCTACTCTGGTATCGCTGTATAAATATATTTTTCGTATATTTCTTGTTTAGTTTACATTCGCGAAATAAGAATACGCTATGTGCATAGAAGAAACATCGTTATTTCGTTAGTCGTTACGAAATGGCGTTTACGAAGCAACAGAAAGGCTAAAAAACCACTGTTTAAAAAGTAACGGAAAGATTATATTATCGAAATAGGAAAGAATTTTCGGAATATAGAAATAAGAATTGGATGTTTATCGAACGTATGGCTCGATTATTAAACCAGCATATTTCGAAAGAGGAAATTACGGTCCTACTATTTTCTATAAATTTTCTATAAATTTTCTATAAATTTTCTATAAATGAAAAAAAGAGCTAATCGTTGGTAATTCGAGTATCAAGAAGTACATCGATAAGTCGAACCTGGAGACAGATTGAAAAATAGGAAATGAATATTTTCTGTCGAGCTTGGAAAGCTTCGTTTTAATACATCGTAAAGGCTCACGGGTACCAACTACGTCAAAGTACTTTTTTAACGGAATTAAATTGCAGTTAATCCTGTCCGGTGAAATTTAAATTACCGGATGCGAGCTTGTAATTACATCGGGCGCTGTAGTCTTTTCCGTCGGACGTCGCCGCGGCGACACTGAATTTCCATCGTGGCTAGACACGAACGAGGGATTTTCGATACGCGACTGCAAAAGTATCGTTTAATGGCGAACGAACGCTAACTAGAAACGACAGGCCACGATACGTTCCTCGTTACTGTTTGCCATCTGGCGAATCCCAGCGTTATAACCTCCGGTCGGCTGACATTGACGATTCATTGCTACTTGCGTCTGACAAATCCCTCGTGCCATACCCTGACTACTTAATGTCCGATACGTGTCTTGCTAAGCCGTAATTAGGTACTCGATTTCACACTTTAACGTTCAACCATTAAATCGGTTACATCGACGACGCGACATCTAATGAAAATTTACATTTCGAAAGATAACATATGTGTTGATAATTTATCGATCGACCATCGTATTTTCTTTACGTTAGGTTTCTGTATACACGCCATGAGCGAGATACGTCAAACTTAAGTAGAAATTAGAACGATAAGAATTAATATTTATCGAAACAACTAACAGCGTTATTCTCGCTCGAGCGTGCGTATTACACGCATTATCAGTCGCTACTTATCTCGTGTCCGCTATGTCACGGCAATGCCATTGCTACTGGCCAAGCAAGGTATGTCTGATAATGGATCCAGATGAAATCAGCATTCGGGCGTCCTAAAAATGTATCTGTGTGACGATACTAGTTTACGTGTTTCTTCCTCGCAATTTCCTCTGGAACACGTGTGGTTCGTCGAGCGGAAAGAAGCAAAGGTTGGAAGGAAAAGGGCAGATACGATCGATCGATCATTTTTACGTGGAAAAAATAAAATTGTCGCGGGTATTGCGTTACGATTTTCCTCGTAAACGACGGAGAGAAGAAGTCGTGCAGGGTATACTCGAAAGACGAATTAATCGACACGTTAATTCGAGTTAAATAGAATTTGTCTTTCTGGTCTGTGAACGTTTGATGCGGACGAGTAACTTTTTCCATCCATTCGCATCGTACGTTAAACGGATATTTAATCTTTCTCACTGGCGGAAGTGCATTTAACATAAGAAGCAGACTTCGATTCGTGTGGAAAAAAGCTTAACCTGACGTTTCTCACGTTCCATCGTGAAATATATTACACTGCCATTTAACACTCGACCCGACTGTACAAAGCACACTGTCTGCATGAAAAATGGTTTGCGAACGAACCTGCATTTGCCTGAAAGTAAATCTAATTCATGTTCTTTCTGTCCTACGAGACATCGCTAACGTTAAAAACTTCCGACGATGCAAGAGGTACCTGGTTTCCATCTTCATCGATAAACCTACATTAATCACCATCTACAATCTATGAAATAACGTCATTACTGGCAAGTATGGCGAAGAACAATAACGCGTAATAAATTACCCGAGAAACTTGAAAGAAGAAA
Organism: Bombus dahlbomii; assembly: GCA_037178635.1. Taxonomy (NCBI): domain Eukaryota; kingdom Metazoa; phylum Arthropoda; class Insecta; order Hymenoptera; family Apidae; genus Bombus; species Bombus dahlbomii. The sequence goes on along the minus strand of CM074105.1, from coordinate 17,370,641 downwards.
GAAAAAGGAAAAGAAGGAAGAAATACGAGATGAACGGTGATCGCGAAAACTAAACCAGACAAGCAACGTAATCACGCAGTGCTTTGAAAGGTGCATATCCGTTTAAATGAGACGCGTTCCAGTAATTAAAGCGATTATTTCGGTGATGAGTTTCCTTCTTTAAGCGCGTCTAATCGGTTACAGTGTTCGTTATCCGCCAATCTCTCCGATTCTTTCGTGTAACATGCACGAAATAAACTCTTCCTCTTTATATTCGCGAAGCTTATCTCGAACAAATCCTGGGCACCGCCTTAAACATTCTCCATTCCTGATTACGAGCTGGAAGCTCGCTGCCCGATTTCTGAACGATTCGCCGATTGTTACTAATTCGAACAAACTTAAGTAAAGCGACGGTAGTTCACGGACAGTTGTGCCGGCCGTTTCGAAAAACGTTTAGTGAAAAACGTTGATAATCGACGAAACTGCGCAGGATACCCATTTCGATGTACGGTGTTTCAGTTTTATGGCTTTTACGGCGAATAGGGTAGTGGACAGACTTAGCGTCCTTGAAACTCGCTCGCTCTCACTATTTTTATAGTCGCTGGAATGAACACGGCCTCTCTCTCTCTCTTTCTCTCTCTGGTGCAATGTTCGTCAAATCGCGAATCATAAAGTGAAACGTATTTCGACGAACGAACTATACGACTCGAGAAAAGATACAAGTTAACAGTTTCACCGCGGAGACGAAGCAATTCCGCGTAAACAAACCTTGGTTGTTCCTTGGCTAATTTGACACGTACGACATCGTCGGAGTACCGGAGAGCAGTTTATCAAGGGGAAAGAAACGTTGTCTGGATAAACAGTTGGGAAAAAATAAACGAAACAAGGATTTAGACTAGTTTGGAGCATTCGATACTAGTAGGATCCTGATCGTTGGTGACACGTTGCTACGGCAATAGTAGGTAAGGTAAGCGCTTGTGGCGGTGGACTTACACCAGCCATTAGAGAAATGGATACACAAAACACGATCCTCGAAAGCTCCTGCTTCATTATCCCTTCCTACAAATACATTCTCCGACCTGACTTTTAGTATCCCATTGTTTAAGGCACGGGTTTGCTAGGTAGTCGATGAAGTCACCAGTAGGTCCAAGGCGAGATGCACTTGTCTATTTGTATCCTCTCTTTCCATCCTCCTCTTTCCTTCTTTCCTTCAGTTACAGCACCGCAGGCCTATTTGTATTGGACACGACTGTCGACATTCCTATGGAAGTACCCAACAGCTGATGAGATAATTACAAGCGTTTATCGCCGAGTATCTCATTCTGACTTCTGGTTAGTGTCAATTATTTGAAGTTTATGTTCTTTATTGTTTATAACACTTCTTTAACTCATTGAAAACGATGAGCAATTAAATCCGCCGTCCAATTACGACGAAATGACGAAACTCGTGACCTGACTCCTTCCGAATGCAAATTCAAACTAGTTTTCTAAAGCTTGTTCTCAGTCAAAAATAACTCACATCCCCGACCGTGTCGTAAAACAAATTCACTAGCTGCGGTAAGAAAATTCAATTGAAGAACTCTCGTTCTCATACTCTGGCCAACAAAATACATTCTAAGTGAGACTGGTAAAATTTTGACCGATGCGCGTTGAATTCGAATCGTTCCGTTTCTATCAGTCGCTGGTATCAGTTAATTTGCGGAAGAATTCGAGAAACGAAGTAATTGAAGGTTTTTGCAAACGAAAATCGGGTCTGGTTGGCGCGCGGCGCGAAATAAGCCCAGATAATTCGGTTGCCAAAAATGAGCAGCCTCCTGGCTATTTGCACGGCAAACAATATAACGCGAAGATAATTTAATTTGCAGTAAAAGGATTGAAACCGCCTGGTTCTCGGCTCTGCTCATTGTTGATGAAAATTTGGCGATACGTCGACTGTATCGTCAAATACGACGGTTAAGAGACGAAAGTTCGACAAGAAAGGAAAACTGTGCGAAACGTTATATAGCCAGGCGTTTTGCAATACGCGTTTCAAGCGGTGCCTACTCGACGAAACTCGACATTTATCACTCGTTTCACCGAAACGAGCGAAATAATTAATTTCCATGCCATTAATTTTGCAAAGTATCCTTGTAATCTCATGCGCACGCAAACTATTTCGTATTCCATAATTCCACGCGGTAAACATCTCATAATGGCCGGGGTCGCAAATTCGCCGCGAAATCGAACTCACAACTGCGACCACGCACCCGTCGATTTACTTTTATTAAAAAAATGCTAGAACAACGAATCGCGGATACGACAAGGCTAGTGAAGTCTAATAAGGTTGCAGGTGCACGACAAACATCACGATCGTTCAGGACTTGTGTAGGATGGTTGATCGTGAGATTTATTAGACCAGATTGCTCGCTGTTGAAACCGTCGAGTATATTTAAAACGTTAAATAAATAAGAACAGATAACGTTCGCAAAAACGTTCGTACTAACGCATTCGCTAAGACAATGTATAAGTGGCAAAATAAGATCGCTGATAACTCGTTGATAACTGATAGACGCTGAATTGCTTATCGCTGAACGTGTCCGTTTATTTATACTGGTCGTGGGAGAATCGGAAAATTCAAATTCGTCTTTATTCGCCGGTTGCACGTAGCAGCGACATTGTTTTGCCCGGAGTTTATTTGTTATTGCATTACGTGTTTCCTAACGATATTGATACTCCGAGGCAAAGCAACAACATGATTCGAATTGTCCTCTAGCTCGTGTGTCGCTACACGATCGCAATCAGTGACGAACGAAAACTGAAAAAACAGTTTTGTTAATTTTCTAATACGATATTTGGTGATTAAAGATGGTCGCTTTGACTTAATACAATTAAAAAAGGGGACGATTTGTTACGTCCAGAGATACGAGTCTTGTATAGAGTGTTTCATAAATGTCAAAAAAGCCGAAAAGCGCGACTTACCCTGGTTTTCTTCTACGTTTTTCGAATAATAAAACTAGAAAAAAGTGAGAAGGAAAGTTGCAACGTAGAAACATGTTCGAATAAATCTGCGGGAGAAAATTTGAAAAGAACTCTTGTCACGGATAAGCGACGAGGCGATGCTCCTTTCGTCGCTCTCTAATTACGTAAAGGCCTTTTGGTATCGTGTCGGCGAGCTGGCGACTCCGGCCTCAAGTTCAAAGCGTCGATTTACAAACAACCATCGCTGGAAGGGTAGACGGGATTTAACTTTGACTCGCCAGGTGTAAGGGAGAGAAGCAACTAAGATGGAGCAGTCCGTGTGTCAAAAATAGGAACTCATCGAGGATTCGAACGACGCAAGTTTCGAACAAATTGCAAAGTCAAAGCGAGCAGTAGCTGGCTACGCTGCTCTTACGCTGCGCACCACCAACAGGGTGAAACGTAGGAGAGAAGATTCAAAAACGAGTTATGCAAATTCAATGCGCGCTTATACGAAGCTTCGCGACTTTGCAGAACGAAGAATCGTCAAATTCTCCTCCTCGTACAAAATCTCCCGTATTCAATGCGCAATTTTAGACACTCGAAATTATTCTGTCCGATTTCTACGGTAATTAATTTCGCAGGGAACAAGGCAAGGAATAAATTGTCGTTCTAAATAGCTGGCAAACCTTCGACAAACGGGGTAAACGTAGTTAATCGAATCTTTTGATATGTCAGAGGACGCGTTGCAGTCAATTACGCAGGTAAACTCGTCGGTTCGAGTACTAATGAATGAAATTCACGTAGCCACACAAACGAAGCAGCAACGCACAAGTTAAGCAGGAAGGACGCGTGCCACTGTTGGACCACGTGCGCGTACGCCGATCAAGTTAAAGCAGCGAGTTATCATCGGGAAAGTTTGATATTTAAGTTAACGGAGAGTTGACGCGTCTAATGGTATCGAGCAATTTCTCCACAAGTTTCGTACGTCGTAACAGCGTCCTAACCAGATCCCAGTTCTGCCGTTCGTGCATCCGTTGCTACAAGAATCCAACGAAACCAGTGCGCACTCCTTCGACAACCGCGAGAACGAAGGCGACAAGCATCGACGAGGACAAAGGTGACGTGCACGCATCGACAACTGCGATATGATACTGCAACGTCGATGAAAGACGAACTTTTGCAGATAAATTAATGTTTCCTTAACATACGTAAAGTAAAGTTGGGCTGTTCGCTGACAGATAAGCGACCATATTGAGATGAATTTTTCCGCAAACATCCCTCCGAACCGATATTCCCTTGACATTTGCTTTAACGCATCACAGCGTGTTCAATTTGTATCTATTTTGAAATTTAAATATGAATTTTCGAATAGACGTTTGGAATGTGAATTTTGAAATTTCGGAATTTCGTGGAAATAGATAGGTTATTTACAAATTCGTTGAAATTCGGTATAGCCGAATGATCGATTTCAATGTCCTTCCATTATCCTATTCGCCGTCAAAGTATACTTTGGGCATATTTGAGGGATTCGATGTCTCGATACAGATTGAACATCGCGATTCATTTCCGACCGATTAAGCACTTACGGAAATGGAACGCGATTGGTATTCGGTCTCCGGCCTCTCCTACAAGTTAAATTCGCGATTAAGAACGGCTTTCGCGTCAATAACGGGAGCATCGAGCGTGACATTTTCTCCCTGTGCCGAGATAATGGCAAATCGAGTGTGTCCGCAACATTTTCGACCCAACCTGTCAGCCTTTCTTCCCCATGGTCCCATCGATTTTTCAACGGCCCCCTTTCACTCGATACTCGTGCCACGAATTTTCCATCGTATTGTCATCAGCCGTGCGTAAATCGTGTACGTACGTGCGTCCCCTGCTGCATAGAAGCTGCTCTATTTCTCGAGCGCGCGTCTATCTCGCAAAATTTCACCCAAAATAATTCGTGAAATTGGAAAATCAGCGGTTTCAAGACCGAGATATCTTGAACGGAATACGGAAGGACGTGGCGCTCGTGTGGTCGTTAAAGGATGATATTGGAATCGAAGCTGCCGTCATTCGCAATAGGTACGCGTTTCCGTTTGCATTACCGATTCCATGGGGAATTTATGGGACGACACGTGGAAAACTTGCAACTTCTAAAAAATTCCGCGAGTTCGCGACACGAGCACCAGTACATTCTGGAAATATCTTGCAGAAGCGAAGGTTGAAAGCATCGCGTGTCGAAGAGAAAGACGGGGCGCGGCTGAAAGAGAACATTTCAACGATCGAAAGGAAGAATGTTTCAAGGCAACGGCGAGACAGCTGCCGCTAGATCCAAGAGATTTTTCACGCGTCGTGTGATTACAATAGATGACTCGCTTTCAACGAATCGGTCGACGACGATAGATACATCTGGTGACTTAAACGATCGCATTATCGCCGGTTGAGCACACGCTTCAAGCCCGTTTGCGTAAGTTCTTGGAAATTTCTTACTTACGAGGTAAAGTGCAGCTTGGTAAAAAGAATCCGATGAAAATTCAACCTCTTTTCTACTCTCTAGGTGATTTTCGTCGAAGACAAACAGCTGACGATGGAACAAGGAAGATATCGCACGTATGATTCAAAAGTTACAAAAATCTATTCGAAATACAAGAAACTATTTATTTAGCGCAGACACGATTGATCGAAAGAATAGGCTTTGAGTAACAATGGTGGAATATAATTTTCGTAATTTTTCATTTTTAGCCTCTGAAATTTCTCTTTCACGATTCTGATGTTCTTCTAGCACCGAACCGAATTACATCGATTGCGAATTGTGACATTTTAAAAATACGCATGCCGTATGTCGATGGCAGCGAGTTTAACGCGTGAAATAATAAACATTCGATTAACGTAGTAGAGTAGAAGACCGCTTCTTCGAACTGACGACAATCCTGCACGCAATCCTGGTAGACGATTATGAAAAACGCGACGAGAAAAAGAGTAACAACCAAGCAGTGGAAGCGCGCGTTTTAATTAAAAGGAACCTTCTCCAAAACGGGGCGGACAGTTCTTCCATGCTTCTGTCACGGCTCTTCGCACTTTAATTAATCATTTTACGTACGCTTTCAGCATGGGCGATTGATACTCTAAAGCGACTGGATTATCAGCGTAAAGAGTGTCCGGGAATCTTATGCAGCGTTGCATTTACGATTCGAACGAAATTATCGGAAGAAAAAGTGGAAGGAAAAGAGAAAACAAGAAAGAGGTAGAAGACGAAATATAGGAACGTCCATCGAACGTCGACTATCGACCAAACTTCGACGCGATACCTTGCAGAAAATTAAATACGATGAGGAAGAACCGAGCGCTTTTTAAAATATGTACCGACGATCTACGCGAAGAGAATTCATCGCGTATGACGCGTATTCATTTCTTAAGTGAAAATAAATAAGAAACTCGCCGAGCTAAGAGCTTTCTGTTCAAGAGAAAATGAATTTCCGGCGAGGAGGAACGCCTCGCTCGAGAAGATTAACACACAGCTCCTTTTTCGTGAGTAAATTTTTCTTTAACCGTGTAATCACGTGTTTCGCTTTTATGGCCTGTCCACGAGAGTAGGTGTTAGGTACGATCACACTATTACCCCGTAATTGGTTGCCATTACGTGAAATTTATGCGACCGCTTGTTGAATTAGGGTGGGAAGGTTACGTCGACCGCCATTTGCATGTCCCACGACACCAATCAAAAAAAAAAAAAAAAAAAAAAAAAAAAAGAAGAACGCCGCTAGCTTTTGTGATCTTATACCCTTACAAAGACGAAACATGATCAAAACCGTCGACTATTAATCTCTATCTTTACAAGGAACGTTATTGGAAATTCTGTCGTGGTAGAAGAGAAACTCACAAGAGTGGTTCCATCGACATGCTTACAAGTACAAATTGTCAGATACTCCGTTTCATTTATAACTGGGTAAAATGTCACGCGAACTTGTACATCTCTCGAAAGTTTGGTAAATCATTGACTTTCTATTGTACCTTTGACTTTTCGATAGAAAAATACGGGGCTTCGGGTGAGTTATTGCGATCGCGTCTGATCGGTCACTGCGCCACGGTCGCGTCTCTTCTTCCTCGCTATTATTATACGATATACTTGAACGTCGTAATAAATTCTTTGTTGATTTCTTTGATCATATCTTTTTCCTATATTGTTCTTTCGATTAGGTAAAAAGGAAATTAGTCTCGTAGGATTGGATAAACGATTCGATAGATTTACCGATTGCGAGAAAAGGAATAAAGAGGATACGATATGAATAGATAAAAATGAGTTTCGTCGGATGGCAAATATTTACGTTGACGTCGCATCGATTATTTCTGAATCGTCGTGCAACCAGAGAAAAATACTAATTCCGATTCGGCGTTTGATACGTCGGAGGAAAGATCGTGTCAACGCGTTTGTCCACGGAACGTGACAATTTCGGTACCGTCGAAGGATGGACACTGTACGTGTTTGTCCGATACCATTTAAATGGTTTCACAAATCCGAAGATCGAGTGAAAATCAATGGTACGAAAGTGGTCGTGCTCGAGTGCAATCGACGATGATCTAGCAACGGCCGATGAAACACTCGACTTGCCACTTACCTTATTAAAGCTATTTTAACTGACGCAAAACACGACACTATTTACGTCCTTATTTCTCAGGAAATTTAACAGAGCGCGACTCGTTACGTAAATAAGAGCGGATACCTGAGCGACAAGCGCTCACGGCTTTCAGTCCCGTTAATTGATAAAAAATTGATATTCACTCTCTCGATTAAATTAGAATGGAAAGATTCAGTCAGCTTATCCCGTGACAAAGAAAACGAAACGAGAGAGAAAATATGCTTTTTAATCTGTAGCCGCTATTTATGTACGCGAAGGAAACATAGTTGCCACGGGTAGAGCAAGAAAACAACCGCTGTAAAAGAATTTAATATCGTGGCCATACCGGTTAATCCGAAAGATCGAGTTTAAAAGAATGGGCAGAAAATAAGCCGTGTAAACAGCGGAATGTTGTCTCTACTCTGTATATTGTCCACGATGTTGCGCAAACAACAGGCAACGTAAAAACAGGTTTTTAGGTTTTCCCTAGTGTCTATCGAGGGCTCGACAGACTGACGTATTTATACCCAGGCGGCTGTTCGCCAGATAATAGAAGCAAAATGAGGATTCAAGACGAATTACGAGGATATCGATCAAACGTATGGCCGGATTTCATCTCGTAGCCCGATAGCCAGCTTTTTCCACGATGGCGCGGCGCGGCGATTTTAAAGAATCACTCCGGCGAGCGCGATATTTACGCGTCGTCCGGCGGCTTGCTCCTACACGATCGGTTATTTATAAAACCATTCACGATAATCAATAACCTATGCCGTTCTCTCCCCTTGCAAGGCGAAAATTCACCAACACCTCGGAACACTTGTGCAAAACCTTCTCTCGCATGAAGAGAGGAGAAAAAACGAGAGGGAAGAGAAAAAGGAAAAGAGCTAGAGAGAAATAGAGAGAGAGAGAGAGAGAGAGAGAGAGAGAGAGAGAGAGAGAGAGAGAGTCGAGGGGTGACGAATACATATTTATCGAAGCCTAACGACGCGACGGACGCGCGCAATCCGGCAACACGATATGAAACACTGGCGGTTCATCGTGGAACCTATTGAAAATTTCACGTCGTGCGAAATCCTCCTACGGTACGCTTAAATATCGTCGAGGGAAATGATTATTAAACAACCCTGAAGGTATTAAGGGAGGACGGTGATTTAAACTTCGTGCTCTGATTGCGGCGAACGCGGTTTAACGGGAAAAATATTCACATATCACGAGTCAATTTATCATCCCAAATTTCCATACACGCGAAACTAGTACCGATTAATAATATTTCTGTGATATTGGGTGGACGATGAGTAGCTTTTTTTTTTTAGAAGTATCGAACTCGTAAGCAAAGAGTCGTAAAAAAAGCTGAAAGCAGACGAAAGATACAACGATTCCTGTTCCGTCGAACATCAGTCCCTGCTATATAGTTCTTTCATCGATACGACTGCCTTCTTCTGGCTCGCGTGGCAAAACTTGAAAAGACAAACCGGCACGCAAATGACCAGCAGAAGTTTCGTATCGGCTGAAAGTCTCTTCGTCTCTCTTTCTCTGTCCGTTATCTCCCTTTTTCTGCAGCGAAGCGACGGCACGTCGCGCCAAACTGAACTTTGTTTCATCGCGAAACGGAATACAGCCTCCCGCGACCGGCCAACCGAAAAGTACCTGCTCTTTCTGTACCGTTAATCCGGTCGCGCGGCACGAAGACCGCGCACGAGCTACACGCAAGAATAGTCGGCTACAGGAATTCTCCTAACGAGACAAGACGGAGCAAACATTATTTCCTGTCAGCGAAAAATATCCCAACCCGTAACAATGAAATATCTATTCTGCGTCGCGCTCGGGATACTCACGGCCGTGTGCATCATCCCTAAAGCATAACGAAGCGAAAAAGAAACACGGTAAGCTGTTAGCTCGTTTCTCTTCTATTTTCTCTTTTTTTTTCCATGTGTTCCTTTTTCATCGCTTCTCTTCGTGTGCTCGCTGTTTATTTCGTCATCGTGAAAAGATCGTCGTGCGATAGTAACGATGAATTTAGAACAGGTTACGAGTCTAAATTCTTCGTGCAGTTTCGTTACGAGGAAGCGAGAAACTTCGGTCGATCGGAACGCATCGAAAGCTCGCGTATCTTCCACGATGTGCTCTTTTACGTTTCGTTTCAACGTTAGGTATACTATTCGAAGAGAAGAGGCGCTCATCTTTTTATCGCGATCATCGTTTTGACCAAGATGCATTTCTTATTTCTATTACGTCGTATCGTTATTTGTCTCAAGGATAAAAAGGAATGAAATAAACCGGTTTTATCGCGTCGATGCGTCGCGAATATGGATCGCGTTCTTGGGGAAGAAAGTTCCATCCCCGTAGAATTAAATCGCTGCAACGTTTAAGAAACTTTTTGATCAGTCTGCGATAATTCGATCGATCGGTTCCAGAAAACCGTTTCATCTTCCAAACAAACTGCTAACTCTGCGTTAACTAACCTGAATTCTATTTACGATTTCTTTTTCTACGGCCGTGTATTTATAACCGATAAGAGTAAGAACGTTCACGTAAGAAAGTTAGGCGGCCGATCAAAGAGAGGTGAGCCCCTTTTCTTCTACGGGCCAATCGAAGAAAAACCAATACCTTTAACCGATCGACTAAATACTTCAACTTTTCGATGAGTTCTGTTCCCTTCATTTTCCATTAATTTAACTTTTCGCCGGAAGCCAAGAGCGTCGAACGCAGGCCACTGAGACGCAAACTGCCTACTTCAGGTAAATTGTGGAGGGATGGGCAACGAAACTTTCCGCCAATAATGTAACCATTCTCCGGCAAACTCGAGACAAATATTTCAATAATAACTGCCGTGTATATACGAGTCTTTATGTATGTCTTAATTAATAGACAACTCCCTTTTAAGATAGAGCTAGTCACGCGGTATACGCGAAGCCATAGAAATCGTTAAACGAGGAGGAAAAAAGATCGGTGCCCACTGGCGAGAAAACGAGGTAAACCGTCTCTCGCCTAAGCGACACCTTCGTCAAAAGCATCCCTTTTTGAATTCGCTGGAAATCCGTCATACAATCCCTTCTACGTTTCTTTGATCTTCGCCATACACGCACGCATACACGCACGGAGAAAGAGCGCCTACACATAGAACGATTTTAATCATTTTACACGTAGTACCGGCGTACGTGCATACAAAACACCTCTAACGAGACGAGTGTAAGCGGAAACCGCGAACTGCTCAAGAAACTACATCATACGTACTCTGCGAAAAGTATCTGATTGCCTTTGATGATACCGCGAAGATTCGATAGATTAAGACGTCAGGTTGTCGAGTCTCGTTGGACTACTTGAACGACTGAGCGAGGGAAATGAGAACGATACGCGCGTACGATCGGAATCGGTGGGAGCATAGTCGATAAAAGGCGGTAGAATTATATCACGAATGTCAAATGTCGAGTAAGAAGAGTACAAAAGGGTGGTTTTCTTTGAAAAACGAGGACACCGACTGAAGACGTATCTGGCTCCTACGATAATAATTTCCTCTCTAAAGTTCCCGGTTTTCTGCATTTTTCTTTTTCTTTTTTTATAATTAATCGATAGCTGGTCGATGATTGCGCATACCCCCATAACGAATCCCACGGAATTATGGAAGCGTACGTGTTATCGCGTTTGGATCAAACTTTGCTGAAACTTTACTATTTTCCAATGGGAGGTTGGTACACGATCGACGCACGAATCGGATCGATTCGTCGATCGATCCTCGTGGATACACGAGGATATGCGAGCGTGACGAACAACAAGTTTCACCAAAAAACCATTCCGGCAACGCGTGCTTCCTTCTCCACGCCACTATACCGCACAAAATCGTAAAAGAAAGTGGAGCGAAACAACGAACGATTATCAGACGAATGCCAGCTTTTCGCACTTCTGATCACGATGACCGAACGGTTTTCTATTTCGGACGGGCACACGCAATCACACAGATCATCGATGAGCGAACAACTGGCGATAGGAAGCCACGCGAAACAGATTTATCTCGTTCCCATGAGACGCGATCTATCTTCGGGGAACACGTTTCGGTCCGGCAAACCACTAACCACGCTAAGGGCAACGAAACACCGGCAGCCGTGTAACCGAAGAAACGTCATACTAAAAATATGTGTATCGATATCTCGGCAATGATAATGAGTCTCGCGTACCTGAGATCGGTTGATCGGTGCTGCAGGGCGCGGCGGCATGGTCCCGTCGCAACACAGCGCCGTTCGACGAGCACTGAGCAGCTATTCTGCGCCAACGGGGTTGCGTCGACGTCGAAAAGACGTGAACGGTTGCCCCTCACCCCTCGCGCTTACCCTCCTCCCACCACGTACTACCGACGCCACTCTTCAGGGTACTCTCACACGTATTACCCTCCCTCCTCTCTATCCCGCGTGCACACCCCTTCTCTTTGTCCTTCTTCCTCGTACATGCTTGCATCCACTTGCATTCTTTCCTACTTCCTCTCGTTGTCTACGGCCTGTGTTACGTCCTCGAGGCTGCCACCCCCGTAGCACATGCGCGGAGAATCCTGTCCAACAAAACTCTTCTCTTGGAGCTGCCAGAATTGGGAAAAACGAGCCGAGGAAAAAGGAAGAAGCCACAGGGGAAGGGGGAAAAGATGCGCGAGGGGTGGTATTTTCTGAAAAACGTTCCTTTCCTTTTTACTTTTCCCTTTCACTCCTGCTTTCTCTGCCGCGATTCCTATTTCGTTCCTGCTATTTTCTTCTCTGTCTCTTCTTCCGCCTCATTTTCTCCTTTTGCCAACCTCTTTACCATTCACCCTTATCGCCTCGTTTTAACTTCATCTCCCCCCTTCATTCCTTTTCTATTCTTCTCTCCTGTTCTCTTCTTTTTCGGTATCATCGTTCCTCCTATTATTATTCACCTCGGTTCGTCTGGCGAGGCACGCTTCGTTCTCGCCACCTCTTCGCTCGTTTTCTTTTTTCGTCCGGCATTGTCCGTCCCCTCGTGTCCGTTTTCCCAAACGGACGTTTTTTGTCCGGTGTCACGCTCGCGTCGAAGTCCATCTCTCTAAAACGCGTGGCTGAACCGCCCTTCTTTCTCTCTCGCTTCTCGTTAAGTTTAATTCGATGAATCTCCTGCTTGCTCGCGCTCCTGGCTCCGGCAGGGATTTCCGGAGGCTTTTGTTGCGTGCCGAGGGGCCGCGAAGATTCGCTGCAGTTTTACCGCTTCCGTTTTCCCGCTTGTAGTCCTCCTCGTTTTTCCTTCTTCTCTCCTCGTCTCGTCGCTCCTTTCTTTATTACTCCTAACGGTTACGCGCGCGCACTACCGACTATGAAATGTAACTTTTAGCATGGCTTTTGGGTACACTTGGTAATCCTAAATGGCTTGGCGGTTTTTCTTAAGAACGGTCGCGTATAGCCTGTTTATTCCTCGCCATCTACGTTCTGTCGTTTTTTATCGTCACGCTGAGAAAATGGGACATTTGTCAAACAGCTATATTTCTTAAAATAATCCCATCGTAAGAAAATACCATGATGTAGTTTACGTGTTTTACGATACAAACGATCGTTTATTTTATCAGAAACGATAACGCAATGATCGTTGTCTAATTTTCTACGTGGAATAATCTAACGATAAGACCTGATCAGAAATTATAGAAAATATAGATAATTGCAACGATAAATCGGTATTAATACGCGTTGATATCGACTTAAGCGGCGTTAAAGGAGAAAGTTTTAAAAGATAAACCTCTTAATTAGATCAACGTTTGTTCTAATACCGTCGTCTTAGCAAAGCGTTACTATAATTTTTAGTATCGCTTTTATCGCTTTTATCGCTTTTATCGCTTTTATCGCTTTCGTTAATAAATATTAGCCACGTTCTTTCGTGATTGTTACGTGAATCGAAGGCGCGCACAAGATGAATACCGCGGCTACGAAAATACAAGGGATAGAGGATGAAAAGAGTTTTATTCGAAGAGCTCGTCCGTGCGTACTTTTTTGCTCGTGATCATTCGGCCTGTTCTTTGTGTTACGGAATTTCGTCTAAACAAATACCGCTTTCCGACGATCTCCTCTTAGCAACTCGAGATACGAAACAATGCGATCGAGATAGGATTTACTATGGAGCTCGCCCGTTTCCCCTTTGTTTCGTACGAACATTTCACGAACTCGCGCCAATTTTTGCCTCCTGGACCGAAACGTTCGACTGGAAAGAAGAGAGAAACGCATCGCGAGGCCACTATCCCTTGCGAGCAACGTTTCCTTGATTTTAAGTGAATTCACCGGTGGTCCATTGACGACGAAACAACGAACGAACCCGGCTAACTTTAAATAGCTTTCAAAACTCTCCGCCACTACGAATTACTTTGTTTTAAATGATGAACAAAAGGCTGCCTTCTGGCTCACCATCGCTTCGTTCGCTCTTTTCGTATCCTTTTTGTTCGACCTTGTTTTATTTACCTCTTTTTTCCCCCCTCTTTGTTCTTTTCATAATCCGTAGTTTTCCTTTACAGCTTCGAGTTTTCGTACGCCATAATCGAGTAGAATGGTTCAATAGCTATCTCCGGACGATGTAAGGGAATCATCTATATACCATTCGTCTATCCTATCCCTCCGTTTCCGTATGTTATAATCGAACATAAAGCTTCTGACGGTGGCGTATCTTCGCGATTGCTCGCTTCCTTTCCCGTGCTTCTCCGCCGATTTGTCATTCCATTCTGGTATTTTCACACCAATGTTGTCGAACGCAACTTTCGGTGTAATATTTCAGGCACGATATAAATCATAGGAAAAGGGAATAAAGGCGCCTTTCGATTCTTCTTCCCGTCTGTCACCGTCTTTACGTGAGAAGATTTTCCCCTAAAAGTGTCAACCATTTTCCAATTCTCCTTCAACCATCTGCTCTATATTAAACTTTGATCTTCTCCGGCAAGATAAAAACTATCTTTGACAAGCTATCTTTCAGCGAAAATCGTAGAATTCTGCTGTGTAAATCATTTTTTCATCTCCATTGAACATCCGAGAGAGAACGTAAATGCTGGCAAACCGATATCAATTATTCGTATTGGCAAATACAATCACGAGGGACGTGCGTGTCAAACTGTTTACGGAAATACTTAACTTATCGTTGGATTATCAAACGGACTAATTAACGTCTCTGTTAACTAATTAACTAATCTCTCGGTTAATTAAATTCGTTTTTCATTGATCGATTCTCTCTATCGAAGACAGGCACGCGAGAATCTTGTCAAATATAAGCAATTCGTCGAGTCAAATGGTCGTCGGGGGAATGACGGATAAGTATTTCACAGGGAACAATGAATTTGACAGTGAGAATGATAAACAGCCGCGCACCGTTGCTACGAATATTCGATCGGCATTGCACGCTGACATGATTTAGGGCTGCCGGCGATCCTTACGAGCGACAATCGAAAGAGAACACGAGCCGAACGTTCTGTTAAAACGTACCACATATAGCGATATCGCGTCTTTGCAGCATTATACGTGAGAACACAAATCTCTATACATATTTATCGTCTCCTTGCATTTCCGTAATTCCATTCAGTTTTGACATTTTTACCGAAATTAAACGATTCGGTATCGATGAAAATCGAAGATTAAATTTGTCTGGAAATTGTCTCTATAACGATATTTCTCTGTTTCAATATATGTACACAAGAATCATGTGAATCGAATTAACGTTCGGATGACGCGATGAATATTCAATATGTCGGACGTTTTAAATTCGAGTTGTATTAATATTAAAAGCATGCATTCAGATGGAAGCAATAAGTATTTTAAAGTGTTGGAAACGTGGAAGATATCAGTGATCGAAACGTATCAAATGGCGTGGAAAATATATATCTTTCGTAGTTGAAACATCGTTGGACCGGAAATTGTTTGCAACCATGGAAAACCTATATAGGTACACGAAATCTCTTATCGTGGCGTGGAAAATAAACTTTAACTATGTATATATCGACAAATTGTAAGGAGATATATTCTTTTCCGAGCGACGGTATCCAACGACGTGTCTCGTCATCCATTGCCGCCCCTTTTCACCAACCCGCAACCCCACTTCATCGCCGTCCCGAGAATCTTTCAGAGCCACGTTTTCCATGAAAGGATTCCGCGCCCCGGCTGCCAACGAATAACACTATTGTACGATCGTGTCTCAGACATTGGGTGAAACTTATTTTCCAAGGGAAATCTTCGTATTCCATGGCAACCTCGAAGTTCGCGACGAATATCGATAAACCATCGTTTCGTTTCTCGTTCGCTGGAAATCTATAAACGAATCCTACGCGAACAAAAAGTTTCAAATTCCACGACATACAAATATACGGAATTCGAAACCTCTGATGAATCTTTTATTTCTCATGAAACATTTTTCTATCAGCTTCGGGTAAAACCCGAAGCTCAGGTTGCGAGAACAAAAAGAGGACAGAGGTATCGGAACAAATAAAATGAATTTCGATCTCACGGATCTGTCCCCTTTTTTTTTTTTCTTTTTTTCTTTTTTTCTAGGAAAATCTGTAGGATCAGCCGTTTACTTCGTGCACTTTCTCTCGCAGATCTGTTCGACGTCGCGGTAGCGATCACGTTGGATTACGAACAGTTAGAAACTCAGCGAATACGATTGTCTTCGAGCCAACGTTCCAGCTGTTTGCGCGAATTTTAATTACGTGCTGTACAACCGACTGAAACTGTATACCTTCGCGTAAACAGCTCCGCTCGAAACCGACCCACCGTGACTCGCATTTCCGATACGATTCTCATAATTACGTTGCCTCGTATAGTTTTTCCTTGCACCATCAAAACCGATATCTCTCCTCCGTCATCGGGATGGATGTAGCAGCGAATTTTACATGCAGCCCGGATAAAAGAAAGCAAACAGCCAGCGCGATATTTTTCGTTCGCGTTTTAGCACGCGTTTTTCTTGAAAACGAGCAGCTTGACGTTTCATCCACTATCTGACGATACCGCGACGAGAGTACTTGAAAAATATCTCCTTATCGAACGTGTTTCGTCTCCTCTCGCGTTCACGTAACACGCGTATATACTCGCGAAGACGTATAACCCAGCATGATCGAAGGGACAGATGGAGTTAACGCCACGGCGCGTCGCGCCGCTAGCTTTTCATACATCCAGCCATTCCGTACTCGTATACTTTTTCCAACCTTAACCACTCATATTTCACATCGGATAAAAACGCATCATCCATCTCGAAAAGAAACTGTAATTCCCTAGTGGACGCGATCTCTCGCCACGCTGATATCGTGCTCCTCCACGGGTTACGAGTTTCTATCGAATAGCAAATGCAAATAAGCTATCTACCACGGCTACGAAAACAAACGTCGAACTCGCAATCGGTCTTTCTCGTTTACGCGTATACATATGTGCCGCGATCCACGAGCGTCGGTTTATCGTATACGAATCTATCGCGCGCATACGATGCCGAGAAGCGACGCTGAAAAGTATGAGTCGAACGCGAGTTAGATAGCGATTCTGTTTGCTTCGATTGCCAGGTCAAAGTTCGTCAACTCACGCTACCATCGCTGCACATCTTACATATTTTACATATACGAATTGGTTGGACAAAGGATGCGCCAACAGGCGGACTTTTCGTGGCCTTTGCTAACCACCGTTGAGTCGAGGTTTTGCGAAGCAAGATACAACGACGTCGATCACCGTCTGAAACGTCAAAAGAAGCTCCATTTCCCACCAGCTCACCGCGTCACATTTTTGTACGAAGATAAGCTTCTAATCTTCGTTCACGATAACGTCGACGTCGTTTTCTACCGCGATTTCCAACAGCGGCAAGTAGTAGTGTGTCGTTGACCATCGTGGCGACCGCTCCACCTCGCTTCCGAGGTCTATGCTCGAGTGTAGTCCTCTCCCGTTGACTTCTTTCTCTCCTTTTCTCTTCCTTTTCTCTTCCTTTTCTCATAAAAATTCTCCGAAGCGAAACTCGCTGAAAGAACTGCTCGCAAGATTTTCCCTTCGCGGATTATCAGATTTCCTATTCCGAGACACGATCTTCCGATTGATATTTAATACGAATCCACGCTTCTTTTCTATTCTTCTCTCTTTATATCGGTAACCTTCCTTTCTTCGGTCGAGAAAAGGGCGCACGGTGCGATCAGGTGACGTTCGTTGGATTAGAAAAATCGTAATAGTGTCGCGTTGGTGACAACGTGAGCAAAAGAGCGAAGAAGTTGCAGAAGCAGCCATGTACGCGAGATTGTTACTATTGAGATCCAGTAAACTTGGATGTATTCCAAGGAGATTGGCTTCGTCCTCTTCGGGGCCGAGGGTGCCCAAGCAAGCAGTACGTGCAATTTTTCTTATTTTCACCTTTCGTTTCTTCGCGGCGAGTCGACGGCATCGATCGATCGGAGCCGGGACCGACCAGAAGAACGATTGGCCAACTTCTATGCCGTCGATTCAATTTTTAACGCGCTCGGCCGTCCGTGTTTTTAATCGAACGTTGCCACTCGAGGAAAGCTTTTGTGTCGTCTGTCGGTATAATTAATAAAACAACCAATCTGAAGTTACCTGGCGTGCGCGTCGGCAATTGTTTTTCGAAATCTTGAAAAAAATTGTAGAAAAGGGGAAAGAGACACGTGCAACGATCGTGCGATCAGAACGATAATAAAATATATATATGTATTGATGTACACAAGCTGATGAAAATATTTCGAAAACTTATGAAAAGCTTTTAGAAATATACGCTTTTGTGTTTGTTATACGAAACTTGAAATTTCATTAGCATTATTACGAGGCTCGACTACCGCTATTGTACGGATAAAGTTTGAAACAAGTCTGAAAATACAAGCTACATTTTCACTGGTAAACAATCAAATATTTTCAAAAACCTATAGTAGCTTTAAAAGTTATTCGTTAATTTTATATGTAATTTTCTTATTGAGAAATCACCACCACGCATCAAAACTTTCCACTGTGTTATGTCATTCGGTAATAATTTTCGCGACGAGATAATAACGAAAATTATTTACCGCGTATAGAATCGAAACAGAGCCATAAATAACGCGTTTAGATGCTACGTAATGTCGTATATACCGTGGAAACCGCATTTCGATAATTTTTTGACAGCAAATAGCGACGGGCCTGTTAAACAAGCTTTTAAATGCAAAATGCATCGTTCGATTGTAAAGATCGCCAGTTTAATTGCCTATAGTGCCATAAATGTAACGGCAACGTTATCACGAATACATAATACGAATGATATCTCCGTATACACATGCACGCCACGCAATCACCGGATTATAAATATCGTTCACATTTGCGCTCGTTGTATGAGTTCCAACATCCCGTTCTTCCTGTCTGACTTATGTGTCCAATATACGGTTCGATCGTGGAATATTTTCACGTTTTCTTGTCCATCGAAATTTCGGCGAACGTTTTTACAAACGATGGATCGTCGTATTGAACCGATTTATCGAAAAACGACCAACCATCAACTGTCCCGCGTGTTTACTTCCCATTAAAACTTCTCAAGTCAAGAAGATATTTCAAATGAACTTTCCAAGGGAATCTTTATACATCTTTCCTCCTCTACGACATCTAATAGCCGATAAGAATCGCGTTTTATCAATTTCCATTGAATCACGATACAGCCACGATACAAACAGTCTGGTAATGGGAAACGATCGTCGATAATTTGGATGGCGTGCGCATTATCTTGTATTTCAAGAACAAGATCAATTCCATCGCCGTCCACGATAAGAATCGATGTTTTCGGTGGACCGTTAAATCAACAGGTCGAGCAAGATGACGATTCGTCAGAATCCAATGACATTTCTGAAAGAACGTAAAACTTGGGGCACGTGGAACGGTCGTTCGACTTTCTATTCTTTCTATAAATCCCTACTACGGGAAAAGAAAGAAACGACCAGCGCTCGAGGGTGTCGTAAATTAGGGTAGAGAGGTAGTTTCAACAATGAGCTCGAATCATAAACTGCCTTGCGACTGAGACCCAGAGAATAGGGGTATCTTTGTGAAGTAATTGATCCTTATGAACGTTTAAGAAATGTACATTTACTAGATATGTACATTGACTAGAACAATTAATATCGTTTTAGTTACAGAAACCTTTAGTTTTAGTTTAGTTTGGAAGTCGTCGATTCCGATCAACGTCTAGGACACATGTACATTTTAAACTAAGACGATACTGTTTTAATCGATAGAATCCTTAGTATCGTATTTCGTCCTACATATTACGATTCTATTTGATATATTGAAAAGAAGCGAATAAAAAATGTAGTAATTTTATTAGATCACGTAGTATCATAGATCCCGTTCGACGTAAGGAATTACGAATTGATTATAGTTGAAAATGAATTGCGTCTTGGAAAGCGAAGATAAGAGAGCACGATGTGATTTATAACGCACAATCGGCAATCTCTGGCTTGCGAAACCAACGGAATCTGCGTCAGAACGAATCCGGAATCGACGATTCGTCACTGAAGTAAAGAAGAAAAATTTGCGTAATCTTAGAGAATTTAAATGTCCGACTGAAAATAGAATCTCAAAATGAAACGCATACTGGCCGAATAAATGTACACATGTATGTAAAAAGAACAAATTGCATATTTACCTACGCGTATTTCCCCGTTTCTCTTTTTTAATCTTTGCATTCTTTGCATTCGCGTATCTTCTTTCGCAATACGAAAAAAATCCTCAGCAGACGCGCAAAAATTCTTTCGACGTTTAATTCGGTGGTACACAAGTAATCAGAATTGTAATTTTATGTAACAGATAGAGATCGGTCTAAGAAGAGGTTACGCGTGTACGCGTGAAAGTGTGTCGAGTGGCAATCGAATAGAAATTGGTAGCCGAGAATTTTTCGTTCTCGATTGAAGCGTTACGCGCAAAGATAACAGCCAAGAACTCGAACGATTTTAAATACACACGATTATCGATGACGCGGACAGCTTAAAGAAAAAATTGAAAGATCGTCGGGATCTTTCATATAATTGCGTAGATTTCATCTGGTTACGCGTAAAAAAGAATGAAATAAAGTGCGTTTCATGCAACGAGGAATTAGGTAAAGTATAGATGCAAATTAACTCGATGCCGCGTCGTAGCTACGAACCTGGGAAAAGGTATAGAAATCGTTCGAGGCTTTTCATTTGCAAATGGACAGATCTCTGCTTTAGATTTTAATGACTGTCCTTGATGAATATCGCGTCTTGAGGTACACGTATTACATCGTATGTTTCAAAGAGAACGATACGTAAAAACGGTTGGATTCTTGTTGCTTGAAATCTTCTCTGGCGCGTTACACGTAACCAAATGAAACGGGTACAACGTACGTAAACAAAATCTTATCGTTAAAAAGATTCAAAAAAAATGAATCAACGTTGTAAGGGAAATCGAGTAGACTTACACGCGGAGTTGCAGGCGGTGGAGGGACCTCGTAAACCAACGATGTTCAACGAACGCAGCCAGCTGACGTATACAAGACGTTTGGTGGTGAAATTGGGCAGCGCCGTGATCACGAGGGAGGATGAACACGGGCTGGCATTGGGTCGCTTAGCGTCCATAGTGGAACAGGTAGCCGAGTGCCAAAACGGAGGTCGTGAATGTATTATGGTAACCAGCGGTGCGGTTGCATTCGGCAAACAGAAGCTCGCCCAGGAACTGTTGATGTCCTTATCGATGAGGGAAACGCTGAGTCCTGGAGGACACATGAGAAAACGCTCAGGTATAATTCTACATAATAATACGTAGATCGTTTGCACTTATAAACGTGTGATCATGCTCGAAGGAAGAACGCTTATGACAAAAAAATCTCTTTTCAGAGAAAAATATATTTACAGTTTGATAAGAATCTTTCTTTCGCACGCGTTTGTGTTTAAGCGTTCTTTTTTTTTTATATATATGTTTATTTAAGCCAAGATTGTTGTTACATTTTATTAATCATAATAAACAATGAATTTCTTTTTTTTTTTTTTAATAAGATATGTTAGGCAAAAGTACCGATGCGCGACGGTACGACGTAGCCTTATTATATCGTGTGTCGGAGTTTTTACAATTTTTGTGTTTATATTATTGGGTTGGGTTTTTGTATTTAAGTCACTGGGAAATGGAGTTTTCTTTTTTTTTTTTTTTTTTTTTGTTGTTGCTTTTGTCCTGAAAAACTTGGCCGCAAAACAGGACGCTACGGTCCTTTAAGCGTTCGTATCTACCGCGAAATGAAATATCGAGTTGCGCGTGAAAATAGAGACACGGTCACATATTGAGAGACAATCTTTCATATTTCTTTGTACATAATATACTAATATATATACTAACGGGAGTTTAAGTTAGAGACGCTTTTTTCCCAATAGTAAATTTAGTACGGCTTTTCTACGTAATGGACTCGTTGAATGTTTCTCAGACGAAGTAAATCGATACTAACTTTTGTTCGATCGTGGAATTCATCGACCATTCTAATTCACTGTACAGTTGCACAAAACGGAGAAACTTCATGAACGATTCGTTGCAATAAAGGGCAATATATGCCGTTCGACGATAATATTATACCACAAATCGGATATCCGGCCGTAATTCAAGCCGAGACCGATCGTTTCAACGTGAATTTTCTTCTCAGAATATTATCAACCAACTACAAATGAGGGTATACGTTCATCGCGATTGTACTTTTCTCCATTCGTAATCCTTTATATCTCGCGCGCTAACGAGTCTCGAGTATAGCAAAAATATATTCGGATTTGGTTAAGTTACCATATTTTTTCGCTCGTATATCTCGCGAGCTCATCTCCGCACTTAATTCGTTCTTTATTAATTAATTCCAATTACGCGAGTCTCCGATGTGAGTCACACGAAACGCGAGAATAATAATGCCCTCTCGTGTTTTAGTCGTCCACGATGAATCGATCGACCGAATAATACCGACGAGTTATGACGATTAAATTGCCTGAATGTAAATTCTCTGCTTCGAGTGAAAACGTACAATCTCCTTGCTTGGTAAGAACTGCGGAATGCTTTTCCACGTGAGCACAATTGTGACAATTAATCCGGTAAGAATCGTACAGACGCACGCACGTATAAGAACAAATATTCAAAAAGAATACAAGGGACATTTAAAGCAAATTGCACAATTATCATACGAACGTTAAGAAGTTTGCGAACAAAAGGAATAAAATGCTAAATAAATTACGTTGCCCGAGAACGAGCTTATTTCCTTCTTTCCTTTAGAGGACGAACGACGTGTTTGCAATGTACATTAGGAGGAAACATTCCGCTTGTTATTTGCTTGTATTAACGGTGTAGTAGAGATATTTCTTTTCTCGTCAGCATTCACGTGACTACCGTGTGAAAGAGGTCGATACAGGGGATCGTAAATTTCGTAGCAAATACGAATTGTAGACCATCGACGATGGGGACCCGTCGGAACATTCCCGAGGTACTTCCGGATATACAGGGGCTCCTCGGCAACTTGACAATGTCCGGTCTTCCTATGTAGGTTAAACTAACAACCGCGAGCCGCCCAATTCTTTTACTGGTAATACCTTCGAGATTCTATTTGCTCGGGAAAACATTCGCGGTAATTCCTCCTTTTGAGGAAAGCAGCGATCGAACGCGATAGACAGAAATTGCTTGGAAAATAACGCCGCCTTGTTTCTTGTTACTTCTACGGAAACGTTCGAGTGTCCAATGGTTGTCCACCTTCTCTGGCATTTCTAATTCGTTTTGGCAAGACAAACGCGTTAAAAAATAATTACAAAAGTATCGTAAATTATCGCTCTTATTTTATCCCGTTTCTAAATTCATAATAATACTGCGGTTCACCCAAAATCAATTAACCGTTTCGTACCAATTGACAACTCATCAAAAAGAATTTATTGTATCGCATACCAACTACTAAAAAAGAGAAAAATAGCTGCACTCGAATCGTAATGTATCGATACGCGAGGATGAGCGGTCAACTGATTTTGGACGGACTCCAGAGAGCTACAAGAGAACGAGCAAAAACCGTTCACCTAACAGTGCCGTTTGTTGTACCACACACGATCTACTAACCGCACATTGTAATTTCCATCTAACGTTCACGCAGGCACCCCTTTGGAACCTAGAGCAGCAGCCGCAGTGGGACAATCAGGCCTGATGTCGTTGTACGACGCCATGTTCGCCCAATATGGAGTGAAACTGGCCCAGGTATTAGTCACCAAACCGGATTTCTACAACGAGGAAACTCGTAAGAATTTGTTCAGCACCCTGAGCGAATTACTTAGCTTGAACATCGTTCCCATAATCAATACCAACGACGCTGTCTCACCTCCACCGCATGTTGACGAGGAAGTAGCCGGTAGTGGAGGAAGAAGAGGTATTTCCATCAAAGACAACGATTCCTTGGCAGCTATGCTGGCCGCTGAAATTCAGGCAGACTTATTAATCTTAATGAGCGACGTCGATGGCATTTACAATCTGCCTCCGTGGCACGATGGCGCTAAGATGTTGCATACATTTAGCATGGACCTTAGGGACACCATCAAGTTTGGACAAAAGTCAAAGGTCGGTACCGGTGGCATGGACGCGAAAGTTAATGCAGCGCTTTGGGCTCTGGATCGAGGTGTCTCCGTTGTGATCTGTAACGGAACTCAAGAGAAGGCTATAAAGAATATTCTGTCCGGAAGAAAGATCGGTACATTCTTCACACAGACGACCGAAACTTTCGCACCTGTAGAGGTTGTTGCCGAAGAAGGTAAAAGCTTTTTTACTTTCCAGCGAACTTTTATGCCTTTCGAGTGCTTTATGAAATAAAAGGAACGGATCGTCTAGGTAGCTTAGATAGCTCCCGTAAATGTTACTTTCGAATTTACTTAAGGAATTTTAACATACTTAATAAATCGGCGAAGCATCGATCATGAAAAAGTGTTTGTCTGTTTCAAGGAAAAATAATTCAAGAAAGATCGTTACGTTTATATAAGCAATAGTTTTTTCGTGGAGAGATCGGTTAGTAGCGTCATTTTGTTCTACCGACTATAGCAATATAGGTCATCGATTATCGAATGTAGAAATGAAACGGCTTACGGCTGCTGGTATCGTGGCCATTGTACAATTATCCGCGACACGTACCGCACTCCCCCAAGATATAGAAAAATATCACATTATTCGGGGAAGTATATTCAAACCGAACAACTTTTAGTTAATATGGCCGGCCATTGAAAAAGTAAGTGAAAAGAAAAGTAGTTAAATATTCCTTAACTCGAGAGCTTTTCCGAGCAAAGTCTCTTCTATCCTCGTTACTAGTTGGGGTAATTTTTACCAGCGTCGGATTCCATTAAAACTTATTTAATATATCCTTTGCGGTTCGACCGTTCGATTGCGAATAGCCAACGCGTTCGACCCTTGTATTTCTTTCAAGAATAATCAATTTTATCCATTCAACGGACGTAGTTATGTACTTTCTTTCTTTTCCTTTTCTTTTAATATTGAATTAAGGGAAAAAGGGAATTACGAATGATGTAAAAGACATTTAAAAAGAAATCTCGGAAAACAAAACGTACAGAGAATCGAGATATTTGAAAGGGAGAAACTACCGAACCACGTCAAATACTTTATAACGCCAAACTTCGTCTATAAATCAGATCCACTTAAGACGCGATTGCATCTAAAAGATTCTCAACGTGGGATTTGTAATATCAATCCCAATTTATGGAAGAAAATCTTCCTCAAACGCAAAAATAACAATTTCCAGCTCGCGCCGGGAGTCGAATTCTGCAAGCCCTTCAACCAGAGGAACGAGCAAGCTGTATCAACACGTTGGCTGATCTCCTAGAATCTCGTCAAAGGGAAATTCTAAGTGCTAACGCGAAGGACCTCGAGGCAGCGGAGAAGAGTGGCTTGGCGAAAGCTTTGCTCTCCCGACTTTCCTTGACGCCTGCCAAACTAAAATCTCTGAGCTCTGGTTTACGGCAAATTGCCAACGACTCCTTAACGAACGTCGGTCGCGTTCTCAGGAGGACGAGACTGGCTGAAGGTCTCGAACTGAAGCAAATCACTGTTCCCATCGGTGTATTGCTAGTGATATTCGAATCGAGACCCGACAGTCTACCTCAGGTGGCGGCATTGGCAATGTCCAGCGCCAATGGTCTTCTTCTGAAAGGAGGCAAGGAAGCAGCCAACAGCAATCGGTATTTAATGGAGCTGGTAAAGGAGGCACTGAGTACCGTCGGCGCTGCAAACGCGATATCCCTCATCTCAACCAGAGAGGACGTTGGTGATCTGCTGTCGATGGGCAAGCACATAGACTTGGTGATTCCTCGAGGCAGTTCTGACCTCGTTCGTAGCATTCAGGAACAATCGAAGCATATCCCCGTGTTAGGTCACGCGGAAGGTATATGCCACGTGTACGTGGACAAGGATGCGGATCTGATGAAAGCTATGAAGATTATTAGAGACTCGAAATGTGATTACCCTGCCGCTTGTAACGCTATGGAGACGTTGCTTATTCATGAAAGTCATATGAAAAGTAGTTTCTTCACGGATGTATGCAACATGCTACAGAAGGAAGGAGTAAGGAGATCAGTGTGATATTGAAACACAGGAATTCTTGTTATTGGATTTACCTAAGAGTACTTGACATTTTAGGTGAAAGTGAATTCCGGGCCGAGACTGAGAGAGCAATTGACGTTCGGACCACCAGCTGCGAAAAGCATGAAGACCGAGTATGGAGCCCTTGAATGCGCGATCGAGGTCGTGACAGACATCGACGATGCTATAAATCATATTCACAAATACGGCAGCGGGCACACAGATACCATCGTTACAGAGAACAGCCGAAGTGCCAGTCACTTCGCAAGGGAAGTCGACAGTGCCTGCGTTTTCCACAATGCCAGTACCCGGTTCTCCGATGGGTACAGATTCGGCTTGGGTGCCGAGGTGAGCCGTTGACATTGAAACTTCAGGAATTAAAACATTTACGCGTGGAAAAATTTTACAATTATAAAATTTAAAAGCTTGCGTATACAAAAATTTAATAATTCAAACATTTAAAAAATTCAAAATCTTTAAAATTCAACTTTAAAATTTCAACAAAATATCAATTTCTTACTATTTTAAGGTCGGTATTTCCACCGCGCGAATTCATGCACGTGGCCCGGTGGGAGTGGACGGGCTGTTGACCACAAAGTGGGTGTTACATGGTGATGGTCACGCAGCTGCTGATTTTGCAGAGGGTGGCGACAAAGTTTGGTTGCATCAATCTTTACCCATCAACGAATCTGCATGAATTAAATCCGAACAGTCTGAAGATGTCGGAATCTTCGCTTCTGCGACACGGAGGATTTTACATCAAGGAGAAATGCCAGGGAAAGATCAGAGGACCGGCATATTTTTATTCGCAAAACAATTTAGATTGCCACCAACTAACATCTTTCTCTCCTCTCTTCAATCACTCGTCGCTAAATGTTCACAGATAGTTAAAAATTTAACAAAGTGGAAACGTAGAAGGTTCCACAAGTCATAATGGTATCTGTCTTCCACGAAGATCTTCCTATTTGATAAAAGCATCATTATTGTTAGATCATTGTTATTTTAACATAATTACAACGCTGTCAAAATACTTAATAAAATAATGAATAGAAATACGGCAATCTTTATAGAATAGTTGTTATAAAGTATTGCATTTATTAGATGAATGTCTAGTTTCGTCTTGGAGCAAGTATCATTCGCAAAAGTTATTGCCGTAACAAAATATATTACTGTCCGTCATAATATAGCTTTCGTCCTTTTTCTCAACG
This sequence comes from Bombus dahlbomii, assembly GCA_037178635.1. Taxonomy (NCBI): domain Eukaryota; kingdom Metazoa; phylum Arthropoda; class Insecta; order Hymenoptera; family Apidae; genus Bombus; species Bombus dahlbomii. The sequence goes on along the minus strand of CM074105.1, from coordinate 17,343,371 downwards.
AACCAAAGATTATTAATACCTGGCGACAAATAAAAGCAATATATCACATACAACTAATATTGTCAATCAATTTGTATTTATATTCTACATTTTATTACCTCGTAACTCTTCCTTCTGATTATGAGAGAATTAAAAGGTACAAAAAAGGAAAGGAAATACAAAATCAATTCTTATCGGAAAAGAAACATCCACTTGATTACTCTGAGAAGTTATCGTGAAACTCGTTAAATAAAGTAAAAACTCAAGAGAGACCTTCTTGTCCTCAGTTACTTCGGTGTTTGTGAAAGTGAGGTCGTCCGGTTATATTCGAAACTCCTCGACCGACTATCAACTGGTAAACTTGCGTTTATTCGTTTTAAGTTACCTCAACCATTAATAACCGTAAGACACCAATTAAGAATTCTTCAACTTCCGAAATTTAAACATTTCGATCGATAAAAACATGTAAAACAAAATCGTTCTCGAATGTAACGTTCGACATAAATAAGGAGAAATATCTTTCAGTAATTGCGTATGATTGTGTTTATCGACAATGACGTAAAACTACAATCGCACATCAAACTAAGTACAAAGTCCAATCTAAATAATTACAAGAATAATTTTACGAGTAGTTGTAGAACCTATAAATTCGTATTCTGTTGTCAGCAGTAAATATTTTGTAAGATTATACTTTAGAAAAATGTAAAAATGCAATATTAGAGAAGAACAATTCGCCTTCGTTGACAATGTTTCAAAGAATGACTGTTTTCTAGAACACAGTACCAGAACAATCAATCCTTATAATGACTGAATACCTGCGAGAGCTGTAAACGAAATATATTGATTTAAATGACCACTATAATAATACTTTCTAAATGTGATTATCATATGATACTACTTGAGGAACAAATAATAAAAATATATGTTTATTACTTCTCTTGCAATACAAAAATGAAATCTTTCTGTGTGCACCGATAAAATAGTCTTCCTGAATTCGTTTGTCTTCAAATTATTCTTTATTCCATCAAGTCTTGTTACATGTTTTCTGGAGCCCACAATTTGAACGTTCGATCGTACGAACTAGTCCCGATGAATTTATGATCGGGAGAAATATCGACGGACATAACTTTACCATCGTGACCTGGTAACGTTTTAAGTGGTTGCCAGGTTTTATTTGACCATATTTTCGCAGTATTGTCGTACGATGCTGTGACTAGGTATTGTCCTTCTATCCTTTGGTATTTCACGTCCGATAGTAAATTTGTGTGCGCAGGTATCGTATACACGCAGGATCTCTTTCGTAAATCCCATATCTTAGAAGTATTATCTTCGCTCGCTGTTGCTATGTGAAATCCATTCGGAGAGAAATCGATACCAAAAATAGATTTCAAATGACCCTCCATAAACATAATGCACCGACCTGTACGAAGGTCCCACACTCGACCGAAAGAGTCATGACCGCCTGTGGCACTTACACTACCGTCACCCTGAAAACTAAAGACCAACATTGTTTTGAACACGTTGTTTTTTGTCATTGAAAACATATACAATTTTAGGTATATTACCTAATACAATGTACAGCTCTGGCATGACCTTCCTGATGTAAGACTTCTGCTTGCTGTTCCAAATCCCAAAGTCTCCAAGATGCATCGTAGCAACATGTCCCAAGAAATCTACCAGATGGATGAAAAGCTAGCCTTGAAACTCTGTGCGGTTCGTGTCCTTCGACTTCAGCTAAGGGTTCCTCTCCAGATCCACCACTCCACAACTTTACCGTTCCTATACACATAGTGAATGTTAGAATAATATTTACCATGTATGTCATAAAATTTTGGTACAATAAATATACCATCCGAAGCGCAAGATGCTAACACACAAGTCTGTCCAGATTTTTCTCCTACCACCTCTTCAGTAATAGTAGCTTTTGGATGAAAAACAACGCAGCCAACATTACAAGTGTGTCCTTTAAGTGTTCTTAACAAAGTACAGTCAGGTACAGACCATATTTTACACAAGCCTGACCATGAAGCTGTAGCGAGCAATTTGGAATTTGGACTGAACTGACAGAAAGAAATTGGCCTAGTATCTCCAATTTGAGAACAGTAAATTGTCAAAGCTTGTAACTTTTTCAGAAGCTCTTGACGGCGTGCTGTACGCGTAGCTGTTGGCAACTCCAAATCCTGCCTTGCCTTACCCAATCTTGCCTTTGCTCTGGGCAATGAATACGCTATTGAATAAATAAAAATATCACACAGATAAACAATAAAAGACGAAAAGACTAAAAACGATATATTTTAGGCTCACTAGCAATCCAAGAACGTGCTATTTGGAGTGAATCTGGCCCTTCATGATACCATGTTGTTTCTGTGTCTCTCTCAATTGGATGGGACGGTTTCTCTTCCTCTTCGTGTTTCCTTTTAATTGCATCTTCACCCAAATTAGCCAATAATTCCCTCAGTCTTGTTCTCCTATCTGCGGGTCCTTCACCAAAGAGACAAATAGGCTCATCCAATTGTCTCAAATTTTTCTTTACTTCGGAATCATCAGTGGATACGTTGATTTGACGAGCTTTCTTTCTACGTTCAAATTCTTCTAAGAGAGCTTGCCTATCTTTAGACATTTCATCTTCAAGTTCCATATATTCATTTGATATATGAATGTTTCCCAAAATAGTTGTAGCATTAGCATTATCTCCCAAATTTGTGGTATTTTTTTCTTCTTCAGAAGATTCAGCCGCAGCAACCAATCTAGCACGCTCTGCTTCTTCGAGGGATCCATAATGAACAGTCTTTTGCTTCTTAATATAAACCAAATCTTCGTCATCTGACATTTTAGACAATTACTTATTATAGGCAGAAGCTGTAGAAAACAATACAAAATTAATAATACTATATGGTTTCTTAACCTCGTAAAATAATTTAAACATAATCTATATTACATAGAAAGTGTACGGAATTATGCTTCTAAGGTATGATGTTCTATGTGGGTTAAACAGAAATTATACACCAAAATAAATACAATAATAGCTAGAACTTATTAGAACCTGTTAACTGTCAAACAAACGACATGTATACTACAAATAAATCAAGAACGAACATAACCAAGATAGAAAACAACAATCGATAACATTTCTTTTCATTCAAATCGACTTGTATCGAGATATCGATATTCAAATGACTGCAGCTATCTCATTTTACGTTGTTAGTTATAAATTTATACATATAATTTATACACAAATAGTCATAAATTTATATAAAATTTTGATAGAGAATAATGGGAATATAAGCGGGACATAACACATAAATGGGAATCTTTGAACTAATCTAAAATTTAAGAACAAATATTCTGATTGGTTGAACGCGTATGGTATAAAATTATAAGAATACTTTATTTATAAATATTTATAATTACCTCAGTAATTCTGTGTAGTATAATGATATCGTAAATTAAAGTACATATGTATTAAATAACACAAACTGATTATCATATAAATGGGGATATAAGGAAGTCTCTTGGGACAGTACGGGACAAAGGATGGAACCGCGGGAAGTAATCTCGTATCGCTCACCGACACGCGTTTATGTGTTTACTTGTGTATGTGACACTTACGACTGTAGAGAATCTATCAAAAATAACCAATTAAAACCACATTCTTTCCACATATTTTACATGCACTTTGAATCTCCTAAAGAACATTTGTGAGTTGGCATTAATTTATAAATATATAAATGTTTAGTATGTAAAATATATAAAATTGGTTAATATATGAAATTTTATTATATAACATATCTATTCTATAGTAAATTATATTATAAGACTATTAAAAGGGTTCCTAAAATTACATTGTTCTAGAACTTACTATAGTTCTTAAACTAGGTATTTCAAAAACATTTTTCAATGTATTATAAAGGACACAACTCGGAATTGACATTGCATGGATTTTAATATGATTCGAGATTCGTATTTCTCTATAAATACTGATTAGTCTTTTGAAATAACTACAATATTCGACTTTATAACCTCATTCAACCGTTTTCACTATGCACTATGTATAACTTCAGACAAAAGAACAAGCATTTGATATCTAAAAATGCCAACTCCCTGAAGAGTTGATAAGACATCTAAGACTTGGTGAAACCTTGGTGCAAACATACATTTATATGATGGGTTCTGCCTTTCACGATTACTTTATCGATTTACACATCTTATTAGGAAGTTCTTTAAAACAGAAAATTCCATCGTCGAAAATGTTGTTGGCCCTGAAAAGGGCCGTTTGTTTGTAGACGAGGTGTTGCAGCAAGAGAAATTAACCACCAAACCCGTAGAGAGTTCTTCCTTGACGTTTCAAGGCGTAGACTACGTCCATAGCCGTCACGGTTTTCCTCTTGGCGTGTTCAGTGTATGTTACGGCGTCTCGGATAACGTTTTCCAAGAACACCTTCAATACACCACGCGTTTCTTCGTAAATCAACCCAGAAATACGTTTCACACCGCCACGACGAGCAAGACGACGGATGGCTGGCTTGGTGATACCTTGGATGTTATCACGCAAAACCTTTCTATGACGTTTTGCTCCTCCTTTTCCCAACCCTTTTCCTCCCTTACCACGACCAGTCATTGCAAAACTTGAACAGTATCAGAGAAACAGCGACCACTGAGTGGATGTTTGATGCTCCTGGCACCGTGCTTTTATACTCACGGTTACGCACTCCCCCTCCAGTCCGCGTTCGGCCAATCAAAAGCCCTCTTCTAGTAACAGCATCGCATACAAGGGGGAGCTACTTCGGTCGAAAGCCGCGTATATTACATTGACTGTGAATTTTCTTCGAATTAAACTTCTCCTCAATTTATTGATTTGTTGTAAAGCGACCACTATAAAATTATGAAACTCTAGAATGGAGACATCAGAGAATACGCACTCACAATACAATACCCATGAGGATTACAAACACTATTCTCAAATACTTTTAAAAGGTCAGACAAAAGATTGTAATTGATAGGGGCCTGTAATTACCAGTAAGGACCTTGTCTTTACCTGGCTTTAGGATCGAAATGATCGTCGTGGCATCCCAATTGATTGAACAATACATCCTCCTTAGAGAGGCTCGGTAAATATAATACACATATATCATCTTGTGTGTCAACATGCGTCAAGAAGTTTCCCGGGACATATTAAAAGTGTGATTAAATTTCTTAAAAAAAGAGATATAGAATGTAATACTATAGTAATAAGTAATTTAAAATTTCTGCTTAAAAATCTAAATTCAGGTAGTTCAAATCAATTATGTTTTACGATTAATTTTTATTTTTTATGACATCCCCTACTTCGGTCCCCTACAGAGAACAGAACATCTGCGTCGAACATCTGCTCCACGTCCTTTGTATGCAAAATCCGGCTTTTGTCCGGTTACTCTTACTCTTTCCTAAAAAGTCATCCTTTGCTTCTATCCTAACCCTGGTAAAATTTTTGTCCCGAAATTAGATTTAATTTTTAACGAAACTTAAAACATTGCATTGCATTATCGTCAATTGCAGAAATGTACCGTGTAAAAGAGAAAATATTTAAGCTTCAAACAATAAATGAAAAGTGAACAGGTTGTGACTTTTGTCTGTGATCGTTGACTGTGGGTACTGTATCTTTGAACTAGACGTCATTTTATATGCATACTAAAACAATAGCTGAATAGCTGGAATGGATTAGAAGGATACTCTAACTCCATAAACATAAGTTTAAGCATTGAGGTTAAAATGATATTAGTTCTTGTTGAATTACTAAAGGACGTAGAACGCTTCTTGAATTTTTTCTATATGGCTCTCCATCTTGTCTGCTACGTTGTCTGAAAGATCTTACTTGTTTATGGCATTTCCGCTCTGTTGTGGCAGAGGGGCTTCTTGAAGGTATGGTTTTTTGAAACTCACATACTTGATTTTCTGTTTTTTAATGGCTGCAGAGACAACTGAGAATTTTGTATTTACTGTATTTATACGACAATGCCAAAACGGTACAGAGTGTGCGTTCAATGAACACACCGTTAGCACGAGCAAAGACAAGAAAATGCTTCAAAAAACTGCAAGCCTGAATCAAATGGCTGTGATTATGATGTGGAATATGTTTGTTTGTTTCAAACGATACTTCGAACATTGTTATTTGCTATGAAGTTTGTCAGTGGATCAGTTTATCGTGATTTCTAGTTAATTCTTGTACGTGTGTCTTAATATTTACGATGCTACCATCTGCCTCTTCATATATATAATTACAGATGCTGTAACCACGCGTAATTATTTTTATATGTATGAAATTGGACTGATTGAAATTGGACTACCTTTTTCCATTAATGGATGTAACTATTTTGATTAAGTCATACGATTTCGTTTTGTAGTAGTTATTTATACCAATCTTATACCAACTCTTAATGGTATTATCTATTCTTAAATATTTTCAAACTTGAATTCATTTGTTGTTAAAATTTTTAATCCGTCACAGCCACAAGTACATTTGCCTGAATATAAATAAAATAAAACAGGCAGAAATAGAATAGAAGCTTTGTTATGCTAACGGTCGCGCAGTTCCCCTTCCAGACCGACGCTCAACCAATCAAAAGCCAGCAGTTGGTAGTTGCATCGCATAAAAGTGGGAACTTTCGAGCACGGAGAGTATTCTACATTTCGTCATAACAGTGAACGCATCGCTATATTCTCCTACGATTTAAAAAGAAATGGCTCGTACTAAGCAGACTGCTCGTAAATCAACTGGTGGAAAGGCTCCACGTAAGCAGTTGGCCACCAAGGCTGCTCGTAAGAGTGCCCCGGCTACCGGTGGAGTGAAGAAACCTCATCGCTACAGGCCTGGAACTGTTGCACTTCGTGAAATCCGAAGATACCAAAAGAGCACAGAACTGCTAATCAGAAAATTGCCGTTCCAACGTTTAGTTCGTGAAATCGCTCAAGATTTCAAGACCGATCTGAGATTCCAGAGCTCCGCTGTCATGGCTTTGCAAGAAGCTAGCGAAGCTTATCTCGTTGGTCTTTTCGAAGATACCAACTTGTGCGCAATCCATGCTAAACGTGTTACCATTATGCCAAAAGACATTCAGTTGGCCCGTCGTATTCGAGGAGAGAGAGCCTAAACAATCAACCTAACCATTTCTTATGTAAACAATCGGCCCTTTTTAGGGCCAAAATTTTCTTCAATATGGGAACTTCAGGTTTTCGACTTCGCTCTTAAGATAATCATTATTTTATTGCATCATGAAAAAGGTCCACGTACAATTCCCGATACTTTGACTCGTTATTCTTAAAACTAACGGTATAAAATATAATGCACGTGGCTTAATATTTCAGGTGTTTGCTTTTGCTTTTCTTCAAATTAAGGTTCCGGACTTATAAATATTTTTTATTAGTGAAATTTTCTACGAAATATTTTAGACGGACATACTACTGTTTCCCACACAGAATGGGGAACATCTGTGTCGGGCGGCTGCCCCCTTTTACGTTAGGTAACATGACTCTTCGTCGATGTTTGTCTATATCTCCATTATCTAACATAACCTTTTATCCTTTTTACAGATTCCTGAAATTTTTATGAATTCAGGTGAAATAAAATGAATAAAAACATTAAGTTTTGCTTTGTATTACTTCCGTGGCTTGTTTTTTGTCTGAGATTATGATATTAGGCTCAGAAATACTTAACATATATCGATTGCAATGTGTATTATGAACAGCTACGAAGTACTTTCGTTTGAAAATGTTTTGTAATGTGTAAAAAGACTATTTGTGTTCCTTGATGTTTTCCGATGAGTCTGATTCGATATTTAGCTAGCCATTTGAAACCATTTTTAAACTAGAAAGTTTTGAACCGATAGCAATATGTAGGTACTTGTTCTCGGAAATGAGGACTGTTTTTCGTGATATAGACCAGGATTAAGTATGAGTCATCACATTTGATACAGTTTGGGATTGGTAAGGGATACGATAGTAGGAAAAAATTTAATGTATAGGCAGGCTAACCAAACTTCAACTATATAACCTGAACGACATCAAAGTGTCAAATGAACATGGAAGGAAAGTATAGAAGAATTAAATTTCTAAGTTCAATTCCAAAATATGTCTGTAAACTGCTTTTTTTTACTTATAGACTTTCAATTTTAGTACATTATCGAAGACAATGTAAATGCCCATTCTCATTCCTAAATATTAACTCCACTGCTTAACATCACAAGAAAAGTAGATTATAATTAAAAAATATTTATAACAAGAAATACAGTAGCTAAAGACTTTCTTCTTAAATAATGTTCTTGATTGTCTTGACTTGAGATATCACTGCATTAGATTAGACAAACCAAGACATGATTAAGGAAAGGTAGGCACCGTATTCTGCATTACTTATGAAAATCGTGACGATAGCGAAAACATATATATTATAAATTATAAGAAAAGTCATGGTATTCAAATAACCTCATAACATGCGATTTCCATTTCATAATTAAAGAAAAGTTTGATGCTAACAATTAATACATAACATAAATAATCAAATCTAAATATTTTACATTCACTACGAGATTCATTTACGAATGACTCGAACGTCAAGTTGTAAATGCAATAAACGTGTTTTATGCTATACTCGTTATATAGTCCGAGGAAGTCTCTTTTACTCACAAATCGTATGAGAGCTTCTAAGTGACGATATGGCAAACATTCCCTGTTCACACCATCCAAAATGCATTCAAATTTCTTATAATCAATAAATATAAAAAGAATGGTCAGTATATTATTCACGTCTAACATGCAGTTATAGGTTATGAAGTTATGAATTAGCTTTCGACTTCTACAACTTTATTATCGAATATATATTAAAAGCTAAGAAATAGAGACAGAAACTACATACTGATAAATATTTATTTTCGAAAAATACGTTTATATTTGCCTCATTGAAATGCAGTAAAAAGACTAAAATTATAAAAATAAAATATTTATAGTTTAAAAGTTTAAAACGTCCAATTCTTTGTGCATAATCTAGATAAGATAATGCATCGCTTCAGAGTGCAGTTATATTTCACTTATTGACCACGTTGATTATTTGTCTGAAAAAAATACGGACATCAGTCTTATCCGAATCATGTCTAAGAATTAGATATGTAATAAATAGTGTGAATCATTTATATATAAAAAGAACTTTTCTGTGTCTTATAAGTATCTAACATTAAATCATCGTGATTAGAAAATGTTTAAAATGTTCGATTGTTATAAATGTCATTGTTGTGGACAAAAGCTTAACGTCCTATAGTAATATACTTTTGTGATTAATTCTGCGTTACTTTTTATGAAAGAACCTGCTGGTTTCTACCTTAATATGCAGCACATGGTGTATTCACGTCTGCTGTTTTGGCGGGAACCGGTCGATAGTGCAGGGTAGAGAGGTTATGCAGCAGCGCTTCCCTGTTAGATTCCCTAGTATCTTGACCAATCATCAGCATGGTTGGAAACATAATAGTTTAAAACTCACTGCCTTTTTTGTACTTCTGGACAAAGGTCTAAACATAACTTATGGTCACGTCTATAAGTTGTATCTATAGAAGTTCATGAAGTACGAAGTATATGAAATCTCAACAATGTTTTCAAGAATCAATATATATCAATGAACATATATACCGTTATGTACTTCTTTTTCATATTTAAACCAATAAACAGAATAAAATTTTTAACTGTGATAAAAACCTCGATGAGAATTTATGGGTATTTTGTTTCTAATAGATAGAAAACGGGGATTGTTCCTTGTAAAAAATATTTAGTGGCCCTGAAAAGGGCCATTTGGATTTAAAGGGCAATGTTGTAATTTGAAAATAATTATTTCTTTGCTGGGGATTTAACTGCTTTTGGTGCAGCTGCTTTCTTGGGTTTAGGTGTTTTAGTCTTGGCCGCTGGTGCTTTGGCGGTCTTCTTAGCTTTCGACATGCTTTTGGCTTCGCTAGCAGCTTTTGGTTTTGCAACGGCCACCTTGGATGCACTCTTCTTCGCTGGTGCCGGTTTCTTTTCAACCGCAGCTTTTTTGGGCGATGCCGGCTTCTTAGCAGGAGCAGTTTTCTTCGAGACGGTCTTTTTCTCAACAGATTGTACCTTTTTTGGTGCGGCCTTCTTGGCTGGGTGAGGAACCTTCTTGGTCTTAGAAGTCTCACTTTTTCCAGTAGATAACTTGAAAGATCCAGACGCTCCTTTGCCTTTTGTTTGAACGACAGTTCCAGATGTCACAGCAGATTTCAAGTACCTCTTAATGAACGGGGCAAATTTCTCTCCGTCGACTTTGTAAGTGGAGGCAATGTATTTTTTGATAGCCTGGAGAGACGATCCTTTACGATCCTTCAACTCCTTAATGGCAGCGTTGACCATTTCTGAAGTTGGTGGATGAGACGCCTTTTCACGTTGCGTTTTCGACTTACTTTTCGACGACTTCTTTGCTGGCGTAGATGGATTCTCGGCAGCCTCAACTGCGGTACTATTAGAGTTCGCTTTGTCTTCCATTTTTGTGGAAATACTTGAACACAAACCGAATTGTTATACGAAGTGCCTGAAGGTATCTAAACCAACAATGCTACTCTTGGTTTGATAGTTAGCTTTCGTGGCAGCGCGTGTTCTTTCTTAAGCGCGGACCATGGAGAGAGTCTCACCCAATATGTCGGATGCCGCGATTCCGTGACAGCGAAGAAGCGGTAAATATACCTTCACTTTCGATCTTTGTTTCTCCATATTATACGCATGTTAATGAACAATAGTTGCACAAATATATAGCTACGTGTTTGTAGTTTTATTTGTTTATTGATTTTCGGCTGTATTTACTTGATCAACTGAAATATTGCGCCGTTCGACGAAGTCCGTCTTTTCGGTGCGATAGGACATCGTATAGAAAAAGTTAAAAATCTAAACATTTACATGAAAATTGGCATAATACTTATATAGAAAATCATAAAAAAAGGACTGCTGCTGATTTATATTCAATTATTTTTATCCTACCTGTAATGGATCGTTAAAAAACTTGCTTGATATTCGATCGCTTAGTGATGTACAACGTGAACCACGAATGTTCTATCGTTGGATTAATATCAATTCCCATGGATGTGTGAAATATTCGGTTTATATGCCTAGAATGAATTTTTATTGTATCTTTTATATTTTTAATATTCTCAAATGAGGATTCACGACGTTTGTCTTTATTTAACTTGTTTTATTTGGTATTCTTTCCTTGATGAGGATCGTGATAGCGTGTATAAGGAATCTACCATTCAATATGTGAGTTGCAAATACTAATATCAAAATATTTTCATGAAATCGTTTACTTTGCATTTGTAATTCATTTTACTATAAATTAAGTTTCATCTGAGAAATTTACTCACAATTTTATACGAAAACGTAACGGCTCTATATGGAATAACATTCTTTTCTTATAGAAAAGCATAAGTATTATTGTTTCATATTGTATATTCTATATAATATATCTGCTATAAAAATGTTTTTACTTATGTAATAGTTCGATTAATATTTATTCAAGTATACTCTATGCATATATATACACACTCATATATATATATATATATATATTTTTTTTTTTTTAACATACTTAGCAAGTCTTGTCTTTTGCTCTATCACAGAGTACTATACATAGTACACTACATAGAATACAAAAATCTTGAAGTTCTTTTGTATAAGCTTAACGATTTTTTGACTATTAACATTTCGTTAAAAAAGCGAATAATAACTACGTGATATTCATATGGTATCCACTGTTCTATGTTTTCAACTGTTAATGTATTATTGAGAAAAATATGGTATATCAGTTACAATTTGTATCATAGTATGTTTTACTTTGAACATTAAAGAATGTTATTACGTTAATAAACAACTCAGAACAACAATAAAGATGTTTTCAAAAGTATTTTATTCATAAAACATGATAAGAAAATTTATGATCTGAGTCAGAACTTGAGGGAGACATGTAAACGACAAGACACGTCATCATTGATTCGTTTGTTGCATTTCATGAAGAATTTCTGCATTCTATCGTTTGGGAGAAGATAATACAACCCTAACTTGAGTATTTATCCATGCGTTAAATAACAGTAATAACAGTGTTTTATATTTAGGTGTTATTATTTCTTCTTATTTATGCATTATCTTTCTGCACATCAGTTTGTTCGTTCATCAAAAAATTTAAGTATGGAGGGCACGCGAAAGGTTGTATGTTATGACATCTGGTGTAAGAAATTTCTACTTTGATTGCCAAATTTTTGAAAAACAAATACCGCGTAACTGCAGGTGTACTAGTAATATAGGTTAAACAATATATATTTATCGCATAATTTCTCAAGCTAATATATATTATTTAAAAATATTTTGTTGCTATATTCTTCCCACAGAAATAGTCTTTTCTTAGATGAACCAATCAAATTTCATATTAGCAAACGTCTGTGACTCCATCTATACGGAAGCCATTTCTATAATGGTTCATCAATGTTGTTTTCAAAATAAGTATTAATAGTAAATAAATGTCATCAATTAACTAAGAAATTTGTTACACGTGTCTCTTTTATAAATAAGTAGCATTATCTACTAATATGACAATTTCCTACGTAGGAAACTGTAATAAAATTAATAATTTCGAATATCATGTGATTTTCATACTTTTAACACGTTCGGTGTGGTCGGTCTTTCGCTTCCAAAGATAACTATTACGATTAAAGCGCAGAGAAGATAATCTTTTCTAATAATTTATAATATTGTTCTAAATGACGAATTAATCAACGTTTCTCTTTCTTCTTCGTTAAAATAATTCTTACGTATGATCATTTGAAAAAGTTTTTGTTGTAAACTTCGTACAGCATAGCTAATGATCCCGTTAACGGATGTAAATAAAATGCATGCATATGTATATATGTTATAATTTTTGGCATATCAAAGTAACATGTAATAGTAGAGAGTAAGAAAATAGAATTCTAACCTAAAATTCAGTATTATAGTATAGTGATTGTACTAGTAATACTGCCACTGAATTTATTTTTGTTATAATCAATTTAGTACTTTTATATCTGTGATAACTCATTTATATTCTTAAAGTTATTGACTGGAATTTTCTCATTTTTCTTAAAAACATAAAAGTATTCAGAAGTAAAATATTTAGTAAATTTACATCATTGATCGCCACATTGAATGTTTCTCAGATACGAACTGCGCAAGTCATACAGTCGCAAAACACCGCGGAAAACAATTAGAAAAATAGCCTGCATATTTTCTACCAAGTTTTTATCATATTATTAAAACGACATGGCTGGAATGCGAATGCGATCTTGCATTTGAAAATTAAATACTACACAATCGTAAAATAGTCTCTCACTAAATTATTGGATAACAAAAATATTTATAAATAAAATTTATTCTTGCTACCATATTCTATGTTGTATTACAGTACACAGAATGATTCGAAACTATTATGAAAAGTACATTAAAATGATGCAGTTATGAACCAAGTTATTTAACGTTATTATAAAATTGTTGGCCCTGAAAAGGGCCGATGATTATGTTGTTGCAGGGCGCTGCACCGCTTACTTTGAGCTGGTATACTTAGTGACAGCCTTAGTTCCTTCAGAAACGGCGTGCTTAGCCAATTCTCCAGGTAACAAAAGCCTGACAGCAGTTTGAATTTCCCGAGACGTGATCGTGGATCTCTTGTTGTAATGAGCTAAGCGTGAAGCTTCGGCAGCGATACGCTCAAAAACATCATTTACAAAACTGTTCATGATGCTCATGGCTTTACTGGAAATACCAGTATCAGGATGGACCTGCTTCAACACTTTATAGATGTAGATAGCATAGCTTTCCTTCCTCCTCCTCTTCTTCTTCTTATCAGACTTGCTGATATTTTTCTGAGCTTTACCAGCTTTCTTCACAGCTTTCCCACTAGCTTTCGGTGGCATCTTCCGAGTTGCTTCGTAGACTTGAGGTACACTCGCCTGTTGTGACAATTCGAGACTGAGTGCCAACTCCGTTCATGGCTTCTTATATATCCAGAAACGCGTCGACACCAGCGCACCAATGGCGTGCGAGCTCGCACGCCATTGGCCCGCTTGAGTTCGTAACGGTCGGCCTAATAAAGGCAGGGCTGTAAAGAAGACGGAATATTTCTCTCTCACATCTGTTGGAGTGCATTTGTGATACCCCAAGTTCAACGTAAAACATGTCTGGCCGCGGCAAAGGTGGAAAAGCCAAGGGAAAGGCAAAGTCTCGTTCGAACAGAGCTGGCCTGCAATTCCCTGTTGGTCGTATTCATAGGCTTCTTCGTAAAGGAAATTACGCTGAGCGCGTTGGTGCTGGGGCACCTGTGTACTTGGCGGCCGTTATGGAGTACTTGGCGGCTGAAGTACTGGAATTGGCGGGAAATGCCGCTCGTGATAACAAGAAGACGAGAATTATTCCACGGCATCTTCAACTCGCCATCCGTAATGATGAAGAATTGAATAAATTGCTCTCTGGTGTTACCATCGCTCAAGGTGGTGTCTTACCGAATATCCAGGCAGTTTTGCTGCCTAAGAAGACCGAGAAGAAGGCTTAATAATATACACATAATTATGAATGGTCCTTTTTAGGACCACAAAATGTTTCATTACGAAGGAATTCTTTTGCGTTCATAATTCAGTAGAATGCGTCTAATGTTTAATATTTTTTTTAATCTTACCATGAAGCAATCAGTACAAGTAGATAGTTTAGAAGAAACATTTTACCATAAGTTTTGCTGCACATTTTGTGAAACAGCTGGAGAAATTCTATTTATGTAAGATGTGTTCGAAAATTGTGTTCAAACGAGGTAATCTCCATTATACAATGATATAAAAAGAAACATTTTTTCATATGACAATTCGTTCACGAAGTAGTCAACTTTGAAAATTTGTCATATATAGTTGAACTTGGCTAATTACCGATCGGATATGACTAAACAATAAATAAGAATGTGAATGAATCAATAAGAATGACATGTGAAAATGAGTTACAAATTACAAACAAAATATTTCTGTCTTAGAACATTTTCAAGAAAATGGAAGGCACACTTCATAATACCCTTAACTTAAGGCTGATGGCATAAATCATATACTATTTTATCTTTCTATGACTCATAGTACAAATACAGAAAATCAAACAACCTTTGGACACCGCAAACCTTTTTGTGTGTCCTTATAATACTTTAAAAGATTTCACTTTTCTTATTGCATTCGTATTTAAAAACTACGATTCTAAAACATCTTCAGTTCAAGAACCGTTTGTACTATCATCGATAATGTTTACTACATCGCTACCTATATGTTTGGTACATTCTCTATTTTATACTTTACATTTTAAAAAATGTCCTAGACGTTTCTAGAAATTGTATGTCACATCGAGAAGGATAAAGAAAAAAGCCTGAGATACAATGTATCATCTGAAAGTGAAGCTTAGGAACAGAAAATTGTAAAATCAGTCAATAATAAACTACGCATGAGAAGTATTACGATTAGGGTATTTATAGAATTGTCACAGATACAATGAATGCCTTGTTTCGTGCACAAAGGATGGACACAAATGTTTTGTTCTCTATAGGGAACCGTGTCTATTTCAAATTCTGATAGTAAAATACTTCAGAATCATTTAATTATATCTATTCAAAATTTTAGTTGTGAAATATTCTATTGAAGGAACTAAATTCTAAATGCTTCTGCACTTTAAATTATATAAGTATATTATTAATCTTCATATTACTTATTGAACAAACTTAATGCAACCATTGACAGAATCGAATATCTAATCGTACTTCTGATACGGTAAACAAAAGATAAGCCGAGATATCTGTTAAGAGACATTCATATGAAATTTTTTACCTTCCCGACAATAACTTATGAATAGAATAGAGTACAACATGGTATTTTATGGTAGTAATATAAAACTTTTAGAGAAAGAGAAAGTAGTAAAAAATTTTACGAGTACAGTGGAAAATTGTAAGTATCCTGGAAAAGTCCCTCTGTTGAAAGGAATTTTGGCCCTAAAAAGGGCCGATTGTTTACATAAGAAATGGTTAGGTTAATTGTTTAGGCTCTCTCTCCTCGAATACGACGGGCCAACTGAATGTCTTTTGGCATAATGGTAACACGTTTAGCATGGATCGCGCATAAGTTGGTATCTTCGAAAAGACCAACGAGATAAGCTTCGCTAGCTTCTTGCAAAGCCATGACAGCGGAGCTCTGGAATCTCAGATCGGTCTTGAAATCTTGAGCGATTTCACGAACCAGACGTTGGAACGGCAACTTTCTGATCAGCAGTTCTGTGCTCTTTTGGTATCTTCTGATTTCACGAAGAGCAACAGTTCCAGGCCTGTAGCGATGAGGTTTCTTCACTCCACCGGTAGCCGGGGCACTCTTACGAGCAGCCTTAGTGGCCAACTGCTTACGTGGAGCCTTTCCACCAGTTGATTTACGAGCAGTCTGCTTAGTACGAGCCATTTTTTCTTAAATCATAGAAGAATATAGCGATGCGTTCACCGTTATGACGAAGTGTAGAATACTCTCCGTGCTCGAAAGTTCCCACTTTTATGCGATGCAACTACCAACTGCTGGCTTTTGATTGGTTGAGTGTCGGTCTGGAAGGGGAACTGCGCGACCGTTAGCATAACAAAGCTTCTATTCTATTTCTGCCTGTTTTATTTTATTTATATTCAGGCAAATGTACTTGTGGCTGTGACGGATTAAAAATTTTAACAACAAATGAATTCAAGTTTGAAAATATTTAAGAATAGGTAATACCATTAAGAGTTGATATAAGATTGGTATAAATACCTACTACAAAACGAAATCGTATGACTTAATCAAAATAGTTACATCCATTAATGGAAAAAGGTAGTCCAATTTCAATCAGTCCAATTTCATACATATAAAAATAATTACGCGTGGTTACAGCATCTGTAATTATATATATGAAGAGGCAGATGGTAGCATCGTAAATATTAAGACACACGTACAAGAATTAACTAGAAATCACGATAAACTGATCCACTGACAAACTTCATAGCAAATAACAATGTTCGAAGTATCGTTTGAAACAAACAAACATATTCCACATCATAATCACAGCCATTTGATTCAGGCTTGCAGTTTTTTGAAGCATTTTCTTGTCTTTGCTCGTGCTAACGGTGTGTTCATTGAACGCACACTCTGTACCGTTTTGGCATTGTCGTATAAATACAGTAAATACAAAATTCTCAGTTGTCTCTGCAGCCATTAAAAGACAGAAAATCAAGTATGTGAGTTTCAAAAAACCATACCTTCAAGAAGCCCCTCTGCCACAACAGAGCGGAAATGCCATAAACAAGTAAGATCTTCCAGACAACGTAGCAGACAAGATGGAGAGCCATATAGAAAAAATTCAAGAAGCGTTCTACGTCCTTTAGTAATTCAACAAGAACTAATATCATTTTAACCTCAATGCTTAAACTTATGTTTATGGAGTTAGAGTATCCTTCTAATCCATTCCAGCTATTCAGCTATTGTTTTAGTATGCATATAAAATGACGTCTAGTTCAAAGATACAGTACCCACAATCAACGATCACAGACAAAAGTCACAACCTGTTCACTTTTCATTTATTGTTTGAAGCTTAAATATTTTCTCCTTTACACGGTACATTTCTGCAATTGACGATAATGCAATGCAATGTTTTAAGTTTCGTTAAAAATTAAATCTAATTTCGGGACAAAAATTTTACCAGGGTTAGGATAGAAGCAAAGGATGACTTTTTAGGAAAGAGTAAGAGTAACCGGACAAAAGCCGGATTTTGCATACAAAGGACGTGGAGCAGATGTTCGACGCAGATGTTCTGTTCTCTGTAGGGGACCGAAGTAGGGGATGTCATAAAAAATAAAAATTAATCGTAAAACATAATTGATTTGAACTACCTGAATTTAGATTTTTAAGCAGAAATTTTAAATTACTTATTACTATAGTATTACATTCTATATCTCTTTTTTTAAGAAATTTAATCACACTTCTAATATGTCCCGGGAAACTTCTTGACGCATGTTGACACACAAGATGATATATGTGTATTATATTTACCGAGCCTCTCTAAGGAGGATGTATTGTTCAATCAATTGGGATGCCACGACGATCATTTCGATCCTAAAGCCAGGTAAAGACAAGGTCCTTACTGGTAATTACAGGCCCCTATCAATTACAATCTTTTGTCTGACCTTTTAAAAGTATTTGAGAATAGTGTTTGTAATCCTCATGGGTATTGTATTGTGAGTGCGTATTCTCTGATGTCTCCATTCTAGAGTTTCATAATTTTATAGTGGTCGCTTTACAACAAATCAATAAATTGAGGAGAAGTTTAATTCGAAGAAAATTCACAGTCAATGTAATATACGCGGCTTTCGACCGAAGTAGCTCCCCCTTGTATGCGATGCTGTTACTAGAAGAGGGCTTTTGATTGGCCGAACGCGGACTGGAGGGGGAGTGCGTAACCGTGAGTATAAAAGCACGGTGCCAGGAGCATCAAACATCCACTCAGTGGTCGCTGTTTCTCTGATACTGTTCAAGTTTTGCAATGACTGGTCGTGGTAAGGGAGGAAAAGGGTTGGGAAAAGGAGGAGCAAAACGTCATAGAAAGGTTTTGCGTGATAACATCCAAGGTATCACCAAGCCAGCCATCCGTCGTCTTGCTCGTCGTGGCGGTGTGAAACGTATTTCTGGGTTGATTTACGAAGAAACGCGTGGTGTATTGAAGGTGTTCTTGGAAAACGTTATCCGAGACGCCGTAACATACACTGAACACGCCAAGAGGAAAACCGTGACGGCTATGGACGTAGTCTACGCCTTGAAACGTCAAGGAAGAACTCTCTACGGGTTTGGTGGTTAATTTCTCCTGTCACAGACACCACCTCCTCACAATCAAACGGTCCTTATCAGGACCAACAATATTTACGACGATGGAATTTTCTGTTTCAAAGAACTGGCTGTGAAAATTGATTAAGCACTCGTGAATTTCCCAAACGCTCATCCTTTACATATTTTGCGCCGATTTTATGTGTCACAAGCTTTAATAATTTTTTGGAATAGCGGTATCACCGAGATATATATAGTTTTATTGAATTATCTTTGGGAATCTATGCTTGTGTTGCGGACAAAATAAAAATGTTTTCTTGGACTTGCATATTTGTAATGAAAAACCTAACCTATAAGGCTTCCCCATACATTCAACTTATCAGATCGATAGTTTTCTAAGCTTATTCAAATTCCAAAATTATTTAAAAATGAATTATGTAATTTTTCAATATCAGACATTATCCTCAAAATTCTGCTAGTTAGATTCAGCTAGAATCAAACATACGATAATCATTTATTATTCACGTAACAGTATCACGGCAGAATAATTTACTTATAATTTTCAATGAGAATTGATTGTAAATTACTTCCAAAGAAAAAAAAAAAGAAAATTTGTCAATACCAAAATTTACGCTATTTCACGTTTCTGTATAGACTGTGTGTACAGATCACTTTTCTGTTTCACTCATGCACTATTGAATTGTTCCCAATTACAGAATATAATCATATTTATATATCAGTTTATAAAAAATATATATGCATGTGCCGTTAATAGAGGAAACGGGATACAAAATACACCTTGACAGAGAAATATTCATTTTTAATATTGCTATGGACACGAAATGTTCTGTATTCCTCGAAGATGTATAAAAACCTGAATATGCAGGCGAAAAGTTCCCAATGGATGTTAATCCATTGATATCCTTTACTTCTAGCTCTAAAATAAGATGAATTTGTCATGGTTATTGTGGTTATTGTTAGCTATAATAAAGACAAGCGTTAAAGCAAATAACATGTTCACTCAAGAAATCACTGAGTAAAGATTTTTAAATTAACATTAAAAAATCTTGGTAAATATAGAAAGTTTGTGTTTGCGTGCGTGCGAGCGTGTTTATATGTATCTTATTAGTAATGTAATATAATTTAGTGCATTGTGTCTTCATGAAGATAAATTATGAACCGATTTTACTCCAATATTTAAGGAAATATGTACAATGTTATATACCTGTTAAGTTAATCAAAGATTTGAGAATAATATTCATTCCCATGTTTCAATTTGAAACACTGTCATTAATGCTTCAATGAGGAAGTAATTCTTTTAGAAATATTCATTTATAAAACTGCAAACCAAAATATGTAAACTCTTTTCTAGCATTCATGATAGTTACTTTACAATAACAATTTTTCTGGAGAACAATAGAATTCTTTCGAAAATATTCACAAAATTATTCAACATAATTATGTAGTATATATATTTTGTGTAAGTGTTGCACTTCGTAGGTTTTTCTTTTGTAAGTAAGTAAAAAATTTACATAGTATTCAATACGAAATCATTCGTGCCCGCTTATTCCAGAGATTATTACAAATTATATCATACTTATTACGTACTCACTACTTTTTTTTTTTTTTTTTTTTATTTTGAGCTGTGTAGTTGTGTCAGATTCCAAACGACTCACTACGGAGAATAATCTTATGCTCATAAAAATTAGAAAAATATTGTCTTAGTAATATAAAATATATTTTAGTGATATTTACTCGCGTGTTAAGATCAGTTGCGTTTTTATATCTGCTCGAATGCCAAAAACGATGAACACCTGAAAACCTTGTACATTCCTAGACTCGATTGACCTTTCTGGACTTCACGGTAATGCCACTCAAAGAATTTTCGAATTCTTGATAAGATGTTCTAATCGGTCAAATGAAACGACGTTTGGTTACATGAATGTACATTAATGGAAATTTGTAGTTCTTGGAGTTTGCTAAAACAAGCCGAGTATTTTTCATTCTTTTTTATTATTAAACTGTATTATATAATATATATTGTTACTTTTTCTTATTAAAAATATTACGTTTCAAATAATGCTTTTTATTAAGTTTACAATTGTTATATTTCTATTAACAATCCAAACATGATTTACGACGAACAATATCATGTTTCAATCAATATTTTTTATTAAATTTACAATTGTCATATTTATATTAACAGTCAAAGCATGATTTACAAAGAAGCAAAATCATGTTTTAACCAATGCTTTGTATTCAATTTACAATTGTCATATTTATATTAACAATCAAAGCATGATTTACAAACAAACAAAATTACGTTTTAACCAATGCTTTTTATTCAATTTACAATTGTTATATTTTTGTTAACAATGATAATATGATTCAGGACAAGTAAACGCATACGTTGAGTAGCAGCAGCGCACCAATCAGAGAACGAGAAGCGCAGCGTGGCTCGTGATTGGTGCGCCTCTGGACATGTTTAACAGGTATAAAAGCGCTGCTGTTCCAACGCTTGGCATCATTTTCTACCTACGTGTGGAAGAGAACTATTCGTTGTTTTCGTTCTTTGTGTAAACAATCTTTGAAAAAGAAGAGATGTCTGGACGCGGAAAGGGTGGAAAAATCAAGGGAAAGGCGAAGTCTCGTTCGAATAGAGCAGGCTTGCAGTTCCCCGTTGGTCGTATTCATAGACTGCTTCGAAAAGGAAATTACGCAGAACGCGTTGGTGCTGGTGCACCTGTTTACTTGGCGGCCGTAATGGAATATTTGGCTGCTGAAGTTTTGGAATTGGCTGGTAACGCAGCCAGAGACAACAAGAAGACTAGGATTATTCCAAGACACTTGCAACTTGCCATCAGGAATGACGAAGAGTTAAATAAACTCTTGTCGGGAGTCACTATCGCCCAAGGTGGTGTTTTGCCAAATATTCAAGCGGTACTGTTACCTAAGAAAACTGAAAAAAAGGCATAAGCTGCTTTCTCTCACCACATAAAACTTACAAATCGGTCCTTTTCAGGACCAACAATCGTTCTTACAAAGAACAGTCTCAAACTAAACTATTCGCGTCACTCATTTTAAAATCGTAGATTCTGTTCGAGTAAACTATAATCATATCGGTCATTTTACGTAACATTTGAGCAATATGGTTGATATGCTGACATGGAGTGCAATAGAGTATAGGAGAGGTTAGGTATATAATATCGAATACTATATAGAATTATGAGTGGCAATAATCAGAAATTGGTTTAAGGATATTTCATGATTTTACAACATACGGGTCTTAAACACATACATTGCCTCTCCCATCCCACCGTTTCTTTAAAAATGTCTACAATAGCATGACAAATCGATAGTACTCTGATAAAATAGCGTCTACTCGAAGGATAAGCAAAACCGCGGATTAAAGCTTCGATTCAATCTTACTATACGGCGCTAGTGTATCGTGAGAGCTTACGGCGAGCTAAACAGATCTTAAGAAAATAATCTCTGAAAGACCTCCTTTGTGTAAGAGCATTGAA
This sequence comes from Bombus dahlbomii, assembly GCA_037178635.1. Classification (NCBI taxonomy): domain Eukaryota; kingdom Metazoa; phylum Arthropoda; class Insecta; order Hymenoptera; family Apidae; genus Bombus; species Bombus dahlbomii. The sequence goes on along the minus strand of CM074105.1, from coordinate 17,320,984 downwards.
CTTTATTCCGTGAATAATACGCAGTTAAAGTATACTTGTGCAATAAATCAAATGTAATACTAACAAAATTTCAAATATCACATTCTATATGCATTATTTTTTGTGTGAACTACTGTAAAACCTGACTGTGGTTAGTTACGATACTTCAATCTAAACGATTCGATTAATGAAGAAGAAGAAAGAAAATTTGAATATATAGTAGAAATCAAGTAAATAAGAAAGTTTGACTTGAATATTTTGTTCACCTTTTTATTCCACTTCATCATTGAAAAATAAATCAATACTTAATAATTGAATAGAATTAACTTTCAAAGATATTGATAAAAGGTCAAAGATGAAAGATCAAAAACTAGAATTCAAAATAACCAAGTTCCCTTGCGAAAACATATACAAACGATAGAAAGGAACGAAATTTGAAGGTTGTTCGACCCCTCCACTGACCCGACGCAATATTTCCATTCTGCTCGAGTAAATCTCTCTCTGACGTAGTGTCCGTGAGACAAAAAAGACGAGGTCGACGATTGGAAGTTGTCAATGCCATCGAAAATGGTGGACGATCGCGTGGACGATCGCGTGGACGATCGGCGCGTGAACGTTCGAAGATGCGGAGGGGTCTCGGCAAACCGCGTCTATCTGATGCAGACGAAGCGTTACCAGGTGACTCAACTATACTCGTGTACGTCGATTTCAAAGCGCCGAAAGAAAGGGAAAGTACCCGGGACATCGAAGCATGGGAGTCTGGCGTGCTCTCAGTCCGCGGAAAGCGACTGAACGCATACGAGATACGATTCTTCGCATCAATTCTATCGCGCATTCGTGGAGATCGCGAACGAGATTCGTGGTGACACATCGTGGACCGTTGGAATATCGTTGATTGGATCCTCGTATGGCGGTTGGTGGCGATTTTCTGTGACGTGGATCGTACTGGATCGAGAAATGGTAAGAAACGATCGATGTGCATGAATCTTTGTTGATGTTGTTTTTAACGTGGTAGACATCTTGCTCTTTGGAATTCTTGTATATTTAGGACGTATTTAGACATCTATTTACGATCGTTTAACAGTTTGCGATTGTTAGCATTTGACGGTGGAAGATCAAATATTCCAAAGGATTAAAGTTGTGCTGTGTGCTGAATTTTTGTTGGAATTTGGTGTGAAGTTTAAATTCTTTTGTGATGTATGATAGTCAGACCGTTGAAATGTTTTATAAAGGTTATTCAGAGAGAAAAATTCGATGGAGGCCATTTTTATTTGTTTACGAGGTTCCTCGAGAAACGTTAAACGCACGAGGTAAATGCATTCCGTTCGATGTGCATGTACCTCGTGGACTTTTTACGGAGCAAGGACATCGCGATATCGGAGAAGAGATCGAAAATTTGAAAGTCGTTCGTGCATCGTATCCGTACTGTTGCTATAATCAATATAAACCAATAACCAACCCGAATTAACTAACGATCGCATCTCTTGTTTTCTAACAGTGCAGAATTTGAACACGTTAAAATAGCACGTAAACATTCAAATTGTACCTTGCTGACGTAGCGAATAAGTATCGATTGCAATATTATATTGCGCAAATTGCGAAAGACCTTGAACATAAATTGATTTTTGATCTTTGATTTGAAATCTTTCGTTCGATAAGTTTTTGACTAATCGATTATTTACATAACAAGTTAACTACTTAAATAGAAATTAATTACGTAAATTATTTTATAATTATTCGAGGCACAGAAAATCATAAAAATATCGTAGAAATATTTTTGATAAACAGAAAACAAAGTCAAAGTCGTTTCGGTATTAAATTAGAATATCTCAACGAGGTTAGTGGTATCTTCGTTAATGGCGACACAGTCCGTAACCACGTACCTCACGATCTACACCGGATAATAGTATTATGTTAGCATTACGCAATAGCGAAAATTTCACTTTCCGCGGTACGGTCACTCGCACAAGCGCCTCGAGATAGCGAACCCGTTTGCACGTCGTGTATGCGTTACCTTTGGATATCGGCGCAGCTTTTTATCGTTCATTCGTGCTCTCGTCTCCTGTCTCTTTTCGAAGCTTTTTTACATCGTCTGACTGGATCGCCATTGCTTGCCCAACCGGTCTCTCTATCAAACCGCGCGCGTACTCAGCCGTACAAGGACGAACGTGTCGACGCGCGCATGTTCCATAGACGATGAATGATGATTTTCGAGTTGAATATACTTTTCGATATTTGAAACAATGCGATTTATTAATTTTATTATATATTATTATTATTATTAAATCAATTTTCTCTGAAAATTTTTACGCGTTCTGACGAGCTTAAGACTGGCAATTCTATTTTATTATTTCTTTTGTTTGCATGGGTGAAACAAGAAACGAATAATAATAGACTACGATAGAAAAATTATGCAATTTAAAAAGAAAATGATATTATTATTTTGAAGAGTATCTAACATAAAAGAAATTTAATAGATATTTATTATAATAAATTTATAAAAAATTTTAGAGCTCGCCATGGTTCTTCCAGAGTCTTCAAAGTCGATGACCATTCAAAAATAAAAATATATAAGTTTATCAAATAAACTTTCTATCTTTAACAAAAATAATCGTATATATTGTAAGTAATGTTTCTCTCCGAGGTCTTCGCTTTCTATGTTTCATTAACACTATGCATGAAATTCGAGCTATTACAATGAAAGAATTACACAACAGTTACGAACTTTGGTTGCGTAATCAACGACCATCTATAAACTAGCTCGATCGCGCGGAAAGGCTTAAATGCAACTACTACGAACACGATTCTTTCATTTCTCGAACACCGCGTTCGATAACCGCGCAGAAAAATAACCGATACGATCGGTTCGTAACGTTTTATCGTCAACGGTTTACTGCGCAATCCAGCGTCCATTGTTCCGTATATCGTACGGAAGACTGGCTCACCTTTTCAGTAAAACCCGTCGTCGTCATGATGCAACGGATAAAGAAGTGTATCCTTGAAATAGGCGCTTGAAACGATAGTATGAGGTAGGAAGAAAAATTAGAATATCATCCTAATCGTTAGGACGAACAGTTGATCGTCTTTCGTGTTACAGTTACGAAATTCGAATTAGTTATTTATTATTTATTTATTATTCTTAAGAACATAGAATATTTTTTATGTTTTATATCATGAGAAGATTGATTTCTAGAAAAAGATTTCTAATGATTCGCGAAAGTATTTGAAGAATTAATTATGCATTATATAATTATATGTCTAGTTATTATTATTATATTACATGTTTACATGTATTACATATTACATATTACATGTATTACATTATTATTATATGTCTAGTTATTATTATATGTCTAGCTAGTTTCATAATTTTACGATACTATTTTAACAAAGTTTTCACATTCGTTTCAAATTTTACCAATAAAATCGCGATAATCGTGTCTCGATAATAGTGGCAATAAGATTTTCGAAAATTTCCTACGTTTTATTTTCTATACCAAGTTTTCCAAAATTTCCTTCGAATTCGTTGCAGCTTTTCATTATGATTAACCTAAATCCATGTATTTCAAAGCGTTTGTTTCATAGCATATGTATAACGCGGAAGAAACACTATCAAACGTTTACGTTTTATATGCCGTTTATTCTTACGCAATCGGAAAGAAAATACCGGAGTATAAGAGCTACGTAATGTTATAGAACGTCCGATCGAATTCATGACTAACGATTTTCTTTTTTTTTTTTTTTAGGAGTTTTTCAATTGATCGATCATACATGGGGGAATATCGATCGATTATGATTCCAAATACGTATTGTGTTCGTGGAATGGAATTACTCGAAGGAACCACAGATGCTTCAGAATTTCTGCGTGCCTGACATCGCCAATTGGGACTCACGATGTTGGAACCAATTCTTGGAATATCGACGGTATGGTGGTTGGTGGTGTACGCCAGTATTCTGCTGCTGCTGTCGCCCTTGGTGCTCATCTTCATCGTATTGCTACCGAACTTCCCGATATTGTTGCTCAGAAGAATGTGTTACATTCCGATCGAGTCTATTTGACAAATCGAATCGTCGATTCTTAGAGATCGTACCTCTTTAAATCCTTCTGAGTTTCAATGTTAAAATTTCCTAAAATGGTATAACGGTTCGGTAAGTCGATGGTTGAATTGCAGAAGACTGTTGAAAAATGCATTATCGTGCTCGAAAATTCCAAGCATGCAAAGAGTTACGATAGTCTTTGATAATTCTATGAAAGTACAGAGTTAGCTTTATGATTGTAATTTCGAGCATTCAATGAGAGATTGTAGATTTAAACAAAAAAAAAAAAAAAAAAAAAAGAAAAAAAAAAAAAGAAAAAGAAGAAGAAAATTATAGTCCCCTAATAGATATCTGTACGTAGATGATATGATAGCTGGGACAATGACCATGGAATAAATGGTCGCGGTTGAGAACAAACGTATCTACTTTCCAAACATTGTTCAATCAAATCAAAAGTAGTCGTAAAGTTAATACTCTATTATGTACCTTAATTTAAAGCGCTCTAATTAGCTATCTACTTCTTCATTTAAGTATACAGATTATTAGGACCATTATTCGTACCGTATAATTTGTCATTCCCTTTTTATATGACGATTACGATGTACCTTGGAATTGCCAAGTATACGCACAATTGATTAGGAATGAAATATAAAGCACTCTCTATCGAAACACCCGGTATTTCTGTTTATTTGAATCAACATTTAAACACGATTCGATTCTTCGCTCGGTTCTTCTCCTGTCGTGATTCTTTCGCTGTCGTTGCCAAGATTTCGCCATAGCTGCAGCGTGTAGAACGAGTATAACCGACATGTAAAACTGATATAACGGGAACGACGTTTCGCAAAGTACGAGCAACACGAAAATTTCGAGAGATCCGCGCGTTTTCGAATCCGGTAACAGTAGCGTCGTTGGTTCTTACGTCACTGAGCTGGTTTATACGTTCGTCTCGTGTGCACAGCCAGCATTTTTATACATAAACATCTGGCCTACGTAAGAATCGAGGAGCTCCAGAGGCACATGTTGACCATTCTTAGTTGAAATTATCATTTTGAAACATTCGAGAAAGCTGGACTAACAATTTTGTTATCTTTTTACCACATCTTTGACTTTCTCTATTCAATTTAAAGCATTCGATCCTTATTTCGTAGCAGTACGTCTGTAATGACAAGGTAAAGGGCAGAAAATTCTTAGGCAAACGCAAAAGGAAAGGTCGTTCATCAAGGACAGTTCATAGCGTTTTTCACAACCATAATGTCGCGTGACAGATTCTAATAGAATTGGAAGAAGATTATTTTATCATGATTTTTACTAAATAATAAATTTCGCTATGAACTTTCTCAACAACTTAACGTTTCGATACATTTTGAAAAACGAGAAGACGTTATATAGATAAGATATTTGAACCAATGCATTTACCTCGATTTTCTCGAGCGTTGATATTTTTCGCTGAATGTCCTTTAATTTTCCTTTCATTAACGAGAGTATTATGTAAACGGGAGTGTGTATGCGTGTCATTGAACGTTCACCATTTATCTTGTTAGTCACCCGGTTTCTTTCTTTTTTTTTTTTTCATGAACTTTGACAACGAATTATTTTTTTATTCGTCATAAATGACATTTGCGATCGATTGGAGATTGAATGATTAGCGCGTGTCAGTTCGTTGCTGATTTCGTGATACGCGAGCGTGTACGGTCACTGTCACGAATCGATATGTGTGTCTCATTAAATCGGGCAATCCATGTGTCTAACAACGATCGAGGTCCTTACTTTTATTTCTTTTTTCTTCTTTCTTGAAAAATTTTAATTCGCTCGTAATATACGGGTTGCTATGTAACGAACGGCCTATGTAATGTGAAATATTATTTTTAACTATCGTTGGTATTTGTTGAAAAGAAACATTCGAGCCGTAGCCACGCGGCAGAAAAAATACTTATAGCTACAATTAAGTATCCGCACGTACGTCATTAATCAAGCAGTTACGAAAAGATCGACCGTACCCTTTCCATGAGACGTGTTTGGGCCATTATCCCTCTAGTAATTACTTTTTCGCCGGTTATCCTTATCAGAAACTATAAATCGTTTGCCATGCTCAAAGGAAATATTTCACTGCTAGCATTTTTATCATCAGTAACCATCGTCGTTCGTTAATACGATATATTGTTCTATAAAATACAAATTTTACTTCTTGCAGGATGGGACATATTAATACTTGTATTTAAGTGCAATATTGTTTCAACTTTTCGAATTCGAAAATTACAAAATCTCCAAGTATTCGAACTTTTAAACTTTCAAATTTTCAAACTTCCAAACCTCCGAAGAATGTTTTTAAATGCAATATTCTTCCAACTTTTCGAATTCGAAAATTACAAAATCTCCAAGTATTTGAACATTGGAACTTTCAAATTTTCAAACTTCCAAACCTCTGAAGAATGCTTTTAAATGCAATATTCATTCAACTTTCCGAATTCGAAAATTACAAAATCTCCAAATATTTGAACTTTCAAACTTTCAAATTTTCAAATTTTTAAACTTTCAAATTTTCAAACTTTCAAATTTTCAAACTTTCAAATTTTCAAACTTTCAAATTTTCAAACTTTCAAATTTTCAAATTTTCAAATTTTCAAACTTTCAAATTTTCAAATTTTCAAATTTTCAAACTTTCAAATTTTCAAACTTTCAAATTTTCAAACTTTCAAATTTTCAAACTTTCAAATTTTCAAATTTTCAAATTTTCAAACTTTCAAATTTTCAAACTTTCAAATTTTCAAACTTTCAAATTTTCAAACTTTCAAATTTTCAAATTTTCAAATTTTCAAACTTTCAAACTTTCAAATTTTCAAACTTTCAAATTTTCAAACTTTCAAATTTTCAAACTTTCAAATTTTCAAACTTTCAAATTTTCAAACTTTCAAATTTTCAAACTTTCAAATTTTCAAACTTTCAAATTTTCAAATTTTCAAATTTTCAAACTTTCAAATTTTCAAACTTTCAAACCTCTGAAGAATGCTTTTAAATGCAATATTCATTCAACTTTCCGAATTCGAAAATTACAAAATCTCCAAATATTTGAACTTTCAAACTTTCAAATTTTCAAATTTTCAAACTTTCAAATTTTCAAACTTTCAAATTTTCAAACTTTCAAATTTTCAAACTTTCAAATTTTCAAACTTTCAAATTTTCAAATTTTCAAATTTTCAAACTTTCAAATTTTCAAATTTTCAAATTTTCAAACTTTCAAATTTTCAAACTTTCAAATTTTCAAACTTTCAAATTTTCAAACTTTCAAATTTTCAAACTTTCAAATTTTCAAATTTTCAAATTTTCAAACTTTCAAATTTTCAAACTTTCAAATTTTCAAACTTTCAAATTTTCAAACTTTTAAATTTTCAAATTTTCAAATTTTCAAACTTTCAAATTTTCAAACTTTCAAATTTTCAAACTTTCAAATTTTCAAACTTTCAAATTTTCAAACTTTCAAATTTTCAAACTTTCAAATTTTCAAACTTTCAAATTTTCAAACTTTCAAATTTTCAAACTTTTAAATTTTCAAACTTCTAAACCTCCGAAGAATGTTTTTAAGTGCAATATTCTTTCAACTTTTCGAATTCGAAAATTACAAAATCTCCAAGTATTCGAACTTTCAAACTTTCAAATTTTCAAGCTTCCAAACCTCCGAAGAATGTTTCTGAGTGCAATATTCTTTCAATTTTTCGAATTCGAAAATTACAAACTCTTCAAGTATTCGAACATTCGAACTTTCAAATTTTCAAGCTTCCAAACATTAAACGTTTAAATTCACAAACTTTGAAATATTTAGATATTCAAATTCTCAAACTTTCAAATATTCGAGTATTTAAATTTTCACATATTTAAAAATTCCAATTTTTAAATATTCAAATATACAAATTTTCTAATTCTCAAACTTTCAAATATTTAAGTATTGAAATTTTTTATCTCTCAAACATATATATTCCCTGTTTCGAGCATCTTTAAACGTTTCGTGTTCGATGCACGTCCACGTTCACAGTTCGTTCATCAATCGTGCACCATGCATCGCGGTCCTGTGCATGGTAAATGCTTGTCCTTCTGCAGTTCGCTGGTTGATGTAGACGGGCCTGATGTTGAACATTACAGTACCGATCGCGGAGTACTTTCGCTAAGTGGTATGTAGTGGGGGAGGTAGGACTTGAACCCTGATTGTGAGACCCCATGGGCCATATATACTACGGTTCCATGCAGTTCTCTTGCTACTTAGTGTCAGCTTCTCGACGATCCTTGCTGCTCTGTAGGGAAGGTATACCAAGAGGGAGACGGATCGAGTAAAAGGTAAGCGTCGTTCATTTTATTATCCACAACTTATCTTTGGTTACACTCGAATTTATGTGACAAAAATTTGACGATTCTTCTTCTTTATGACTCTTCAAAGTCACGTTTTATGACGAAGAATGAAAGAACGCGTCGTGGAAGGAAGAAATTCGAAGAAATTCGCGTATGTTAATAAGATGAATCATTGCAGCGAAGCGCGTGTCTACAATGTGGTATCGACGTTCTATGCATTTTCCTTCTGTCAATAATTCCGATAGAATTTACAAAGACATTTTTCATACAATTATTGCAATTATAAAAGTTACTAAATGGATGATTTCATTTTCATTTTTCGTAGTTAACCGCTTTCCTCGTTAAAATTTATTTTTCTCTCGATTATTTGAACTTCACGGAACGCAAGAATTTTGCTAGGTGCGACAACTCGACTGTTAGCACACACCTACAAAGAAAACAGTCGAGATTTTATTCCGTGCACGTGTAGCTCGCCTCTTTTGTATGCGATCGTTCGAGTAAGCACACGCGAGATTCTTATCCATGGATGTCTGTTATTTCTCGAGAAACAATGGACAGCTGGTTGACACGCGGTTAAATCGTCAGTCTTGCTTTCTAGATATCTGGATAAATTTTAAGAAGTTCGTATATCTTTTCACCTACGAAACTAGTTCTTCGTAGCTACGACCTATAAATTACAATCTTTTTTTTTTTATATATCATATCTTTTTATATTCTCAAAGCTATTAGACTATATGTGTATATAAACAGGATAGTTTCGAATACAGTGGTATTATATCGCGAGAGAATTAATACAACACCTCATAACATTCTGACATTCTCGCATAGCTTTGTTCTTGCATCAACGCAACGCGGTTGATAATTGCAACTATCACGTACGTCACTTTGGGGTCGTTTTACTGTACGTATACACGCGTGCTTGCACTAGATTTATCGACGTTGTGCTCGAACAGGGACTTTGAACTATATCATTCTCTCCGTGACACGATAGCTTACGGGACTTGGTATTTGTTTCGATTATACCGTCAATTTTGACACCTTGTATCGTACTAAACGTTAATTGGCGTTCTTTTAATTCCATTTTAATAATTTTCAGATGAATTTGTTGGTCGTCTTCGCGTTGATAACCGTGGCTTCAGGAAATCCAGGACTCCTTCGGGTCCCTAAAGTGTATAACGCCGTGATTACAAGTAATCAAAACTTGTCACCGTCCAGAGCATATCCAGTGATTCAACCGATAATCCATCGAACGGCGGTTGGATACGTGCCACCGGTTTATTACACGCAAATAGCGCCTCATCTTGCTGGACCAGAAGTCGTTCATCTTCCTCAAAATCCTTTAAAATCATACGATCAGTCTGACGTACACGCCGAACCTACCGCTACTATCGAACAGTCGAAACCAACTGATGCGAAGGATAAAATAGAAGCAACGAATCCAAGTGCAGAAGAGAATAAAGGTTTAAAGTCAGAACCTAAGAGCAAGAACGGGGAACAAGAACCTCTAAGCTTCTATCCCAATTATCAATCGTTATACTACGATCCCTATTTTTACACGTACAGTGGATTCAACCCTCATCTGGTCCCAGGGACCTACTACGTCGACTATCAACCCTATGGCACTTTAGAACCTATTCCAGCAACCACACCGAAGAACGGGTTCTCTGAACATCTGCTTCCAGCTTACCACGAGGAGAAGAAGCTCGCTGCAAAGGAACAGAAAGAGAAAATACCAGATGTACCACCGCCACCCCTTCCGACAGCTGTGCCCAAAAGTTCCTGAAGTGGAACCCGTCCGACAAGATTCTTCGAGTTACGTTTATTCGCCGTCATGGTCAGACTGATTATTTCATAGTGTTTGAAGGAAACGATGTATTTTACGGACGACGAATGACGTTAAACCTTTTGGAACCGAATATCTTTTTACTCGCGAGAAAAGCTTTCTTTATTATTTATTGACCATAGAATTTTTTTTTCCGGTGGTTTTGTAAAAAGAACATATACACCAAAACAGAGTAGTTTTACTGAGAACAAATACATTCGTCGTTTAGTCGATTGAACCGTTCAGAAGTCACACTGACCAACTTCGTCAATTGCAAAGTACAGATGTTATAAATTCTGTTTTTTCAATTTATCTTGGAATTTATTATTTTCTGCGCGCTCTTCTAGCAATGAATGAACTAGCGACAGAAAGCCATCTGGTTCTTGACCAGATACCAGAATATTAATGGAATAGAATTAAGAAATTAATAGAGAATGCAGTTGATTAGTTTGACTTTTGATAGGCTTAATTAATGAAATATTAATGCAATATCAGGAGCGAAAGGGTTAAGAAGGAACAATGAATTTGATGTACGAGGGTATTATATGGGTCATTTGTTTTAATATAAAATTACGGTACGTGGCTGCAACTGTTTTGTATTTTGTTGACGGCCCACATCCTCACGGAATATGATAATTGCTCGAGATGGATGCCGTTGAACTTGAGCTTCGCGTTGATAAGGCTGCCGTCCTCTCTACGATTCACTTCCAGTTTCAGCGTGACTCTCTTGTTACGATTCAATGGTTCCACTCTGATGCATGTAACGCAAAGATGTCCATCCACCGACGTAGTTATATCCGCGACAGTTTGTAACGCTTGGCGTACGCTGATGATTATGTTATGCTGATATACTAAATTACCGGTACAAGTACCCCACTTCGCGCCGCTTTTGTCATCGCCCTGAACACATTTTTCATTGTTTGATTAGGAATTTGTAGAAATACAGTAATACTCCGTTTACCTGAATCCCATTTACGGAACAAAATATTAATCAATGTTTAAGCGAGATTGTCAATTTCTTGGACATAATAATTTCATTATCTAACAAAATGTCACCTGTTCAAGTGTCGTTTCGTATTCAGTAAAAGCAAATCCAAGTTTCCGTGATTATATTCTGTGATTATAGAAATTTGTAATTAAGAAACGATCTAGTTGACAGATTAACTAAAGTTTCTGGCTACCGAATTCACTTGTGCGAACCCCTCAACTCTGTTGCATAGAGAACGAAAAGTAATCGGTAAGAAAAATTAGTAAAAGAAACGTGTGAATTCCTATTGTACCAATTGTTTGTTCCTCCATTGTGAGTTCAGATAAATTGAGCTCTACCATACGATAGACATTTACTCATAATTTTTTATTTCCCCTTTTTATAGTTTATTTGCATAGGATATTAAACCTGTTAAGTTTAGTCTGTTAAGTCTTTGTAGCATAATATATACAATTTTTATAAATACATGAATTGCATAACTTACTAGTTTCGGGTCATCAGTCTTCTGATAGTCATTGTTATCTTCCAGATAGTCAGAGTCTTCGTCGTAATCCTCATCGACATCCCGTTCTAGCGAATTTTCTGTAGTTTGAAATTGGTTTGATCGGTTAATACGATAGGCTGCTGTCGTGGTTTCTATGATTTGTCCTCGAATCGGTGTCGTAGAAGAAGTGGAAGTACTGGAAGTACTGGTCTGGAGACTGTTGTTCGCCTTATTCACTGCTTGTTCGCTTTTATTGATATTACTTATCGCGATCTTCACGTACGAAGGCAAAGATCCGTTGTTTTTCTTCTCCAAATTGTATCTATACATGTACTTCGAAGTCGTGGACGTTTTCTTCGCGTACTTGTCCGCTATTTCTCTTTGACGAGCGTGAAATCTGTCCATAACCGCTTTCCTTTGCGCGTAATATTCCGATTTATCATCCTTCGAATCCTTAGTCACCGCGTAACGTTTCGATCTATTTGTTTTATTATTGGGGAAATAATTCACGTAACGTCGACTGATTTTCTTTGTCTTGTCAACGGGTTTATCGTCGTTCGAATCGCTCGAGCGTTCTTTATTCTTCCAATTCTTGTAACCAGCCTGAACGTGAGCCAGCTTCAACTTTTTATGGCTTTTCTTCGCGCCTTTGAACTCATTCAACGCAGTCGCGTTTCTTTTTACTCTGTCCTTGTGTGTTTCGTCGCTTTTGTCTCCGATTAAAAGATGTTCCCCATTCTCGATGGACCGTTCCTTGTCAAAGGGTTCCACTCGCAGCCGAGTGATCTTGTATTTCTTGAAAATCGGTTTAATCTTCGTTTCGAGGTCGTCACCAGCGTCCTTTCTACTAATAAGCATGAATCTCCACAGCTTTAGTTTCTTTTCTTTCCCCTTAACGTCGTACGTTTTTAATCCCTGATAGTCTCCTTCCGTAATTTTCGTCTCCTTGATGGTAGACGACTCGATAATCACAAAAAGCGTCAACGTCAGAGCACCGACCAACCAAACAGTTTTCGGAGTCATATTCACGACCGATGCGAACGATCCTAGTACCGACGAGGCAAATGAAGAAATCCGAAGAGCGTTTCGCATCTTTGACCTCAGTTTATCTACCGTTCGTGGGGTGAGAGACCTTTCCGTTGCTGGACGCGCGATTGTTTCGATTCCTCAAAAATAATATCTAATTATAACAATATGTTTATAAAATTTATCGCAAACCGATGAAAGCAGACTAATTGATTATCTTCCGACCAGACTACCCTATGATCTTGGCGCCAATGATGCAAAACGTTCATTAGCTTTCATCGTATCGTTTAACACAATTACAGCTCTCAACGTGAACATATTTCGTTAAACGCTGCCGGTAGATTTAAATTACTATTAAATTACCACGAAATTACTATTCCATAGAATCGAAGAATTTAAGGCGCAGATAGTTAAGAATTCTGCTACGTTAGTAGCTTGTTGGCTCAGTTTGACGAAATTGAAGAATGTTATTATTAATATTTGTAGAGTTAATTTCATATTAATGTTAGCGGATGATTCGATATAAGTAGAATTGGAAAAACGATACCAAATGTTTGATCGCTGGTGTACGTAGCTCCGAAACTTGAATTATTAAATTTCTAAATGAACGTGTAAGTACAAGGAAGTAACGGGTAAAGGTGTAAATATTTCATTTAATTAGCACGAAGCGTGAAACGTAATACACGGCGATTTATATCGACTCAATGGTAATGCTATCATCGTCGATGTCTTCCCCGCTCTCGTTCGATTTCTTCATTTCTTTTTCTGGTTCAATCTTCGTGTCCAATTTTTCGATGCCATCCTCGTTGCTTTCATCCTCTGGTTTCATAGTGGTTGTCGATGGTGGGTTTGGTTTAGGCAGTTCTCCCGGTTGAATGGGTTTTAACAGCGGATACACCTGTGAAAAATCAGATGGTTCTTTTTCAATGCCCAACGCGCGCACAAAGCTATCATTATCGAAACAATTGATTTTCCACAGAAATTGAGATATCAAACGGTCAAACAATTTTAGTTTTTACCGGATTCAGTGGAAATTGAAAGTCATGTACAGAGGTGCTATAATAAATGTTATAAGCAGGCAAATGGGAGACCGAAGGCTTTCCATAAGCGATGACAGCAGCTGGAATACCATTCACATCCACGGGAACCTATAGAAACAGAGCAGCGATAAAAAGGAATCTACAGAAATAAAGAAAAAATGGTGAAATTTTAAAAAGTTTTAGGAGACACGTTACATTTTGATAGTAAACCGGAGAGTTCTGGTATTGCAGAAATTGCGGATATACGCTGATGACTTCAGAAGGGTTTTGATGATCGTTGACGTACAAGTTTAGTCCGATTGGTTTCGACTCTATCGATACGACCAGGATTACAGCGAAGGCAAGCAACGTGGCGTAGACCTTGAAAAACGACGGTGAAAAAATTGTGACGAATTCAAAAAGAACGATTGTTTCTTTTATTTATAGAATGATATATCGAATCGTGTGACACGAGAAACAATGCGGTAGTTAGCTGCAGATTGATCGTGCGAATCCTGTATCGAATAAAGAAACAGCTCGTCCGACGCTTTTGATAATACGAGCTTTGGCTCGATGCGCAGCATCGCGTGGCCCGCATATCAATGATTCTGATTCACAGGCAACGCGGAAACTGATTTTTTCCGCAGATGTAACGGTTAGTCGTGTCTTGAGAATTATTCATAAAAACAGTGGATTTCCTCTGCCACTGGTGTTATTACCATTTCCAACCCTTTTCGTTTTAAATCTATTTTATACGAACGAAAGAACAAGAATATATCGAACGAAATATTCTATTTGTCGTTGTTCACGTTTACCGAAATATACATTATAAGACACTGATCATATTGTAAACTTGGAAAAGTAAAGTAGGTGTGCTTCAAATTGGAAAGTTGGAGAAACGATATTTAAACGAACGATCAGAAATAGACTCACCTGCATAGTGTGATCACAGCTTCGCGATAGACTCGCAAAACTATCTGTACTAACCGGAATTTCAGCCCTACCCGCGATTTATATATTCTTCATGGAGAGCAAACTCCCCCACCCTGTCGAATATCATCCGTGATTGTTTTTTTCCTTTGCTCCAACGCATAGCTCTTCTGTCGTTTCTCCTCGGTCCTTCGTCACGATCAACGGGATACTTGCTCGTGATTCTTTTTTTCGACGACGCAAGCGCTCCATAATGATCAAAATATTTTCGACGTTGCCCGAGGATCTACGATGAAACGATTAATACGACGCTGTGAACGATCTTTGTCAGTTAGCCTGCCGAATAACTCAGGACAATTGCAAGATCTGACCAAATCTTGAGAAAATCTCATTTTCCACGAAATGATCTCGCGTGTGTTTCACGAGTTTGTCATTACGATAGGTAGAGTTATAACAACGTTGTTTTATCGAGGTTAAGATACGAACTTATGAATAACATGCTCGAAAGCTACAAACGAAAATAACGAATTTATTGAAACGTATCACGTTTGGTAACAGGTTTCTATATGGTACATGCATACATCGAGCACAGGATGTATTATAGCGCGAGGTTTATTTATTGTTTCGATTAGAAGGACTAAGACGAGATCGTGGAAGGATAGTCATACATGAACCGGTTAACGTTGGCAAATTGCCGTTTAGAATATGAATGTGTGAAGGGTGTGGCCTGGCGACTTTGACACCCAAATTTACATTTCTAATGTTCCCGTGTCAGTCACCGTTCCGTTTCTTCGATCTCGATCATTGCATCGAATTTCTTTCCAAGGTTATGCGCCAATTCAATGCTCGCAATACATAAATTCGATTAATTACGGGATAAATAAAAATATAATTAATGAAAATCAAAGTCTCTGAGAAATGCATGTACGTAACGTGGTAAGTTATTTAAAGCGAGAAAGCGATAATTATACGTCGACGTGAAATTCGAGATGCACTTCATGGTATTCGTGCCGAAAGAATTTTTGACATTTTCGCTAAAGTTGGCAAGTAACCTCGTTTCTTAATTACGCGTGACAATTTCGTTAGGAAAATCGTGGAGTGAGTTGGGATTCATCATCGCTTAATCATGGTCGTTCGACGGAACTTGCGAAATCGGAAGTGCTTAACTTCACCGTGACTCGGTCCTAGTATGGCTCCCGAAGGATGGCTCTCGAGAGTGGTTAGCCGAAAATGCAAAAGACAACTTCCGACGGTGAGGCTCAGAAGCGAGAAGTGCAGCATTGACAATCAAGGGAGTAAACACGATGAGGATAAATGTTACGCTGACGTTTCGAGGTACGTATTGTCCATCTAGAAGTTCTGCTTCGATAGGTTACATTATTTAAAACAGGCGTTTCATACGTTTCAATCGATCGAAACGTTCATTCGAAATCGTTAGATGCAATCTGTCGCACGATAGACGCCCTTCAGTCACACAGCGCTTATTTTATTTGTTCGAATAGCTTAAAGCGACGACTCCGTATAGCAATAAAAAACGACACGTTTTCTAATTAAAACACGTATTATAAAGATATGGCTGACTAGGCGATTTTTGTGAATGCTTTGATCGCGCCAACGTCAAGTAAACAGAAATAAAATTTGACAGATTGATATGTTATTCAAACGATACTGCGATAAACTGTCGATTTTTATGCATTCATGAATAATTCAATGGTGTAAAAGTATATAAAATGCACATAATCTGTGGAAGTATATAAAATATCGGAATATTTGTTATGAAAGTCTCTTCCTACATCTTACATTTTCAGCGGTGCTTATAAAAATATGAATTTCTATAAATCTCCGCAGTTAAGCAATAAAAATTGGCCTCGATGCAATCGTTAAGAAAAATAAATATAAATACGAACGCAAGTAATAAATACGGGAACCTAAAGCGACATAGAAACACGGACATCTTTAATAATACTTTATGAAAATTCTCGTTTCATCTAAATTACTCAACCGATAACGAAATCCTATAAAAATACACGACTAATAACAAACATATAGAAATATTTTGAGCATTAAAAAGATGTCGGCGCGAACCACGAGGGAGCAGCCGATGGACCAGTTTGAACGAAAGCGCCTTTTCGGAAATCGATAGGAAGAGAAGCTCGTGAGGCGTCGACTGCGCTCGTGGAAGTTCGCACGGGCACTAATCAATCCGCGGGAGCTATCGTGTTTATCAACAAGTGCCGCATACACCTGCTTTCGCGTCAGCTTCCGTGACGGTCGTTCGGCAACCACCGTGATCGGTGGCATCCTCTTCGTTGCCGGTGGTTCTTCGAATCGTGTTCGAAGGCGAGGTTAAAGCATCGAGTCGTGTTTCCGACCAACCACCACCTTGCTGCGTGATAAATCGTGCGTGTTACTCGTCGACGAAGATCGTTCTTGCCGACTCTTCCTCCAATTTTCTGCATTCTCTACTGGTTTTCCGCCTTTGTTTCCTTCGTTTCCTTGGTTTTTCCCGGTTTTCTCGTCGAGCGTGAGTTCACTGAAATTACGTACTATTAATAACCCCAACGGTGTCGTTGCACGATGCTGCTCTTGACCAGCTGTTTTTTAAAAGATTTTTGTTCTCGACGACGAACAGTGGCATTTTGTCGAGAATTTCCGTATCGTTCTTTTTGTGTCGTCGTAGGTTTATTAGATTCGAGATCGTGAAAAGGGAAAAATAAGTTTCTAACGGTTTGTTTCTAACAGGTAAAGGTTAATTCCGAGAGGGTAAAAGGTTAGGTCAATGAATTGTCTATCGAATCATCGAACCGTATTTGTGCTTCTTCGTGTTTTTTATTCGTTTTGTCATCGTTGAATTTTAAGTGATAGAACGTACGATAGATGTACTTGATTTCGACAGACTTTAGCCCGAAATGAAAATTCGCCAGACAAGCAGATCTTCGTTGTGTTCGCCGGGAAATATCTCCACGAAATTGTGAGAAACTCGTTCATAATTATTTTCGGTGACTACGTCTTGATGCATATTATACCGATTTATTTAAGGATGTCCGATCGCGTTTGAAAATTTTCTTGTATCGTTCCGATATATTTGCGCCATAAATACTTCGCTCCTCGAAGTACAAAGTCACCTGCTGCTCATAATTTACTGTCTCACGTCTTAATAAACTGATGATCTTCACAAAACTCTGATGGAAGCTTGGAGACATTATCCATCTTTTGGCAAGCAAATTTCGTTCCTGCCATCTTTCATCGTCGCGTCATCCTGCAAACCCTCTTTCCACATATTATGTGCGCGTTGAAATCTGCCGATTTCGAAACGATGCTCGCTGTGATCTCGTTGAAAAAATCCCGAAAATATTCTCCATTTCAATTTACACAACAAAGTGAATTACACAATTTAGCGAATTTTGTATTCTTCGCATTTTTATGAATCGCAACGTGCGTATAAAAGGGAAAAGTGAATCTATCGAATCTCAATGAATCAGCGAGAAAACGTTATTATTTACTGGATCTTCGCTTAATTGTCTGCGATGACCGTGTAGAAACGTGTTTTGTTCCACGCTTCAGGACACGAGGTTCGATGATGCACCGCTTAATGATCGAGGGGTGCGATCGAGGAGGGTGGAATCGAAAATATGAGAAAAGGGGCGCGGTTTTCGGAAAGCGGTCGTCACTATAAATAGAGCCGCCTCGTGCGTGCGTGCTATGCTTTTAAACATAGTTTTGGCAGCGCGAAACGTCAAATCGCCTCGGAGTGGCAAAGCGCGTGGATCGTCTCGCGAATTTCACGGAAAACATTGGCCGGAATCCTTGTTCCTTTCTACGGTACCTGGTTCAAATCAAGCCGCACCGGACATCTTCGAGTCCGGAGAATAAAAATGTGACTGCGTGTTACTATTTTTTAAAAAATCATTCGCCCCTTCGTTAACACGTATCAAGAAGGAAATAAAGAAATAGAAGATTTACTGACAACATCGAGTAAAATAAAATTCGTTTGAGTTTCATCGTGAAGTCGCTTTTTGATAACAGAACGATCGATATCGTTTTGAACGTTCGTCGATCAAATAAATTAGCTGTTTTATTTCGTTGATTGCTGTGCCGTGTCTCGACGATTCTTTTCTTGCCGTTTCTTCCGATCAAAGAGAGGTAAAAGAGCGGGGGCAGCTTCGTCGAGAGGAAGAAATGAAAAGTGCATCGGAGAAGCGTGACAAGGAGAATCAGCGGCCGATGGAGAGAAGCCACGAGGCTGATGGAGACGCGCAGGATGCCCAGGACGAAGAGTAAAAATCGCCATCACACTAACAAAAACGCCTGTCTCCGTGTTTCGTGCGTGTGCTCGTCGCTCTGCGTCAGGTTTCCGGTTCCCGTTCCGAACGCACATTTGCAGACGCTTCGACGCACACCTCGCTACACGCTTCTTTTCGTTCGTGTACAATGGATGCAGGAAGTATTTGTGTATCGATAGATTTTAAAATTATGGTTCTTTGGTCAATTTGTGTAAGAGGATGAGTTCATACGTGTATATTTCTTGTCAGTAGTTTGTAAAATCGACGTGCAAGGGAAATAAATTATCGGTCTAATAATAAATAGCTCTCGTACAAATTGTAGCGTTATTGAAAATTACAGTCGAAGGATAGGAATAAAAACGTGTTGTCAGAAATTTATTGTACGATATCTGTTCTAGCGATGTCCAAAAATATAGAAGCTTATTATTTTATAAAAATTGCTTGAGAAACCAGAGTTTCGTAAACTGTTGTTTATGCGAATATTTCCTACATTCACCGTACGTTACACATACGTATTATTTCTACAACTACTACTACATCGGGGAATCGTTTAGTAACAAGTTCCAATTTTCCTTGAGAAATATCGTCTTATTCAAGGAGGAAGGAACGGTTGTTTGATAGAAACAATAGCGAAACGTTCCGGTAGAATGCGATTCGTTGCCGGTTGGCTGGTCTCGCAAGGTTAATTGCAAAATATTGGCATGGATAGCGATACGATTCCGGCCAAATAAATTATAATTTTGTCGCGAATGTCCGATAAAATCGTTGACAATAATTGGTCCGTATATATCGTAGGATATTAATTACCCTGTACAATGTGTATTCTTAGACGTGGACGCATAGTTGTCATACAAAACGCAGGTAGTCGACGAGTCTTCCTAAACAATTTATTAATCGAATTACAATTTGCGATGCGTTCGTTACTTGTATTATTTATCGTAGCTTTATTTAAATCCTGTTGCTTATAGAATCATAGAAGATTGGCCGGTTCCACGATACCTTCGACTTTCTTTCAATGCAAACATTCGCGATTCCAGTCTTTCGAATCTTCCTTATCGATCGATTCGATTTTACCATCCTGTAACTGACACTTTTAAAACTGTCGTTAATTGATCCGAGAAACACGCAGCGTTTGTTATCGCGATTAACACTCGAGAAGAAAGGAAGAATAGAGTTCGTGTCATCGAAGGTATCGCGGAAGTTTTCTTTCGCGTTCCACGCGATTTATTTCAAACATCGTTTGTTATTTGTCCGTGTTAATTAACCTTGAATTCGAGGTGATGCTTTCCGACGTTCGATTTTCATTTCTGTGACATTGGCTAACAGCGTGGCGTACGTGAAAGGAGACTAATGCGCATTACGCGCGAGAAATTGGCGCAACGCCAATGGACAGTCGATTGATGATACCGTGAATGACACTACGTTTCTCGCGTACCTGTCCCATTTTCTTTCTTTTTCTTATAGAAAAGAGAATCGTGATTCTTTTGTTTCTACATCGCAGATATACGAAGGACATTGTAGACGTCAGTAGGACGAGTCGCTACGTTCTATTAGTTAAGTATGATAATAATGAATTTTATTCTCTTTCGTCGATACACGAACGATAGACACACCGTTTTATTTTATTTCGTGTGAATAAAAATAGACGACAGACCCAGAGAAAGTTTTTTCGATCGATTGACACGTGAGAAAATAAAAACTCGTCGAATGGTTATAAAATATTTTTCTTTAAAAACGTAACGATCAGTGCGATCTGCATCGTTCTGCTTGCTACTGTGTGCAATCCCCCCTTTGTTATGCGTAGCATTTTGGTAGCACGAGATCGCATGTTCGACATCGGTTTGCCAAGATAAAGCGTGCTGTTTGACTTGCAATCCTTTCACGCTCGTACCTCTTCTCTTACTCTGACCGATAATTGAGCTTTGATTGTCGGCTGTTTGTGGTTTAGTGTGATGTCACCGAGCAACAAAAGCGCGGACGAGGCTATAAACGAAGCGTTGTTGGAGAAGCTGCGAAGTTGCGTGTCCAAGCCGCAGGAGGCCGATACGTTCAGGCACATTGCAGCTAAGATTCATGCTCGTGTCACGTCTTCAGGTAACCATGCTTACACATACATGTACCTATTGTTTCTTATTTTCTCTTTATTTTATTTCACGACTTTCACAATTCAGGAAATTACATTTTTGCATCGTTAACAAGTCCGACAATAAGATTTCGTGCGGATTTAAACGACGTATAAATAGGACAGCACTTTCTTTCTTTTTCTAGGGAAAAATTTTTTTTTTTGAAACGAGTACGTTTCTCCTGTAAACCAGTTTCTCGTTTTATTCGTTTCGGAATTGCGAACGATCACCGAGCAATGAGTTTCGAATGCGGTAGCAAAGTTTTAAACGACTCGAAACAGATTGGACACTTTAAGACGGAGCCTCGTGCCGTTAAATTGCTATTTTTACCGCGAACGTTGGCTTCTATTTCATCGGGCTAATCACCAGAAACTTGCACAATTTATTATTCGTACCGTGTCGGGGTGCTTGCACGGCCGCCCTTTCGTCAGGTAGCGGGAACACTCGACACGTTCCCGTCTCACGAATTTTCGTCCTCAATTCCTTTTTACGTTGCTAACAAACGGCTCCCTGGTAATTCCCGTTCGCACGAACTCTTTCGATGTAAAACGAACAACCTTCGTGTCAAAAGATCGGGTCAAAAAGAGTAGAAAAATGCACGAGGAACATTACCATATTCTTGACGAAAGAACCCGGCTGTCGAATTTAAATTCAGGCCTCTTTCGAATACACCGTAGAACCTTCATTATCCGCACTAAAAATCATTTACTTTGAACTACCTTAGAAACGTTAATATTAAACAAGAGCAAAAGCTCCTAAATAAAAATCTAACAATTTTTTTTTCAGTTGCCATCTTTGTTTCCAAAGTTTTTCTTTTAATATTCGCAAGTAAATCGCTCTGTTAAAACACACGAGAAATTGACAGAAAGTCATAAATAACGAAGAGTAAAATAGAAAACAATATCGTGAGGAACGATGATGAAGCATTTTCGCGATGTATTTCAGATAAACACGCTGCGTTCACAATTATATTCCCATGCATGCCAACGATATTATCAAACGATCAACGCTGCGTTTCATTAGTACATGAATTTAGACCCAGTTTCACCTATGCGAATTTCCATCACACGCGACCGACATCGTCTATGTGAAGCCATTTCTTCTTTTTTAAACGATTACGATTGCGTCCATGTGACGATAAGGATCCCGCGGATTGGCGAACAGGTGTGCCAAGCGGAGTCACACGTCATAAACTGGCCGTCACTCGTTATTTTCGAAAAGCCGGCTTTCGATTACATAAGAGTTTTCTTTAATGCTGATAGATCGTTTGGACGTAATCCAAACCGTACGGTACAATGTTAGACTGTCTCCGAGAGAATCGCGGTCGTGCCAATTTGATAAGGACTCGTTGTCTCGTCGATCGATATCTCTTTACGTTCGAAAGCTCGTGGAAGCAGTGTCGTTGCACTGAGTCATCGTTTGGCTAACGAGACACTATCCATTGGAAAAAGTTTCGGTTGTTGTTGCAACATTCTGCATCGTCATTTCACGCTTGCTTCCAATACGTAGTTTCATAGAGCGAATTGCGGCAATTTTTTATTTGAGAAAATACATAACACGGAGAGACGGACTTCCAGAATCTGGTTGCGAATTGGTTTGCTTAGGTTCTTTCAGCTGGCTCGCGTTCAACTGACTTTTTTCTCTAAACGTTCGTGCACGTGTTTAATGTAAGTATCTATTTACATTCTTACGAGACCTGCAATTCCAAAATACGTAAACGGTGCTTTATAAACGTTTCGATCGAAGAATCTCTGATTAGGCAATGCTTTCGATCAGAGGAGACGTTAAAAATGTAATAGCGATCGATTATGTCGAGAAGATGTTGTGCTAATTGTTGAATATTTCTTCAGGCCAACAGCTTAGCGTGTAACATCCAGCTTTTTTATGGATAGTGTTCATGGCATTGGTCGCAATTGGCCTCGTGTCAAGTCTGAAATAGGAGCCATGTATTTTGTCAATGTCCAGTATGCTTGGTATCGCATCTGTTCCTTCGATTATTTGTGGTTGCGGACATTGATTTATCTATGGTTTACGTATGTCGTACGTTGTCGTTTCATTAACAGGAAATCGACTAATATAATAGTAATATCTTAGAATACAGACGGTCTGATTTTCCTCGTGAAAATTTCGTAAAATTCTAATTATAGCTATTGTATTGAAACGTTTAAAGAATCGGTATCTTTCAGATCGGCGGGTACGCGAGCGCACGTTGGAGAAATTATGGCGCAAGAATTCCGGCGCGATGGAAATATTCATCACAACGTTGGAGGTGGGTAACATTTTTAACTCTTTGCGTTCAAACATATTTTCGTTCGCAAAAATTCGTTTCGAAAGAATTTACGTGCGATGAATTTTTGAGGCGTAAACGACGCACACTATCTACGGAGGATTAATCAACCGCTGTCTCAAAGCTTCTATCTTACGGAGCCAAACTTTGTCAATCCCCATTGTTAGATCGCCACTTAGATCGAAGATGAAGGCACGAACTTTTACTTGAAATCGCGTTTCTGATTTTCAAGGGGCGTGACCGAACGCCTTGGCTTTTGCGAAACCCGACATTTAATCGACACTTTGTGGATCCAGTTAAGCGTGCGGATAACCATGTCACGATTAACATTTTGCTCGATGTGGCGTGGCTAGGTCGCATCAGCCAGCTCGGTCCCCATTGTCTGTCTTGTCGACAGGGCTTCCTGCGGCATGCAAAACTGGAAATCCGTTCGTTCCATTTTCTGTTAAGTATTGCACGCACGCATCGCAGGAATAATTATCTGCATGGCCTGCTGCGCGTATCGAATATCTCTCGATCGTTTCCTTTACTATTACAACGAGTCCAGATGCATTAAGTATAAATCGTGGAAGAATTATAAAGTTCGAATTGTTACAGAACTGCAAGGATCACGTGATAAACTGCAGTATCGCCAGCATACTACACGAATGCATATCACCCCGAGTCGCGAAGGGGAAGACCAAAGGGAACAAGAACAAAAGTGCCACAAGTAATTGCAATTTCTAAGTTTCGACGAGTTGGTGTTATTGTTTCTGAAGAAAATCTGCCAATAGAGATTTGTAGAAAGTTTGGAAACCTAGATCGTATAATTGCTATCGAAGACGTATGGTTAATTGAAACGATAATTGGCTGTCCTTTACAGGATCCAGCAGCCGAATGGCAGTGATGCAGCTGATCAATTTAGGAATCACGCAAGTTCTAGTTAAGCTTTTAGTTAACCTGCAACACGCGGACACTATTTCGAGCGAAGTGCTCACGCAGGAGGTGCTTTGGCTTTTGGGCCAGGTAATACGTCGTCGTTCCCTTTACAGTTTCGTTCAACTTTTTCCAATTTTGTAAATAAAACTTATAGATAGCCCAAAGGGACCAGAAGTTCGTGTCAAAGATAAAGATGCTTAATACGATAAAATTGTTTCACACGCTCCTGAAGCAACATTACAACAACAGCAAAACGCTATTACCGTTGTTGTTGACCGTTAAGTGTCTGGCCAGGAACTGTGAGTAAATTGTCTCTAGATGAATAGATTTCTATAATTCAGAGTTTACAGATATTTCTATATTTTCTACACAGAAATATCTATAACTTGTCGAACGTTTTGTGTTTATAGTTGTTTAAATCCGATTGGTTTTCAGCAATCTCTCTTCAAGTGTTGGTGAAGGACGGGATCTCCAGCACACTGGAGAAAACGTTCGTATGCGTTGGTTACATGCCGCATCTGAAACTCAGATTGCTGTTAGAGTGTTTCAAATATTTCACAACGAGCAGTACGTAGACTATTTTCGTTTATCGTTAGCGACGCGCGAGCTGATCCCATCAGCGAATTGAACTTTAGCAATTAGCCGGAATTTAAACGAGTACCGGTATACAACTTACTTACACGAGCATGTGTGTTTTGTTCGTAGAACTTTGTTGCACGAAATTCGTGAAGGTGGGCCTTGTGCATCTGTTGATGAGGATTTTCGAAAGATGGGAACGATTCGACGGCCCGATGAGACTGAAGATTTGCAATTGCGCCTTGATCACGTTGCAGCATTTATGCGTCATAAGTGAGTTTATTCGTGCCGACCTTTAAGCGTTGCGAATTACGAGAACAGCCGGCCGGAAGTTGAATCTTTAGGGCGTAGAACGTATAGTCGTGTGCGATGGTTTAACATGATTCGCTATTCAGCATCGACCATCGTGTTCTTGGGTTATTCCTAAGTAAAAATACAAAACGTTTAGATTAGATTTTTATTTATTTAAATTCGTCGAACAAATTGAAATTTAAATAACAGAACCTCACTGATTATCTTCCGCTATCTATGCTTTCTCGTGCATATAAGCATTTTACGTTCACGGCAAGTAGGTTCGATCGTCAGGCATTCGTTTAATCTGTTAACCAAAACCTTTTACAATTATTGAATTAAGAATTAATAAAAACAAATGACTTCCAGATAAGTCAGTTATATTCTTCACAAGCATAAATATATAATTCGTCTTTGACAGAAATATCACTATGCGTTAGAAGATTGAAGATTTACAAGCAAAGAATTAAAAATGTTATTATATTCTAGAGTTATGTCAGCCTTAATTAACAACTTAATCGAGTATTAACTGAAATATTGTTCGAATAACCAAAAGCTCGTTAAATGGAGTCGTTTCTTCTTGTGTAATTATTTTTGAACCGGTTAGTTATAGCTTAGTTAGGATATCGAATGGCTCTAGTTATCTTTTCTTACGACCTATTTGCCATTTCTTGTAGTACAAACATATCGCATGTAAATTTATGTTCACGTTATATCCACAAGCGGTGGTTTTACGTCGCCATTACACGTTGGGACTTCTTTTTGCCCGTTTCAGAAGCCGGCAGAAAGGCTATCAAGACGAACAATGGTCTGCAACTACTGTACCGGTTTTGCAGCAACTGTCCGGAGGATAAGGCGTACGATTCGTTGCTGTCACGTATATGCGGAATAATCAATCAATGTCTGGAGAAGAAGGAGCTGCCGGTGCCCGAAATGTCTCCGGCAAGGTGAACGAAACATTCAAGGACGCACGAAATCGATCAACGCTCGATCGTTGCTCGAATGGTTTTTTACGACGGTAGCTGATTGTCGATTTGGGCTAACGGTTCAACTATCCGACGTTATCCATTATTAATAGTAGAAGAAGCATGTTATTTGTTACGATAATAGGTAGAAGATAAGCGATTGAAAGAGAAGTGGAGATTCGTGTATCGATTTACTAAATATTAAAACGAGAATTTTACTTTGGGTATCTTGAATATCCAGTGTGTCATATGCATCGTGTACATTTCTGCGCAGATAATCCTCCGGCAACAGGCAGCATGATTCTAAATAACCTTGTAAATCTATGTCGAACTCTTTTGCAGATTCGTGCTACCTGAAGCGAACGTTAGACCGAATAGCGCCGAGAGTGGCAGCGACATCGACAGCCAGGTGAGTATTTTTGTCGGTCAGAATGATGCAACGAGTGAAACGTAAGGTTGCGAAGCGCCACACGGGATCATAAAACATCGTATAATTGCCTTTTGACGCGGCAATGGTTTCTAAGAAACTGTCTTAGGTCAAATGTTAAGTACCGAACCTTAGCGAGCATCTGTAATCTACAACGAGCAAAATGTCTCTACGCAGGCCTGTAGCGTGGCGTCTCTTGGAAGACTGTACAGTGACCTTGATTCCGGAGACGAAGAAGAAAGTCAGAATTCAAGGACGAACGCGAAAAATATGAATGCTGCCGACGAAGTGGACGAGAGCAAATTCTTCGCTGGTGTGTTCACTTCTCAAAGATCAGAGGAGGATCTGGCTGAGTACGTCGACAATATTTTTAACAGTTAGTTTTTCGGGTTAGACTTTCATCGAGAGAAAGTTTAATTAACCTGTATGTCTCTTGATTGTTTAGATACGGTGCTTTCTTCAAAGAATCAGGCAACCTACAGAACCAAGTTTGCGTAGCAAAATCTTCAACCGAGAAATTGATCGATGCAACAGACACGAGAATATGTAGTAGCAAAACAAAAACGTTCACGAAGGATCCGACGAAAGAAGGGATAACAAAGAATCAAACGTCAAATAATGACACGGCGATCAAAATCTTTAACGATATGTCATCGAATTTGTCGGATCAACAGGCCTATTGCGTGATAGCAAGCAGAGTGAAAAGCGTGATAGGTTTCGTGAAGGTGGCTTACCCGGATCTAATCGGTGGCGATGGTCTTGGGAAGGACGAGCCTTTGAACAACAAGGACAGAAAGGTCTGTCGATCGAAACTTCTTACGTGCGTGGAACGAGGTCTTCACGGTTGCACCTTGGTTCAAGAAGTAGTCTATGATCTTGACGCTTTAGCTTCTAATAACAGCGACGAGCAAACACCGGCTGATAATCATTTGTGCAACTGGGATGAGAACAGGATAGGGAAACGTTGCTCCGACACCAAACAGTTGCACTTCGAGTCCAGATTCGAGAGCGGGAATCTGAGAAAAGTTATTCAGGTACAACTCTATGAATATTTCATATTATTCAATCTTAATTGCACTGCCAGCCATAAGTATCATGACGTTATCGTGGACATCGGTCGATCAGGACGCCTTATTTATTTTCTCAAAAGTTTCGATTCCCATCTACGCCTCGTTTTTCGCACGGAACAATCTTTTTTCTAACAAATAAGGGTATTAGTAATATTAATTAACGTTTCGATAATATAGAATACGAATATAAAATATTTATTTACGTACGGGAGTCAGTATTCCTTAATATCTTGATATTCTCCAAATTTATGAGTGTGAGTACGTTATAATGTAAAATACTAAATAAAATAAAACGTGCTGGAATTTTCCGATAAATGTAACGTGTAAACACGATAGTACTTATGGCTGATAATTTATATTTAATTTTCCAAAAAACGATACTTCCGTTGGTTCTCGTTTCGCGGTAAATCTGCATCATTTCTTTCCAATCCGCTTCCTTGCAGATAGGCCCGAGAGAGTACGATCTAATCTTGACGCCGGATGTGAACAGCGGCTCCAGGCATCAGTGGTTCTATTTCGAGGTGTCAAACATGGAGGCGAACCTGTCGTATACGTTTAACATCATCAACTGCGAGAAGGCGAATTCGCAGTTCAATTTCGGTATGAAACCGATTCTCTTCAGCGTGACGGAAGCTCAGTTAGGCAGGCCAGGTTGGGTGAGAACAGGCGCTGATATCTGCTACTATCGGAACTGTTACCAACGTCCAACCAAGGGGAAAAATTATTTGACTACGTCGTTCACTGTCGCCTTTCCTCATGCGTACGATGTTTGTTATCTGGCGTACCATTTCCCTTATACGTACAGTTTGTTAATGACTAATATTTGGAAGTGGACCAGGAGGGTTCCTTCGAACACGTATTTCAGAGCGGAGACTCTTTGCGAAACGTTAAATGGAAACAACAATCCTCTGTTGACTATTACGTCTTTGGATTCTAAGAGCAATCCTATACAGGTGAGTCTCGAAGAGGAAATATGTATACAATTTAAGAATTGAAAAGAATATTTTGTTAGGTGATGGATGACGAATGGCGTTGATTTTATTACATAGAAATTTTAACTCTTTGACAGGCTGTTTGATACAACGAAGATGAATTCAGAACGAACGACTTAGGAAATATTTATTTCGACGTGTATTTATCGTCAAAATTTCTTTCGATAAAAATTCCTATTTTCAACTTTTCACGGACAATCGATTTTAATAGTTTCGTTACGTACAATAACATCTAAAATATATGAAATTTATGGTATTATATTTGTTATGTTACACTGCGAAAGGGTCAATGGAATGATCTCGGAACATGTTTCCTCTTTATTCTCCAGAACCGTAAAGTGATATTTCTAACATCGAGAGTTCATCCGGGTGAAAGCAATGCTTCATGGGTGATGGATGGTACGTTAGAGGCGCTTTTGAGCAACAACCCTTACGTAGCGAGTTTACGAGACGATTACGTATTCAAAATAGTGCCAATGCTGAACATCGAGGGTGTGGTAAACGGTTGGTAAGTGATTTCTAAGAAGGTAATCATGTTAAAGGTTGACAAAGATCGACACGATACCAACAAGAGTGTGTTTCGTACCTTTATTAATATTCAATTACACAAGTTGCACATTCGCGCCGTGTTTACGCAATGATATTCAAGATCCATGCGTCGATGACCTATCGTAGCAGTAAGAAAAATCATCTCGTGAATGTTGATCTACGCGTATGCCGATTGCCATATGTCTGGATGACCGAAACGTTGCGATTCGTACGTGTTCCTCGAGTAACCTTTTTCCATTTAGCATCCTTCGAGACTCTGAATACTCTAATATTAGTTCAAACGTTAAAATTACGGTTAAGATCGACGTTCGAACCGTTATCAAGGAGAAAATTCGAGTCAAACCGATCGGCTACGAAACGTTTCATCTTGCAGACGTACGAATAACGTTAACTAAGATGATTACACATCGATATGCATGAAGATTCGTGGCACGGGCGGACTCCCAACCCTACACCAATGACGATTCGGTTAGCCTTAAGAACAACGATAAAATTGTAGTTCACCGTGCGTTTCCTCCTATACCAGCTTAATGCCTGAGATCCCACGCAGATGAGTCCTCACGTTCGTGTTTATTATCATCTACCATGTCTACGAGTCAAATAGCGCTAAATGGATACGTGCTCCGATAAAAAAAAAAAAAAAAAGATTGCTGAAGAGATAGAGAAGAATCGAGCGCGACCGATCCTGTCACGCGGATGCAATATGTCCGCCGGTGCCACTGATCAAGGATCGAATCGAAATGGTGGAATGAATGCCCTTGCGAGAACGATGTCGGCTATCGTCGGAGATCGACGCCAGAAGGAAAAGACTCGCTTGCAAATTTACGTATGTATTCGAGCAAATTAACTGTTAACTTAGTTCAAGTGTCAAACCAAATCGAACATTCTTGAAATCTCGTTCGGTATCAAGACATCTCTGTTTGAGACGAGATCGGATCTCGAAAGTTTTCCTTCTGTCGATCTAAAGACCCCGACGATCGCGAACGGCGTGAAAGAATCCGACGAGCGCTAACCGGAAATTTCATTGAAATCAGAACGAATGGATGAGCGATGAATGGCAACGACCGGCCCCATCGTGATCGCGATGGGATCGCTCGATCGCACGCGTGTACGCGTGCCTGATGTCCGCTGTATAAACATTAAAATAACGTACGTTAATACATCTAGTTCCTCGAGAATCTCCTATGCTCTTCACTTATTAACGAACAACGCGACGATGCCTAAATTGTAAAGCGTTACTTGGACGGAGGGTCTAATACTTTGCCGTTGGTGCGCACTTTGATGTTGTACCTGTAGGCCGGTTCCGCCTCTGGCAGGATCGTGCTACTGTCGTCGTCTTGATCCTTCATCATCGACGATTCAGCCGCCTCTGGTTGGTCGTTCACGTAGTAATCTTGGACGCTGTCGTATGGACCGACCGTGTGTGCGTCTTCTAAACCGTTATTTGGCGACTCGGTCTCGCCATGCATCTCGAAATAATCCGGTGACTCTCGATGTTCGACTTTCATGTCGGAGGCCGAACGTAAGGAGGAACGATGAACTTCGCGAGTCTTAAGACCATCGAATACGCTGTCTTTTCTGGCCTGTGGACCTGGAGTGTCGGTAAAGAGGCTCGTGATGTCAGGAAGATGATCTGGTCTGGTGTTGTCCAGTTCAGCGTTGCTAGGTTGTTCGTGATCCTCGGTGATTACTGGCGAAGACGTGGACGGTGATAAGGCGGGTTGCTGTTGCTTGTCAGACGCGGGAACGGCCGTGGTAATCAGCCTGCTAACGACCGGGTCTTCAGGTAATTTCTCGTCGACAGAGCTCTCTTCTTCCGGTGTTAACTTCTCGTCGATGCTGCTCTCATTCTGCTCGTCGTTCTTGCTGGCGTTGCTTTCCTCATGCTCGTCGACCTGGTCGTCGCTGGTTGGCGCCGAGGTGGTTGTTATGTAGGGTCTGCGATTTCTGGAAATCGCGCACTAATTTCAGGAGAACGTTGTCGTCTCGTTCACCAGGGCAAAGCGATAGATTTAGAGAGGATTATTATTTGGAATAGAAAGTTGTAACAGTGACTTGTGGTGTTCCCTCTCGTATATTAGCGATAATTCATATTAGTATCGTCTATGGTGTTAAAAGCATAAAAAGTACATAGAAAAAGTCTGGCACCACTGCTTAGGCTAATATTAGTAAGATCGAATATTGAAATTGAAAAATGTTGATAATATCAATTTATAATCAGTAGTGTCCACGCTTTTTCACATTGACGTGTGTTTTTGCGTGCCTATCTGTATGTGCGTGCGTGCGTGCGTGTGTGTGTGTGTGTGTGTGTGTGTGTGTATCTGTATTATGCGTCGTGTGTCTGACATTTGCGAGAAGCGAGAGAATGTGTTATTAATTATAAGCTGTGTTCTCGTGTTCGGGAACGTCACGAGTGATAAGCAGTTTACGTCCGAACGACAGCAAAGGATGTCGCACAGTTTCCCAAGTACCATCTATCTTAACAATTATTCAGACTACATCATCGCAGTGAAGCGTTATTTATCAGTTCCTTTTATCAGTTCTCATAACTCATAACCGCACGGAGAAAAAAACCTGCCAGTCCGTTAGCCACCGTGGACTCGCTGGCTCTCTACGACCGCCTATTTAATTAACGTATGAGACAAAGACATCTTGTCCGCGATTAATACGCGCTCGTATCGAAGCGTACACTCGATTAATTTACATACGAAATACGAAGAGAGCCTCGCGTCGTACCATAAAATCGTTCGCGCTTGAAAAATCATCACCGTTGAAAACCCTTTGGCGTAAATATATGGTTACAAGAAACGCCTATGGGCCGACCAATTATCGTGTCTCTTTCACTGATATCTTATCGGTTTGTCCCACCGTTTTCTATTTTTTTGTCCGTGCGCCATCGAGATTCACCTTGGTACAGGTTGAACTCTTCTGATAGCCTATCTGCCTATCTCATTTTCTCTCTCTTATTCTCGGCGGTTTTGTGTATTTTTGTGACAAGTATTATCTCACCTCTTACCCCTGAGTCGCAGAGACTGGAATGCTGCCGTAGTTGTAGTAGTAGCATCTTGTTTGCTCGCAGATGAAGTCCTTGACCAAGGTGCAGTCCTGAGCCTCCCATGCTAACGTAGGCGCTGCCATCGCGACGCATCCGTCCGCGCTGCCGCTGTCACCGCTGGAACCGAACAAGTTCCGGATTAGAATTTAAATCACCCGGCACCCGTTTATCGATTCGATGCACGCGTTTCCGGGTGGAGACGCGTGCACGCCGCGGAAGGGACGCCGATAATTATCGTTCGTGATGACGAATCGATCTTCGACCTATTGTCTTCTTCCTTGACGCAAAAGAATCTTCGCTGTGTTCCTATTTGCCTGGTTCTGTAGACAGAACGTGACGCTTGCTTCCTCCTGGATGCCTGTCTTTTGTCTATGTGATTTCCG